>OY282580.2:27029906-28422406 GCA_958299025.2 Drosophila histrio | reverse complement strand
GTTTTTATACCCAACTGGTTGCTGCTGGGACAACTTGTAGTTGTAGTCGTTGTCGTAGTCGAAGGCGATGTCGAAGTCTCCGTCACAGTCTCTGTCTCCGTCTCCGTCTCTGCCCATTTACGTCGAAACGAAGACGACGATCGCATTATGTGGCGCTGTTTAGAGCCAGCGTCAGTCTCAGTTCCTCCATAATTAGTCATATTTGTTTAGCATCAAAACTTGTGAATGACTGTGGCTCTGGCTTTGATTTTGCCTCTGTGGATCAGTGGCACTTGGCTGACAGAGATGAGCGCGTGTTCATCTCCAGACACGATACGTAGTGTTTTAGACATAATGTTTATTGCAATTATACTTAGTTTACATAGTATGCAGATTCACTGGCTTAAAATGAACTTAAAAGCTTTAGATTTGAATTTAAATGAGCATATTTGTGTCGATTTTATAAAGTAAATCCTTTCATATACATTTAATAGACACTTTTATTGTATTTGATAGTCAAAAGAATCGATTGGACTTAGCTTTCAGTTCTAACTTATATTAAATTCATTTATTAGCATAGCAAAAACGAATTTTCATCATTTTCTTAGTTGTCTGACTTTATTATAACTATAATTATTGAGACTGCTGTAAATATAATTGCAAGTTAACAAAATTGCCAAAATCGACTTAATGTTTAATTAAATCAATTCTTGCTTAAAGACTTTGATTGACTTGGGAGTCGTGAGCGTGCCTGGGTCGTGTCACGCGTCCAGCTCATCACGTTGGCCTACGTCTGGTCCTGGCCAACTAAGGCGCTAAGACGTTGACGGCCATTAGGCGGCGCACTTTACGCTTTACGCTTACACTGCGTTCTGTCAGCGTTGGCTTTTCACTTTCTTTTAGAAACTGTATGTAGTTGTAGTTGTTGTTGTTGTTGCTTATTTTTTTCACTTTTCAATAATTCGAATTTCGAATGCGTGCAACAATGTAGCCACAGTGCGAACACAGACGTATGTTGGCCGAAGGCAAGCGACAACAACAACAAAAGCAACAACAAGTACACCAACAACGACAACAAAAATTTGTTTATCTAATTAGCCATGCGCCGGGCGACAACAACATTTCACTTTGTTTATTGTGGATCGGTTTTCGCCTGCTTGAACATGCATGGCAGGTGGCAGCCACGGACATCTGTGGCATCAACACACATGCTCAAAACTGTCCCTAACCCAAATGCAAGTCAATTGAATGAAAGTGTTCTATGAAGCAATATTTTGCCCGGAAGTTTTTTGTGGGTGAAATTATGGTGCTGAAGTGAAAGGTTTTTGCCTAATTTCTAGCGGCATTAAACGTGCCGTGCATGGATATGGCAGCATGAGGGGGTAGCTGGGGATAAGGGGGTGTCACTATTGGCGGCAAACCAAAAGCGGCCAACAAATTTGTGTGGTGTGTGCGTGTGTGATGACTCTTTCCACAAGTCGACATGTTCATTAAAGCTGCACAGCACATAAAAAAAAAAGAGTAACAACAACAGCAACAGCAACAAAACACAAATTTGCATGCTGGCAACATAAATCGTTTGGCAAAATATTTAACAAGTCAACGGCAACAGTTGAAATCAATAAATTTATTGATACAATTTATACGCAGCACAGGACGGGCAGGCAACATGCAACACGCAAGCGCTAATTAGAGGGGTGCCACAGCAGCATGGCACTGTTGCAACATTGCAGCTGGGACGTGCAGCAAAACTTAACCAAGTGACCAACTCGGCTGCATAAATTTATTTGTCATACAACAAAGCAAAAGCCGACAACAAAGGGGGGCAGAGCATGAGCTCTCTCAAGAGAGAAGGTGAGGAAGAGAGGGAGGGAGAGAGTGTGGTGGCGGGTGTGTGGGCGTGTCAGTCAGTCAATGTCATATTTAGCTTGACAGCATGCATTCTTCTGTGAAAGTCATTGTGGCAAGTTCGTTGCCTAAGTCTTTTGTTTTTTGGGCGCCTTGCAACTTTTTTTCGGTTTTTTTTTTGGTTTTTGATGCCTGAAATTTTTGCAACATTCGCTTTAATTAACACATCAAGCTAATGAGCCGCGCATAAAGCAAAAAATAAAGGGGGAACTAACAACAATATTGAATGATTGTTTTGCCTGTTGTTGTTATCGTTGCTGCTGTTGTTGTTGTTGTTGTTGTCACTGTAAGCGCTTTTAATGGCTTTACAAGTTTTATGCATGTCTCGACGTCTACAAAAATCTTCGCAAATACGCACACGCCCAACAGCAACAAAAATAACAGTAACAACAACAACAAGAGTAGTAGTAAATCAACAATAGTCACAACCCTGGCATTGGCATCATGACTCGACTGTCACAGTCTTGGCCACTGTCATTTGTTGTTGTTGTTGTAGTTGTTGTCGTTGTTGTTGTCGTTGTTGTTGCCAGCCTTAAGCTTTTAACATATTTTTCAATTTCAGAGCCAAAGAAATGTTTTCTCAGCCAAACGCAAAAGATCGCTTTTTTTATGCAACACACAAAACACGCCAATTGTTGTTGTAATTGCAACAAAAGCGAAAGTTGATCAAGCGTTGACCGCCCAGATAGAAACGGCAACAACAGCAACGACAACAACAGCAACAGCAACATAAGCAACAACAGAACAAACTTCTTGTCAAGGCGAAAACAAAAACGAGGGATCTTTGAAAAGAATCTCATGCGTAATATTAGCAACATTATTAATTTCTAAATATAAAATATAACTGAATTTGTTCTTATTTTATGAATTGTATTCAAATTTACTAGCATTATAGAACAAATTAGTAAGTTAATTTGTTTATCGTCACTTTTTAAGCAACCTTTTAAAACTTTCTTTACTATTCAATAGCGAGAAGTCAGAAAAGAAGTTAATTAATTAATATAATAGTTCTAAATTGATTTTAATTAAGATTTATACCATTTATCTCACTTTAAAAAGTGTATTTAATTAACAACTGTATCTTAGAGATTGATAAATTGTTATATATATTTATATGATCTGATTAAATTTAATAACAATGTAATTTGATTTTTACATGTATTTTTTCATATCCAAATATAAAGTAGGAAAATAACTCATTTGTCAGACACTTAAGATATGATTTAGTTCATGTATCTGACTTTATGCAAAAAAAAGCAGCTGGAACCAATTTAAATAATTTAAGTGGATTCTCAGAAAAGCATAAAGAATTGATTCTATGAATACATTTTCTTATTTAATTATATTTTTATATATTTTAAGTAGTTTTATTAGTAGTAATCTTTTAATTTAGGATATTTTTCCGCTCGACAACATACTATTATTTATAGCAAGTTAATTTATAATTAGTTGAAACAGTTTAATATTTAAATATTACTCTTTTCATTTTAAAAAACTGTCTTTATTTGTATTTTGTATTTTAAAACATATGTAAGTATAAACATTACTTGGTCTGATACCGCTTCGCTTAAGTTTCTGATTTTTGGCGAAATATATTGTCTCCGGTTTTCTGTATTTGATAATACAAACTGGAGACAACTTCATGGTCAGAGTCGGCAGTCAATCAGTTAGTCAGTCAGTGAGCCAAGTAGTCAGTTAGTCAGCAACATGTTGCAGTGAAAAGTGAGTCTGTTTGCGGGAAAAGGAGAAGTTGAAGAAGAGAAACAACTAACCAAAAGCAATGCCAAAGCCAGAGCCAAAACCAAAGCCAGAGTCAAAGCCAAAGCTAAAGCCAAAGTTAGCGGCAACAAAAGCGAAAAGACGACAACTTTGCCGGCTAACTGCGATGCTGGCGTCGACGTCGACGTCGACGCATGTTTATTGATTCGCTTTGGTCAGCAAGCAGCAAGTGGCAACAACAGCAGCAGCAGCGGCAGCAGCAGCAACTCGACGTCGACGTCGACAGCGACAAGTGCAGCTGCCAATTGCAAAGTAAACGTCGCGTTGAGTCGTCTGGGGTTTTGGTGGATAGAGTGGGCAGAGTGGGCAGTGGGGAGGAGGGGGCTGGTGTCTGAGCCAAAGTCTGGCCAGTTGTCTGGTTCGTTGTACTGGCAGAGCGACGTTGCTGCCGGCGTTGGCAGCGTGTTGTGGCGCGTCGCTTCTTAAACAGTTTCGAATTTGAGTTTTGGCCAACACAACGCGAAATCAGTTAACAAACGGACGCGTTTTGAAACGGATGCAACGCAGCACCGCAACGACAACATCGACAACCAACAACTAACAACGACAACAACAACAATCGGGTTTCCTGCTCCTCGACAAAACGGTGCGAATGACTCTCCGGTCCCGGGCCCAAAGTGTGACTCGTCGATCGTCGACCACATCGGGCGTCGTCGTTTAAAAGTGAAATTTACTGAATGAAATGAAATGTTTGACTGCCCCATGCAATTGGCATTGCAATTCGAATTGAAATTGAATTTGGGAATTGAAATTGGGAATGGGATAAGGCCAGTGTTTCAATATTGATCTGTGACAATTGCGGCTAAAGCAAATAAAGCAATGACTGCAAATTAGTTAAACGATAAAGTGATTAACAAATAGAAAGGATAATTCCAACAGAAAATCCCCCACAGATCAACAATCAATTTAAATTTGTGCCCGCGTTGTATGGTAGGTATTTAAATTTCAGATGATGCAAGATCAAACAATGATTTCAAGATGAAAGAAATATTTAAAAACTTTTAAAGTAATTTGAAATAGACGTGCAAATGTTATATGATGAAAGATCATATATTAATTTGAAAGAATTTTTTTATAAATATATGAGTGATGGTATTTTCGAGTGGAATCATTATCGGAAAGGATATAAGTATTAAATGTGAGCTTTGGCATTAATAAGTCGCTATTAAAGCCTTATAGATTTATTCAAATGAAGTGAAGAGATCTGTCTTAAAAGTCAAGTCGTATAATATCAAAAAAAAACTTAGGTATAAGTCTAAAGAATCTGTTTTAAATAAAGGTAGACGACAGACTGTCTACATAAAAAATGTTCTTAATAAAAGTGCTAAGAATATTTGAAATTATAACTTGAAAATAATAATTAATTGTAGAAGAAATAAAAATATTTGATATTAAAATTTAAAAATAATAATAAATTCTATTATATTTTATTTAAAATTGTGTGGTAATGGAAAAAGTGTTTTCTTCAAGTTATTTTATATAATCATAAAATATAGTATCTTATAAAGAAGTGAATAAACCTACAAAGAAGTACTGAAATAAATAAGATTATCCATAAGTTTTGTGTCTTTTATTTGAGTTTTGCACTTTTTCCTAACTTAAACAATTTGACGTTGAATTTTTACCATTTCTTATTGTAAATTTAATGAATTAATAAACTGATTCTTACAAAAGGCAAGTTTTATTCTTAAGTTCTAAATTTCAACTTAGACTTCTCTAGGATCACTTTAATTTATTTCTGATTTTATAGTTTAGCTTTCTAGGCAGAGAAGTTTTAAAGTTTTCAGTTACCTATTTGACCAAACTTATCGATAATTAATATCGTCGCTTGTCATCAGCGCACACAGCTGTCGATTGTTGTGCGGCTTTTTCTGTTTTCGCTTTGGATTTTGCACTCTCAGCGAAATCGAATGTGCAACGCTATTTGAGCAAAGAATTAAGACGCTCCTCATAAACAAACGGCGCAGCAGCTGCGGCAGTAACAACAACAACAACAAAATACACACATCACTCATACGCGGCGTTGACAGCGCCAAAGCGCCAACTGTTCGAGTTGAAGTTGAAGTTGAAGGAAAAGGAGACAATGCCAAACACTTGCATCTGTTGATGTTGCCAGCAATATACATACATGTATGTGTGTGTGCTGCTGTTGTGTGTGTATTTATCTTTCACTTAAAGTGAAGATGACATTCTTTAAATGAAATTAACTGCCGGCAGCAAAATCAACACAAAACAACAACAAAACTGCTGCAAGTTGCTGCTGTTGCTGTTGCTGTTGCAGCAAATGTTGCTGCTGCTTTGGCTGCAATTAGTATTTGTCTTTGCTAATACGCTGCCATGTTGGTATGCATCCCAGTTTGTTATTGTTGTTGTTGTTGCTGTTGTTGACCAGTTGTTGTGGTCGCTTTTTATTTCACGCATAAAAAGTGTCGCACACTTGAATGAATCTTTTGGTTTTGCTTGTCACTTAGTGTGCTGTTGCCATGTTGTTGCTGTTGCTGTTGTTGTTGTTGTTGCTGCTGCCGTTGCGCTTGTTTGTATGTTTATTGGTCTGTTTGTTGTTTACTTTTTACTATGTACACAGCATTCACAGCCGCCTCATTGGCTTAAGCGTTCACTTAACAGCAACAACAACTGGCAACTCGCGGATTCAATGGGATTTCGATGCGATTCAATTCGTTTGGCCAAGCGACGGTGTTGCGCTTTTAAGCATTTAAAGATTAAGTTGCTGATAGCTTTAAGTATCGAAAGTACGAGTACGAGTACACTCAATGAAAATATTGGCCGTATAAAACAGAAAACAGTCAACAAATTTACCCCACACATCGTCACGTATACATAAACACGTGTAAATAGTTTTCGTGTTCAATACTCTAAAACAAGGGCGTCGACAGCGAGGGGTTTGACATTGCCCCCAGTTCACTACATTCATAACTTTACTTTATTTAACTTACAGATTTAAATACTAAATGTTGCAAATACATTTTAGTAATATATCAACCTTACCTCCCCCTTTATTGAAAAGCTGCCGACGCCCTTGTTCAACACTCAGCGAAAATATGTCAAACGACAGTCCAATCAAAAGCTACGCTATGTTTACACAGATTACTCTTACTCTCTTACTCTCCCTTTACTTTCTTTAACATGAACACAATCAATATTCAGCACGCATAATTCACCTACAGTTCATGTTATGTACACTGTTAATTGACAGCTATAGAATACAGCTGTTAACATTGAACGCGGAATAGGCATATGCAAATGTTAACTTACATAATGTTGAGAGTAAAAGTAACCTAACAGAATAATGTAATGATTCTATCGGCAATTAAATATGCTTCTCATATGTTGTTAACTAACATAATGTTAAATACAAGCAGTATTCTTGTCTATACTTTCAGTATATGCTGTAAATACATTTTAGAAATATATCAACCTTCCCTCCCCCTTTATTGAAAAGCTGCCGACGCCCTTGTTCAACACTCAGCGAAAATATGTCAAACGACAGTCCAATCAAAAGCTACGCTATGTTTACACATATTACTCTTACTCTCTCACTCTCCCTTTACTTTCTTTAACATGAACACAATCAATATTCAGCACGCATAGTTCACCGACAGTTCATGTTATGTAGACTGTTAATTGACAGCTATAGAATACATATGTTAGTATTAACATTGAATGTTGCATAGGCAAATGCAAATGTTAACTTACAAATTGTTCCGAGTAAAAGTAACATAACAGAATAATGTAATGATTCTGCAATTGAATACGCATACGAGAGTTGTTAACTTACATTATGTTAAATACAAGCATTATTAGATATACTCTTAAAATACTTTACATCATTAGCTAATTTGCAGTCTGTTAACATAAGATTCAGCAATTAATATAGATTTCTTTAAGCGTTTACGTATTAATAGACTTTAGTTACATGCTTCCACTACTTACCAATTAACATATTAGTTAGATCATCAAAAAAAGAAACAATAAAAACCATTACTACTATTAGCATTAGCGCATAACAAAACTCGAGAGACACTTCCTGCAGTGGTGTCTGCTGGCTGGAAAATAAACTCGTTTAACGTGGCCAACTGGCAGTTCATCCATGTAAACATAATAAAAATACAAAATTAAATAACACAAAAATTATGTGTAATTAAATGAATTATGCAAAATAAATTGTAACCAGATCAGATTGAATAACTTACAAGACGAACGTGTGATAATTACAGAGGTAATAAAAGGCCTACGACAGATGTAATTACTGAGTTAAAGTAAAGGCAGAGATTCCACAGATTAAAACTAAGCAAAGGAGTGCATTTATAGTAGTATATTTCAGCAAAATTAAACTCAGCTCTAAAAACTTGTCTAGAATTCTAGTATCTTTAACGATTTATTGCCTAATATCTTTCTTTATTTCCTCTTTATCCTTTCTATTGTACTAAAATAATTTGTTGGCAAATGTGAGTGCTTTTGCCACGCCCCTCAAATAATTAGGCATCTTCGGTGGCTTCTTTACGAAGTTGTCGGTGAATTTTATTTGATTTTAATTGCCGGCCATACAGAGATGTTTGCCATTTAATGGCTTTATTTATGCGTGTAGTAATCAAGTTAATTTTTACGATTGCCGCCAAGTGGCCGCCGTGCAACAGCCGCAACAGCGGCAACAACAACACCAATTACAACAACAACAACAACAACAACAGCAACAACCTGTGGAGCCACTGTAAAATAAATGCAAATTTAGTTGTTGTTGTTTTTTTAATGTTCCAAAACTGAAACACACACAGTGCACAAGTTTCACTTTCATTTGGGAACTGATGACAACGCACAGTTCCATTCCATTGATAGCCATACGTAACCCTAAGGACATGTTCCAGAAAAGAGACACCACACCACACCTCACCACACCACACAGTGGTGCTGTCGTTGAAAACGCGACCACCCAATGTAGTCTGAAAAGTGCCAAGACCCAAGAGTCTGTTTTTAATTAAGTTGTCAGTTAAAGGTAGAGCGTTTACCTCCATTTGTCTGCCTTACCTCCTCTTTCAATCCCTCTCTCTCTCTCTCTGTCTTTCATTCTGTGTGTCCCGCTCACTTTGTTTGTTGGAATGTTGAAACTTTGATAGTATTAAGATTTGTGGATGATTTAAATTACAATTCTTATATATTTAAAATTAAATAAAGGCAGTCAAAGAATCAGAACTTTTTTAACAAAACAAACATTTTTTAATGATATGTTAAATATAGAAAATATTAAAAATAAATAAATAAGTATTACAAAGTGTAAAATCAACAATATTATATTTAATATAATATTATTTAATTGTTATTATAATTTTAAATAAGAATTCTGATTGACTTAAATATGTCTTAATGTTTAACTATAAACTAATAGAATAAATGTGTTATTCGTATTTGCACTCAATAAATCACAAGAGTTTAAGACACCTATTTGTTTCTGCTAATATTGCAGCGGCAAATAGAGTAAAGCAAATATTTATTTATAAAACAGATTATACTGCCCATAACAATGCTTTAACAACACCTTAAGAAATTGAGTGCGATTTTTTATAGACCCATTAATAGCATACTATAATTCAATTTAAGTACTTTTAAAGACTTCTTTAGCTGGACGCAAGTCAAGTTTGTTGCCTCAGTCTTTTGTTTGACATCGTTAAATTCGTAATCCATCTAAACGTATTTTGCATTTACATTTGCAGATAAACCGCACCGTGATTCATGATGATTAGCGAACGGTACAAAACCATCAATTTGGTAACAATATTTTGTTGCTGGCTTTGTTTGCATGTTGCATGCCCCAACAATTGTTTGGCTGATGAGGTGTTTGAGGTCTTGCCACAAACAGCGCAGACGACGACAACAAAAGCGGCCAATCGTCAGGATGAAGTGAATGTCTTGGCATTTGTGACGCCCAATGCCACAACAGGTGAGAGATAGTAAGAGGGAACTGGTGGGGGGACAACTTGGGGAGCTGCCAACGAACTGCATGAAATGCTGCAAATATGAAAGATTTGCACTTTGATTTTGTTTTAACCGCCAAATGCCGGCATAATTGACACGAGACCACAAAGATCCGAGACGAGACGGGACGCAATCATCTGTCCACCTGTTTGCACTGCGTGTTATTATATATTTTTTTTTTTTTGGTCATATATAGCAGTTGGGTAATGGAAGGGGGTAGGGGAACTATTTTAATGGCCAGCATTAGGAGATGCAAACAATTTTAACGCAATCATGCGCGGTATTTTAATGTGGTGCAGACAAATGAAAGTGAAAACAACTTGGGACTTGGTGGCAATTATGCAAGGCAGCAGCAGGATAAATGGAAGTCCATTTAATCTTTAGCAATTTATAATGCGTTCAACCCTCTCGACAAAAAAAAAAGAAATAAAACCCAATTGGAAAATTGCCATTGATCATCTGTGTTCAGTTCCTGGTGCATGTCCTCACGTTGATCTACGATCCATTCAAATGGAAAGCGATTTGTCTGGTTTTTAGCTAATAACTTTGCCAAGTTAACTCCATGTCCGCCAATACCAATCGCAGTCGTTGCCGCCCCATTGATCAGTCAATCAAGCTACGATTTTTGTTGTGTGTCCGTGTGTGTGTGTGTGTGTGTGTGTTTTGTTTGCCATTGGCCAAGTGTCTTGGCCATGATCCTCCAACTGCGATTGCCAATTGACTTTCAGGTGGGTGCACAGCCTGCGGTCTGTGGCTTGAACTATGACTTTAGCCTTAATTCAACTGCAGACTCCCACTATGATCTGGCATTATTCAAAAGCCCACACTTTGAATCCATTGCAAATTGCACTTGCCATGGGCTGCGACATAAAAATCAATTATATTCGTAGACTAAAGACAGGTGCGAGGTCAGTTTGAAAAAATCTTGATATAATGTTTTGAATACTTGCACTCTCTTAAGAAAATAATACCGTAGAAATGTAGTCTACAATTCAAATTAAAGCCAAATATGATTTAGATGGAAAGAGTTTCTTAATCGTTGATAGAAAGATTTAAAAATTGAACAGATCTTCCAAGTAAAAATACTTCAAAAGGTTAAGGACGATATTTTCTCACAATAGAAAAGTGCCCAAATATCTCAGACTTTCATAAGATTATCGAATACACTAACTACTAGTAAATATAAAAATACTGTAGACTTTTGAATAAAAAGCAAGGTACATTAAGCTATCTGTTTCTTTTGTAGGTCATACTTATCTACAAGAAAATATTTAAAATAGTATCAGTGATTACAGAAATGTTTAAACAAGAAGAAGTTACCATATCCCTAGCTCTGAGTCTCCATTAGACGTTGTGTAATTTTTTCCTTCTTCATTAAAATAAATAGTTTGCTGTACGATTTTTATATATTATATATTATATTATATTTATATATTATTATATTATTTAAATTATGCGATCGTGATAACATTTTCAGCACAGCTCTAGAGCTTTTTATTTTATTTATTTATTTAATGTCAATAAAGGTAGTTGATAAAGAAAAGTATTTTAATGATAAAATATATTTAAACTATCTTAAATATCTTTCGATTTATGGAATATCAAACATTTTGTTTTAGATTTAGAGAGGCGGAAAGGGGCGTGTCAAAATGTTAACTGTATGTATTGCTTAGACCATAGACGAACCTACATACCAAATTTGGTGGCTCTAGCTCTTATAGTCTCTGAGGTCTAGCCACTCATACAGACAGACGGACAGCCGGGCAGACGGACATGGCAATATCGACTTGGTTGTTGATGCTGATCAAGAATATATATACTTTCTTGGGTCTGCCAGACTTCTTTCGGCCTGTTACGCACATTTTTTTTAACACACTTAATAGACCCTTATACTCTTTTTAAGTAAAGAGTCTAAAAAGCGAAAATGAAATGTAAAATAAACAGCAATAGTTTAAAACAGTCGTAAAGGCTACGGTTCAAGTGGACTATGAGAGATCCTTTAATTATTCTTCAAAAAGGGAATAATAGTAACAAACTTGGATACTTATATATAAACCTCAATAAATTTGTCGCCTATCAAATTAGCTTCCGATTAAAAAATTTTTTCGGTATCAAGGGTTAACCACGGGGATGTAAAGAGGTAATTTAACCAAAAAACCAATTAATTGGGGGGGGGGGGGCGAATTGAATTGAGTTGTAAACAATGCAAAAAACTTGATCGAAATATCTTCTTTAATTTTTGAGGTTTTCATTAATTGCCTAAAATAGGCAAATACCCTATAGTGCGTGGTAACGTCAATGTGCTCTTGTTCTACCCTTGACCCGACACTGAATATTATTGTGTTTTGAATAACTTCCAAGTTTCTTATCCGATCGCGATGAATAGGATACAAGCTATTACACAAAGCTAATTGAAAACTAACTAAATAAATGATTTACGCATAGAAAAAGATCCAAAGTTGGCTTTCTCTCCTCAGCAAAAGTGTTTTATAGAATATGCTAAACTAAGAGTTTAGTTCTTCATTGGATCACAAATACTTAAAAGAATTAGAGTATCTTATGCAGCATAAAGACTATAAGTGCACAAATGGTGCCCAAAATGCCATTTCCGTACCACTCGTGGTCCTAACTTAAAATTCAGCTCTTCCATAAATACAATTTTCTTTCATATCATTCAAGTAACTCTTGCTTATTTGAATGTGTATCTGTACTTTTCTACTGTCTATCATTAAGTGTATTCTATATATAACATATTTATCCCAACAGTTCTGAGGCCACAGAAAGCTGTTTAACTATCGTCATACCCTCGCTTGGTGGGGTGTCTTGATCAAGTGACGTTGTAAAAACATTTGTTAACACTTTAACGAGTTATGATTTGCCACACTCTCAGTGTAGGCCAACTTGCCTCCATCTCCATCTGCGTCTCCGCCTGGAGGCAGCTGATGGTGTGGCAATTAAAGCTGCACATGTACAAGTTAATTGATGCCAGCTTCTCATTCATTTCAGCGCCACGCTTGGATCCCAACAACAACAACGAGTGGCGACCATTGGGACACGGGGATCCGTTGCAAAAGGATCCCACCTATGACTACAGTCCTCCCGCCTTGGATCGTGTGCGCTATTGGGCCGAGAATAATGGTAGTAATCAGGATGCGAGGCAGAAGTTGCCAGCCGAAGTGTTGCGCAACAAGACGAAGAGCGAGATTCTGTTGCTGGGCGTGGCAGGTGAAAGGGATCGCTTGAGGACGGCCCAGGTGAAGTTGGCGTCGCCATATACACAACAACAGGCCAAGTATGCGGCCATAAGGAGAAGCTACTATGCGCCACCACAGCAACAGTTGCAGATGCAACAACAGCAGCAGCAGCAGCAACAACAACAACAGCAACACATGCCACACACGCATCTGATGCCGCCGCCCATGATGATGAAGGGCTCGGGGCATGTTGAATATCGTGTGATGAACTCGCCTAGCAGCAGCTCCTACATGAGCATGAACATGGCCAATGGCTACAGCTCCTCCAGCTCCAGTTCCCCCTCTTCCTTTGTCTCCTCGTCCGCCAGCAAACCCTTGAGCTCCACACACTTTTACAGCAGCCCCTCTACGGCCACCTCCTCTTGGTATTCCCATTCGCCCAGCATGTCCAGCTTGCCACATCGTCTGAGCTACACGGATGCACATCATCAGGAGTCCGTGCAGCACTATAGCTTCTCCAGGCCCAACTCCATACATGCCACAGGCAACAAACAGCTTGCAGCTCGCAAACCTTGGCTGCATGAACTGTTGCAGAAGGAGCTGGTGAAGCCGACGATGAAGCAGCGCATGAAACCCACAATGCCGGCCACCAAGTATCTAATGGGCACCACCAAGCCACAACAATCATTTACCCATCCCACCTATGCACCCTTAACATATGCACCCGTAACCTTTGTGGCCGGTCCGCCCACCATAGAAACGCCCACCACAAGCAGTTCCATTCCCGAGCTCTATATCACGCCCAGCACGCTGTTGTCCACATTGAGTTCCGGCTTCCGACCCATGATGAGCAGCACAACAACAACAACAACATTGAGCCCAACACCGCTGCCCAGCTACCAACATCCGCTGACAACGACAACCACTACCACGAAATCGACAACGATGAGCAGCTCCAGACTGATGATACCACAGACAAGCAATCTCTTCCGACGTCCCACTGTCGCACCCGCTCCGGAACTCACCACCGATGCACTCTTCTCCCATTATAAACAGCCGCCAAAACCGCTCTTGGGTCCCATGTATCTAATAATTGAGGGTCACTCCAAGGTGAAGACCTATGGCCAGAACGAATTGGATCCGCATAGTCCCAAAATTGTGCCCGTTATTTCAAAGCGTGAACCGGTGGTGAGGATTGCGGATCCCAATGAGAAACGCGGTACAGTGGAGACCTATCAGGTCAAACATTTGCATACCAAGACAATGCCACAAACGACAACGACGACACCGGCTACAACAACAACAACAACGAAAACAACAACAGCAGCAACAACATCAGCAACAACAGCAACAACAACAGCAACACCAACAACAACAAGAACCACATGGAAACCAACTGCGATTAGTGCCACAACTAATGCAACTACGCCGCCCAGTGGCGTTCAAGATCTGTTGAGTCTGCTGGATAACATGTTTGCCGATGTTCAGGAGATTGTCGCCAGCACAGAGGCGAGCAAGACGAGCACCATTTTAAAGCCAGTGACAACGAAGTTAATGCCACAGCAGCCGGAACCGCGCATTGGCAGCCAAGGGGGCAGCATAGAGAGTCTGCTGGAGGAGACAGATCGGTTGGATGGGGTCAAATATGGTTCAGAGATCGCAACCAGCACGGAATCTGAACAACCGCCGCGTGCCACTCGGCAAATCTTTGACTATGATCAATTGCCCGAGTCGCGTATTAAGGCCGAAGACAAAGACGAAGACAGCAACAACAACAACAACGACGTCGACGACGACGAAGAGTACAACGATCGTTTGGAGACGACGGAGGAGGGAGATCTGTTAGAGGATGGCGAACTGGACAGTCTGGAAGATGTGAGTGAAGATGAAACGTCAGATAGTGAACATAATTTACTCAAACGCATCGATAAATTTGTCGATGATGTGGATGATGATGGAGACGATGACTTGGATGATTTGATTGAGGGTCTGTCGCCTGGCAATGACGATGCCGATGACGATGACGATGACGATGATGATGATGAGAAGCAGCAACATTAACATTAGTTATACATTATTTTCTTAAAACTGCGCTCTATACCAAATCTATCAGAAACTTTTTTCAAACAATTTGTTTTAATTTGTTGTTAACATTGTAAATAAATAAGCTTTAACGAGTGGATCGCATGGATCTAACATTATTAGTTTTTAGTCTCGTTCGTATTGTAATTTAAATTAAATTATTACAAATTTTCTTGTTTTTTAGTAATTAAGTGTGCAATAATTGACAATAAAGAAAATTACATTAAATTACATTTTTATACCTCTGCAGAGGGTATTATAATTTTTTTAAATTAATGGAAAATTGTTCTCTCTTAGATTTCAAGATTTAAAATATAAGAGATATTTCCGCTGCAACTGCAAAGGTTGCGGCATTCGCTAAATGAACAAGCAGTTGAAAAAAAGCTGCTGCTTTAGCATAGACACAAACCCGAAACAGATCGCGCGCATTGCTTACTCTCTTCCATTGCGCTCTTTCTATTTTTGTTCCTCTCTTCGCAACTGCAACGTGTTAATCAAACTGGATATTTGTGTGTGCGCTCTCATTCGCTGCCCCCAGTGATTGGACGTACATAGGTTTGTGTGTATTTCATTATTATTAATACTCTGCAATTCCGCTTTGTTTATTTCTGTTCCGACAGTTGAGAATTTGTCGTCGAAGCGAACGGTAAACGTTCTCTGGAAGAAGTACCCGGCGCGTCGTGGGTGACAACTTAAAAGAATTAAACTAAATTGTACGTCAAGTGTTTAAATTAAGAAACAAAAGATGTAGTTTAAATCTTTTATCTAATAGCTGCATCAATTTAAACAAGTTTTCTGTTATTGTTTACTATGCAAAGTTAAACGCTATAAAAACTGTTAATATTTTCTTTATTTTGTTCTACGCTTCGTTTTCGCTTTTGTTTGCATAAAAGAGACGGAGAGAGAGAGAGAGTAAGAGTGAGAGTGAGAATTTAAGCATAAGTGTTAAATGTTGCAGTTTTCGCCTCTCTCTCATTCTCTCTTCTTCTTCCGCACGGTTTCTTGCGCTTGAAATGCAACAACAAACTAATGCACAAAACACGTGTACCATTTTTTGCCCTTGTTTTATGACTCAGCCACCGTCTAATAGATAATAAAGTGATAAAGGAACAACAACAAAAAACACATGTATGCAATTTACTCACACATTTTGTTTGGACTTTGAGAGTGTGACTAAATATTCTGATCAGACAGACAGTGCGTGTGCGTGTATGTGTGTGTGTGTATTTTAGTGTTAGTTGGAATAACCTTGATTTGTCTGCTAGTGACACGTAAAAACTAAATATTTGAAATACAGACAAGAGTCTCGTCAAACAACAATAAAAACTAACCAAACAAACTTCAAAAACAGAAACTGGTTCCACAAACGTGCAAAAACCCAAACAGAGAATAGGCAAAAAAGAAGAAACAGAGACAAAGAGCGAAAAAGAGCGAGTCTTATTAGGCCTTGCTAATGCCAATCGGAAATCCAATTAGAAAATAACGAAATGCATACAGCGAGAGTTTATCAGGCAAATGTCAGACGGAATTGATAACATTATTCGATGCTAGACGACAACCATTAACTGATAAGCCGGCAAGCGTTTTGTGTGTGACCATTTTTTACGAGAAGCATCCGTTTACAATGTAATAAGTAAGCATATAAGCATAGGAAAGGCTACAGGCGAGTGAGCTCGACTGACAGGGACCCTGTACACGCTGCAAGCTTTGTACGTTCTTCTACTTCTTTCGTCACAATGCTGCGTGCAATTGTTTTCTAAATAACATACGAGTTTATTGTGCCATACCATGTGCAAAAATTCAAGGTTCTAGCTTTAAAATTGCGCTCAGAAATCGTTTTTAAAATTTTAGGGGTTGAAAAAGGATGTGACAAAATTCTAAAAGTGCTTAGTCCTTAAGTTATTGAGGAACCTACATACAAACCCTTTTCTCAAGTCTCTAGCTCTTATAGTATCTGAGATCTAGCTGTTCATATAGATGTAAAGACAGACAGACAGAAGAACAGACAGACAGATGAACATTTCTATATCGACTTCGCTGTTAATGTTGATATACTTCAAAAGGTTTGCCTTCTGCCTGTTTTTTGACAAACTTAATAGACCCTTTTTGTGCATTTTTACAGTACATGGCCTAAAAATTGACTGATCAACTCGTCTATAGTTGTCACATTTTTGACATGACATTACTGACCTACTTTACCTACAATTCACTAAAAAATTCAGCCGGTTTCCCAGTATAATTAGCTGACCATGTGCAGTCGTTAATTGCAAGTAAAAAGTACACAACAAATAAGAAAAAAAGCATACAATGAATTTCAATCAGTTTTTAAACGCATTTTAATCAACAATTACGCAATATCAAGTTGAACTTACAGTGCCCTCATGTTTATTGGACTTTTTCTTTTATTAAAGACCACAGATATAATATGATATCAGAATGTCAATGCCCTTGCAAGTAAACGAAGAGTTGTGAAAAGACCGCAGCAAGCACCTCAAGTATTCTTTCTTCCCGTTTCGTTTACATATATAGATACAGATACATACAATTGCAACAGATACATTTACAGAGATTCATATTCGTGGTGTAGTTCCATGTGTAATTACACAGCAGAATTGATAATCTCCTCAATGTCTGTAGAATTAATAAAGTCACGTCATGATGACTCGACTTATTACGCATGCACTTTACACGCATGAAAGAAGACATGAATTCTCACTACATATATACATATATATAAATTTTTATATATAAGAAATACAGTTCAATGCACGTCTTCCTATAGCACACATGCTAAGTTTTCGGTATACCTTTCGTTTTATCAAGAATTAAGTAAAGTATTTTTACAATGTTCGATAAGCTGCCATATTGATCGAAGATCCTTATCAATGTTTACGCATCGTAAAATTAAATAACATATACATATACTATATAGTTTTTGGGTCTATAAATGACGTAGAGAACTGTTACTTAAGCATTCATTAATTGCGATAACCCACAAAGCACTGTGATTCAATGTTAATCTAACAAAAATTTTAGTCCAGAATACATTCAGTAATTGTTTAAACATATTCTTAATCAAAACTTGTTGTGAGTAGTCGCCATAAACTACTTATAAACAAGTTACGTAGTACAAACTAAAATATATTTAAATATATATATATATATATATATATATTCCAATCTAAGAATATATTTAGTAAAATTGAAAAGTGTCACGGCAAGTCAATTAATTTAATGTACAAATAAATACGATTGCCGGTAAAGTTTTTATTGCAAATAGAGGAACAAACAATTAGTGAAAACCTTAAGTGAATAACTTGTATTAGATTAAACGAATATTTAATGAGATTTAAATTTATTAAAATCAGCTTAAAGTTCGATTAAAAACACTTGTATTGTCTAGGGGAAGATTAATATTATATTATATTATTCTGAATATATATCAGTCTAAAGAGCTTTTAATATAACAAAATATGGAAATATTTCTTGTTTGCAATAGTTTTAGTTATAATAATGTCTTGTTTAAACATTTGTCATTGGGCATGATCGCTAACTGGGCAAAAGTTGAGAACTGATTGCTCTATTAGACAATAAATATCTCTCATTTGTAATTAAAGCAGCGATCACCTTGAGATTCAAACTATGATGCACAATGTTTAATCTTCGGATCGCGTAACTAGCGTAACTTTTTGCGCTTGCTTATCTCAGTTCAAGCTACCTGTAATTGTGATTGTATCTGTGATCCGCAGATCGTTTACATGTGTTTGTGAGCTTGAGTCTCACTATTTAAATATCAGTTTACCTGATCGACTCTCTCACGTACTCAGATGAACTTTGACCGCAAATTATTGTGAAACAACTGCGGTTTTCATTATTATAACAATGATAATTATTATTAATCTGCGTGTTTGTTCAAGTAAAACTGGTAAATAGTTTAATTTTAGACCAGTTTTGATATGATCGTTTTGATCTGTCGGCTTAGTTAAGCAGCCCGTTGATAAAGTTTATAGAATTCTCCCCCTTGAGACTTATTATATCAAAGAATGTTCCAAAGCGAATCACAAATGTTTTTCTTATCAAGAGTATATTGCATTTTTTACTGTCAAAAATAAAATAAATGAAATGGTTGCGATAAGATTTGCGAATGGTATTTTAATAAAAAAGTTGGTGCTACTTGAGTACGAATCTAATCAATGTTGCCTTCACAAATAGCCGGGCAACAAGTGACATGACTACAACCAAAGATCCCAAGGAGCAGGGAACTGCTCCAGCCCAACAAGCCCAGAAGAATGGAGTGGCCGGTGGTCTGATGAAGCGTCTGAGGCGTTCCGCCTCCGCAACGGAACACAATCTGAGCAATTTGCGGAATCGCAAGTCCACGCAGAACCTCTTCGATCAGCATGGAAATCCCATAGACTTAAAGCAGTATCGCAAAGTGCTCGATAAGGATGAGAACGGTAATGGGACCAGCGAAAAGAAACTACGTTATCGACGCACCCAAAGTGTTACGCGTGCCGAGGAAATCTCCAACAAGGAGGCCAAACAGCGCAAGGCACAACCCGACAGATCGTAAGAGTTCCTTAGATAGAAGATATTACAAGAGATTTATTTTATATCATCATTTCTAGCATTCATCGTCCCCGCGATTCATTGTTCTCCTGGAGCTCGGGCTTTACGAACTTCACGGGTCTGGTTAACTGGGGTTTCCTGCTCCTCTGCATCGGAGGTCTACGTCTAGGTCTAGAGAATTTACTGAAGTGAGTGCAATTTTCAACTTTCTATAAATTATATATTATCGAAATTATCACATGTTTAGTTTTGTTGAAAATGGACTGATCACCCTATAAAATATAATAGCGATAAAAAAGTAATAAACTTGTCATAAAATCGCTCTTCTGTTAAATTTGGTATTCGTAACATGCCATAATAATACGTAATGTAATATATTATACCTTTCTTTCTTTAAATATATATTATTATTCAGATATGGCATACGCGTCAATCCCATTGATTGGTATTTCTTTCTAAGCGGTCGCAACGAGGGCGAAGGTCACAATGCTCTAATCTTAATCATCTGTAAGTCGAACTAATCCCAAGATTAAGTCATTTGTTAACTATTGGTTTCCCTTTATAGACTCTATGGTTCACATATCGCTTTGTCTGGCTGTCGAAAAGGGTCTCGCCTTGGTAAGTAAACCCCAGATTTCATTTCTCAAGTAAGTTTAAGATTAAGCCTTAACTTACTCTGTAAATTGCGACTGCCTAGTTGATAGATCCTTCTACCAAGTGCTTTGATTAACCTTCTCATCATGTATTGTCCCAATTTTGATGGCTCAGTCGGATTTAAATTCCGTTGGCGTCAAAATTTAGTTGCAAAATTGTCAATTTGGTCGTTTTAAGTCGAAAAAAGAAAGCGTTTTAGACAGCAGATTCATGGCCAGAGTGGATCATTGCAATACTTTACTTATCCTCTAAATTAATTCCCTTTACTGGCTGGTATTTCAATTAAAATCCTTCACTTTAAGCGTAGTAGCAGTTATTTGGGGTTATTCCCGTAACATAACATATAGGATATATTGATTACATGATTACAATCATTACACTTATAAACAAGTCTTGTATGACATTTAATAATTCGTGTGTGTGTATGTGGATGAGTGTGTATTGTGTGCGAGGTGTGATATCTATATAAATCCATGATTTAGGCAATACGTACGCCCGCTTGGTCGCAATATTTCTGTAATATTTGTTTGCTCTCCGCTGCCAGAGGTGCCAACAAATTGGACAATTCACCAGGTCGTGTTTGCGAGATGTTGGACAATGAGTTGGCCAAAAACTGTCGAGCATCGGCAACTTCGGCCAAATGATCCACCTGCTTCGGCTGGGCAAAGGTGAGCTGGGAAAAGGCCGCCTGATAACCAGGTTCGGCATCCACAACAGCATTTGGATCGCCTCCGGCAGCATCTGCATCCAAATAGGGCAATTTCTCAGGTGGCCGCTCAAACATTTCGATTAGTGCTTGCAGTAAACGTGGCCAATAGGCAGCATATTGGCCCGACAACAATTCGGGGCATTCGGTTAGGAGCTTGCTAACACCGACAGCTACCATTTTACGCTCCAAATCCTTGCTGACCTTGGCCATATCGGAAATGAAGACACGCTCCAGTAGCATGCCAAACATGCCCGGTTGTATCTCATCAATTAGCTGAAGCAACGGACTGGCGCCTATTTTGACCACGTAGAAGCAGAAGAACACGATGATTCCATTTAGATATTTTGCTGTCTTCGATAGCGACAGACGCTGGAAGAGCAATCCAAAGATTTGACGCATGCTCGTCTGCAACTCGGCGGCGTCATAATAGAACAACAGATTCTGCAGCAGATAGAAACCCTCGTGATCGTTTGCCTTGGATGCAATCATCTTTTGGAATATGCCAAGAATGCCGTTCTGTAAAAATGCAATTTGTTAACTTAAATCTTTCGCCTAAGATTCT
The DNA here is from genome assembly GCA_958299025.2 of Drosophila histrio. NCBI lineage: Eukaryota > Metazoa > Arthropoda > Insecta > Diptera > Drosophilidae > Drosophila > Drosophila histrio. The sequence goes on along the minus strand of OY282580.2, from coordinate 28,400,982 downwards.
CCCCATGTCTTACCAACTTGCCCAGCGCCTGAATCTGTGCAGAGCCTTGTTTAATGAAGGTCGACAGCAGGCGAATCAAAGGCGTTACATTGCCCCTGCGATCCCAGAGAGGAGGAGCCAGCAGGCAGGGGAACAGTGCCCAATAGGGTTCCGGTATTGGACCACTGCCCTCGCGCACCTCCAACAACACCGACAACATTTGGAATACATAGGGCATAAACTCGGTAATATCCTGCTGCAGAATTCCCTGGAACACTGGGAACAATGCCTCCTCAAATGAGCTGACTGCTGAGGCATCTGCTTGGCAGACAATTCTAGCAAACGAAAATCGATTAAATAGATTTTAAATTAAAATACTTGGTAACATACTTGATGGAGAGCGACAGTGTCTCGAAAAGATAATGATTGAAAAGAGGACGTGATGGATTCTTTGCCACGAATGTAAGAATCTCGGTGAGTCGTGGCAATGCAACGGCCATGAAAGGCATAGCGCCTGCCTGCAACACATGGAAACTGCGCATGATGGCTGAAGACAGAAATACAAGTTGATTAGCCAACATAGTCTCTTATTTATCCTCTTCAACTCACCCTTCATCACATATTCGTTCTCTGCGGATCCCGATAGTGAAAGCGTGGCAAACAGACCGCTGACCAATTGATTCGAGTGTGGTGCAATAATCTGTGGGCCAAACAAGAGTGCATTGCTTGCATCACGCATGGTAAGAATCTTCTCCAGCGAGCAGGCTGCATAACTGTGCACCACAATACTCTCGGCGGGTAGATGACGTATAAGTTGTGGCAAGCAACCTGCCAGTGTCTGTGGACCCAACAAACTGCGGAACACCATAACGTATTTGATGGCAGCGGCTTTTAGAACTGGGAGTTCATTTACTGTGAAAAGTAAATAATGAAGTAAAATAAGAAGAGAGCAAATATTTAAGTTAAACTTATATTTACCATTGGGTCTCTCCAATTCGGGCACAATGTGCTCGGCACAGAATTGTGGCAGTGGCACCAGCTCCGAGCTCTGTGTTACGCCGTGCTTCTGAGTGCCACCTCGGGATGCCCACGAGGTGACCAAATAGATAGCCGTGTCCTTGGCACGCCAATTGGCCACCGGATCCTGTTTATACTTGCCCAGCAAGATTTCCATATATTGACCAAAAATACCAAAGATCTTTTGCTCAAAGTTGACGGAAAGTGTTTTGACCAAATCACAGGCGGCCCTGCGACGTGTATCAATGTCGGAGCCCTCAATATCCCGGCGTATATACTCATCTGGACTGTCCTCGAAGAGTTCCTCGTCGGAGGGTCTAATATCCAGATTGGGTATGACAACCTTCTCGCAAATGCGCGCCAATATTTCCGGATTCTCAAAGATGCCGTGATAATGTTTGCGTTCAGCAACAACCGAAAGAAATTGCAGTGCATTCGAAACGAGCTATGGAATGTGAAGAATTTCAAGATAAATAGGGCAATTTTTATTTGAATATCAGCATTACGTACCGCATCGTATTTTGTGTGCAGACTGGTCTTCACCAGCAACTCCCAGACCGCAGTAACAAACTGTTCCATGTACGGCTTGAACTCTTCGTCGTATTTGCGGGCATACAGACAAATGTTCTCACAGACCTGGGAGCGCAAGTGCTCCAGTACGCCGGCATCCTCGTCATCATCGGTTCGCAGACTGGCCACATCAACGGCCAGTTGTTGCAGGAAGGCGCCCATCCAGGTGTTCATGTTGTCCTCAAAGAACTCGGGCAGATCCTGCGAGTTTAGCGAGAAGAACACCTTGTTGACCAGCACCAACGAGCTGTAGATAACCTTTAAGGCCTCCGGATTGCCCTCGTGCATTGTCCGAAGTTGCATTGTGGCCTGCAACAGATCCGTCAACGGCTTGGCCATTCGATCCAGCACAAATTTGATTTCTTCCCACAATGATTGTGATTTAAATTCATAGCGATAACGTTTAAATAGTGAATGCGCCGTTTGTAATATGCCGTTGATAACATTAAAATCGCCAGAGGCAAATTTCTCCACCATTTCGTCAATCAATTGGGGCCATTTTTTAGGGAAATCATGTTTGCCTATAATGCTCACCGCATCGCTCAGTTGTTTTTGCAGTGCCGTTGGCGAATGCAACATCAATGTGACAATCAACGATTTGATCGTGTTGCGATCACTTTCGTGTATGCGATCCGGCTCATCGGTATCCTCGTGAGCGGCCCAGTTGCGTTTCACGTAGTTTTTAAATGCAATGGCGCCCGCCACCCTTATAGTCATGTCCATGCTGGCCTTGTCTATCAGGTTGAGCAACAGCACTGGATAATTTTGCTGCCGTTCCGTTGACTCCAGCAACTTTTCCGCTGAAAGTATAAATATAAATTAATCACATGGATATAAATTTAAGAAGGAATTCCCCACTAGGAACTCTAATTTTGTAGCCCTGCATTTTATGCATTTGCATTGCCGCCGTTTTCCCGCGCGTGCACAAACACATTGATCTTCACTCGTTCCTCCTCTCCCTCTCTTTCTTTCACTCACACACACAAACGCACGCATGCTCTCTCATACTCACAGGGCCTGCGGACATTGGGATCTGCGCTGAGCGTCTGTTGCAAATAACCGGCAAGCAATTGCAAATTGGCGTCGGTGACTTCCATGTTGTTTGCTATTTCTATTTAATTAATTTTAATTATATCACGTTGGCTATTGCGCTTTTTTTTTAGCTTGTTAAACTATAATTTACAACATATAACGAAATTGCGCACACAAAGGAAAAATACAGCAGCGTCGTGCGAAACCGTGAAATGACGAATGTGCCGACTTTTGTGATGTGTGCTCAAGCGATAACGAACACTATGCTTATCGATTGCGTCATTGGCGATATATCGCCAGTGCTTACTTGTTTAAATAGGGATACATAAATAATCGATATAACGTTATTTTTTGAAAATTTAAATTGTTTTTCTTTTTGTAGGAAATTATTTCCGAGGGTCTTGGTATGTCTGTTCAAGTAATAAACATAGCTGTGTCAGTTTGCCTGCCAGTGGTGATTATACATTTGAAAGGCTCGGCGTTTAGCATAAGTGAGTATGCAATAAGAAAATAAGGTAATTGTATATTAATGTTTTTTTTTGTGCCTTACAGTGGGTGCATCAACGGTGTGCTTCTTTTATTCTGTATTGTTTTTGAAGCTGTGGAGCTACGTGCAGACCAATATGTGGTGTCGCCAGACTTACTACCAACGACAGCCACGAGAGCGAAGACCAAGTATCACACTAGCCGAGCTCAGTAAGTTCTTGATCAATCAATAAATATTGAGAGCATTCAGCAGGGCATTTTGATTTCTTTAAATAGAAATCATAACATTCAGCAGATACTGATTGCTGATCCATTACAATTTTCGGCAGAGTTTTCCCAATATTCATCTTTGATTACATTTTTATTCTTTATGTTTAGAAAAAAAGAGGAACTCAAACGAGGGAGAGGAGGATGAGGATGTTGCGAAACTGGTGCAATATCCAGAAAATTTAAGCTACAAAGATATTATGTACTTCTTATGCGCTCCCACTCTTTGTTACGAACTGAACTTCCCTCGCACATCGCGCGTTCGTAAACATTTCCTGCTAAAACGTCTGCTGGAAGTGCTTATTGGTGTGAATGTGGTAATGGCCTTGTTCCAACAGTGGATAATTCCGTCGGTGCGGAACTCTCTGATACCTTTTTCAAACATGGACATTGGCTTGGCCACCGAACGTTTACTTAAACTCGCGGTAAGTAAAGGTTTTTTTATTTCTGAATACATATTTTAACCAATATTTAATTATTATAGCTGCCCAATCACTTGGCCTGGTTATGCTTCTTTTATCTGTTGTTCCACTCGTTTTTAAATGCCGTTGGCGAGGTTTTAAACTTCGCGGATCGCAATTTCTACTGTGATTGGTGGAATGCCAATAATATCGACACCTTTTGGCGTACCTGGAACATGCCTGTGCACAGGTGGTGTGTCCGTCATCTCTATATTCCCGTTGTGCAAATGGGATACTCTTCGCGCCAAGCATCAACAATAGTCTTCCTGTTCAGCGCATTTTTCCATGAATATTTGGTAAGTTTCGGCTTAAGCTTTTGTTCTAATCTAATAGCTAATTAATGTATGTATATATTTCTTGCGAATTTAGGTGTCTGTTCCATTGCAAACATACAAAATATGGGCCTTCCTTGGCATGATGGGTCAGATTCCACTATCAGCCGTATCCAAGTATATTGAGCGAAGATTGGGACCTCGCATGGGCAATATTATCGTTTGGGCATCTATTATTTTGGGCCAACCGCTGTGTATCATGGCCTATTATCATGACTATGTCATTACACATTTCCAGACTGCGCTCAATGGCACTGATTTTCAAAATAGTTAAACTTTGGGAAATACATAATTTGGTCTGTACTTTTTTTAAATTATAAGCCAAACGCAAGTTTAAGGAACTTCAATGCCACATACAAATCAATTTTGTAGCTTTGACACAAAACGATTGTTATTTAATGCATTTGTTAATGATTTTAAGAGTCATGTAAATAAAGAGAATGGATATTGAATTGATTTTCAAATTGGCGCGCACTTGGCGTAGAAATGGAACATATCTATCGTCAGGCACTATCGATAACAGCGCTAGACTGCGATAGTTGGTGCATGCATATGATATCTCTATCGAAAAACACTATCGATGATGTCGATACTAGTCAACGATAGTTAGTGTGCGCTTATGTTATCATAAGCCGGTTAACAGTTGCTAAATTCAAATTCGAAACTATAATCTTATTAAACATTTATATAAAGTACTTTACATTGAAGTACAACTGTAAAACAGGTAATATATTATTTTTCAAGCCAGCAGATAAAGTTATACCGGTGTTTGGCAGAAAAAAAAATAAACTAATACTGTTAATAACAGTTTTGTGGAGTGTAAAGTTAACAGATGAACACAATCAGGGTTGTACATTTGTGTGATTGGTACAACTCTGCTTGTAGTGGTGGCTTGCAAGCCAAAACATTTTCAAGTTTTTTCATTGAAAGTCTATTAATTTGAGTCTCAATTAAAATATTTTGTGCTCTGACTAAATGTGTCAATTGCGTTAAGATATCTAGCAAAATTGGGTCGAAGGAAACCGTCGTATTGTTAAGGTAAGAGAGCTTTCCAATTGCGAATTATTGGTCAATAGCTGGTCGGCGTTTTCGCGACGCCCGGCACCGACACATACACAAACACACGCATGCATTGCGTTAGTATGCGTATGTGTAGTGCTCGTGCTGTGAAAAAAAGTTGAATTGGCCTGCTAGAGGGGCAACCGTGTGATTGAAAGCGCAGCCGCTTTAAATTAAAATGTTATTAATTTCCAGAAACATTTGGCGTAGCCAGCAGCAGCGACTACATCAACTCGGCAAACAATCTGTGGTTCTAAGTGGCACAAAATCAACGCAAACGCAGCCAGAATTTAACAGCACCCAAAGCAGCAGTGACCACCCGGCAGAGACAGCGACAGCGACCGTCTCAGCAGTAGCAGCATTTTGTAATCACGTAAGTTCGTGATTGTGGTTGGTCAGCTAAGCAATAATTTTCATTTGTTTTCCAAAAAACAGATCATGAGTGGTCGGTATCGTGGCGGTGGTGGAGGAGGGGGTGGGGGGCGTTATGGCGGTGGTGGAGGCGGCGGCGGTGGAGGTTATGGCGGCGGCTACAATGACTTCGATAACTATCGAGGTGGCGGCGGCGGAGGAGGCGGATATAACGATAATTTTGGACCTGGTCCGAATCCTTTCAACAGTAAGTAATCAAATTTCATCAGCAATCAGTTTAGATATCATTTTCAAATTTAATTATCAGCTTAAGTGATAATTAATGCAATCAAATATATATATGTATAAATATTAAAATCAATTTAAATTCTATTTGCACAGTGGGGGGACCAAACATATCGGGCAACGATCTGATGCATTTGATGAGCGCCATGGCCAGCAATTTTAGCATGAACTCGCAACCACCGCAACCGATGCGTCAGAGCTGTGGAGAGCTGCGTAATCATCACTGCGGCATGTTTGTGGAGTTGTCGGGTCGTTTGATTAAGAAGCGCGTGAATCGTTTCGCCGAGCTACGGGATCGTAATGGCGGCGCCTGTCAGCTGGTTGTGCTGGAGGACAAGCATCCCCGTGTCGCTCGCCGCATGAATAACATGCCCGAGAACACAACGCTGACAATTGTCGGCCAGGTGATGCGCAGGCCGCAGAATTCATGCAACCAAACAATGCCCACCGGTGAAATTGAGGTGGAAGTTCAGGATATTCTCAGCATACATTTCCCAGCCAGCGGTACAAAGCGTGCCGGCGATAAGCGCACCTATAGCACCATGGCTCAACAGCAGAGCAGTCTAGGCATCACAAGCACCGAATACAAGATTGCTAGTAAGTATCTGCAGCATAAAAAGTAAAATAGAAAGTCTGTAATCTCATTTTTTTGCTTGTAGAAAACGAGAATATCTTGAAATACTTTGAGAATCGCGATATCACTTGCAACGATTTGCGGCGCGAAGATGTTGGCAAAACTGTCACCTTGGTGGGCTGGATTCCATCCACCAAGAACAACAAGTTCTTGCAGCTAAAGGATGGTTACGGCCAGACGCAGCTCATGATCGATGATCAATCTGTGAGTACAATAGAATAAGCTATATAATATATCGACCTCCCTACCCCAAATTACCTTATGTGCGGTTTCCTTTTATTCATTTAACGTCGACTGAAAGCAGTCAACACAAATAAACTATTTAGAATTGAATAATAAATTAGATAAGATTTCTTTATAATCACTTCAAATGTTATCTCTATGATCATAGCTTCGAAAATAATGCAGAATTAATTTTAAACCAACTTGTATATTTTATGAGTGTTATATTATAGCATGTCCCAAACAAAATTAATGAACTGCAGTCGAATATCAAAATAAATATTTATGTCTACAGTATACAAAGGAGTCGCTTGCAGTTTTCAGACATTTATTTGAGCTGAGTCAAAGCACTGTAATGTAATAAAAAAAAGGGTTTTTTAGTTTATTTGTAATTGATTTATGGCACATACGATATATAGAATAAAATTTAATATAATAATTAAAATTAGATTGTAAGTATGAAGGGATATTCCATTTTCAGCAGCGTTTAGCTTTGAATGCATAATTGAAATCAGTTGGAAATTCGTTTTAATTTCTATATACATTTATTTTCTAAACAGCTCACGGATACTTTCCTTTCCACGCCGGAGCAAACGGTAATGCAAATTGTTGGCAAAGTGTTGGGCAGACCCAAGGCAAACATTAATTTGGTAAGAAAACCTAGAAGCTGAATATTTGAAGAGCTCTTGTTAACGGATTTCTTTCCAGAAATACGACACTGGCGAGGTGGAAGTTAGCGTGGCCAGTGTTAAGGTTCTAAATCCAGATGATGTTTACGAGGGGCCCATCAAAGTTAAGGAGAAACTACAGAAGATGTCGATTGATGATCTCGAGGCCGAGGAGGCGGCTGAAGGTGCTGCCACCGCGATGGGAAGCGGCGGCAACAACGGCGAAGGCAACGCGGACAACAGCGAGGTGGCTGCGGCAAGCGCTGCTCCGGTTAACTCCGAGCCGCGTGTCAAAGTGGCGGATACAAATAAGTTTACAGATCGTACACACAACTGTGGCGAACTCACATCCAATGAGATTAACGAGAAGGTCGTCATTTGCGGATGGCTGGAATTTCAGCGCATGAATAAATTCTTTATATTGCGCGATGCGTATGGACAAACCCAGGTGCTAATCTTGCCCAAGACAAAGGGACTGGAGGAGTATGTGAATACTGGTGTGCCCATTGAATCGATTGTGCGTGTCGAGGGCACAGTTATCCCACGTCCGGCGGCAACAATAAATCCAAAGATGACAACTGGTCATGTTGAGATCGAGGCCGATAAGGTGGAAATACTGAATGCGGCCAAAAAGAATTTACCTTTTGAGATACGCAAATACAACAAGGCAGGCGAGCGATTGCGATTAACCCATCGTTATTTGGACTTGCGTTTCAATGATATGCAACACAATTTGCGACTACGTTCGAGTGTCATAATGCGCATGCGCGAATATTTGATTAACTATCTGGGCTTTGTGGAGGTTGAGACGCCCACATTGTTCCGTCGTACTCCTGGAGGTGCACAGGAGTTTGTTGTGCCTACTCGCAAGGCGGGACACTTCTATTCGCTTGTGCAGAGTCCACAGCAGTTTAAACAGATGCTGATGTCGGGCAGCATTGATCGATACTTTCAAGTGGCACGTTGTTATCGTGATGAAGCCACACGTCCGGATCGCCAGCCGGAGTTTACACAATTGGACATTGAATTGTCGTTCACCAGTCGCGATGATATAATGCAATTGATTGAAGAGACGCTGCGCTATTCGTGGCCCAAGCATTTGGCCAAGCTGCAAACTCCCTTCCGTCGCATCACCTACGAGGAGGCACTTGAAAAGTACGGCACCGATAAGCCAGACACTCGTTTTGGATTCCTGCTTAATAACGTCTCGGACATCATTGAGAAGAGCGAGCATTTCAAAGATAAATACGAGGACTTTGGTGCCTATGCGATTGTGGTGCGTGCTAGCGAGGCATTCTGGAATGGAGCTGCTCGAAAGCACTACGAGAGTCTGAGCAAGGTTTTCTCGGGCACCCTGTTTGTGCGAAAGTTCAATTTCGCCAAGGATGTGCAGGAGCGACTCACCAAGCTGCTGGGCACAGATGTGGCCAACGAAGTTATTCAGAAGTTTGATCTGGAGGAGAACGATTTGCTTTTCTTGTGCATGGGACCGAAAGTGGAGACGGTAAGAGATCATGTTATTATAATACTATTAACTATAACTATATAACTTAACTGGTATTTGCGTTGCAGCGAAATCTTTTGGGCCGCATTCGTCTAGACTATCAGGAGTTTCTAGTCGAGAATGTCAAGGCAAAGAAATCTTACGATTTCCGTTTTCTCTGGGTAATCGACTTCCCGATGTTTGAGCGCAACAGCGTCACCAAACAGCTGGAGAGTGTTCATCATCCGTTCACAGCGCCGCTTGTCGATGATTTGGATAAGTTTGCCACCAGCTGCGAGAATTTGGAAACCATCCGATCGGAGGCATATGATCTGGTGCTCAATGGCCAGGAGGTGGGCGGTGGTTCAATGCGTATACACGATCGCGACATGCAGCAGTTTATATTGGAGCAAGTACTCAAGATTCCCCACGATCATCTGTCGCATTTGCTGAGCGCCCTGGAGTCTGGATGTCCGCCACATGGTGGCATCGCATTGGGCCTGGACCGTCTCATTGCTATATTGTGTCGTGCACGCTCCATACGCGACGTGATTGCATTCCCTAAGTCACTGAATGGACGAGATCCGCTTTCTAATGCCCCAGTTCCCATTTCAGAAGAGGAAATGAAGCTGTATCACCTTGCCATTCAGGAGGCCGACGATGCCGAGGACAGCATAAGCGTAAATGACACAGCACACGATCAGGAAGACGATGATCCGGATGCTGAGCGTGCACCACCATCGCCCATGTCGGGCACCAGTGAGGTGGAGAACCGTGAAATGGAGGTTGATATCAAATCGGAGCCCTGTGATGAGCAGGAGTCAGCAGAGGAGCCAGCAAAGATCGATGACAATGTACAAGAGACAGCTGAATCAGCCGACAAAAAAGCGGAAGACGTTAAAGCAACAACATCCATAGCAAAGGCACCAATCCCGACACCAGCCACACCTGCGACACCAGTGACACGTGCCAAGCGTGCTGTAAAGAAGAAAGTATAGAGCTCACTGCAATGTAGGAGTAACAACCACAGCAACAACAACATCAGCGGCGATTTAGATACGACTTAGCATTTTACACATAAGCTCAAATCAACAACAACACGAAGTGGCGATTCAGGAACCCCTCACTAACAACAACTACAACCACAACAGCAACGACAACATTCAAGTCAAAGTCCCACTAAAAGGCAGAGCGCCTAGAGGATGGCTCCCATCGAATTGTATTTCTATTTGTAACTTGCCATGGGCACATTTTCTGTGTGTGCTCCTTGGCTACGCAGTTTGCCCATTTTTCCCACGCCTAAGCATTAAAATTTCCACATTTAATTATATGGCAATTTATTACAATTTACAATTATATATATTATATACGAACTGCTATTGTATTGAATTTTTTGAAATAATACAATCAATTCAGTAATAAGAATGCATACTCTATAGATTTGTGGTAGTCTCTGTGGAATTCTTAAATTGTCAATATATGTTACTTCATTTTAAAATATCTAGTTTACTATGACATTTTTCACTAGTTTCGAAAGAACGTAAGTGCTTTCTAGAGAATTTAGATCAAGTTTTCGATACTTGCAGAGCTTGCAAACTTCACGCTAGTGATTAAAGTTATATCTTAAATATTCTTGTGGAATGTAGAACATGTTTTAATCATAAGATAGCTTTTCACGACTTTTGATAATCGTAGAGAGGGAACAAATTAGGCAAGAGACGAAAGTTAGCTATTGGAATGTAGATAATTTCTTGATGTTTGTAGATGTTAAACTCGACACACTAGTGAAGAAAACTAAGACTTAAGTGAGTTTTATAGAAATCAGTGTATATTTTAAGCATATGTTTTAAGCATGTCAGCGTTTGGTACTATTTTGTGGAATTAAACAAATGTGTTTAATACTTGTTAGAATAATAACGTCACTCTAGTACTTTTCCTCAAAAAAAGCAAATGTTATGCGATAACTAGACATTATTTACGCTGGTCACGAAAGCTAAGTTTTTTTCTACAGTTTAATATTTGCTTTAAGCATTTGATACACTATATATGGCTTAAACATTTTGTAGAGGGAAAATATCTAATAACTTGGCACGCTAGTGACGAAAGCTGAGACTTAAGAACTTGATTTTAGAATTTGCTAAATCTTATAAAACTTTTAATGCATTCCACAGAGAACGATTCAAACATATAATGCATTCTCAAACTTTAAATATTGTAAAAGATTTCTAAATAAGTTAAGTTAGTTGCCAGCAGCAAAACTGGAGTTATTGATATGTATGTACAGGGTTACAGGGGGCAAGGAGTAGTAGCATCTGTAGATTAAGGGATTAATGCACCTTTGGCATGCTGAAGACGTTATTGTCTATATAACCATGGGTAAGATTGCGTCGATAGTCCCACCAGTTGAGGGGAGCATGCAATTCCCGATCATCAATGTCTAAAAACTCTGAAGACGAATCCTGTTCCTCCACGGAGTTATAGCTCTCGCTCTCCTTTTGATGCGGTGGACTATAGCTTGTCCAATGCTCATAGGGATTCTCTGTGTGACTTGGATCGTCTGGCAGATTGTTGAAATTACCAGACAGTTTGCCAAACTGATCGATGTGCTGCATGAGAGGATCAACGTCATGTGGTGGAGCTCTTAGTAAATGTGGTGGTGTACGAGGATGCTTAACTCCGAGCGTTGGCAAATCCGTCCACTTTCCTAGGGCATAGGGTGAGGTGTCATTTGTGTCTATGAGAAACATACCACGCGTGCTGGGACGTGTGTTATCTCCAGCTTCCAGCAGATAATTGGTAGCCGGACACATGCCCAGCAGGTATGAGATGTAACCACTGCATGCCCAGCCCCAGAAGCCCTTTGGTGAGCGTATGGACTCTAGATAATATGCCGTGGCACGTTGGTGACTGCAGGCAAATGAATCTGCAAGGGAGCACTTTAGATTCGATTCAACTCCTTTAGAGAATCTCTACTCACTCATCCATCCCGTGCAGCCTGGCTGTGAAATGCCACCGTTCATATAGAAATCCGCATGTCCACAACGCTCCATCTTTCCCTGAACCAAGGCATTTGTATGTATCACATCCACAAAGTCAGCATCGCTCGGATCCAGCTTATCATTGACTCCGGCCGTAATGAACAGTGGCATTGCCGGATCTAATCCCGTAACTCGTGGCAGCTTAAACGATTTCAAACTGCGTGCTATATAGTTGGGCACCTGGGCGCCCAGCGAGAAACCAATGATGTGAATATCCGTATTCCCTGTCTCCACCAGACGTTCTACCAGCTGTGCGGCGCAGGCTCCGGCTTGCCGTACGTTGTGTACGGCACTTATGTAACAGGGACCCGGGGAAAGTACGCTCCAGTCCACATAGAAGATGTTGTAATCGTCTTTGGCCAAGTATTCTACGGTGGAATTGAAGGTAAGTCAAAGTTAAAGAAGGTTCAGTTAGGTTATGTTAAACGTTGGTTGGGAACCAAGTGATTCACAAAATTGGTTGAGAAATTACAGATATAGTAGAAAAAATTTCAGCAATAGTAGTAGATTTAAGGAAATAGTAGTAGAAATTTAAAAAAATATTAGTCGAAATTCAAGAAATAATTACAGTTCCAGAAATAGTAAAAGAAATTAGAATAGTAGAAGAAACTGAAAATTTAGTTATTGAAATTACTGAAATAGTAGTAGAAATTAAAGAAATTAGAGAGTAGAAACATATCACCAGATGTTACAGAAATATTAAAGACATTATAGAAATTATAATATAAATTACAGAAATATTGGTAGATATGACAGAAATAGTAGTAGAAATTACAGAGATCTTAGTAGAAGTTACAGAAATAGTAGTATACTTATAAAATTAGTCATGTAAATAACATAAGCAATAGCAGAAAATTGAGAATCAAGAGAAGAATATCCAAAAATTGTAGGAATTAAAGAAATAGTAGTAGAAATTTGAAGAAGTAGAAGCTACAGAATACTAGTAGGGATTACAGAAATAGTAGTCGAATTTACAGTAATAGTAGTAAAATTTACAGAAATTGTGGGAAAAATGGCAGAAATAGTAGTAGTATTTACACAAATAGTAGTTAAAATGATAAAAATTGTAGCAGAAATTACATACTGGAGTTTAGGCGGAAAGAGTAAATGAAATTACTGAAATAGTAGTAGAATTATTAAGAAAAATATGTAGAAATTACAGAAGTAGAAGAAGAACTTTGTTATACAAATTACAGAAATAGTAGTATAATAGTAGTACGGAAATAGTTGTGAAATTAAAGGAAATTACTAGAAATTGCTGATGTAGTAGTAGAATTGGAGTATACATTTTAGAAATAGTAGCAGAAATTAAATTACTGAAATAGCAATAAAAATTACAGAAATACAATACTAGTAGTTTAAATGACAGAAATAGTAGATATTATAGAAACAGTAGCATTAGTAGTAGTAGTAGTTGTAAACCGGTTCGGACTGGAGTATTTTTAATAAGGTTAATAGTTTCCTTCTCTTGCTGGTTTCTTTAACTTTTTACTTACCATCTCTCATCCTTTGCAATGGATTCAAAAACATGTCTGAGTTGTAGCCATGGATGAGTATCTTGGTGGGATGTCGTGGATTGAAATAGGAATTGGTCAGATTAGATTTTTCCATTGTTTCCTCAATCTGCAGACTCTGGCGATCCATTAAATTGTGGCGTGTATATATATAGTATTTGATATCCGGATCCGGACAACTTCGACCTATGGCCCACTTGCAGGGTCCAATGGTGATATCTCGATTGGTAGGAGACTGAGAAGTTGTACCAGTGGGAACTGGAGCAATAGTTGGTGTTGTCGTCATATCAAAAAGTGAAGCACAAAGACAACTGCTCACTGGAGAATTGGGAATTGGATGAGTGCCAAATGGGACAACAACTAATCCAGTTACTTACCCAACAGTAGAGTTATATAGGGTAATATCAGTTTGTAATCCATTTCAGAGTGCAACTTTAATCAGTTTGTCATGTGTTTATTTTAATTTTAAGCGGCTCAAGCTGTGCATTGTCTTGAAAGGTTGGAGAAACTGAATGCCGGCACTCGAACCGTTAAACAATTTGGCCAAATTGTAATGAGTACCTTCGAGTGTTCATATGTGTGTGTGTGTGAGCTGGTCACAGTTTATAAAGTGAGAGTTGAGACAGAAAAGTGAAAACGCTGAGAATTTCAAGTGTATCGAAGTAGGATTAGCTAACTGACCGAAGAGACAGACCATTGCAGAGAGTTCGAGTTTATTAACACTATAATTCACATATACTCACTCACACACACTCACACACTCCGGTTGTTGTTGCGTACGTGTTTGTTGTTTCAATTTCAAGTTGAATGAAAACTCTGTCAACGAAGACACGTATCAAAATGCGTATGCTCTTTGAATGCGCTTGTCTTTGGGCCTTTTATAGCGCAAAAACCCTTAAATTATGGACCTTAGGCATACGAATGAAAATTTACAAACCAGATAACATTAATTGCATTTGGTTTGCCGACCCTTGCCAATAACATATTTGGGTTTGTTTTTATTTACCGTGCTGTTGCCATCATCATTGTCATAATCATCATGATCAGACAACAGGTATACGAGTACTCACAGCTAATTGGAGCACTCAACATTGTGTGTTGAAAATGTTGTTATTCATGCGAGTTATTCATTCATATTTTTTTGTACATATTTCCATTATTTGTTTTTATTTCTCAGCAGGTGGTATTACAATTTCAATACAGTATATGTAAAGACAACGTTAACGACCCTTTTTAGTGTATATATTCTGAATCTAATCGAAGAGCGGAATGAATAAATTTACGACAATGAATCTTGGCATTGATGTGAGATATATTTATCTATAAACCAGTGGAAAGTTATCATTATTATACTTATTATGTAACTGACTTAAGCTTATCTAGGTTTTTACTTTATTTACTGTAGTAAATAGTTGCTATGTATATGTTTTGTTTAAATAGGAAAAGAAAAAGGGCCATTATTGAAAATATTAAGTATACGAAAAGTTGCATAACAAATTTGGTAGAAATATAGTTTATATTTTCTGAAATATATGCACATGTATATCTAAAACATATTGTCCAATATAAAGATATTTTTAAAACGAAGAAATGCCCCTTTTACGCTAATTACACCCGTTGTATAACTACAGGGTATAAGAAACATTTCGTTAACAGGTGTAAAGCTAATTGAAACACTTTTGCGGGGGAAGATAATAATCGAGTGTCAGTAATTTATTCGATGAGTACACGCAATTAGTCTATAATAGTATAGACAGATGTGATTTATTGATAGGTTTTTCGATTTCGGTCTTATTGAAATGAATTCTGTGGTTGAGCTAATTTCTATAGTTTTTCAATTTATTATCAACAAGCTGCGTGTGGCTGCAACGCCCACAAGAGTTGTTTATAAGTAGATATAGCATATATAATATGATGTATATATAGTTAGTTATGTATAGGATGTATATAGCTGTGCTGTCTATATTTTCAGGGGCACTAATAATCTCAAACAGAACCGCCATGGAATGTCAAACAAAATGTGAATTAATATACAGACATTGGCGCCAAATTTGAGAGACATCTCTATGTCTCTCCCTTTCCATCTCTTTCTCAGTCTTACACTTACTCTTATTTGCTCTCTCTGTCATTCTCTTAATGTGTGAGGAGGAGGGGCAAAACCCATTCCACAAAATCCATTAATTTATTTATATCTCGGTTGAACAACGTTGTCAAATTCATAAACTGTTTTCAAATTGACACGCGCTGAAAGTTCATCAAAAATATATTGAGAGTTGCTAAACATTTACAATGTCTTAAGAATAATAAACTAGTTTTAAAACATCACATATCGTTTTGATTGTGCTCTAATGCAATAAATTTGAACTTATAGATATACTGAATAGATGAATAAGAAGAAAATCTGTATATCTGAAATGTTTGCGAAGAGTTGAATTTGGGTTGTAATCAGATTATTAAAGTTCTAAATATTATTTGATTATGTTTATTTGAGATATTTGTTTATTTATCAACAGACAGATAGTATATAGTTATAGTTACTCAATTAATCAGTCCGACAAAGTATATTTATATGGTTTAAAGGGTTGGTCAAGGTCTTCCTCAACGTGCTGCATATTTAATGGAATAATTAGAATACTCGTCTCTGTTTGTGTAAAATAATGAGAGTAAAATTGATATTATAAGCAGGTAGATTAAAAAGCAACATAAGTAAATTGTTAAAGACTTAAATAGACAATTTAAACAACTTTAAATCCGATTCTTGCGGCAAAAGAACAGAATATTTTTGGATAAGCGTATTTGATGTAGAAAATTCAGCAGAAACCTAGGACAACTCTTGCAAAATACTCTCTAGATCACTTTGATTCTATTGAGAGCAGATTAAATGAACTATTTGTTAAGGAAAATAATCAATTTGTTAATCTATTACTTAATTTAGTTTATTGTTGAAAAATATACTCAACCTACTCGGTCTACAGTGCGTATGAGTAATAATTTATTATAAGCATTTCCGTTTATTTCGCCTGAGTGCAAAAACAATTTGCAAATATTTAAGGTCAAGGCAGCACATTGGAGCATCGTCTATCAATGGAACGTCACAATCTCGTCTAGTTTGGAAGCTTATCAGCTGGAAATAAGCTGCCTCCAACAAAGACCTAGAATTTGTAAGCTAAGCGCAGTTTTCGCGGAACAAAACAAACGAACGGATGAGAAAATTACGCTGGCAATGGCAGCTGCCAATGCTGTTTATAGTCATTCAACTGGCCAGATCCGAGGTGGGTAATGACACCTCCGAATCGGAAAGGTTCTTCACCCAAATCTATAGACGGAATCTCAAGCAAATGGTGGAGCTGAGAAATACAAGTGCAGAGCCCTGTGAGGATTTCTACGCTCATGCGTGTGGCAACTTTGATCAATTCATGCAATCAGCTGATGCCGATGATGCACTCCCTCCGTATTTGTACAATAAACAGGATCGCATGGAATTCTTTCAGGCGCAACATGTCAACTTTCAAACGTTGCCGGGCAAACTGTTATCCCAGCTCTATGGGGAGTGCAAAGCGCGGAACGTGCAGCATGTGATGAGTACAAGGCCACCCGGCACACACTGGGAACGTTTGCTGGATCAGGTGCCCTTTTTGGCCCAACACGAAGAGGCGCTGTCGTCCTGGCCCTTTTTGCGTCATCAATGGCAGCGCCGACAGTTGGACGAGCAGCTCAATTGGATTCAATTGGCGGCACAGCTGGCGGCACACGGAGTGCCCACCTTGTTGCACATTTACTTTGCACAGCAGACCATCTATGTGGCACAAATGCCGGAGTTGCCGTGTCCCAGTGTGCAGGGATTCCAGGAGAGCATGTCGGAGGTGTTGCAAGGACGTCATCGGCAGGTGGCACGCATTGTGGCACACGAGATGCGAGTGCTCTGTCGGGGCATGCGGGGCGAGTTGCCGCTGGCCAATAGCTTGAGTCAGAGTCAGTCGACTTCTAAGCCAGGCCAGGAGCAACTGCAGCTGGATGATAATACCATGGACTACTTTCAACATTTCTTTGCGCTGTTGAACTCCATGTATTTGGACCACAATTGAACCGGGATGTTGCCTCGGCCTTATATCAACTGCACACCACACGCTTCCAGCAGCGACGACGCTCAACTTTGATTCGTCGCGATTGGTATGGACATCTCATGCCGGCGGCGGTGGAACGCAAGGAGTTGCAAGTGGCACGTCTGTTGCAATCACATGCCCAGCAGTATCTAAATCTCACAGAGCACGAGCTGCAACTCAACCAGGTGCAGTTTGTGACAGGTAGTTTCTACGGGAATCTTCTACAACTGCGGCATGCGCAACTTCGTCACAGCTTTGAGTCGCCCTACGTGGATGAGGAGGATGAGCATTCGCCTGCATACTTTCTGCGGCATTTTCTGCACTTTATCATCCTCTCGCTGCATCGTCCCTTGTATCATTATTATGCCACCCAGGGATTGGAATTGTGGCGTCAGTCGCGTCTGCTGCAGGACACCGATGGCTACTACACAGCCCTGGATTGCCTGGAGCGGCAATCGCAGCAGTTCCATGATCCCGAACTAACCTCCATCTATCGCCCACTTAGCTCCCATATGGTGGCCAATGTCTTTCACTTTCATCGCTCGTTTCAGGCGGCGTTGCGGGATTATAGATTCTGGTTGCAGGGCGAAAGATTTGTGTTTGCCGAGCAATACGTGCTGAATTTCTTTGGATTCAATGAGCATCAAGTGCTGTTCTATGCGGTGGCCCAGCAGCTCTGCAATCGCCAGGATGAGATCTTTGCGGCTCAACTGAATCGAGGATATATGAATCTGCCCGAGTTCCAAGCGGCCTTCAACTGTGAGGCGGAAGCAGCTATGAATCCACCCGCCAAGTGCATGATAAACAGATGTGAAATAAATAATATATATAATATTTAGTATACTTATTACTGCAATTTTATTATTGATTATAGTAATCGTTGATCGAATTTCTTTAACTATGTTCTTAACTAATAACTTTTTGCTTTGCTAACTTCTTAAATAAAAAAATTATTCTTATATGTATGTTCCTCATACAATTATTCCCTAAGAGTGTAGAGTGTATCTTAAAGTTAATTACGCTCCACAGACTATCACATCTAATACAGAAATTGCTTGTAATTCCAGTTCGAATTTTATATTCGACTAAACATCAACATTTCTGGAATTTGAAAACAAGTATTGTTTAAAAATTTATACGTCTGCATTTTATTCAATTGTCTCCGTGACAAGGTGAAAATTTCCAAAAATTTTTTAGCACAATTTCGTCAGCAAATGCAAATGAATTTCAAGAATTTTCAATAATTGTTTAAGTCATTATGTTTGGAATTTCTCGAGATATAGACACATGGAACACAATGCTTGAAAAGTCACGTCAGAAATTGTGTGTTTCGTATATTTCTTCCACCATTTGCGCAGTGCATTTTCAAATTGAGTTAATGACAACTGTCAGACAAGTGATTTTTTGGAAGAGCTATGAACCTTAAACAAACGCCACAAGTTGTTTACGAAAGTGTGGGCGATATCTACATATATTACTCTCCTATATATTATATGCTTGTAGACTGATTTACGAATTTGTCATTATTATTTCAGTTCATCAGTACAAAAATCTTTGCCGCCAAAGTTCAAAATTTATGCGTTAAATCATAAGATAAACCGCATTAATATTTATGACACTTTTAAACGTCATCTTCGAGCTACTGAAGATAATTCCAATAATTTCAATAAAAATCCTAGACGACAACTCAAGGAATATCTGCGATAGACGTTCTCTTGCACCCAATTTAAAATGGTATTTCGGGTTTTTCTTGAAAATGGAACACACATGGAAAATATGAGTAAGTATATACATACATATATATATTATATTATATCATCTAGTATATGAATTATTTTTAATAAAAGCATTGTTATTGTTGTCGTTAAATTTCTCTGTCCAACGGCTGCTCGCAAACTGTCAAACTGACTGCGTAAATTTATTTTATTTATTTTCGATGATATTTCTTCAAGTTTTAAACATGTTCCAAGCGATACTTTAGCTAGTGGCATCTCTTTTCTACCCATAAGCTTTTTGGAGACCAATCCGAATAGTCCTCTATATATTCACACGTTTTCCTCACTTGTCAAGTTTTTCTCTTGAGTGCCGTCTTGTCGGTGAGTGTCTGCATATGTGTGTACATATGTTTGTGTATATGTATCTTATAGATACTTTCACGTCGTTTCAAAGTATTTCTAATTTTTTTGGTATATTTTGCGCAACCCATTGGCCAAGTGCGTGAATTGGTTTTAGTTGGGCCAAAGGCTTGCAGCAGTAAATAGCACAAAATTTTGCACAGTCCGCAAAAAGATATCAAAAATCAAAGAAATAAACCAAACTAAATCCAGGTAAAATGGCAAACAGACAGTCGATTAAATTGTGGGATTAACTCAACGTTGAGTGTGATATTTTGTGTTCATAATCTCAATCGAATTCAAAAGTGCCGTGTCCAATAAATTTTATTGAAAAACATTTGGAACTGTTCCAATCTATAAAGCTGGAATTATTCAGACACTAATTCTATATGTATATATATTCGACTCTCAGTGTCAACATATACACAGACATTTTGATTGCGCTGAACATTCGAATAAAACAGAAAAAAAAAATGGAAAACAACAATAAATACAATAACAACATCAAACAGTTCTATCGTATATAGTAATCGACGAGATTCTTGATATAAATTTCATATGGCTTTTCATAATTTTCATCGGTGTGCTTTATTTAAAAAATCATGTTGTATAATTTGAAAACAAAATGATATGTGCTTCGGAAATTTATGATTGCTTTTTTATTGTTTATATCAAATGAATTTCCTCACGCGCCAGCTGAAAACATTTTATTTGATTTCTTTTTTGTTTTTTTATTTTGGCTGACCTTAGCGAGAATTCTTGTCTATTTTGAAAGCGATCTAATAATGAAAACTTTTATAATTTATTAATTGCTATTTCCATTATTTATTTTTAGCAATACAAAATGAGTGAGGCTAAGAACTTGTTTACCACCTTTGGCATTTTGGCCCTTCTTTTGTTCTTACTTTGGATCGTCTATGCTGTGTTGTAAATGAACACTTAACCTTATGGGGGGCATAGAGTTATGGAAGAGGTGAGATATTATTCAATTTAACATGGTTTAGATACATATTTGTAAGTTTATAGTGTAAGCAGAGCACACCACTGATATAAATCAACTAGAAAGTTAAATTGACACATTTATTTTATTAAGGGATCTCGAGAAATTAGAAGATATGCATTTTATTCTCAAGGTACTCGGGGAGTTGGTTCCTATAGAAACTTATATAGCCTTCGACATTTAGGTTAGGTTAATCGGACTGCTCGACCAAAGTCGAGTGCACCCAGAGACCCTTCGGCCTATTGTGATGTCCTTTAGCTGTAGGTGTAAAAAGAGTTATGTGGGGGAGTGTTGATGGGAGCGGGAAGGCGGATTTCAAACAGCCTTGTTCTGAATTCCCTAGTTAGTCCCGTTGGGCGAGATTCGCACCTGGAGCCAACCAGTAGAGTCCAGAAAGAGCACCAGATTCTCCAGTCACAGTTGCGAGACTGTCCAGTTCATCGAGGAAGGGTTTCCCGAGAAAACGGGTTCTCCTTTTACAAAGTGCAGGGCAGTCACAGAGGATTTGTTGGATATTCTCTTGATTTGGTCTACCGTACCATTGAGCCAATCAGCCGATGGGACAGTGGCCCGTTAAGACTCCCATCAACATCCTTATCCTGTTTTTGCTATAGTGACGGAGTTCTGATGATCGCTTTGGGTGACGGTCTAGCCAGAGTGCTTAAGGTATATTGCAGCCCTGAGCCAGAGCTTGTACATTTACTTTACTTAAACTACATCAATAAGTCTGAAGAACTACAAGATGTTATTCTCAGAAAGCTTTAGTAACAACAAGAGCTGAAAGATTGGCAAATATATTAGGTTCTTCTATAATGTAGAATTCATATATTTCCAACTGCAGAACAATAATGATAAAGACGTCAAAATTGATTTAAAATCTCTACTGCTCGATTGTTGCAGAATATTCGATGAAGCTTGTAAATATTTTCAAATTTTTAAAAAGGAAAATTGCACGCGCTATAAATGTAAAACACAATTTGTGGTACGTGCTGCGGTGCAAGGTTTTAAATATTTTGGACATGTTTCAAAAGAAAATCAAACAATTGGCACAAGCGATTCTAGATGTATGGATTTTAGCAGCCAAAGAAAATAAATAGAAATGCTATTAAGATCGCAGATGTCTGGAGAACATTACAGAATGGGCGGTCCCCCACCTTAAATGGAACAGATCGTCTGAAATCGAATAAATAAATTATTAAAACATTTTTCAATAACCGCACGAGGTCTGAGCCAATTTGCCATTGCCAAGAATGAATAATGGGCAAATGGATAACAAGAACTCGTATCAGGTAGGAGAGAATGAGAACATTTTCTTAAGAGAAGCAAACGATCTCATGGAGAAGTTGCTACGGAAGGCTGTCAAAAGTTTTTATGTGCTTCTTGCGGCATGACGCGATTCCCCCACCCCGCCCACACGCATCCATGGAATCCAAACATACCTATAAGTATTATCTATATATTTATTTAAATATATATATGTATATATACATATGTTCTGGTAATATTTATATGCATATAGAGACGATGTGTGCCGCGTCGAAATATGCGCAACAACTGGACACGAATACCAACCATATTTCTCTAGATATACGAATGTATATCTCTAGGTGTGTGTGTGTGAGTGTGTGTGTGTGAGTGTGCATATAGATATATAGAACCATAATTCCAATGAGCTGATTGCCGACTGCTGACTGCTGGTCGATTGTAGGCCAGTTTGTGGAGAAGAATATTTTGATGCGTTTCTCAGTTATTCCGTGCCATTTGCTACGAACGGTTTGCCGATCTATCAAAGCTCCCAAGTCCAAGTGTGTGTTAAACCATAGATAGTATTAATTAATGTGGGATTTAGACAGATCAATAATAATCAATTTGTATTCCAGCAAACAACAACAACAGCAACAACATGAATGAAGCCAAGAGTTTAATTTCCACCTTCCTCATCCTGGCATTCTTGCTCTTCCTGCTCTATGCCTTCTACGAAGCCGCTTTCTAAATCATGTTTTGGAATACTTAGTTCAAAAGATATACTTACATGTTGAATTTCAATATCAATTCCAACGACAATTCAATTTAAATTCAACTTATGCCTAGGATTTTTAGAGCGTTACGCGTTTAAGCCGCTAGCATTTAATGGATTTTTATTAGTACCCTAAGTCAGGTGAGTCAAACGAATTATTTCACTTTATAGTATCATTAAAGAAATCTATAGAAATTAAATAATTGCCAATTGCAACTGCATATCTAAAAGTGTTTTTCAAATATTTAAATTGATTTTCTAAGCATAACGAGCATTTTTATGACGTTAATTAATTAAATTAGCTAGTGAAAAATCTATGCAAAATATTCAAAGATCTAGAATCTATATATATGTATATATATAAAGCATATATGTTTGTCTGCTTGTGTCTTCTCCCCGAACTTTTCCTGTCACTACTCATTTTTTTTTTTTGGCAGCGCTGCCACATGTTGCGACATTAGAGAAATCATTTTCCAAAAAGTTTCAACTTTTTAACGACGACATTTCGACATGGCCCACTAAAGATCTCTCCATCCCCCCGCACGATTCTAGATACATTCTACATATGTATGTGCTATACTTGTACATCTAAAATCGTTCGTTAAAACATTTTAGCAACGTGTGAAATTTGTCAAATGAATTTTGCGTGATTTTTCGTCAGAGCATACAACTTTTTATTATAGTTCTTTTTTATTTTTAAGGTCCATTTGTACGAAAGTGTAATTAATTATTATTTATTATTGTATATACTTATATTTAGAAAGAGAAACAAAAAAGCAACACATAAATTGAATCTTCTGGTTAATACTTAATTATTGTGTCTAAAAAAAAACACATTTTTTATCCCTGAATGAAAAACACTTTCGCTAAAAATATAGCAAAGTAATGATCTTATGTATTTTTGGCCAATGTTTATGCGTTTCAACACTTGAAATGATAATGGAAAACAAATGGAAGACAAACAAACAATTGCCCCAAGTGAATTTTATTAACGTTTGCCAATATTTCAAGTAGAGCATTTCCATTAGTCTGAACACAAATGGATTATCTTCAAATAAACATATAGTATATATTTAGCAATAATTTGAGGTAATTCCTTCTGAATCGCAACAACTGTGGGCAATAATTTAATTTATAAATATTTAACTATGCCAGCAGCTGGCCTCTGATAATGGCAAACTAGGTTCATACATACATATATTTAAATACAATTATTTATCGATTTCCATTTCCTGTAGATGACGTCACAGCCGCAGGCGTAAAAGCAGCTGCTCGGTTCGAGGGCTTGACACCAATGGCCTGCAACGGAGCAAGTGTGTGTGACGGTAAGTTTCAGCAATTTCCAATTCACAATCCTACATACATACTAGTATACTTATTCAACATATATCTGTATATCTATTGCAGTGCCAATACGCTTGATTTGGTAAATCTTGCCGTCCATTAAGGGGGTGCCCCGGCGAAGGGGCTCGAAAAATGATGTGATCGAAGCGGCATGGCATCCACACTTCCTCTTGCCTCGGCCTGTTGGCTTTGTTGGCGTCATCTGTTCTAATCATAAATATTAATTTGCAATTTTTGTTTCGCAATGGAATTTGTCCAATTTTGAATTTACAATTTATAGACCATAATGTACAGTATGATAAGTGTGTATAGCAACAACACGATGCGCACATAGAGAAATTGTTTATTTCATTGTTTAACACACTTTGCACACATAATATCTAAGATCTTTATTTATTTAATAATTGCATTTTTCGTAAATAACAACAAGACCAACAACAACAAATGCATAACAATAACAACACACTGCAGGAATAAAAAAAAAAACAAAAACAAAAAAAAACCAACACGCAAAAGCAAAATGAATTTATTATTTGTGGGATGACAGGCTAATTCAAAGTTGAACTCGTTTAACGATATCGGGACTTCTTCTCATCATGTTTATTGTTTAATTACCCAATTTAGGGTTTAATCGGATAATATTTGAGGTCATATTCTTAAACCAGTCGGAAAGGCTAGAGTCGAAGTCGACTATGAGAGATCCTCTACTTATTCTTCAAAATGGAATTAATAGTAACAAACTTAGATACTTACGTATAAACCTTCAGGTGTTAATTAATTCACTTAAATCTGCAAATACCCTATAGTGCGTTGTAACGTCAATATGCTCTTCTTCTTCCTTTGGCCAAATACCAAATTTGGTGACTCTAGCTCTTATAGTCTCTGAGATCTACGCGCTCATACAGACAGACGGCCAGATGGACGGACGGACAGATGGACAGACGGACGGACATGGCTATATCGACTCAGCTGTTGATACTGATCAAGAATATATATACTTTATGGGGTCTGCCGGACTTCCTTCGACTTGTTACGCACATTTTGACAAACTTAATAGACCCTTTTTACATTATTAAAGTAAAGGGTCTAAAAATGCGTCATTTAATCAACTAAAATGCAAAACAATATAACTAATTAATTTGTGTTGTCTGTGTCATTATTCAAGCGCTTTTTTTTACTTTTATTCCGTTTACTTAACAAGTACTAAGATTCTATTTGATCTCAGCGATTATACGAACTAGAGACATCAAATTTTGTGGAATACTTTTGGAGTGTGCACAATTGTAATGCTATCGAATAATAATTGTGTAAAAACATTGCAGTTTGGCAGTTGACTGACTTGCCTAATGGGTAGCATAAAAGATTCTTGCACTCGAGGTTCAGAGTTCGAACCCCGCTTCAGAAGTTTTCGTATTAAATTTGATTGTAGTCTTGACTACTTAATACATAGTTTCTTTTGTGTATGCCAAATGTGCATAAGACAGTACCCTCGACATGCCCTAAAAAAGTATTTTTATTATTATACCATATTTCTTTCTTTCTCATTTAATTTGCTGTTCATTAAGTTGAACATTTCAGCTTTAGTCGGATTTTAGTCACGTGCTGCTTGGTTTAATTATCAACAGACAACCTTCAAGAGCTATAAAGATTCACAGCCGATGCTAAGGTTATCATTAGTGTAGTTAATGTGATTTTCAAGTAAACCTATCAATAGCCATGTAGTTTACGAAAACAACTAGCAAAACTGCAAGTAATTTTACTGTCATGGGTCTCAAAGTTGCATTGTAATGTCAACTTGCATAATTGTGGGCAGTTCGTGCAGTGACCACAATGGAGAGAGACCCCCACTTGAAGTCCATTTGCATGCAAGTCGAATTCATGTGAATATTGTTACCTCAAAAACTCCGAAAGTCTGAAGAATGCCAACTCGATGCAATGAAGCAAAGCTTTGTCTTTGCTTTTGCCTTTTGGCTTTTGGGGGACCGGCAGCTCTTCCGCCTGTCGGTCAACCGGTTTTACGGCTATATTTTTACTCCTTCCCCCTTATCCACGAACAGATAATGCATCAGTTATGCAATCGGTGTGGTAGGCTATTTTTTTTTTTGCAAATTGATATTGACAGCCGGTTTCTTTTTGTACAAAAATTGTTTACAATTTGTTATTATTAAAACTATGCGCCAATATTTACAATATTTATATAATCCTAAGATGTAAATGCAATAAAATCACAGTGCCTATGTCACCTTCTTTTGGCTAAGACCCTCGAGTCGCAATCGTCGTGCCAATTGGTGTCCAATGAGCATGCGCAAATGCTGTGGCGCCATCTTCATGAAGAAGTACTGCAAATGCAACAGAAATTGAGTTAAGAAAGTTGTCATGCAACCATTACATACTATTGCATAAATTGTAAAAGTGCCTTGATTATAGATTCAAACACACTTTTTATTTTGTAACTCACCTGAAGTCCGTGCGTCCAGAAACCAGTCGTCGTATTGGTTTTTCCCAGCGTAAAGACCGCCGAGCGGGCAAAACTCTGTGCATTGGGAATCAGGAAGCCACCTTGCATTACCGAATCCGAATACTCGTTCATTTTGGTGATCACAAACATGGGCATTACCAGCTGTACCGTTACATTATGCTCGGCCAATTCCTGTTCCAGAGCCTGAGTGAAATATGTTACATATTTCTTGGTCGCAGCATATACTGCCATATTCGGCATAGGTTGCAGCTCCGATCCAGAGCCGATGTTAACAATGGCACCCTTTCGGGCCAATTTCATATGTGGGGCAATTTTACGGGTCAACATGGTGACAGCGCCAATGTTGATGGTTAGAATATCCCAAATGACATCTTCCGGCACCACATCCAATGTATCCGGATAGTCATACATTCTGCCCACATTGTTCACTGCAATCAAAAGCAAATTTTCCACAGTCAAGGCCAAAGATGCTTATCAACTTGAAATGCCTTGAATAACAAGGTCACCCATAACGGACCACACGCACAAAACCCAAACAAAATGTAAATTGCTGAAGCACGTCAAAGCGTTTATAAGTTTGGCAAATAAAACTCAACAGAAGTCGACACAAAAATGATTTTTTATGTACTTGAATATTGTCGAAAATGCCTCACTATACGTCAAAACTGCCCCACCGAATATAGCCATTATAATTGCACGCTATTACGAGTACCTCAGCTTAGGTTTTTCAATGACACTGACAAGATTCAACAACTGACAACAACCAACTGACTTAATTGTTGTTTTCAGTCATACTTAGCGACTACTGTTTGCTGACAATGAGATAGCTATTATCAAAAAGATACAGCAAACAGCTAATGTGGGCGGCTAATAATCTAACAACTGAACAATCCATTTTTAACGGTTTAAAAATAAATATATTTATACGGACTCAGTGAGAAAATGTAGTTATATATAATTTTCAAGCGAACTGTCTTTGAATTTGTTAATCATTTATCGAAAATATTGACTGCTCTTACTCTCAATTGTAAAACGATTCTGTAAAATAAATTAGTAATTATAACTTATATGACATTCTTTACTTTAATCAATAGAACAATTTTTGAGTAACATTCTGCTATCAATTCCCTTAATTTCTTATTTATCAATCACTTTAATTTTCGCTTTGTACTTACCCAATATGCCAACTTCTATGCCTGCCAATTCCTTTTCGATTTGTTCGTAAGCTTCACGTCCTTTGGCAAAATCCACAGCAATCCATTTGGTCTTAACCTTGTGTTCACTTTCTGTAAAAGTCGAGTGACAAGTCAGTCGGAGGTTTCTGGTTATAAAACTGTTGATTTACCAATCTCATTGGTGACGGCTATAAGCTTCTCCTTGGTGCGCGATATGAGCACAAGATTGAGGCCTTGACGTGCCAATTCTTTGGCATATTCCTTGCCAATGCCATCAGTGGCACCAGTTATAACTGAAAAAAAGAGAAAGGATCGAGATAATGAGAATAATTATGTAAAGCGAATCTTTTTAACTGTATAAATTGACATTAACTTGTCTCAAACTAAACAGACTATAGATTGTTGTATACGAACTTATACATTTATGTTTAACAATATAATAATGCTGTTTCATTTGCTATCTTAACACGCCCTTGCTAATTATTTGTTTGTCTTTGTTAGTTTACTGCTAGTTGGCCCTCTTTGCTCAGTTTGTATTAGCCAGTTGGCAGTTGCCACTGCCTAGCTCAAAGCAAATACAAATATGAAAATACCAATAAAAGTTGCATACGAAAGAAACTCGACTTTTTGTTTATGTTGCCACTGTCGTTTCAGTTGCTGTTGCAATGAGTCAATGCAACAGTTTCGACTGCGGCTGCGCAACTGGCCAACAGGCGCCAATTGCTGGCACCGTTGATACATACATACATACATACATAAGATGTTGTTGGCCACATTTGTTGCCAAATATTTGTGCAGCGGAAACATTGAAAGCGCAAAAATAAAACAGCACATATCTGTTGCCTGCTAATTACGCAAAATGTGTACAGATTTTCTAAGTTTGTGGCAAATTCTATTCAATTTGCAATTGAAGTAATAAATGAAATATCATTGCTGACAAGGTCAGAACTACTTGTGCATAATTAAACAAACTGTAAGAATTCTTAACATGATAACTATATAGCTATTGTTATTGTTACCATTATTTATTTATTGCCATTCATTAAGTATGCAAAATGTTTGAGCTGAAAAGCCGGTTTAGATTTGCTTTCGTTCGACGAGTTGAATGACTTTGTTTGCTCCATAAATAAATTATAAACAAATGCGAGAACACATGGTCCGGAACAGCTGACCGGTAAAGCTATGATTAATCCGTTTGTTATGTAAACTATAAATAGATAAGTAGGTCTATGGATCAGTTAAGATAAGGAACTGTTTCCTCAGGCTGAGTGGGCTTTAACAAGCATAGATTAATGATATTTTAATCAACTAATCTCTATTAGATATGACTAAACTTTTATCTAATCTTTCTATTGTGTTTGGCAGCATAGAATACACAATAATGTACAACTGATCACAACACGATTCTATTCTATATTAAGGTATAATTTATTAAATTTTATTTTTTTGAAACGTTTTTGCTGCCGTGCGGAAACGTAGAAAATAATACAACTAATCACATGTGTGTCTTATCACGATATTTCTTTATAATATGTATGAAAATTGGGAGGTGGATCATAAGCGTGCAATTCACATAATATGCACATTAAATTACATATCTAATTAAATAAATAAGCATATATAAATATGAACAAATTGTTCTTGGCGAATTATAAATTATAATTATGCAATTAATTGCTAAGCTTTAAAGTATAATTTTAAATGTATGCAGTAATTGTTTATCCATCGTTCTATGGATTGTTTGTTGTTTTGTTTTGAAGAAAATTTCCAATTTAAATTATGTAAAAAGAAAGAATTTGATTAAATTCAATGAACTGCTAGTAATTGTTGCCTGTTGTTCAGTAAATTGCCGAAAACAACAAAATGATTTCGAATAAATATAAGATGTCGCAAATAACGAGTAATATATATTAAGAAAGCGGTTTATTATTTTTAAATAATTTTATATATTAGTCAGTACAATAACTCTTACAAACCAAAAAAAAACACTTGGAAGTTTTATTTCTGCCAAATAAGCTTGAAGAAATATAACAGATAAAGTAGCTCATAAAGTTTCTTGCTTGAGCAATGACTGCAGTAATCAAAAAACATAATTGATTAATAGAATAAAAGATACTTTATAGAAAATCTTAGTGTTTAACAATATTTGCAATCTATGGTAAACACAAAAATAATATAATAATAAATAAAATAATATTAACAGACTTATAGATTCAGAAGCTACCCAAAATAAATGTCGTTGTAACGAAATATGTTTTAAGTTTGCCTAAATTAATAAAAAGGAAGCTGAACTCACCTGCCCATTTGCCAAATTTATCCAACAAAGTCTGTGGCAATTGTGGCTGGAAATATGGTTCCAGCAAGGCTTTGATAATATAGATCACAGATTTAAAGTTGTCGTAGAGAAAGGCGGCAATGGCCAAAGTGCCCACCAAGTAAATGACAAATGAAACAAGTTGCCAAATGAACGCCATCCGTAGCAATGTATAAATGCTCACTTCCAGAACTGGCTGCATTATGAAGAGAGTCACTTGTATATACTAGTTGCGAGTACGAGCATTCAATTGAAATTGATAAGCAGCAGCTGATTGCTTTCAATGTTTATGTAATTGTGTTAAAACTTATCAGAATGCTAAATATATGTACAAAGTTTATAGTAAGAAATGGAACACTGGAATATCAATGGATTTCAGTTGTAGCTACACAATACAGTGTACGCTTCACTTCTTCAACTGTAGGCACAAGCGGCGGCTCTGAGCTTCAATCACGAACTAAATGCCGAAACTGAAACTGAAATTGAAGTCGAGTTACACAGAGCCCAAAAGCAACACCAACAACAACAGCACGACATCAAGTTGCCGAGTTTTGTTTTTGTCAGGTCTTACAGCTGCAACTGTGTCTCCTAAAGCCGTGAACATGAACAACGTTGCAGGTACAGACACAGACACAGATACAACTACACTTGCAGATACAGATACAAATACTTGTACATCTTTTTGTTGGATCGTTTGTAATAATATTTTTTTTTTTTGGTTCATTACATTACAATCATCAACTTTATATATTATTTTGGTGCTCCGCTTGAATTGTTGTAAATGCTTTTGGTGCGAAGATTGCCATAAAAAAATTACCAAATCCGCCGCATGGCACGCTAAATTATTAGACATTTAATCACAGGTTGACCCATTGTCCGAGTGAAATGCGTGTGACGGTCGAAGGTGTTGACAATTTTCTCCTTTTAGATAATGACAGTCAAGTGCATAATTACTCGAAGAGAGTAATAAACACTTTAACTAATTGAAAGCAATTAAGCGAAATAGTATGCTAAAATTGTATCTTTACACGAGAACTTCAGAAATAGTAATAACAATTATTTTAGAGTGCCTTGAGATGATTGACATTTGAGGGCATAAACAACAACAGTCGAAATTAAGTGAGCTATATATCATTAGGAAATGTACATCATTAAATTTGTTGTAATGATATATGGAAAGCTTTAGAAATACAGCGAGAGCTTCAACTTGTTGATTGGAATCTTTTCCTGTGGAAAAGTTAGATTAACTGATTGTCATATTTCGAAAACAAACGTATTTGAAAAAGGAAATTACATGCCATCTGTTTTCTTCGAATTGTTGAAAATATTAAGACTATTCTTTCTTAGATGACGAAAAGATATCACCTTGACTGCGAGTAAGTCGAGCTCTCCAAAGTAGCTTATACTCGCCCATTAGTAGTATATACTTTATTTCAATCACTTTCTAAACAATACACACATTTGACAGCCAAAAGCTAAATAAACAAATGATTTCAAAGCATTTTGATTGCACTTTGTCTATTGAGAATGTAAATATAAACTGCAAAATTATATTTGTGCCAGTCATTCGAATAAGTAAGGAAATGATTCTAAATCTGGAGAATATTTGCACAAGGTATAATATAATTTGAGGTGTAACAATTCTACAATGCAAAATAAAAAATAAAAAAAAGAAGAAATGAAAAGAAGGAGCCACTAATCAATAAATCAAATATTATTTAAAATTATGAACTATCAGTTACACTTTATAGCAACTTACGTAAATTATAAAGACATACCCGAACCAATCGTGTCAGGGAACGTTTAAATACTGACAAAAACTCTCATCTAATTCATTCCCATTCGCACATTCGGGAATATATATTGATTTTTTCAAACAGTTGAAAAAGGCTTTCAATCGTTCAAAGCTCAAAGTGCTTTAGTCGAGTCACTTTCACTTCACTTATTTAGCCGAGACACCAATTCGCCGAAGCGCAGACACCAACCAATAATCTGCAGCCTGAAAGTATGCTATGATTTTATTTACATTTTCTTATCAACCATTTTTGTAAAAAATAATTGACTCGCAAATAGACGTAATCTCCAGGGAAAGATCATCAAAACTGCATTCTGGACATGATGCCAGATATAACCAGGAGTTTCATCCACGCCATCCCTCAGCTGGGCAACTGCACTGCGGGCATATACCTCAGCACTGGGTATAAACAGTCCTCCTCTCATAATGCGCTTGGAATAATTGTTAATTTTGGTCACCACAAAATTGGGTGACAAGAGCTGCACATGAATGCCAAATGGAGCCGCCTCGTACCTCAGGGCGAGGGTCATGCTGCGGTTGTAAGCCTTGGAGGCAGCATAAAGAGCGGCATACGGTATAGGTTGAAGTTCAGTTCCGGAACTGACATTGACAATGGCTCCCTTGATCTTGGATTGACGTAGGTGGTGGAAAAAGTAGCGGGAAAGTTGCGATACGGCCATAACATTTGTATGGATCAAATTTTGGGTCTGCTCCTTGGTGAATTTGTGAAGGCTTCCAGGCATTCCCATGCCCACGTTGTTAACTGCGGTAAAGAGAGGGGGAAAGTAAGCTATGGATAGCTGTGCTCTATCTGTGAGAACTTCTTACCAAGTATAGCTACAGGTAAGTCAGCTAACTCGCGCTCAATGTGCTCATAGACCTCTATACCCTCTGTAAAGTCCGCCACGACAATCTTTGTCTTGACTTTAGATTCCGAGCCTGTAAAAAGTTACAGTTTTAGAGATTTTTCAAATACTTTAAGTTCCCAAATTCACATACCAATCTCCTTGGCAACCGCCTCGAGCTTTTCCTTATTTCTGGCAATTAGGACCACATTGATACCCTGTCTGGCCAGTTCCTTGGCATATTCCTTGCCAATGCCATCGCTGCTGCCCGTAACTGCAGCCCAGGAGCCAAAACGTTCCTTTAGACTCAATTGTTGCTTTGAATCATTATTTAAACGCGCTTTTAACAAACGATAAGGCGTTCTCAGATGCTCGTAAAGAAAAGAAACCAGAGCGTAAAGCCCGATAAAGGTAACTAATGTTGATAAGCCACACAACATTTTGATACTTTGTGCAAATTTAGTTTGAAGTTCAATTGATAAGAACTTTGTTCCGTTTCGTTCGACGCACAATAATTGACTGTGCTGAGCATTGCGAATTCAGCTGGCTTGAAGCCCTATGTGTTGCACTCAATTAAATTTCTATTGTTTTAATACCCTGTGATCATTAAAACTGCGAAATTAAGGGTATAATGAATTAGTTAAAGTATGACAAGCGCTGAACAGTTAAATGCAAATTTCATAGCGATTGACCCACAAATAATGGAGATATTAAGGAATTTGTTTTAAGTCCATTATTTCATAATTGTTCGCCAGAGCGAAAGAACATGTGAGAATCCCATTTGCGCGAACGAGAGCGCGTATGATAATATAATTTGCGCTGTCGGCCGCTTTGGCGCTGTACATTGTGCTGATAAAAAGCTGAACGATACACTCAAAACTATACATTGTGTGAAAAGCTGAATGCTACTGGCGATGAAAAGTTTAATACAATATCTAGCTTTTGCGCTATTTCAAACTATGTACATTGTGTCGGTGACGAAAATTTGTTAAAGATAACACAGTTTAACTTAACAGTATAATAAAATATAACTATTTGCTGCAAGTTTCATAGCGAATGATCCATAAATAAAGGAGATATTATTGAATTTGTTTTAAATCAATTATTTCATATTTGAAATAGTCGCATTCCAGTGTTGCCAGATTATCGCAAGCAGGCTACTCTCGATGCAAGCAAAATCGACTTCACGCAATATATTTAAATAAATGTATACATACAGGTATGTAAAAGCATTCCCATTATAATTACATCAAAATAAGTTTTCTTTAAGACTTGCACAGGGTATCCTAGAGTCGCGCACCCTCGACTGATCGGCTTGTTTGGCATGGAATATTAATGATCTTATTACATAGTCAAGAAACAATTCCGAGGTGTTCGACACGGCGTTTCAGTTTGTCAATTGAAAATACGTTTAACCTGTGAAATTTTTGGAGCTACGACCATTTCTACGCTTATATATATTTCTATTTTCTGATTGCACTCAAGAAATATCAGTACCGTATTTAATGTTTTGTTTTTGATTGTCTGTACAACCACCTGTTCAGTTTTCTAATAGACGAATTATAATTTGATTGTTGGGTGTGGTTCTCATTGGGATTGGATTGATGGGTACATTGTGTTAGTTATTGAGCTCCGGCATATGGTATACGAACTTAACAAGGCCGGTTGTCGTAGGCTCTGTGTGTTTAATGCCCTTTGTAATGACTAAATTATGTAATAATATTATCAACAGACTGCACTGTGCATAATAAGATATGTGTGCGAGTTCTAAATTTAATTGAAACCGTGGCGATATGGTAGGTTAATCTCTGATCTTTGTTAGAGAGTCTGAGCTAATCTTTGCTGTGAGGGAAACGAAATCTCAACAGCACTTGTTAATGATTTACTGCTTATAATGACGGCAATAGATGTTCACTTTAATTCAATTTAAATTTAAATAAAATTTTATTAGTTTAGAATTTAGAATATAATAAGAAATTAATTCAAACCATAATTCTAGCTAACATCCAAACCGATAGGTTGGCAGAAATGTAATAGCCTCTTGCATCTTTAATTGTTCCTTATTAGATATTTAATTAACTTTCAAAGTTATGAACAACAATGAACTTGGAGCTTTAAATATCAATATATAAATAATACAAAATTCTATAAATAATAATTGCTTAACAATGTTATTCAATTTTCTGAAGTCTTTCTCAATTCCATTCGCCATATCCATATGATTTCAGTTTAAAGTCTAGCTAGAAAGTTGAGTATAAGTTAAAAAGATGTCATTGGTTAAAATATCTATCTAACACTTGTTTTATATCCGCTTTAATTTTTAGCCACGGACTCTTTGGCTAAATGACATCATGGACTTTTGGTTCTGGCCTTGTTCGGTTGCTCGTTGTCTTTGCCAGCGAAATGCACTTACACATATCACAATTACTGGCATGAGTGCATACTTAGCGCTAACATTCATAAATTAGACAGCCAAAATGGTATTTTATAAAAAGGCTAAGCAGACAAATACATACACACTCTCCCACACACACACTATGCCATGCACTGGCCTAAGAAAATCAGGAAACGGAAATGTACGACGCGGCGCTGTGAATTGAACATGGTGGAAGGACGACGACAAGACATGGGTTATATATCAATATGAGCAACGGTTACCGCCTGGATAGAGAGCTGTCGACACCCCCGTCGATGGCCGGGAATTGGAATCAGGGGAATATGCCGTACGAAAAATATGGGCTGACATTTTTCGTTGTCGCCGCAAAAACCGCATTTATTCAAGTGTCAAATAAATTCATAGTTTTTGGCACTGCACCCCCCCCCACTATCTGGATGGGGGCGTCGAC
The DNA here is from genome assembly GCA_958299025.2 of Drosophila histrio. NCBI lineage: Eukaryota > Metazoa > Arthropoda > Insecta > Diptera > Drosophilidae > Drosophila > Drosophila histrio. Next base: position 28,365,531 of record OY282580.2, on the reverse strand, counting down.
GGCGTTGGCTTTGGCCAACTAATTAAGTCAAATGGTTTAGCTCTGTGTGTGCCAGGAAAATAGTCAAAAAAGGATGGCTTGAAAACCGCTAGAGCCAAAAATCCATTCGATGCCGCAGCCTGAAAGTATGCAATGGTTTTAGAAGCGGCGCCTAAAAGCATGCAGAATGTTTGGCAACTTATGCTAATCACATTTAATTGCTTTTTAAGCGCACTTTCTGGCAGTTTCAGCTAATTAATGTGACTCATACGCAACGTGGTACAAAAGCCAAGTTAATAACTTTTAAATCAGCAATCTCAACTGTTTAAATGCAACTGCTGCAGCTTAAATAAACACTTACAAAAATACTGCAAGGAGAAAGGCGCCAGCCTCCATCCACACACACAAACACACACACACATGCCAAGATAAAAGCACTCCAGTCAGGGATCAGTTTGAGGCGGCAGGGGAACTGAAAGTGGCACTGGCGCAGTCATTGTCAAAAAAGTCAAACAATTTGAATTATGTTTTGCAATTTGTACATCCGTTTCTGCCTCGAAATCACCCACACACACACAAACTCACACACTTTCCACTCTACACCCCACGCCCTAGTCCTTCACTTGGCTTAGACGCTCTTTCATTTTTATATATGAGGGAAATTATTGTTTGCTTTGTTGCCGACGCCGCTGGCAGCTTTTATTATACGATATATGCATGAGTATTTCCATGCAATGTTCATTTTTATAAGATTTTATTGTGGTTATTATTGCATTTGCTGACAAAAAGCGCAAAATGAACTCATTTCGTGGGTTTGTAAGTCGCTTTCGCCGCAATTTCGCGAATCAATGTATACAAGTCTGTGCCGAATATTATATTAACATTATCTGTCTTGCCATAATTAGTTAAATCTCACATTTTATCGTATATAAAATGTATCCATTACTATCTCACAAATATATTTGAAATGCATACAGTTTTACATTTCTGGAACACATTTCCATGTCGAACTGCAGCCAAAAACCAGCAAGAATCTTGCCCATTTTCCAACATTCTTCTTCCCCTAAAGTGTTTTAAATTAATTGCTTTTGGCATTTTTAGCGCTCTAATCTCTGACATATCGTTAAAGCGCATTTGGCATTGTTGACTGGGTTGCTTAAGGATGTTTATGTCAGTCACTGAATTTTAAGTAGTCCAAAGGAGGCTGACAACGTGCCGCATTACACAAAAAAAACGGGCAAATATAAAAAATCAAATAAAATAAAAGAGTTGTCAAGTGAATTCGTGATGCGACAGACACAAACAGGGAAAAACAAGAGAGTTTTTCTTTAGAGAGTACGACTGGAAGATACCCAACAACATAACATAATTTATGAATATCCTGAAATGCTCTGGATAACTAACGCTATAATAAATGTCTTAAATGCACATACCAAATAAATCTGGATGTCAAAACATAATCGACTTGATGCGTAAAGTAAATTACATTTAGTTTTAATAACAAAAAAAAAAGTGTTTTTCAACTTCTTTGTCTAATTTAAATGGAATTTGTTTTTTCTAAAAATTTAAACCAAAAGAAAAATACTAAAAATAATCTGAAGCTTATGATCAAAATGAAAATCTTTTTAAAAAGCTGTTTGAAAGTATAAAAATAATTTATATTCTCCTAAAAAACTTAAATTCTTAAGTTTACTTGCTTAATTGTTCTAGACATCAACTGATGATCAGAAAATAAGTTGTCTAATTATTAGACTATTAATATTTTCTTTGGGCTGGCAAAAAAGTATAATGTTAAACGAGTAGCGTCTTTAATATACCCATTTTGTCATATACTTGACTACGAGGTACAACAACTTGTAAAAGCTGAAAAGTGGGCGGCTTATCCTGGCGAGATTTCGCCCCTTAAATGGCGCATGAAAATTAGCAAGTTGTCTGTCTGCGGCTGCCATTATGCGACACACTTTGAATGGCAGCTGTGGGTTGATTCTCAATTTTTTTGTCAACTTGATTGTTAGCCAGGCAAAGGCTTAAACGTTTTATGCTAAAGTTAATTAGCAGTTTGCTCGTTATCGCTGTCTATAAATGCTCAGTCCAAAGTTTGACCATAAAACTGCAATCAGCGGTAAGTTATGTGGCCAGAAAGAGAAAATCACAGGCAGAACACATATGTGTTGGCCAGGACGACACCTGTTAGACCTGCAGGCAACAACAACTGCGATACTGCCATGGAAGTAAAAGTCATAAAAAATGACTAACTACGCGACAGGACAGAACGATTAGGACGACAGCAGCAGGAGAATCAAGTGGGGACAGAAAGTGGCATCAGCATCTGCCTCTGCAACGAGCGAGTGTCGTTTTGAAAAATTCAAATCTCGTTGCCAATAAAAGCCAATAAAACTCATAAAATAACTCAAACAAAAAAAAATGGTTTTGGTTTGTTGCTGTTCGTTCAAGTGTTTTGTGTCGCAATGTTGCGGCTTGGGCAAAACCCAATGGGAAGCATTGCTAATGGAGCTATTGAAGAACGTTGACTCTTTGGAATACGAGTGTGTTCAAAGTGCAGCTGGGTGTGTGTGTGTGTGTGTGTGTTTGAGAGTTGTCATCTATTTAACTGCTGGCTGCATTGACTCCAATCTCTCTGCAGCAGGCACAACTCCTACTAGTGGTATTTATAGCCAAGTCAGCTCGCCTGCTGCACGTTTCCCGTAGGTAATGCATGTGTGTGGCGTCTACACCTGTTGCAAATATGTCGTCAGCAAGTGTGGAGCTGTTTGTAAAATCTGGTGTCATTTATAGATTAATTTTTAGAGTGCCAACTGCAGAAATAGCTTTATCTTTGCGGGGTGGCAACGCTGTGTAAGCATGTCATACTTATCGAACGGAATTAGTTCTTTACAATATTTATTAATATTTAATATGGTGATCTCTTGCAAAGTGTCAATGCTACCAAAGAATTTAGAATAGTTATTATATTAAATCTAATATATTCCATTACAAAATTTGATATCAGAAAATTTGGGGCATGAATATGCTTTCGTCACTAGTCTCTTACCACGTGTACAGGCTTTTTATGGGATTAATAATGCAAGTACAGATTCTACTTTAATATTCTAAAAATAAGTCAATAACATTCATGTCTTTAATATGCATAACATAACAGTTAATTGAAGCTTCTCTGCAATTTACCTATGTTTTTTCCACTTTTACCAGTCGCAACAATTGCGAACAGGATTTACATAAATCAAGTGGGTTATGTGAAACTATTTAGTTAGTTGGATTACAAATCAAGGCATTGGCAACAGCTCTCCGAATCCATCAACAGTTAAACTTTCACAATTTGCATATGCCACAATAGTTTGCCCTGATTTCGCAGTTAGCTGATCAATCAACAAAAACAACAACAACAACAGAGAATTATATAGACAACATTTGTTAGAGTATTTGCATTGCATACTGAATGCAGAAAAGAAAAGAAAAAGAAGAATCAAGAAAACTGTTTGCTGTTTAGTTTTTCGCCATAAGAAACGCATTTTGCATGCAGATGCCGATGCCGATGCAAAGACTTGTCTGTGACCGATCCAACAGTCTACAGTCCCGACGAACCAGAGTCCAAATTAAATTAATATGCGTACGGCGTGCATCTATGGCACTTTCTGGTATCAGAAGGCGGCATTCCTTGACGCATTGGCCGATATTTGAACTGCAGACGTTACCTCCTAAGGTTTACTGGCGCTATCGCGATGCCAACTGCGAGCGGCCAGGCAAAAAGAAAACTAAGAAAAAAACAAACAGCTAAAAGAAAACAAGAGAAAAAATTAAACGTTTGCCCTTTTGACAGGCTCGGGGCAAGTCGAGGGGAAATATTCAAACAGTATTTTGTATCCTTCTTCGCAGGATGCCAAAACGCGACAAAAACAATTTCATGCATTCAAATGCCAGAGAACACAGCATGACAGCATTTATACAAGTAACAAGCTGAATTGACTGGCATGCCCGACTAAGATATACCCTATACAAGGGTGTGACGTGTACAAAATAAAAATTTAATTTATATTTTTAGATGTTTTTATATACCGAGCAGATATATACATACATATATAATATCTACAGAATTTTTGTAGCATACATTTTAGAGCAGGATATATCTGTACTTAAATAGAGATCAACTCCTTCTTTCTTAAAAAATATAAGTCTATCTCTGCAGCTATTTGACAAAATATACTCACATTTATGCTACTCCCTTTGATCACATTTTATTTATAGGGTATTGTAAGTAGAGTACGAGTATTTCTTTATGGCTGGCTGGCAGACACATTCACCTTACCCTTTTGCCAGTTTCCACTCCAGGCCAAGGCACAAAAATGTTGCACAAAATAAAATGTCTCTTTGTTTTGCACTCTGGCCAAGCGAATCCAACAAAACACATAAATCTTAGCATATGTGCATTAAATTGCTATAGCCTGTATCACATACACTCGAATTGTTGGACATCTTTTTCTTAATATCCATCTGAGATACTTTAATTGCCTCAAACAGCGAATGGCACTTAAATTTTCAATTGTTTTTCTATTGGCATTTTCCTGAGTTGAGCTTAATTTACACCTTCCTTTCAACAGTTTGTCTTTCCTTTTGTCCTCGCCTGGTTCCTGCCAAAAGCTGTCGACAAACTTAATGACCTGAAAACTTTTCGATAATGTGTGCGTGTGTGTGTGCGTGTATGTGTGCGTGTGTGCTTGTGTGTGTAGTGCTGACTATGTAGAGGTGTGTGCACGCCTGTGGAAATTATCAACTCGTCCTCGCACTTGACAAAAAACCAAAAATGAATGGCAAGCTAATTTTCAGGAAGACGATTAGAAAGCAAACCAATTTAACGCTGATAACAAAAAACAAAAGATTTCCGCTCTTACAACAGTTAACAAAAAAGGGGCTAGCGATAAGGGGTAGACACACATATTAGACCAGAACTCTGAATTTAATTTAAGCGGGTGAAATGCTATAAAAGAAATTATAAATCTGAGTTGAAATCTTTAGCTTTGTGCAAATGTATGTAACAAGCATAAAAAGGCATCGCCGACCCTATAAAGTATATATACTCCTTATCAGTATCAATAGCCGAGTTGATTAACACCTGTTCGTCTGTCTGTCCATCCGTCTGTCTGTATAAACGCGTTGATCTTAGCAACTAATAGAGCTAGAGAAATCAAAATTTGGAATATAACTTCCTGAATACCATACACAGTTCAATTTAATTTCAATTTGTGACTTCGACTTGCAATTTGTATACAAATATTTTAAACTCAATAATAATTTCGTATTTAAAATCTGTTACAAGCTGTCTAAAATGTGTTTGCAAATACAGTTTCTTCAGTCATTTCAAATGCACCATCGATAAGTTCTTAGTGGTGTCTTCTCCGCACTGCCGCCCTCAGTTGTCCAGCAATTTGGTAAGCCAAGTGAAAGCCACGTGACTAACATAAGCAAATACAGTTATAGCCAGGGCAAGTGCTCGAGTAATGTTTTGTTTGGCCAAAAATCAAGATGTGTGCAGCCTTACCAACGATGCTAGCAGGAAAAAAACCCCGTTGATGGTCGCCAGTTGCTGCCCAGTTAGGAGTGGTAAGACGTGGGGAGGACGAAGAGTTGGCAACAGTCGTTGTAGCTCTCACTCAAGCCCCAATTTCGAATCGTATGTTTATCTTTGGCCTGGCCTTTGTCTAGTTGAAGTGCCGTTTTAGGAGAGAGGGGGATTGAAGGATGACAGCGGGGGAGATGGGGGCATTGTGAATATTTGGTCCTTTGGCGCTGTTTGGGCTATAAATAAACGTTTAGCTGCTGCGGAAGCACGGCGACAGCAACAGCAGTCTGTAATACAGGCTAGCAAAAAGGGGCGTAGTGGTAACAGCTAAAAGCGGGGCAAGGGTAGGTGTTGGGAGGGATAGGAGTGGGGGGATGCCTTGCTTGTTTGTCTACTGACAGCACGTGCTGCTGCGGGCTGCGGTCAACGTGTGTGTGTGTGTGTGTGTGTGTGTGTGTGTGTGATGTTCGCATTGTTGTCACAGTTTTTGTCCTACGTTAACTAACTGGCCCGTAAGCCCCATTAATAGCCACATAATCGAGGCTCAATTAACACAGTCAGTTGGTCCCACCTCTCTCTCTGTCACTTGCTTTGCCCAACAACATTGTGGCTTTTATTTAACATGCATTTATTAGAAATTTATTAGTGCATTGCAAATTTTTACAGTGCACATTTTATGCAATTGCATAAAATTTTTACACTGGCGCCACTCGATTTCATAACTCACACAAAGTATCTAGGAAAGCGGAGGGGGGGATGATAGTAAAGTGGAGCATGGAAAGTCAAGTTGCAGGCTTCTTCTGTACACTTACACTGATTGGCATCGACATCCCAAGCGAACCTGTTGACCATTTGCATTTCATTAAGCCACGCTGACTCCTTGCCACTTTTTTTACTGCTTCATTTAAATTCTAATTTTATGACTGCGTTTATGCTTTTGTCGAAAGGCAAACAACCATGCACACACACACACGCACATACACTCGCACACACATATGCCATATAAACTTAAGCTATCTATTTATATATCTGTGCGGATTTTCCGCCATACATATTCGAGTGCATTCATAATTGTCAAAAGGCGAAGACAACTTTGAGTTGTACTTAGTTGAGTGAGTCAAGAGATTCAATTGTTTGCCAAATACATATTCATATCTTAAGTACCTGATCTTGAAAAGGTAACAATACAGTTCTCTTTACTCAGACTATACTTAAGATTGGCAAGTTGTTGCATGGCAAATCTTAGCTTATTTAATGTATTTTTCATCTTAAGTTTTAAATTAGATTCTAATGATATTGGGTAAAGGAAACTGTGTTCTTTTAGTTGTCGAAATTGTTTATTTGCATTCAGATTGTACTTAAGATATTCAGGATGATTAAATGGAATTCTTTACATATTTAAATAGTGGTATTTAATAAGTATTTATAAGCTAAGCTATTAGGTTTTTTAGTTATTATGGAAGAACTGTTCTCTTTGGGTTGTCGAAGTCTTAATATTCCCCGCAGATACTTTCAATAGCTGATATGTATTATAGTTATCTTTTTTTGATATTAGTTACTACGAATATTATAAACTAAAACTTAAATTTTTATAGAAAACGTGTTCATTAAATTGATATTGCCTATAAGCTTAGATTATTTATAGTATTATAGTATATGTAGGGTTTATTTATTTCATTGAGTAAATACTGTAATTGATAATATAAACTTTGTGATCTTTATTCGTTGTTTGAGCTGATGTTTTCGCAACTTTCCACGTCAGAGGCCGAGCTTCAACTTCCTTCAACATCTCGGTCTCCGATCTTCTTGGGTCGCTCTGTTATGGTGATGCGAATTCGCCTGAGAGTGAATTCGCCGTCGTTGCTTTAACTCGTTGTCTTTGTTCGTTGCTGTTATCTTTGCTTCTTGTTGTTGACCTTGCTCGTTGTTGTTGTCTAGGGATTGATGTACACAGTAATATACCACCCCAAATATATTTGTTTCGTATAAATATAAAATTATATATTAATAAAATATTTAAATAATCTCAAGACAATTAAAAAGAGATTGAGTGAGAGTAAGAAATGTTTCAAATTATTATTTTATTAAAAAAATATTACACCTTCAATTTTATGCACCTCCAACGAATCTAATGTTTTACTGTTGTTTTTCTTTCTGTATATTCTCTGTAAGATTTAAAAGACGAATGAAAAATCTTCAGTTTTTTATTGTTTCAATAAAGGTTAAGTGGAGAAAAGAGACAGGGGATTGATTTCAAAATACGATCAACAACAAAAGAGATTTAAGTTCTCAGAAATATTTAAAAATGATTCTGAAAAATATTTATGCATATATTAGATAAGATCGTATCGCTGCTGTTGATCTATTGCAATGTTTTTCAAACAAAATTCACAGACTCGGCATCCAAAAATCACTCTTTCCCCCCTTCTCTTTCTCAATCCCCCCGCAGCAACCACAGCACATGTACCCATTAATTTTATATGCCAGGCTAAACATTTTGCGCGGGTAAAAAGTTAGCGGACACATGGTAAATAAAAAATTCAGAAAAAGTCAAAAACTGAAATTGTGAAAATTGCGTGAAAAGAGGAACATGTGGAAAACAGAGAGCGAAGAGAGCAGAACGCAGCATGAGAGCCGTCTAATGGCCGAGCATGCAGGCAGAGCACGATGTGGTCGAGAACGAAGCGAGACGACGACGACAACGACAACGACGACGACGACTACGACTACGAGTGCTGCATTGTTACAAGGGGGTGGGGGGAAGAGAGGGAGCTGGCAGGGGGATCTGCTTGGAGCGCAGCCAGTTGGAATTGCACGCGACAAAGGCAACGCATGGTTGAAGAACGGGACGAGGTGGCGGCCAGTAGGAGGCGGCAACGATGACGACACAAAAAGCAGCAACGACGACTGCGACGACAGCGACAGCGACGACGACGACGACGACGACGCTGGCAGCTGCTGTTGTGTCTGCCGGCGCTGAGGGCTTCTGCTTCTGCTGTTGGCTGACTGCTGAGCAGTCGTCAGTCAGTTGGCCAAGAAACTGGTAGCGTCGGTGTTGTGAGCCAACAAAAGGCTGGCAACTGGCAATTGGCAACTGGCAGCTGGGCAGCTGGCACAGTCACCGGCAGCGACAGCGGCAACGGCCACCGTGTAATGTGTGTGCCCGGTTTGCCCGGTTGCCCACAGGGCACGGGGATTGGCTTTGGCTTTGACTTTTGAGCGACGCGTAGCCAGCCAAGAAAAGTGGCCAGCAGCCAGTCCGTCAGCCAGCCAGCCAGTAAGCCAGCAAGCCAGCCAGTTAGCCAACAGCAGCAGCAACAACAACAGCAGCAATTACTGGCCAAAAAGGTGGTGATGTGGTGAAGGTCCAAGATGATGACGACGCAGCAGCAGCAGCAGAGACAGCGACAACGACAGCGATAGCGACAGCGACTGCATCCTTTGCCAAGGCAGCGCAGGATGACAGTCAAGGAATATTTTTTGGCCGCAAACGCAGTTTGATTAGCCAAGTCAAACAATGCTTTGACCCTGGCCAAGATCACAAAACGTAATGGACGCCAATTGACAGCTTAGGAACACACACACAAACACACATACACACACACACTTGCAAGCATAGTTCACACAGTGGTGCAGTGGTGCAGCAACAACAACAACAGCTGCGGTGCCGCAGGATGCGTTCGTCTCGATTATACAGCTAACAACAACAATAAACAAAAACAATAAAAAAACGTGTCGCGCCGCAACAACAACAACAACAAACGCGCTGTGTTAACTATACATGTATGTGTGTGTGTGTGTGTGTGTGTGTGAGTGGTGTGTGTGTGCGTGTGGCAACCTTTTGAACTGACCAACGTGCGCCGCCAACTCTTTTGGCCAACTCTCAAAAAAAAAAAACAACAACGTGCGCTATTGGAGCAACTGGCGCAGCGCCCAGACAAAAACTACAACAACAACAACAAAGGCAGCAACATCAGTCTACAACAAAATGTGGCCATAACCATTGTTTCAACCGACCACTAATGATTTGTCAGCCCTGTCAGCGTAGTAAATTGGCCCAAAGCACACGCGTGCGAAACCTCAAAGGATGCGCATCAGGCAGCGACCAAACATCGTGCATACGCCGCGTATAACAAGCTAAAAATATATTCAAATAATTAATTTAATAAAATACTTACATAAACTTAATCAAACTGCAAGCCTAATTCAAGTAGTGTTTAGTGCTAAACGTTATAAACCACAAACGATTAAAAACCAAAAAAAAAACCACACAAAAAAAATGTAGCAAACTTAGCGTTGAAATACTTCAATGACAAATTATATAATCGCAAACAATTACACAATATACTTATATGTATACTTATAAACAATAGTGCAATCTATATTATAATGATTAGAAAACTTGCTGTAATTGTCAAGTATTTCAAGTTATTAACAGTTATTTGTTCTATTTGGTAACTGAAAGCACTCGTAGACAATTTTTATGGCTAAGCTAAAGAAAAATGTGGTTCAGCGCAAGTTTTGTGTGTGTCGCTGGGAATAGATGAATGTGATGGCAGCGCGTGGAAATGCGTAGAGAAAATGGTGTGCGGAAAAGCAGCAGACAGGAAGACAATCTGAGTGGTTACTAGAATGGACAATGGGTAAGTTGGGGAAAAGGGAAATGGGTAAGAAAGGGCAGGAAAGTAAATCAAACGATATTATATTCAATTGAATTACAATTATTTAGTTGTAAACATAATTAAATGAACTTGACTTTTGCTTGCAATTAAATTAAATTTTAAGAATGTAATCGCATACAAATGTTTAGTAGGATAACTTTGATTTAATTATTTAGATTGATAACTTTTAGGTTGCCTGAAAGTTTGCTGTACTCTAATGATTGTTACAGCTCCAATAAACAACATCTATGTTTTCTTAAATTTTGGCACCTTTTTCGTGTTAATTTCCATTGCAAAAACTCTCTAGTTTTCGCAGGTTTACACTGATCTTTCAATTCTCATTCAACAAACAATTTATATATTATTTTAATTTATATTACTCCTATAGTCGATTTCAATGACAAGAATATGTAATAGTTTCTGTATCTTTAAACTATTTTTTATTCTAAATGAAGAATTAATTAATTAACTAATTCAACGAATGTTGAATGTACGAAAGCCCAAAGGCAAGTTCAGGTTTCCTTCATTTAATACATTCGCCTTATTTGTTTTCAGTTGATTTGTCAGTCACTAAGTAAATCACTTCATTGTGTAAACCAAATACACTGTTAAATTAACATGAGATAAAAAGTAGAAATAAGGTATGGCTACAGCAAAGGAGTTATTAATGTCCGCAGTAGTTACTTTATAAAATTCTGAACAATTTTTAATCACAGTACGAAGACAATAATCTATGATTAAATTGAAATTAAAATGTCTAATTAGCTTATACTTTCTGATTTAATGAAATTAAAATAGCTAAGACTACAACAACCTAAGTTGACTTATAACATGTCAAACATAGGCCTAGAAGTACTACCATTTAGCCTACCTTCAGTAGGCAGCTGTCACCACAAGATAATCGAGCAATAAATGAGCACTCTTAAAAGTCATACCCTTACCAATATTTTAAGCCAAAAACCAACAGCCTGGCGCCACATAAATAATCAAAATGCAACCCAAAATGACAACATGGTTAAATGCGTCATGCGGAGGCGGAGGCGGAGGCGGAGCGAGGGCGTTATACTTACAGTTACACTTTCAGTTACAGCCAAGACTTATAGCCAAATGCCAGCTCGTACTAACTGAATTTATAGGCACTGCAAAAATGTTAAAGCAACCACCCAACTGCCAAAATTCCCAGCTCAAGGCCACAATCTGTGTCTATTTTATGAGGGGTTCGTAGTTCCCAATTTCTAGCTTTCGCAATTTCACTTATCCAATCTGGTTGTGGTTCAATGCACAGACGCCACATTTAAACCAGACATCTCATCTCATCTCGTATCGTATATGGTCCGCAATTGAAAACAGGCAAATATGCAACCTGAAGGCTGAATACTAAATGCCAAATGCGAATAGAATCGTTTTATGGTTAATGTACGACAAAAGAAACATCTGAAAGAGTAAATCAAGCGCTGACCAATTAATTCTTAAATATCATTTGAACATGCGCTTGTTTTTAGGTTTTAATGCTTTAATTTATGAGCACAACTGGGAATCACTTTCAATTACAATCATACAGAACAAGTTCTATATGTGTTTTACATACCCTGTACGAATTGAGGTGCTTAAAAAGAGTTTAATTAATTTTTAAAATAAACTAGCATATGCTAGGCTAACATATACCCTTACCTCATGTCATATTCATCTGTGTATATACCAATTATAAATTATTAATCATATGTGCGGAATGACAAACTATTCATTTTCATATTAGAATAGTTTATATATTAAAAATGATAATTGTTCGTCACAAAATTTGATATCAGTAATGTTGGGGCGTGAATATGCTTTCGTCACTAGACTTCAACCAATTGTAGGGGTAAATTATTAATCATATATGTAGACTATACACATATCCAGTTATACTTCCATTCTATTATACCTATCCCAATACATACGAAGTTCGCTTCAAGCAACACTTATATAATAAAATGTTATATAGTATATTTAAAACTAAATATGTATAATATTATAAATATATATTTATTTACCAATTTTCTACTTTAAGCCTAAACATGCTAAAAGACAAAGAATTATAATAATATCTTAGTTTAGCAATTTTGAAAACCTTTATTATACAAAACAATCACAGTTAATTAATTTATCTCTTGATTTTCATAGCTGATTTTAAGGTATCTTCTCGTCGACTACTGCTAACTTAATTGTACTGAAATTTTTCCGAGCCATTAAAGCAATTAACAACTCGCGGACTGCAAAATGCGCACTCAGTTAATTGGCTCAAAGGAGCTGCCACGACAAAAGGACGAAAAGTTTGCTTCAAAACTAACACGAAATTTAATTGTGCGCGCGGTATGCAAAATGCAAAAGAAAAGCAGCAACAGGAGCTGCGGGGGGACAGGAAGAAAGGAACTACGGAATCTCGCTATTTAATGTTTGGGCATTAATTTTCTATATATATACATTTTTTCTGCTCGTTTTTAACTGGCGATAGTTGAACATTTTTTGCAGTTGGCATTTGCTGAAAAGGAATTTGTTGACACCAACAATGTTTCGGACATCCTGGCAAATAATTCTTGCTATTGTCCCCTTCTCTTCACCTAGATGTCGGAAATTGGCAACTAAGCCAAGCAGCGAGCGCATTGTGTCCTTTCCTCTTGACTGCCTGCATATGTTTTCGTCGCACTCCTTCCACCCCTCGTCACGAACAGAAAACAAACAAAGGTTGCCTTGGTCAGCTTTGGGCAAAAGTTCGCACTTCCTTTTCCTTTGCATTTTGCCAGTCCTTATCATTGTCGCCAAGATAGAGAGAGAAAGATTCGGGCGCAAAACGATTGCCCGTTTGCATTTGGGCACGTTTCAATGAACGGCCCAAAGATTTATGGCCCGCATTGATTTTATTGATGGCCCCCGGCGCATTTTTAAATAAATCGAAGGCAACCATCGCGCGAGACGCGAGACGAGCAATTAAATCTAATTGAATCGCCCCAAAATGCAATGTGACAAATAGTTGTAAATAAACGATAGATCGAGCGATTGAACGACAATCAAAGAAATAAAGAACAGTGCATAGTATTAAGTTGCAAATTGTCAAGGATATTTCGATGGCAATGAATGTATTGAGCAATAGAAAAAGTGTAATGACATTTGTTGAAAGTCAGGTGTCTTAACGGGTTGAGCTGGCAGCAGTTTTAACGTAAAGAGTTTTAAGTTAATTGAGCTTATCAAATCATCTTAAGTGTATTCAAAGCTGCTTTTACTTTCAGATGCAAGCTGAATAGAGAAAGTGATAGTAGGAGTCTCATATGAGCATTTTTAGAAGCTTTGAAGTGATTAATAAGCCCCTCATTCTGCTTAGCTGCTATCTCCGATATACTGAGATTCTCAATAGAATCTTTACCCAAGACTCTTCTCAGATAAATTTGTCTGCTCTAGTAGTAACCATTTAGCTAATTAAACTATTTAGAATGAGAAGAATATGGTTTTAATTATATGCTTTAGCGAATTGTATTTATAACTGAGTGTATTAAATTTATAATCAACTTTTGCAGCCAATGTTAAGGCAGATCGTTTTCAATTTAATTGTTCTAATTCAAAATAGTTTAATGTTAAACAATTTCATTGAATGATATTCAATTGTCATTGCCCTGCAGACTGTTCCCCTGCCTCCCCCTTTCTTCCTCATTTCATCTCTAACTCTGTTTCTCTATAGTTATTTCCATTGTCAGTTTAAATTATATTTTGGGTGCAAAAGTCAGTCGCCATAATTTTCATGGCGTAGACATGGCGAATAAAACAAACAAACAAATAAATCCCCGAAATTATTATTTGTTCCTCCCGCTCCTCTCCCCCCCCCCACCCTCCACACCACCGCCTGCTGCAACTGCCACCAATTTTTATGCGGCCCTTCAAAAAAAGATAAAAAATAAAACTTTGTCTGTGCCGTTTGTAAGGCCTCGCTGCCGTTGTCCAGTCGACTCATAATGATTTACTCGATTTGCATATTTTTGCACTTATAAAAATGCACAAACGATTTTTCATTTTCTTGAAAAACTTATTAGTGCGACGCGTCGATCCTTTGATGTTTTTCGCGCTGACCAAAACGAAAGGCGACTATACATAATATTTCTTCTTTTTTTCTTCTTTTCTTTAATGATGCCTGGTTATTTATTTGTTATGCATGAGCTGTGGATATTTGTTGATGTTGTCGCGGCGTATACTTAATTTTTGCTGGACCTCGACGTTGCGTATACGCCCTGGTGTCGCATTTGTCTGCGGCATGTCTGCAATTTGTAGCGCCTACAAGTCTGCTGCAGCAAATTTTCTTGGTACAGCTCCAAGACATTTCTGATTTCCTGCTAGCATTTGGCACACATTGCCAACAACTGGAAGAGAGCGTCAGTAGCAACAACAACAACAGCAACAACAACAAAACATAAACATAGACGCAGTTGCGTCGTCGTTGACTGCGACTGGCTGCCAACTTGGCAGCAGCGACGCATCCTGTGATTGTGTGTGTGCGTGGAATGCGAGAGGCTCGTGGCAAGTTGGCTGCTGGCCACTGATGGGCGTTAGGCGCCACTTGGCACTCTCATTATGATTTTAATTGCTGACGCACACACACACACACAAACAAGAACTTGGTTTTTTGACGAGTTGCCCAGTTTTGAAAACGTCATCAGTTGTTGTGCCTGATTGTTTATTTGGCTAGAAACACTTCGCTTTGGCAACAGGTCTCCAATTATCATGATTATGATTATAAGTATTTGCTCTATATATACATATCAGAGATATATATATATATATATTAGATATATATTAATGTAATGACGTTCTGATTGGCTCGACCTTGACCAACAGAATTGTTGGCCATCGTCAACGAATTGTAAAATTTATTGGCCAATATTCTATGGTTTTTTTTTTCGCCTTTGCCAATGTTGCCAGCCATTTTGGCAGCAGTTAATATTCAAGTTTTGTTTGCCAATTTCCTCAAATTTGTTGTTGTCGTCATTGTGATTGTTCTTCTTGTTGTTGTTATTCGCATTTGTTTATTTGTGTTTTGATTGACATTCGTTTTCTCAGTTGTTGACGTGTCGTCGCCGGTGAAAGTTGCCACTCGAAAAGTCAACTGGAGCCTCTTGTTGGATTTCCCAATTCAAAGTGAATTTCCCAGCGCAGTTTTGTGAACAATAATAAACCACAATAATAATAAATAGAAATGTATCTAAAGCATACAAATCAGTTTATCGATAGATACATTTTATAAACTAAACAAATTGATATTTCTTGCGGTTTAATCATGTCTAAATATTTAGTTTTGTGATATGTTTGATAGTACAAACAGAACTGCTACTTCTCTGTCTCTTTCTCTGTCTCTCTCTCTATCTCTCTCTCCCTGATTCTTTCTTTCTCTTCAGTCATTTGCAGTTAATTGGCAATTTGCATTATTATTATTCTATGCGTATTTCCTATATGCCCTATTAACTCATTTCGATTACCCATGTTAAGTTAGTTCTTATGCAAATTGAGCCATTTTATGTTTAAACAATCCTTGATAATTATTTATTACTTATGAAATACAATAGACTCTTTTTTTAAATGTTTGATTTATTATTTATTATAATGATACAAACTAGATTCTTATAATAAGACTTATAGGCAAGTAATTTGGCACTTTATTAGCTAAAAGATAATGATTACTATAGTATAGAGCTAAACAGACATTTAAATAAACAAAACACATTTCCTAATTAATTTGTATGTTCTTAACAACATTAATACAAAATGTTTTATAATGATAGCAACGTTTTATTCAAATTTAATGAGCAACTCTCGTTGTAACCAATTGAGACAGCTTCTGTCTTACTGCAACGCATTGCCATCTTCAAGGTATACGCGAGACAACGTGCAAAATAAGATAAATTCTAATTAAAGCTAGCAAAAAACTAGCACTAATTACAATTTGTGCCGTCGCCCTATAGACAGCCACATACAGTTCCTAAAGACAAAATACAATTTCGATGAAACCAAAGAAAAAAAAAAAAACAACTAACAAAATGATGAAGAACTGAAATAGATTAGGCGAAACATACGAACAGACGACGACGACGACGACTTGACTGTAGCTAACTATGCAATCCATTCTATCTCTAGATGTATCTGCATCTGCTTGTATCTGTATCTGTATCTGTATGTGCTATACACAAAAATAGACGCGACGGCAACGCTGGCGACGATCGTCGCGCGTTTTCAACGCGTCTTTGGTCGCGTCAATTGCGCGTCATCGCCTCGGTCGGACATTATGGTATATAAGATCAGGAGCAGACCAAATATACTATTTATATATACTATTAGATATATTTGGTATATATATATATATATACACCTTATGTATGTACTAGTATGTGGCAGTATATAAGGGCCTTCTGGCGACAGTTCTGCGCAATTTTCGCTTGTCGATCTTCTTCGGTCGCGTCAAGTGTGTCCGAAAATAGCAAGGTAAATGAAAAGTCTACAAACAAAACGAACAAGCAAACGAAAACTCGAGAAATCGAAAAATCAACCGAAAATGAAAATTGGGAAAACACAAAAGCCAAAAAGCCGCTTTTAGCTGCCCGAGCAAAATAAATAAAAGCCATTTTGCCTCACGACGTACAAAAAGCAATAAAAAGAAAATATAAGAAGATGAAAAAAAGAAAAAATATACAAAAACGAAATTTGTTTAAAACGTCAAAGACTTTAGTACTTTTTGCGTTGTCCGTGAAACGTTCTACATAGTATCAAAGACGATACTATATGTATATATATATATATTTATAAAAGATATATGCTAACATTATTCATTAATTAAAATTGCCTCTTTTTGCGCTTTTAATAATAATAAATGTTAGACAAAGCAATATATCTGGCATTATAAATGGTTGAATCATTTATGATCGCATTTTCGCGGGACTAATTTTATTGCTCTCGAAAACAAATATATCTAGAAAATTCTGAAGAAAACAGGCAACGATCTTTATAGGGTAAAAGCTTAACAAGTCTTGGAAAATAGTATAATGAATATAGCTGAGATTAATTTAAGTAATTGAAATGTAATTAATGGTTAAATATAATATAATAGCCAGAATCAATTTTGCAGATTTCCATAACGTAAAGTGGATCGCTTTTTTATAGCTAAAAGTTCGCATAGTTTTGTAGAACTATTGTGTGTTCTCTAGCCACATTAGAAAACGCCAAATTAATTTGTAAATAATATAAACTTTGAATTTATATTGATTTAAATATGTTTCTTTATGCATTAAATACTTCACGTTCTCAGTTTAATCGTGATCTTAAGACTGACTTAGGTGCTAAGCTTATGACGATCAAAAAACTCAAAGCTCTAATGTGTGTACATAGTACATAAGATGTACAGAATGTTAGCATTTGATCTTATATATGTGTGTATATATGACACTATAAAAGCACCTAGAAATGTTCAGCTTTGTCTGAAAACATAAAGTTTACTTTAAGCTGAATACTTGTTTCTTTGGATAATCTAACTTAAAGTTAGAAATGTTTTAAACTTTACTAAAACCCATTAGACATTTCAAGCAAGCAGAAGTTGGAGTTATTTATTCTTTTTCCATTTCTTACCTTTGTCCGCCTAGAATAAAAATATTAATTTAATTAAGAAACAACAATATAATAGTTAGTAGCAATGACAACGTTTCATCAGGTACAAGCAGCTTTATGTTCACACATTTATTTTCAGACTTTTAGCCCGTGTCGTGTCTTGCATAACGCCTGTCACAGACCCCACTGAGAACTTCGCCTGTCACATTTGACATGCTGTTATTATTTTTAGCCACGTCTGATGAGCAATGAACAGACAGCAGCCTTTGAGACTCGATTTACCTACGAGTGCTCGTACTACAACATAAACTTATTACATAAACTCATTTAACATCCTGTCTATGGCCATAAATAAGGATGAGCCAGCTGTTCAATTGGCAATTAGTGACAATTGTTGGCCCTTTTCGAGTGGTTCATAAATCACACTCGTTTGGGGTCTCTGGAATGGTGGATGGATTTGTATCTTGTGGCTACAATTGGCAGCTGTTCAATAGCCCAGTTCCCGGGGCCAATGACGTCGGCAGCCCTGACCTCAGTTAACTAACAGTGGCCAAGATGAAGTCATTAAGTGTGTTGCGTGTGTGTGTGTGTGTGTGTGTGGGCACAAGATCGTCATGGCAGACTGTTTGTCTGCTCGTCCAGAAACTTATTGGCAAAACTCCATGATCATAAATTATGCAGCCGAATATGTTGTTTACGTGCCAACGCGGCAGGTGGCGCTTTAATTACAATGTGTGTGTGGCGTATGCGTATGTATGTGTGTGTGAGATATTGAGGGGAATTCCCAGGACGGCTGCCAAGATTCCTCAACGCGCATTACGCAACAACAGAACTTGAGAGCGAAAAAGTTCATTGCCATTGAGAAATCGTTTCTTTTGGAAGCGAACGTGAGCAAAAATCTCTCAAAGATTTTGGCAACCTACCATCTTGGCAAGCGCACACTTCCCCAACATTGCGTGATGGCCTGAGAAATTCCCTCTTCCTCCTTCTGTTCCTCTAGCGCCTATGCACTCCTTCGCCTGCCGGCAGCCTATTGGCTGGCAAGTCCAAAAGCCATGACGTATTGGCTGCAGCCAAGTTTCCCACAGAAAACAATTCGCCGCCCGACCGCCAAAGTGTTGCAAAAACTTTAGAACAGTTAAACACAGAATTCTTGTGTAATATTTCTGTATGTACTCCATAATTTGATATGCTTTGTGTTCCAGAAACTACACATACATAAAACACATTTAAACCCTAAGGTATATTTTTGTATTTTGCAAATTTACTAATTTTTAAAATTACATAAAATTTATATAAAATACAGTAAAATATTTTGTAGTGTCCTCTTTACTTATTTCATATTTTAATGCCTTAGCGATCTCTAAACTATTCAGAAACTATTCCAAAATGTATGTACTCCTTTTGCGTTTCGTAAACTATACATAAAAGACGCTTAAACACTCTGTTATATTTTTATACCCTGTGCCCATTGAAAATGGGCAAAAGTGGTATAATGAATTTGTGTGAATGTATGTAACAGGCAGAAGGAAGCATCTCCGACCCCATAAAGTGTATATATTCTGAATCAGTATCAATAGCCGAGTCGATTGACACCTGTCCGTCTGTCTGTCCGTCTGTCCGTCTGTCTGTCCGTCTGTATGAACGCGTGGATCTCAGCAACTATAAGAGCTAGAGACTTCAAATTTGGAATGTAGGTTCCTGAATACCATACGCAGATCAAGTTTATTTTCGATTTTCGATATCTCACCCCCCGCCCACGCAAATAGAAGAAGACCTCAAATTCCAAGATAATTCAGCATATCATGACTGATAGTTGAAGTATAACTCGCGCTGAGCAATTTGCTGCATTTTTCATCGCGATCGACCCATAAATAAAGGAGATATTAAGGAATTTGTTTTAATTCCATTTTTTGGCCAGAGCGAAAGAGCATATAAAAATTCTACTTGCGCAAACGAGAAAGCATATGATAATCTGATGCTTTGCATTGTCAGCCGCTGGGTGCCGCATTGTGTCACGTGGCATGTGGCGCCATCTATCGGTCACACTCAGAACTATGCATTGTAATGTAAATTAATATTAGCGATTGTCTACATGCATGTTTGTTAAGATAATACAACTTAAATTAGCAGAATAACCACGCTAAGCAATTTGCTGCAAGTTTCATAGCGATCGACCCACAAATAACGGAGATATTAAAGAATTCCATTATTAACATTATTTCATAGAGCGAGAGCACATATATGACAATCTTCTTTGCACTATCTCTCGCCTTGTCTTCCTCCCGGGAATGTAAAATTAATATTTGCGACTGTTTACACTCATCTTCGTTGAGATAACACAGCTTAAATTGACAGTACGACAACGCTAAGCAATTTGCTGCAAGTTTCATAGCGATCGGCTAATTAGTAAAGGAGATATTAAGGTATTTGTTTTATCGCCATTAATTCATTATAATTGGCCAGTTGACAACACTGTCCTACAATAGTTTAAGAGTTGCCCAGCACTGACAAACTGAATAATTACTATTATTATATTAATTTATATTTGCGATTGTTAACACGTATGGTTGACAATTCTACGTTTCTATCATAGTATTTAAATAACTTAAATTTTCTGCATTACCAAAACCCATATATATAAACATTGCCTAAAATTTCAAAAACAAATGGTTTGGCGCGCAATATAATAAATGCCGTGTGTAAGAGAGAGAAACATGGAGTGTTGCCAGACTACATGCAAAGCAATTCCACTATAATTAAAATACTTTTCCAAAATACTTTTATTTTAAGACCTGCACAGGGTATCCACCTGTCGCGCCCGCTCGACTGATCGGCTTGTTTTAAAAGTAAAGGGTATAAAAACAAATTACAAGAGACTTACATTACTTAGACTGAATTACACAGGGTATATTACGGTCGCGGTCCCGATTGTTCGGCTTGTTAAAATTGCATGAAACACATAGGTATAAAATATTCAAATATATATAGAGAGTGAGAGAGAGTCCTTCTCTTTACGTATTCCATAATTTAATTATTTAGCATTCTCGAAACAATTAAAAAAATCGTTTAAACACTTTGGAAGATGTGTGGAAACTGAAATTTCAGTATTTAATTTTATGACACACAAATAATATGTATATAATAGAATATTTACTAGTATATAATTTATATTTAATTTGATGTTTTAGCATTTTCTCTCTATTCTACAAACTCTTACTGTTATTTCTGAGATTTCCATTTATAGAATCATTATTTTTGGAATTATAAAATTGACTGTTGTATTATTATAAATGCAAATGGTTTATTAATTCCTTGAGTAAGATTTCCTATACGAATTCTATAATTTATGGCGGTAAGCTTTCTCTGAACTCGTTTAAACACTTTGAATTCTTTGTAAAAATTGCAATTATAGAAATATAGTTCTTGAAATTATTAAAATATGATTTTACATGAATTATATAACAGTATTTTATTTGATTAGGTATATTAAAACGCTGAAAAAGCTTGTAAAAAGAGAAACCAACCAAATTAAATATTTAAAATATTATATATATTAACAATTATTACACAAACTATAAATAGTGCACTTAAATAATTGCTTTAACTTATTTTTACACACGTTACAATAAAAAAACATCCCTTACTCCACACACTCCCTCTCTATGTCTCTCTCTCTCTCTCTCTCTCTTGCTCCCTCGTTTACTCAACACTCATACTCATGCTTCCTCTCTTTCTATCTTTGCAGCGATGCGTTAAAGGAGCCTCGTTGGCCAATTGGCGGCCACAGCCGCTGCAGCTTGTCCTGGGCCTGACCAACCAATGACAGCGCAGCGGATGAAAGTCTAAGTTGGCTGAAAGCACCGCAGTGCACTTGGCAAACGTACAAAGTACACAGCAAGTAGCACACATACACACCCGCAAACACACACACACAGTCACATGCACATAGACTTGATTGCTGCGCTCACACGCGCATGAGAAGAAACGTTGATAATAAATCACGCATACGCCTGTTGGCCCAGCAAAAAAGAAAACTATTCGTGCTTGTATCGTGTGTGTGTATGTGTGTGTCTGTCTGTTGTGTGTGTGTGTGCCAAGACTTGCAGCGTCGGTTTGCCAACTGCAGTGCAGTGCTCGTTTTAGCCCGACTCAGACGAGTTGGCCGGCAGGCAATTGCACGAACGATGCCTCCTTTGCAGGCAGCGCATTGGGCAGAGGACGACCAATCAGAACGACGCTTGTGCGCACCATCCTTGGCTAAAACAGACACCGAGCGATGCCAACTAAACCAGGCTGACAACATTTTGTACATATGCATACAAATTTTATAATTTAATTCAGTTTTAAGTCTCAACTATTGTAAGTCACATGCCCAAAGCCCAACGCCCACAAACAACAGCAGCAGTGGGCGTGATAACATCTAAATTATGAAACATATAAATACATATATGAAATATTAATATACTTAAGAGTTTGAATCGATGATTGCGAAATGCGTAAAAATAAATAAATGAATAAAAAAAACTTGTAAAGCTGAAAAGCGGCACACCAAAAAAAAACTCCATCTCGTCTTATATTTTAAAAAATAATTTATACAATCGTTTGAGAAATATTCTTGTTCTACCAATCATCACTTCTGGGAGCGGGGAAATATGGATGATTGAATATGGCATTTTTGGCATTATCTCTGCGCCATTTCAAGGCCTTGACCACCAGCCAACCTTGTGTTAGAAATACAACCAAATTAACCGCTAGCAGGCTGTAGTTTTTTGGTGTAATGACAACGGAATATCTTGACCAAATTAATCCAGTTGCTGCCAAAACACTGGATTGATTCACAGACACGACTTGAGGCGGCCGATTCAATAGATCACCCAAACCGGCCAAGACCAGAGTCTTGCAGAAGTACCATTAATTATTGTTTTTACCATGACTTCTATTTACTCCTATTATTTACCCATTTGCCAAGCGGTGCCCAGAAGAATACGGTTTTTGGACCAGCCGCTGATTCCCAAAATGGTCGCGCAATTGGGGGCACTATCTTATCCACCGAATTGATTAAAGTATTGTACAGTGCAGATAAAGGTCCTCTACCCCTCGACATGGTGACGGTATTGTATGGAAATTTGAAAAATTAAAATTTAAAATAAAATGTTATGTCCGAAATGTTCTACAAACTGGTCTACAAATTTAAATATAATACACATTATACTGCCTCTAAGTTTGGCAGACAATTCTTAGGTTTCTTTGTAAAAATAAATTTAAAACAATATTTGAAACGCACAAATGAGCAGAGTAGAGCGCCAAAACGCGCTAAAGAGTAAACAATGTGCAGTTTGGTCACACTTCTTGTTCATTAAATATGTGAACGACAAATCACTATTTTGTCACTATTTGAAATATCCAAGCTCACTCTATAACAATTTATTATTTTAACACTGCAACTCCCTCACGCTCTGCCCCTCTCAAAGAGAAGCGTCATAAAGCGGTAAATATAATATATTTTCTATCACAAATAAAGTGTTTCATTACACCTATCGATAGCAGTTATCGAGTGTCATCATCATTTGATTTCAGCCCTGGTTTGAGTTATCGGCATTGTTTGGCAACTTTTAGGCCAAAAAGGAAAACAAACAAATCCTATATTTAAAAATGTTACGAAATTGCACGTTGTTAAATCCAAAACGGTAAGTTTAGTGTTCTACAACTATTTTGCTATTAAATTTTATAATCGTGTACCCCAACAGCGCCTTGCTTAGCATTCTACCACGGAATATCAACTTAGACACTTCCTCGGGCGCAACCGGCAGCTCGCAGCAACAACAACAACAGGATGCAGAAACAGCGCGTGAGGTGAAACACCATGAGAACTTGGCTGCCGATTGGTGGAACAAAAATGGGCCGATGGAAGCGTTGCATGCTTTAAACGAAATAAGGTTAGAGACTAATATATCAAAAGATTTTTGGTTACAAGAATATATATGTGCAGAGTTCCTCTAATACGCGATGGAATTGTGGCGCGCGGCGTCGTCAAGTCGAATTACATAAACACAACAAAAGTGTTAGATGGCCAACGCATATTGGAAGTTGGCTGTGGCGCTGGACTGTTAAGTGAGCAACTGGGACGTCTGGGAGCTCAAGTGATTGGCATTGATCTGGGAGAAGTACTTATCAACAAGGCTCGTTCCCATTTGGCCGATTGTAGTCCAGAACTCTGCTCCAAGGTACAATACAAAATGGAACCAATTGATCTACATGCCAAAACAAATGCGGAACTCTACGATGCAGTTGTAGTTTCTGAAGTTCTGGAGCATGTCGATGATAAGGTGACATTCCTGGAAGCTTGTGTTCGAACGCTCAAGCCTGGCGGCTCAATATTTATAACCACAATGAACAAAACTTTGCCCATGTGGCTCGGCGGCGTTGTACTTGGCGAATATGTGCTGAACTTAGCACCGAAAGGCACGCATCACTGGGATAAAATGATTGCTCCGCTAGATGTGCAGCGCATATTGGACACAAGTAAGAAAGAAGCGTGCAATTGAGATGTGCGATATTTACGTCACTGATATTTGTCACAAGTATTTCTAAATAATTGTCACGATCAAAAGTATCAGTGACAAAATCTCTCAATGCTATTCATTCACTGATTAATATATTGTAACAAGTATATCAAAGTAATTGTCACTGTAGTGCCAACTTAATTTAAAGTGGATAAGCACACAGTCATTGATTTTTTTTTGCAACAGTCACAGTTGTCATTATGACACAAATATCACAATATCAGTCATATCTCTATCATGTAATTTTAATTCAATCTCCTTTACAGTGAACTGCCAGACCGTATTGATAAATGGCAGCACCTACGACTTCTGGCGAAACACTTGGCGTTGGATAAATTCGACACAATTGTGCTATGCCTTGCAGGCGATCAAGCAAGTGCAAACAGAATGTAGTAGCTGATTCAATTTATTTACGAGCTAAGTCATTAATGTTTATATTGTTATAAAGAACGTTATATTATATTACACATCCTAGTCGTCCTGACGCGGCTTTTTGAATTGCGTCTTCTTTTGCCACTTTGGATTTTCATTCGATTTACGCTTGTGGAACTCGTTTTTCGTGCTGAATTTCTTGTTCATCGTCTTACTTGCGGCCGGCGCCTGATTGGCATAATAAGTTTGCACCATTTCTTGGTCGGTAACATCATTGGGCTGTTCGGGCCTCGTCTTGCCCTCTTTTTCCGCCTGCTCAAGCTCCATCAACCTTTCCAGCTCTGGATTCATGCCGCGAAAGCTAAGACGTCCATCGATGAGTCCCTCGCAAATGGAATAACTGGGTTCGACAATAAAGTTCGATTTGCTGTTCAACATTTTATCGTTTAGCTCATTGGAGTACAGTGCGCGACTCTGTTCGTCATCCGCCTCTTTGGCGACTTTAACTTTAGTGCGTTGCATGAATTTCATGTCCAAGACACCGCGCGAAAGTCTAGGTTTAGTTTTAGAAGGCATTTTTACTTTATAGTAGTCGAATTGTTACTTTTCACTGCACGTTGTTTCAATGTAGAAAGCTGGAGCAAAACAAACTCAGAAAAAATGAATAACAGTGTGACCAAATCCTTAAATATTTAATTACACCAAATTATGAGTCTACCCCACAACGGTGTCCAGCTTTTTTTAAGTTTGCTAAAATAATTAACTTTGCTAAATTAAATTAACTTATAAAAAATAAATTATTATTAATTTGCAAAAAATAATATATTCTCATTAGATGCAATATTCACAAACGAAATATCTCACTTATATATTTTAAGTCACATGTAGTAAGGTGATTATAATATAAACACTGTACTACAGAAAGTGTTGGAAAATGCGAATGTTGCCAACGCGGGCGGGTCTATGTCCCCTTCAAAAAAAAGGATAAGTGTTTCCTCATGTGTGTACACGATTGCTTACCTAATTTTATATATTCTAGTCTGTGGTACAATTAAATAATAAAGTTAAATAGTGTATCTGACAGAAATTATACATTTCATGCGATTTGTGTAGTAAGAACAAAACATTTTTTAATATGACCAAATGTCAATGCACCAATGGCCAATGTTAATGTACAGCGTGACACGCAATTAAAGCACCTGGAGAGCGCGCGCTTCACATACACATGGCTCGGAATGAAAATGTGGTTAAGCCCAGTGGAAAAGAAAAGTAGACTACCAAAGGGACCAGATCAAGTTCTTCATTAATCTAATATGAAATCTAACTATTTTTTGAAATCCATGCAAATATGAATAATTGAAAAACAATAATTTTTATTGTTCGATAAATAGTGGCGGATTGTCGATAAATTATTTAGGTGTGATCCGGGTCACCAAGCTGCAAGAAGAAAAAAATGATATAAATACGCAAATAAGCTTAAACGTAAATAATTTAGTTAAATTAGGAACTTATCTTATAACTTCGGTATGCTTTAGTTATGAAAAACACACAATAAATTATTTGCGCCAAGCTTTATTGTTCGATAGTCTGTGGTGGCTGGTCAATTATTTTTTGGGATGCAACTCTGGTGCGCAGTGCTGTGAGAATGAAAAAAGTGACATAAATGGCGGAATTGTGCTCAAGCGCCAACATTTGTATTTAATTGAGATTTATCAACAAAATAAGCAAATATTTTCATTGTTTAAACATACAGCAAATCAATCGCGCTAACAAATTAGTCACCAAGCACCAAACAAAGGCTTCCATTAAAGTGCGCGCCATGTACAAGCGTAAATCTGCAGCTATTGTCCCGAAGCAGCGGATCATCACTGCCAGTAGAAGCAGCCCTGAAGTTGATGACTCTGCTAGTGCCCAAGAGGAGATGGATTCTAAACCATATGGCACGTTCCACATAGAACTGTCACCGGAACAACAAAAACCGCTAATACAAATGCAGCAACCACAGCAATCAGCGACAACGCAATCCCAAACACAGCCCGGTCAACAGCGCTCTGTGGGTTCGTTGGTATTGTTGACCCAAAAATTTGTTGAGCTGATGAAACAGAATGGTGGTTCGATAGACCTGAAAGAGGTACCCGATGTGGACCCAAATATATGTATATGCGATATCTAAACATTTAAAATTTATTGTTTCAGGCAACAAAAATTTTGGACGTACAGAAGCGACGTATTTACGATATCACCAATGTTCTAGAGGGTATTGGACTGATTGATAAGGGCAGGCACTGCTCACTAGTCCGTTGGCGGTAAGCATTAGACCTGATTTACAGACTAATTGCCTTAATATAAGTATATACTATATAAATGGGCGTACTGTTATTACTTCTGACTCAGTGTCAAACAACAATACTATAAATATTTCTTAAATAACTACTAATAATGTCACCTACCATTTTTATATAGCGGAGGCGGCTTTACGAATGCGAAAGAGCGCAAGGATTACGATATTGCGTTTGAGAGAACAGATCATCTAAAATCATTAGAGGATGAGTTGGATAAGCAATTGGAATACGCGCAACGTAACTTGCACTACATAATGCAGGATCCAACTAATCAATCGTACGCATATCTAAAACGCGATGACTTACTTAACATATACGGTGACGATTCCGTCTTTACAATACCAAATTATGACGAAGAAGTGGAAATTCAGCGAAATGATGTAAGCAACCCGCATTTATATATATATATATATATATATTTTTTTTTTTTTCTATTAACATTTTATATTTTATATATTGAAGAATGAGCTCCGCTTTGCACTAGATAATGGTAGCACAATAGATATTCGTTTGGTTACAAACCAAGGCAAAGGTACAACGAATCCACATGATGTCGATGGACCTTTCGATGAACGTCACTTGGACACGACACCATCGCCTCCGTCTTCTCCGTCACACTCCAGCGATGCAGGTGTTGTAATAGGAACTGGAAACGTTATAAAAGATGAGCATACGTACTCTTGTAATCCCGAACTGAAAGATGAGATGAAGACGCTCGAAAATGAACTGACAGCGAAAATAATATTTCAAAATTATATGGCTGGCCACTCACTCAGGCGATTTTATCCCGATGATCCAAACTTAGGTAAATTCCAATGGAAATTAGCAAACCAGTTTCTAGACTTACAAAGTTTCAACGTGTTATTGCAGAAAACCCGCCACTTGTGCAGCTAAATCCACCCCAAGAAGACTTTAATTTCGTGCTGAAAAATGACGAAGGCATCTGCGAACTTTTTGACGTACATTGTTAGGTAAACAATAAGCTAACAGCTCGCGATTGTACGTGGCCGAGTGCGTTGTGCAAATATTTAAGATTAGTAAAATTCTGACCTTTAATATTGTTTTATATTGTAGAAATTTTAAATTAGATTAATTGTAATGTACTTTTGGGCCAATAAAAATACGTCGATACGTAACAATGTACAATACTATGTACGAATGCATGAAACATTTTTAAGTCTTTTTTATACACTATTTTAAATAATAAAGATTGTCATTAAAGATTATTAATTTATCTATTTATCAAGTTGATCATCTAGTTTCGAGATAACTGTTTTCGTTATTGCATATTGGGCGGGACCATAAAATATTAAATTTGATGTTTTTCTGGATACGATGGTAGTAGATGTGCCATGTTGCACTTGCTGACGTCGATACATAGCTGAACCATTAATCAAAAGACGCGCCATACTTTCGTGTGAACTGGATATGATTGTGAATTGAAAGTTCGATCAACTTTTGGCCAAGTATCGATATATGTATATGCATAAGTCAAGTAGCACAAGACATAAATATATATATAAGACAGCACATTATGACAGAGGGAGTTTCAAATAGTAAGTAAAGTTCCAGTAATAGTTGTCTGTCCATTTATTTGTTTCCTTTGGTTCTTGTCAAATCGCGAGCAAAAGAGATGAACGACCATCTTGTAGTTCCATTCTAGTTCTCTTTAGTGACTCGTTCAATTGATCTAATTCAATGATAATTTGGCAGCTTTAACCAGACATATATTGTTATTAAGGTAAAGATATGTAAATTTTACTTTGCTCCAAGAAGATCGTTGCCTTACTAAAGATGAGCGATGCGGTAATATTTGCGACGAATTGATAACTGTGACCGTTTCAAAAAAATGTCTGACTTTGCTAGTAGAATTTTGATTTTTATCGCATATTTAAGAGCATAATACATTTTTTATAAACAAAAAAAAACAAGCTTAAATAAGGTTTACATATAAACATGTCGGATGCTTTTATTGGAAATGCCAATTACTTTAAAACACTTGTGACAAATATTAGTGAACTAAATATCGCACATCTCTAGGCAAAGGCTGTCGTGGATGAATACGTTACCTTGCTAATTATTGCGCCATGGCTCCAATATAACGGCACTTGTCAAAGCGCGAATGTTAAGAATCGGAATATTGGTGTAGGTGCATACGATTAAATGAAACAACGTGCGAGTTTAATAATAATTAAATAATAGATATAATACAGATGCGTTATCGTGATATTATACGTATGTGGGCGCAGATTGTGCATCACACGGGAAAAGATAAATATACACACGAAGAATGGCAAGAGAGTTTTGAAGATTTCTTTAGATGCATGCAATCGCCCAGCGTTCCGTATATTCGATTTGAAAACGTGCGTAAAGTTTAAAAGTGTAACAATTGCCATAACGTTTACATTACAAATATGTATTTGTATTACTTTTTATAGGTACACCATTTGCTTGAAACCCGGGAGATCGCAACACCAAAGTCGCCAAAGAAGAAGAACAAGAAACGAAATTCACATGAAATAAAAATGGAACAATTGAACGCAATAAATGAGGAGTCCGAACCGCTGTCGGTAATTCAAAAACGAATCAAATTAGAATCGAAAGGTAATGCGAACAAGAATAAAATTGTGCCAAACAAATCGTTGAAAAAGTCAGTGAACAAATCACAAAACACGGAAAGTCCGACTAAAACCCGGTGTGGTCGCAATCCTATTGAAAAGACTGAACAATCTTTACCAGTGGTGCAGAAAATTGAAAAAGATCGGGACGATCAACAACAAGCAACAATAGGAAAGCGGAAGACCAATAAGGTACGTTATAGTAAGAAGAAATATCCAGCAATAACATACTTTAATAATATTCAATTTTTTCGAACTATGCAGAAAAAAAATACGCTAAAAGAAGAACCATTAATCGAGAAAATAAGCCAAGAGCAATGGGTAAAATCAGAAGACCAAGAGAATCAACTTATGGCAAATGATTTGAGAATTGAAAACCAAAACCGAAAGCAAAAGCAACCGCCAAATGACAAGCAAACGGGTTCACGGAAGAGGACGAAAGAAAAGTCAGCAGAAATAAATCAAGAACAAAATCCAAATCATAATAGCAAAAGAGCAAAGCAAGTCAAGTTCAAGAATCCGCAAACGCCAGCTAAGCGGCAATCAAAGTTAAAACCAGTAATTGTAGTTCGCGCCTCATTAGAGCTTTTGCCACCTAATCGATTTCTTTTGGTTCCACAGATAACAGCGATACCAGATGCTCACTTGCCGCCGACTGCAATCAATTTGACATATCAAGCCCCAAAGTCTACACCAAATGCACAACTGCAATTGCAATCGCAAGATATTGCGGAATGTCTGGTGGTCGATCGAAATCAAGAGTCCAGTCGAAATTCTCGTAAAAGCATTGGAAGTAACAGCTGTGATGAGTTTATCGTAGTTGATGAAACATCAGCGCCCATTTCGATAGATGAATCTACATTGAAAGATCTACTTATCAATGATGGTTTGCAGGCAAGTCAGATTAGCAGTTATCAGGATATTAGCCAATTGTTGGCTGAAGATAACAGTGCCGTTTTAATACTAGATTCTATTGACAATTTTGATGATGCTCCGGTGGCAAATGATGAAGACATTGAACGCTTCTTGGAATCCTATAGTGCTAAAACCGCGAGTGAAATTGATCAAGAAATTGGCGATACTTCAAACATGTTTAATAGTATTCCCAATATGACATTCGAATCGCTTAAAACATCTTTGGAGTCATATAGTGGTGAAAATGCGAGTGAAATTGATCAGAAAATTGACGATACTACAAAATTGTTTGATAGTATTCCCAACTTGACATCCGAAACGCTTAAATCGTCAATGGACTCATATAGTGGTGAAAATGCGAGTGAAGTTGATCAGAAAATTGACGATACTTCAAAATTGTTTGATAGTATTCCCAACTTGACATCCGAAACGCTTATATCGTCCTTGGACTCATATAGTGGTGAAAATGCGAGTGAAATTGATCAGAAAATTGACGATACTTCAAAATTGTTAAATAGTATTCCCAGCATAA
This sequence comes from Drosophila histrio, assembly GCA_958299025.2. Lineage (NCBI taxonomy): Eukaryota > Metazoa > Arthropoda > Insecta > Diptera > Drosophilidae > Drosophila > Drosophila histrio. Next base: position 28,334,357 of record OY282580.2, on the reverse strand, counting down.
CACCAGAAACGTTTAAAACTCCCTTGGAATTGGATGTGCTATTAGAAGATGTACTTAACTATGATATCGATGATGATGTTTTGTCAGTAGAAACATCCTGGAATGGAGATGATTTGAGTCCAGCTGTCGAACAGCATTCAAATGAACAACAAGACCAGATTACAAAAGATGTGCAAAATACACAAGACAACCAAGAGAGAGCAACGGACACCGAACAAAAGAAGCAACAATCGACTGTCAAAACAACGACACAAATTAACGAATTGCGTAACTTTCGCATACCGAAACAAGTTGATAGAACAAACGTTGACGAACCCAAATCGCAGCAGGAGGAATTGCCAACGCTGGAAATCCCAAGTAATCAGAGGAACAAGCAGGAGGTGACGAATGAAGCAAATCCGCAAGAGCAGGCTCCCTTGAATGGATATAAGAAGAATGGAAGAATACAACCGAAGCTAATACCACAAATACCACAAGTTCAACTCAATCCTCAATCACGCGGTCAGCAGATGCACTTGCAGAACAGAAACAAATTCAATGGATCGTTGTCAACAACATTGAATAGAAAAGTGCCTCTTTTCGCGCCTCCATATCGCCGGCCCGTCGAGCCAGCCCCATCTCTCCCAACCGTGCCCCAAAATGGATATTATAACTCCAAGTCGTCAATCTTTGGCATCAATTGTTGGCCCTATTTGGACGGTCGCTGTGAGAAGACCATTTGCAATCATAGGCTTGCTGATATCGGGGATGTCAAGCGTCGACTTGATCGGATGAATAATGATCAGTTGGTCAACGCCTACAAATTCGTTTTGGGCAGTGGTATACTCTTCAAGTTATATGTTGTATTATTTGCAGAGGTCTTTGGTAGTCGCTCTATGCTAAAGTATCTCGTTCATATGGTCCATGATTGTAGTCTCTTTTTGGCTCATTGTGCCCCATTTATCACTGAAATCTATTATCTAATGTTGCGATATAAGATTTCACCAGAAGCTGCAGCGAGTCACTTTATGAAGTATTTGTGGAACCCGAATAACGCCATCAAGTATCCCGAATTGACAACGCAATTGCTAAGAATTCTGGGCACTGCTGATTGGTATAATTATACTTCGCATCTTGTAAACCTTTTTGCTTGCCAGGAGTTTCCACTTCCCATTGAGTTTATATCGACTATTGGCCATGACACCGTTGCTAAGAATCAGCCGCTGGTCGTTAGATCATTTACAAATCTGTTGATTTTGATGCCGATAGGGAAGAACGCTGACGCTCTAGCCTCGATAATTCAAATTCTCGAAAAACTTGTTGAACAGCAAACGTTGCACCAAAAACAGAGTAAGCAACCAGGGCTGCAGCGACAAGATGTGCAACAACAACAACAGCAACAGTTGGCGCAACTGCAACTGCTGCTACAATACATACAGCAATCAAATTTGCAGCAGCAGCAAGTGAAGAAACACAGCGTGCAGCAATCACAGATGCAGTCACAACAGATGCAGCCACAACAGATACCGCAACCACAGATGCAACAACAACAGATACACCATCAGCAACTGCTACAGCAGTTGGGGCAACAGCAACCACCTTTGCAGCATCCAATGCTGCAACAACATTCGCTGCAGCAACAAATGCTGCATCAACATCCGTTGCAGAAACAAATGCTGCAGAGACAAATGTTGCAACAGCAACTACCTATGCGACAAATGCTGCAACAGCAGCCATTGCAGCAACAAATGTTGCAGCAACAACCTTTGCCGCAGCAAATGCTGCAACAACAACCATTACAGCAACAACCTTTGCCGCAACAAATGCTGCAGCAACAACCTTTGCCGCAACAAATGCTGCAGCAACAACCTTTGCCGCAACAAATGCTGCAGCAACAATCTTTGCCGCAACAAATGCTACAGCAACAACAACCGTTGCTGCCACAACAGTGGCAACAACTGTCGAGACAATTGTCCATCACTATTCGAAAAACATAGAGATTAACGACGACGATTAAAGATTACGAACAGATCAAAGAGACAAATGTCATCACGATAATGCGACCATTTTGAGCGGGAATCGGGTTAATTCCATATGCTCTTTATTCTATATTATACGCTTACACTCATTTCTTACCGTGTAGCCAGTGACGATGGATATTAATAATAATTGCTGTTGAACAGCACAAGTTTAATTTTTGTTCTTTTTTTTTTTAAATATTTCCTATGTATCTCCACTTAATAATGAAGTTTTACACAAATAAAAGTTGTATTTCCATATATTGTAGCATTACATTTATTAACGATTTAAATATCTATGTCTAATTTCTCTTTTTGCCACGGCTCCAATTCTTTTTGGCACCCGCACCCCCCTTTCCACCCCTGTTTCCATGTCCACCCATGGGTTTCATTCGCTTGCGCGCTCCCGTAAATTGCTCAGAATCATCGTGATCGCCAGCTGCTGACCGCTTGTTGCCCCTACCCCCCTTGTAGCCCTTGCTGTCCTCCAGATCTTTGAGCTCCAATTTTGCCGTACGCTGTGCCTCTGCCACACGTTCCTGCAGTGCCATCACTTCATCCTCTTCGCACTTGTAAAGCGGCAGTTGTTTGCCCAACAAATGCTCGATGCGCTGATATAACTCAATGTCGTATTGGCTAACCACTGTGATGGCCTGGCCAGAACGACCGGCACGCGCCGTGCGACCAACACGATGAATGTAGTCCTTGCTGTGCGTGGGTATGTCAAAGTTAACCACCACATCCACGTGTGGAATGTCGAGGCCCCGTGAGGCCACATCTGTTGATATCAGGATGGATCGATTTTTCGCCTTGAACTTGTTGAGAGCCGCCAATCGTTTGTTCTGTGACATCTGACCATGTAATGGGATTGCTGCCAATCCGAGGGCACGAAGCATCAGAGCCGTTTTCACTGTGTTGTTGCAGGTACTGCAGAAGATCATGAAGCTGTTGCCAGCCAATTCGTTTAGTATGTGTACCAGATACACATCCTTGTACTTGACCGGCACGAATATATAGTATTGCTGTAGCTGATCAACTGTTTGGTACTTGTTGGATACCTCCACCTTGACGGGATCTTTCAGCGAGGCACGCTGCAGTTTCTTGACCTTCTTCGTCATCGTGGCACTGAACAAAAATGTTCGACGCTCACGAGGCAACACCTTTAAGATCTTGTCCAGCTCAACCTCAAAGTCCATGTTGAGTATGCGATCGGCTTCGTCCATGACCAAGTATTTAATGGCCTTTAAATTGAACCCCTTTAAGTTCTCCAGATGATCCACCAGACGTCCGGGCGTGGCGATGATAATGTGCGGCTTCTTGGCCAACTGCAGACCTTGGGCAACCATGTCCATGCCGCCGACAACAACGCAACATTTGATGCCAATGCCACTGCCTTTGGAGAAAAGAAAACAAAATATACTTTTAAAATAGATACGAAAACTGTTGGCACTTCAACTTGTTGTTCACAATTATACTCAGAGGTAGTGACGAATAAAGAAATAATAATTTCATATTTTCGTTTATAAACATAAATAAAATCAAAAATGGTTTAACATCATGGTAGGTATTGGGCACATAAAGTAAGCCAAGCAATTATTTTGACAAATTAACAAATTTAATTTTACGAACTAAAATCTTCTCTTGCTTATGGTTCTTAGAACAAGTTTACAAATTAAATGTTTAATCAAATTCCGTATGTTTTACTATTTATACAATATTTTTTGATGTGGTGTAATATCGACAATAAATGATCCGCAAAATACTCTTTATTTAGAAAATAAATTGGTTGCTAACATATAACATATAGATGCCGTTTTAAATGGCCACTATTTTTCAAAATAAATGTGAATTTTGTCAAAACAACTACCTGTCTAACTATATATGTATTTAATTAAATCATTTAATTAAAGGATGTGTAATTAAGCACTCACCCAAAGCCTCGAACTGTTCGCCTATTTGGAAAGCCAGTTCACGTGTTGGCGTCAGCACTAGTGCGAAATAACGTTGTGGATTCTCGAGCAGCGAATGCAGAATGGGCAAGGCAAAGGCTCCCGTCTTTCCAGAACCGGTTTCGGCCAGGCCAATAACATCCTTGCCTTGCAGCGCAACAGGTATAGCTTCCTTTTGGATTTTTGAAGGTGCTTTCCATTTGAGCTCTTCGCAAGCCTTGCATAGCGTATCGTTAAGTCCCTAAAATTCATACAATTAGAGACTGCAGACTGCTTGGGTCTGATGAGTTAATTACAAGATCTTTCCATGTTAGCGCCTTTTCGTCGGTTGTCACTTTTTCTTCATCGTCAGCATCGTCCGAATCATTTTCTGTTTGTTCATCTGCATTTTCAGCGCCATTGTCCTCTTCAGCATCTGTGTTCTCCTGTTCTTCCTCACCGCTAAGCTCTTCTTCGCTCGTTTGCAATTGTGCTTGGTCGTCTTCTGAAGTTTCCGACATTTTTTACATATTCTTTTTATACTTTGCTTAGCGAATATTACCAGTCGCCCCACGTGTTCGTTGATAAAAGAACGCGTTGATAGTTGGGTTGTTGGTATATATCAATATATCGAAATATCGATAAATATCAGAGTTTAATAAACAACAGGTGGCGCTACTATTATGAAACGTGTGGCAGCCTTATTTCCCAGAAATAGTACATGCCGCTAAATGACGTCACACGAACAGAATTTTATAACTTGAATGTTCTCGATACTATAATTTGTTGATATTTTAAATTAATATTAACACATTTTTAATTTCACTTAAACCTTATATAAGATATAACATAAGTTGAGTAAGTTATATCTTTTCAACTGTCATAAAATAAATTGCGCGGCACATAACGAAATCGATTGGATACGAAAACTCTATTAACACGAAAAAGTATCGATGTACCAGGGTGTCAATATGTCACTAACCATAGTTAATATATCAAACCGATGCACATACCTATTATAGGCCACTATATGCTTAATCATAGTTCAAAAATTATTTATAAGATATTTATTTATTTACTTAAATAGAATCAGTACAAGCCATTATGGTGTTTAGCAGTCATGAACTATTGAATTCACAAACAAGATCAATGGCATAGCTCATTTTAGTTGGTTCGTTCATTAATGGCATAGTTCATTTTAGTTGGTTCGTGAACAACTAATTTGCACGACAAAAACGAAGTTAAAAATAACAAAAAGTTAACAAAAATTTAGTGTTCAAATGAAAAGTAAGCACTCGTAAGAGTACAATGTTCATACTTCACACAACTGCAGCAAATAGAAAAAAATAGAAACACACAGCTAAAGTAAAATTTTTGAGTAATCAAAACGCCCACAAAATATACGGCGACAATTGTGAAACAGTAGAAATATTTGTTATGAGCTATAGCCTGCAAACTTTTGGCCTGCTGTAGTTGTTTCTTATTGTTAATCCGATGCATAGTTATATATTTCTAACCATTTGCTATTGCATTTTAGGTAAACCATAAAAATCCATTGTGAAAAATTGTGGGGTGGTGGGAGTAAAACGGATACTCAATAGTAAAAGAGCGTAAGCCAGCGTGAGCGAGTGTGTGTGTGTGCAGTGGAGGAGCATGACATGTATTTGATGTGTACTCAGCGGCCGAAGAGAGCGCATTAAACAAGAACAAATCACACACACACACACAACTGTGGGCAAGTTTGTTGTGGGGGAGTCGGAGTCGGTTACGAGAAATACACACGCTTTACGCCAGCGCCAGCCAGTAAAGGCAAATGCGGATAGAATAGAAGACATACATACGTACGTATAAAAGCAAAAGAATATTGCGAAAAGAAAACTTAACTTGCACTCGCACTCTGAGCGAAGACTTAAAGTAGACAACACACGAAGGGGCTCGAAATACAAGGCAACAAAATGAATCCAGCGGTAGATGCGTGGGCGGTTACCCCGCGAGAAAAGCTCAAGTATCAGGAGCAGTTTAAGTCGCTGCAACCGCAGGGTGGCTTTGTAACTGGAGCCCAGGCGAAAGGATTCTTTCTGCAGTCGCAGTTGCCGCCGTTGATCTTGGGCCAAATATGGTGAGTAATGAGTCACATATTTGTTTATAATTCGCGTTAATATTTAAGGCGTCAACGCTAACCGATAAGAAAATATGTATATGAAATACTGCTGACATTGTTTTGTTTGGTTCCTTTTGATTTGATTTAGAGATGTGTACGTGACACTCAGCGATGTCACGATCACGAGTGAAATCATTATACTATTAAAATAGGAACAAAATATTTAGTAGTGGGATTCCTGAAACTCATGTGACAACAATACCATTTATATTATTATTTAATTATTGCAAAAGTAACTCATGTTGAATTACTAACAGATTCTAAAGATACACCAAATGGTAATCATTAAAACATTCTGTGTAACTCTAATTTTCTTACTTTTTTTGGGCACACTTCACATATTGTATGAAACAGCTGATTGACCAACTTTAAATTAAATCTGAATTAGTTTCAAAAATTGCATGTATTTTAAAGCTTTCACATCTTTTGTTTAATCACGACTCACTCACATCTCTATTATGATGTTTGCAGGGCTTTGGCTGACACGGATTCCGATGGCAAAATGAACATTAATGAGTTCAGCATAGCATGCAAGCTTATCAATCTGAAGCTGCGTGGCATGGAAGTTCCCAAGACACTGCCGCCCACATTGCTGAGCTCTCTGACGGATGCTGTTGTCGGCGGTCAAACGCCCACAATGACGCCACGTGGTTCCACCAGTTCGATGAGTCCCATGGATCCGCTGAAAGGCATGGCTGCTGTGCCGGCTCCTGTGCCTGTGCCTGCACCTGTTGTAGCTCCTCCAGTCGTGGTGCCGCCGGTTGCTGTTGCTCCTGTTGCTGCTGTGCCCGCAGCGATTGTCTCGCCACCGCAAAGCAATCCACCTAGTCGGCATATGTCCATCTCCGAGCGTGCGCCATCGATTGAGTCGCCGTAAGCTGCATCTATTTTTATAAAATTGACGTATTAAGCTTATAGTCCTTTTTTCCATTCACAGTCAAGCAGAATGGGCCGTGCAGGCGGCACAGAAACGTAAATACACGCAGGTATTCAATGCCAATGATCGCACACGTTCCGGCTACTTGACGGGCGCTCAGGCACGCGGCGTTCTGGTGCAGAGTAAACTGCCCCAGGTGACATTGGCGCAAATCTGGACGCTGTCGGATGTGGATGGTGATGGTCGATTAAGTTGCGATGAGTTCATTCTGGCCATGTTTCTGTGTGAGAAGGCAATGGCCGGCGAAAAGATACCCGTCACTTTGCCCCTGGATTGGGTGCCGCCTAGCTTGCGCAAGATCAAGTCACGTCCGGGCTCCGTCTCCGGTGTTGTCTCACGTCCAGGTTCACAGCCTGCCTCACGACACACATCGGTGTCGTCGCAAGGTGGTGCAATGTCAGACGTTGATGCAGCAGCGGGCTTGTCGCAAAGTAAGCTTAATTTGGAAATTTAATTATTTTTTTGTAAATCTTTATAATATTAATTATGTTGAACTTTTAGCTTCATTCGAAGACAAGCGCAAGGAGAACTATGAGAAGGGCAAAGTGGAACTGGATCGCAGGCGCAAGCTAATGGAGGATCAACAGCGCAAAGAGCGTGAAGAACGTGAGCGCAAGGAACGCGAAGAGGCGGACAAGCGGGAGAAGGCACGCCTGGAAGCTGAGCGCAAGCAGCAGGAGGAATTGGAGCGTCAGTTGCAACGACAGCGCGAAATCGAATTGGAGAAGGAGGAGCAACGCAAGCGTGAACTGGAGGCCAAAGAGGCAGCTAGAAAGTGAGCGAAAAAACCTAGTAACAAAACAAGAAAGGTTAATTTCGGCAGGCCGAAGAGTTAATACCTTTGAAGAGCCCTGCATTTAATTTTGCGACTTATGCGGATGTATAAGACTATACCGAATACACAATATGTGAGATTGGTTGCGATATCTTAAATTTTTGAGCGATCTTATATATGATTTAGTTATCCGATTCGGTCGCATCCGATATATATGCTACCTGCAGCAAATAGTCAAATCTGTACCATGTTTCATTCCAACAGACGAGCAGATAGACATGGTCATATTTTTTTAGCTCGTAGTTCTGAGCAAGAATGTATACACTTTATGGGTTCTTCCACGTCTTCTTTAATACGTAACACATTCCGTGACACATTTATTATATCCTATGCAAGTGTATAAAAGTACTATAAAATATTCATAATAATTTTACGTGTTTTCGCTCAACAGGGAGTTGGAGAAGCAGCGTCAACAGGAATGGGAACAGGCACGCATTGCCGAAATGAACGCACAGAAGCAGCGAGAACAAGAGCGTGTGCTTAAGCAAAAGGCACACAACACTCAGCTCAATGTGGAGCTCAGCACGCTTAACGAAAAGGTCAGAACACTTGACTAAGATGAACTCTTAGATTACGTACTAATGTTTAATTATATACTCTACAGATTAAAGATCTATCGCAAAAGATTTGCGACACACGTGCTGGTGTTACCAATGTCAAGTCTGTAATCGATGGAATGCGTACACAACGCGACACTTCGATGAGCGAAATGGCACAGTTAAAGTCGCGCATCAAGGAGCAGAATGCCAAGCTGTTGCAGCTGACACAGGAGCGAGGCAAGTGGGATGCCAAGAGCAAAGCCAGCGGTGGCGCAATGGCTGGAGACACTGCACAGCAAGAGCAGCTAACTGCAGCATTTTCACACAAGCAGGTGAGACATTCAATTAATTTACATTATACATAAATAATTAATTTATTTTCTAATACAGCTGCTGATCAAGCAAATCAAGGACAAGGTGGAAAACATTAAAAAGGAGATTGAGTCCAAGAAGGAGGATCTCAACTCAAACGATATAACAATGCAGGAATTAAAGGCCGAACTCTCGGCGCTAATCACCAAATGCGATGATCTGTACAAGGAGTACGATATTGAGCGTACTTCGGTGTTGGAATTGAAATATAACCGCAAGAATGAAACGTCTACAATTAGTTCCACGTCTGCCTGGGATACTGGCAGCGCTTGGGCATCCACTGCGGCCAGTGAACCAGCGGCAGTCGATGCCTATGGCAGCTATGGACTTAGTAATGACACAGCGGCCGCTGTGACGGCACCCCCCGTTGATCTCAGTGGACCAGCACCGGAAGGATTTGTTAAATATCGTGCTGTCTATGAGTTCAATGCGCGCAATACGGAAGAAATTACGTTTGTGCCCGGCGATTTAATTCTGGTGCCATTGGAACAGAATGCAGAGCCTGGTTGGTTAGCGGGCGAGATTAATGGTCACACTGGTTGGTTCCCCGAATCTTACGTCGAGAAGATAGAGGACGAGCCAACGGTATCGACAATTGCTGCTGAGCCTGCAGCCGTGACAGAGAGCTACAATGACGCCGACGCCTTGCCGGCGGAGTCGGAGCTAGCCACGACTGCTGCAGCAGGCGATGTCGAGTACTATATAGCCGCATATCCTTATGAATCAGCCGAAGATGGTGACTTGAGCTTCGGTGCTGGCGAAATGGTGATGGTCATCAAAAAGGAAGGCGAGTGGTGGACGGGCACCATTGGCAATCGCACGGGAATGTTTCCATCAAACTACGTGCAGAAGGCGGACGTGGGAACGGCAACAACTGCGGCAGCTACTACTCCGATTAATGCTGCCGCTGATGCTGACGCCTTCGAGGCTGTAGAGCAGGTGAGAATAGTAAAGAACCTTTAAGTCGTGGTTAACCATCATGTGCTCATCTACTAATCCAATGCTTTTCATGTGCTAAACCAATACCTTCAACCCAAATACCACATTTCATCTTGCCGAATGCTGCGCAGGAGGTGACATTCAATGGCACAACTGCATTTGCTGCTGTTGAGCCAGAGATACAACCGCAGATACAGGCACAGTCACAGGAACAGTCGCAGCCACAGTCGCAGCCTCCGCCCGTGGAGCTCGAGGAGTCGCAGACAAACGAAGATGTCGACACTGAAGTATCGCAGATAAATACGCAATCCACAGTACAGTCACAGAGCGAACCGGCCGAGAGCTACAGTCGGCCAATGTCACGCACTTCTTCCATGACACCCGTAAATAGTTGACTTGCATATTCTAACTGTGTTTAATCTGTTGTTTACCTTTTAATCGATGATAACTAATCAACATTCTATACCATCATTCTTTTGCAGGGCATGCGCGCCAAACGTTCGGAGATAGCACAAGTTATTGCCCCATATGAGGCCACTAGCACTGAACAGTTGTCGCTGACACGCGGTCAGTTAATAATGATACGCAAGAAGACCGACTCGGGCTGGTGGGAGGGCGAGCTGCAAGCGAAGGGCAGACGCCGTCAAATTGGCTGGTTCCCTGCCACCTATGTGAAGGTGCTGCAGGGTGGACGCAACAGTGGACGCAACACGCCCGTTTCCGGCAGCCGTATTGAGATGACCGAACAGATTTTGGGTTAGTTGTGGTCCCACACACATTTTCTTATCATTTGGAATCAGACTTATCATATCATATTGAATTGCAGACAAGGTGATTGCTCTATATCCGTACAAAGCACAAAACGATGATGAGCTGTCGTTCGACAAGGACGACATCATTAGCGTCCTGGGCCGCGATGAACCGGAATGGTGGCGCGGCGAACTAAATGGTCTCTCCGGACTGTTTCCCAGCAATTATGTGGGTCCGTTTGTGACGTCCGGTAAGACAGCGAAACAGAATGGCACGAAATCAAAGTGAATCTCACGACAACAGGCCCAACAACCGCCACTTCCTCCTCCCTCAAAACGAACCATGACGATGCTTTATAAGTAGTTTACTAAAACGCTCTCTCACGCCCCAAACACACATTCCAATTAATATTTGTATTTCATTTGCTTAGTTTTTTTTTGCCTTGATATCGAATAAGTAATGCCAATTTATTCTCGCCAAGTTCTTGAAAGTCTTCTTATGATGTTTAGTTGTAAATTGTTGCAATATCTACCCTCAAATTTTGTATCTATTGTTAATTGTTATTATTTAGTTGTTTAGCAATTATTTAATTTTAAGTTAAAAAGGCCCTTCCACACATTGTATCCTTGTTAGCCAATCTCTAGCTATATTTAATATTGATTTGCATTTAAATGCATACGTACGAACATCTGTGTATTTGTAGTCCATTTATTTTGTATTTATTTTGTGTATTTTTTTATCGTCTACTATTATTTATACAATATATATATTTACAAGTTTATTCTGTACATAAACAAAACAACAAAAAAAGCTAACTAATCACATGCTATTTTAATCCCAAACTCCAAATTTTAACATGCTGCGCACAGGAAACGTATAACGAGCCAATGGTTTTGGTCTCTAAGCGACAACAGCCACACGAACAACAACAGCAACAAGAAAAGCAACAAATACATACGACTTGATAAGAGTCGACTCTATATATTAAGTTCAACCGCCGCACTACATGAAATTATCTAATTGTAGTCGAAATTTAGCGACAAATTTGTATTAGTTTTTATTAAGCTTGCTTAAGATTGAGAAAGGCGAAACGATTATTCTTAACTGGCAACAAGCGCTTAATATTTATTATCGTTCATTCCAAACTTCCCCAAGAAAAAATTGATGAGTTTTCGTAAATGTTTGGAAATATTTCATAGAGTTTATAGTTGTCAAATCATCATTGCTAATTCTATCGACTTATTGATCAGACTTCATCTAGAGTCCTTAACTTTCAACGGATCTTTCGGTTTTCCCAACATAAATACATCACATTTCATCATATATTTGATGGAGTTCTCAGTAAGCAATAGATGATTAAATAGAGCTCAGATATATATCTTGTTCACACATAAAATCAAATCTCATAAATGTTATCAATCAAATTACCATTTAAAATACAAATGAAATCGAAATCAAGTTACGTACGTACATATATAAAAAATATACATTAGATAATATTCATATTAAATGAGAGATACATAATTATATCAAAGGACAATTACATTTCTGTTGTATTAGATGTGTGTTTCAAGCCAATACAAAACCTAATAATATACATACATATATTTAAAGTGTTTTTTCCCCCAAATACCTAAACGATTAATAGACATATACTAAATACCTAAAGATTTTCATAAATATATATAAACTGATGGTTTTCTGGGTTTTCCAATAATATGCGTATGTATTTGTATATCGCGATATTAATTGTTAACTAAGTACTAAGCATGATGACCATTCACTAATCTTTGATCTGTATGGGAAAGAGTTCGATATAAACCGAAGCTTACACATATACATATGTAACAACAGTATTGGTAATAATAATAATAATAGGGCAGACCCGTTCCGGACTCCCCTTTCGAATTAATTTCATCTACTAAAGCAGGAGACAATCAATCGAGACTCTTAGCTTTGGTATATTTAGGTTTTCGACGGTCCTAAAAGTATGCATTAGATTATTATGCGGGAATTGATTTGATGATGGAATCCGGAACAGGCCTGATAAACACCTTCTATTGCTTAACTACGAATATTTTTAGTTAAAACTATTTTTTTTTTGAATTATTGTCTACTACTTTAAGCGCTTATATCAACTGCCATAATTGTATTAGTTTGTATTATTATTATTATTATAGAAATGTTGAAATCGTTTGCAAAACTGTTTATCAGAATATTGTATAAAAAGAATATTGTATAAAATTTGTGTAGATCAAATATCACTTATGCTATACGATTATTCCAATTGCAATTTAGCTATATATATATATATATATATATAAATATACTACATATTTACATACATATACACATACTATACTCATGTTATGTTCTGTTATGCTGTGCGTCAGTTCAATGCTAGTTACAGTTATAGTCTATCGTAAATTGTACTCCTAATGATATATACATATATCTACATATATATACTTATATATAAAACCCACTCTCAATTGCCTTTCAAAACATGATATCCAGTACATAACGCGATGAAACTTATTCGTAACTTGTTATTGCATACAACAACTATACATATACATATATATATATATATAGACGTCTATAGCTCTAACGGGACTGTTCTCAGTTCCATTTTCGAATCAAATTCAAAAGTATGTTTAATTTACTTCGTTGAAATTAATTCGTAAATGGAATACAACAGTTCTGTGCTACTTTAGAAAACCAAGGCGAGTATCTAATAATCTAACTCGCTATGTACTCAATATATATATTTATGTAGTTAATGTTGGGTTGATTATGAATTAATAAAAACAGAAAAACTTAAAGCTATACACAATGATGTATTTAGTAAAAAAACTACAAAATTTCTTTAGCAAAATGTTAAATAGAGGCAAAAACGATTTCTGTTTACCCTAATGTATGTATAAGATGCACACTTCTTATAGAGCCTATACTACTACTACTACTAATCACAAACAAACACACACACACAAACAAACAAACATATACAGGTCTGTTCTGACTTTCACTTACGCATCGATTCCACAACTTTACATATGGCATACTTATTACAGCAGAATCAAACAGAATATATTTGTTTTCTAATTATACATAATCTCTAGATGATCCCTAAAGTATGCTTTAAATAATTATGTGGAATTTAGGCGAAAGCGGAACTCGGAACGAGTCTGATAAAGCTCATATACGCGTATTTGTTTTAATCGTTAAAGAGTTCATGAATTTAAATAAGCAGTAAAGCATTATTAATCTACAAATTTAAATAAAGAGAAGAATAAAATAGCTAAAATTTATGTATGCATTAGCTAGCACTCACACACACACACACACTCACACACATACACTTTAAATGCGAAATGGTGACCATCGATATACATATTTACCTACATACTTACATACATATATACAGTATATAGAATGTGTAATGTATGTATGTTTTCAGCATAAACATACATTTACACATGCATAAATACATACTTATATATATATACATACATATATAGACAGAGTTCTTCAAGAAATGCAAAAAAAAAACAAAAAAAAAAATGATTAAACCAATTAAACTATATCAGTTTCAAAAAGAAAAAAGATTATGAAAAAAACAAATATTTGGTGAAATAAATGTATAAACGGAATATCAAACAACAAAACAAAAACTAAACTTGAGAATTACGTCTAAATTATTTAGTGGTGGTTGCTTTTTCTGAGTATAAACTATTTACAGATATATAAATAAAAGTTTTTGCAATCAATTTTCAATTCTCCAGATATTCGTTCTGATTCTGTACTTACGCAGAGCCCAAATCCGTTCCCGCTTCCGTATCCGCACCTAAAATTCTATCCCATGAAAGTTCAAACAGAAGATGTTCCCTACAGCGTCTGTGGCAACATTGGCGTGGCATGCCCCAGCGATGCACTCCCACAGAGGATGAGAGATTACGTGGCAAAATTCAATCGGTGCATATTTCAAAGCGCAGCAATGGGGAGATGATGGGCTGTGCCTACGTCAGCTTTGAGTGCAACGATACCATTGCCAGGGCTATGATTCAAGATAATGATAATCGTCTTTTGGGCCGTGACGTCACTGTTGACTGGCAGCTACCCAAAAAAAGAAGCCACGCACAATGGCGCTGCTGGTGTTGAGCATTATTTATAGTTATAAGTACTCGTATCAAGAAAAAAAGGCAATTATAATTTATTTGATTTTCGTCTGCATTTATTTTTAGTAAAATTCTCTTATACAATATTTAAAATCAGTTTAACAGTTTACAATTTATTTTATTTATGTTTTTTCATTTGGTTTTCATTTGCGTTTGCTAATTAATTTTGTGAATTTTGTAATTAGATAATCATTTATTTAGTTATTTGTTTAAATATGCACAACTTAAGGCCTACAGTATGAAAATTGCAAACATTTTCTGATTTCTATTTCACATTTCAAATTTAAGTTTTTCTTTTCTTTTCTTTTTTTAGTTATGCTCTGAAGCAAAATTTATGAGCTGACGTTTTTTTTTGTTATATAAATTTCTTATGCCGACAATTTTTCCATTTCACAGATCGTGCATAATGTTAAATTTATTTAGAAAACGCGCTCATTAGTAACACAGCTCTGATTATTTTTTCTATATTTTTTTTATTAAATTTTTCCTTTTTGAAATGACAATTTACAAGAAATTCCACAATGAAATTTCCTCTAGCTGTTTATTGTCTTTCTAGTAAATAAATGAAATACAACTTTGTTAATTAACTAAACTTGATTAGTTCTTAGCTTCTTCACAACTAAATAATCGCATATGGACAAATATTAGTTCTGATCTAAGGTGCATATTTTGAAGGCAATTTCTTGGAATCGAATACCGAATAGTTATCAATAGTTATGAAATAATTATTTGGTACTAAGCGCAAGCGCACATATAGGTAAAATGAAGTTGGGTTTACATTTACTAGATGGGGTTTTACACAAGGCTGCAAACTGTTTGCCAAATAAACTCAATCTTCAATCTATTGTCAACTTGGGCTGCATCGTTTTATTTCAACAAAAGTAAGTTAAAAGTTCCCGAACCGAATCAAACGAAGAATGTACTCCAAAATGTTTTAGGCTTGCAGCCCTGGTTGTGTGTCTATATTCTACTACATATTGAACTGGCTTATTTCATTTGTTTATCGAATTCTGCAGTTTACTTGCTCGGTTGCTCGATGAATCGATCTAATCATACAGTCAAAAGTCACGCTTACTCGTAGTATGTACCTATACAATATTTACTCCTGAAGTCCGTTAAGACTCAACTCTTTTCATCTCATCTCGCTTTATACCTTTTCACATTAGTCGTGGCTCGTAAATGTTTACAAAAATAATTTATAAATTACATAACTCTTGCTAAATATATTATCTATACATAGTTACATATGTATATGAATGTAAGTACTATTAGTTGGCTTATATAAATATGTTATTGGTTTTTACTATTAGGTTTAGTTATAACTTTTCGACTCTTTGCGGCTTTTAACTAATTTCTGTTTACTTTTTACACCGTCCGAATGTAATTAGTTTACTTTTAATTTAAGTACGACTAAAATTGAACTAAACGCGCCTAAGTAATGTTAGCAACACAGTTATACGTAAATATAAATCTGTATATTTATATATATATATCGATTACATTATAAAATTGTCTAAACTAAAAAAAGAACGATACAGACAATTAACTTAATCTGAACTTTGGCTACATTGTTAATTATTACACAATTGTTTTCTGGAACACATTAGCATTAACTATATAAATATACAATAAATATATTAGTTAACAATTGCGAGAAGCAATAAAAACAAAGCTGGAAGTTAGTCTGAAACATTCCACATTCCACCTTTCAATTGATTTCTGCCCTAAAAAGTATGCTTTATTTCTGTTGTTGGTGAAATTGATTAAAAAGTGAAAATCAGAATGGTAGAAAAGAAAATATGAAGAAAGCGGCAAAAGGAAACTTTTATGTTAATCGTACTATAATTGTCCTTATTATATACAATTCGTTATTGGTATTAATTATAAAGCTTTTTGTTTTAAACCATTTTGAAAATATTTTGCAGCTTTTTGTTCACAATTTCTTTTGCTATATATCGAACTATATTTGTATGTGTATAAGTATGTCCATACAAGTATGTGGTAATCGTTGCTGACCTCAGTAAAACATTTCATATTGAAAAATACCTCTCCAACGGGATGGAGCAACTGCCTCCACATTCTCATCTCCCTCCTCGCTGCTTGACACTCAAATGATGCTCTCGTCGTTGTTGCGGGTCAGACGAATGCTTGTTGTGGTTGTGGTGGTTGCTCCCCCGGTACCTGACCCCGTCCGCCGGCCCAGTTCATGTAGGCGTGGCGTGGCGGGCGTTGTGAATGTGGTGACCACAATATTCTCATCATCGTACAAATCAAAGTCTTCACCTTCATCATCATCATCGTCGTCGTCCTCTGTGTCGCTGTCGGTGTCCTCATAGTCCAATAGCGCCGTTGTTACCTGATTTTTGCTACCAGGCACGCCCACCGCAGATCCGCCCACTGCTCCGGCGTTCATGTGTCGGATTTGGGCACGCGGCGTGGTTGTTAGACGTGGCAGGAGGGGTTCTCGTCCGCTGTACATCTGTTTCTCGCTCTTTGCGCCGCCGGCGCAGGCGGTGGTGGCCAACGGAACTCCGTCCCAATCATCGCCATCGGCGGGCTCACATAGCGACTTGGAGTGTCCGTGCTGATAGGTCGATTCCTCGGGTATTGTGTCACTGTGATTGTGTTGTTGTTGTGTGGTTGGATTGGTGGGGCAATGGATTTGAAGAGAAGGCGTAGAAAGTTAATGTCAGTTGTGCGATTAATTTTGATTAATGCTGCGAACTATGAGATTATGGATCACAATGAGAGAAGGACTACAACTAGTTTACGGGAACCTCTAAAGTAGGAAATAACAGATCCTCACTTAATATAAAATTACAAATTATCGAAGAGGAATTACTTAATAAATAAAATACTTGTTATAATTTGGTATTTTTTTGTATATACTACCCACTACATATGTATAAAAAAACAAAATTATTTAAAGAATTAATGAGAGCGTAAATAGATTAGGGACAGTGTAAACATATAAAATACTAGTATTTTAATCAATAATAAAGCAGTAAAGTTGAAGAATTAACTTTTAAATTGTTGTGCATCAATAATTATAAGCGTAAGCATTGAGAAAACAGTTGTACTTATATAACAGAAGCGTAGCACGTTTAACAGTGAACAAAATTTAATTAGAACACTTAAAAGCAGTTTAACAACAAATATCAAATAGACCATTCTACTAATCTATTTTTAAAGGTTCAGACGTGTTCTGTCTGTTCTTCCTTCTCTTGTTTATAATATTGATTAAAAGCTACAAAAATTTCCCTAACATCTATGCTATAAACAAATAAATAATTTTCGGAATACTTCTTAAATTTTCCCTACATACTTATATTTCTTATTATTTTGTTAATCTGTGCTGTAATTTTATATGTGCTATAAAGATTGCCTACATTTCGATTTTTCGTACATTAGTTAAGTTGGAAGCACTTAATCTATAAGTTGTCAGGGCTACATCTTAAATATGACCAGATTAACTATACATATATACAAAAGGTGGCAATACTGTGAATCATCACCATTAGAGTTGTCACGATTCGTTCTGAATAAGTTCAAAAGAACGGGTCATTAAAATGAACGCATAACCTTATTCAGTTCTTTATGAACTATATCGTTCATTTTGTTCAGTTGGTCAGCTTAAACTTCGTTTTTTCTATCTTAGATTTTCTTATCATTAGAATTACATTAAGAATAAAACGTAAAAAGCCGTAATAATAAAAATAAATAAATGTAAAATAATTAAAAAAGGTTATTTGCATATATTTTGTATGTATATATAGAGATATTTACTCAAACAAATATATAAATAAAATAAATAAAATTCAAATGAAATCATAACGCCAAACAGCATTTGTCATATATTAAAAATAATTATTTTTCAATGCAGGACAATTAAATAAATTGACCGAATTAAATATAAATTGAATAGAAGGACTTGAACAAACTGAACAACTGAACAGCTGAACATCTGAACAACTGAACAACTGAACAGCTGAATAACTGAACTACTAAACAACTGAACTGCTGAATAACTGAACTACTGAACTGCTGAACAGCTGAACAGCTGAACAAAATAACTGATTTAGTTCACGACTTCAAAATGAACGATTGAACTTATTCAGTAAAGTGAACTAAGAATCCCAACTCTAATCACCAAACTGACAAACTTTTGAGAAAACGAAATGTAAGCATTAAAATGTTAACACAGTTTGGAAACTGCCCAGTAATCAAAAAATAAACCAAATTTAAATACTTACACATACTCGTACACATATAAAAATTATCTTCTAAAAGCCAACAATATACATAATGTTTGTGTAAATTTTAGGCATTTGTACAGAAATATTACATAAAATTTTTAAATTAGTGGGGTTTTACTGGGGGGCTGCGGACTTTACAGCTATACGGAATCAAGTGAAACGGCGCTAAAAATATAATCAAAATAAAATATTACCCATGAAAGCCATAAAGCAAATAATAATATTATTATAATAAAAATGCAAATTGTTGGATTAATATTAGGAAATTGCATTAGGAGTTTAGTAAAAATGACAAGACAAATATGGAAAACACATAAACATATATAAAGCAAGTTAGTTGGATCCAGAGAATATGCAATGGGTTTAGTTCCTAGCCTAAACGAATTGACAATTCGGAGCTTAGAGCTTAGAGAGATATGAATTGTGAGTTGAAATGAAGTGTTTGCCAATTGCCAGAGAATTTCGCGGTGGATTTAAGAAATCTAATAGGTATTTGCAATTAGAGAAATGTATTAACCAATTCAACTGAGATGATGACTAGCAAGTATATTATACTAATTATAATCTGATACGGAAACTGAATCTGACTACGAATGATATGCTTTGACTGGTCTTTGAATTTTAAGATAGTATATACAAATTGTATAGTTTGCTGTTAACGATAGTAATTTGAAATATTCTTTTAGTTTTTAATTTTTGTTTTTTGTTTTGTTTTTCAAGTTGAACTTTGTTGAAATTCGACATTGGCCGGCTTTAGTTGCGTTTTTGCCCTTGTATTATTACTTAGGCACTCGGATTACTTGGAATAGTACGTAGCTCCGCTACTCTCCGATGTCGGGGAGCTGTAGTTCGTTGTTGATGAGTTGCTCGGGGAGATGTTAGTTGCTGTTGTTGCAATTGCTGTTGTTCTTGTTGTTGGAGTTGAAATTGTTGTTGATGTTGATGTTGGAGTTATTGTTATTTTATTTGCAGTTGAATTGGTATTGTTGGTAGTGCTTGTTGTTGCTATTGTTGTTGTTGTTGTTGTTGTTGTTGTGTTCTCTAGCAAATTATGAGCTCCTGGACTACAGAGCAAAATTCTACTGGGCCTGCGTCCAGTTGCAATAAGTCTGCAAGGTTTAACCATCAGAGTCAGACGAGTCGAGAGATTGGGATTTGGGATCGGATTGAGAGTGGATTAAGAAACACACACAGATAATAAACAGTTAAGACACATTTCAAAAATATATCCCGAAAATATACATCCTTATCTCTTATCAGATTATGCGTGGTTAACTGTGGCAAACAAAGCTTGACTAAAAAAATGTAACTAAAGGTTTCAAAATAAACAGCAGAACAGCAATAAGTAATGGTAGAGTTAGCCAAAAGCCAGTTATATATCTATTATACATGTTTCTTAAATAATTTAATTATTAGTATTTAAGTTATATTTACAAGTTCTTTTTTCATGCCGAAATATCTTTTTTTGAAGAAAAATATAATAATTTCAATGGCAATCATTGAAGATAAAATGGGATAAAATTTATATTATAAAGGGTGTCAAAGATTTAACACTCTTGCAGATTTTTACTGAGATTTAATCAACGAAATTTGGTAAAATTTTAATAAATTCAGGGTTTGAATGTGTGGGACTTAAGGAATTTATAAAATTATACTTAAATTCAATGGAAGTTATCATTATGATAAAAGCTGGTGTTAATTATAACTCAGAACTTTAAATTTAAAGATAAACCAATTAAATACCAGATATGAAAATAAATATAGAATAATTAATTGGTTGTATAATAATTGAATATTACATATTTTGAGATTTTGCAAGAGTATAAAATGAATAATGAAAATACGATGGGTACTATTTATATTTCGGGAACTGGCAACACTTATCTCAATAGCTAAAATCTGGCAGCATTAAAGTAAAGTTTGACATTTTTTACCATAAACGTACTCACAACGTTTTGATGAACAAGGGCTATTTGTTTTGTTTACATTGAGTTAAGAAAATCAATTTGGCCAAAAAATTGAAATGTCAAAAGAAGGTTTTCGTTGGAATATTTTTACAACTTTGACGTGGATTATCTCAAAAAGAATGTGTCGATGAAATCAATTATTTGTATTTCGATAAAGCACTATCAAAAACCACAGTATATCGCTGGTACAGTGAATTCAACCATGGTCGTAGTTCAGTCGCCGACGAATTCCATGAAGGTCGTTGAAAATCGCTTATTGTGCCAAAAAAAGGTTCGCGTCGATTGGTGTAAGGAAATGATTAAAAACTTTGACGGTGGTGCTTCAAGAGACGTGTATAAAATAGTGACAGGTGTCAAATCGTGGATATATGCGAATGAGTTGGAATCAGAACAGCAATAGACCGTGTGGGTTATCCAAGACGAGCCAAATCCAACAAAAGTTGTTCGTGGAAGAAGCACAGCGAAGCAAATAGTCGCCTGTTGCTTCGGCCGAATGGGTCATGTGGCCACAGTTTCAATGTAGGACGGTCAATTCTGAGTCTTCGGAGAAATTTGTAAAACCAACCGCCAAAGACGAATTATTCTCCATCATGACGATGCGAGCTCCCACACATCTCGTCAAACAGGTGAATTTTTGAGCAGTCAAAACATTGAATAGATGACTCATCCTCCGTACAGTCTTGATTTGGCACCCAATGACTTCTTCTTGTTCCCGAATATCAAAGGTAAACTACGTGGTCCAAAATTTACGAGCGCTGAAGAAGCAGTTGATGCACTCAAAAACCATGTTTTGGAGTTGTCTCATGAGAAATTGAAAAACTTCTATGACAAATGGTTTCATTTAAATATGTTTGTTATTTTTTGATATACCCGTAATATAAATAGTACCCCTCGTATATTATGTGATTAGTAAGTTAACTGGTTTTCTAGTAAGAAGAGCTAGGAAGAGTTTAGTTTAAATTTCAGATTGTAAATAAAAAGTTCTCATATTTGGACGAATTCATTTTCAATTTCGTCTAAAATTTCTTGGCATATTCCTATTTATTATTGTAATTAAATATGTTTAAATTAATTTGTTAAATGCTACAAACTATTCCCGAACTTTTAAACGTTGTGCAGAACAAATAACACTAGTACTAAAATAACAAAGCACATTTTAGCTAAAAAAAAAACAAACAAAATAACATGCAACAGATACATAGAAACACACACACACACACACGTCTGTGTAACTGTGCATGAGTGGGACAACAGAGACATGTGGCAAGAGGCATGTGCCGTGGTTGTGTTCAACTTACCCACTCAGCTCCAACATGGAGCCGCGTCGCACGTTGCGTCGATGACTCGCGGTGACCGGAAAGGGTCCGGTATGACCGTCGGGTCCAACCAGATGGCTGCCCAAGGTGGCCGATGAGATGGACTGCGATCGAGTGTCCAGACGCGGATTGTGCATGGACGTTGATGGCGCCGTATTCGGATTGTTGGCAGTTGATGGCACAACCATGGGATCCAAACTGGGTACGGCATCGACGGCGCCGCTGCTGCTGCCAATGCCAAGGCTGCCAGCCTTTGAGCTGGAACTTTCACGTCGAAACAGACCTATGACGGACTTGGGCTGTTTAGGCTTGTTTATACCACCTTTGTGTGTGTTATTGTTGGAAGTTGGTTCATTGGTTGCAAGCACAGATTTGTTACATTGTGTTGTTTTTGTTGTTTGTGGGTGTATTTGGTTGTGGGTTTTGTGGGGAAACAGTTACCAAAGTATAAACATAGCGGCAAAGAGAAGAAAAACAAAGTTGAGGAAAATTACCAAAACGGAAACCAATAAAACACAGAAAAACTCTACACGTGTATAACAATTATTTGAAATTTCAATTTGAATTTTGCTTAAGTTTTTGGTCTTGGCTCAATGTTTGGTGCACTTAAATAACACAAGAGAAAACTAATTAATACAATATGTAGCTATGTACATATATATAAATTCCAGATATTTACAAAAGTTTCTTCGTTTTTCAGCATATATCTTTTCTTTTGGCCAATTCAAAAAAATCAAAGAGTAGATAGTTTGAAATCGAAACGGAAGTGGAAACGGTAACGGTAATTGTACATTTAGTGTTGTAAACTGCCCGTTTAAGAATCCCTGCTTATGCATATACCTAAAATATAACTATAAGTTAAGGTAAACGTGTTTACTTTACCTAGAAAAGTAGCGCTGGGAGAGTTGTAGGCCAGATATTCCTTGTTCGAGGCCCAGGCGGGAAACTCATTCTGTTGCACGGCATCGGTGCACTCGTCGCCCTGTCGCTTCCACGGTAGCTGCGACTCTGTGGCTGTGGGCGTGGCCACACGCCTCTCACCGTCAGAGTCACGTGACAGATTGCGATCCTCCTCGGGTATTGGATGTTCGGCCACTGTACAGTTTGCAACGAGAGATAGAGTACAACAATCTTTAGTGAGTTTATAATCTTATTGCCCGTTGGCATGCAGCGTATTTAGAGATCGTTTCGAGATCGTCTTAAGCCCAGTTACTGGCAACTACGATAAGTCGAGAAAAAAAGAAAAATAATCACGAAGGAACGAACAAGAACAAAGTGTGCTCAACTAAAAGGCAACTAAATATCCAAATCAATAAAACGAAATCGAATCGCATTCTGTGAGCCACTTGATATTTCTGATAGTGAAGTAAGTTATTACTCCGCTAAAACCAAACTGTGTCCAGTAAAAGTGGCTCACAGTCTTGGTAAGCATTTCAAATAGTCGCATGTGTTCCTGAAATCTCTAAGAACTAATAATTTAAGGTTTAAGTTCAACAAAAATATTTTTATTTAATTAATAAACAGAAAATAAATATTACAATTGCAACTTATGCTAAATAATTCTTAGTTTTTTAGTACTTAGTTTTCTTATAATTATAAAATGCAAATTAAATAGAAATTCTCTATAATTAATATAAACACATGCGACACTCGATTCGATTCGTTTTCTTCAGCCCTGGTTATAGAGACCGTTTACACAGATTACAATTTTGATTGAATTCACGGTAATGGAATGCCAATGAAATGCCCTGATATAATGTCAACGCGACTTTCAACTTAAGAGGTAAATTATGTACTTTCAACAAAATGGGGCAACAACAAATAACTTTGTCATGCACAAAAATGCCATGCTGCTTTTGCTGTTTGGTTCGCATTCAATGCTTTCAATATCAATCATATAATTTGTGACTTTCAATTTGATTCGATTTGCGATACATTATGAAATCTACATTATGGAATCATGCCTATCGTAATCATACTATATATATATATATATGGAACTGTGAGAACTACGCGATCTGCAAATGATTTGCATTTAACAAGCGATTTCAGCGATTGTGTGTGTACGAGGATAGTTTTTACAATCAGTCAGTCAATCAATCAATCAATCAGGCTTGACAGACATTGATGACAACTAGTATTTATATATGAAACAACTAAGTAACATTTAACATTATTACAACTTTAGGAACTAGTATATCTAATTATGTATGGCGTTGTGTTTAGGAATGTCAAAAATAAATAAAAAGCAACAAACATAAATTGGATTTAACTTAGGTAACGGCTTTAAATGCTTGGCATATATATTGTACAATAACTTCTCTAATATTAAGAGATTAAGATTACGAGTAAATGGCTTGCATTCTGATCAAAATACACAGATTATGATTTTGATTTGATTCTTTATGTTGTGTGAGTTATGACAGATGAATTACTTTTCTCAAGAAATTTGGATATTTCGAACTAAGGTGAAGAGTACTAGAAGCGAGAAGCAATAAGAGAAGTAAGTCACTTATGGAAAGTTGTTCGATAATATTATTTCAAAATCAGATAAAGCTGTACGATTGAAAGTTATTTCTATTAGTATAAGTTCGAGAGTAGAATCGAAAAACAATATTAAATATTACTATTTCATCTTTACATCAGATAAAGCTATTTGAAAAATTGAAAAGGTATTTGTTTTCAGATAATGATGGAGAGTATAAGCGAGTAGCAATGTGAGTTATTAAACGATAATAAAATGAATGGATTTCGCTTTGGCTGTACCAAATTAAGATCGAGAAAGCGACAAGCGTTGAAAGAAGTACGAACAAATTAGAGATTGTTGCTCTATTGCAGTGATGGGTACATCTATTAACTATCGACAGCTGTTCACCCAGACACGACTGTTGAGAGAGTAACTTTGAAACGGTGCCTTTAACAAAGGCGGAGTCTGTCTCGTTTGATTTTTCAAGAAGACTTTGTATTGCACTAAGAGAACAAGCCGATCAGTTGAGCGCGCGCGAAAGTAGGAAACCCTGTGCAGGTCTTCAAAGAAAAGTATTTTCATTATAATGCGATTTAAATATATCGCTTGAAGTCGATGTTGTTTGCATCGAGAGTAGGTAGCTTGCGATAGTCTGGCAACACTGGACTGCGGCTGTTGATTGTTTATGTTTAGCGCCACAGCGGCCGAGAGGCAAATCAGACATATATAAACAAACGCGTCATTTCGTTCGTCATACTGTCGACGCGGCGCAGCGACTGCGCTGCGACGCATCTGCTGTGCTGCATAAATTTGTTTCTTGAATAACTTCTGAGTTCAATATCCGATCGTACTGTAGCGCACATTGAGAGTAGGATACTTTCCATGTGTGCCAAATCTCAAGTCTCTAGCTATAAAACTGCTCTTGTTATCGAGCTATGGGCGAAGGAGGAGTGGCATCGCGATGAAATTTTCTGGACACATTAAGCCCAAGTTTCTTATCATGTCTGCCAAATCTCAAGTCTCTAGCTTTACATTGCTTATGTTATGGTGATTTTTTAGTTTTAAAATAAGCGGGGCTTGATATCGAAAATTCAAAATAAACTTGATCTGCGTATGGTATTCAGGAACTTACATTCCACATTTAAAGTCTCTAGCTCTTATAGTTGCTGAGATCCACGCGTTCATACAGACGGATGGACAGACGGACGGACGGACGGACATGAAAGTCGAGTTGTTTAACGTGAGCTCCTGCTACATTGGCTTAATCTCACGGTGCAATCACTGGATTAATTTATGCGTCAATCACCGCCCTCTTGGAATAAATTCCGCAAGTACCAATTTTCAGTCCCTACTGTGGACGGACGGACAGGCAGACGGACAGGTGTAAATCGACTCGGCTATTGATACTGATCAAGATTATATATACTTTTTAGGGTCGGAGATGCCTCCTTCTGCCTGTTACATACATTCACACAAATTCATTATACCCTTTCTTGCCCATTTTTAATTGGCACAGTGTATAACAAGTTAGAAGTTAAAGCATTGGGTTGTGTAAGAATGTCGTCGACATTTTCGAACTCCTCCTCGTACAATATTTATTCTCTAACAGAAGTTGCTCAACCATTTTAGTCATAGTTCATAGTGCATTAAAAACGCAATTCGAACACAGTCTCCCCGTTCGACGGTCTGGCTGCGACTATTTCGCTCTGTTCGCCTCGCTCTCGTGTGCATGTGTATTGGTAAATGTGAACAGCTGATTTGCACGCGTGCGAGGCTGTGTCCATCACTGTTCTATTGCAATTAGTATTACTCTCTCTTGATTTTACATGAGTATGTTTTAGAGATAAATCTTGAAATATGTGACTTTCTAATGGAATTAAATTCCCAAGTAGTCGGACAAATGATCTGGAGATGGAATAATGAATATGGTGTTTCTATATGTATGTGAGTGCATGTACAAACTTCGTATAGCCATTGAATGCTCTAGTATAGCTTGTTTTTATGTTTTTTTTTTTTTAATTATAGTTGTTTTTGGTGTTGCTTTTGATGATATTGTTTACCAATGCTCTGGTAGGAACGATCCCGTCGCCAGGGCAGAATCAATTCAGCCGCTGTGGGTCCAACTGGTGGATCCGGCGAGTCTAGATCTTGCGAATCGTCCTCAAGCTTGGGCGCATAATGATGAACGATGCGCGCCTTGGATGCATCAAAACCGGGCAGGTTTTGTATATGCGCTATCAATGAGTTATTATTGGCGCGATCCGAGTCAGCTAACAGTATCACGTATCAGGTATCAGGTATTTTGTATTGCGTATATCGAACAATACGATTTATATGGTATTCAAATTCAAAATTGGATAGGCATAAAACAGGGAAAAACAATATATAGAAATGTTGTCATTAAAGCATTTTATTTAGGTACATCTTAAGCTGTACGCATTAAGGACTCTCAGTTTATTGCTCAATACGAAAAATAAAGAAAGAATTGTAAACCATAAGAAATCATCAAAAAGTCTAGCAAAGATTTGATAAGGGAAAAACAGATTGTTCGAAAAATTGAAGGAAATTAAAGATGTGGTACAAGATCTTAACTAGTATTAAGCAGTCTTTTGAACGAATTAACTTTGCTACTTGATAACTATTATTATTATTACAGTTGTTGATAATTATACAAAATGTCTTGAACCTTTTGAGGATTTCTTTGCTTTAATTGTGTCAGACAGTACAGTGTACTAAATATATAGCATTCACTTAAAGTTTACGATCCATTTTGAGTTCAAAATCAAATAAAACACTTTATGGCATTTTTGTGTAGTCAATTGTTATGATAAACACAAATCGGTTATCGCTATATAACTGCCGATCATGTATATAAGTATCTCTAAAGGATTTATGGCGCAGCATTGAATGGTAACACATAAATATATTCATAAATAAACAATTTGTACGGTAATGTATGGACCAGCCAACAATAACCCATAACCAATAAGAAGATAGTAACTATGAATAAACCGCTTAAATATATTAGTTATAATATATAAGTAGTAAAGTTAGTTAAACATTTAAAAGCTGTTGGAACTTACGTGATGATTTAGCTGTAAATGTCAAGCCATCATCCCAATCGTCACTGGGGCCAATGACATTAATCTCATTTGGATTATGTTGACTCTCGTCGGCTGTTTCATTAAGCACATCGTTAATATAGTCTTTATATGATTAATAGTACGTTGGTTAAACACAATATGTTTGTATGAGATCAATGCAAGAGGCAAAGGCAGAGGCAAAGGCAGAGGCAAATGCAGATTTGATTAATTTTTCATTTGATCAATTAGTTTTGTTACATGTGCAAATTTTGGTAATCGAATTAATCAACCAATTCATGGACGTCGGGGGGAAAGCACGTGAAAATGTGGGGAAGATAAAGAAAAATTTGGGTTTTTAGATTGTTAAAACTTATTTAAGAAATATCATACAAATTAGTTAATAACATAATGTGAAAAGTATATTAGAATAGCGCTCGTAAATATGATAATGTAATGGTATAATATGTAATATAAGTTAATGAATATGTATGTGTAAAAATAATAAGTAAATTACGAGCCCCAACATGCTTATAGAAATGCATAAAAATGATATAAATTAGATAGGGATGATATTATTAATAATATCATGTTAAATGACTTGCGAGGGAAGCACTTAAAAAGATGTTAAACTCAAAAAAAGATCATGGTTAAGTAAATAAGCTTAGACTTTGTCAATTGTTTTTTAACGAATTGGATGCTGTCTAGAGATTGAGAAAGAAATCATAACTTATTAAATGGTAAAATTCTAAGAAATTTTTGGAATTTTGCTTTCTACAAGTGCTACTTTCATTTTAGTTCATTGTAGAAATTTAATTGCTGTTTTAGCGGCATTTACCTATGTCTAATCTACGATATTTGTTAAGTGAATTGTGAGAATGTCTTTTTCTGTAAGATTTTTTGCGTGAATGGTTTGAACTCGAATTCGTACCATTGGTCAGCTGTTTGGTGGTGCCGTTCTGTTGGAAATCGTGAAAGGAGACATGATTCTGCTTAACATTCTCCTTGGGCTCCTGAAATGATATGATAAGTATTAGTTGAGGAATATACAAAATTTCTGTAGAGAATTTACCTTATTGTTGGCACCACGTTTGCTTCTCTTATGGTGTTTGCGGTCGTTAAACATGCGCCGGAAATTCATTTGCATTTTATAATTGACCTGAAATAGTCAATAATTGCATTTGGTATTAAATGTATTATAGTTCCGCTTTAGTTATTACATTAAATCCACAAAAGCACGTATATGGTATTTTGATTTTTATATATTTTTTGGGTGCTTTCAGAGATTTGTCTTGTCTTTGAAGCGATTCGATTGCACTCACCTGTGTGGACAAATCTCTGTCATCTACTGCGTGTCGGCTATAACTAAGACGACGGTGCTGTAAGAATATGACGATGTGTACTTAAGTGATATGTTTATGTATTTGTTGTTTTAATAATATTCGACAAAGAGTACAAAGAGTAATGTTATTAAATTGCCGAGAGAACTAGCATTAACATCAATTGATTAGGTGTAAAGACGGTCTCATAACATTTATACAGCTTATAAGTAGGTTTTAATATCTGAATATAATACGAGTATATAAAGATTGGATTTGAAAGTAGTGTAGTAGTGCACTTTTTGGGGGCACAGCAAAACGACGACTTGATAGGGATGCCAACTTCGACATGGCCGAAGCACAGATACTCTTTTCAAGCAAATATAGTTGCCGAAAAAAAATAGAATCTAAATTAATTTAGACACGTTGGAAAGAGCATCGAATTGATGGTAAGACAACATTAATGAATATATGCTGATGTTGCTAATCAGTGTGTGCTTTTTTTAGGATCTTGCAAAGTATATAGATAAATAAACAAGAAACAGTTTAATTTATGAATAGTTTAAAAGTGTTTAAAGTTTGTGTATTATAGAAATAAGTTAAAAAGCAGTCCAAGAAAATATGTTGTAGTTCGATTTAATAATGTTATTTGTTTTGTTGTTGACGTTTTGAAATGAAATTGGTATTGTATTTTAGTATTTTATCAGTCATCTTATATTTATGTATTACAATTACAATTTAAGTATTCCTTAATGAACTTAAAGCAAGCTAAGATTGTGAAAAGAACCTTTCTTATGAGATTCAATTGTTGCTATCACAGCTAACAGACCATTTATCGAATGTTGATTGATATATCTGTTTAAATACTAAAGTAACAACATAATTATTGTCAGTTAACTATATGATACAGTAATTCAATTTAATTAGAATTGGGAATTTGTTTAATAAAATACAAGTAAAACTAGCAAATCTAGCAAATAGTACTTCTTTAATGATCTAATAACAGAAATATCATATTAAATAATATTTATAAACATACTATTAAACACTATACTATACAATTTTAATCTGAATCTAGCTGGATGAAAGTTCTGCCCAAAAGTCTAGGGAAACATACACGAGAGGTACTATTTATATTTTGGGAACTGACAACTGACGTCAATTGATTAATTGATTAATATGATTAAAAACTTCGACAATGGTGCTTCAAAAGACGTGTATAGAATTATGTCAGGCGAGGCATCATGGATATATGCGTAAGAGCTGCAATCAAAACAGCAATCGACCGTGTGGGGTCAAATCCAACAAAAGTTGTTCGTGAAAGAAGCACAGCGAAGCAAATGGTCGTCTGTTTCGTCGGCCGAATGGGTAATGTGGCCACTGTTCTTCTTGTTCCCGAATATCAAAGGTAAACTGGTCAATAATTTACGACTGCCGAAGCGTTCTAAAACCTTGTTTAGAAGGTGTCTCAAGAAGAATTGAAAAACTGATATTACAACGAATGCAAAAGTGTACAGTTCATCAAGGGGAATATTTTGAAAAACAATAAAGCCATTTTCATTTAAAAATGTTTGTTACTATTTTCTATTCCCGAAATATAAATCGTACCCCTCGTATATATATATATATATATAATTTCTGAGCTACACTAACTAATTGTTGTGTGTGTTTTCGGATGTACAATGAATGTCGAATGTTTAAAACATATGCGGGATTGAGTTTTGTTTGTTTAAGCAATCAAATTGAGAATATATTGTTATCAATACGAGTAGTTAAACACTCGTTTAGACACCAATTTTAAATACATTAAGATATTTACTAGAAACTGTAAATTATTTATATTATTTATATTGTTATTATTATTATTATTATTATTTTTAGCGGTATTATTATAGGCATTACAATAGAACGTATTGCAGTCATGAGTATAGACACACAAGAAACGTGTAACATTTAATAAAAATCGTTCTTAGTTAATTATTAAAATTGGGAAATAAACAACAACAAATGAAAATTGTTAATTTAGTTTAGCAAATGAACCAATTTATTCGTACCATTTGTATGGAAGCCTTTCATAACGAAATATTTTTAGCATTTGTTGAACAAATACGCAATTTGTTCATACAACATTATACAAAATTTGAAGTAGTTTTTTGGAACGCGTTTTTTTTTTTTTATTTATTGCAATACGTGTCGTTGACGAGAGGTTGAAGTTAAAGTTGAAGTTCGATACAACGGGAAGAAATCAAATAAACGATTAATTACAAATATATCTATATAGATATAAGTAGTCAGTGTATACATATATTTTAAAATATATACGATATAGAGAAATAGACAGAGAGAGAGAGAGAGAGAGAGTGGGAGAGAGTGAGAAATAGAGAAGTGAGCGTGTCTGAAAACGAAATGCCCAAAATGAAAGAAATGTGAAAGCATAAAATACAAATACGACTACGAGACGTATAAAGTATCTTCAGTGATATCGAGTTGAGGTGACAAATATCGAAACAGGAATACTCAAGAACTTGGGCTGTGTGTGAATTATGCTTTTAAGATATAGTAGTAGTAGTAGAAATAGTATTAAAAACTGACACTGCTATATTATAAGAATCCAAACCAAAGTTGATTATTATGCAAGTTGAATTGCCGTTCATTGATAATACATACCCTTCTATAAGGCTTCAGTTCTTCGGCTAACAAATGATGTATCTTGGCATCAGTCAAATCCTTTTTGGATGGATTATAGTCCAGTTCAGCCATGTCCAGATTGTGCGAGCATGTATTGTCCAGATTTGTCAAACTGGGACTGTTCAAGTCAAAGAAATTAAACTCCAAAGTTAGTTTCAATAGTTAAACAAACCATTAGCTACCACATATTAACTAAGGATACAGATAAACGAATTTCAGATACAAAATATAGAGTGAAAGAGCGAGCAGTACACACAGAGAAAGAGAGATAGAGAGAGAGAGCGAGAGAAATACTAAGTGTTTCATTTGTTAACCAACTTGTTGAGTATTCTTTGTGCTGTGTTTTCATGCTAAAAGAAATGACTACAAAATTTAAATTTCTTGCATACATGCGTTATTAATCGTTATCGCTATCGTTTCAATATCCAAAATTCGTTTACCAGGTGGTGTATATGGTTGGCGGTGCCCACCTGCCGCCAATATAATTATTGGTATAATTCCTAAACAATGCACTCATCGACTCCGTGCCCGTCATTTGTCCAATTGTCGAGGGATTACGACGCATTACCTCCATGGCATCGCGCATCGTTAACTTTGAGTATGTCTCAATAATCTTCGGTTCAGCGCCCTATGGAACAAAAAAACATAATATTTATAAAATAAACATACTGAAAATAGGTTCAAACTTATAATACCTTTAAATCTCGTAGCAGCAGTGGGCGTATGAAGCGATTGTCAAAGCGCTTAAACTTATCACGAACATTGTAGTTGCCTGTCTTGCCAACAATGTCTTCAATGCCGGCCATCAGATGATCCATAAACTGCAAGGATTGTTGAATAGTTAAACAGTATACTTTTACAAACTAGGAGTGTTTGAATTTTATAAATAATTGGACTTCTGAAACTTCCTAAGTTCCCTTTTTATTTTTAATTTAAATTTGATTTGTTAAAATATTAATAACGAGTCAACACACAAGCAAATGAAAAATATGAATTCACCAAATTAAAATTCTAATTTTAGAGTATCAGAATCTAGTTTCTGAACAATTTAAACTTATACTCATAAAGGATTCACTTACACGCTCATGGATACGTTCATTCATTGTTGGTTTGCGTTTATTGGCGCGCTTCACATTGAGTATCTTGACGAGGGGCTTTATGGTGATGCCTTGCACAAACACAGTAAAATAGATCACAGCAATTGTTGTGGTCACAAACATGTTCTTATGCTTGACCACATTCTCATCCACCAGCAGTACGAGGGCAAAGGCAACGGCACCGCGCAAACCACCATATGACATCACAAACTGATCCACCCTCGATAATTTGTGCAATCGAAAGCGATTCGCAAGTGCCGACAACAAAATGACACCTATAAATGAGCCACAGAATTTATATAGATTTAATCTACTATTATTAACATTCTCAGATAATACCCACCGATGACACGAAATACTGAACAGAAGGCAATTGTCAGCACCACAAACCACGTATTCCATACGTGCATATTGTTGACTGTGGCAACGCCTAGGAACATGAATATTATCGTTTCCGCCGAACTGGATAACATTTTCAATGCATATTTAACAGTTGTATGCGACTTCTGCGATATATTCGATTCCACATAGTTCTTCATCGTAATCCCACAGAACGTAATGCTAAATAAAGCGAGATATTCGCAATTATTATAGATATTATCTCAGATAAATTGATCGTACTCACGCGAGTATTCCGCTCATGTGAAAGATTTCCGCATTCAAATATGCCAGATAGGCCATAACGAATATAAATATTGGCTCTATGACTCGCACATGATCTGTAAAACGTGTGACTAAACCGGTTAGGAAGCCCCAAATGATGCCTATAAAAAAAGTAGTATATTCGTATGTAAATATATATTAAATGGGAATGTAAATTCTAATAATATCAAATCTAATCTTGTCACTGATAGTTAATGATCTTAACTAGAACTGGCCATATCATATTTGTTGGCCTTTTCTAGAAATGTAACATTTGAGTAGCTCAGGATAAGTATCTAAAAATGAAGTATCTAAGAATTCGTTTTCTGTAACGAAGTTCCCAGTAGAATTGAATCTTATCTTTGGCATGGGCAATCATAAAATTGAATACCTTATAAAGGGTAAAGGTAAGAAGTTAAGTAGACTACCAAGTTATAATCAATAGTTTGGCCATAAAATGAATACCACAGCAATAGATACCTGGAGACTAATTGTACTGTAAACAAGCCGATAAATTTGTTTCTTGAATAACTTCTGAGTTCAATATTCAAAATTTGTAGCACACATTAAGAGTAGGATACTTACCATGTGTGCCAAATCTCAAGTCTCTAGCTATAAAACTGCTCTTGTTATCAGCATTTTCGAGTTATGCACGAAGGGGGCGTGGCATCGCGATGAAATTTTCAGGACACATTAAGTCCAAGCTTTTCATCATGTGCGCCAAATCTCAAGTCTCTAGCTTTAACATTGCTTATGTTATGGTGATTTTTCTAATTTTAAAACCAACGGGACTTGATATCGAAAATTGAAAATAAACTTGATCTGCGTATGGTATTCAGGGTCCTACATTCCAAATTTGAAGCCTCTAGCTCTTATAGTTGCTGAGATCCACGCGTTCATACAGACGGACGGACAGACGGACAGACAGACGGTCAGGTGTCAATCGACTTGGCTATTGATACTGATAAAGAATATATATACTTTATAGGGTCGGAGATGCCTCCTTCTGCCTGTTACATACATTCACACTAATTCATTATACCGCTTTTGCCCATTTTTAATGGGCACAGGGTATAAAAATTGGATATATATTGTAAATATCGGAAATGTATATTAAATTGACTTATTTATTATCTAAGCAAAAGATGTAAGCACTCTGGGTGAAGAAGTCTTAAGCTGGAGCTTTAGATTTACCAGCTTCGAGATTTCCCAGTCACCCATGTTATTAACCAAATTATATTCAATATTTGATGATTACATATCAATTTATTCAATCTTACCAATTGCCGTGCCACCGAGAGCCACAACGAAGAAGGAACCAACACCGCTGGCAATGTCCTGCGCCAAAATATGTGGCAAACCAATCTCGTTATAGACTTCCATCATGTGATACATGACAACCTGAAAGCAGAAATTAAACACTGATTTTAACAAGCCAAGCACCAACAATCAGTAGTCATGGTAACTAAATGCAATTTACGGCCAAGATGCTGCAATCTTAATGCGGCCACAAACTGCGCTCATTTTAATTGCCTCATAAAACTTGTTGCTCAATCGCTCAATAAAAATCAGAGTGCTTAACTTACCGTAACGGCATCGTTTAACAGGGACTCGCCAAAGACAACAATGTAGAGGATCTCATTGACGTGTATTTCCTCGAATACGGCCAGCACAGCTACTGGATCCACGGCGGATATTAGCGAGGCAAACAGAAAAATGTCCAACAGCTTCGGTACCTCCTCCCCAAAGATGCCACAAACGCCGCAGGCATAAAGTGAGCCACCTGCAAGATGAGAAATCCTTGAATTATCCTCAATTCAATTTGTGCGCTGTTCATGGCACAACGCCTCATTCAAAGTTAATTAAATTTAATCAAAGACTAATTGCATATTTTGCCATTGTTTGTTTTCACTAAGTTCATTACGAGATACCATAATCATTTTCAATTATTCTTAAAGATAAAGAAAAATCTAGCAATTACTATTGTGGAAGATATACAAAGTACTTAGCTAGTAATATATAAGATATAATAAATGGTATTTAAGCCCATTTTAATGAGCAATTTCGACGCAGTTTTCAACTGAATATTATTATGAAAACTGTCTGCAAATTGAGAACTCTACATAGTCAAGCTCTGCCAACGCCTTTAAAATATTACTCATATTAAAACTTATTATTCACACCTTCAACTTCTCTTTAAGCTTTCACTAGACAGCACTACATCTTTAAACGCGTTAATGCCGCACAGTTAAATTGATTATTCCTTCAATTTATTATTCCAAGTATCTATAGAATATAATACTACTAATAACCTCATTAATTTGCAAATAATGCATACGTATTAGTATAATTTAAGAGAATTCCCAAACAATCTATTCTATTTAGTTTTTCCCAGAAATATTCAACTTCTCTCTAGTTTATGCCATAATATTTTCACTATTTTTAAATTCATACTTATTTGTTTTACAAATTGTTACAATTTGTTAGAAAACTTGTGTTTTTTTTTTGGGGTGCGCCAATCCAAGCGTAATGCTCGTGCCTTCAACATGACTTCTTCTCTTTCCCTACTCGCCTTATTCACACATTCACATGAATCGCATGTTGTTTTATATTCGTGTAAATCACGTCTAAGTGGTCATCTACAATTGCCCCTCCCTGACCATCCCATTGTTACTGCCCTTGCACAACAATGTGTGATGTTCGCGTGCCACAAATTTGTGTGTAACAACTGCGTAGCCATCATTGTAATCAGTCCTAAGTAATGCTCCACATATATTCAGTAATTTTGTTTACTTTGTCAGCGTGAGAAATTCGCAATTGAAATGTTGAGTGACAGTCGCAAAATGTTAGTAGTGATATTTCTTATTTTGACACGAATGAATCTAACAGATACTATTGCTTGGCTTGCATTGTTATTCATTTGTTTGATTAAAATATAAGTTTATTAATACAAATGGGAATTTATTTATCATAAAATATCAGGGATGCCCTTTTCTATATGCAGTAGTAGCTAAGTGTTTCAAGGGATAGTTCTTATATATATTTGATGTAAAAGATACTTGTATTTGGTTTAGAAAGAAATGTCTTTTATATTGCATGATCCAACTATAAGTTAATAACAATTTTGAAAAATTACATTAGAATTTTCCTAGGGTTAGTCCTTTTATAGATGTAAGTTTAGAGTATATTAAAACTGTCTGCATAAGGTGTGAAGAGATAGTTTTGTTTAGGAAAAACTTATTTATAGCAAAGTCAATTTAATTTGATACTATGTACATTCTTGTGGGGTTTATCGAACTCGTCGTTTTTATAAATATTTACACTTGTATAAAACTGTGACCTCGTTGACCTCTTGATTGATGAGTGTCACTTGCTTCCAATGATGCAGTGACGTATGAACAAACCCTTTACTTTTATAGTTTTAATAACACTTTATCTGTTCAGCGTGTTGACAACGTCGTATCCGATGACAACATTAATATAATCAATTTAATGCTTACCTATCGTGGCCACATTGAAGATGGTGCCCACCACGGCCATGAGAAGGATTGTGCCTAGATTATCGAAGAACATTCGATTCGGCATAAAGTAACCAGCATCCAGAATAATCGGAGGTAACATATAGAAGAAGAATGTGTTGGGCGTCAGTGGAGAGACGGCAACATCCGTGCAGAAATACAGCACAACGCCTATGACCACGCCCACAACAATCAGCAGACATGATTCCGGAAATATCAGATGTAATTTGGGCGTCATATGGAAACCTGGAATATACCATTTACCATTTACTAAATAGGAGAAAATAAAAACCGTAAATCAACGAAAAGTTTTTTCCCCAAAATTTCCACACTTGCCCCCTTGATGATGATGATGTATGTAAGTGGGCGTATGGTAGGATGGGCGTGGCGTCTGCCATACGTCTCTCATACTTTACAATGTGCCGAAATACTTTCACTTAAATGTGTTTTTTTTTTGTGTGCGCCTATAAAAACTAACGAAACAACAAAAACAAATTCCATTTCAAATATGGCCCATTTACATGAAAATGTGACTTTACCGAGTTCCCTACTCCTCCTCATCCCGCCAGACAGCCAACACAATCTGTACAATCGCCACAATGGAGCTGTTTCACGAATATTGCTGATGTGTTTTTGCATTTGGGTCAATTGCTACGATGGGTAATATGTAAATGTCGGTCTATAAAACTATACGCTACATGGAACACGTTATGGATAAAACACTCTCTACATTTCAGAAAATAATATAAAAAATTATTATGTAATCAACAAAGTTATAAAAGTAATTACCACAAATTGTTGTTATGCAATTCAAAAAAAGAAATATATATATTTAAAAGATTATTATAATATTAAGGAACATTTATTAGAAGCGACTGTGTTGTGGTGTTTTTTTAGGATATTTTTTAAATATTATATGGAAGTTCTAAAGTTATAAAATTCCCTGAAAACACATACAATTCCGTATAGTATAAATATAATTAATGTATTGCAAAGATTTGGGAAGAATGTATCTCAAATTGAATATAAACTGTATCTGCTTATGTTATACAGAAACCTAAATATTGAACTGACTATCTCTACTTTTCATAGACTTCAGGATCAACGAAGAGTCGACTCTTTATGTTGACCAAAAAGTATGTAAAGTCATGGATGTCTCTCCATATAATTACATACTAAGAAGAATATTTTGAAATTTATGGCTAATTAAATGTTAGCTAAGGAAACAATCTGAAGCATAAGTTAATATATTTTCTTATGAAAACTGACTTAAAATTTAAAAAAACAGAATGATTGTGAAAAGCATTTGCTTTTTGCGCTATCAGTAAAAGGCGTAGATAATTGCATAAAATTTGTTACAGTTATGCTTTAATTCGATTTGGCTCTAATACATTTTGGCCTGTTGAAAAAGTTGACCTGATAATAATTACATAAGTGGCCCCAGTCACTCGAGACACTTGACTATTCAATTGCAGACACACTGAGAAGGAGTGTAAAAGAGACTAAATGCCAACTGGCCAACACTTAGGCAGTGTTGGCCAAGAAGGTGTTAGAGCAGGAGGACACTGCGTGTGCTTTTGGGCCATGCTTTGTGGCCTTGAACAAATGGATTTTTGTACAAAAGCCAAGGTAACCAAGTGACTGCGAAGCAGGAGATAGAGGAGATAACAAAGTTAACACCGGTTGCTGTTGGTTGCCAACTGAAAATTAGGCCTCGAGAGATGCCAGAAAGCAGTCAAAATCATTTCAGCTCGGCCAAATGGTTTATGCAATCTGGCAATTGTTGCTCAAGGGGCTTCGCTTTTTTTCGGTTTTGGGGGGCAGGGTCAAGGCTTTTGGTTGGTCGCTTGTTGCGCACTTGGCTGACGCTTATGCAATGTCCTTCAGCTGGGACAGGCTGCACACCTACACCCACACACACACACACCCACACACACACCGTTGTGTAAGTTGACGTAAATCTGCATGTCAGTGACAGCGCCGAAGTCAACGTTATATAAAATGTATTGATTTTGCCTGGCAACCACTCGTAGCACGCGCACCCACACACACACAATCACACTAAGACGCACACCCACACACACACACACACACCTACACCCACGCTGTCTCCTTACATACAGTCTCCTTAGACTGAAACTCACCGATTTTGGCAATGCTCGCCGATAATATCCATATGCCAATTATAAACGGCGTCTTGACTCTCGCAAAATCCACTTGCGACAATGGATACCGCTCCGTTCTATGATGTTCCTTCTCCTCATCCATCTCCACATCAAAAGGATCTGCGGCTTTGAACTGCTCGGCATGTGGCAGAGCCAAAGCTGGCGGTATTGAGGATAGAGCGGACGTAGTTGCTAAAACAGACGGCGATGTGGTCTGTGGCAGCTGTAAAGAGACAGAAGATTGTCAGATTAGAAATTATTAAATTATTCAACGAACTCAATGCGGCTTCTTTTCTTTGTAGAAAATGTTAAACAAAATATGTATGTGTGTTTATAATTCTCGTATTTTAATGGCAATATTGCATTTCTGGATCAGATATGATTACACTGTTAATAAAATATATTTTAAATATTTATATATAATATAATACATTTTAACAATTACAATTATCTCTTGAGGTAATCAATTATGCTCAATTTCACGAATCAGAAAATAGTTTGTAAAAGCAATTATATGATTTGGAAAACATATACAAATCAAACAAAGATTATATAAGATAATATAAGAATATATAAGAAATTATATTATATAAGTTAAAAATTATGTATCCATATAATACCAGCATTTAGGATTCAATTTATGCATTAATACTTAATACTCTGTAAGTAAAGAAGAACACAAACTGCTATATCTTCTACTAGTATTGGAATACTGTTAAGCACTCGAAAGGTGTCTATTATAAAGCGCTCTTTTCCGTTTCTATAAGTACAGGGTATACCTTAACAATTCACATTGAGTAGGCGTAATGGAGTGGGAACTTAAGCGACAATTCTTTTGCGACGTATGTCTACCATGTCAGCTATTTTCTGAATGAAATTGGTTGGCATAAATTAAGTCGACCCGCATTGTTCTCAGTCATAGTTACTCGAGGGTTGATCTAGGTCAGTGCCTATAAAGGTGAATGGGTACAGGTGGAAAAAGTAGAAGGTGGAGCGTAGTGGCTGTAGGATGTAGTATTTTGTATGTCTACAAATATATATGTATTTATTTCATATGAGGAGGGCAACTAGCAAACAATTCAAATCAATGACAGTCTGAAAAGTTAATATGTTGATGATCATTTAACTGGGGTAAGTACTTCTATTTAGGGTAAGTATTATATTATATTATACAATCGCAAAAACTAAACTGCCTTTTACTATTATATTTATGCAGTTAAATTAAAAAGTAGCTAAGCATACAGGATGACTTTACTACTAAGTACTACTATCAAATGCATGCTCCCAAATGATTTCTCCGTTGGGATTTTAGCCATAAACTTCACTATCGAATAGAAAATTCAAATTCTCTTTTGAATTACATTTATAGTTATAATCTCGCAATTTTCTCTACAGCAAAAAAAAACATCTTATCATGGATTTTCTCTGTCAAATTCAAATATTTAATAAAATGACTGGATACTTTTTTAATTACACTTTAAGTACTAGAGAGATTAAGTCAAGAGAGATAGAGCGGATTTTATAAACTGCTTATCACATCTGCTAGCTGTGTGTATCTGATAGTTACTGAATCACATACATAGAATGACATGACGTCAAATGTAACTTTGGGCAGTTTAATTTATGGCTACTCATGTCATTTTGACGCTTTGGACAGGCTAATTACTAGAATTATAACCAATTGCTGTTGTGGTCAGCACAGGAACGACGAAAACGATAAAAACAATATTCTGATAAGCCGGAGATACCTTTAAGTGTCAGAGGGCAAAGTGAATCTGGTTCTGAGTCACGCCCAACTGAACACATAGTCAAGTGCAATCAGGTAAAGAGCTTTGGCTAAGTCTTATTGACAATCAAGTCAGCATATCAATTAATTTTTAGACACTTACGTTTAACTGCGTGACTGCATCCGTGGGTTTAGCGCTGGAAGTGGAACTGGAGGTGGCCACGCCCGTGGCACTGACATTGGGACGTGCCTCAGTGCTGCAGAGGAACATGCAAAGACCGCAGAGCAGCAACAGCAACATTTGCCCTTTCATTGGACTGTGTTTCTGTCTCTGTCTTGGCTTGTGGTAGATATTTGTTGGTGCTTTCTCAACGCTCGGTGGAAGGCTGGCGTCACTTTGATTTAAACTCATTGTATTAGCCAACTGGCAAGTTGTTACTTCGGTTAGTTGAATTTGTTTAGCACCATTTAATGGACTCGAATTGGGATTGGGAGTTGGATTTGCAGTGGACCAACAGGCGCGGCGGGCGAGGTTCATTTGTTGCTGCAACGCTGGCGTCGCACTGTCGTAATCCTTCTCCGTGCGGCTTCTCATTCTACGGCAGTAACAGCAACTTCTTCCTCTCCTCCTGCTTCGACACCGCCTTCTTCACCTCCTGTTTCTCCTTCTTCTGCCTTTTGATTTATGTTGTTTATTTTGGCTTGTACACGGACTCGAAATGAGTTATTGATTTCTGCTGGCATAATACACAGTGTGTGTATATGTGCGGGTGTATGGGTTGTATGTGTTGTTTTTCCTTTTTTGCCGGTCCTTCAAGTGCAATTATCGAGTGTCTGCAAGTAGAAGAATATTAAACAAAATGTTAATCCATTTCCGTCTGACAGCATTTTATCGACCGACCTGCCGCAATAACCAACTGAAACTGGTTAAAACCTAGCACTTTCAGTCAGCACGATACCTTCCAAACCAAGCGCCGTTATTTGCTCAGAAAGTCACGCTATCAAAGATCGATAAAGCTCAAAGAGTTAAAAGATGTGCTAAAATCCGATGATGCCAAATAAAAAATCTATCACTTTAATTCCGATGATAATAATAGTGCATATCACATGTACAATCTAAATTATATCATTTACAGTGTATTAAGAAGACAATTTAAGAATCAACTGAGATACAGGATGCCAATGGGTGATTTCAAAAGTCGGTTTTTATACCCTGTGCCCATTGAAAATGGGCAAAAAAGGGTATAATGAATTTGTGTGAATGTTACATACATTCAGGCAGAAGGAGGCATCTCCGACCATATAAAGTATATATATTCTGCATCAGTATCAATAGCCGAGTCGATTGACACCTGTCCGTCTGTCTGTCCGTTTTTATGAACGCATCGATCTCATCAACTATAAGAGCTAGAGTCTTCAAATTTGGAATGTAGGTTCCTGAATACCATACGTAGATCAAGTTTATTTTCAATTTTCGATATCGAGTCCCGTTGGTTTTAAAATTAGAAAAATCACCATAACATAAGCAATGTCTAAGCTCGAGACTTGAGATTTGGCACACATGATAAAAAGCTTGAGCTTAATGTTTCCTGAAAATTTCATCGCGATGCCACGCCCCCTTCGTCCATAACTCGAAAAAGCTGATAACAAGAGCAGTTTGAATAGCTAGAGACTTGACATTTGGCACACATGGTAATTATCCTACTCCTAATGTTGTCTACAAATTTTAGTACGATCGGATATTGAACTCAGAAGTTATTCAAGAAACAAATTTATGCAGCGCAGCAGTTGTGTCGCAGCGCAGTCTCAGCGCAGTGGCAGCGCAGTCGCTGCGCCGCAGCGACGATTTAACGAACAAAAAGACGCATTGGTTCATATATATTTGATTTGCCTTTCGACCGCTGTGGCGCTAAACATAAACAATCAACAGCTGCAGTCCAGTGTTGCCAGACTATCGCAAGCTAACTACTCTCGATGCAAGCAAAATCGACTTCAAGCGATATATTTAAATCCTATTTTAAGAAAAATACTTGACTTTGAAAACCTGTTGAAGGTTTCCTACAGTCGCGCGCGCTCGACTGATCGGCTTGTTTTTATTTAAAAATGCTATTCATTTCATTTAAAATATATTTAAGTTATTATATTAATATCTGTTTATTATAAGAAAATGAATTTCTGATAAGCGATTTTGATCTTTCAAACAGTAAATAATAAAATTTACCTATACAATTAATTTAAATTGATATATCATTCTTTTAAAATTAAAATCCTTACTCTTTAAGCAAGAATTTTAAGTTTTGGATCTTTATGAATGATCCGCTT
This sequence comes from Drosophila histrio, assembly GCA_958299025.2. Taxonomy (NCBI): domain Eukaryota; kingdom Metazoa; phylum Arthropoda; class Insecta; order Diptera; family Drosophilidae; genus Drosophila; species Drosophila histrio. The sequence goes on along the minus strand of OY282580.2, from coordinate 28,291,158 downwards.
TACATGCTAGTCCGAAAATCGCAACTCACTTTGATATCCGGCGACTTTAATTGCTAATTGGCAATCATATTTATCGGTCATCAGTTTAGTTATTTATATTATCATCACTTAGACCATTCGCGATTTATTTGCAGACACAGTGTAAATATTTGATGTTTATACTTTTAACTGGATAAATCCAGTGCACTTTAACATGCTAATTGGAATAATAACAAAGTAAGGTAAACACAAAAACTGGCGGTTTTGGCTATCAGAGAGCTGAAGATAACAACTGATTTGAATTTGATGCGAAAGTAGCTGCAAGCAAGTAGCGGCTGACAGTCAGAGGAAGTCAATTACGAACGAGGAGACCTCATTACAGAAAGCTTATCTAAACTAGTAAAATGAAATGTAAAATGATTGTGTTCAACAGAACTCAACTGGAACCAGATAATGCAACACCACAGTAAGTTATAAAATGATTGTTTATTATAATTGATGTGAACATGTTGCAGTCAAGTGCAATGTCGAGACTCACGATCAATTGGAGGGCAATGCAAAAGCCTTAGAAATTTCCCGTTGCCATTCCCTTTTCCCTTGACCGTTTCCTTCCTTTCTCTTCAATTGACACTGTTCAATTACATATTTTAAATTTACCCCATCAATTGGTATATTATTTTTGCGACAGTCAACTGTCGTCATTGTCTCGGATATTTCAAACATCTCAATTACGTACAGCTTGCCGCCTTACTTAACATATCGCAATCAGCCAATTGGATTGACATTCCCCCTACTAACACAATTCCGTCCATCAGTTGACCAAAGTGCTGATTAAATGAGCTACGGAAAACAGTTTCAAGTTCAGTGACTTTATTGCAAAAACTGTTAGCCACTTAACCGGTAATCGAAAGCGTTAAGCAGATTAGAGTTAATTTTATGTGGGAACCGACTAAACGGCCCTGCGGCGACTTCTTTGATTCATTCACCGCTCAATCATTAGTGTTACTGGATAAATAAAATTGTTTGGCAACTTTCGAAAATTAAATGTGAAAATGTTGAGTATATTGCAAGGAAGACATACGGAAGGCAAAGAAAGCCAATTTAGTACGTATTTTAACAATTAATGCAACAAAGTTAACCTTGCCATAAATGAATCAATTTATACGCTGTGACCCTAGAGAATGTTTAAAAATAGTTATTTTAATTTGGTGCTAGTGAATTTAACGGGCAGAAAACTAAGAAACATCTAAGTTCCTATATATTATATAAATATACGCCACACACAGATCAAAAAGTTTATTTTAAATGTACTATTGAATAATAGAAACAGAAGTTATGCAATAAAATATTTTCCATAGTGCGGAGCTGGCGCCATCTAGCGTTCGTCGTCTGCAAAGTATTTCTTTATAGTATTTTTATGTGTCTATTATTCAGAGTTTGGCAATAGTAACAAGCCGAACAGTCGGGAGTCCAACCGTAATATACCCTGTGGTAGTATAGGGACTTTCTCAAATTCACACCCGATGTAATTCTCTTGTAAATCTTTTATTTTTTTCCATTTGTGGTCGAATAGGGCGTGGCATCGTGATGAAATTTTCTAGACACATCGACTCCAATATACTCATCACGTGTGCCAAATCTTAAGTCTCTAGATATAAAATTACCAGTGCTGGGAGACCAATTTCAAGTTTCTAGCTCTTACCGTCTCTGAGATCTTTTCGTTCATACGGACAGACATGGTTATATCGACTCGGCTGTTGATGCTAATGTTTGTTGGTTCTGTCAGACTTCCTTAGACTTGTTACAAACTTCTAACAAACAAAGTTTGGATATAAGAAGACTTCCCAAACTTTTTACTACAATTACATTGTCAAAATAAAACTATTTCAAGCACTTAAAAACAGTTTAATTAAGAGAGTAAAACTGAATTTAATCGAACACATTCCTAGAAATAATAGACTCAATCCGAAGACATGGAAAACCATTTAAATTTCATAAGTTTTTAGCTTTTCTCTTAATATTGGCAGCTGTCGGGAATAATTTATGAGTTATTGACTGTACACGTTGTCTTTGAGTTTCCTGGAGGCCAAGACTTAAACGTAAATTGAATTGGCGCCTCTGAGCAGCCGTCAACTATTTACATTGGCAACAGACTGAATAAGTGTCTGTGTTGATGTAAATGATAATATTTTCGGTCAGTTGCCGCAGGCAAATTGGACCAGACTGCGTCGCTTGGATTCAAGTTCAAGTTTGTATGGAAAAATACATTTTAAAGGTCAAATAATGATTACAAATATTAAGAAATACGCCATTTGTTTATGGGCAAACGAATAATCGACGTATTTTTTGGACGAGCACCAAGAAAATGTTTGTCTTTATAGATAGAAATATATACTAATTAAAAAAATAAATACATTATATGTTGCATATTTCACTTTGTTGTTACAATACCAAACAAATTTAAATATATGTAAGTAAAAGTTGAAGGCGTGAACTTTGACCCTGAACCTTGTGAATAGCACACGCAGAGACAATTCCGAAATGAAAATACCTTAAATAAGCGCACAAATATTTATTTATAAACAATTCAGAATCATTTGCAAAAACTGGGAAATGCAACAAATATAGTACGAGAAAGATGCGCAGATTCAATTCGATTATAACCGGTAATGGGCCAGATAGTAACTAGTTCAATGCGGTTGTCCAGCGATGCAACTTGGTCAAAACGAAGCACTGCAGCTGCCAACAATGCCAACTGTATATTTATGGCCAAAAGCAATTTTAAAACAATTGCCATGTGTTCTCCCTACGAGTTCTCTCGCTTTATATCGTGCTGGTATTCATATGTATCCAATTCATTTTCTATAGCTATGCAAACTTGAACAATGGACAATTCATAAATGCATTCCCAACTTTATTGTGTGTCTGTATGTTTAGGCCAGATTGTGGCCCATAAATGTATGTCAAGTGCAGTGGTCTAATTGACTAAGCAAAACAATTTCCATACTTTTATCCTTGAATAGGAATGAATTAAGATAAACAAAAGTTTGGCATATTAAGTTGATTATACATTTTATGACTTTGCCACGTGGCAAATAAGAAACAATAAAGTCAATAATTTGATTAATACAGTGTTAACAAAGTTAAGTTGGAGATATAGTAAATATTACATATTTTATATGAAAGATTTGATTTGAAGGTTCTAAACAAGTTTATTTTAAGAGTAGTTTAAAGCTACATTTCCAAGATTTAATATACCTCTTTATACTTGAATATTTCATAGATATGACCGGATAGAGTACTCTCTCATCTGAAGCACACTTGGCTGTTTATTATTGTCATTTTTGAAATCAAATTATATGCCTTTTGCAGCTATAATCATTATTATATTAGCTGAGAATCTCATCAGAAAATTCTCAAGAATTTGGTGAGAAATTGTCATTCACCGGATTTATATCGTTTGCCAAAAGTGGCCAAAGAAATCTTACATAAATAACGCTCCCTCAATTTGAAAAAGACCGCAAAAAATCAACGAAAACAAAATGGGTATAACAAATCACCGCAAAATCATTTTACGGGGCTTTGCCACAAATACCAAGTGACTTCAAGTGGCAAACTGCAGGAATGAGTGAGTTGCAGACAGGAGAGCGGGCTGAAACCCAAAAGATGTCACAATGCCATTGGAATTGTTCCCTTTTTGGATACCAGATGCCATCGTAATTGGTTTGCTGTTAACCATCGATAAGCTGAAATGTTGGTTTCAATATTTATGGGCACAAGGGTTTTCAAATTGAGGCGAATGCAAAAAGAACTTTGTGAAATATTGTGAAATAAAATTTAATTCTTATCGCAGAATTACGTCATAGAAAAATCATTATTTTCTTATGTGAAATTCCAGTTAATCTTGTATTATTCAGCATATTTCCATTCAATTCGTATTTAATAATATATTTACTTAATCAATTAACATTACTTTACGCCCACATAAAACGGAAAATAATTTCACAGTAATTTTACAACTCGATAATATACGAGTAATAATAAAAAAAAAAGAATTCGTCAGTTGAAATCGATTCATTAAGAGCTTTAAAAACAATTCGAATGTTTTTTTATAGTTTGTTGAATATAGACACAAATTTAGATATGATACAGAGATGTTGATAGGAATCAATGTCAAAGCTATTCATCATAAATCAAGGTATCAAAACTTACAAAATATAATTATCGGGTCTGATATCATGAATGTTGTTTACAGCTTTTGTTATTAACTTTTGATATATTATTTACTATTGATAGCAATGTGGTCAGCATTTTACAATAAAAATGGTCAAGAACTACATTTTTCTAGTTAGATAAGAACGATAATTAAATAGATAAAAATATAATAATATATTTATAGGAATTTGGCGGCAACAACAAAAGTAACTGTGTTTAAACCAGTTGCAAATTATAGGCTGATGGATTAAATGTTTTCACTTGCAAATCGAATGACAATGTGAGTTATTGAAACTCAAACTGAGCTCAACAGCTGCAATTCTGATATGATTACAAACGGAACACAAGGTACATATACCCACATTGATGTCGTAGGGTCGTTGGGGCTTATGTGTAGTTAGACCCTAAGCTGTTATCAGTGGTACAACAACAACAACAACAACAGCAAAAATGTTGCAAAGAGGCAGACGCAAATGACCCGACAAAAAAGATTTTGGAATGCGAAACGGACACACAGCACAAAAGTAGAACAGTGTGTCTGAAAGTCCCAACAGTGAACAGATAGAGTGACAAAGTGATTGATAAAGATAGACAGAGGGAGCGAGGAAGAGAGTGAGGGTGAGGGAGACAGGGGTAGGAGGGAGGGTGACTGAGCTGGTGACGACGCGTAGAAGACCAAAATAAATATAAAGAACACTTTTTTGGTTGGAACACTGTTGTAGTTGGAAACCGAAATTATTAAAAAAAAAGTCTAAATATATACGCAGAGAGAGGAAGACAGAGGAGAGAGAGACAGACAGAGAGAAAGAGGGAAAGAAAGCGCGGTCATTTTATTTATAGTTAAAAATATTCAAAAAAAAATATATTAAAATTTTGTATAATTTATTTTACCGCTTTTCCGTGACAATAACAAAACAGCTGATTTTATCTTTTGTTTTCCTTGAACAGGCGTTTCAAATGTTGTTAAAATGATGGCGACGCCTCAATTTGTTTATAATTAACAGCATTTATGCACCGAACTTTTATTAAAAAATCAAAAATCAAAACACAATACATTATCTTTCGATTTCACGAACAAAAATGGCGCACCAGAAACACGTGTTGCAAAATCACAGATAATAATTTGTCAGAACTACACAATTTGATTTTCATATAAATAGTATACACAAATTGTGTTTTTATGTAGTATTGAAAATTGTTTTCATTTTCCAAAAATTTCTTTGCGGACGATCGAAAAAAACAAACTGTAGTCGGCGCTCTGAAAATGAGAACTGAAATGGAACAACAAAACGGCAGCAGGGAAACTCATTGCACAGAGAGAGCGGGTAGTCGATTGAGAGACAAACAAAAAATAGAGAGAAAGAGAGAAATAGAAACAACAGCGGCTGTGAGAGGGGGAGGAGGGTGAGCAAAAAACGCCGGCTGGTGCACAGTGGTGTCTTTTGACTTTACCCAATGCTATTGGAATAAAATCTTTTTTTAATATACGAGTAAATAAATATAATTGTATTTATTTAAAATGTTATATGTTATATAGCAAAATACATACATATTTTTGCATTTTTGTTTACAACTTTAAGCATATATTTGCGTACTGAAATATATTTTAATCAGTAAATTTATAATTTTGCAACAGGTTCTAGCTATTAGACCCACGTTACTTGGCAGCACGCTTTTTTTTGTTAACAGTGAGCACCTCCAACAATTTTGCTGTTTATATTTATATTTCAAAAAATAACTATAAACAAGGAATATAATATTTTTAGGAACAAACAACAGAAAATTATTCTCTTGGCTTCAATGTAAAAAGTATTGGAAAATACGATGTAGTTTATTGTACAATAACTATAGATATTCTGCATTCTTTAATTTGTTAACAGGGTTTTAATAGTGAACATCCCGAACAGTGCTAACTTTGCTGTTTATATTTATATTTCCAAACATAACTAAAAACAAGCGGAACAGTCGGAACCCCGACCGTAATATACCCTGTGGGTCTACAGGAACCCGCTCAAATTCACTCCGGATGAAATTCTCTAGTAATTCGTTTTTTTTTAAATTTGTGGGCGAAGGTGGCGTGGCATCGTGATACAATTTTCTGAACACATCAACCACAAAATATTCATCATGTGTGCTTAATCTCAAGTCTCTAGCTACAAAACTGCTTTTGCTATGAGGTTATTGAGCTACAGAACTGATTGCTTTATGAGCATTTACTTAATTTGTGGGCGAAAGGGGCGTGGCATCGCAATACAATTTTCTGGACACATCAACCACAAAATATTCATCATGTGTCCCAAATCTGAAGTCTCTAACTGTAATATTGCTCTTGTTATAAGCTTTTCCGTTTTGTAAGCAAGGGGGGCTTGGCATCGTGATAAAATTTTCTGGACTCATTGAAAATATTTATCATATGTGCCAAATCTCAAGTCTCTAGCTACAAAACTGCTCTTGTTATGAGGTTTTTGAGTTACAAAACTGCTTGCTTTATAAGCTTTTACTCAATTTGTGGGCAAAGGGGCGCGGCATTAAAAAAATAGATAAAATTGATCTGCCTGCAAAAATTACCAGTGCTGGGACACCAAGTTCAAGCTTCTAGCTCTTACCATCTCTGAGATCCTTTCGTTCATACGGACGGACCGACAGACAGACCGACGGACAGACGGACATGGCTATATCGACTCGGCTATTGATGCTGATGAAGAATATATATACTTTATGGGGTCGGCCATGCTTCCTTCTGCCCGTTACATATTTTTAACAAACTTAATATACACCCACAGGGTATAACAATGAATATCGAAGCAATTAAAGAATAAACAACATCAGATTATTCTCTTGGGTTGTATGTAAAAATATTCAATAATATATAGTGTAGTTTATTACACAATAACTATATAGATATGTTTTTTATTTCGAGCTGATTTCGAGCTTCGAATTGCACAAATGGTGGATTGCACAGAAAAATGCAAAGTGGAGGCATACAACATCAATACAACTGCAATAATACTTTTTTCTTTGTTTTTCAGCACTTTGCATTGTTAATTTAAATTAATAATTGAGCACAGGCATGAGGAAGCAGCCAACCACAATGCACTGTCAGGACATGCAGTTTAAATTGATGTTCATTCAGTCAACGTGTGTGTGTGTATAGGAGAATGTGCAAGGATAATAACTAGTTTGTTATGCGCCTGTAATTACAATGTACACAGTGCCTGCCAATGTATGCATCTGCATTTTGCCTAGCATTGAAAATATGCACAAACTACGAGTACGAGTGTGTATCTAATGGACATATGTGCAAGTGTATTGGTAGACATTTCAATATCAGGTTCGTGGCATTTTCATATCGATCGACTGACAAGGGGTAAGAGGCCACAAAAAAAAAACTACAACAGCTTTTTCCGCAGTCAGGAGCAAGGACGAAAGGGACGATGACTGGCGTCTTATGACCGCACAGTTATGAGTACACTACACTACATGAGAATGATATCTCTGTGTAATACAAGTATGCACACAAAATTGTTTTGTGTACACATTATCCTTGTAGTTGGAAAGCATGCACTAAGTGCACATAATTGAAACCAACGAACACATGCCAGACAGAGCTCCAAAGACACAATCCTGCCTTGATTGCACGTCTTAATGAGATTCTTTTACGTGTCAGTCGCACATAGCGACTATACGACATTTCTTTAAGGCAGAACAGTGTCTTCACATCGATTTGAGTGCCGGCAATGAGTACCTAATCCCGATTCAACTCACACATAAACTCAACTCTTAAAATGTTGAGTAACTCATCTCAAATCAATTTAAAAAAGATTTTAACTGGCTTCGTCAACAGGTAATCAGCTCCTTTTAATCAGTTTCTACTTGAAAACCTGATAACTAATTAAAATTATAAGTTTTTTAAAAGGAAAGTTAATAAATTTAAAAAGCGAAAATCCTCTTCTATTTAGAAATTGTTATTTGACTTAATAATTCATGATAAATAATTAAATGAATAGGTTATGACAAGGTAAATAAAATAAATCTAAAAATCTATTACGACATAATAATTTCTGATAACTAATTCAATTAATAAAGAACGCAAGGAAAAGGGAATACACCCAAAAAGGAAAGCTTCGTTTTACGTAGAAATTGTAGTGCGACCTAATATAATTCCTGATAACTAATTATATAAGAAATTTATTCAAAGAAAAAGTAAATAAATTTAGAAAAGAAACTCACTTCATCTTAGAAATTGTTCAACGACTTAATATTAAATATAAGCTTTTATAATAAAGTGTTTTTCTTTTCATCTTGTTAAATCTAGGTTGAAATGTATAAAAAAAAACAGTTTGAACCATAAATATCATGCTAAAGTTTTCCACAAAGCATAAACGACGAACAACAACAGCAGTAAGAAAACCGCTTTTATAGCTCAGAAATACAAAAGTTTTGTTTGAAGTGTTATATTTGAGGAATGAGGACGAGGACAGCGAAACCTTAGGTTCGATAGACTTAACAGTAAAGTGTGTAACTCAAAGTTTTTGCCTAGATTGTTATGGTGAATAAAATATAATAATTCTCCCAAGCTACGCAACACCGCGACGCTGCGACGTGTTATGTAATCGCTTGGCGCTACTCAAGGACGTTGACAACAAGTCTAAAATCGAAAACAGCACCAGTCCATAGCACGGTCGAACAAATGTACAGATAGAAACAGCAAAATAACAGGATAATCAAGCAAAAGCAGCAGAAGTGACAGAGAAGAAATAGACAATTTTATTACAGTTTTGCAATGACCATGCTCGAAGGACGAAAAACACGCAATACTCATATACTAAATCAGTGGCGTTGAGGAGCAAATAAAAACTCAACTGAATGGGTCGTGACAAACAGACAATAGTAATTGCGATGGCATAGCCCAAGGAAATAACTATAAAGCCAAAAGAAAATAAATATATAACAGTCACACATCCACATGTACACAAAGAATGGAAATCTCTAAAATGTTGTAAGAAGGTTCGGTTCTGTAGTTTGAACTACAGAGCAAGATTAAGGTTCGGTTTCAGTTTCAAGAACTCCTGACCCCACGGTCTTGGTTCGAACCTTGTATCCATTTAATACCAACTATTTTTTTTTATTTTCTTACTTGTTTTACAATTTTCCTTGAATAAATCTCTAACTTAATATAATGATTTTGTTCTTAAACTTTATTTATTATTTATTAAACTTTATTCCGAATCGAACCTGTTGATTAGTTGTAATTTTAAAGGATTGCTTCGATATCCCGATCGGTTAACCCGAAAACCCAAACCGAACCTAGGTTCATCTCAGAACTGGCTCACCGCCTTGATTTATATATTTGCTAGTGTTGAGTAAAGCTGTTACCATTGATGCAGAAAGTCTGCCCGATAACTACAAGCGATATCGATAAATAGATGATCGCTGTTGAAAAAGAACTATACATTTTTGTGTAATCGAAATCGCAGTAAGCGCATCACTAAAAGCTGAGTTTATGTGTGTACAAGTGTATGTTTGAGCATGTGTTTAGGCCGCCAGCTATTGTCCACATGACAAAACATTATCATTTACCAAGCGCAAGTAATAACAAACATGGTGCCTGCAGTGCTGATGTCGCAGCACATATACAATTAAAATGTAGCAGCACACCAACACACAGAAAATATAGCATGCTTTTTAGCGCTGTATGCAGTTACGTACGTATGTGTGTGAGAGTTGCCTTTGTTATTATTATTGCTTGAATTCCTTCTGAAATCGTTGGCAGTGACGTAAAAAGACAAAGACTATGTCGGCGTCGCCGTTGTGACAACTTGTTTTTGTTTAGCGTAGGTACCGTTAGCGTGTGGGCGCGCGTCACATGTGACATGCGCAATGGCCGCCGCCGCTTGTAAAAACATCTGTTTGCAATTTATGGCGTGGGAGAGAATGCAGGGAGGAAGAGACGGAAAAAGAAAAAAAGACAGAGAGAGAGAGTCATAGCGAGAACAGGAGCAAGCAAATACACGGCAGTAAAGAGTCAGCTTCATTTTTTTACAACACTGTCGATTGCAGGACGGTTTTCATATGCTTCATTAGATTTATAACTTTGTAAATCCGAATAACGACAGTTTAAAGGCATAACTTATAAAGCTCAGCAGTTTATTATGCAATTATTTGAATTTAAAGCGAATGAAAAGCGCGTGCCTGTCGCAAATAGTATACTACAAATTTTATTATGTAAGATAGAGATATATGTCTATATGTATTTTACATCAAATGTATTAAACAGCAAGGAGACGCAAGAAGTGATATTTTAGATTAAAACCAGACTTACTGTTTGTTTTTTCTTAGCTTTAATTGTTTAGCGACAGCGACACACCTAAAGTTTTAGTATTTTCTCTTGATAACTTTGCCATTTTATCACGTTATCAATTATTATGCTAGAAATTCAAACAGATATTGTGTTTCTTCTTTCTTAAAAGCTTTAACACTTGATTGGCTTGCCGATTACGCCGCAAATCGCTTAATAATTGATGTAATTCAAATAACACTAACAACTTTTAGCACACGCACACACTTAGTCCGAATGTTGTAAATGTATTGGTGGGTCTAGGCGGCGGCAACGGTAGCGACAGCGATGGCGGCGATGTTCACCCTCCTCCACCACATTCTCTACTTATAGCGAACGCTTGAGCACGTTAAAGTTTTGCATTAGATTTGCCGTTTTCATATAAACAGCAAACAACTTATTGTAGTTCTTGTGAAAATTTGTGCATTTACTAGAGTAGAACTGCCGCCGGGCCATTGCCATTGCCAATTTGATGGGACACGCACTGAAGACTGAATTTTCGTTTGCCTCGGAGCTTCACCTTCACGTGAGGCGACAGGACGTTTGCTTGCGATATATATCCTGTACACGAAAATGTACTAAATTTGCCATAACGGCAAACGAGTATTAGGGTTGCTATCGCCTGAACCGATACACAAAACTATCGTTTATGCAATGATTTCATCGTTGAAGCTCTGATCCAAGACTGAAGCATAAATAATGCAAATGATCGTTAATATATCGACATGCCATCGATTTGATAAAACCGGTAATTTAATTAAATCACTTTAATAATACAATCAAAGGTTTAATAACTATGTTTCAACTTTACAGTGGGTTTATTTTGTTTTTTAAATAGGTACTAAGAAATTGTAAATTTTTCAAAATTAGTTTTGCTTCACATTAAAATAGTAAATAAAATTGTATTCATTTTTTATTCTTAAATCAAATGCACTTCACATTACGAGAATTTAACATCCTCGTTCGCTCAGTAGTTAATCCTTGAGGAGCGCGTCGACTTGGAGATGCTGTACTGTCGGTCATCCCCTCGAGAACTTCCGCCGCCGCGTTCCCGATCGAATTTGTCATGAGAACGTTCACGGGATTTCTCCTGCAGGTCAAAGATAATTGTTATTCCAATCCATTTGATATTCTCATAATAAATATGAACTTACTCTATGACGGTCCCGTTCACGCAAATCGTCTTCGCCGTTTTGAGCTGAAAATCGTTCATTCTTGAATGTCTTGATATAAACTTCGAGGGAACTTGTCTCACCTTCACGCCGCCGCTTGTGATCGCCGCTGCCGGACTCCTCGTTGCGATCCCGCTTACGCCCCAGCTTCCGGTCCTTACGTGCATCTCGTTCCTCGTCGGACAGCTTGTCTTTGTTGCGCTCTTTGGTTTTGAGGCCTCGTGCCTTCTTCACACTATCTACGAGTTCCTCTACCTTCTGCAATGGCACAAGATTAATAGTGATAGGACAAAAAAAAAAGATAACAATTTACAATCTGTTTGACTTGTATATACATACATCTATCTCGAACTTTAAAAACAAAACAAAACAGTAACAAAGACCGATCCTAAGCCAATGCCAAATGTTATCTAATCATTGACCGCCCGCCCAGTAGCCCAGACGCTCCCCCGATCCTATCCCATTGTTGAATGCCCTCCCTCATTGCGCCGATCACTTACCCGGTCTGCACACAAGCAAGATCAACGAATTACAACTAAACTGCAGCCACTGTGCTGGATGGAGGTCGCACCAGAAGGTAGCGATGTTTATCGAATTGGCGTCAAGGAGTCGGGTCAGCAACACAACGTTACACTCACAACGTATAGCAAATAGAATGTTCTCCATAATTGGTGGTTGTTATATTGAAGGATGGATTATTTTTCTTTTACAGGATGCAGTATTTGTGGTCCCTTGGTATAGAAGTAGTTGAATGATGACAGTGACGTAAATCTGCATCGAAGTTGATTCCATTATGCAGGTCCAGTTTTCAAATTGTACTTGTTCAGTCGGTTGTGCTTAGTTTTTAGATATCTCTTGATTGTAGCAATTATTTACATCTCATTTGTAATACGAAAGATGCAGGACATCGTCTTTTACAGAGATTCTAGTTCATCATGAATACTTTGGTGAAGATTTAACGTCAAATCTTAAACGAACGGAATATTTTGGGAATTGTGTGATGATTATATGATGATAATTTGGTTTAATTTCCAGGTGTAATATTTCAGCTCGATCCATCATTGATATATGATATGTTGTAATATGGTGTTTAAAATTTAAGAATTGCTTCATTTTTTTCCGCATTTTAGTTTATTTTGGCTGTCGTCTACACTTCAGCAGTCGTCCAGGTTGGTTGTCTGATGGTTTTCTGAATTGTATTTGTTGTTTTACTGTATTTAATTTGTGTGCAGGAGAATTAACCATGACGTCAGGTAAAACTCATGTAAAAGCGTAATCCATTTAGTAGGCGATAGTGTCTTATTCTCCAGTTAGGGATTGATATTGTTGGGATTATATTTATTGTAGCTCTCGATTTCTCAACTGGCATTAACGCGATGGTTCCTTGGATTGAATTGGTTGGTAAATTATATCCTCCTTTTAGACTGTTGTTGTTATTGATTTCCTAATTGTCCAAAAAAAGGTTCCTTGGATTGTTTTTAAGTTTTGTGTTCATCTTCTTTTGGGGAATATCGTCTATGTTGACAGGTTTAATCGTTGATGGTCGATTGATGATTTAATTTACATGTTATTTGTTTTGTCCTCGTTCATGCGTTGTTTTTCATCTTTGATATTTTAATTTTCTTCGTAGTTTTGTGCATCGTGTGTGTGAATTCGCCATTGCCATCATCATCATCTTGACTAGGGTGTAGCTGTGGTCCACTTTGCAACTTACGAAACTATCTTAACTTACAGATATACTAACTGTATAACAAAATTAAAAATAATATATCCTAACATTCTATAAAATATTCAACAAAAATGATTCTATTTAAATTGAAAACTAAAATAATCTCAATACAGTTTCACTGTGTGCTTATATCCTAAATAGTCTTATATAACTATATGTGTATCCCCCAATTTTACAATTTTATACTTGTAGAATGACTTTTGTAAACTAGAACGAGGGACGATATCCAATTGTGTCCAGAATATTGTTATGGGTGGGTTGATTTGTTGCTACTCGACGTCTCATCAAATGGCAGATGGAACATGTGTGTGTTTAAGGTCGCATCTCACACGCTCAGTGACACATTATAAGTTTTAGTAAATTTTTTGATTTGTTTTGTGTTGGGGAGAAGAAGGTTGTTTCGATTGAACGCTGCCCTCCGTTGGTTGTGCGGTCGGTCGTTGTCTTAGCGTACTACGTATGCAACCATATGCTACTAACCTTTGAACTGCTCGACGATGATTCCAATTTACGACGTTTAGAATCTGCAAAGTTTAAGAAATTGCAATGGTAATAATAAGTACAATATGTTCAAGGTTCGCTTGCTTACGCACCTTTTTCATAATCAATAGTTTCGTGGCTGCGTCGATGCTGCAGAGAACCATTGCTTTCGTTGGACACCGAACTGAGGTCCCTATCCCGTTGTCGTCCCTCATACTCTTCGTAGTGACGATGATCCTGGCTGCTGTTCGTAATGCTTGCTACCAGATCCACAGTCTCAACGCCGTCATGGCGATGCTGGCTACGCTCATCTCGTCGCGATGCCTTCTCACGTTTCTGAGCACGCTCGAGTTCCTCCAGACGCTGTGAACGCTCACGTGCTCGTTGCTGCATTTCAGCCTCCGTGCGCTCCTTGTTGTTGTTGTTGCGATTGTTATCCCTCTGCGAACTACGTGTGCTGCTCAAGCTGTGACGCTCCTCACGCTCACGTTCACGTTCTCGATCCCTTTCACGATCACGTTCACGTTCCAGCTCACGACTGTGACGTTCAGTCTGGCTGCCATTGCTGGCATTGTTGCTGACATTGTTGCTGGACTGCAGCTCCTCCTTGGCGTCCAGGCTACGACTGCTCACAGTCGACTGCGTGGTCTCCCGTTTGCTCTCTCGTTCGCTTGTGGACGGCGTTGAAATGGTCTTGGAAACGGACACAGATGTGGACGCACCTTCAACCTTGCCAGGTTTCGCAATTTGACCTGTAAAAATGGTAATTCACTTTAATATTAATATTTATATTTATATACTTAAATATGGGCATTACAGAAAGTTTAACCTGTCCCTAATAGTACAATTAGTTAAAAACTAATTTTTAAACCTTTCTGCCAGATACGTATTAATGTTACTTAATAAAAGAAAATTTCACAATAATGAATTAACCAACTACTTAGTATTATTGCATATAAATATAAATATTTCGATCTAAAGATTAGAGCTATAATATAACGATTTTCTTTCTGTCAAAATTGAGAAGTTAAGCATAGCTAAGTTTTCAGTTTTAGATTTACGAATTTATATTATTTAAATATTTTATTATTAAGTTTGTCAAGCTAAATATATTTATTGTGATTTATATTATTTTTTATTACATTTTTATTTAATTGTTAAAAAAGTTATTTACTCGACTGTTTCAGCTTATCCCAAATAAACAAAAAAAAAACACTCCAATCCTGATAAAAATGTTAATAAGAACTAAATAAAAATAACGAATGACCATTCAGAATTATATATATTATCATACTAAGGCCAAAAAATAGTAATATAGGTTTTTAAATATCAATTTTTAAATCCAAACCAGAGTTAAAAACATGCAATTCAAAGAGTTTTCCATTTAACAAGTCCAAGTCGAACCTAACTTCTAAATTAATGTAACGTTAATTCGTATTTTCGTTTTAATCGGTAATGTCGATTATACTCATATTTTTTACTGCTAAACAAATATAAATTCTGTCACTATGGCCATATACTTACCAGCTTTTGTGTCCTGCTCCTTGCTATTGGTCTTTTGATCGTTGTTATAGAAGGTCGAAACGCTTGACGGTTTCGCTAACGGTGCAGGCGTCGCTGTAGAGGCTGACGATGTTCCCTTATCGTTGGCCAGCACCTTGACAGCTGAGCCGGGCAGTGTGGATGCTGTTTCCTTGACGGGACGTTCAGCTACCTGATGAAAGTCACTTTCCTTGAACATGTGCGGAGTTTTCTGCTTCAACTGACCAATGTAGCTCGAGGCAATAGCAAACAAATCGGGTCGTTTTGTTTTCTCTTCCTCACGCACTTTATCCACTTTGCGTTCAATAATCTGGGCAAGCTTGGAAAGCACTGGATAATGAGGAAGAATGCGCATCAATATGATAAGTGCATTGCGTATCTGCATAAAGTCCTTGGAGTCCAAACAAAATACAATTGCCTTAGTGATCTTATAGTGCCATTTGTGGCAGACATGACGATAATTCTCATAGCCCACATGATCGTTGGCCTCTGAGAATTGATTGCTGACGCGAAACTTGGTCACAAAGCCGGGATAATTAGCGCATTCCTTGTTGAAAACCGCCTGATCCGCATGCCAGCGCATCACTGTCTCCAGCATGGCACACAAAAAGCGTCCATAACGTGTCGCCTCGCCCTCCGTACACGACGTGACCGAGTACGTAATATCGCAAAAGAGCTAAGGAATAAAAAGAGATAATTACATGACTGATAATCTAATTAACTGCATCATAATCATACCCGATCGTAGCACAACAACGTAGAGAAATTCGCTGTCTTTAGATTATGTATGGTCTGGACGAACTTGGCACAATAGAGTGCGTCCAGGGCAGTGAAAGTGCAGCGCGGAAATAGACACAACTGCAGGAACTGTGTGATCGTATCATTCTTGGCCGACTTTGCCGAGCGCAATAAAAACCAGCCATCCTTTTGCTCCTGCAAACGTTGCAATATTTTATCTACATGTTCGTGTTGCTTCTTACGCTCATCGTTGAGCTTCTCCATGAGTGCAATGTAACGTTCCTGTTCCTTCTTATTCTTGGACTGATTCTGCAAAACATAGATGCATTAACAATAAACTTTATTGATATTTAAGTAGAAACTCACTGAATCCTTGCCATCGGCCGCTTGTTGAGCGAGCTGTTTTAGTTTGCCAACCTCACGCTGATAAATCTCATTGGGCACATGCAAATCGTACATGCTCAGGCTCCAGAAGGTGACAAGGAACTGTGGACTAATGTCCTCCCACACTTTGGCACTGTGCAACGGTCGCACCGATTCGACAATGGGGTTCATTATCAACTGCGTGGCATCCAGATACTTTTGCAGTTTTTGCGTTGTCGTCAGCTTCTTGGCATTGGGATCTGCCTTGCGTAATTGATCGTATTTTTGCTAAAAACGAAACAATCAGTTATAAGATACTCTTTACTCAATTTAAAAATATATAATAGATTATTTGTATATATGAATATTAGACTTCAACGTTAATGAAAAAGGAAATAAAACAAGAACGCTATTGCCTAGTATCCGACTATGAGTTACCCGTTACTATATATACATTTTAAACTCCAACAATATACAAATTACTAGTTTTACAAATTAAGAACAGCCATAATTATCGCTATATTCTTCCAATCTTCTTGCGATTAACTTAGATTATTGATAATATTAAAAGGGAATGTTCACCATCAAAAAGGGTGCTAAATTTTAAAAACTGTGGTTGTGATGATGTTATTCACGAATTTCATACGCGTCTGTTCACTGAAATTGGAATTTTACATGTCTTTCATGAGTGGAAAGGGGTGATGCAGAAATCTGTGAGAATATATATATATATATATATATACTTCATGGCTTGTAACGCCTATTTCTTTCTTGCACTCAACGAGTAACGAGTATAACTTATATCTGCCCAAACAAGAATATACAATCTTTACTTACATTAATCTGATGCGTGAACATGGGCCGTGCCAGGAAGAAAGCCACGTCCGTATTGATGTGATATTCCCGCAACATTGTAATAATCGATGGCAAACGTTCAACATACTCATCCACCGAGTAGGAGGAGCCCAGAAAAGTGCCAAACTGCACCAAAGCATCCTGACACTGATCATACAGGCTACCTACCAGTTTTAGATGACTATGCGCTGCCGTTTCGCGATAGATGACACAATGCTTCTGTTGGGCCATCAACAGACAAAGCGTGACGGCGAGATCGTTGTTGGCTAACGCCTCCTTCAAGCGACTCGAAGACTTTTTAGTGTTGCGCACCTGACTAAAGTAACCCGCCTGCAAGATGATGTCAGATTATAATTAAGTTCATTAAACAATACCAAATCCTTAACCAACCTCGCCACGCAGCTGCTCACCACCGCAAAGCGCTTGCAGTTGATCGTTGGTCATCTCCTCGCAGGACTCCACACCGGCCATCTTATGCACAATCTCGCGCAGCACAAGCAGATCAAGACTCTTCTGCGACTTCAGCTGATTGGCAACGTACTGCAGCAAGCCGCTCATGTCAATGCTGTACTTCTTGTAGATGGTGCCACAGAATGAGGCAAGACTCTGCAGCCAGAGTGACAGTGAGGTGCCATCATCCTTAAACCGACCGCGTCCCGTCATCGTCAGCGATTCAATGATGCAGTAACCCAAACAGTCAAAGGATAAAGCTGTTAGATACTTAAGCAAGTCGCAGACAGGTCCTATTAGATTATCATACATTTGAATCTGCACAAGAATCTATGACAAATAATAAAGAAACCAATATTAGTAGGGATATACAACAATATTATGCAGATACTTACATAATCAAAGAGCAAACCCGGCGCACAGTGGCTATATTTGCCCACCACACGGCCCAGAGGCTTCACATTCTCCTTGCTGACACGCTTCATCAAAGCTTTTATGTCACGCTGTCCCAGGCCACAACGTCGTATCAGATTTGGATGCAACTGGTAGCTGTCATTCTTCCAGCGCCCATATAAACTATATCGCAAGTGATATGGAAATAACTTGAGTACTGCCCAAATTTCCTCGGACATTGAGCAATTGCTGTCCAGATAAAGCAATGATGGCAGTATCGATGCATCGATGCAGCTTATAATATCGTAATAATGCTGTTCCGCCTCCGTATTGGGTGGCGGACCATTTAAACTGTCTACACCCATTTCCATTAGAATTTTGACCATTATGCGCACCAGTTTATACATTAAAACCGTATCGCAATGCATCGACGGACCGAGCACATTGGCCATTGGCCATGTATATTTGCGCAGATC
Source organism: Drosophila histrio (assembly GCA_958299025.2). Taxonomy (NCBI): domain Eukaryota; kingdom Metazoa; phylum Arthropoda; class Insecta; order Diptera; family Drosophilidae; genus Drosophila; species Drosophila histrio. Next base: position 28,272,429 of record OY282580.2, on the reverse strand, counting down.
ACTAAAATTTCTCGCTTGCATCTTGGCCACCAGGCTAGTGTCTTCGTATAAACGACTGCGACTTGGTTTACGGCCTGTGGGCGCTTTGAAACACTTTTTGTAGTAGACTTGCTCAACAGAAAGATGCACCAGCTCGACAATTGCTCGTGCAATGGGTTCCTGCACCACAACCGATTGATCGGGCAACTTTTGAATGATTTTATGCGCATTCTCCCAGTCGCCAACCTTAAGTAATGCCTCGCAAAGACCAAACTTTTGATTGATGCTGTACTTTTCCTGTGATCAAATTATGTATGAGTTAATTTGTATAAGTGTTAGTTTTATTCCAAACTTACCTCATCGAATTTCTTTGTCGTTGGCGGCGGTGGTGGATCCTTGTCCTCCTCCTTCTTGTTGGTGCAGATAACATGCAGCTTGCGTACCATTTCTCTGGCATCGGCCAGTTCCTCTTCCCAGTCTGCACGTATGCTGCCATCGTTAGGCGTTAGCCAGACATAAACATCATTAAGCTCTATGACACCGTGCTTGAGGAGCAGGGCACACACATGGTACAGGGAACGGGGAGTTCGCACCGCCTTAAAGTGACAGAATTTGTAACCGAGCACTTCGCAAATGATGGCACCGGTGGGCATATAACTGCGTAGCAGGGGTATAAAGAGCTTCCAACGATCTGGACGCGTCTCAAATGATTCAATAATAATATCCAGCACACGATTGGGATCCAGATTAAAGCAGCCTTAAATAAAAGAGTTAAAAATCAATAAAATTACTTCTACAAAAATGTAAAAAACTTACCTATTAACGATTTAATAATGTCCATAATGGTTTCGGGCGTTGTATGCTCCTCAAAGTCCTGATTCAACTCCGTAATGAGCTTGGCAAAGCCCTCGCTTTCCTCACGGAAGAGATTGAAGCGTCGCTGCTTGTAGCTGCAAATATATATGGATTGAAAAATGAGAATTGAGTGGATCAATGCTCAATGTCACCTTGAGGCACTTACTATAGCTTAGTCTTGACTTTGATGAATTTCGTGTAGAAGCTTTTGTTTTTAACAATTCCCACCTCCTGCAGCGTATCGATTTCCAGGCGCTCCTTTAACAAACTCTCCGGCAGCACTTTGTCCAAATCCTTGACAATTTGCACAAAGCCATGTCGTTCCTCCTGCAAACCATCGGTCATCAACGATGTTTCACTATCCAGAATATTGACCACATCCAATATGAGACTGGGGAACTCCTTGTGCAGCGCCTGATGGTTAATCAATTAAAATAAGTTGCTGATTGAGTGGAATTTGCTGGCTGGATAACTTGCCACAACATCGGTAAGCACGTGCAGCACGACATCCTTCTTGATTTTATAACGTAATGCTTGCCAGAGCAAGTCATAAATGGCATTCGAGATGCCGTGTTTAAATGCGCCATTCCGATCGAACACAGGACTCTCCGGGCTATCCTGCAGTTGTTGTTTTAGGTATTTCAAACTAAAACAAACGTGAAATTAGTTGTATGTTGTTGCAGCGGAGTGTAATGCCAGTTATGCGCATCTGCATATACACGTACAATTCGCTACGGCCATTTTTATCAAAATGCTTAAATATATCTGCATTAAGTAAAGTCTCTTTTGGCGTATTCGTTGCGCTGCTTCCTCCATTCGTGTCTGTCACGACGGCATCAGCCGCTGTCGCCGCCGACGCATCGTTTTCGCCCGCTCCCGTCACACTGTGACTCTTGGATAGTTTCTTCAAGCGACGCATGCAAACAATTTATGTAAACACGCTGTAAAACACGATATTTATTTGATTTTCTCAAATTCTTTTTGTTTATTGAGATATTTGACAAATTTTCACACTTTTCTCCGCTTTTTTGAGTGTAAGAGATGTGTATGGAGAATTTTGTATATCGATACAAGCTTATCGAACCAGGGCTGCAGTGCAACACTTGAAACGGTTTGAAAATGAAACAAGTATTAAGGTATGGTATGCTGTTAACATATGAATAAACATTTGATTAAGTCAAATTATTTATATACGAGTATTTATGTAATTTGTTTTGATTAATTACTTAGTAAATTAATGCCGAAAATGTGGCTCTGTGGTTAATAATAATGTATTATATATCAAACATTAAAATACTGCATGTAACTAAAAAAAAATCACTTATCGACCATTTTCGGTAATTTCCCATTAGTCCGCCATTAGATTTTTTAGGAGGAAATCACACTATTTAAATTTTTAACTGACAACATTAAAATTAATTTAAATTATAAAGTTAAGAAAAAAATTTCTTAACAATTTTGTGTTGAGAAATAACAATTTTATTCTAATAACTTTGCTAAAACTTAATCCATTTTCATGCTTCATGATTTAATATCAGTATTTATTCTTTAAGAAAATTATAGATTAATAATTTAGCCAGTCCCTTAAATAAAATAATTGAACAATCATTTTAAACACACAAATTTTTATTAAAAATTACACTGATTGATTGAAAGTGCGTAAAAATGTGAGAAATATTTGTAGATTTTTTTATAATTATACGACGTAGACGATCTTTGTGTGCGTTGTTTAATTACTTATTCGTTGCCAGGTCCTCTAAAAACGCGGCTTGAATGTCGCCGGATACTGATTGAAGCGTGGGCGCAATGCAGCATTGGATTTCTCAAACTTCTCTCCTGATTGACCCAAAATTACACCATCAGCCAACTTCTCGCCATCCTTGGCATTGATTTGCTCCGAATTTGCCTCGGCCACATCGATAATGCGGGGATTCTTGCGATATTTATACCACCAATACTCAAAAACGAGCGTAATACAGGCCATGCCGATGCCCACAAAGATGACAATGAAGACACCGCCAATATTCTGTATGGATATACCATCCGATTGATCCTCCGGCTTCTCACACTTGGCCTGAGCTTCATCGTTCTTCCACCATTTCTCCTTCAACTTCTCCAGTTGTCGCTTGTTCAGCAATGTCAAGATGCTAGAAGATTGAGACAAGACTTAGCTAAATTTAACAAAGTATCAAATTTAAATCTAAATTTTAACAGAGCCACCTCACAAATTCACTTACAGGCCAAAAGTTAAGCTTGTAAGCTGGCAAAATAATTAAAAAAATTTTGCTAAAATTACAAAAATCAACATTTTGATCAGTTTTTAGATTTTAATCGATTTGATCCAAATTAAATTTAATAATTGTTAAAATGTGGTTACATCAATTTTTATAAATAAGAAATATTAATCTCATTTTTCTGATTTGAATTTTTAAATGTATATTGTTTAAATATTCAATTTTAAACTTCGTTAAGTTAAGTTCTTCTATTATTATATATTAAATGCTGAAAAATATTTCTTGGTCAAGTGATTTTTGTTGATAAACAATATTAATTAGATTTCCTTTAGAAAAAACTCATAACAAATTCATAAGTTTCGGAATTGGAAACTTTGTTAAATAAAATCTTTTCATTTGTTGTTCACTTTGATTTTCGGCTAACTTTCCCCTGCCGGTAACCGGGCAATAGGTGTTAATACATATTTAAGAGAAACTTACGCATTATTGAACTGATCCTTCAGATGTGATCCCTGTTGCACGGCAATGGCATAGGGTTTCCGTGAGAATTCCTCTCCGACCACCTGCAGGTCACAGTTGGTCAGTTGCAGGTAGCGAATGTCTGTCGCATCCCCGAGGAATGCAAATCCCGTAGCCGTGCTTGAGTTGCGCACACGCTTAACGGCTTCATCCAATGTGGCCGGCAATCCTGCCTCCTGCATAGCCTGCCACATTTTTGTATACTTATCGCTCACTGGATAATCCCAGACGGCCAGCTTAGAACGTTCCAGTGGAGTGAGTGAATCGTTGAGAGACAAATCCTTCCAGATTTCGTAAAACATTTGCTCAATGTTTGCCATGCGCTCGAAATACGTCATTGCCGCAGAACCATTTAAGGGTGCATACAGTATCTTATATTGCTTGGCCAGATCATCCAGTGATTCAACAGGTGTGTCCAAACGAGAAACAGTCAAAAAGGCAGCCAAATTGGCAGTGTAGGAGGCAATGATAATGAAGCTAGCGAAGAAAGAAGGGTTTAGAGAAAATCAATATGGGAGAAGTAAAACTATTAAAAATTCAAGTGTGTTAATTAGTAGGCCAAATCATAATCAAATTAACAATATGCATAGAAATCTATTCAGTTTGCCCAAAGGTATGACAGTCAAAAGTTTGACCAAAGAGGCATAAAGCTTTACAGCTTTAAAAAAAAATAGTTTTATAAAATAAAGAACATTTGTGTGTCATTTAGATGCCAAAACATAATCAAAAAGGATTATATATTCATAACTAAGTTTGCTAATATTTAATACAACTATTTTCATACTTAAATTAAAATTGTTTTCAGTTTATATTAAATATATTAAATTTTTAATTAAAGTATTCAAGTATTTTAAATTTAAACTTTAAATTTAATATGTTTCCAATTTACATTAAATTTACTGTATATTTAATTCAAGTATTTCAATATTAAATATATTCTAATTCATACACTGTTGAGAATTTATTAAATCTGTTACGTACCCAAAAAGCCACCAGGTGGCAGCCACTAGACGACCAGACAGATTTTTAGGGGCCTCACCACCGCCTTGAGGCGTCAGCGAAGTCATGCAGAACCAAAGACACTCCTTCAAATTGAACTCACGTTTCTCTTCATCATCCTTGTACTTTTCCCGATTATTCTGGTAGCTATAGGGACTCCAGCGATCGAAGATCCACATGAGAAAGCTGGTAAAGAAATAGGCAGCCAAAATGCAGAGCCAGACATTGGTCTCCAGCACGGTAAGAAACTTGAAAAGAGAACTTGGCGATGTGGGCCGTTGCATCATAATAGTTATGCCCACAAGATCATAATATGGCACAGTGAAATCTATAACTATTTCTCGCTCAGCCATGACAGACATGCTGCCCAGTCCAATGTCCGCTTGTTTGTCAATCAACTTCTTAACAATGCCATTCCATTCGCCCTTCTCATCCATGTTGCCGAACTTTCCATCTTCCACCTCCTGAATCTCATAGTCAAAGTGCACAATTGAAGCAATTTCATCAATCAAATCAATGCAGTATCCTTTATAGCCCTTCGGAGCAGTCTCATCCCTCATTATAAACGGCGCTTGCTGTGTGAAATAATGGAATAATATAAAATTTGAAATCAGACCCTACTTAAAGTATTACTTACCACCACCGTGAAGATGCGATAGACCGTATCTGCGGTTAGATTCTGCATCTGTGACTCATCCTTAACGACAAGTGGAGAGTCAAGTCCAGCTGTCCAGGTGCCAATCGATTTGCTATTAACCGAACTACCACCTCGAATCTGAAGCACATTGATGTCCATTTCAAATTTCATATAGCTAAAACCGTTGAAGGGTTTCCTCGCTTGCGTGACCAGGTCGAAAGTGCCATAGGATGTTGGTTCGCTAACCTTTGAACACATTTTGAAAACAATAATTATCAAGAGCAATTCCCTTTCGAATGGGAGGCGATGACACACCTGTGTAAAATATTGTTTGAGATCAATATTGCGTTCAGGTGTATTTCCGCCCTGAAATTCGTCACAGTTCAGATACTCCATGTCCTTTGGCCAGGCGCCTGAGATCTGCATTTCTCTGAGAAAAAGGAAACAGGCAATTAGACCGCCAATTATCTTGACATAATTGAGGAGTTTCCCCATAATAGTCGGGGTTTCCCCGCCGCTTTAATTAAATATCTATAGATATTTTTAATATGGCATTATATTAATTGAGGAATTCCCCTTAGTCGTTTCGATTGTGTCAACTATGTATATATAAATAAAGACAAACTAATAATAATATGACACCCCATCAATTGAGGAGTTTCCTCATAATCGATTTGAAGATTCTCCTTCTCTTCAATTTTAATTATTTTATTAATTAAGGGGTCTTCCCGAATAGCTAAGGATTTTCTTTCTCTGCAATTTCAAATGAATTTATGCATAAATTCAATTAAAGAGGGGCTTCTCTATAATTAATTGAGCTCTCTTATCTCTTCAATTTAAAATTGATCAATACATAATAAAAGACCACATTATCCTCCTATTTGTAGTTTATATTTCAATTTATCTATTTATAAATTTACACCTCATTAAATTTCAAAATTGCTCTTATGGCAGCTATAATCGACAGGGGTTTTCCCCCTTTTCTAATTCTCCACTACTTACTTGACAGCCAAAAAACTGCGCAGCGCCAGATCAAAGTAAAAAGCGGATGCCAGCTGCGGTTCCTCGTTCAAATTGAATGTAGTTCGCAGCAAGCCCAAACGATCTCGATATTGCGTATACGCCATGGGTTTCAGAAACATAATCGTTGCATTATCCCGCTGACTGCTGACTTCACCCTCGCTTTGGGTAATCGCATGCCAGGCGAAATTACGCTCAAAGTACGCCGGCTTCACAGACTCCAAGACCATGCGAATCGATTGCAGATTGCCAAGAATAAAGAAATTATTAATATCCAAATTGCGTAGCTTATCAATTTGTTCCTCCCGCTCACGTTTGCCATCCTTGGCTATGGCCGTGATGACGTGGCGTGTTTGAATGTTTTGCAACAGGGATTTGTATTTGTGATCCATTACAAAGGTGTCATCATAGAGTATGGCAGCTGGAATGGCATTAAATGAGCTGGTCCTGGACTCAAGCTTTTATATTTACCATTGGTTATGTTCAATCGTTTTACAATGCTGCGCACAGCTTCGGGTATTATATCGGCTGGCGGCATCACTTGCAGTAGATACTTTTGCTTGGATTCATCCAAATCTCGCCACTGTCGCAGATCTCCCTCCTGGCCATAGGAGGCACTGATGGTGGGCAAACCCAAGGCCTGCGTAAAGCTCTTCACGGTTTCCGAGGCCACACCAGATTTGGTTGTATCAAAAATCAAATGCGGCATTTGTTTCTTTTCAATGCTGGCCGCATATTTATTGCAGACTGCAGGGAAGGAGACCATTAAGCAGGAAAGGATCACGAGTAATCTATAATGTGGTTACTCACTTGCTTCTAGCAGTATTTTAGCATCCGTTTTGTTAGCCTCAATGGTTTCCAACTGTACGGATAAACCATAGCTGGGATTCTTCTTCAAGTAGGTTAAGACCACATCCACAGCCTTTGTTGCGGGCTCATTGTCCACCTCATTGATGAAAACTATCAACGAGTTACGTGGATCATTAAGGCAAGGACACGACATTATTTACCCAATCAACTTCTAACTCAACCACCCAACCACTTATTGCTTAATTAGTTTACACAAGATTTCTTGTAGATATATAAAAATCGATTCAGAAACTTACACACATTAATATTCTGACTCGTCTGTGCTGAAACTTCCAAATGAATTGCAATTTCCTGCCATGTCCACAACAACAACAACAAATATTTCAAAGTCTTAAGCCACTTATCAATCATTGTCCACTCCGAGCAGGAACTGCACCACACGAACTGCCCGAACTTCAATTGAGAACTGACTAAAATCCATTTCCGCCAGCAATTGTTAGACTTTCAACGGCATTGCAATGTGTGGACATATGTGTATCCTTGGTGATAATCAATTGGCCCCATCCCTTTAACCATGCCCATGACCACATATTCAGTGGCTCGCTTCAACACTCAAGCGCTAATTGGCGACAACCCCCCCATCATCGGCTAGGGGATAACAATTGGACTATCGGAGGACGGGTATACTTAGTATATGGGAAAGCATATGAGAAAATTAACCCTTAAATTTGGGAAAATTGCTAGCATATGATCCAATACATAATATTATTAAATTAAGAAGACTTAACACAACATGTACAATTCTTATTGATTTTATATCTTATATTTTTGCTAGTTATTCAAAGCGAGGAAAACCGAAATAAGTCTCATGACAATCTCCTTGCAATCTACTTGCAATACTTTTATTGTAACTATATGATCGTTATGAAGCATAGACAAGTCCTTAAATTATATGTACAATGCTATAAATCCCCTCCCTACCCAACTTAACATTCTTCTTTAACTCTAATATTTATTTCACGCTCTTTTTAAGATATGCGTCCTATAAATCTAAAGTTTTACTTCATTACATTCTTGTATAGCACTCGTATTAAGTTTATGATCATTGTGAAATTTTGAGGATAAACAAGGATTAACAATATATATTTAATGCAATAAACCATGACCTTCTGTAACTTGCATAATATAGATAAAATATTTCAAAAATGGAATATTTCATTTAGCGACCTATTTACTTCGTGAATTGGAATAATAATAAGATATTATCTTTTGTGTATTTTTGTCAGAATCACTGTGCAATTTTCAGGATAAGCAGTTAATAAATATATTAAAATAAACGTATATTCATAGAAACTATCCTTAAATAAACTAAAAACCATGTCAAAATGAATTTATATAAACAATGTGTTAATATATTACAAACTTATCGAATCTCCCTGTTCAATTTATAAAATCTGGCAGGGTATTAAGTGATTGATTTCATGATTATAAATCTGACCAGCTTTTACATTACTTATGCCATTCATATATTTACAAAACAAGATTCCCCCCAAGATTTATAAATAAAACACTTGCACTTGACGAAAATACAAAAAAATCTTTATTACACTTTGTATGCCCGCCCTTAAGGGCAATAATTGTCATAGGGGCACTGCTATAATCTCTAAATGGAACGCTATCAATTATGCATTAATTGGGCGTCGAAATACAACTAGGCTTACATAGAAACATTAGACAAGTAGAGCTACTAGTTGTGGACAGCGCTGGTCGGCTACCGACCACGCTCGCTAGGCATTGTCAATATTATTATTATGCGTAGACTTAAAATAGGTTTTAACATACACAGTTCGTTGCCGTACACAAAGATATATACATTATAGAGCCTATGCTATCATTATTATTGGTACTTCTATATGTGGTAAGTCTGTCCGTATATGCATTAAAATCTCACAAGTTCCAGTCATCGGGTCCCGTTTCCTGGCGCACAACAACCGGAGCACGCGGCGCTCCAGGCACAAGCGTGGGCACCAACGGCGCATTGCTGCGCATTGTAGCACCGCCAAAGTAGGGCGGCGGCCTGTAGCTGGTGGGCGTGGCCGCGTTAGAGCTGTGCGTAGATGACGCTGAGGAATCCCGCACCCGCGCCGCATCAAACACCGGCGGTTGGGCATAACGATATTGTCGCTGGCCAGGCTGCGACATATTCTGTGGCGTCTGGGATCGTGAATGATCGCGTCGCGCGTGCAGATCGTGTTCCCGTTGCTGTTGCAACATATATTGTTGCTTCTTCTGCTGCAGTAACATTTCCTCGCGCTGCAGGAGACGCTGACGTTGCTGTTGCTCCAACTGTTTGCGGTGCTGGGCCAAAAGACGATTGGTCTTGCTCCAGGGATTGCCGCCGAAGCACATGTTTGATAGGAAAACCACCGGCGAGAATAGTCTCAGCGAGAATTCACTTAATAAGGAGAGAAGTTGTTAACACATATAATTATTTACTTATGCAAAAACTTACGTGGTGTCGACAATTGGTTTTGCCTCATTACCGCTGAGTATGAAAAGCGGAAAGAATATCGAAAATATGCAGCTGCTAACAATCACAGAACTGGTCATATTTGTTAGCACCGTTAATGGTATGCCAAAGCCAAAGAAATAAGGCCAATTCTTTTCAATGTAGGTGAGTCGACGATGCAGCTCCCATCCCATGTTGAACCACTTGTATTCAAAGGAGTAGAGTGAATAAAGCAGACACAAATGCACAAAGCAAAGCGACGAGCCAACATATTTCAATGGCACCAAATTGACCAGCATGCTCTGCACCAGAAAGAGCATTTGCACCACCATGCTGAAGAGAAAATCCGCAACCAATTTACTTATGCTCGGTATCAATTGTGGCCTTCCCTTGCGAACACGATACGCTGCATTGGCAATGTCCGCAAACCACAGGGAGCTGACGATTTTGGATAACATAAAGATGGGCAGCACCCACATCATGCCGAACAGCAGCGACAATATCGGATGCAGATAGCTCCATACAAATGGCAGTGTGTCCGATTGTGTGCCATAAAATATCGTCAGACAGAACTTTAGTGTGGGCAGGAGCACAGACTCGAAGAGCACAATGCTCAGCCAAGTGAAGCCGCCATTTAGTAGACAGCATTTGAAAAGTTTCTTGGCGATTTTCTTCTCGCTGCAAATGCGTAATAAAAATTGAATTAGTCATAAGGCTATTGTTGGGAAACTGATTATTTTGTGTAAAGTCCACAGACATAATGCTAGGTGTACACTGGGTCACAGAGTGACAAAGGATTGAATACTTTTCATTGTGAACACCAGTATTTACTTGGCATCACACATTTACTGTGACAGAAGCTGATAAGTCTGTGGCACATATAGTGTAGCAAGTTTTTACTTAAGGGTCACATAATATTTTTGACAAAAGCTGGCATAAACACCTTTGTCACATATTGTCACAGACCATAGTGTCACAGTGTGACGTAATGTGAACTTAGCATAATTCAGGTATTTGTTTATGTTCGAATGACATGCAAAACCAACAACAACAGCTGCTGTTTATCGATAACTTTTCGTGTGTTTTGCGCAGCATAATCAGTTCACGGAATACCATTGTTAATGGTTGTTATGCTTACGCCTGTGGCTGAGGCTTCTCTGCAGGCTTCTTTTTCATGATCCTCTCCAGAGTTCGCTCATCGGAGTTGGCCTCATCCCGCGTGGCATACTCATCCCGTATCATAGCTGCCGCCGAGCTGGGAACTGGCGAGGGCGAACGTTGAGACTCTTTGTAGTGTTCTCTGTCCATTCGACGCAATTGTCGCATTGTCTCAATCTCTGCATTCTGGCGGGCCACCTCATTGTCTATGTGCAGCACCAGCGTCATGCCCCGTATGCTGTCCCACAAGCCATACGCAATGCCCAGTGCGATATTCTAAAACACACACACGAAGAAAACATACATTTGTATGTATGTAAATTTACAACGCACTAAAAAAATGAAAGCAAAATATTGGCACGTACCTTTATCGCAGCCATCTCCTGTCTGTTTACACGATCCACCAGCTCTAGCCAACACTAAATAGAATTATTACGCCTGTTGTAAGCATTACAAAAATAGATGCGTGTTTGTATTATAGTTTTGCAGTGATGATGTTTGAAACGTTTTGTTTTGCGCTGTTGCGATGACATTATTTCACAGTAACAACATTTGTGTTTACACGATGAATAGTACGTTGTTAGCCATGATAATAAATTATATAAATGACATGTGTGTTATTGTCATTAACTTACTTGTTGCTTTGCAGTGTGCTCTTTATTAACTTTTCCTGTGCTTCACAACATTTGAACTTTGTGTTGCATTACAATATATTTGTGTACTACGTGTTTGATCGTACCAATACATGGTGTAATTATTATTAAGGTAACATCCACTTATCCACCACAGCCTTATGTCTAAGAATTTATTTTGTTCAACAGGGCAGCGAACTCATTGAGCAAAGAAGTATGTAACTGTAACTATATCATTTTCTATTGTATATCATTGCAGTTAAATAAATAAATACGTGCGGTATACTGAATATGTGACCTTGTAAATAGGTACCATGCTACCAGCAGACGTGCACTTGCCTAGTTTGATAACAAAGTGCAGAGTTGCATGCCTTTATATATAACGATAGTTTGTGTATCGATATAACTCTATCGATAGATTCGACTAATGGCTGGCCGAACTAGTTCACATAACCTGGGTTAAGTTAAAAAGAAAATTATTCAGTTCGGTTTTTCCGCTTGCGGAAAACAGGTAGGAAACGCTCCCGCCTAACATATGGACTTCTTTTTCGAACACTTCCTGACTTGTTGAACATTTCCCATTTACATATAGTCATATATATTTGTGAATCGATTGTGCTTTGTTTTGAAATGGAACAATAACAATGATAATTTGTTCTTATCAGTGGGTTTTAGCTGTGCTTTTGAATCATGTGGCGCGCGCGCCTAATTATAATTTCAAAACAAACTCAATCAAGCACTTTTAAAGACACTGATTAATTATTTTGTGTGTGACGTGCGCAGTTGGCGTTGATAAAAGGCATTTAGTTTTCGGTGTCGCTTTAATATCTACATATGTACATATGTATGTCATGTTTACATAGTATGTACATGTATGTAGTATGTGGATATTAACCTGGTTTGCAAAACGTAAATAACCGAGGGACTCATTGAAATTTTAAACCAGGTGTCTATCACTTAATGCTTCACTAAAACCGCGCACAATGCATGCACTTAATTGATTAGCAACGCATTTGCCGTTAGTTCAACAGAAGTGACAAGATCTTTCTTGTTTGCCCAACCGACTTGGACATGGCTCAACAGCGTGACCTATGCAAGCATGTAAACGTTTCTAAACACATTTTGCATGCTATTTAATTGCAGATAACCAGCCCAACCTCGATTCAATCATTCAAACGATCCGGCCCCGGCCCCCGCCCACCTCATCTAAACCGACGACAGGGCGCCTGCACTTGCAGTGAAATAATCAATAAAGCAACAAGAACAACAACAAGAACCACAAACAAAACATTGACACGATGTGGGCCAGTGATAAGCAACAACAATAGAAGGCAGCCACAGGCTGCAAAAGAGACGGAAACTCAACCCCAAATAAAAAACCACAACTCTGAGCTCATCCAATCGAAGCAAACACACACATCAACATCCATTCATCCTCCCATCTCAAGACATCTCAAAAAAAGGACATAAATTGAAGTATATAGTATAGTATATAGCTGAAAATGTCACGCGAAGAACGTCTGCCCATTGTGGAGTGTTCCAGCAGCAGCGGCGATGATGAGGCGAAGCCTGTGGTGCGTAGACGCAGTACGAGGGACACGGTCCTGGCAGTGCCAAAGGATCCGGGCTGCTGTGATCCGGACAGCACGCCACATCGATTTCTGGCTTTGGTCTTTATGTGTCTGCTGGGATTCGGTAAGGAAACTGTATAATTTATCTATAAACATAAAAGATTTGTTACCCTTGCAGAAAGTCGTATTCAATTTTAATTAATTTCTGCTATTGCAGCTATAGTAGTTAGATTTAAAATTTGTCGCTATGTAAAAGCCAATACCAAATGCATAATCTGTGATATTTGATTGAGATATCTTAAGAGACAAGAAAGTATTTTATAATCTAGGTTGAGTTTTGATCGATCGTTCCTATGTCAGCTATTTATATAATATATTAGTCATATTTTACATATAATAAAACAGTTATAAGCAAACAATCAGTAAAATTGGTTGAGATACATTAAAAAACAGGTAATATTTCCAAACTAAAGCTTGATTTTGTATCAATATTTCCCATGTCAGCTATAGGACACACTGATGTTCAGTGACTGATCTGAAACGGGTCTATACAAGATACGGGTCATTAAGATAGCTTCAAAAGTGAAAGACTAGTTTGCATATAAAAAGACGGACAGAGGCTATATAAACTGAAATAAATATACTTTATTTTTACTATCTTTCTTGACAAATTTATAATACATTCCTATTAACTGTGGCTACATCAACAGGTTCCTATTTTTGCTATGATAATCCGGGCGCACTGCAGGATGTGTTTCAAAAGGAGCTCAACTTGAATGCCACCGAGTTTACATTCATCTATTCCATCTACTCGTGGCCAAACATTGTGCTTTGCTTTGTTGGAGGATTTCTAATTGATCGCGTCTTTGGCATACGCATGGGCACAATTATTTACATGCTAATTGTGTTGCTGGGACAATTCATATTCTGCACTGGCGGCTTGTTGGGAAAGTTTTGGTTAATGATTGTGGGTCGATTTATATTTGGCATTGGCGCCGAGTCCTTGGCCGTGGCCCAGAACAGCTATGCGGTCTTGTGGTTCAAGGGCAAGGAGCTGAATATGGTATTTGGACTGCAGTTGTCGGTGGCACGATTCGGCAGCACCGTTAACTTTTGGACAATGCAGCCACTATATGGTTATGTGTCCAAGTTCTATGCTGGCTATACAGGATTGGGCGTGGCACTATTTATAGCATCGAGCACCTGCGTCATGTCACTGATATGCACTCTAATATTGGGTATAATTTGCAATTTATTATCTATGCTTATCAGTATTAATCTATGTAATCTTTAGGCTGGATGGACAAGCGAGCCGAGCGCATACTTAAGAGGAATAACAATCCTGGCGGTGAAATTGCCAAGCTTAGTGACATTGTCTCTTTCAAAACGGACTTCTGGATGGTCTCGGTGGTCTGTGTGGCCTACTATGTGGCAATATTTCCATTTGTAGCGCTGGGCCAAGCCTTCTTCACATCTAACTTCCACATGACGCCCGAGCAGGCCAACAATGTCAATTCAATTGTCTACTTGATCTCAGCCATAGCATCGCCTCTATTTGGTTTTATCACCGATAAGGTTGGACGCAATGTTACTTGGGTATTTGTGGCAACCATATCAACGCTTGTGGCGCACATGTTGCTTACGTTTACTCATATAAATCCGTATATTAGCATGTGTATTATGGGCCTGTCCTATTCGATGTTGGCTGCCAGTTTATGGCCTTTGGTAGCGCTGATTGTGCCCGAGTATCAGTTGGGAACTGCCTACGGATTGTAAGCATAAAGATGATATAAACTAATTTAAATTATATATTAACGTTTTGATATTGCAGCTGCCAATCAGTGCAGAACTTGGGCTTGGCCGTGGTCACCATAGTCGCTGGCATTATTGTCGACAGCAGCGGAGGCAGTCATTTCTGGTTGCAGCTATTCTTTATGCTATTCCTCTTGAGTAAGTAATTGTAGTTGAATATCTGATAGCACTTAATAATACTATATCTTATCGTATAGTTTCCCTGATGGCCACCTGCGTTATTTGGGCCTACGATCGCAAGCATCAGGGCAATCTGAATATGTCGCCGTCTCAACGTGCCACATATCATACATCAATGTACGTGAATATTGAGTCTAGTTGATCGTGAACATGCTATTGATGTTGTATTTGCTGTATTAATTGATTGTGTGTGTATTATGTGAACGTGCTGCATATCCAGCATTTAACTAACTTGAATCATTCTTTTCTCTTGAATGCCTACCGAAAAGCTCAACCCAACGTGGTACTACGGATCGACGGCCTTTATTGGGCAACTAAAGCTATATATATATATATCATATATAATATGCATACATACATATATATAATGTACGATAACCAATGTGATGATGTTGTTTGCCATCTCTTTAGCTCTGTATTTGTCTCCTGTTATGTAACTTTGGCACATTACCGTGTATCCTGAATAATCGCGCAAAGTTTCCTGTTTTGTATTATTTAAATTAAGCTTCAATATTTACAAGTAATTGATCCTTAACATATCAAAGTTTGAAACTATTATAATTGTGATTGTGTATTGTACTGTATTGTTGTGTTTATATTCTGTGTGCCAAAGATAAATGTTATTAAATAAATAAAACTTAACCAGCAAAAACATGAATATGAAATAAAACAAATCCGTTGATCTTTATTCAATTTATTTGTTTTGCATATATAAACGGTTTCATTTTGTTTTTAGAAAATATATTTATAATAAATTAAATAAATTAGCTAAAACATAAACAGAAATTCCAAAATTTTGGCTTTGTTAAATGTAGAAAAAACAAAAGTTTCCATAACTCATTGGACTAGAGAAATTACAATTAGAAATCTTTCAACTGATATTCATTGCACAAAATAATAAAAAATCAAGTTAAAGCGAAAAATACAAAGGTAATTAGAAAAGTTAAATACAATTATCATTTGTTCTTTTCTTTTTTTTTTTGAGAATTTGATTACATACAAAAATCATAAAGATGAATTTGAGAGAATTATGAAATGGGTTGAAAAAAAATAGGATATCGTTTACTATTGAATAAAAATGCATTTCCATTAAAGTTCGAACCGCTTTTCGTAATTGGTTATCTTTCAAGCGATCCATCAATTAGCTGCATTTTGTTATTTGTTATCTCATAGTAAGAATATTAGTAAAATATATTCATCGTTTTCTATACTTAACTAAGAGCATCGTTTAAACATTTCCTCATCAAAGTTATAGTGAAAGATGACTTCTTAATATGATGCTCAATATAAATCGTCGTCCTAACTTAAGTTAGTATTTAGAATTCATTCTGATTGATTTAAGTTTTTTTTTCTTTTTTGGTCGTTTTTAATAATAAGAAATGTACGTGACACGCTAAAGCTAAAAAGCATAGTACAAAAACAGAAATATAGTTCGTGTGTGTGTGTGTGGAAGCAAAAGTGATGAAATATATTGTCTGATTGATATAGTATGTATATATTGGGGATTACAATTCCCCCTCGCCCATTGAGTTAACGCTCTGACACACACACCTACACATAAACATTAGCTATTGTCAGTTATTCAGTTATCTTTCTGCATCCTCTTCTTTTTCTTCCTCCTGCCTTCCTATATCGTTCATTAGTATTAAATGTTAGGCGTTTCTCTCATTGTTATTCATCCACGTTTTCAGTTTCGTCGGCGGCCACAATATTTCGTTTGGTGGCACTCTGAATGCTAGCTAGATAATTCTCACCATCGAACCGCTGGCTCTCATCCTGTAGATCCTGTATAAATAATAATATTAATAATTTAAATCAACAAAATAATAATTTACCTTCAATATGGTAACATATGTTTGAATGTGTGGTGTATGTGTGTAAGCGTGCAGTTGTGTGTGTGTTTGTTTTGTGGATGTTATGCATGTGGATGTCAAATTTACAGTTAGATAAAGCCCAAGCATGTTGACTTTGCAAGCCTGTATTTTTTTTTTATTTTACATATGTATATTATATGTATGCATGTATATAAATTTGATGGGGTATGTTGAAAAAACGCTTACAACTAAATTTGTTACATTTAATTCTAGGTTTCCAAATGTCATTGTTATTAGTCTTGTTAAACATTAATTACAGTGTGTGTGAGGGTGTGTGAATTATGGATTTGCTTCGGGGTTGACCGGCAACTTTGGAATAACTCTAGCGAACACTAAATCTGTTTCACAGCCAAAACACAGATTTCTTTTGTAAGTTACATAATAATTTCTTCGTTATCTTTTTAAGTTTGTATATGCAAACGTTTATAATAATATATGTATATACTATTAGCCTACGACTAGCGAATTGCTTGTATTCGAATGCTTTGCTTTGTTTTTTCTTTGGTTTTTAATTTAAGAATACTGTTCGTAAGTTCTAAGCTTTGTTATTCGAAATCTACTAAATGTCTACTTTTGTTCTTTTGTTTTGTAATTGTAATTGTCAAAATGTGTATGAACGCACTTAAAATAAGATTGTTAATTGTAATTCGAAATTGTTTTTAGATAAGAGCACGATTATTGTTGAACTCCTCGCTGGAGTATGCATCACACATGGCCAGAGAGAACTCATCGTTCTCGCTATAGCGCTGGAAAACAGTCCTGATGTGTGACTGATGCTGCTGCTGATGCTGCTGGCTGCGGCATTTGCTTGCTGAGGCAGATGCCTCCATTGTGTTCGTTATAATTTGTAATTGCTTGTTATAGAGCTTACGATCTGATTCGGAACATATGGGTTTCCGATAATTATTATGACTGTTCTCAACTCTATCTCGTTCATATGAAATTACCTTGCGTTCGGTCGTGCTATCCAGCATTACAGTTATGAACTTTGATTGCATTTGTGATTGCTTGTTAGTTACAGGGTTACATTGATTGCTAGCGTTTTGATTATTGGGGGCACAATCGTATTGGTTATTGAGGACTTGAAGCATTCCTTCTGGTTCTTCTGTACTTTTGGTGGATGTTGTTGTTAATGATGAATTATTATGTGCAAGAGTGAGATCAGCGCTGGGCGAAGCAATAAAGTGGTGCGCAACAACTGGTTGAATTACCTTATTGCGTAGAATCGACGGCACAGTTTCCAACATTTTCATCCATTCGGTTGGCAGCGCCCAGGCGTGCGGACTCTTTGAGTAGTACATCAAGTGCTCAATATCGTACGAGACGCGTGCTGTAATTAACAATATATGTTTAGATCTATCTGTCTACCAACAAAAGTAAAAATACTGTTTCCTTTTCAATCTTCGATAGTGGACAAATTGAAGGCCTCTTTTTTTTTTTTGTTTTGTTTACAACACTTACAGGTATTCGTCTTGAGAGGATGGACAGCTCGTTCTTCGTCGAGCTTTTCACGTGCTGCCTTGGTTTCCGGTGTGGACTCCTTGCGTGAGAAGTGACTGCGACGCGAGCGCGCCAAGCCATTCTGATTGCTACCTCCTCCATTGGCAGCAGAAGCTGCTGGTTCGGCAAACACTTCGTCATCGCCGTCACCATTGTTGTTTCCCTGTCCGGCAGCATAATTGAGACCGATGCCGCTGTCAGCCATTGGCAGAGGATTGCCCATCATAAATTGTGGTGGTCCGGAACCGGGCAGTGGTGTGGAAGGTGTTGTAACCGGACTGACCAGCGAAGTGCCGTCGAAGGCAGCGCCCGCCTCCATGGAAGCCAAAAACTCTGAGCTGCTGAAATAGTCATCCAACACAAGCTTTGCCACCTGCCACCACAAATATTACCACGATTAGCTAATTTAAACGAGGAATCTTTAGTGGGGATTACTTACTCGCACCAGTTCGCAACAGTCACCGGTGATCTTGATGAGATGCTGACCCACGTTGACCGTGAATTTGTATTCACCTACGGAAGCATCGTTTGTGGAATATGAATGCATAAGCAGCTGCTGATTGGGACGCAAAACTTTACCGGCAGCAGCTGTTGCCGCCGCAGCCGCATTGGCAACCTGCTGCTGGTGCTGATGGTGGTGATGTTGCTGCTGCTGCTGCTGTTGATGATGCTGCGTCATTTGCTGCGCCGCTGCGGTGGCAGTCATAAAATTCTGTGCAGAATTGAAGCTCAAGCGATTGGCCAGGCTGCTGTTGGCGCCAGGTGTGCGCGGCTGCACTCCGGCATCGTCCGAATTCGATGAGTTCAGCGATGAGCAGGAGCCTCCGGCACCGCCAGCCGATGGTGCTGGCTCCAGACGCACCGGGGAAGCGTTTCGACGTATGGTATCCTCCATCAGTTGCTTAGCGTAACTGCAGAGGTTAGAAAATGTGCGATTTGAGATACGCAAAACAAAAAACAGTTATTTCGTGGCGTTGCTTAGTATAAAAAAGAGTGGCAACGCCAAAAAAAAGAGGCTTAAGCGGAGTATGCAGCTCACAACTCAACTTTAATGCTAGGTTCACATTGCGACAAAGGTGTTTACATTGGCGTGCTTCACAATGAATAGCATCGGTGGAAAGCTTTTTGCATTTGACACAATTAGTTCGCTTAATAAAAAATACATATACATTACTTCATTGATAAAACTCATATATTTTAAGTAAAAAGTTGGTAATAATTAATAATAGGGAATTTATATCTTGTAGAAAATAGACATTACAAAATTAAAAAATTCACGAAAGCTCTATTGTGTCTATTTAGGCTTTTTAAATTACAAAAATCAAAAACAAATAATGCCGCGGATAACACAAAACTGCCAAAAACAAGATAAATAATATCACAGTGCGACAAGCAATCAAAAAGCTTTTCAAACAACTGGTGTCACAATCGTGACAGATTCTGTCACAGCAAGTAAATGATGTTGCTCACATTCAAAGTATTCATTTCGTTCACATTGCACTGTGAAGCTAGCATAGCTCTGCGATTAATGAAGCAACTTACTTGATTTTATCCTCGGCTGGTCCGGTGATCTGCACCAAACGTTCCTTTGCGCCAGGGTTGACTACATAGGAAGTATATTACAATACGAGTATCAGTAAATATATATAATTGTATTTTGTATACATAATTACAATATATATGTACAAGTGCAGTTGTGTGTTTTATTATACAAAACAAAAAACGAGCCGTGATCCAATTAGTGAACAATAAAATATAACGGTGCGACATTCGAATTTGAGTTGAGCGTGCAAGTGTGTGTTTGTGTGTTCGTGTGTATTTTTAATAGTGTGTAGATGCATGTACATATTTTGGATATTAAAATGTGTTAACCCAGTGAAAAACAAGCCAATTTCAGACGATTATAAATATGCCAAATGAATGCTTATGAGTTTGTGGCTGTCGTTAAGTTTAACAAGCTGCGTTTTACCTCTTTGAAACGATATTATTGTTTCGCTAAGTTCCTCAATCATGTGCACGCGGCGCCCTTTAATCCCCATAACTTTTGGGACAGCAGGCAGACATTGGATAAAATGTAAGAATATTGGAATTGCCGTTTTCTGTGTCTGCAAGGAGCATCAAAAGTAATACTTACCCTTGCCAGAATCAGCATTACGTATGACAACCTCATCCTTGCAGTACGTCTTGCCCGGAATTTTGGTGGGCTTGGGAAACTTGCCGGAGTTGCGTATGACTTCACCAGGTGGCAACAGCAGGTGCTGCTGATTGGGTGAGCCGACCGCAGCAATGGCAGCTGCCTGGGCGGCGGCAGCAGCCGTTGCGGCATTGAAAGCAGCCGCAGCAGCTGCAGCGCCGCCGCCGCCAACAATTGCAGTCATGCCGCCGCCGACGCCGACACCAAATGTGGGGGAGGTGCTGAGAAAGGCTTGCTGGTTGCCTACGATGCCGGCAGCATCGTGTTGATATTGTTCAGCGGGTAGCTATAAAAATATTTAAATCAATTTAATATTATTGCCATAGATAATGGCGACATCTCAAATTGCAGACACTAAAATGTCACACATTGCGAACATAGCAGCCATTACCCACCTCAACATTGGACACTTGCTGCTTGGACTTGTAGTAGGCAATTGTGTCTTTGTCTTCCCAGCTATTGGCACGTAATTCGATTAGTTCGAGCAGTTTTAATCGTGTCATTATGTTCAGACGTTCGTCCTGCGAAGCGTTGCGAAACACAACGAATGCACGATCCAGCGTGTCCTTGGACACGGCCTCCAGCTGCGGCCCATGGACGCGTAAATTATGCAACAGCAGAGTTATCGATTCCGTTGTCGTGTTGCACGACTGCAGACCAACAGTCACATTATCAATAAGCTGTATCAGCTCCTCAATTACCATGTAGCTGTTCTTCAGCGACGAACGGGACTGTGTCTTGAGCGGACGCGGTGCCTCAATGTTTTTGACCGCCCTGCCCAGATGTGTGTGAGCCATTCTGCCGCTGTTGCTGTATCTGTATCTGTATTTCTTTCTGCCTGTGACTCTCCTTCCTCGTTCGATTTGTGTGTCTGGTTTCTTTTAGAAGTTCTGTTTTGTTATCTTTCTCTGGGTTTTGTTCGTTCGTTTGTTGAATGTTGCGAAAATTGTGTGTGTGTGTGTGTAAGAAGTCGTAGAAGCGATTCCGCACCTCCCCCTGTAATATAAATATATGTTAAAATAGGCGATGTGGAAACCTTACGTTAATTTCAAATTAGGTTACACTACTCTACAAATAACAGTTACACGATATTTAGTCGTTACAACTGGTAAAATAACAATCTTTGAAAATTGATCAGTTACTAGCGATAACAAATCGAACAGCCCCCGCGCAGTTATCGATGTCAGTTACAAGTTGCTGTAAATAGCGGTATTAAGTTCAAATTACGCCGTAGCTACACTCACGTATACACATACCGCACATATATGTACATAATGTATGCATTGTGTATATCATTTGCAACTCTGATAAGAGCAAGTAGGTAAAAACTGATAAAATTAGATTTATTGTAGTTTAGTGCCGCGCTCAGCTAGCTAGTCAAAAAGCATTAACGTATATTTAGCATAACCTATTTGGAAAGCACTGTGATTCATGGCAAAATATGAATGATAATTGCGTACATTCCAAAGCAGTTTGCATAAAACGGGCACAATGGCCGTTTGTTGAATGTTTGTATGTACACTGTGCGGCATTTAAGTTTCATTAACAAAAACCGAAGCGTCGCACGCTGCTGACGCTGGTGCTGCCTGCTTCGTTTAATTGCTGCTTGGCTTTCGATTCTATGCTGCGGCGTGAGCTACAGATACATAGATACTGATTTTAAATAGCATTTACACACAAATATTACAAAAAAAAAACGTCGGTGCGAGCCGCAGCGGCAGCAACAGCAGCGATCATGTCCACTTATTGAATCATATGTCGAGAATAGCAACAACAAATATGACTGTGACTGACTGCGACGTTAGCGCAGGCAGCGCTGTTAGCGCCGCCTTGGGCGTAGGGCAAGGCAAGTGTGTCGTTAAATGTGTACATAGGAACTTGCAGAAATCACAACAGTCCAGAAGAACTTACAATTTAGTTTGCTTGTCGATTTGTCAGTTCTTCAAATCGATGTGCCACTGATTTTGTTGTAAAATTGAATAATAAAATATATGTGCGATGAAAGAAACTACGCGTTGGCTGCGCAGCAGCGCTCCACTTGCTGTTGTAATTTTTGTCCACTTTGCGTGCACTGCGAAATCTAGCCCCGACAAATTATTATTACCGACAGAGAATTCCGTATTTAAATTACTTGATGCACCGTATTTTAGTCTTGTAATTTACCAATTAAACACTTAATAAAACTCTGACAGGAAAGCTTACCAAAAATCTCTGCGACTGCTAGATCTGTAAAATAGTCATCGGTGATATCGATAGTGTCAGCTATAGCGATATATCGATAATTTATTTAACAGCAACAAATAAATTATTATAATTTGAAATACAATTAAAAACAGATTTAACTATTAAATGTTATCGTATACTATTTTAAATACATAACTAAGTAATAAAAAATTGTATGTCTGGAGAATTGATTTAAATATATTAAAATATTTTAAAATACATTGAAATTATTTTTACTTTCATGCAGTTTCTTAATCAGCTTCTCTAATAAAATTCATTATTAAATGTTATTGATTGGCTTCGCTCACAATCCCTCAATGTAATACCGCTTAAATCATAACATCGATAAGATTTAGAGATGTCGATAATTACCTTTTTGCTTAAATTATTGGTATCGTTTTTTATAAGCATAGTGCTGCCACTAGGTCGAAATAGTTTTTGAGTGGTAACGTAGCCCTGGACAATCGGTCACATACAAATATTTATCGGCCTGATTTCACAGAATTTTCACGAAATCAACCCTCTTTACAACTCAATAATAATTTATATTGACTATCAAAAATCTGTAAAATGGCTGAGAATTCGGTCGCTGAAGGTGAACCGCCTGCTGAAGACGTAAACAAACAAAATGTGGACGATGCGGACTCCAAACCGCTGAAAATGTCTTTTTCCGATTGGAAGAAGAGCAAAGATGTGAATCAATCAGAATGCGGGACAGGAACAAGGAACGGACCCCAGTCGCATAAACATGACAACAAACTACAGCAAGGCGGCAATAGAAACAACCATAATTTCAATAACAATAACGGCAACAACAATAACAACAACAAAAATAACAGCAACTTTTCACCATTGGCCAGACCGCCACCAATCCCCTTCCCCCTGATGTCGATGAGCTTTAACAACTATGGACCAGGACCCGGTCCATGCGGACCGCCTCCTATGATAGCGCCTGGCCATAATATGGGCAACAATATGGGTAATAATATGGGCAACAATATGGGTAATAATATGGGAAACAATATGGGCAATAATATGGGCCCTGGACCGGGTCCACGCAACCATCGCCCACTGCAACCGCCTCCGTTTTGGCAGGATCTGATGTCACCACAACATCGAACGCCACCTATTCAGCCACCAATGCCCAAGTGTCCCAGCTTATGGAATCTTGTGCCCAATGATAAGGGTAATCAGCGACAAAACAAGAAGCAACAAAATCAACCTAATAAAAAATACAAGACCAGTGGTAATGTTAATAATTCAAATAAATCATCGACAGATACTAATCTGATGCCGCCACCACCAACACCTGGAGGCAGCATCAGCAACACTACCACCACCAACAATAGCAACAGTAATTCACCAGCTCCAGCAAATGGAGTTACCAAAAGGAAAGGCGGCACATTTGTACAAATTGATGGTAAATGGATACAAAAACCAGAAGCGCCACTGCCATTGGAAGAGGCACCACCGGGCACCAAGGAGGATCGGCAGAAACAGTGGCGAGAATACCGTCAGGCAATGAAGCCATTCAAGAATCGTGAATTTCACAATTGGAAACGTACCGTTCAACGTCTGAGTAAATTGCCGCGTAATCAGCTAGATGAAAGGCAATTGGAACGCTTGCAAAAGGCGGAGGAATACATTGGCGCTCACAAGGCTATGTTGACCATCAAGCATGCCGAGAACTGGGTGCAACAGAATAGTCAAAAAACAGAAGGCCCAGCGCCGGGTACTGGACAGGGTCAGGTTTTTGTACGCAAGCAGCCGGTCGCGACGTGGAATAGAAAGGATAACCAGAATACATTTCAACAAGGCGCTGTTCCGATTCGAAATCAGACCTTTGCTACTGGACGTGCCATTAAGGGCGGTGTCGTTTGTGATCTTAGTACCATGCCTCCATTACCAACCAGTGCACCGCCACCGCCGCCACCAATTGGTCAATTTCCGGATTTGACGTGTCCACCGTTGCCCGGCGGTTATTTTGGCCATACACAAGCATACAACAGCAGCTTGTATGGGCAGGAAGCAGTAAACAACAGCAGCAGTCCGTTCTACCCCAACTATAACTCAAGTTTCATCAAGGGAGGCAATCTTCTTCCTCCCTAGAACTTATCGTCGGTAGCAGCATGGAGCGAAAGTTACACCTAGTTTTAAAATGAATCATTTTATAATTTATAATGATATTATTATATATATCTTAAGATGGATCATTTCATAATTTTAGCTTCATATTTCTGTAAAGAAATAAATGTAATAAATTATTCCAAGGCATATGTATGTAACTTTTCAATGATAGCACTATTATTGATTGACAATCGGTTTATTTTCAAATAATATAGCTATATTTTAGTTGCTTTTAGTTGAACGACTGCGAGCACCCTTAAATTGTAGTTCTTCCAATGGCGGCAAGCCTAGAAGCTCACGTCGCTTTCGCTTGCCACGCCAGATGGCCTCCTTGAATAGATTGCAGTAGAGCTCCACAGCGGCAGGGGAATCGTCATTTCCGGGCACTGGATACGTAATTAAATTGGGATTGCAGTTGCTGTCCACGATGCCAATGGTGGGTATGGCCATTTTAGCTGAATCCCGCACAGCCGTGTGCTGCGACATCACATTGTTCTGTGTGTTGAGGAAAATGCACAGATCTGGCAGACGCGTCACAGCATCAAATTGCACATTGGCATTGGTAAAGATGCCGCCACGCCAGAAACGCGTATGGGAGAATTCGCCCGCTTCCATGGCCTTTTGCTCCACTAAATGTGAATTGAGGGCATTCCGATTGAAAAACAATATGATGCCGTCACGGAAAGCAATGTGTGCCGTGAAG
Source organism: Drosophila histrio (assembly GCA_958299025.2). Taxonomy (NCBI): domain Eukaryota; kingdom Metazoa; phylum Arthropoda; class Insecta; order Diptera; family Drosophilidae; genus Drosophila; species Drosophila histrio. Next base: position 28,246,893 of record OY282580.2, on the reverse strand, counting down.
TTGAGGGCATCACGTAAATGCGCCGCTGTCTTGTCCAGATCAAAGATCAAATGGCCCAATCGACTGCCATACAGATACGGACGCATACGGTCGTCCAGGGAACCCTCCTTGTGGCCATAGTGCACGCGCGCATTGAACAGATCCCGCACTGTAAACAGATTGTGCACTTGGAAGTAGTCGGCATGCTTTAGGATGCGTTCTTCTATTGCTGCAATGTCCTCCGGTTCATCGGTCTTGGAAACGGGTGTGGGAGCAACTTGTGTGCTTTGCAGGCGGCCTTGCAAAGCGCACAGCTGGCCAAAACGAGGCACTGAAAGCGACAAACATTGCAGTAATGTTGCATTTTAAGTCATTAACTCACAATTATTAAAAGTTTTTCTCAACATTTTTTCGCGTGCTGCGGCCGCTGTTTTCATAACATGAAACAGTGTGACCGTAAACGGAAAATATAAGAATACAGCAAGTGAGGCGTACTAAGCGCAAATAATGCAAAAATAATCGATACCATTAATCGTTTAGTGAGCAATTTAGTTTTGCATTAAAACATTTTTAAAGCAACGTGGCGCGCAATTTAAATTATATATAAACAATTCTTTAATGTTGGAACAAGTTTATAACCGCCACCACTCGGGCGCCTAATTGCTATTTCTTAATTCTAATTAAAAAGTAAAACAATATTATAAATTCAAGAAAAATCTTACGAAAATGCATGCTCCCAAAATAGATAGTTTTCCTTTGCGAATTTTGTGAATTGTAACTATTTCTGGAAACCAAGGAACCACACGTATGAAAACTGCAGACCCACCTATGGTTTGTTTTCGAAACTTAAAATCGCCACCTATGGGTTGCTTTTACGATGATAAATTATGAAACACCATCGATAGTTTATAACAAAATATAATATTAGTTATATCGAAAACGCCATCGATAGTTTTGCAGCTTTACTGCCGTGCGATTGTCAACGCAGTAATGTTTATGTTTAGTTTATTGCAAAATTAATAATACATCATGGAAATTGAACAAACGCCCCCAAATGTCGCCACATCAGATACGAATTCCACATGTGAGTACATGGATGCCGAGGGTGAACCAGAACCCGAAGCAGAACTCAGCGCTGGCGATCTCTACCAGGAGGCGGAGCTCGCAGAGGCAGAGCACCAGGGTCACAGTATTATCTCGGAGTTGCGTGATGAGCTGAGCACGCGTCCCCGTTCCGCGCTCAGCCCAGATGCAGACACAGCTACGGGACAATCAAAAGATTTGGCCGCTTCCGTAGAGTCGCTGGCGCTGAGCACCTCCACGAGCGCCAAGACCGAAGACAGTGGCAGTAACAATGCATTCGACGAAGATTTGTATGATTATCAGCATGACAGTGTATGGCGAGGCCAGAAAAAACACATATTCATTTTAAGCGAGGCCGGCAAGCCGATTTACTCGCTGCACGGCAACGAAGACAAGCTAGCAACCTTATTTGGTGTCATCCAGGCGCTGGTGAGCTTTGTCCAGCTCGGACAGGATGCCATCACATCTATACATGCGGGCAGCATTAAATTTGCCTTCATGCAGCGTAACTCGCTCATACTGGTTGCTGCATCCCGCACCAACATGAGCGTTCAACAACTGCAGTTGCAACTTAGGTGAGTAATGATTTATGTGAGTAACTTCCTCAGATAGCGACAATAAATAGCGTAGGGAAATTTAGAAACAAATTTAAGTTATTTTCGAGAGGTATATCCGAAAAAAAACTAAAAGATTTGATATTTAAATAGATAAAATCAATCAAAACTTAAGCAATAGATGCAAATACAGGGTGGTTCAAAAATAACCACCCAATTGGAAACGCTATAACTTTTGCATGGGGCCAAATGTTAATTCGGTTTTGACAGTAAACAAACCCAGAATGCAATATCGACAAACCATTAATCGATTTATTTATTTACTTAACAGCTAGAAGAATCATTACGAATTTAAAATTAAAGTAGAAAACAACGTTATAAAATTTACAATTAAATTATATTACATACAATTTTAAATTTATAGCTGAAAATATAAAAGAAGACAGTTAAGTTGTTAATTTGTAAGTGAATCCGGTTAGCGCTAGTATATAATATTATACATTTAAATTCAAGTAAAATTAATATTTGAAAATATAAAATAATGTTGTAAAGTTCTTTTACAAGGAAATTATTGTTGTTGTGGAATATTTTGATATATTATATTAGATTTGAATGATTTTAAAACTAAGTGAAATTAAACGAAGCTGATTTTTTTTGTATCTTTCAGTGATGTCTACTATCAAATACTCTCCACGCTCACTTACTCACACATGTCGAAAATATTCGAGAAACGTAAAAACTTTGATTTAAGACGTTTACTATCTGGAAGCGAACGTCTGATCTATAATTTGCTGGCCAATGACAGCAGCAATGCCAGGGGTATGTTTTTAATCCAACTACTATCATTCAATAACTAAAATGTCTGTTTCTTTGCCTTTAGTTTCCAACAACATTTTCACCTTTCTGACCAACTCGATACGCGTCTTTCCACTGCCGACAACCGTGCGCTCGACCATCGTTAGCGCCATACAAAGCAATTGCTCAAAGATCAAGAAACTTGTATTTGCCGTGCTGATAGCCAACAACAAACTGATTGCATTGGTGCGCATGAAGAACTACTCGATACATCCGGCCGATTTACGATTGATTTTCAATCTTATTGAATGCTCCGAGTCGTTGAAGAACTCTGAGAACTGGACACCCATTTGCCTGCCTAAATTTGATATGAATGGTTATTTGCATGCGCATGTTTCGTATCTGACCGACGATTGTCCGGCATGTTTGCTCTTGATGTCCGTGGATCGTGATGCATTCCACACATTGTCAGAGGCCAAAGAACGCATCACGGAGAAGTTACGACGCAGTCTTTGCCTGCAGGCCATCAATGATGAGCTGCAGCAGCCGTACAATGCTAAGCTGTATCAGCAGGTGGTGAACATACCGGATCTGCGACACTTTCTGTACAAACCAAAGGCAGCAGCGCAGCTGCTATGTCCAATGCTTCGGCATCCGTACAAATCTCTGCCCGAATTTGAGCGCCTCGAGGCCATCTATTGCAGTATGTTGCATCGCATACACAACCATTCACGGCCGCTGAAACTCATCTACGAGGTGAAGGAACGTGAAGTGGTACTCGCTTGGGTGACGGCCACTTATGAGTTGTATGCGGTATTCGAGTCCATTGTGGATAAGGCAACAGTCATTAAGAACGTGGACAAGCTTATCAAATGGATTGAGAAGGAATATGATGTGTACTTTATACGTAACCATGCGACATTCTAAATACTTTTTACGATCCCCTTGTAATAATAATGAAAGCCCGCATTTGTATAGTAATGGGCGATCTATGACACATGTAGTCTTTTCGTATAAATATTTGTACATGCGTATTGCCCGCTTTATTGTTTAACAATCGAAGATGTTGTTCTGTTGCAGTTGTAACTACTATATTATTATAACTGATTTTTATATATAAGTGCATTTGTATGCCATTTAATAAGCATGTAAATTTGTAATTTAAAGCATTAAGTAAAATGAAAAAGAAACTACTTACTTTTTCCTAATAATTAATATTTAACAAAAAGTCTATGACTAAAAGAAAAACGACGTTAATTCAAATTGCGCAACAGTTGTGGTGAAATGTTAAGTTGTGGTGAATGTTAAATATACATGAAGTTGGCTGCGCGCAAATATCGTCTCACTTGAAGTTGGCTGCGCGACACGCAAGCTTTAGCGTTTTCGTCTCCGTTATCCTGCTCACTTGACATAAAAAAAGGCTTCCTCAGTTGAGTACAGGATATAAGCGTGTGCGGTACAAAAACGCGCTAGGAAATCGAAGATCGGAAATATATAACACACACACAAATGCAAGTAAAAAAATAAAAAAGAGGAAAAAAGTTAACTAGTGCCAACAATATAAGGAATATCCAAATTGAATTTCAATAAATAAGTGATGTTCGCATGGCGAAAACGTTAATAATATGCAGCTAAGTCTGTGCAGCCTTTTAGCTGCTGCTGCCACCGCCTTCTTACTCCCTTTTTAACATGCGCCACGCAATTTTGGGTGTTAAATGCTCGTGTATCTGTCGGTTTTTGCGCGCTAAGCTACGTCGGGCAGCGGCAGCGGCGGCGGCATTAATACACGTCGTCTACTCCACCCACACCCACGCAAACACACACACGCACGCACACACACTCGCATTTGCACATACACAGCAAAGGCGCCCACTGTGCACGAAAATAGGCAGAAATCAAGCAACGAATATACTACTATTTATGTATTTATGTTCATGTCCTTTTGCTCTGTGTGTGTTTTATGCTGTCACTGCTCGCTGCTCTGCTCTGCTGCTGCCGCGCCGCTTCGTTAGTTTTGCGCGCGTGTTAGTTATGCGTATGTATGTATGTATGTATAAGTATGTGTGTGTTTGGGGTTAGTGTGCAAATCATTTAATTTATTACTAAATGTATTTTTATACACATTTCTTGTGCACTTTCCGTTTCGCGTTCATTTCGTTTGCTCAACCATTCGTCGTTAATTTGCCGTTCGCTTTTTAAGCCAAATTCGTACTCTCATGATTATATCAACAGCCAGTCAGTCAGCAACAACAAGAACAACAACAACAAGTCGTCCTGGCAGCCAAAGTTTCACCTTTGTGCTTAGCAGACGCAAACGCACACATACACACACACAAACGCGCGTATACATGCACGCACACCAATACCAAGAGCAACACGGACACGGCGTGTCTTTTTGTGTATCCTAGAGTTATTTTTTGAAAGCAGCAGCAAACTGACGAAACGCGCGCGTGTTTTTCTGCCTGGCAAAAGCGAACGACGAACGGTTTTTCTTAAAAAGAGAGAAAACAGAAGTGTAGAAATCTATTTTTGCGGCTAAAGTTTTGTGCCGTCTTTTCGTTTTTATGGCTTTGCGTTCGTGTTTCTGTGTGTGTGTGTTTGTGTGTGTGTAAATGTGTATTTTGTGCAGTAAACTTTTTTAAGTGCAGCAATATTCTTGAATTTTTTAATAATTGGAAAAATTCTGCAAACTTGGCGCGATACGAATGAGTTATTTTAATAAAAATTATTTATATACAACACATAAAATATTTAATAGATGTTAGCTGGCTTTTATTTCGTTTTGCTTCTGGCGTGCAAGTAAAAATTATTTCATACTTTTGGGCTGACTCATAAATTACGCCAGATAAATAGTTGAAGCATACTTTTAGGCTGTTACATGTACTGCCAACAAGCAAGACAAAATACAAAAAAAAAGCCGTCCCACTGCGCAAAGTCAAATCTAATTCATTTCACAATTTGATTTAAAACTAACTTAAAGCTTAAAAAAACAGTAGCCAAAATGTCGTGTATAATTTAATTTAAAATAAAAAACAACATCAAAAGCTAAATACTATCAACTGCTGCCACAACTAAAAGTCCCTAACAAATATATAACAAAATAAAACAAAATAGCGAAAAATCCAATCTCCCTTAACAACTGCAACAATCTACAACAATAAAGGCAACAACTACAACTACAAGAGGAACAGCAACAACAACAGCAACAACAACTACAACTGCGACTATCACCGACAAATACAAACGGCAATTTCGTATTAATTTTATTTGCGCATACATTTTGCCGCGTGCTTATAAAAATTTACATAGAAACCAACACCAAAACAAGCAACAACAAGAACAACTACTGAATGGCAATACGGAGGAGTACAAGAAGAGGGTCCTGGTTAACTGCTGACCCAGCCAGCCTACGACTTTAGGTTAGTATGTCTTCCTCGTTTCGACTTATTGCAAAGCGAGAAACCAACTAAAAAGGGCTTGCCTCGAGCGAGCATGACTAAGAGATACGCTGTAGAGCAGCTACAATAGACTGTAGAGTTAATGACCTTTATGTTTTGCCTATTTAATATGCATAGAAAAATAGTTACTTATCTAGAGATCAACAGATGGTGTTTATCGGATCAAGACGAATTAACTACATGGCGTATAATAAAAAAATATAATTCACAGATGCGCCAATTTTGAATTATTCTTTAAAATGTCTTATAAAAAAATCTATAATATAAAAATGTCAGTTTGCATACTATTCACTGATAGATTTAATAAATTTCAGTTTATTTTCAATACAATCAAAATCAATAATAATAATGATAATTTCTTATATTTTTGTTATATAATGGATGTTTATATTGAAAACTCTGTAATAACTCTTAAAAAGTGATTTTTGTCGTATTTATTCTTCAAAATAGTTAATAATAATTAATCGAATGGTTTTGTATACATAGATACATACATATTCTCAATATTGTTAAACCCACTTTTGGTGCATACTTGCTTACAGGGTAGAAAAGTGTCCCTTTTTCCTTTGCATTCGTTTAACATTATGGCGCGTATGCTGCTGCTTCTTTACTTCTTCGTTTTCTTTATCTTTTATTATTGTTGTTTTTTCTTTTCTTCTTGTTTTTTTTTGTTGCTCTGCGCTTCATTTTGCTTATCCTTTTGCCCGGCTGCTGATCAAATAGGCATCATTTGCCTGGCAGGCAACACAAAAAGGTCGGCAGCAATTTCAAACGACAGTCAGTTGATGACTGTGTTGACATGAAATGAAGACTAGAGGGAGATAGAGTGTTGGAAAGAGAGAGGTAGAATAAGAAAAAGCATCTCTATATTTATATATGTGTATGTGCGTTTATGTGCTTACTATAATAACCCTATTTTTGACGTCAATTAATGACTCGGCACTAGGCAGACATTTTGGATGAAATTTAATTTTTTTGCCATATTTCTTGGGGTCGACAGCGACTTCCGGTCACTTTCCGTTGCCTGTTTTTAGGCGCTATATAAGAAATTGCAAAACGAACGTAAATTAAGCGTATATATTTGCGACTGTGCGTGTTGGTTTGACTTTCTTCTCTGTATGCGTGTGCATGTTGTGAAAATGAAAGCGTCATGGCAAAATCGTGTCTGTGTCGCTGCCAACTCGTTTAACCCCACGTGCAGAACTCTGCTCTCTGCTGGCTGAGTTGCTCGTTTTATCATGCACACACACGCACACACACACACACACACCCACCCACACACATATACGTACACACACCGGGGCAACATTACGAGCATTGTGCGGAATTTATTGAATTTTTATTGGATTTCTCTTGCGTAGCAGCAGCATTTCTAGCGCCATGCTGGCTGCTGTGTTGTCTCGTTAGGCGTGGCATAATTCATTATGTTGACTCACTCACCCAACCACCAGCCCAACCAACCAGCAACCCACCCAGTCCACCCAACCACTCAACTCGTCGCCCACTTTGACAGCAGCAGAGCAACTGGCTGGCGTGCTTTGCATATTAATATGCATTCCTGTGGGCTCAATTTATGATTTAAAGAGCTGCCGACTGACGACGACGCTCCCAACTCAAACGCCTGCTTCATTTTCAGCTTCCGCCTGTTGCCTAATCACTACAACTTTTCGACCCATCCATTGTAAAGTCATTTAAGATTTTTTACACAAGACCACAAACAAAAAACACAAATTTTAAAGAAATTATTACGCTGCAAAGATCAAAACGAGTCGCTTTAGGCTGCAATCTGAAGCCATGTCCATGACCCACAAGTTTACCTTTCGTATCAAAAGCTTCGATTTGTTTTTTTTTTTTTTTTTGCCTATTGGCCAATTGCCACAAGACAAGGGACGTTTCCTTCTGCTTGTTTGTCAGCCAATATGATTGTGGAAAAGGCTTTAAAACTTCTAGACGTATTTTTTTGACAGGCCAAAAGAAAGCATCATCAAGCTAAAAGAACTTCTTTTGACAGCTGCTTTCAGGCACTTTCAGTAACTATTTTTCAAGACATTTCATAACGAAAATATCAGGACAATGCTGATTTGTTCTTTTCAAATAGATGAGTATAAAATAGAAAGGTTGTTTTTGTGTATAATAATAGACTTTCTTCTACGTATCTTTGAAGTTTAAATTATCGTTTATTTGGAATTAAAATGAGACTATAAATTCAACCTTAAAATCAACTAGCTTTAGACACTTTCGTGATTAATAGATTCTTATTTTAAAATATATAGATCATTAACTTATACTTATTAACTTAAAAACTTGCAGAATAAATTGTCGTTTAATAAAAATAACTTAAATAACAACTGAAATCAAGAGAATTAACTACTATGGTTTATTTATTGTTTTTTTGCAATATTTTTAATTTCAATATCAAAGTTCACACACAAATCTTAAATATATTAAACGATTTACACTATATATTGAATACTTTAGCTTAGGGATGTAAAAAACCATCGATATATCGGACATCGATGGATTTTTGAAGGCAATACCTCGATGTTTCCCGATGTTTTTGCTGATCCCGATGTTGACCGATACCTGGATGTTGTGGTAAAACATAGGTCAGTTCAATAAATATTTTTAAAGATACCTTTTTTCAACGTAGCTCAGTTGAATCGATTAATTCCTCATCGAACGACCGAACAATAATGGGATTTAAACGAATGAAGAACCTAGACGATCCACAATCAGGAACATAGAGAACATGGGGAGAAGTAAATTTTTGCTATTAAAGCATAATCGTCTTCCTGTGTTTTGAAGTTTTTGATGCTTTAAAAGAAATTTTTTGTTTAGTCATATTGATAATTTCAATTATACATGTGTATTTATAAGCTGGCGTTAAAAAAACTTGAAATTTGGCTTATTTTTAACAAATAGTACAAGAGCTTTGAAAACATCAAGGTATTGAAAATGTTTGCCCTATAACTCGACCAACATTGAGGTTGATTTGGAAATCGCATCGAGGTTTTCATTCAAATTTGCATCCCTACTTTAGCTTAATAAATAAAATACTTTTGAATTTTCGAGTCTTAACGAAAATCATGTCATTATTAAAGACTCTAATTTAGTTTTTCTCTGGCATTAACACTTTGCTACAAAATAGAGTTGTCATCAGTTATTCGGATATGCATATTTCATAAATTTTTCGTAACTTTTGCTTAAAGTAATCCCGTAAAAGTTTTCAATATCGTTGCGTTGTGTTGTGGTTGCGTAAGGGATGCTATCGGCTGACCCCTGACCTCTGTCCCCCGTCCCATGTCCCCCCTCTGCACCACCATTTGCTGTGGGCCAAAGCAAACATTTAATATTCACGCTTGAGCGCACTTTCAGCGAAAGAACTGTGAAGGGGAAAGTGAAGGGGAAGGCAGGGCAAGTGAAAGAGAAAGAGGGGAAAATGGTGGGACGGAACTCGGAAACTGACAGGCCCAGTAAAATGTGTGAACTGTTTGACGCTTATCTATGCTTCTGCTTTTGACCAAATTTTATTGCCTCTTTCCAGGCCAAGTGTTTCGTTCCGTTACTTTACCCATTCCCCTTTTATTTTACTGCCAGAAGAATTGTTTGTCTATATATATATAGATGTATATATACAGACATATAGCAGCTGGTTCTTGTGCAACTCATCGAGTAAGTTGTGGCATTGGCAATTAACGATGTTGCCTGTTCATTACTTGCAACTTGCAACTGTAATTATATTAATCATACGCCATGTTGTGCGCACAGCAACTTATCTTTTTTATGAAAAAGAAAAAACGCTGCTGATGTCCAACTAAATGCAAAGCATTTGAAGCGCTTTAAATGCAATTTGAAATGAAGCTTGTTTACATAGCCGGGCATGTCCTGACTGTCGACTGAGGAAGGTCCTGCCTCAACGTGATGGCCAACAACGATTGCAAAAGTGTCTTTCCTTATTTTCTTGTTACTGACGTTGTTCGAGTTCGTGATTTCTGCTGCCGGCGCTTGCAACTATCATTCAACTTTTATGTGAGCTACTGTCTCTGTTTGTGTGTGTGTGTTTGTGTGTGTGTGTGTGTGTGTGTGTGTGTGTGTGTGTGTATGACAGGCAGGCACAAAACAAGCCATACCACAATAATAGTCTGTTGAGCTAGTCAGTCCTAGTCAGGCCATCAACGGAAGTGCTCGTCGCCATTTTTAGTGCACTTCTTGAAAGTGCGCACATTTCCGTTTGGCATCAATGATTCGCCCACTGCCCCACGGCTCAGGACACGCCCCCTATAGCCTACCGCCCACTAGCTACAGCTTTGCTTCCTTGCCTCTCCCTTTCTCCCTCCCTCTCTCTCGCTCTCTCTCTCTCTCTCTCTTTCTAGCTTCGCTTCGTTTTTATGTTTCGTTGCCGTTGGCTGTTGGCTTTTTGCTTTTGCTGATTTTAATTTTGGTAAAAGTTGTCACATTTGATTTTTAGCAATTGTTTGGTTTTATGTATCCGCCTCGTTCGCAGTTGTTGTCTTAACTTACTTCGCTGCTGCTTCTTTTCTCTTTTTTATTGCCTTCCTTTTTTATGTGCTCGCAAGGCATCCCTAATGGCTTTCAACTGGCGCAAGTCCAGATTGGCTTTAATCGTGACTCTCTGCCTGTTGCTTATGACTGCAAAATTGCGGTTGAAAATGTGATGTAAGCGGAAGAACTTTGACTAGATTAAAGTGTGTGTGAAAAGTGTGCGAAAACTAAGTCAAGTTGTAACTGTGCACTGAAGTAATTTCAAGAGTCTTAGCTGAGATGAAAGAAGTCTGATAAAAAGCAATTACTATCTCACAGATACGGACGGGTATAGGAAATGAATAGGAAAACTGATTACACTGTCCTGTCGGTCGCCTTGGGAGAGAGAGAGAGAAAACTTCTGTTTATCAATGCTGTGACAATTGGTCTGAGCTCACAGAAAATAGTGATGTTATCTCAGAAATTGTGACACTGGGCACAATTCAGATGGACAAGTTGGATATGTCAATAAATGGCATCTAACTATGCCAAGGTCTATTTTAAAAGGACAAAAGGAAAAATCACAGTTTGCGAAAAAGCCATCTAAATGTTCCGAAAATAACTGGGCTGCTTTGCAGACTAGACTTACTTATTCATGTAATACAAGATATAATTATGAGCTCTAGACTTTCATAGATAATATACGCAATTTTCATTGAAGAAGCTCAAACTTAAGTACTTAGAATATAGAGCTGAGAAGTAAAAGGCATGTATAAATGTAACATTTAAAATATCAAACATTATTAAGTTGCTTTTAGAAAATCTAGATTTTGTTCTCTTTGTCTAATACTAAACGAAACGTTCAATCAAATTTCAAGCTAAGAAACGTCAGATTGCTATAAAATATTCAGGATACTCAGCTAACATAACTATAAACAGCTTTTATTACTGCAATTTTCGCTTTTCTACTCAAAATGCAAAGCTTTAAGTTATTCATCGATTTCATCATTTTAACTAATTCATTTGGGCTGCCTATTAATTAGCATATTAATAATTAATTTGAATAAACTACAATAGAATCTCTAATGAAATCAACTAATTTATTAATTAATTATAGATTATGTGTTTTGTTATGCCCAGCAAATTGAATTGCCTTTTTGTCATAGTCTTTTGTTCGCTAAATTTTAGTTAAGTTAGCACTGCACGTTGCATTTTGGCCCAAAGCGTCATTTAAATAAGCCAACTTAACAAATTATGCATTGTTGGCAATTTCTTATGAGCTTAAGCTAAATGCAATACGAGTACTTAAAGTGATTGTATGGAAAATTCGCTCCTGGCAGTCCACACGGACTTAATATTTAAGGCATCTGAGGCTCTTTCATTTTGATTATACAACCAAAATGCTTTCCTCTTTGTCACTCTCTATCTATGCCTGTTTCTGTCTCTATCTTCGTGTGACATTGCCGCCTGGTTGCATTTTGTACATGTACACGAGATGCATGTTATACAGATACGCCCAGACTCAGGCCGAGAATGACACTGAGAGCGCACATGCTGTGACAGCAGCACCAAAAAAAAGAAAGAAAGCGGAAGGAGACTGTGTGCGACTCGCAGATACCCTGCTTTGTGACATATGCTACGTTTCGCTCTACTTACCTCACTTCCACCAAGAGTTTGTTGAATAACTTTATTTGACTGGTTAAAGATAAATACAACCACATTTTAAAATGTACTTCGGTTTCTTAAGATTTGCTGACTGAATATCATTTATATATATTTTCTAATTGCTATAAAATATTCAGCATACAGTGTTGACGTGTAAAACTATACATCTACCAAGGCTGGAGTATTTATCTTTTGAAATGCGATTTAAATAAGCTTTCTTTAGGTTTGGTGTGTAGGATAAAAACTTAATAAATACTTTTTTCTGTTAATTTGTATCAAGAATTTATTTCAATATAAATATTATTAATAAATATAGTTCAACTTAATGCTACCCTTTATATTTTAAATGCATTTACAGGGTATCAAATGAAAGGGAAATTTGAACTTTGTTAAGAGCGAAAAACGCCACAAATTTTCGTTAAAATAGAATTTGGAGCGACATTTTTACGCTCTTTCAAGCGAAATAAACATGAAAATGTTTGCGACTATTTTATGTGATATATTTATGCAGAGATGTGTGTGTGTGTGCGAGTGTGTATGTGTGTGTGTATACGCTGTAGACTCACAACAAAGCCAATAAAATGCTGTAACCTCGAAAAGTTCAATTTTTTGTATACATTAACATTGAGATGTGCTTGACAATTTTTCACTTCAAGCAACAAATTATGCCGTAGCACAACATTGGGCGCACCCACACTAGCTCCGTTGAGTTTTCAAGGATACCCCCACCCGCATCTCTTGCCCCACCGCTCAGCCCCCCCTCTTGGTTCCCCTCTTGTCCCGCTCATGTCCGCTTTGGTTGTAATGCGTGCCGTGCCGCCTCGCCAGCGACTTTTATCTAAAAGCGCACTTAGCCCAAGTAGGCCAAGTAGATTACGGCCAGAGAGCTGCTGGCTCCTGTTCATATCCACATAGTACACATACATGCATGCACGCATAGATGTGTCATGTATAATTTCTGTGGGTGTTTAGCAACCATAAATATGTTTAATATTGTATTAATATTTCATCATTAAACATTAATTTTCAAAAGCAATTACAATCCATATCGATTAAGGATATGGAATCTTAGATTAAAGTCGTGAGTTATTAGATATGATAAATGATAAACAGTATAAATTATATATTTCTATAAATTTAGTATAAGTATACGCAAATATGCAAACTAGAAGGCAAGATTTACTATATTAATTATTATAGATACAAGATTTATCATACCAAATATATATAAAATATATAATAGCTTTAAAATTCAGGATAACTAATACTTGTATCGTATACTTGCTTTTCGTATCTTGTATTTTGTATCTTTATATTAAACACAAGGTCAATTATTGAAGATACAAAATGTGGAAGATACAAAAGGTTACTAGATGCAATTATAAAGTTACCTCTTTCTTAATTATGCATTTTTTCTATAAAACACTACAGTAAAAGATGCATTTATTATTATAAAAGATAGAAGATGCAGAATGTGATATCAAATGTATTTAATTCAAGTATTAAGTTAGCACATAAATAGCATTAATACAGACACAGCGTTGAGATAAGATATTTTCTAGATAAACTATATGATAATCGTATATAGAACACATACTATTTATAAATAAATTTGTTATGCTATTCTTATTCTTGGTACTCACTGAGAAGCACTTCAAAATCGAGCTTAAACCTTGAAGATATGACATTGCTTGCCTGATGAATTGATAAGCCGTTAGAGGCATCTTTATGCTGTTACATATATTGCTCAAAGATATTCAAGTTCATAAGCTATGGCCCATTATCCATGGTGCTTATTTACCCAACGGCTGACATCAAGTTGTGCTTATGTTTTTTTGGGAAAACTTTATAGACAATGCATCCTGCGATGTTTTAATGATATAAACAGCAAACACTTGAGCAAATTGCGCATGTAAACAGCCCAAGGAAGCGCTTCCAAGTGGGTTAAGCAACAACAAGCATAATACCGGGTGCTAGACCCTGAAAAGTGATTAAAAAAAAAGTGTAGAAGAAAGAAAACTTGTTGTACAACAACGGGAACACAGCATCGGCAACGGAAGCTGTGTTGACAGCGTTTCTGGTAATGTCCTTGGGAAAGGTTTTAAGCGAACCGAGCCAAAGTCGAATCGACTTGAGTCCTGTCGCGTCGCGTCGCGTCGCGTCGTGTCGAGTTGAGTCGAGTCGAGTCGAGCCGAGCCGAAAAAAGCCTTTTGGCGCAATAACGGCACAACCGTTACAGTTTTTCATTATAGAAAACCCTAATTGGAAAAGTGTTTTGGGCTGCCACTCGAAGCTTTTAGCTCAAATGTCAGACAATGGAAGACAGGGTAGGAGATAGAAGATGGAAGATGGAACTGTTAGAGGATGCGAGACGATGTTGTCCGATTTGTTGGCTTTTGAGGGTCGCTCCAGGGAGTAGAGCTAAAGAGGTAAGTGGGGTTTGGCTATCAGCGTGTTGGCATTAGGTTTTTGGCTCTTGTCTGTCCGCTGAAGCGCAGCTGCTTGAGCTTATTTAAGCAGATAGAGAGAGAGAGAAAGAGAGAGCACAGGACACAAAGGATTCGCCACAGAGGGACAACAAAGAGTCGAGAGTTTGAGTAACGACAGCCGGCGCACAATTTGTCCTCAACATTGCAATCGCTTTGCTTGTTGCTTGCCATTGTCTAATTGTTAACCATTTTTAGTAGTCTCAACAAGAGTGTGTGTTGTGTGTGTGTGTGTGTGTGTGTGTGTGTATTTTGTTGCATTGTTTGATTGTCACACGCTATAGCATTGTGCAACAATGTCTACACACGAGTCTGCAAAATAACATTTGTCTAATGAAAGGCGCCATTGCTCTATCTCCCTCTAAACACATCTCTACATCTTGCTCTGTCTCTATGTCACTGTCTCTGCTTCACGCTTGTCTATTTTCAGCATATTACCTATTATATTATTATTATTGTTGCTGAGACAGCTCAGAGGCATTAAATGACCTGAGGTGCGCATCCATCAAAATGTTGCCAGACCACATAAAACAAAAGAAAAACAACAATTGAGATACTAAAGCCAAAATAAATCCAATTATCATGGATGGATGCAAAGAGTCTATTTAAATTGCCTGAAAACTTGTATATTCATTTCAGCAAATTCCAAAAATAATACATTTATGTATGTATGTACATTTAAGAATAGTAAATGTGTTCGTTTGTATGGAATGCACTTTCTTTGAAAAGCAAATACATATGTTGTTCATAATTATTTATAATAATTTCAACACGCACACTTGCCGCCTACGAAGAATTTGACTCTACTTAAATTGCCATAAAACTTGTATATTCAGTATTAACATCAACAGAATTCACTTGAATTACAGCGGATTTACAGATACTTTGGAAACTTAATATACTACATAATTGTTATTCAAATGTATTGCTAATAATTTGAACATTAATACGTGCTACTTACGAAGAGTTTGACTATACCAGAATACTTGTATTACAATTTGATCAAATTCCAAAAATAATAAACATTTAACAAGCCGATCAGTCGAGCGCACGCGACAGTTGGATACCCTGTGCAGGTCTTCAAAGAAAAGTATTTTGATTATAATGGGATTGCTTATATTTATTTATATATATATTTCAATATATCGCTGGAAATCGATTTTGTTGATATGGAAATTGTTTATTGTTTAAATACTATAATAGTAATGTAATAGTGTAAAGCATGTGTATAGGCAATTGGTCATTGAGTGCTCGACAACTCCTGAACAATAGTGCTGGAATATTTTATCATATGCGGTCTCGCTCCGACCAGCAATTATGAAATAATTGATTTAAAACAAGTTTCTTAATATCTCCTTTATTTATAGAGTAATTGTTATGAAACTTGCAGCAAATTGTTATATATTGTTACACTGTTGAGTTAAGTTGTATTATCTTAACAATTATGCGTGCAAGCAATCGCTAATATTAATTTAAACTCTCTAGCTTTTATAGTTGCTGAGATCCACGCGTTCATACAGTCGGACGGACAGGTGTCAATCGACTCGGCTATTGATACAGATCAAGAATATATATATCGGGTTGGAGATGCCTCCTTATGCCTGTGCCCTTTTTTGCCCATTTTTAATGGGTACAGGGTAAAAATATAGAAAATGTTGTATGGAACAACAAATTCCTTTTTAAGCAAACAGATTCCACATGCATGATAAAAAGTGTAGCATACCTTTATGCGCTTGCTTTAATTAGCATGCCAGACTTTTCGACAGAAACTCAAATACACGCTTCATCAAATTCATGGGAATTGCAACAAATTCACAGTTACTTTGATAAATAAATATTTTTATTGCTAATAACCTATACATGAATACTTGCTAATTCCATTTAATTGCACAATAACGCAGACATCCATGCCTTTTGAAAATAATTGTAGTGTTGAGTTGAAACCTAATATACTAGAGTCTGTAAACCGGTTATTAAATTTATGATACTTGCAACTTAAATCTGTTGAAGCTGCAACTGGACGTGTCCACTGGCTTGTGGTCAATTACAACATGGTAGACAAGTCAGCATGAACTCGAAATTCTAATCAGCAACTGCAGCTGCAAACAAATTGTGATTTGCTCGTTGAACAAGCCACAAAAATTGCAATTACTTGTGTGCGAATGTGTGTGTGTGTGTGTGAGAGTTGGATGTTCAATCTGTTCAACAGACACGCACACACAGGCAGACATGCCACACATTGGGACGGACAGAACGTTATTTCCAAATCGAAACGATGCGAACCGATGAGGCAAGCAATGCAGAAAACTATGCTACAATAATTTTGCAAAACAACAACAGCAACAACAAACGCGTTGTTAATTGAAAACTGTGTCTGGCTGTCTGTGTGTGTGGGTGTGTGTGTCCATTGGTTTTACAGTTTTCAGCCAAAAGAGATTGAATGCTACACACACACACACACATACTATACATTCGCCGTGGCCCCGTCGCATTAGCTGCAGTTGAGCGAGTGTCAAGGTGAGGCCAGGTAAACCCAACCAGGCAGAAAACAGGCAACAACTTGTCAACAACAACAAGAGCAACACAATTGGAAAATATCTGCTGCACACTCTTTATAGCCATATCTAGCGCTGGCATCTGGCCAAATCACGTAATCATTAACTTGTTTATAGCGCATGTGCCAACTGGGAATGAGCCTACATTCGGCAAAACTGTATAAAAAATATATATGAAATTAATTTCAATTAGCGTCAATTTGCTTAACACCTGTTTAAGCCTTTTGCAAATTGGAATTGTTTGTATTAACTGTTTGTTTATCCAGTGGCTTCATTTTCGAAAAAAGAAAAAAAAATCCATAAATCACAATTAATACAATTAAATTTGATTTTATAGCCAATTGCAAACTGCCAACTGCCAAGCAATTTTTTTCACTTTGGCAAATGCAAAAAAGAAATTATAGCATACAACCAGGCGCCACTTAAAAAATCATTTTCCATTTGCCATGCCACGCCCATTGCGCTTCGCTTCACATCGTCTGCGTCCATTGGGACTTCTTACATTGTACGCGTATATTATTTGCATTTGTTTGTTTGTTTTGCTCAACTGCATTTGCCTTTTTTTACGATATCTGGTTGCCCGTTATGTGCTTCGTTGACACTCGCCTGGGGGGCGTGGCAGTGTGTCATTCCCCTGAGCGATGACAGTCGCTGGCATGGGCAATATGAACAATCTTGCTAATTAACATATGACTTTAATAACGTTGAGTTTACGCTGAATATACATTTTTCCCAGAGCTGATTCATCTTTTTGTTTTAACTGTCAAATATACGAAACAGTTAACTGAATTCGATGCGAAATCTTTCTTTATTCGTTCATTCAAATGGAAAATTCAATTCATTAAATTATAGCGTTGCCACCTTGCGATACACATAAGGGAGCATGCATCTGTCTGGCCAATTTTTTTTTGATCTAGCAACTGATATTGTACAAATTTCCTATTTCCCATTTTAACTCTTTTATTGATTTAAAAGTTACACTTACATTCAAGCAGTTCTCCCAGCTGAACTTTGTTTTTATGACTCCATAAAATTCAAATTGCCGTAATGCGTAATTACGTGTGAGTGCGTGTTTGAGTATCTATTACTTTTTATACAGTTGTATATCCATTAAAATTGTATAATAAAGGGTATTATAACAGTTTGCAAATTTATGTAACAGTACAGTAGATTTAATCATGTCCATCTTGCTGTCTGCCCGAATACAGGGTATTGCATAGTCAAGCACATAGCATGCCGTGGTTTTACTTGTTTTAAATTCATTGAAATGCCAACTGCACATGAAACGGCAACCAGCAAAATGTACACGATAAAAACAGTTAAAGTTAATTGAATGTAAAAACTGCGGCGGTGAAAGCAGCCCATAGGTAATTACATATAAGTAATTAATTATCAATGTAGATATGCATATGAAATCAGATAAAATTTGTGCATTCACAGCGGCGGAACCACAATGTGTCATAAGCATTAATCATCAGTTTAAACGGCGTTAATTCACAGTGAACTATGGAGATTAATTAATTTAAAATGTGGTTCATTGTCGTAACTCGAAAAGTATTTGAGATATGAAACTAAAAGCTTAAGCGTCTTGGGGAACAAGCAAGTCATTATTTTTATGTGTGTCAACTTTGGTATGTTTTGTCGTCGTCTTTGTCGAAAATTCTGTTAAAATCGTGAAGATTACTGAAGCAAATCGGCATTTCAGCAGCCGAAGCATTGCCCAAGAGCTTAACATTGACCAGAAAACAGTTTTAAGCCACTTAAAAAATGCTGGACTTAGAAAGAAGCTAGGTGTAAGGGTGCCTGACGAATTATCTAAAAAAAATCATGCTGGATATAGTTTCTATCTGCGAATTCTTGGTCAAACGTAACGAAATTGACCCATTTCTTAAACGGATGACGACTGGTGTTGGTCACAATGGTGAGAAAACGATCCTGGTCAAAGCGCGGTGAATCAGTTCAAACGGTAGACAAGCCAGGAAAGCTATGTTGTGCATTTGCTGGGATTAGAAGGGAATCATCTACCATGTGCTGTTTCTATATGGGCAAACACTTAACTCGGAACTCTATTGTCAACAATTAGACCGTTTGAAGGTTTCAATTGCCCAGAAGCGATCAGAATTGGATAATAGGACAGGTATTGTGCTACATCAGGACAACACTAGACCACACACATCAACAATGACGCGCACCAAACTAAGGGAGCTTGGAAGAGAAGTATTAATGCATTCACCTTATAGTCCGGATCTTTTTTTTTATAGCCTACTGTTACTATTAATAACAACTTATACTGTAGTGGTATTTAATATTCTAGCAAATATACATATGTGCATACTTAAACCTAGATAATAGGGTAAATGAATGAGGAAAGGGAAAGATTATATGGTTCTGTTGACAAGTGAACTCTCTGGAGCCTCCTTACTCCTTATCCTTACTCTGTGGATACGTCTTCCTCTCAGGAGCCTTTGCACCAGCTGGGTCGGATGATTTGCGAGCTTGTCCAGATATGCAGCAGCTTGGCAGATGATAACATCTCCGATCCTCGGTATCTGGAGTTCTCTCTCAATATCTATTTATTGGGGTTCGGCTTTGCAGCTCTCCAAATGGGTGCCAGAATAACTTTGTAGATGTGCGTCTTGTTGGTAAGCGATAGCTTATTCTTGGCGTTAATAAGCCAAGTCATGCTGCTCGCCATTGCCTTCAGCCGCCTAAATACCTCAGTTATGTGATGTTAGACGTTTGTTCAGAGTGATGCCAAGATACTTGTGAGCATGCTTATGGACTAAGAGCTCTCCATATAAGAATACCCCAGGCGTGGTGTCTTTTCTAAGAGTGTATGTGACTGATGCACACTTATCATGGTTTATAGCAATATTCCATCACAGGGTCAGTTCTTTATTAAAAATATCTGGACGAGATCTATAGCAGTGTAGACGCATTTGTCTCTGGCCATAACTGCAGTGTAAATTGTTGGGGTTCGAGATCGGTGAAGTCATTGAACCAAACGGAACATATTTGACATAAATCGTACCAGCCAATATAATATAATAAATAATATGATATAAATTAATATATTTAACTACATTTTTAATGTCTTGAAAGAAATTAAAAGTGTTTAAATAATAACAATTGCTGCAGAGGAACGTTGTATTAAGAGCGGGCTAAGCTGAAAGTTACAATTTAATATTAACAAAAGTTGAAAACTTCGAGTAGCTTAAATGCTTTATAAAGTTTTCTATGCATTTTCTCACTTTCCATGCCATTCTGTAGATTTTGTGTAATGTCATTTTGTTGAAAAACGATACAAAAGTAGAGGACACGAAAACTTAGTCTTCCTTTTGTGTGGAGCAGCCTGTTAGCTGTAGTATTAATAATATTCATAAATCAACTAAACGCATGGAAATGTTTAACTTAATTTAAATATTTCAACATTTTCAAAATTCAATTTCAAGTGTTTCGAGTTGAAATCCTGAAATAGCAACAATGACAAAGTCTCATGTGTGTGTTTTAACTAAATTGGAAAAACTTTTCTCATTTTCAGATGTGCTCGTTGTGTCACACGTTAAATTTAAATCCGCAACTGAAGAGAACGCCACGCCCACAACGAGAACACAAAGTGCTGCAACTAAAACACATTTTTATACAACAAAAGCGAAAACTAACAACTAAACAACAAGAACAGCGGCAACAACAACAACAACAACATAAATAACAACTTTAGTGATATGGAACTGTGCATAGCAATAAAGTCAAAAGCTCAAAGTTCAATGCATCAAAGCAACTATCAAAAATGCCACCAAAATCAAATGAATCAAGTGAATACTCAAGTAAGCAGCCACAAAAGCCACAGAGATCGAGACCACCTGAAAAAGCAACAAAAAAACCAACGAGCAACTGCACAAATTAGCAAAAACCACAACAACAATAGCAACAACAACAATTGCTTGTTGCCACAATGCCACAGACTTCATTTGCTGCTCCTGCTGTTCCTGTTGATCCTGCAACATTCGGCGGCGTCTCCAGGCAGCGGCAGCAGTCGACGCGACGCTCTGCTCGCCTATTACAAACGTGCCCAGCTGCGTCAAAGCGATTCCTATGGCATCCAAGAGTATCGTCTTCAAGATGGTGCCGCCATGGACTTTGACGATCTGTCGCCCACGGGCAGTGTTGTGTCTGCTCTCAGCAATGCGGAGCGTTTGCGGAAACGTAGCGCCACCTCAACCACAGCTCAGACTGCACCGCCAACAACAACAACAACAGCAGCGCCCACAACAACAACAACCACAACAGCATCTACAGAGACACCAGCAGGAGGCAGCAAAGCACAAGAGAAATGTGAGCCAAAAGTGCTGGAAACTCTGCCCGATGAGCCGGTAAGTGAAGCCTTAAGTTAACCCAACATTTGTAGTTCTATGAATACCTCTTTATCCATTTATGGCTAAAATTATAAGCAGAAAACAATAATTTAATAGAGAATTGGGATTTAGTTTAGAGTTGAGATCTAAAAGTTTCACTTTATTCCAACATATGAACCTCATATGAACTCATTGTTTTATACATTTTAACAAATTAATTTCCATTTTTAATTACGAGGAATAAACTGTGTTAAAAGTATGTATATTAACTTTGCAATGAAGAAAGGGAATTAACTTTTCAACATGCTTTCATCTCCAGATACAGAATTAAAATCTTAATTAATAATTCAATCCTGAATGCTGAATTATCTTTATGTCGACTGCTTTAGGTTGATGTTAAGCAATATTATAAAGGTCAACCATGACATAAATATCTTTATCTGAGAATTATAATAAATATTTCATGTGAAATATTTTAACCAATAAAAGAATTGTGTTTACATGTGGAAGGTTTTTCCGTTTTCGAAGAAATATAAATTGCATAAGAAAGCCTGAAAATGTTACATTTTCTTCGCTCAGAAGTGAATTTTATTAGTTTCGCCTTAAATTAGATGTATAGTTTTGTAATTTCTGTTAATTAAACACAGCTAATGTCTATAAAAGCTTATATTTCTAGTAGCAATGCTAATAGCAGGATTACAGCTACAATAAATAAAGTACTAAACAATGTGCAATATAGTTAAATAGTTACCATCTAGGTCAGCTTAATAAATACTTAAAAATTAAAGATATTTTTCATACCAAACATACTAAATTAACCTATAAATAACACAGAAACCATGGCCTCTGGCCAAAACCAACACACTAAAATCCACCTCTGTGCGGAAGCCTTGTTGACAGTTCACCCAACTAACGAGGTCGATATTTAAAAATAAAAGTATTAACTTAATTTGATAGATAGCAAAATGGCCTGTTATGGATAATAATAGTAATGAAATGGACTAAAAATAAAAGGCACTTGAATAACTTGAAGCAAATTGGCGATTGTTGTTGGTAAATGTGAGAAAAAGTGCAGCTTGCAATCGACCCAAAGGCGGACAATTAGCATGAATATTTAAAATTGCTAACTTGACAGTTGATAAAGTGCTTCACGGTCGCTGAAAAATGCTGAGGGCCGAAAAACCCGAAGAGGGCGGGTTTTTTCAGTCTAATCAATAAAGTTGCTGAAGCAGCAGCAGAAGCAACCACCCCCTCACCACCCTCACCTCAGTTGCTTCCACGCCCCTTCCCTTACTCTACTCTACTCATAAGTTGATGCAGACTTCAGACTTTCATGCTGACAAAAATCTTTTTGCGGAAATCTGCGCGCATGAAATTGCTGAGGAAAATCCTCGTAGCCGCGCCCGTTTCCGCCCATGCAATGTTGTTGGTCGTAAAAAAAAACAAAAAAAAAATATTACGCATACGCCATGTCTGACGTACATTCGCATACGAACATAGCATACTATCGAGGGGGCGGGTGTTGCAAGGTATTACATAGGATTTGCAAGCAGTTGCGGCGGCTGTTTGACGGCATGTCACGCGTTTTGCTTCTGCAAGTTAATTAAAAGATACTAAAGAAGTCAGCCACGGGCTGAGGCTTTGGCTTTGCCTCTGTTTCTGATTCTCTCTCTTTACTCTTCTCTCTTCTGTCTTCTGACTCTGATTCTTGTCCCGTATCTGGTTGAAAGGCATCAACGTTATTTTAATTGAATTTGCATGATAATTCCAGCAAGAACTTGAAATTTAAAGATAGCGCCACTTTTAACCACAAGCCCATCAGAAAGTCAGCAGCTTTTGCAGCTATTTTTAGTCAACTGCGCGATTCGTATAAATGTTCAATAGGTCGGTGTGTAAACAATTTCCCTTTTGGCCATGACGTACAGCCAAGGATCGATGGCGTTAGCCGCTTTCTTGACGCAATTACCAAACAACTTGAGAGCCATAATTAAAAGATACAATTTCAATGGCAAGCAAATTTGTAAATTGCCATTAGAGCGATTTGTATCTCTCTCTCTCTCTCTTCAGTTGAGTGTGCTCTATTTAGACACGTAGCCCATATATATGTATGTATATGTGTATACATATCGTATCCATACAAAAATGTTGAATAAAATAATAAATAAAGTGGCGCACATGAAACAACAGCTGGATAAATCCAATACCCATGACTACCGATGCCTACATCAAGTTGCCTTCTCGCTTCCTTATTGTTTTCTCTCTGTGGTCAACAGTGGACGCGTTGTCGAATGCCTGTCGAGCATTTTTGTTACTTGTTGTTCTTATTGTTATTGTTACTGCTGGTGTTCGTTGTTGTTGGCCACGTTGTTCGCTTGGCAGCGGTTGCTTTTGTTGCGCTTCAACAACAGACAAGCGAAAATTTGTATGTATTTATATGCCTGCTGCTCATTTGTTCGCTTTTGTTTTACAGTAACAACAACAAGCGCGACAGCAACAAACCAAAAAAAAAAATAAAAGTTACTAATACTACACAATGTAACGCCAAAAAAATATTTAAGTAATTGCACCCCAATGATTCAGCTAACATTGAACATAGAAACGCTTTTTGTCGATTGAAATATGTATATATATTTTTTTAGTAGTAACGTCAATTTGTACGCCGCCAATAGTGAAGATAAATGCATTTAATTAAAAACTGCCAGCAAAATTGCCATGAAATCAATAAAAAAAATTTGAAGTATTCAATATACTCGTAAGTTTCCTTTTTGACATTGAAAAAAGCAAAATTGTATGTGTTTATAAAAAGAATATTATTAAAAAAATATAAGTGACTGGAAATGTTAACAATTAATTCATTAGTTTTACCAAAAATAGTAAAAATTCTTTAACAGCTTGCAGTGGGAGTATTTTTTATAGGACTTAATTTCGATTTATAGTTTAAATGAATTTATATAAAAATTGGAGACGCTTAAATATTTATCTCGTAAATTTTTGCCCATAAATTTAAAATATTAACATAAATCAACATACTATAGGTACATCTGTTAAACTACGGAAAATGGTAGAAATGCATATTCAAGTAAATGGAAATGGAAATTTCAACATTAATGCATTTAATGAACTTCTCTTTAGTTTGGAGTATCTCCGACTGAATGCTGCATTTACACTTATAAAAAAGTATTGCATAAGCGCTAGGCGTTAACCGGAAATGACTGTTCGAGGCGTTCGTTGAAGAGAACATCAGTAGATGTTTAATTATTTTATAAGTTTTTGTGCAATTTACTAAAATACAACTGCATTAACATTTGGAGTACAAAATGAAAGAAAACGAATGCGAATGAAAAAAGAACGGAAGCAAGAATGCTTTGCATAATGAAAGATGTGTAAAGATGTGTAGTACATACTTGAGAGCTGCCCAGATGAGATTTGCAAGTGTCAACAACAGCAACAACAACGAGAGCAACAGTAGCAGCAGAAAAGCAACAAAAGCAGCTGACATATTTTATTCATTAAGCACAAAGCGAATAACACGACGACAAACATGCAAATGACAACAGCAACAACAACTAAATGCCATATGGGCATGTAAATATTTTTATGGTCATAAGTAAGAATTTTGTATACATATTTATACGTATATATGTATATGTATATATATAAGTACAGATATATATATAGTATATATATATATATACATATGTATATGTATGTGGCAAATGCCGGCATATCCGAGTGCGCGACGAGATGTCGAGCATGAGACATTAAAAAGCCAGTAAAACGCGCTTTACGGATTTCATTTCAACTGCTTGGAGTGTGTGTATGTGTGTGTGTGCAGCAGCACTTGGCATAGTTGCTGGCTCAACTTACATATGTATATGTGTGTGTGTGCTTGCAAATGTATGCATGTTTTATTGCACAGTCGCTTCTGTTTGTGGTTTTTGCTATTTACAAGTGTTTCACATTTTTGTTGTTGTTTGTTCCTTTGCCGGAGACCGCAACACGCCTGAATGATTCTACCCCTCAATGTGTATTTGTATATATGTATATGTGTGGGTGTGTGTGTGTGTGTGTATGTCTGTGTGTAAGTTATTTGTGTACAAATATGTTTGTTTCTTGTTAATAATTCATTTGGCTTTTCATCTGGCACATAACGTATACGCAATGTGGTCGCCCCAGCGTTGAGCATTGCTAATGGGAAATATTTGTTGGAAAAGCCAAAGGTGACTCACCCACACACACACACACAGAGAGAGAGAAAAACTCCCACACTCTCTATTGCGGTTACCTTTTGTTTCCAAAAGCCATAATGATGTCATCAGAGTTTTGCTGACTGCCACAGCGTATCCTGTGCGTATCCTGTGCTCATTGTAACGTGTTAATTTTATACAAACATTTTGCCAGAAAGAAACAAAAAAAACATGTGGGCGGTGGAGACATATACAGTCTGAGGGGGATTAAAAACATTTTGCAAACCCAGCTCGGACATTAAATCGTATTATTTTCAACAAGAAACTTATTTTTTATACCTGGCCAAAAAAGGTGTTGTACCATGCCAAAACGTGCGCCATGTGAATAATTAATAGCCATAGTCCAAGTCGAACTCTCCCCATTTCTAGACTGCGAAACTCTGGCATCTTATTCACGTATCCTTAATTTTCTTCGCGTTCACACCAATTATGAGCTCTCTCTCGCTTTACCGAAAGGCACTCGTCTCGGTTCCGAATATTCGTTGGGTTACAATTTATATTGGGGCTTAGCTCTCTGCTCAAGTGTACAAATACCTTTGATGGCCAGAATACGGACAAGCCTCTGTGTGTGTAACGAATGAAATATGTTTATTCTAGGGCAGATAAGCATTATAAGCCTCTTTTGACTCCTCAGCTCTTGTGTGTTTAGTTTATTATAATGCAATCTAATTTTGGTATGACAAACTCGGGTTGGTTGCAAAACTAATTCGTTAAACAGAAAATTCTGTGTATAACTTTACAGGGATTAATATTTAATATGAAAACATATATACTGAAGATATTTGTACAATATATTCCTTATAGATAGTATAACTATGCTATTAGAATAAGAATTGTCTCTTAAATTCTCTAAAATATTCAAGATGTAGTTACAAATTCTATATAGATATATTCGTCATAGAGAATTCTGTAATGCTTATATTGAAATTGAGAACGAGCTGTAGATTCACTTAACTTATGTTCCTTATTGAAAACTTCGTCATGTTAATGTTGAAAATAAGTAAAGAAACATTCATTCGATATGTGCTCTAATACAGAATTCTGTGAATTTTATATTACAAACAGAAAAGCGAAAAATAATCATGAAGCGTATATTCTTTATAGAAAAGTCTGTATAGTAATGTAGAGAACGATTTATTAAAGATAATTTCATTTACAGAGAATAATCATTACAGATTTAATGTAAAGAATATTTAACGAAATATTTGTTCTATGAATACAATAATCTTTACAGATTTCACTGTTAATAAAACATTTTGTACGTTCTTATAAATATTAAAACCAATAGCTTTCATTCAGCTTTTCTGCACAGGCCGCTTTCAGTGTAGCATTCAGCTTTTTTGAACCAGCACAATGTATAGCGCCAAAGCGGCCGATAGCACAAATAAGATTATCATATGCGCTCTCATTTCCGCATTTCGCTCTAGCCAAAAATTATGAAATTAATTATGATTTAAAACAAATTCCTTAATATCTTCTTTATTTGTGGGCCAATCCCTATGAAACTTGTAGCGAATAGCTTAGTGTTTGTTATACTTCAACTATATGTTCAGCTAAGCTGTGTTATCTGAAAAGTTGAGGCTGTGATAGTTTTTGTCGATATCGAAAATTGAAATTGACGGAGGGACAGATGTACAGACAGACGGACAGGTGTTAATCGACTCGGCTATTGATACTGATCAGGAGTATATACACTTTATATGGTCGGAGATGCCTTCTTATGCCTCTTACATACATTTGCACAAATTCAATTTACCCTTTTTGCCCATTTTTATTGAGCACAAGGTATAAACAGCTATGAAAGAAAACGATCAATTATAACGATTTATAATTATATTAAATACATTATATGTTAGAGAAAGATTCATTAAATATATAGATAAACGTATTATAAAGAAGTATAACTTAATTGTGATCTATAGATAACTTTTAAATATCCAGAAACATGATGTGATTGTTTTTAGAACCGAAATTAAGTTTCCGTCTCAAGAAATTCATTGCATTTTGAGAATTTTTCATCTAGTTGCAGGTCTTCTGTATAATTTATAAGGACAGCTAACAAAGATTTCTTTAAATTCGTTACTAACAATAGTTTGAATGGATGCTGATTAATCTCTTGTTTGTTACAACTTTACAGTTTTACGACTTCACTGAGTTAGCTGAGGACGCAGCACGCCAATTTACTGAATTCCTGTCAAATAAATTTCCAAATGCCAACACGCCCACTGCCATTGATGAGCTGACCAGGTCGGAGGTTAGCCGGCGAGCCAATGCCATTGCCAGTTATGCCCTCAACGAGGATGAGAACCTTCTGGCGTTTGCCATTGCAGCGCCCAGCATACACACAGTTGTGGTGAAATTCAGGGACAATGTGACGGTCAGTCCACAATGGAAACAGTTTAAATGACATGTAATTAAAATGATTGTTAACCTTTTCAGATACCACCGAATCAGGTGCACAACAAGGCATATTTGGGTTCCTATTGGCGTGAGTTGGGGTAAGTGACAAAATGTGAAAGCTCTACAAAACAATACATATGTTTGTCTAAATCAATCTCGATTGATTTGACCATGTATTGAATTCATATACAGAGGCAATGTTATGTTATTTTTTTGGTTTGGCTCGCGTGCTGTTGTCAGGCAGCTAATTGATTTGATCCCATCAAAAATGATTACAGGTCCGCCTGGAACAGCACCGATGGCACGCAGGAATGGGGCGCACCATTTCGTGACTGCAACCTGTTGACGGGTCGCTGGTTATGGCCATTTCGCATATCATTCACCGAGCACCGAATAAAGTATGTGTATAACACATGAGTACTTACAGCACTTGACATACATTAACACTAATTGGTCTCCTTGCAGAATTGTGGCAGCTGCATTTGTGGCCGCCGATGAAGATGTGTGTAACGATGGTCTGGAGGAAGTCTTTGGACGACGTCATGGGTAAGTATCACTAAATAAATTCGAGCATTTCCAGCCTTAATGTATTTGATCTTCTTTTAGCTGCGATCGTAATACCACATTTTGCCTGCTGACTGAGAATAAACCGATGGCAACTCGAGATGTTTACACGTGTCTTTGTCGCGAATCCTTTTATCTGCCAAATTCCACACTTCAAGGCTTTCGCGGTGATTTCGTCGAGCTCTCGGAGGGCTATGATAACTTCTCTTGTGTGCCCTGTCCGGGTGGCTGTACCAACTGCGATCTGCATGGCGTGTGCCTCAACTTTCAGGAGGAGGATGCTCTCAACATAGATGCATGTCTGCGTTTACTCGTGGCCATTGTCCTAGGTGCCTGTATTCTCTGCTGCGTCGTGCTGAGTGTCATTGTTTTTAGACAGCGCAAATGCAAGGTAAATCTAGAAATCCTTCTACAGTTAACCAGTTACTTAAGCTATAAATTTGCAGGCCATTGCCTCGGGAATGTGGACCGTGCTGGAGACCATACTGCTCGGCATTGTTTTACTTTATGCATCGGCAAGTATTAAGAGATTCGATTTGAGAACGTGTATTAATCGCATTCCTTTACAGGTTGCCGTCCATTTCTTTCCCGCCTCCACAGAGCGCTGCCTGCTGGAGCCTTGGTTGCGAGAAATCGGCTTCATTACCTGTTATGGCGCCATTATATTGAAGCTATATCGTCATCTGGTCGATTTTCGCACACGTAAGGCACATCGCTGGGTGCTGCGTGATGTGGATCTGCTCAAGTATTTGTGCTCCATGGTCTTTGCTGTTATTTGCTATATGGCGGCATTTACCGCCTCATCGTTGGATCTGCTGGAGAGCGCGCACCTCGAGAGTTTACGGGAAGCCAGCACCAATACTTGTCATCCCCTTAAATGGGAACTGGTAACACAGATCAGCGAGATGCTCATACTGTGCTTTGGCCTCCATTTGGCCATTGCCAGTCGCAATGCCAATACACAGTTTCGGGTGAGAATCGCTGCTTTATTTAATAAATATAGTGAAAAGGCTTTTGAGGTAGATCATTCCTGTATCATATACATCAAACGAATCATAAATTTAAATTTAAATATAAATTGCGGACAATTAAAGTATTAAAGTACTTATCGTGGCAGCATAATCTTGTTATACTTGACTAATTCTTATTCTGTTGCTTACTTTTAAGCATTTAATAATTAGTTGCCGTATTTTTACACTAGATGGCGTCAGCCAAACGAAGTACGCGCTGATTTGGTGAATTAAAAGCATTGCATAGTTTTGTGCTGTGGCATAAATTTATATACTAATAAATACCCCAAAATAATAGGGATTTTATTGTGATAACATTTATTTATTTACTTTTTAACATATTGAGAGTAAATAAAATAGCTTAAAAACAATTTTTATGTCGCTTAACTAAAATTTCTATTTCTTTTTCAACAGGAGCGACAATTTCTGGTTACAGCGCTGACGCTGGAATTTCTTGTTTCATCCAGCTTTTATTTTCTGCGCTTCGTTTACCTGCCGGAAATGAGTCCCAGTGCCATTTTGTTGGCACTATTTGTGCGTTCGCAGCTGACGAATAGCTTTGCGTTGGGTTTGATATTTGTGCCAAAATTGTGGTATCAGCACAAGCAGGTAACAACAACCGTTAACAGTTTGCCATTGCGTTCAGTTCAATTATGATTTTCAATTAACTTTTCTGTTCATCATTAAGATTAATTTCTTGCTAACAAAGTGCGTCCAAAGATTGTTCAAATACCGTAACAATACGATACATACAATAAATATATAAATATATATTAGAAAGTTGAGATAATCGTAACTTACTTAGGTGCAATTTTGTGCTCATTTGTCCGCAGTCATCGTCTTCGTTCACGTAAACTTTTAAACTGTACTCGTATTTGTATTTGGTATTGACATTTGGTTGAGGAAACGATTTTTGTAAACATCAAATATTAAAAAAAAAAGAAAACATTTGAACAAAAACAAAAAATATATATATTAATATCAATTAAAATAATAAAATCGATGAAGAAAGCTTTTTGCTAAACTAAAATAATTTGATTATTTATGATTTCGTTGGTGAAGTTGTTTTTTTTTTTTGTTTTGGAAGAATCCAATTCTAGAATTAAGCTAACATTTCATGAATTTTAGTCAAGCTATGAAGTTGCTGCAAGTGTCATTTTTGTACCAGAATGTGTTTTCTGTACTGTACTATTTCAATTTGATTTCATTTCATGTTTCATTCTATTCCATTTCATTCCATCCCATTGCAATTAATTACTATTATACTATGTTTGTGTTTGCTAACTGCACCCAACTTTAAGTTGCACAATTGTACACGTTAATCAACACTGGCCGCATGCCTGAAACTTTAGTTTGTTATTTGCATGTGAATCTTCTTTAATCATTTCACAACAGCTAACACGACAATATAATGACAAAAATCGGTTTCCTTTTAAATACCCAACATGCATACCAAAACTATAGAGTATTTCTTTAAGCCACACTACTATAATATGTAACTGTACCTATCTCTCTGTATCTTCCTAACTCTCTGCCTACCCGGGTACTCTGAAACTAAACTCTGTCTAGTCTCTGTCTCTGTCTCTTAAACTCTTTAACTAAGTAGTTGTATTAGCTAAAGTCCAACAACAACGATTGGTCGTCGTTACTTATGTTTAGACCTATGACTTTGACCTATGTTTATCTCATTTACAGCACAACAAGACACACAACCACGCCCAATAAACTTTACACATGAAATACTTACTAAAAAAAAAAAAGAAATCTCTATATCGATATACAATCCAAATTCCATATACACAATTGACACGATGCGCACAGAACTACTTTAACTTTGAATTCTCTTATACTTGACTCACTCTCTTGATTTGCCTCTAAGTTCGATTTCCGTTTCCGATTCCGTTTCTGTTTCTGTTTTGGTTTCCGTTGGCTTTTGTGTTACTTCCTGAGTGTGGTTTGCGGTGTTTGTTGCATCTTCATAGCTTGCAGGTTCGTTCACTTGCGTACGATCTATCAATGCGTTTACCTGTGGATGCTTTCAAGGGTACGTCACATGACGCCGGACAGCGCTTGGGCGGCGGCTATGCGGGTCTATGTCTGGGCGATCCCGATATTGGTGAGCTGACCATATCCGAAATGAGTCCCGAGGATATACGTGCCGAACTCAAAAGGTTTGTTGCTGCGCTGCTCCGCACTCAATCCATATCCGTTTCAACTTCACACGTTGCACACTTGCAGACTGTACACACAACTGGAGATACTGAAGAACAAGACCTTGCGTCAGGATAATCCGCATATTAGTAAAAGACGCGGAGGTCGCAAGGCTGGTCATCGTCGCTTCTCATTGCAAGTAAGTGACTGAGGACTGACTGAGAGTATAGTCATAGTTCTCGCTGTAAAATACATGTTCATCATGGGCCAGAATAGCCAGTGAAGAGAATGTCTTAAATCCAAAGCAAGCCTAGTTAATGTTCAATGTCTCGAACTCGAACTCGAGCTTGAAATCGAGCTTGAACTTAATCCTAGTGTCCCAAAAGAAAAAGCCTAAGCTCTCCTATTTCAAAATACTTTTTCTTAAATTCTATCCACTTGTTAAATCTTTCTGTGTGAACATATAAGTATTAATATGAAATATATCTATATAAACATATATATATCATTGTTCTTGTCATGACTTGTACTATATAAAAACTCAAACCCACCAACAAAAACCAATGTCTAAATGTAGAAAAAGGGCAGCAAAGATAAGGTAAGAATTGTCAGTCTCTCTCACTGTAACATACTCGTAAAGCTAACCATAACAAAAAAAAAACAAAAAAAAACCTAAACAAATCCTAACTAATATGTGTTGTGCCTAACCAATCGAAATGCGCACGTTTGTCTATAGCGCCTAACTCTACGTAACATATCAATAGGTCTATTAAAGTACTTAGCATGCGGGCCTTAGATTTCCAAGTCCAAGTCCAAAACCAACAACAACAAAAAACTAAATACATAACGTAATGTAATTGTCTCCTTTGTACATCTAAAGTCCGTTCAACGTGTCCCTACTACTAAATGCATGTCCTCAATAGCACTGTCATAGTATGTCTACAAATTTCAACCTACAATACAATAACTTAAAACTTTAAAACTAAATAAATCTATGCACTTAAATTGCAAAGTTTTAAATAAAAACTCGAGTTAAATTAAACGCAATTCAATAATATAATGCAAACAACTTTCACAGGCTTTAAGTGCCAAACATCGCAGCAATAAGCATCATCAGGATATTGAAATAACCGAGGCAGAACCATCACGTACACCCGAGGATTCAGTCTGCAGTGGGGAGGGACCGACCGATACCTATGCTGAAATATCGGGCATATCGCATTCAATGCTATCCCATTCCATGGTCTCTCATTCCGTTGTCTCGCATTCAAAGTAAATCAATGATTACAAATTGTATATACAAATTTATGAAAAACCAAAATTGAACAACAAAATCAATACGATATATACTATACTATATATACGAGTATATTAAAATAAATGTATGTAACTGAGAATTAGGTGCAGCATTATAACAAATAGCGCAACAACACAAACAATAAAAGAATTACTTTAATTTTTGCATTGATGATAAAAAGGCAAATGTTAAGAATTAAATGATGAGCAAAATATACAAACAATAAAAAACATTACTTTATTTTAACAAATGGAATAGAAAGTGTTGAGTACTTAAATAAAATGAAAGCTTGAAAGCAAACATTTTTGTACAATTTTGATAAATTTTTAGAACTGTTTTTTGTGCGTGTGGTCTAAGTTTTGTTTTTGAAAAATAGAGCAAACGAGTTGTGTGACAAGAGCAAAAGAAGACGAGACAAAAATAAACAAACAAAGAAAAGAAAATGAAAATGAAAATGAAAAAAAAAAAACAGAGCCCACCTGTGTAGGTAACATTAAACTGTATAAACAAATAAGACACCTATTACTTGTTTGTTCATTTGTTGTTATTAAAATTGTATTTTTTTTTTTTGATAATTATCTCAGTATCTTAACTAATTTAGTTAATGCCAACTAAGTTCCTTGAAAGTAACTACAGACAGGCGTGTTACCACTGTGTTCCATTCCACTGTAAGTTTGCGCTGCTCTGAAAAGTATGCTATATATTTTGTTGTGGAACTTAAATGTGAAATGAATTGAGAACACGCCTGACAATAATTTGCCCTTAATTTGTATCCATATAAAGTCAAGTAACATAAAGAGAATTCCTAACGGTCGATTGATGACTAGCTAAATCATTTAATCAGCGATTAATCAGTTGTAAATTTGAGCTTATAGGCATTAAACACACATACTAGAGAATTCCCCGAAATAAACATAACTACACAATCGACGCCTAGACTTTAACTACTATGTATGTACTTTAATAACTTTAATAATTGTATTGTAAAATCACACCAAATATTATTTGTATATATACTCTATATATAAACATACATATATATATATATACAGTCAGATTTGCATATCTGAAGTATGCGTATAAAATATATACTCGTACATTGTGAGAGCAAAGCCACAAAATACCAAAGAGAGGCACTTGTTAACTTTGTGACAGAGCGAAAGAAAAAAACAAAACAGAAATAAAAGCAAAAGCAAAATATTGTTGTATAATTTTACAAATAAAGGAAAATAAGTAAACAGTGTAAGGATCGTTCAGAATGTTAGTATGTAGTTAATAGTTATGAATAATATTTAGTCAAGTAGCTGAAAAATTTGTCCAAAAACATTTTTCACATTTAAAATTCCAAAATACAAATTGAACGCATGTTTAATAAATTTTGTGTAGGTTATTTTTGAAAATTCTAGTAATTTACCTATAAACGATATACATTTGAAATGTATTCGATAATTACTCGTATGCAAATCTATTCCGAATTCCGCTTTCGAAAAGAATAGAAAAACGCCATGGAGAATAATTTTCCTGTGCACCAAAAATTATGCTTTGCATATGTTTCTAAAGTGGAATTCAGAAGAGATCTGTTTATATAGATATAAATTGAAATAAGACGTTTTTGACGCTCGTTGAAAATAAAGGAAAGTGTAATATTCTGAATATAAAAGTCCAGACAGACATAAACGCCATATAAAAAAAAACATACAGTACATAGGCATTTATATGTGGTATATACATACGAGTATTTAACACACACACACACACAGACACACAGACACAGACACACACAATATGCATGCAACAAGTTGAGCATTTAAAACATTAAAAAAAAGAAAAAAAGAAAGACAACTTTTTGATTGCGTTTGATCAAAAAGGTTTGTGTAAAAAAAATATATTGATAAATTGAGTAAAAGAAAAGCAAAAGCAGATGGCATATACAAGTACATATAAATATACATATATAACTAATTATATTATATATACATATATATATATATATAAATATACATATTTATTATGCGTGTGTATCAGCATTACAATAAACAAAACAAAAGTCAAATGAGAAGGGCCATACTAAAATTAGTAGTTGCTCATTGCAAATGAAATGAAATCCAGAAAACAAAAACAAACAGTTTGCAAGTGTGATAGTGTTCATAATATTCGTTCATTGTAATTAAAGTAATATAAAAAAGAAAAAAAACTAAACTAAACTGAAGAGATGATAATGAAAATGTGTCATAGCAATTAAAATGCATTAAGCGTTGCGTTGTCTATATATACAAATATATACATAAATGTGTATTCCCGATTAGGGTAAGGGGGTTTAAGACCTGCGGTTAACTACAAATAATGCAAGAGCAAATGCAAATTGTAACGCAAATACTTTCAAAATAAATTACAAAACAAAAAGAACGAAGAGCGAAAACAAAACAAAACAAAAAAAAAATGGTACTAATAAATATAAATAATGATTAAATCAAATATATTTGTTGTTGTATTTCATTTGGATATTAAAAGATTATTACGAACTTCTGCACAACGAAGTTTTCTTTATAGCGAATTTATTTCTAGAACTCGGAAATAGCTAGACGTGAAAGAAATCGACCTCTACCTATTACCGAAGTTTATGTTTGTCCCCTTGAGATTCACTATATAGAAGTTCGACTGTACTATATTCGAAAAGGGCGTGAAGGGGGCTTCCCAGACTCAGAAACATCCTTCGATCTTCATGAGTGAAAGAGCTAGACGCTCTGTATTTGCTGTAACTTTCTGTACATCAGTTACAATACTTACCACAATTGCTGGGGAATTTTAACGAGATTATTTAAAAGCACAACGTTCAAGACGAAACCCTAGGTTGAGCATTCAAACACTATTTATCTAAACTGAAATTGGTAAATACTAACGTATGCGGAATGAAATACGAACAAATGTTATAATACAAATATTTCAAGTCCAACCAACTTCAACTTTACATATGTTATACCCTGTGCCCATTAAAAATGGGCAAAAGCGGTATAATGAATTTGTGTAAATGTATGTAACAGGCAGAAGGAGGCATCTTCGACCATGTAGAGTATATATATTCTAAATCAGTCGATCAATATCAATAGTCGAGTCGATTGAAACCTGTCCGTCTGTCTGTCCGTCCGTCCGTCTGTATGAACGCGTGGATCTCAGCAACTAAAAGAGCTAGAGACTTCAAATTTGGAATGTAGGTTCCTCAATACCATACGCAGATCAAGTTTATTTTAAATTTTTGATATCATGTCATGTTTGTTTTAAAATTAGAAAAATCACCATAGCATAAGCAATGTTAAAGCTAGAGACTTGAGATTTGGCACACATGATAAGAAGCTTGCACTTAATTTCATCGCGATGCCACGCCCCTTCACCCATAGCTCGAAGAAGCTGATAACAAGAGCAGCTTTATAGCTAGAGACTTGAGATTTGGCACACATAGTAAGTATCCTACTCCCAATGTGTACTAAAAATTTCAGTACGATCGGATATTGAACTCAGAAGTTATTCAAGAAACAAATTTATGCGAATTGAGCGAATTTGAGAGAGACCCTATATTATATATATTTAAATCCCATTGTAAAGAAAATACTTTTGTTTAAAGACATTGAAGATATTGGGTTGCAACGTCGAACAAGTTCAACTTTTCTCATTTGGGCATTTCTAGTGTACATTTTGTTTTGATACAAATTCTCAGAATAAGTTATTATGCATTGTCTTATGGTACTCCAAATCTTTGGAAAGGTAGTACAAAGAGTCAAAAAATAATGTATAAGAAAGTATGCGATTGCAAGTTACGATAATTTCGGCTTTGCATTATCGCATATTTCGGTGTCACGTGCGACATGTCCCGTGCGACCGCGGCTTTATTTAATTAAAAAAAAAAAACTAGAAATCATATTTGAGTAAAACTATAACCATTTTAAAGAGACATCATCAATGCATAACATTTATCAGAAATTTGGGTGAATATATTGCCCAAACTTTCGCTTAAAACTGAGATTAAATTGATCGCCCCAAAAACCACTTATATTTTTGTCCCGTGCGAATGCCTTGATATTTTGTAAAAATCTACAATACGAATAGTTCCTCAAAATCGACCTTAGCACCAATTATAGGGCTAATCAAAAACAACTTTTAATTGGAAAAATAATTTCGAAAGTCCGTCTTACTTTGACCTTTTTACCACTTACAATGTGTACGATTGTCCCGTGCGACCTCATGGAAATGCCCATATTCAGGTTGTTGAGTATTAGGAAGCTTAAAGTAATATTTAGTCCATTCATGAGCCGCCACTGTGAAATACGTTTCATCATCCATTATGCAAATCTTGCGGAAAACAGATTTCTAGAAAGCGCACGCAACCAAAGTTTTATTGTCTCTATCTTTACTCCTATGACTTTGGGAACGGCTTTTTTTAAAACATATTACATACATATTTTCAGCCTTTAATTTGGCTCTAACTTGATACTGCTGTAATGGACATTTTTGCCGGACTCAGAGGTTCTATCTATTTTTTCCCAATTCTTAACATCTGAAATTACTTTATAAATAAAAGTTTTCTTGAAGCACATAGCTGAAAGGTAAAGAAGAATTCAATTTTCCGAGCTGGGTTAGCTGCAGGGTAATCTAGACTGCTCAGTTTTGTGGCTATGCATGCTGGAATAGTACCTTTAATTATCATGTCCTATGATTTGCGCTGTCGTTTCCTGGAACTTATTGAGAATTTTTTTAAAATTCTGTTCGTATTTCATTCCGCATACCATATAGTCGCTGAAGATATTAAATTTCTTCCTAAATATTACAATATTACTACAAGTCGGACCTTTATTCGCATCTATTTTTGTATATATACTATATATACTTATATCTCTTGGTTTTTAAATTGTATAATTGAAATGTGTATATTGCTCAAGTATTTGAAATTATTTTATAGTTTTTCGTTAGATTGCAATTACATACATACAATTAGTAATTTTGATTTTAATTACATATACATTTACAATTAAAGTTACAGTTACAGTTACAGTTATAGTTACAGTTTAATCACTATTTACTCACTTTGCTTGCTTCGTTCGCCTTCATTTCGCAGTTTAGTTAGTTAGGATCTAGCATTTAGTACGTATCGTTTAACTTCTTCTTTTTTCTTAACAAGTTTAGTTTCGTTTCCTTACAGTTTTCAGTTATCAAATTGAATTAATTTATTTAGTTGCGGTTAGAGAGAAGCGAGTTTTGTAATTGGTTGTTTTTGTTTTGTTTTGTTTTTTTGGTTGCTTTTTGATCGTCAACTTGGTTTATTAAAACTTAAAAAAAAAGTTACAATAATTAGTAATTACTTAGAATTTATTTTGGTTTTACATGCGCTGCGCATTTTGTTGCTGTGCTATGTGCCATTTTAGGTAGACTTTTTGTTTGAGTGTATTATGCATTAAAATTAGTTGTAAATTATACATTATACATTTATATAACACTAAGTATATTTCTTTTGTTTTTTTTGTTTGTAAAAATTTACAATTTAATCGTTTTGGTATTGCTAAAGTTAGTACATACAACTTGCAAGTAAATTAATTGATTAAAAATCGTTTAAAGGTCTTTAAAAATATTATCAATTATTATATTACAAAAACAATTATAATTATTATTATTATTAATATTAGAATTAATATTATTATGCATAAGCTTGTTACGTTACGACTGTTTTTCATTTTCTCTTACACTCTTCTTTCGTTTTTGTTCTTTTCTTTTAAAAGCTTAGTTTATAAAAAAAGTTGTTAATTATTTATATATTTATATATATAAATATATATATATATATAAGTATATTGTATATGTTTGTCGTTTTTTAAACTAGTTTGGCGCGTAAAGCTGTTTTTTGTTTTTTTTTTGCTATTTGCATAGATTTCTTTTAATTTCAATTTGCTCTTAAATACTTTTTGTCTTGCGTTAAAATGCGCTTAAGAAACTTAAATAATTTAAAAACAATGGTTAACATTTCGAATGTCAGAACCGTTAAAACCGATCAAACAAAAAATAAAATAAAACAAATTAAAATCATAATCAAAAGCACTAATGTAATTAGTTAATAAACAATTTGTTTTTTTAATTTAACGTAAATAAATTTAAAGCCAAAACAAACGAGATCCTGCTCGGATGCAAATTAAGCAAAGCGTTTCTTTTTTAAAGTTTGAGTAAAAATTTTGAAAAACTTTCGTAGTTTTCAATCTTGAGAATAAATAAACTTGTTCTGGGTTCGAATAAGTGTGCGTGTTGTATGTTTAATTTAATTTGTTTTTTATGCAGTTTTTTTCCCTCTTCTTTCTCTTCTCTATAAAAAATAATTTAAGTTTTGCGCGTAGAGTTTTTTTTGTTTTTCTGTACCTTGAAACAATTTTAAGAAAAATAATATTTCCACAACAGTAATAAAAAATAATATTTCTCTTTATATATATATGTATAAATTATATAGATGTGTGTGTCTGTCTGTGTGTCTGTCTGTGTGTCTATCTGTGTGTGGGTGTGTGAGACGGCGCATGTCTGAGTGTGCGCATTTAAGGTCGCTATAAAAAAAGAGGATTATCCGTTAAGATATAAAAATAATAATAGAATATATGCAATAAAATCTCAGGGAATAACAAAAATAAGTATGTCGTACAAATAGAAAATCGAAAATAATAATGAATTAATTAAATTGCAACATTTACATAACCAAATCAAATCAAATAATAAAAAAAATCGATTACATTAACTTATAAACAATTAAATGGTTTTGCCATTTCTGTTGTAGTACAATTTGTTACTAGTATATATCTTTAGTTAGCAAAAAATTCTAATTTAGAGTCTAGCAGCACTTTGAAGATTTGCCAGTCGTTGGTTGTTTGGGCCATGATTGATTTGTTGTTGTTGGTCAGCTTGCATTTAGCCCCTTAACAGTTTCGTCTTTGAAAAAGGTCTTTCATTTACTTTTTGTTGCTCTTCACTCTTCAATCTTCATCCTTCATCCTTCACTTGATCCGCCACGTTCATCGTTTAAGCCATGTCGCTGCTTGGTTTCTTTGGGTCAACTACTATTGCACGCCCCCCGCTGGGCCTATCCTAGAGAGGATGCAGCTTTGTCGTGTGCACGGTGAGTGCGCTGCGTTGCGTGAATCGCTTGTCACAATACGGACAGGTGTACGGCTTTTCGCCGGTGTGTGTCCGTATGTGTTTCGTGAGATAGTCCTTCACGCTAAAGGACTTCTCACAGTAGCCACAATGAAATGGTTTTTCACCTGCAAAACGGAATAAAACGCAAATATTGCCAATATTAACATTAACATTACGCCTGCACCGCCTGCAATTACTGGATGCCGTGCAGTACCAAAACTTTGTTTGATATAATAGGTACAGTATTTATAAGATTTGCACGTAAAAATCAAACTAATTTTATAAATTATAGTATTTATATATATATAGTATGTGTGTACATATTTTGTTGTTTGAATTGAGTGTTAAAATGCGTACGAGACATATTATTACGTAATGAGATGAGGCGGGCGATACGTTTAAGGTTTCATTTTTATGTAATTTCATATTTTTTTTTTTTGTTATAATTTGCTTTACACTTGCTGTAGATTTTCAAATCTTTCTGTTAAAGAAACGAGTTTATCAATTTTTATTAAAGTATTTCTTTTAAAATCTAAATTGATGTTAAAATAAGTTTTAGGGACATTTGTAAACTAATTCTTAGAGCATTAAATCGATCGAAAACAATCGTTGTCAGTTTACGTTATTTGACAATCTATTTTTTTTTTTATTACGATTGAAACAATTAAAAAATATTCAAATTCAACACTTTCTATCTACTGCAAGATAATAAAGCTTTCATATTATTTAGTTATCATATTTGAATTTTGTATTCAATATCAGTACTGGCTAAAAAAATAGGAAGACTATGGCAAAAAATCAGTGGACAATTTAAAAAAATTTAGTAGGCGTGAAATTTCGAAAACATGCGACCCCCAAAAACGGAAACGCAAACCGATCAAAACTGTACATTTTTAGATCATATGGTCTGTGTCTTCTGTGGGGTTGCTCTCTTTATCTGTTCTCTCTTTGCCATGTTCTTCAGCGTGAGTATATTTGAGTATATATGACAAATGAGTATGGA
Organism: Drosophila histrio; assembly: GCA_958299025.2. NCBI lineage: Eukaryota > Metazoa > Arthropoda > Insecta > Diptera > Drosophilidae > Drosophila > Drosophila histrio. The sequence goes on along the minus strand of OY282580.2, from coordinate 28,205,651 downwards.
AGGCATTTTGCATAAAACGAAATTCATTTTTTTTTTTCTTACAATCGTTTTTTTTTTGTGTGTATATTTTGCACTTGAACGAGTCGAGTTGATTGATTGATTGATTGATTGATTGATTGACTGAGTTGATAGTTGATTGACTGACTGAATTGATTTGATTTGAAAATATATTGCTTCTCACCCGTGTGAGTCGTTAAATGTTTGTTCAGGTAATCCTTAACAGTGAACGCCCTGCCACAATAGCCACATCTAAATGGTTTCTCACCTGTATGTATGCGAGTGTGCTGTTTTAGTGTATTCGATTGAGTGAAGGACTTGCCGCAGTAGGAGCACGTGTAGGGGCGTTCTTTGGGCGTGGCGCTGTTTTTTTTTTTTTTTGGTTTGATTGTTGTTGTGGCAGAGTAAATAGAATTTTTTTTTATTTGTTGCAGTGCGGGGTAAAAAAATATATAAAAAAAAGAAGAGAGAGAGAGAGAGAAAGAGAGAAGAGAAAGATAAGAATAATATTATTAGTAACATTCATAATTAACTAAGACATTTTGTACACTTAATGAGAGAACACAACAACATTTTTGAACGCATGGACCACGCCCCCATGGCACATTGAGGATGCGCCCATGCGTTCTACTTCAGGACTGACTGATCATCTTAAGGAAAACAAACAAAAATATAAATAATTGGTTAAGGTCAATTGGTCAAAACAGTTATTAAAACATTGACGCCGCGAATTCTGTTACAGCAATTAACCAAAAACTGGACAAACTTCAACACGAAGTTTTGCCAGACTTTAGTTTATTCTCTGATAGAATTCACAGCGTCTGGAGTTTGTGTGTGTGTGTGTGTTTGTGTGTTTAGACATAGGTTAGCATATAAAAATGAATTTACTCTGCTTCGCCCGTGTGTATCTTGCGGTGCATTGCCAACGTGCCGGGAGTCTTGAATGTTTTGGGGCAATCGGGACATTTGTGTCGTATCTTGTGCGCCAAATCAGCGGGCACCGTCTGTGTGCTGACCAGGACACTCGTTGTGGCACCAGGTGCGCCCGGCGGCACGCCAGGATTCGCTTGTATGGCATAGACAGGCACAGCGTTCACAACATCGCCGCTATCGCTCAAACTGAGCGGCTCCTCCTTGATGATCACCTGGGAAACAAGATGCTTATTAACAGATTGATACCATTCTGAAATGCACATTGTGTAAACTCATTTAGAATTCTACCTGAGGATGTGTTACTGTCGCACCATTGCCGTTCTTTAGCAGTTTCACTGTTAGCGGCGGCACCTTCAACGTTCCCGGATCACTTAAATCGTCTTGATGCTGTTGCTCTTGCAGTTCACGTTGTCGTTGTTGCTCCTGTTGTTGCTGTTGTTGTTCAAGATGCTGGTGATGATGCTCCTGTTGTTGGTGTTGTTGTTGCTGCTGCTGTTGCTGCTGCAATTGTTGCTCCTGTTGCAGCTGCTGCTGTTGCTGCTGTTGTTGTTGCTGCTGCTGCTGCTGCTGCTGCTGTTGATGTTGCTGCTGGTGTTGCTGCTCCTCGGGCGTCAGTCTCATATCACGCGGCGCAATGGCAGGCAGATCATCTGGTGTCACCGGCGCCTCCTGGTGCTCCATAAACGTTTGCTGGCCAGCAGCCAACATTGCCGCCGTACAGACAGCACCACAATGCGAGCATTTGTATTCGTTGGGATTCTGTGTTACAGAATTGACACCATAAATGCTACAGACAATGCAGCGAGCCAAAAATGCCGTTGCCTGGTGCGTCAACCGATGGTGTTCATCCACCTCCAGTGGGCTACCAAACTTATCATCACAGTTAGCACACGCATAGCTCATAGGCGGCTTCAATTGTTGCTGATGCTGTTCGAGCGTTGTAATCGTACCCTGGGGATTCAATGTGATGCCGTGACAGATCTGCATATGATCTGCCGCATGCTGGACACGATCAAATTGCTGATGGCACATGGGACAATAATGCGGACTGATGACATTCGGATCCATGCTGAGATTGGGCAGAAAAGCTGTCTTTAGCGTGTCCATTGTTGTTGCTACAGCTGCTGCTGCTGCCGTTGCTGCTGATGCTGCTGCTGCTGCCGCTGCAGACGATGTATGATTGTGGGCTATCACGGCGGCAACTTGATGCGTGGGATGTTCCTGCTGTTGTGGCTGTAGGGCGTGTTCCTCGGGGCGTGGCAGACGCAATTCCTGTGTGTTTGTGGTAGACTTTAACATTTCTCTCCTCGGCTAGCAGTACAGGCAGGCAGTCTGTCAGTCGGGCTGGCAGGCTTTAAGCGCTTTCGATTTATATTGCTTACTTTAATTTAAGCTTTCTTTTAGTAGCTCCTACTGGCGTGTTAGTATACTAATAATGCGTGCGTAACTTTCCAGCAGAATCAAGAAAACAATGGCCTCTGCAATGATCAATTCCACTTTATTTTGTATTAAATTATTAAGCAAAAACCACACAAATAGCGTGCAACTCATAAAACAAATATAAATAAACGGGCTACTTCTTGGAAACTTGGAAACTTACTTTGTTAAACTTTAATTGTAAAGGACTTTTGATGATGAAACTACCATATATCAGATGACAGTCACTATTCAATACATAGCATATGAGATAGGGAAACAAATCCATTCTTTGAGTGCTACCCCATAGCAAACAAAGAGTTCCCAAAATATCTAAAGAATTGATTAATCCCCTCTGAAAATTGCCTAAAACTGATAAGGACATAAAATCACACATATCATATATGAAGAAACTATTTTACTCGGCTTTCGTAATTCGATACCCAGCATCTGAGCCGGGGAAACAAAATCCTTGCTTATCAGAATGATTCAACCCGGAATTTGAGTTCTAAGAATCTACGTGCTAAAAGAGAATTGCGGTGGGGTGCAATGCGGCGGCCATGCTTGTAGAAAAACGAATGAAGAAAGTCGCAGCGAGATTCTACTGGCTTGCGGCGAGATAACAATAAAAAAGCTTTGCCAGTGTTTGTTGCTTTCGCTGCAGCTGCTGCTGCGGCTGTCGGCAGAGGCGGCGAGTTGGGGAGATGAAAATGTAAAGCGCGCTGTCCTTTTGTTGCAAAAGCAAATGAATAACAATAATTGTGGTAGCAAATATACAGAATGCAGCAAAAGCTAACGGCAAAAAGGCGGCGCAAATTAAGCGTAAATTAGCACAGAAAATCACAAAATTTTGATGAGCCCAGCGGCGGTGGCGGCTCTTGCTCTTGCCTCGCGCGCAAAACGAAACGAAATTGGAAATCAGTTGGCACTGTCGCTGCTGCCGCTGCTGTTGCCGCTGCTTTCTGCTTCTGTTTCTACCGATCTCTGTTTCTGTGTTTCTCTACTTCTGTGTTCCCCCAAGTTTGACCCCCAAGTCTCCCCCCCCACACACATGGGACAACAGGCAATGCGTTCGAATCGAAAAATTTTTTTCGGTCCGTCACTGTCATATTCTAAATTCGGAATTCTATTTTGATTTTTTTTTGTGGTGCGTTTGCTGCGCGTTTTGTCGGGCCCTTACCAGCGTTTCCACGTATTGCACTTGTGTTTTATTACGGCCGTTTTTATGGCGAAATTGCCAATCAATCCAACAACATTTTCTTTGTATTTGTACAACAAAAATACATTAACTTTTCACTTTTATTATTATTTTTGGCGAAAAATGTACAAGTACAACAAAAAGTATCGACGACATCGATACTTTTGCGTATTTTATTTCACATTAATATTCTACTATCGATAGCGGATAGCGCTGCCAGATGTGTTGGCTGTTTACTTGGCGACCAAACAGAGTTATTTGGTTTTTAAAGATGTTGAAAGCAAAAAACTGCTAAAAAACCTAATAAAATCAAATAGTAGTAGTTGATAATTGAAAAGATTTCTAGCCCTAAAATAAAAACAGTGTTTACCTCTATTATTATTTACACTGTGCTCCACACTTAACCGTATTGCTCCACCAGCTAACAGACTGTTAAGCTGTGGAATGTGTGCTTTCTTGCTATTTCACAACAAACATTAATAAAGTTTAGAGCCAGAAAAAAAGGAGAATTTCGATATAGTTGGCAATTGCTAATATCGTATATTACACGGCCAAGCAGACAACTTGGTCAGTTTACCAGATATTATACTAGAAAGCAGCAACTCAACGATCGAAAAGTGACAAAAAGTTAGTTTGTGTATTTTTATTTAAATTTAAGTAATTGCTGTGAACGAAAAGTGCTTTGTTTTGATTTGCAGACATGTCGTCGCCATGGTCCAAGGTCGCCAATGAGCCGGCAGTGCAGACAGCCAGTTTGGCAGATATTATGTCGGAGCAATATGCACATCAATTGCACAAAAAGGAGCTCAAACAACAACAACAAAGAAAACACACACAGACGCAGACAGCGTCACCTGCGACATGGAACGGAGACGCCTCTTCCCCCACTTCCCCCAGCTACTCGAATGTGGCGGAAAATGCTGAGGCTGAAGCTAAAATCCAAGCCAGCAACGATGCCGAAGAGTGGGAGGATTACTCGATGCTGCTCAGCGAGGAGAAGGCAACACAGAAGATATCTCCAGAAGTGCTGCAATTGCTTGCAGATGAGGCTGAATCGGATGCGGTGATAGCACAAATGTTGCAATCCCAATTCGATCACGAATACAACGAGGAACTGCGTCGCATTGAGCGACAACAGAATAAACAATCCAAAATTACCGTCACACTCAACAAATTCCTGCGCGACGGCGATGCGGAATTTCTGCACGACACTGGCGCCGATGACGATGACTACGAGGAGGAGGATGAATTGCAGCGACATAAAAGGGACTGGGATCGATTTGAGACAAACGAAAAGATGCTGGATGCCATACCGAAGTGTGGCTTCAAAGTGGACAAGGAGGGCGAGATGATAACCAAGCACGATCCTCAATTATGCGGCGTACGCAATGCACAGCGTGTCATGTCATTTCCACCAGAGTTTCCCACCGGCGATGCCGCCTGCTTTGACATGAAGCTGTCAAACAAGGTGCGTAATGGAAAACTCCACTCCCCATATGCTATGACATACTTATCTACTCTATTATAATTCCCATAGGTCTTCAATCAATTGAAAGCATACTCGAGACGTGGACGTGCCGATCGCAAGGAGAAAGTTGCCACCGCCGAAATGGGCGTGGATGCTGCCACACGTCTACTGCTCTATAAACTGATTAACAATCAAATACTGGAACAGATCAATGGCATTATTTCGACAGGCAAAGAGGCTGTCATTCTGCATGCCAACTCCGATTCCAGCTATACGGGTACAAATGAGCACGGACATGGCAACGGCGTGTTGATGGCACCTGATTTACTGCCCAAGGAGTGCGCAATTAAGATATTTAAGACGACGCTGAATGAGTTCAAGCAGCGTGATCGTTATATCAAGGATGACTATCGATTCAAGGATCGTTTTAGCAAGCAGAATCATCGTGTAATTATCAATATGTGGGCTGAAAAGGAAATGCATAATCTGATGCGTATGCAAAGCATTGGCCTCAATGTTCCCGACGTTGTTGTACTGAAGAGACATGTGCTTGTCATGCGTTTCATTGGCGACAATCACAATGCGGCGCCCAAGCTAAAGGATGCCCGTCTGAGTGCCGCCGAGTTGAGTTGCGCCTACGAGGAGATTGTGGCTGCCATGCACAAGCTCTACAACGAGGCCAAGTTGGTGCACGCCGATCTCAGTGAATACAATATACTCTGGTTCGAGGGCAAGTGTTGGTTCATAGATGTTGCCCAGAGTGTAGAGCCAGAACATCCCAGTGCTCTGGAATTCCTAATGCGTGATTGCGGCAACATTGTGCACTTCTTCGAGAAGCGTGGACTCTCCAATATCTATACGAAGGAACAGCTCTTTGAGTTTATCACCGCACTCAATGCGGAAACACATAATGCTGCAATGCTGGAGCGTATTCATACGCGTGGCGCCTCCATTAATCAGGCCACGGTGCCCAATCGACAGGAGTGTCCGGATGAGCTGAAACCACTGGAGTATCCCTTCGAGTTGGCCTGGGAAAAGTCTCAGCAGGATCGCGAGGCGGCTAGAGCTATGCGGCAATTAACAGTGAATGATGATGAGGACAATGAAGATGTGGACACCCAAAGCAACAATAACAACGAGAACAACAACACTGCCAAGTGTGCACAGTGATAATCTGTAGATGTTTGCCAGTTTGTTACCAACATCACATTTGGTAAAAAGTCTGTCTCGATAACTGTATTTTGAATTTATAAAATTCCATATTAAACAATTTTCCTGACTCAATGGCATTGAACTTGAATATAAATATGAATATTGTTATGAATTGTTATGTTGTTAATCAATTAATGCAAATGCACGCGCCACGCCTTTGTCCGGGTTTTGGATGAGCCCAACAATTGAACTCATTTGAGCTGCGCATTTATTGTTAATTGAGAGATTTCAGTGTTGGGCAAATCATTCAATTGATTAAATCATTTCCATGCGCATTTGAATTGCACTCGATTGGATCATCATCATCATCAGGTTGCGGCATGCCACAAACGCCTTTCCGATCAGCAGTTTTACATTTATTTTGCGACAAAACCTCAAACTGCGTCGGCATGTCCATCATCAGCTGGACTTTAGTACATAAGTAGATCGATTTGTACGTCAGCAACAGGCGAGTGTCAACGAGTGTACTCAATACCCAACAAATAGGCAAATAATATGAGTAGTCGGAAATGTCGGACTCTTGACTTCACACATCAAGTGAAATTAGTGCATTCCAGTATTTACTCTATTTAGACGTAATTGCCGTGACGCTACGACTTCAACCAGAATCCAACCAACCGAACTATTCCGGAATATACATATTGTTTCTAATCTTATTACTGAATATGTCTATACCTATGTGTTTAGTATTATTTAACATTTATTTATTGCTACTTTTTTATTCATTTTTACAAATTATTTGCCAAAGTCCCCAGCTGTCTATATAATAAGTTATAATAATAAGTTAGGTTATAAATTATATTGGTAACCTAGCTCTTATTGAATAAATAAAACAAATTATAACTATAACAATTTAAAAAGTTTTCAAATATTGCAGAATTTCAACAAATTTTAAGTATATTTATTACTGATTCGAATTCCAATTTGAAATCATATTTTAAGTGATTTTATATGTATACATATATGTGTATACATTTTAAAAAATATTAAAATCAGTTTTTGGATAATACAGTATTTTATATTTGTTTATTTAAGTGTTTTAAATTATTAAAAACATTAGAAAAGAATATATTGCATTTATTTCTGCATACAAATTAATTCTTTACTTTTAATTTAACCGATTCATAATTTTAAATCATATGTTAAGTGATTTTTAATGCATATATATTTTCAATTAAATGAGTACACAATTTAAAAATATTTAAATTACTATTTAGATAATACAGCATATTTTATTTGTTTATTTAAGTGTTTTAAATGATTAAAAAATTCAAAAAGAATATAATGCATTTATTTCTGCATACAAATTAATTCTTTACTTTTAATTTAACCGAATTCTAATTTTAAATCATATTTAAAGTGATTTTTAATGCATATTTCTTTTATATTTAATGCGGACACAATTTATAAGTTATTAACATTTGTTTTTAGTTAATACAGCATTTGATATTTGTTTATTTGATTAATGAATTTGTCTAATTCCATTTTATTTCGTTTTGTTTAATTTATTTGTATAGGGTATTTAAAATTCATCTATTGTAAAACTCTTAGTTATGACAGAATTGTTAATTTTTATATTATTTATTTTTCAACAAGCCATCAATCAAAATTGAACTCTCAACAATCAGCACACAATATTATTATGGTTTTTATATGGCTTGTGTTTGCATTATATACATATATATATATACAATATTTTTGCTGTTTTTGCGATGAGAAGAACTCACAAGTTTATTACTTATTCGTATTATTATTTATTTATTTTTACTTTTGACGTTGCATTTGATGTTGCCAACAGGCAGCAACAGCAACAACAACAACGACAATAATAAATACAACAACAGCAGCATCTATTAGCGTGCTTGACTTCACACACACGCACATGTGTGATTGCTGGTACACACATATACACACATGTAAATATGGGTCTCAGCATTAGGGGGCCTGGCTGCCGAACGCGTCGCTGGTGACGCAAAGAAACGACGAAAAAAGTGGAAATAAAATAAAAAGAACTGAAAATCAGGCGTTCGTCTCGGGTGTACGCATTCGAGTATGTATTTCAGCTGAAAATAGCCAAACAGCGGCATTAGAATGAAATACGTATACGTATTCTTGTGCCTAAGAAAGCAATATGTATTTGAAAATTAAATACTTGAGCATAAGATTCAAATACTCTGTACGAAAAATATCAATTAGGACCAAATTATACGAAATTGAATTTTAAATAGTTCTAAATGACAGGAAAAGCAGTGTCCACCTACTGCATTGGGTTCACTGCTTGCAATTTTATACACTCCTGCAAGCAGTGCATATGAAGCTGCAGCTGTGTACTTCTGGGACTCCTTTTGACCAAAATATATTTAAATTTGAAATTACTTCTCTAAAACTAAACAAAATTAAAGTATATTTTCGATATTAATTTATTAACTAGGTTGCCCACGAAATGGCATACAAATTGTATACCTTATAATTATTAATTCATTTAAAATTTTTACTTTTATTTGCTCATTTCACTTATATATATTAGAAATAGAGTGTCAGTTGGTCGTGCATTCTCCACATTATATAAATATTATAAATACCCACATGATGTAGCAAAATAAATGTGTCATTTTATATTGATGCAAACAAAGTATTAAATAAATGTATTTCACAATGGCCTGATACTAAATATAAAAAGAAACTTATTAAAATGCACTTAACAATTGTTAACCGCAAATTAATGAAAAAAATAACGAGCAAGTGTTTTTGTCTGGCTGAAAACCATTTCAATAATAACAACAAATAGCCGCTTAATCAAAGAAAAACAAATTACGAAAAAATAAAAGCTCAAATTGCGGTCGCGACCATGATAAGGTCAAATCGATGAGACAATCGTGGCACATTCTTCTTTGCAAAATTTGAATATTAAAGAAGAGATGAGTCAAGGCAGCGGAACTACTTACTTATATTTCGAAAATGACTAAACAAGTAATTTAGAGAAGAATTTTCCAACACTGAAAATTATTAAACATACCGCGTAATTTCCAAAGTTTATTTTTCCATACAACATTTTAGTTTTTTTGCTAAAAGATAATAAACTCTACAGCATTGCAAAGTATATAGATTATTGTGACTAGTGCAAATTACTTAAATAATATTTTTACATTATTATTTGTTTGATTTAATTATGTTTTTCTTCTTATCAGATATTTTTCCGGTATTGAAATACGTAAATACATATGTTGTCTATACAATTTCCCTATTTTAAAATAAATGTTTTGTATTTAATTATATATTTAAGATACTTTTAAGAAATAATTGAAAATATAATCCATATACTGAGAATCAAACTTAAATATTAATTTATGATAAATATCACAGCTAAATATTCACTGCTGATAAAATTCACAACTTAATATTTTTTGATGATAAAATGCCCAAGTAAAAATATAATGATGATAAAATCCCAACTTAAAATTTAGTGGTACCGAAAATCCCAACTAAAAATGAATTGGAAGGGAAATTCTTAATAAATATTAAGTGGCTAGAAAAACCACACCAATACCATTAACAATTTAATGAAAGCTGTTATTTTCAACTACTTTAAAAATGTAGGGAAAAATCTATTACATTTTAATTGGAAAACAAGCCGAACAGTCGCGATTTCGACCGAAATATACCCTGTGGCAGTAAAGGGAAATTCGTTCCCGATGTAATTATCTTGAAATTCGTTATTTATCAATTTGTGGTCGTAGGCGGCGTGGCATCGTGATGAAATTTTTTGGACCCATCGACCCCAAGATACTCATCATGTGTGCCAAATCTCAAGTCTCTAGCTACAAAACTGCTTTTGTTAGGAGCTTTTTTATGGTTGCGGGCAAATGAGCGTGGGTTCCAAAATTAAAGATAAACATGATTAGCCTGCAATTATTTCCAGTGCTGGGAGACCAAGTTGAAGCTTCTAGCTTTTACCATCTCTGAGATTATTTTCTCGCGATCTTTATTTTCCTTATTTGTTATTTTCGGATATAGTTGTCAAAGTTTACGACTCTTTTACTACATACTTAGTATACATAGTTTTATCATAGTTATGATAATATAATTTCTATACTCCTCTTTGGTCAGCCATTTCAATAGTTAACGCTCAAGAGCTGATAGACCAGCATTAATTACGCATAACAACCCCTGGGCAATAATCATAAAGACAGCAGCAGAAACTTGGCCCAAAAGAATTGCAGCAGAAGCAGCGGCTGTAAACGCAGCATTGCAGACATTGCGTTTGCCTCATCAATTAAAATGTCTGCAGGCATGTAATCAAAGTAACAGCTCCACAAGATCCCACCTCTCGCTCTCGCTATCTCTTCCTCTTTCTCTTCAAGTAAACCTAAGCTTGGCAAAAGCTAAGCTTAAAGCTCTGCACATTTTTTTTTCGAGTGTAAGAAAAGAGACAACAGCAAACACGCATACTTCACTCATACATGCGCAGACTCACACATGGCTGGCCACTTGACAGCAAAGCGAAGGAGGCTCGTCGCATGAAGATGCTGCGCTGCGACTGCGCAGTTAGCTTTATGCTGTACAAACAATGTGAAATCGTGACCGAAATGGCCTCCTCAAGTGGCTGCCGTTGCTGTCGCTGTCACAGTCGCTGTTGCTGCTGCTGCTGCTGCCGCTTTCGACGTCGACGTCGCTGCTGTCGTCAATCGTTGAGCATACTCTCTCACACGCACAAGCAAAGATACACACACATGCACTTGAATTGGAATTTGCGCGTTTAACGTTAACAATTTATTTGCATTTTTAATTTTCATGTTCCTGTGCAGCGTGTATGTATGTGTGTGTGTGTGTGTGTGTAAGAGTTGGTCAAGCTGCGTGGCATGCGTACAGATTCAGATTCAGATTCAGATACAGATACAACGTGTGTCCACATGGCTTCTATTTTAGGTCTAACTTGTTGCATGGCCAGTTGACTTGGCCCGCTGTCCGCATCGTTGTAATTCAAGTTAGCTACAAAAATAGAACCTTAATTTATTGTTGCCACCGCCTGCTGCCCTTACATGGTCATATCATTTTAATTTTTCATGGTGGCGTCGCCTTCGTCGTCGTCGTCGTTGTTGTTGTTGTCTAAAAGCAGCTATTGGCCATGTACATCCAAGTATCAAAACGCTTACAAGCGATTTTTTAAACGAAAGTGAAATGTGTGCTCTTGCGGCATTCTACTGTAGTTAACTGGTAGTCAACTACAGTAAACACTCAGTAAGGTGACTCAGAGCAGCAAGCATCAAGAAATTTATTGTCGAACAGAAGAGAATATAAAGTTTAAGCTCTGTGTGATTTCTGGGAATTTAATTCGATTCAAAGATATTTATATATCTTTATTTAAATCTATAAATCTAAATGTTTCTTTTTATATATTTTATATACATATTTCTTTGTTTATTATATATTTACTTGTATATCTAAATTTATATTTATTTCTGCATCTAGATCAGATCATAATTATATATATTTCATTGTTCATTATATAGTTACTCATATATCTAAATTTATATTAAATTTCTGCATCAAATTTAGATCAAAAAGATCAGTTGACTTTTTTCAAGGAGAACGCAATTTATATGATTTATCATGTTAACAAAACAAATCTATTTAATTGTTAGACCTTTATAATTTTGTCATGAAATTTGTAAAGCATGAAAGGAGGCATGTCCAACCTTATAAAGTATATTTCATATATTCTTGATCAGAATCAACAGCCGACTCGATATACCCATGTCCGTCTATCCTGCTGTCTGTCTGTGTGTCCGTCTGTTTGTCTGTCTGTCTGTATGTCCGTCCGTCTGTCTGTCTGTCCGTCAATCTGTTTCTATGAAATCTAGTCTCTAAGTTGTAGAGCTATGTATCTGAATGAAACTTGGTAAAGGTTTGTCTTTTTGCTGCTGGCAGTTCATATGTCGAAACCGACCGGATCGGATCACTATATCATATAGCTGCCATAGGAGCTATCGGTCGAAAATCAAACTTTTGTATGACAAACTTTTTTACTTTTCGACACACTTCAACCAAACTCACAGATTATGCATTTGGTCGTTTCTTATATATCCTGGCCAAATTTGGTTTAAATCGGATCACTATATCATATAAAGCTGCCATAGGAAAGATCGGTTTAAAAGTGCATCAGGGCTCTGCAAGGGTATGGAATCCTTGGCGTGTCAACAATAACAAAGAAGATTGGTTTAGAGCACCCTATTGTTGCTTTCGCCCCGACTCTCCGGCTTGTTATTACTATACTTTGTTCGTTACAACGTAAGAATAACTACTTCTTTGTCAGCAAATAGCTGAAAATATTGGGAAAGTCTCATCAGACTATGATGGATTATTTCTCTGCTCTATTCATTATTCAATAATATTTCTGCAGATAATTTAGTAAACAAAATGTGAAACGCACTAAAGGAGGCGTATCACAGTCCATAAAGTATATACGTATATTATTGATCAGCATCAACAGCCAACTTGATATAGCCATGTTCATCTATCTGTCAGTCTGTACGCAAACTCGTCTCTCAGCTTAAAAGTTAACTTGATGATTCTTGATACAGGTCTGTCTTTTTGCTGCAGGCATTAAATATATCAAAACCACTGAAACCATCAGTTAAAAATTAACCTATAGTATGAAAAACTATATTATTATTCTACATATCTCAATCGATCCCACATATTATACAATTAGTATTGTGATATACTTCCCGACCAAATTTGGCTTAATTTAAATATATCCTACACCTGCCATAAATACGATCGATCAACAATTAAGGTTTAATATAACAAATCTTTGTTGTTTATAAAGATATATCAACTAAATTCACAGATTGTGTATTTGGCATTGTTCTATAAACACTAACATAATTTGGTTAGAATCAGACTACTATCATACTATCATATAGCTGTCATAGGAACAATCTGTCAGAAATATAATACAGATTTCTGTTTTGGTATACAATCGTGGACGGACCAAAGGTAACCTTTGTTTTTGGTTTTAAAATTTAGTTAATTAATACTATCTAAAATTGTAAGCATATTTTATAATTTCTTCTATACCTTTCCACTTGAATAGTTCATCAAATCGTGTGCCAACTGTTTTGCCGCTTGCACTATATTTAGAAACTGTAGTTATGTGCCATAATTGTTAACTGCTTTGGGTTAGCTCGCAGGGGCTGCGACTAGGAGACTGTTGTTAATTATGGACCCGGGAGTCGACAGTCTGAAGGCGAGTGGAAAAGCCGTCTGCTGTTTGTTTGGTTGGTATGCAGCATGATCCATGTAATTTATAAGGCATACTGATAATGATATATGTATGTGAGTGTGTGTGTGTTTGTGTGTGTGTACTGTAGTACAGTGCAACCCCCGAAGAGATGATTATGTCCTCACACCACCAGTTGATAATTGCTAAAATTCCCAAATGGAATGTTGTAATTAAAAAATGTGTTAAGCAAACTTTCAAATAATCAATACTCGAATAGACTCGTAAATTTCTAAAATATGTAGTTTCCGAAATGAATTATTAAGATTTCACGCGAAATTGTTGCAAAATTAAAAAAAAATTTACAACCTTATGTTAATTAGTATACAACAACAGCAATAACGATAACCACAAAAGATTCATTTAACTGAAGTGGCTTAAAAGGCTTAGCTTGATTGCCAGCAAAAAGGAAATAAATAACTGAATATGTAAATAAACGACGACGGGCCAATAAAACGTGTTTTCGCCAATAACCCCCGAAAGTTGAACGTCACGTGTGGCAGGCAGACGCGACGGGGGCAAGACGGCATTTGAAATTGTTTATTGTGGTGACTCAACAAGGCATTTGGCCCACAGCGATCTTAACTAAAAGCTACAACAACAACAACAACTGCTATGCCCTTGACCATGTTTAGACAGACTGCATGGCCGAGAGCGCAGTTACCGTTAAGAGCCAAAACTGCCAAATTGTAAACAATTCAAACTATCGGCTCAATCTACCTGGTCAATAACTCAGTTTCTGTTTTCCTTCCTTTTTGTATTTCTCGGCAATACCATTCATGATTGACAATATCGCAAATGAGCAGATGTTCTCGAGATTTTGGCTGGGAATACGAGTGTGACCTGGCTTTGACTAGCTACCTATTTACCTGGTCAGATTTTGCTAGTTTCAGGCGGTTCTTTTTCTTTCCTCCTCTTTATTGTTGTTTACGAAACAGCGCACAAAGCATAATTGCGATTGGAATTTGAAACCCGAGAAATATCAATCACGCTCGATCACAATCCTCGCTGATCTCTAGAAGCATCCAAGTATAAACCAATACGTAGTTTAATATTTATTATTATAGGCAAGATACACTTTTTATACATAGTAGGCATGTGCTTAGTGAGTCAGTTTAAACAAAAAAAAAAACAATCTAACAATCTCTATTGGCAAAAGGGGGTTGTATTCTTTTTTATAACTGTCAAATTTAGTGGCATAACGAAATTTTGGGGTGTTATTACTAGTTGTATAGCTAACTATCATACTTACATATATATGACCTTGCAATGCCTTATCTATATGGCATTGCGGATACCAAGTTTCTGGTCAAAAAGAAAATCAAGGTTAAGAAGATCAATAACAACGGTCCGCCACCCGTTAAATTTCATCGCAATCATGTTATACCCGAACGCATTAAGTTCGATCATAATGAATGGCCCATCCAGTTTCGTATAAGTCCAGCTCCACTCGTCGAACTGTGTGTCAATGCTGTGGATAAACTACCAATGCCCTCTATTTATGAATGGAACGATATGGATATAAGGCGTTGGATCTATCGCTATGGTTATCCACAGTATATGGTGAGTTTGTTTAATGTTTACATATACTTAGTTGTAAGGGGTAGCAAAGGATAAGTATAAGATTTATGCATCTATTGTTTTGTCTGTCTGCTTCTTGCTGTTATTTTAGAGCTAAAGAGTTGATTCTGAGTAGGTGACATATTTTGTTAGTATATTTAATATTCTGAAAATTTTATAATGATGGGTTACTAAATTCAGAAGTTATTCATCTGCCTCTAATACATCTACATCTTATTTAAGTACCCTTTAGTGTAGAGCTAAAGAGCTGATTTTTTGTTTATAACTATTTTGGTATGTCTATTTTATATTCTACAAATTTTATAATGATTGGTAACTTAATTCAGAAGTTAGTCCCATACCTCTGGTTACACAATATCTTCTAATGATCGCTCAATTAATGCTAAAGTTATTTATCTATTTCGTATGCCTCTATATCTTATTTCAATGCCTTTTGTTGTAGAGCTAAAGATTTGATTTTTCTTATATAATTATTTTTGTATGTATTTTTGTATTACTATTTTATTTTCTAAAAAATTTATTATGATGGGTTAGTAAATTCAGAAGTCCCCCTCACTTGCGTATGATTTTTAATATATGTTCATTATTCTTAATGTCCTATTCTTCTTTTCCATATTACTCTACGTCTTGTTACTCCATAACTTATTTATCTATCTCTTATTTTAGAGCTGAAGAGTTGATTTTTCTTATATAACTTTTTTTCTATGTCTACTTTATACTCAACAAAATTTATGAGAATCGGTTAGTAAATTCAGAAGTTATTCCTTTACCTCTGCTTACTCCATATCTTATTTATCTACCTTTTATTGTAGTGCTAAGGAGATAATTTCTGGTATATAACAATTTTTGTATGTCTATTTTATATTCTAAAAATTTCATTATGATTGGTTAGTAAATTTAGAAGTTATTCGTCTACCTCGCATTCCACTATATCTTATTTCTCTACCTCTCGCTTGTGTATGACTTTTAGTAAATTTAAAATGATCAGTAAGTAAACGCACAAGTTATTTCTCTACTTTTTATTTCTCTTTTCCATATTCCTCTACCTCGTATTACTCTGTATCTTATTTATCTAGCTCGTATTTTAGAGCTAAAGAGTTGATTTTTGTTACATGACAATTTTTGTATGTCTTCCTCATATTCTAGAAATTTAATGATGCTATTTTGGTAAAGTCAAAAGTTATTTCTTTAATTGTCTTCTTAATTAACTGAAAACTTCAAAATGATCGGTTGGTAAATGCAGAAGTTCTTTTGGAACATATAAGGATATATCCCAGTCCAGCAGTATATTTAATATTATCAATCTTGTTATCAATAGAAAACATAATACCTATTATTTCTCTTATTCGTCTACCTCTTGTTACTCTATATCTTATTTATCTAGAACCTCGTATTGTAGAGCTAAAAAGTTGATTTTTGCTGCATGTATTCTTTATATTGTCATGGTAAATTCAAAAGTTATTTCTTAAAATCTTATTTCTATGCATTCCACTCGTATAATTTGTTTGGTATATGTTCATTATTCCATCATCGTTTAGTAAATGCAGATGTTATTCAGGAACATGCCAGCACATCTTCCAATTCATCAGTCTATTAAACGTACTATTCGTTATGTTTAATCAATCTTGTTATCCATAGAACACATTTCGGGTAAACATGATCTGGGGTCGGAAGCTGCTGTTACTGGACGCTGATGCTTTGACAGCAATGAATATCAAGGATTTCGATCACATTAGGCACATTACTTATGGCATTCGAATGTTGTTTCACTTTGAATTGACGAAATTTTCGCATAGCATTTCATTGCCGGATGAGAAACCCAATGAGCTATATTTGCTGTGGCACACACAAACAGGTGTCGGCTATGATGCAGTGCGTCACTCCGATTTGTACAGACGAATGCAATTGATACGTGAACGTGCTCTCAATCTGGACCATTGGGAGTTGCTCGCTTTGTGGATGCGTCGCGAACGTGAACGCAAATACACGGAGATAGTTGCACTCGTGCCACGATTCAATATGTTCAAGTGCCCCGAGGAGAAGAAAGTCCATGTGCATGTGATACCAGAAAGCTTCTCTGAGCGTATGTGCGAGGTGTGCATACCACCCTGTGAGTGCTACTGGTCATCCAGGGATATGTCGCTGCCCTGGCGCCTCAGCTGCCTGACTCCGGGTCTGCCGCCCTCGCATAGTCGGTGGAAGGCCCACGAGCGGAAGTGCGACATTTGCATACCACCCTGCGAGTGTCGCTGGCCATCCCGTTACTATCTAACGGGCACAGTCATCAAGTGCCTAAGCCAGAATTTTCCGGAGAAGTTTTCACCCATTTTCGATGAGCGCATCGCGACCGTGGTGCGTCCGAGTTTGGTGGAACGTTGGACCCGCTTTTCCATTTAGATTGATATCTAAAAGTCTCCTACACTTGATTTCATTTGATGATTTGCTTTTATCCCAAAAGGTTTACGACAGAACCCCAAATATATATTTTATATTTCAAGGGAATAATTGTAATTATATACGGTATTTTATTTGGATAATTGCAATTGGCGATAAGTTAGGAAAACACAAGACAATCGATTCAAAGATCTATATTATGATACTCTAAAATACCCTGCAAACAAACTATCTATAGGCAGGTAGCATTCGTTAGTTTTTGCAAGAAAAGTTAAAAATAGCAAGTTCAATGTTCAGAGATTTAACTTATAACAATTTATGAAAACATTTAGCGTTATTAACCGATTAAAATTGGTAACCGTAACTGCAATTCATATGTAATAATTCAAGGGTCTAATTGTAATTGTATACTTCATTTTATCTGGATAATTGTAGTTTAAATTCGAATTGACTTGTAGGTGGCGATAAGTTGGGAAAACACACGACAAACGAATCACATAATTATGTTATGTACTTTTCAAATACCCTGTTCTCACTTGATAGATTTTTTTTTAGAAATGTTATTAATAACACGTAAAATGTTGAGGGATTCTAATTATAACTATAAGAGAAAACCTTAACCTTTATTAACCGATTAAAATTGATAATCGTTACTGAAACCATAATTAATAAATAATATTTTCATTATTTATTATTCAAACCGAAATAACCGTTTATTAACCGAGTCATGTATAACGGTTAGTTTCCATTTAATAAAAGTTTTATTCTTTCAAATATAATAGTTTGAACATTATTAATATGTTTTTAAACAAAATCGTTTTATTACCATCGCAAAACACTGTGGACGAAAGTCCACGCTAGTGACGAAAGAAGACCCCAAAAACTCCCACGTAGTGAAGTTTGCTGGGCTGCAGGCCACTAGCTATTAGACCACTCCCGATAGTATCGATACATCGACTTTCTGTTTTAACTTTGCTCTATCGATGCTCGACTTCGATAGTTAACGATAGTAGCCAGTGTTTTTGTATCACTGTTTTTGGCGCAAGTGCAAAATTAATTGGTGTTGGCGTCTGGAAATTGTCAAATTATGGATAAATTCGTAAAAAGCAGAAGCGTCAAGGGTAATAACTTAGACTTTTTTATCGCTAAGTCCAAATATTTATTATAACTGTTTTTGTTGATGTAGCAGATTCCGACAATAACAGCGTCGAAGAATCGCAACTTTAGTAAAAGCCGTCGAATTGGAAAATCGAAAGTCTGGGGACATTTTGAGCGATCGGCAGATGGCAAGACGACGATTGCTTGAATTTATATAAAACGAGTGAAAACACATAAAACTTTTTTGATTATATTAAGAGATTGCATCTTGCTTCTAAATTAGATGAAGTAATCTTTGGATCTCCAATTAATTTAAGTTAATTTTGTTTAGTTTTCTATTGTAAGGTGAATTATTATAATAATTATTATATATAATTTTTTCTTAGACAACTTCGAAAATATCGAATGTTTAAACTATCGATGCTCCACTATAAATACACGCAATATTGGATATAGATATCGGCTGGGTGATCGATCCCAATGATTGATATCTCGTTTGAAAGGTAATTACTGTTGATTTAACATGACATACTAATATCTCCGATCGATCAGATATTTTTCGAGATTCGACCTTTGTCAAACTTTGCACGAGTGCATGTAAGCTTTTGTTTGGGGCATAAAGCCCCTATTATATTAAATTTAAATTTAGTATGTGAACTATTCCAATAAATAAATATTTGGCATTCGGCACAGCGAAATAAAGTTATTTTTAGGTACAAAGAAGCCAGACTTTTTGCGCAATGTGCGGAATGCCAAATTTGTATTTATTGAAATAGTTCACATACTAAATTTAATATCGTTATTCACAAAATTTTATATCAGAAAATTTGGGGCTTGAACAAGCTTTCGCCACTAGAGCTTCAGCTCGTTAAAAGGTCCCAGGAATTGTCTAAAGTTGTTAAGGTTTTTATAGCAATATTTATATTATTTGTGAACCGAAATCGTACCAGTTTCGAAAAAAAACTAAAAAAAAAGTGGTAATCGTAACGACACTGATAAAAAACGATATTAAGTAACCGAAAAATCGAAACCGATACTGAAACCGATTTTCAGTTTCAGTTTAATGATTGATCTCGAGTTCAAGATATAATTGAACTATAGTAGAATATAGTTTAATTAAACTTTAAATAACTGTCGAGTCCCAAAAATAATTTCTACTTTCAGCCAATTTTGCAATTTCAATTAGCACAGATTTCCATTAATTTTTACGTGTATATTTTGCACACAATTTGTTGCAGGTAGTGTAATTATAGAAACTGTTAAATGGTTGCATTATCTCAACGACATATTACACAAAACCCATCATACCCTTTAGGCCTGTGTAATCGGGACATCAGAAAGGTACAGTACAAAAATAAAGCAAACAGCAGAAAAACAAAATTTGTATTTTGCATCCCACGACGACGGCGACGGTGACGTCGACAGCGATAACTACAACAACAAGAGCAGCAAGAGTCATAACACTAATACATGCACACACGCGATCCATTGTAAATGCGGCCTCATTGAACCGAACGCCAGCCGATGCTGTCAGCGGCGTCGGCGTCGGCGTTTAAGTCAACGTCAGCGTCTGCGTCGCCGTCGACGTCAACATAGCTGGCGCGAAGCAAAGAAAAAGCGACTGTCGCACAGGCAAAATTTTCAGTTCAGTTCCAACAATCGGAGTGTCAGGCAGCAGCAGCAGTAGTAGCAGGCGAAGGCAGAGCCAAAGACAGAGGAAGAAGCATAAGGCAGGCAGAGGCAAAGAGCCAACAACCAACTGTTCGAAAATTGTTGAAATAGAATCAAGAAAATAACTGCAAAATATTGCCTGCGCATGCGCTGCTATCGACATTTATATAGAAAAAGTGTTATTTACAAAATCAACCAACAGCTGCCTCACAAAAGTTTCGAAAACACTTTTCAAACAAAATAAAATAAAAGAAACTAAAGAGAAATAAACATAAAAGTGTTTCTATTCACCACGCGTGTGTGTGTGAATGAGTGTGTTTACAGTGTGCATTTTACACTCTTGTTCTAAATACTTGCAAATGTTTCTGTGACTGTGACAAATAAATTCAAAAAATCCTTTAAAAAATAACTCAAAAACGCGCGTGCATTTTGTTGTCGCTTTTTTTTAGTGACGTCGCGCGTTTTGTTGTTGACATTTGCCGCCCTTACAAGGTGTTAAATACGTTATATTTATACATATTACAATTATACAAAACTGTTAAACAGCGTGTGTTGGGAAAATTACATAATTTGCTTTGTATAATTGCGTTTTCAGGCGTTGTCAAGTTCAAGGTGAGTGCTAAATAGATTGAATACTATTACAAAATTAAAAAAAAAAACATATGTAACCCCCCATATGAAATTAAGTGTTTTTCGTGCCCGTTTCGAATCTTATCATCCAACTTGTAGAGTGTTGCAATTTTCTTTTATTTGTTATTGATATCTGAAGTATTTAGATGTGGTTTTTAGTTTCAAGTGCACGAATCGATCACATGAGAGCAAGGCTGTAGTTAAATCTATTGCATTTAATATTGATTCCTTGGGATCAACGTTATAGTTATCAGTTCCATTGTAGACAGTACTTAAACATGCGGTAAAAGCAGGCAGATCGCATTACTAGTTATAGTTATAGCATAGTATATAATTCGATCAGTCGCTATTTAAAATTCTATTAAATAATATACAAAAATTTGCTTTTATGTGGAATATATGAAAAAAGTGCTTAAATTATAAAAACAAATCTGTACAAAACAAACAAACTTGTTGAATGTAATAAACAAATTTAAATTCGCAAATAAATGTAAAAACAAAATAATTGACAGCCAGTGAATTTGTTATTATCAATGAAAATATGTGCATTTATTCTAATATTAATCTTGTAATATTCTCTATAAGAAACAATTAGATATAAAATTGAATTAAAAGAGAGTGCAACGCATTCGACAGAGAGAGAGAGAGAAGAAAGCGCCAGCGAAATGACGACCTGCGGCATTTTCGGCAACAGCAAATACAAGTATTTACAAATCTACAGATATATAAGTATATATCTCAGATATATACTTGAGAACGCATAGCCTTGTTAGTCAGCAAATGACGTACGAATAGAAATGGGAGAGTGATTGCCTCAATGTGTTGCATGCGACCGCGTCAACAATAGAGTTGGAATTTTTAGTTCAATTTACTGAATAAGTTCAATCGTTCATTTTTAAGTCGTAAACTAAATCAGTCAATTTGTTAAGTTGGTCAGTTTATTTAATTTTCCTGCATTGAAAATTTATTATTTTTAATATTTGACAAATTTATTTGTTATATTGTTTATTTATTTTATTTATATTTTTGATTGCGTAAATATCTCAAACTATACATACAAAATATATGCAAATGTTATACTTGTAATGTACAAGTAATAAAGAAATTCTATATTATTACGGCACTTCATGTATTCTAAATGCTAATGATAAGAAATTTTTAAAAATAATGTTTAAACTGACCAACTGAACAAAAGGAACGATATAGTTCATCAAGAACTGAGTAAGTTCATTCGTTCATTTTAATGACCCGTTCATTTGAACTTATTAAGTTCGAATCGACACAACTCTAGTCAACAATAGTCTTACACACCCACACAGACACATACGCATACATAGACATATGTCGTATATAGCCAATGCCCAAGTCACACAATCATATAAATCTATTTACTCGTAATTATAAGCATATATTGGCAGACGCCGCTTTTTTTATACATATACTTACATGTCTCATAACATTGCAACAACACGCAGTTGCTAATCATGTTAAACAAGGACAGCAACACAATTTACTTATATTCAAATAATATATATATATATATATATATAATTACAAGTGTATTTGTTTGTATAAACCACCCCCACACATGGGCAATTGCTTTGAGTTTGTTGCCAGGAGCTTGCCAAATATTTGCATTTTGTTGCCTTTATAATGGACTAATGAATTGTTCATTTTTTTTTCCACTGGGCTCTGATAACAAGTGTCGCTTCATTAAGTGGGGTTGCTGGGGCTTAGAACCCGACACTGATTATAAATAATTATTATGCAGTCTGGACAAAACATGTGCACTTCAATATTTGCATACTTATACACAGAGCGAAATCGAAAGCGATACTTGTACGACATTGTAACAAGAAAACCAGAACTGACATTGTTTTAGTATATATTTTAAATCGTTGAATGTTGTTAGATCTTAACTGATATTGTTATAGTACAATTAAAATTAAAGATATAATCTTAAGTATCTTAAGACGTTTTAAATTATATCAAAACTTTCTATAAGCGAATCTCTTCATTCACAAAATAGAGTGCAAAGAAATATATCTAAAATATAGACTGTCTGCTATAATTTTATACATTTCAGATTAGTCAAATTCCCCCTTTTCCCCTCTCGCTCTTAAAGTCATATATCTCACAATGATTCAGCATGATCTATAGACATCAGGTGTAAGATATCTATGGCGCCAGTAAATATATCAAATCACTTTGATTTATAGCGACACTTGGCTTGATAATTTACACAGATAACAACTAGTGTGGAGGGAACACTGTATACTTATATTTTTAGAAGCAGTCGAATGCGGTTTTTAGCGGCGACATTTAAAGTAAAAGAAAACCAACAATTATTCCATGATAAGCAACCATTGTACTAGAGTCTAGAGTCTAGACCCATCCCGCAATGGAGTGGCAATCAAAAGGGGTTTCGGCTGGTTCGGGGTGCACATATCATATCTTAACCGTTCACTTTGTTATGAATGAGTCTGTCCGTCCCAAACACAGTCGTCTAACTTCCTTGGGGACTGAGTCATATTGTGATGGGGTACATACCCACTTTTCGTTATCAGATAACTGTTTAAAGTGGAATTTTCATATCTGTATCATTCATTTAAAGTGGGCACGTTTCGGTTTCTGTTCTCGGTGCGTACACGAGACGATCTGAGAGATAACGCGATAAGATAACAGCTGAATTATAGAAGAAGTCTTTCATTAGCTAGAATTCCCGAATTAGCTATCTACTTGATGTATATCACGCAGTTGCACATTTATCATATCATATCATATCACATGACACGATATCAAGAACTATTGTATCTTTTCTGCATATTTCATTGCGTATATTTCTATTCTAATTATAATTTCACTTTATCCACCATAATTCAATTTCAATTCGTATTCTAATTTGAATTTATTTCTTTATCAATTTGCAGTTGCAAACGACAACATGTCGAATACTGAGAAACGGGGCCTTCACAGAGTGCGAAGTAAGTACAAATTAAATACCAGTTTATACCCTACACAATAGTATGCTATGGAATTTTAACTTGACTTGTTTACATTTATCGTGACAACTGTACACATTGCTCAGAGCTCTACTATGAGACGAGCCCCTCTTTTTTATGTGTTTGTTTGTTTGTTTGTTTATTTGTTTGTTTGTGTTATTTCTAGACTTTTCGACTCAATTCGCTGACATAGAAATATCATGGCCCTCAACTCAATTCAGTTATAAACAAATTGGTTTGGGGAACCGACCCTCGATGCCATTCAATATTGCACTGCTGACAGTTCGATTGGTGTCAAATGAGGCGACTTTAATTGAGGTTACAAATCAATTGAATGTTTCACTTCATTGCACTGTAAGTGGGGTGTGTTCTCAAATTGTATCTCTTTTAAGTTTTAAAATCGAAATCGAAAAGAGTGCATCTTTTGTTATCAATGGCTTTGAATTTCACTTAAATTGAATTGTTTTGTATATTTGCATATAATTGTAGCTAAATTTGTTGTGCTCTAACGATAAATCCAAAGCTGAGTGCGATTATTTTATGAGAGAGAGTGAAAGTCGGGAAATGTGTAATAAGAGAAATATCTATAAATTCCTTTATTTATTTAATATTAAGTGAAATTCGTTGCTAGCCGACTCGAGATCAATTTGTTGTCAATATGATATCATCAGACAATAAAATACAAAAATACTTGCCAAAAGCCAAGGAGTTAGACTTGGTATACAGCTGTTTCAGGAGATGCCAATCTCTTTCATCAGTACCCTTTGAGCTAACTTACCCAACGATCCAAGCCTTTGATATATGTTGTGCTGCTAGAACCAGTTGAGAATTCTAAGGTAGCGTTTCTATACAGTTAGGCAAATCTTGCCCATGTTTTTCGCATTATACTTATATTATTTCTGCGATAGTAGCAAGATGCATATTGGACGTATGTAATATTACTTTATGTATCTATCTATCTACATTATATTTAAATAAATTGAATTCTTTATGTTTTCTATAAATATCTGTCGTAGTGTTAGCTTCTATTTAATTCTACTAATTTATTATTTAATTCTATATACATAATATACGCATTTCCTATAACTACACTCTATGTACTCTAGGCTCTATTTCTTTACCACCATCGAGCTATTTATTTATTTTTAACTCTCTAATATCTTAATTCTTCATATCGAGCATTTTGTTATTACCAACTATACAGTTAGGCAAATCTTGCCCATGTTTTTCGCATTATACTTATATTATTTCTGCGATAGTAGCAAGATGCATATTGGACGTATGTAATATTACTTTATGTATCTATCTATCTACATTATATTTAAATAAATTGAATTCTTTATGTTTTCTATAAATATCTGTCGTAGTGTTAGCTTCTATTTAATTCTACTAATTTATTATTTAATTCTATATACATAATATACGCATTTCCTATAACTACACTCTATGTACTCTAGGCTCTATTTCTTTACCACCATCGAGCTATTTATTTATTTTTAACTCTCTAATATCTTAATTCTTCATATCGAGCATTTTGTTATTACCAATTTCTTTAGTGATATATCTTTCATAGTGTCAACTTAATTTTCATTTTACAAAAGTTTGAAAACATACTTAGATACACATGTAAATTTAACTCCATTATTTACAGTTGATATTAGGTAGTCTCTTCTACAAATCTTAAAGGGTATTAAAGTGTATATGATATATGCATTTATTGTCAATCGTGTCAAGTTCTGATTATGATTATTAAACCTTTGAAGCCATCCTTGGCAAACACACTCAATATTAGCTATGCCGTCAGCCAGCCACACAGAGGGTTGAACTTCAGGGCGTTGTCATGACCCCGTCGGAAATAAGTACTATGTGCTCCATCTGTGTGCGGTCTAAGCTGGCCCTTATGACGCCATTGTTGTGACATTTCGAGGATTACTCATAAATACATAAACTATTCAAACAAATTAGCACAGTCACGCCAGCTGAGCACGTCGTCGGTTGACTAATTCAGCTCGGTTTTGTTCTGTGCTGTTGTGGGTGGGTTATGTTCAGGGACTATTCAGACATTTTCACATTGTTGTCGAAGGTGCAATTAAAGCAGCTGTTTCTAAATTGCGCGTTAATAAAAGGGAGAAACAAAAAACTAATTGCCATATCAGCGTCGGTTATTTAAGCATATTCGAGCTATTTAGCACTTTAGACACAGACAGATATAGACTGACAGATTGACGGCCAGACAGACTGATAGTGGAAGAGTAGAAACCCGCAGGCAAGCGTCATAGACGAGTGCACATGATATGACACTTGGGTATACCGCCTACTTATTAGATTAGCCGGATGTGCTAACTGAAAATAGAAGTTTGCAATTAACACATTTAAGAATAGATATTTATTTATGTGAATAGTAGACGGGGTGGAGTAGCAGGTGTATCGACTGCACGTCTCAAAAGTCACACGAGTTGTAGGCACATTCATTCATTGACGTCCTTGTCCCCTGGCGCGTGATTCATGTCAATAACATGGACAGACGATCTGGCAGGCAGACAGACAGTCAGTCAGGCAGTCAGACAATGCAAAACGCCAATTAATTGTGTTAATTGAAATGCTTTTTCCATTCACAACTCACATTATAATAGTTGAAAAACAAAATACAATGAAATAAAAACATAATAAACATATAAATGCATTTTGTATGCAGTTTACGCCCACTGTCGATCGACTAACCCACTAATCAAAATGCACCACAATTGTGGCAAACATTATGCACATATGTCTGGCCCTGCACTTGACTAAACAACCAACCAACCAGCCAACCACCTGCCTGAAGGTGACAAGAGAAATAAAAAATATCATTGAAAAACCACATTGCACATTGAAGGTCAACTGTTTGCACCACATGTAACTGCAAGTCTGAATACAAATCCCAAAAACAACACTCTATAGTTAACCACATTTGTACAATGTGTTCAGACCGAAAAGGCATAAGGCATAAATGTACATTTTTATTATGGAATATTCTGGCATATTCCGAATTTCGTTTCCGTTTGAAATTCACGGAAACAACAAATAAATGGCTCAATTAAATATTGTGAAATTAATTTCATTGAATTAATCTAGTCCATTTTGAAATTATTTGGAATTCTATAAAGATAATTATCATTTGCTATAGGCCTGAAAAGTTTCCACAATATTTAATTGGTTAAGTATCAGCACTAGTTAATTTTTAAACAGTTCTTCAAATTAATTACAATGCAAATTGCTTTACTGTGACTGTATAATGTATTTGTAATTATAAATAAATATATGCAAGACTCTGTAAATTCTTTAATTTAATTTTCCTATTTTATACAATTTATTGTAAATATGTATTATTAAAGATGTGCAAATCCCTTTCAGTTCTGAAACATTATTCTATTTATTTATTTCGCACGTTTTTGATTAAAATTCAGTCTTTGTGTTTTATGTGGAAATTTCCAGCTACTACAACCCCCGATAAGGTTTCATCTTAGCAACAATCCCCAGCTTAGAAACCACCAAACCAAGTAAATAAATGAAGTACATACACAGTCTGGGTCAATCTGTAAGATTAATGAGCTTCTCACACAGCCTACTCATTTAAACTTTTTAATTCGTGCTGATTAATCAAATAGGAGGCATAATAAAAAGCTATAATGTTGTTAGAATTTATAACAATTTTATTGCAGTCGTATTAATAATAACTTTATAAGCAGCCATTTTTCATCTTTTTTTTTCAATTAAAAAAAAAATGTCATTGTTTAATGACAAATTTTGTTGGGGAATTTTTTCTCTTATGATTTTTTTTAATAAGCATTAATTAAGGCGAGTCTCAGTGAGTTTTAGGCACGTTGCAGCAAAAAGAAAAAAAATTTTTTATTTTTTTTTTAAATTGACGTTAATTAATTTCTTGGAACTTGAAGTTGTTTACCCAATTGAGCACGTTATTGTCGTTGACTTCAAGTAGTTATTTTTATATTTTGTTGTAATTTATTGTTGGTGTGCAGCAAATGAACTCATAATTACAACGTAAATCGATGGCGAAAACCTGTCAGCAAACACGATAAGACAACAATTTCCCACATAATTGTGTATTTGTGTTTATTAAGTGCACATAATGTCATGTTAGTTATTTCCGCTCCATGGCACACTTTTAACGGAATTAAAACAAAACACTGCGCAAGAAAAAACTACAATCAAATAACCACTGAAAGCTAAAAGTTCAAGAATGTCCCAGGCCAATGATCGTCTAATATAATCAAATCAAAATAAAAAAAGAAACTATTAAAGTAAAATAATAGCACAGCGCATGCCGACTTTGAACCGCTTCTATATCGATGTCTATGTCCAAGTCTAATGTCGCTGTCGCTGTCCCTGGTCGGCGGGCGAGCACTTGTCTGGGTTGTCCGATAAGCCAATCTATAGTCAAGTCAATACAGAAATCATTTCATATAGCATCTTCCAAAGATTGTGTACTATATTTGTGTACTAGAAGAATATAGTATAGATCGGCAAGCCCCCTGTCTGGCCTTAGCACAGAGCGTTCACATCGCGTGTGAATACCCTGTAAATAAATCGAAATCAAAAGAATAATAATAGCTGAACTGGCATAATTTCAAGAATTGTTATGAATTCAAGTATTGTCATAAATAATAGGGTATATTTACGTCAGGCAGACTTAATTTCCTTTAGCTATTTCGCTTGTTACTATGAGTAGTGCCATTAAATTCTGTTTTTTTTCCATTCTTTTAATGTGTTTTTATACTAAATATATTTCATTTACTTATTAATGGGCAAGTGAAAAATATACGAAATCTTCTAAAGATTGTGAACAATTAAAAATGTATATATGTACATTTGAGTTTGCAATTGTTTTTGTGTCTGAAATAGTCAGCCAGACGCTGTAAAATGTGAGTTCAGCTCGTGGACGAGCCCCTCAGAATTTAAAAGTAATTATTTACTTATTATAATAATGAAAATAAACACTAGAAACTGCTCGTATCGTTGCGGTCAGTTACACTTGTTTATAATTGCTAATTTTATGAAGTCAAGCAAATGATTTCTTCATTAAAAACTTAGGGGATTTTGTTTTCAGCTGTTTTACAGTGTGGCTTATCAGCTACTTAATATGTAAACCTATAAATCCATCAGCTGTGATTACAATTTACACTGTTGTATAAAAAGTCAGACATCATATTGTACTTTGTACTAAAGCGCAACAAGTACACAATAAGTTCTCAAATCTCAATCTCAGACACAAACCCAATGCCAATTTGTATGTGCAACCTCTGAAGATGCAAAATTGTCCATGAATCGAGCTGAATTGTCAAGGAATTTCCACGCAGAAAACTAGGACAATGTTAAAGGGAAGACGCGTCAATTGAAGTCAATGTGATAAGAGAACTTGAGTTTCATTGTTATACGGATTCTATTGATAAATCAAAACTCTATTGTTAACAAACTTTTCAAGTGGCAACAGAACCAGTTATATAAGTATAATTAAAATAAACAGCAACAAATGGAATACATTAATGCAAACAAGGCCAGTTCCGTGAAAATGTGCATTGGAGAACAGTTGGCAACACAGGAAATGTATGTGCATTTTTCTAAGTGACAAGCTAATAATTGTAGTTGGAAGGCGAGCTAACAATGCCATCGATTGACAGAGATAGATACAGATACAGATACAGATACAGATACTAAGTTTCTCGCTCGGATATTCAGACAGTCCCGAGTGCAAACAAACCCACAACAAATTGACTTATAAACTATAGTATACAATACCATAATACGTAGGTGTTTGTTCTATATATATGTATGTATCTGGATGATTTTGGTCGCGCCTTCTACGCACTGCGAACATAGATACATAGATACAAATTGGCAAGCAGTCAAAACGAAAGAATTCCAAAGCGTATGACGTCGATGTGAAATTGTCTAAAGGAAAATCACAGATCACATGGCCTTTGGATAAATGCCACACGTTTCATACACATACGTATGTATCTACAGTTATATTGGCAGATTAAAGACTCATTTGAGGCTATAGTATGTATGAGAGTATATTAACAAAGTATAGATACACCCTCTACACCCATAACACATTTGCCATTCTGAAGGTCAGGAAACGCGCACCGAAAACCTATTAAAAAAAACATTGTTAAATATTTAACAAAAATAAAAAAAATATTTATAAGATAATAATTTATCTTTTAGTTCAGAACCCAGTGCCCGCATTTGTTGAGTGTAACGGCCCGAAGCTCAGGAACAGAATTCCTAAAAATAGTCGAGCAATTGTAAAAGCGACATTAAAAATACTGAGATATTCGAAAGAGGCGAAAAACTATACAATTTATAGTAACTGAGGGATACCCTATAGACAAATTAAAGACACTCTAAAACTCACAATTTTATAACATTCAAGAAATATTTATCTCTCTCATAATATCTTCATCTTATTTGATAATTACTTCCATTAACTGACAATTAAAATACCCGTTTAAGCACTTTTCCATTTTGCACAGCGATGTTTCTTACTTATTTACGTCAAATATATTAAACAAAAAATAAAAACACATGAAATGCCGGAAATGCGTCTTTTCAAATATTCTTTTTGATATATATATTTTTTAATTACTTTACACTCTTTTTCCTCGGTCAAACAACAAGTGCAAAAACATTTGCAAATGTTTAATACGTATTTACATATGTAAATTCAATAAATATCAAATGACTCAAATCCTAAGATACAGACTCTGATTCTGATTGCGTTTCAGATTCACATGCTGCCAGGTCTGGTGTCTGGGGAAATTAGCATAAAAAAAAATAATTTTAGTATCACGTTTGCCCCCAAAACATTGTTTCTTCTCCAACAACTTCATCATCTTCTTCTCTTCTTCTTGTTGTTTTTGTTGTTTTCTTCGAACTTTTGCCGATTTTTAATGAGCTTTGCTTTTTGGGGCTATTTTTAAACGTATTGTTGTTTTTTTTTATGTGCATTTTATGCTCGAAGATTTCGGTTACTTAAGATTGAAAACTTGTTTAATTATTTGCCCAGAAGAGCAAAATAAATTATTTCAATATTCGTCTGGCCGAAAAAAAAAAACAAAAACGAAAGCCAATAAATGCTAAAGTGCATTTCTACACTTTATTAACGATTGTTGAAATACAAAATTAAATTAAAACATATTGTAAATATCGTATTTTTATTAAGATTCAAATTTTTTTGGCAAAAGTTTTAACAATCGGCGGTTTTTTCTGTGTAATTTGTTTTTACAAACCACAAAGTTTGCCTTCAAATAATTTATTTTCAAAAGCCAAATGCGCATAAAAAAGTTAGTTGTGACCGGTATGGATGTTGTTTTCAAAAACATAAAAACGTTTTCAGCGACAATTAATCAAAAACAAAGCAAAAAAAAAAAAAAACTTGCTCAAAGGCGGACAACTTTGAGAATTCTTGGAAAGCGTAAACATTTCTGGGATGAGTCAAAGCATTCAGTACCCTTCGGCCAAATATATGTTGAGAAGTTCAACTTGATGTGAACTTGAGTTCGAAGACAACAAATTACGAATATTAAACTTAAACAAGTCGATCAGTCGAGCGCGCACGACATTAGGATACCCTGTGCTGGTCTTAAAGAAAACGTAAATTGATGTATTTATAATAGGATTGATTCTACACACTTATGTATACATGTATTTAAATATATCGCTCAAAATCCATGTTGCTTGTATCGAGAGTAGCTTGCTTGCAATAGTCTGGCAACACTGGAGTGCCATTGTCGCTTTGAAACTTTCAACAAATTGTTATATTTTGTTATACTGTTACGTCAAACTGTGCTATCTTTTAATTTCACGTTCGCCAGTAGCATCCAGCTTTTCGTCACCAACACAATGTTGCTTGCAGTAGCGCAAAAGCTAGATATTGCATTTTTCATCTTCAGTAGCACTCAGCTTTTCTCACAATGTATAGTTCTGGGTGTTGCCTTCAGCTTTTTAGCAACACAATGTATAGCGCCAAAGTGGCCGACAGCGAAAATCATATTATCATACGCGCTCTCGCTTGCGCTAATGACATTTTTAAAAGCTCTCTTGCTCTAGCCAAAAATTATAAAATAATTGATTTATAACAAATTTCTTTATATCTTCTTTATTTGTGGTCCAATCGCTATGAAACATGCAGCAAATTGTTCAGGGTTATTTATACTTCAACGGTATGTTAAGTAAAGCTGAGATAACTTAAAATTTAAGGCTGTGATAGATTGAAAATAAACTTGTTCGGCATATGGTATTCAGGAACCTACATTCCAAATTGGGGGTTTCTAGCCCTTATAATTGCTGAGAGTCACGCGTTCATACAGACGGTCAGTTGTCAGTCGACTCTGCTATCGATACAGATCAAGAATATATATATTTTATAGGGTCGTACATGCCTCCTTTTGCCTGTTACATAGATTTGCAAATATTCATTATACCCTTTTTTGCCTAGAGAGTTGAGAGTTTAAAATATATATTGAACTTATTCTTTTTAATTTATCAGATTGAAGTTAAGTTATTCTTAAGTGAATAATGACAGTCTCAATTGTTTACAGGGTGACAGCCTTCTTTTATATTATTGACTTAAATATTGTTAATGTGTCAATTCTGTCCTCATTGTCGTCTTATCTTTAATTTTTTTTATATTTAATTGGGTTATTTCCCATGATCAGTCTAGACTTGTAAGACACCGACTGGAAATGATATTTATAGCCATTATAAATTGGGTGAAAACAGATTACTATAAATAAATAATTTTCCTATGAATCGCGAATTCTTATCAAGGGTTTTTATATTTGAGCACGATCCTTAGCATTGATTTAAAGTGACGTTTTGTGAGTATTATGGAAGAAATCAATATCAGATTTGACGTGCTATTGATCCAAAGTTTTCCATATGGTAGAACCTCACGAAACGATGCATGCAATGCCAATTAAAGCCTGACTTCCAAGCGGATTATAATTTTCAAATTATATATCCCAAAATACAGACAGCTATTTAAATTTTATAAAGGTCGTCAGGAATTAGCACGTTTCGTAGTCTATAGATCTAGAAATGTAGAATAACAAAATATAATAAAATATATATCCCAAAATACAGACAGCTATTTAAATTTTATAAAGGTCGTCAGGAATTAGCACGTTTCGTAGTCTATAGATCTAGATTTTGGAATAACAAAACATAAGCAGGTTGCAATTTTGAAACATTTAAAATGTGATACCTTTTATGCATTTGTTTATATTTTTTTAATTTATTTTGATACGTAATTTCATGCACGTTTTACTGGTTTATTTTATAGTAGAATCTATAAGAAACTACCGCTAGACGGTAGACAGTCAACGGCTCAGACTACAGACAACTTGTTGTTATTGTTATTGGCTCTCGAAAATTGGGATTGGGCCAGTTTTATTGTTGTCTTATTTGAATATAAAGTGCAAATTGTTGTTTCTGTTTAGAATATCGTCAACTGGTCTCTGGGCTTATCTTAGCAAGTCAATAACATTAATTGGCCTTAACAGGGATGCCGCAGGTGGGCGTAGACATCAGCTAGACTGTCGCTAGACTAAACAGATGATAATCAATGTGTCTGGTCTTGATAGCGGATTTATAAGCAGCTTTCTCGCTCATCTGCAGCTCCAACGAAAAGGGGGAAGAAGTGTTACTAAAATGGGGATTGAGTTGATTGCAGTTTAAAGCGGTTTTTGTTGCTTGGCATCAATAATCAGCGACGGCCTAAATAAAAATTTATGCACACGCGCAAATGTCGCAAATTGAAGTTGGACGCGTCTTCCAAACCACGACAAGGTTCAATGGCATGCAAAATTAATGCAGTTTCTTCTTTTTTTATTAAAGTATCTTCTTGTTGTTGCTGTTGTTGTTGTTGTTGTGTTTTGTGCGAACAATGCACTTTGGCACTTTAATAACTAACCGCTTGAGTGAGCAGACAGTTGAGAGTTCCACATCATCATCATCATCATCATTCAGCAGATGATCATTATTGTTGTTGAAGTTCTCTCTTAAGTTCCTTACCTGGTCATTCTTAATTCTTGTAATTTAATAGCTTTTTACTGCACCCCGTTGCCAGAATGATTCTCAAATCAAATTAATGTGCCATTTTTATATTCTTCTTTATATTGTCATACTATTGAGGTCAAATATTGACAGTTGAGTTTGTTAATGGGTTTTATCGCATCATTAATAACGTTAATAAATACGCCTTATCGCTGTACTAACTTGTGAGCGCCATGTAATAAAAACAACGTATTACATCAGTTTAACAACAGTATCCAATACACTTGTTAGTTTCCGATTCTTCAGATTCGATTCGATTTATTAGTTATCTTCTATCTCTCTTTTCATTGGGCTGTCATACCGGTTCGGTATTCAGTTATGAATCGGTTTAAAGCGGTTTAGTGCTAAAAACGAACTTCCGATTCAATATTTGCACAGGTTTTTTTTATTTTCGCATGTCTTATCACTGATTACTCTCTAAGAATATTCTACACGCGCTCAGATGTTTATGATGCCTGAAGCGTGTTTTCATTTGTGATAACAATTAGAATTGCGCCGGACAGTTCACTAATTAGTTTAGAATTTAGCATTAGTTAAAGAAGGCTTCAATGATTCTTATTTACATAAGTTTAATTAGCTAAATCAAAGAATATACCAAGAGTTATTTTGCATTATAGCTCAAATGGCAATTATTATAATGATCAAAAGATCTTTTTTTTAATTTTACGTATAGATCAGAAATTCAAGAATATCTGTAAGAATTGTTGTAACCCTTCCCTTGTGGAATTCTCGCATTAATAAATTAAGAGCAATCAGTTAAATAATGTTGCAACTCTTTTTAGAACACATTTGTAATTTTAGAACACATTTTCTTATAGGTGACAACTCTAGAATAGCTTATGCACTGTGACAAGTCGTTAAATCATATAATAAAATTATATTAAATTGAATTTGATATTATTAAAGATTAAATTTATAGATGTATCTATTGGTATAATGTATCTACATATTAAAATAATTTTGCAACTCTTTTTAGAACACATTTGTAATTCTAGAATACATTTTCTTATATGTGACAACTCTAGAATAGCTTATGCACTGTGACAAGTGGTTTAATCATATAATAAAATTATATTAAATTGAATTTGATATTCACAAAGATGAAACTAATAGAGGTTCTATTTGTATAAGATGTATCTATATGTTATATTTAACTATCTATATATATTATGCTTATGTCTAATTGTTTTCTTTGTTTTCTTTGCAGATCTGCTATCATGTCGCCAAGTATTGAATCTGCTGACAATGCTCGGCTTTATGTTGAACTACGCACTGAGAGGTGAGTTTTATAATTATATTTCCTGCGATCTTAACTTAACTCATTTGTATCTTGAACTTTCCAGTGAATCTGACCATTGCCATTGTGGACATGACCGTGCCAATCATCACGAACACAACCAGCAACAATTCTCTGGCGGGGAATGGCACCGACCTCATCAACTTCAACAACAGCAGCACCAGCAGCACCAGCAGCGGGAGAAGCAGCAGAAGCAGCAGCGGGAGCAGCACTGGGGGCGTCTTCACCAACAGCACATCCGCCGATGGTGTAAATGTGTATGAGGAACGATTCACCTGGAATACACAAGAGACCAACTTTGTGCTGGGCTGCTTCTTTTGGGGCTATGTGCTCACCGAGCTGCCAGGTGGTCGTCTGGCCGAGTTGATCGGTGGACGTCGCGTCTTTGGACATTCCATGTTGTGGGCGAGTCTGTTGACATTGATAACGCCATTGGCGGCACATTTAAGCTACGTGGCATTGATTGTGGTGCGTGTGGCACTCGGATTCATGCTGGGCGCCAGCTGGCCAGCTATACATCCCGTTGCCGCTGTCTGGATTCCACCAATGGACCGCTCCAAGTTCATGTCTAACATGATGGGTAAGCAAATATTTAACTAACATGAATTAGTATTTCATTGTTGAGAGAATAGTCCGATTTTAACGGAATTTGGTAAGGATAAGGGTATAAGGTAAGGTATAAGACAATTCCGAAGACTGTGGGAGTGGTTGAGATATTTCAAGAAACAAGATGGTTTTTATACAAAATATTGAATTTTAAAGGATTGTGCCTATGGCAGCTTTCAGATGATAATCAATTTTGGTCAGTATGTAGAAGATAACATTCACAATCTGAAAGATTGGTTGAGATGTTTTAAGAAACAAAACGATCCGATTATAATTAAATCTTGCTAAAATGTAGAAATATACAATCTGTGGTTCTGGTTAAGATATCTTAAGATCGTTCATATGACAGCTATATTATATAGTAGTTGGATTTTAATAAAACTTGGTCAGGATGTAGAAGACAATACAACTTACACAATGTAAAAGACA
This sequence comes from Drosophila histrio, assembly GCA_958299025.2. Classification (NCBI taxonomy): domain Eukaryota; kingdom Metazoa; phylum Arthropoda; class Insecta; order Diptera; family Drosophilidae; genus Drosophila; species Drosophila histrio. Next base: position 28,169,318 of record OY282580.2, on the reverse strand, counting down.
ATACATATACTAAAGCTGTAAGTTTGTTTGTGATAACTCATGAAATAACAAAGTTTTTATACAAAATGCTTAGTGATTATGATAGTATAATGCTTATAGTGATATACTTAGCGTAGTGCCTGACGGAAAAGTACGATAGTTTTAAAACTAAGAGACTAGTATAGTAATTAGGGTATGATAGTTACAGTGTATTACATATTCCTTCTACTTGCAGCTTCTTCCTTGGGTGCTGCTATTACTATGCCCGTTTGTGGCTATCTCATCTCGATGGCCGGTTGGGCCAGTGTCTTCTACTGGACGGGTGCCATGGGCCTGGTGTGGTCTGTGTTCTGGTTCACATTTGTCTACGAAACACCAGCAACTCATCCACACATTTCAACGGAGGAGCGTCGCGAGATCGAGGAAGCTATTGGAACAACCACCTCCAAGAAGCGTCCCAGCTACGTGCCATGGGGTCAACTGCTCTGCTCACCTGCCGTGTGGGCAATCATTATTACCCATGGTCTGTCCGTGTTTGGCTTCTTTACGGTGATTAATCAGCTGCCCACGTTCATGTCCAAGATTCTGCACTTTGACATCAAGAAGGTGAGAATAAAATGATATATCATTGAGATGAAATGTTTTATTAAATGCTTCAATTACTTTGCAGAATGGTTTGTTCTCCTCGCTTCCTTATCTGGGCAAGTATGTCATGGCTGTGGCTTCGTCCTATCTGGCGGATCATCTGCGTCGTAAGGGCACTCTGAGCACGACAGCAACTCGCAAGCTCTTCACCAGTTTCGGTAGGTTTCCCTTAAAGTATTCCCCTGGAAATTATCTAATTATCTATTTGTTTTTTATAGCTCTTATCACACCGGGTTTATTGATGGTGGCCCTAGTTTTCCTGGGCATGGATCCGGTCTGGGCAGTCACACTCTTTACGCTGGCCTTGTTCGCACATGGAGCCGTCACTGCCGGCTATTTGGGCAATGGCTTGGACATTGCGCCCAACTTTAGTGGCACTATCTTCGGCATGGCCAATTCCCTGTCTTCCTTTGGCGGCTTTGTGTCCACGTGGATGGTCGGAGCATTGACCTACGAAGATGATGTGAGTTTATAGTAAAAACTAGTGGGTATAAGCTACAGTCCACAGTTCGAGACGCTACAATATTTTGTGGAACTCATGCATACGCGAACAAACACGCGGCAAGCAACGTTTTCGATTTATGGGGGCGACGGTTTGGTGTCTCTAGCTCTTATTATCTCTGAGATATAAGTCATTATGCAAAGGGACAGACAGACGGACACACAGTCGGACGGATAGACAGAGGACAGACAGATGCTGATCAAGAATAAATATACTTTATAGGGTCTGCCGAACTTCCTTCTGCCTGTTTTTGCCAAACCTAATAGACCCTTGGTGCTTTTTAGACCCTTTACTTTTTAAAAAAAAGTAAAAAAGGGTCTATTAAGTTTGTCAAAATGTGCGTAACAGGTCGAAGGAAGTCCGGCAGACCCCATAAAGTATATATATTCTTGATCAGCATCACCAGCCGAGTCGATATAGCCATGTCCGTCTGTCCGTCTGTCCGTCCGTCCGTCTGTCCGTCTGTCTGTATGAACACCTAGATCTCAGAGACTATAAGAGCTAGAGTCACCAAATTTGGTATGCTGGTTCGTCTATGGGCTAAGCAGATCAAGTTTATCTTAAAATTTTGACACGCCCCCTTCCGCCTCCGTAAATCGAGAACAAAATTTTTGAAATCCAATAAAACGAAAAATATTAAAGCTAGAGTCCTGAATTTTGGCACACAGAACGGATATCGTGGTCCTAACGTATCCTGAAAGTTTCATCGTGATCGGATAATAATCTCGCAAGTTATTCAAAAAAAACTTAAAATCCCATATAATGGTCAATTTTAAAACTGGAGCCTTGAATTTTGGCACACAGGACAAGACAGGGTCCTAATATATCCTGAAAATTTCATCACGATCTGATAATAAACTCGGGAGTTATTCAAAACTCAATATTACTCAGTGTCAGACCAAAGGAAGAAGAAGAGCATATTGACGTTACAAAGCGTTATGGGGAACTATTAGTGTTACTCTTATTTCCATTTAGAAGAATAAGTAAAGGGTCTCTCACAGTCGACTTCGACTGTAGCCTTTCCGACTGGTTTATAGTATAGTTTCTAATACATATTTAGAATAATATTAAATTAATATAATATGCTTCATTCATTTACAGAAATTGTTCCAAAAGTGGCAAATTGTCTTCTGGATTCTGGCAGTCACCTACATTTCGGCGGCTGTTGTCTTCGTCATCATTGGATCTGGTGAACTACAGTCGTGGAACAATCCGCCAGAACGCAAGAAGATCGGTGATGTTACCCAGGAGGAGGGCATACCTCTCAAGAATGAGAAGTAACCTGCCCCTCCTGGCGGAAGATTCGCGGTGCTGCTGATACACTGAAATCAATATTATTTGACAAAAAAACCCACCACATCCGCACAAGTTATAGTAGTTTCTACTGCACATTTTGAGATTTCGAGAGTGCTGCACTGACTCAGATACTTTAAACACAATTTCCATTTAATTCGTACAACTTTCAACTACGTTTGGCAAAGACTCTCTAAAAAAAACAAATAATGGAAGACACTAGTTTTAGAAAAAAGCTGTAAAGTTTCTATACATACATATACACATCTCTATATATATATATATATATACTAATGATGAATGACTATTTAACCCATGGATAAGTAATATTTACTTAAGATTCGAAAGTTTAAATGTAGGCGTGGCCATTTAGCAAGTTTTATTTATTGCTATTTAGCCGCAGTTTAATTACAATTTATCTAATATTATTAAATTTATGTAAATAGTTTAGTTGATTCTGTATGTCTCTAGGTTCATGGAGTGCACAGAAATCGCATCAATGAGAATGTTGTACAAAAGAGGATAGAAAAATTGTAAAATTGTTTGTTTTTGTGCACGAAATGTTCTCATAAATTAAGTAGACTCTTAATGCATCCCTATGTACTCGTATTAGCTAAATATATAAATGCATAGCTTAGTTAAGTATAATAATTCATGTATACTTTTTTATTTATGCAATTTATTTATAGTTTCTTTTCTAAAAATAATAATAAAGCTGACGAGAATATTAATAATTTTTGAATTTGTTTTATTTTTAAATCTCGATATCGATTTCGTGGGCTTGCAAGCTTTCAATGTATTGATATATGGCTGCATAATTGACACGAACAAACCTATCGATAGGCACGTAGGTTAACGATGTGGCGATGTTAGATATTTGCGCGCCATTTTCAAATTAAAAGTATTATATTTGAATTGTTTGTAATAAAGCACTAATATGAGCTTAAATTAGTTTAAATAAACATTATTTATGCAAGATGTTTTTGTTTGTGGCTAGCGCTAAAAAGCTCAGTGCTACAAATCTACGTCTCTTGATCAAGCTTCACATAATGGCAATGACAGGGTCACTAGTGACGTCATAATTTCCTTACGTTACTCTCTTGCTTCTTTGATTGTCGCTCAGCTGGTTTGTCAGCCCCCCCCCCCCCCACACACACAAACCCTCTCACACTATCAGTCTATCTTGCTCTCCCACACTTGCCTTTACCACCTCTTGTTTTTCGTTTTTAAACAACATTCATCTATCAGACCACAAATTCAAGCCGACCGACAAGCAAATCATCGACGCCGATAGCAAAAACAGAAACTATGAGGGGATGACGTGCCTCTAAACACCTAAAACAAGTAAGTGGGTGGGGAACGTTTGTAGTAAAATGTAATAGAAAGCCACGCTGTCTGTTGTGTGTGCGTCGCGACTTGACATTGAAAAGTTAATTGCATTAGGCGTCTACATAAATGTTTATTGGGTTGCCTTTTATGCAAGCCACGCACAAACAACAAACACACACAAGAGACAGAGAGAGAGCCAGCATCCCAGGCCTGAGCATTGTGGATTTTGTAGTTGGCGTAAAAGCGCTTACAACGGCAACAATTTCACACACACACAAAACAAATACATGTACATATACATATAAACATGTATCAGTACGTATGTATGATTGTATGGCACGTTCTCTCATTGCTTGTGTGTCTCTCTATCGCTTGCGCTTGTTTTGTCAATTCTCCAAAAACGCGTCGCGTGCTCCAACAAACACCACCCCAACCTGCGCCTGCCGCTGCCAATGCTGCTGCTGTTACTGCTGCCGTCGCCGTCGTCGTCCAGTGCTGGTGAATTGTAGTACAAAGCAAAGGCCCCATTCATCGTTCGACACTCACTGCTGCTGCTGTTTTGTTGGCCAGAGTCCGGATCATAGTTTTGATTCCCATTTCGCAGGCGTCACAAGAGGATTCCGCACATTTTGTTGATCCCCATTCCTCAGCATCTGGCAGGAAAGCACGACAGCTCAATTTCCACATTTTGCATAATTGTGTATAAAAGTGACTCAAGTAAGTTGTACAAATTTTGATACATTGGTCAAACGGTTTTCGCGTGCTGCACGCATATCTGTCAGTGTATATACTTATGTATATATGTATGTACATGTAGTTGCAAAACGAAAAAGTGTAAAAGAAATCCTTGCGAAGTTGCAAGCCAAGTGCTAAATTTAGACCTGAAACCAACAAGGCTGCAGCACGCAGTCGCTGCGCTGCTGGCCCCCCACAGCCGAAACACCCACACCACAAACTGTATGCATATATGCATACATACATACATACATAGATGTACGTCAGTCAGACTCTGACTCTCTCACTCTCTGCGTGAGGCTCTATGCATATATGCATGCACTTCTTGTATGTGTATATATGTGTGTGTGTAGTATGAATGGAACAAAAGTACTTAGCGCTGCCAACAGCGACGCAACAACAACATCAATGCGGAATCGATAGTCAGACGACGACGTGGAGGAGAGGCGGTCTGCTCCGGATAAAACGACGCTGCAAAGTCGTTTACGTTTTACTGTCGTGTTCTCTGTACTGCGAGTGTTTGTATGTGTGTGTGTGGCACGTAGACGTTGTCGTAGTATTTTCCGCGTAAATTGAAAGCAAATTGAATGTGATTGAAACTGGCGGCAGCACTTGGACTACCATTGCTTTCAACTGCATTCAATTGCACAAACTAGCCAAACTTGCTATCCATATTCGTGCATATTTCTTTTTTATGTCATGTTTCCACATTTTTCTCTCAAATAGTTTTTTATATAAACAGCGCAACGACTTTCGCACGCTTTGGTATTTTTTAAAAAAAATTTTCGTTGCATTTCTCGCAGTTGTCTCCCATTACTGGCGCTGCTGCTGCTTCTTCTGCCCGTAAATACTATGTACTACGGGCACGCTGCTAACTCGTTGCATTTCCACAACCGAAGCCCTGTCGAAGACACACGAATCGGCACGAGTTGTGCGCGCATGTTTGGCCCCTACTCCACACACACTATCCCTCCCCCTCGTCCCCTCTCGCTCGCGCCCTATTCACAGACCAGCCCAGCCAGTCAGTCAACCAGTGCAAAAAGCTCCCACACACACGAACAGAAATTGCAAGTGAGAGCGGTAGCGGCAGAGGCAGCGGCAATGGCAACGGCAGCAGAGCTCCAGCGCCAGCGCAGAGATTTTTTGGACATAATTTTTCAGTTTGAGCGCAGCGCTAGCCGGTGACGGGTGATGATAGTAATACGTACATAGTAGTAATAAGTCGGCGAGCCGAAAAGTTTGCCACAGAGAGCAATGCAGCAAAGTGCAATTGCAGTTGCAAGTGATCAACAATAAGAAAAATAAATAGGCAAATAAATGCATTCGGTAAAAGCAGAGAGAATTAAACTGCAGCTTTTACTACAATTATCACTTGTTTTATCATCGCTGCTTAGACTCTTGTCTGGCCGTGGGGTCCTGTTTGTTGAAGAACTTTTGCTTCCGCAATACGAGACTAAAAATCGATAATTTCGTGCTGTATAAGTTACGGCGAAAGGTGCGCGCTCACTCGGGTGTTGGGTTCGGCTCTCGGGTACGAATCTGAAGCGGCAGCATTCTTCTGCTTGTTGTTGTTTTTGTTGCTACTGCTGCGCTGGGTGGGTAGTGTAGATTACAACAAAACGCCGCGCATAAAACGTGATTGAAATTATTGCACAAAAAGGAAACGGCGCTTACACGCGCCAAACAGGCGTGCGTAGGCGGCCACAGTGAAAAAGAGAGCAACAAAAAAGAAATCGAGTGACAAAGTGAGAGAAGGAGAGAGAGAGAGAGAGAGTAAGAATAGACTGAGCGCGCACTAAGCTCTCGCGTAAATCAGGAAGCAAAAGTAAAGCAAAAAATAACAAACAAAAATACATACACCGATGGCGAATAAATAGAAACCGAAACCGAGTGTAAAACGTAATAGCAAAAAAATGTACTAGCATGTAGTAATAGTAGTAGGAAGAAGTCCGAGAGCAAGAGGACCCCACGGACATCCAAACACCCATATACAAAACGGCCTGAACGGGGACGTCGCAGTCACAGTCGACGTCGCCGTCACCGTCACCGTCGTCGTAGTCGTAGTAAGTTTTTCTGTGTTGTGGGTGCAGCGTCGCGTAAACACGAACGTGTGTTTGTGTGCGAGTGTGCGTGTGGAATGTGTAATACATAAATAATATAAGGCACACAGCAAAAAATCATGATAAAGTTTGTCAGGCACAAAAATCGCGAGAATTCATTAAAGGCATCGAAAAATTTTCTGCGTAAAAAGGTACGCAACAAATGAAGCAATTGGAAATATGATAATGTCTTGCTGATAATTAAACAAATATTTAGATGTAATAATTAATTAAATGTTTAATTGCAGCGTGAATCGAATGACTCTGGCACCGAATCTGATGGTGAACTCCTCGATGTGGAAAACAAACGTCACTTAGACGTGGATATGGAAACTAGTAAGTGACAGTTAGTGATGAATTTGATTGTGAGGCAACATAAAGACATAATGATTGATTCAAGATTCAAATAGTTTATTATTTAAATTGATAACGTTGTTACACATATGCAAATGGAAATTTGATTGCAATTTAAAAACTAGAATATACCTTTAAGAAATTTAAATATCTGATGTTAAATTCGAATATTTTGTATGTGTTTAACAGGTTTGAGTTCCTGGACGGATGCAAACTCACCTACAACCGATACTGCATGCTCATCCGAGTCTTCTGCCATTGCTGCTGCTGCAATGATGTGTCACCATCAATCGTCGTCGTCATCCTGCGCCCATCTCATGTATGATCAGCACAGTTCCGAGGAGGAGCTTGAGGTGATTAATGGGCCATCAGCGGTGGCTGCTGCCGAAGCAGCTGCAGCGGCGGCGGCGCAGACAACCACAACCACCAACGCAGCGGCATCCTCGTCCTGTGCGTCGCGTCTATCGAACCGAGGTTGCACCTCATCTCTCGACACGGAGGCGCCATACGATGAGCGTGCCACAACATCATCGAACTCGAAGCGTTCTAGCTCAACGCTAATGGTTGAGAATCGAAAGCGTTCGCTGGCACACAGCTCTGATGATGAGGTAAGTGACGAGTGACAAGTGATAAGTCTCGTAACGAGCAACGTATCGTGTAGCAATTAACGAAACAAAGTAACGAGTCATTTCACTTTCCCCTTCCTTTCAGTTGCGCAACTCGCTGGAGCCAATTTTGACGCCCGTGAATTTTCGTACATCGCCGCCATTGGAGGCATTTAAGCCAAATCGTAGCCATATGATGTTCCGCTCCACAACGCCACTGATATTATCGGAGGCCAGATGTGGCATCGAAAATATTAAATTATGTGATAATAGTGTAAATGAGGAGAACGGTGACGGCAACGGCAGCAGCAGCAACAGCAACAACAGTAACAGCAATAGCAACAAATGCCCCAAACTTGGAGCTGCAGGTGGAAGCAACGAGAACGAGCCGAGTGTGATTAAGGCGTGCAGCAGCTCCCTAAAGATGAGCAACAGCTCGCATCACATTTACCAGCCGCAGCCCAAGTATAGTTTCCATTACAACAGCTCCAGAAGCAGTCCGGCATCCACAACCGGACTGGACATGGAGGTGCGTTCGGTGAGTCCGCCCGCGAAATTATTTCATTGCGCCATTTCGCCGCGTCGACGTCCCAGCAATAATGTTGCTAATGCTGCAGCTGGAACTGGAGCAGCGGGGGGAGCAGGAGCAGGAGCTGTAGCAGGGGCTATAGGTGAAACCGCGAATGCTGCCGTTACCGTTACCGCCGCCGCCACACAGAGACTGCAGCGGCCGCATCGGCCGTGTTTAGATTTTGATAAGATGCAGCAGGTGAGTCTCTAATGCAGAGCGCGCTAACAGCGAATGAAAAGGAAAAGGCAAATCAAAGACTTTTTATACAAACAACAACAAAACAACATCAACAACAACAACAATAACAACAACTGCAAACTGTAAGAGAGTACCTAAACAAACCAGTGCTGATCAAAGACTGTATAAGAGTGTGTTGTTCAGCACTAGTCACACAATTAGGCGCACACTACACGATCAAACGGTATGACGAACGCGTCAGGCAAGAAAACAGCAACAGGCATACAATAAACATTAAACACAAGCAGCAACAAAGGATATCATCAAATCAAATTATGTAAAGCTACAAATAATTGAAATTTTAAACTGAAAATACGCTAAAAAAATGAAGTAACAACTAACAATAGAAGCAGCTATTTTTTCACAATTTTAAACCAAAAAAAAACGAAACGAAAACAAAAAATGCAAAAGAAGAAAGTAAACACAAACAAAACATGACATGTTTGGCAGCAGAAAAAGCGATGTTTAGATATATGTATGTATATGGATAAATGTATGTAGTAACTACAGAATTGTAAATATTGTATTTGTGTGCGTTGACAAAAACAAACAAACAAACAAAAACCTTTTTGAAAATTGGAAGAAGCTACCTTGTTAGCGAATATTTTAATTTTTTTAAAAACGCTTGCAACATGTCAAACAAACATGAAAAAGAAACTTAAATTAAATACTGAAAAAAAAAAGAAAAACGAAAAAAGAAAATGTGGTGTGATGTAGAACGAAGACTCGAAAACTTTAAAGAGCAAAATTATATTTCTATAAAATTGTGTAATGTGCAAAGCAAGAGAATGAGGATAAGCAAAATGTGAGCGGTTAGTGGGAGCAGAAAGAGGAAATAGCGTAGCAAACACTGGGGACAAACAGAAAATAGCAACAGGCAACAATGTGAAGCAACAATAGTAAATAACAAAAAAACAAAAAATAAAACATTAAAGAAAAAACAAACTTTTGTAAGCAACAGCAAAGAAACTAAGTTGGGCAGTGGAAAATCAACCAGTTGAATGTGTGTTTATATTGTACAAGACGGAAATAGCAAGCTATTTTATAAACAACATTTAAATTTATCCATAAAACTAAAATATATATACGAACAAAACCAAAAAGCTGCCATCAATTAAAACCATTCATATGTGTATGTATTAAAGGTCCTTTGTTTACAATATGATTGAAGAGATTGATGATGTAACAATAAACGCAACAAAATAAAATAATTGGGAAAACAATTGCAGGCGCACATATGTATGTATGTATGTATGTATGTATGTATGTATGTACGTACGTACGTATGTATTAGTAAAGCAGATTTCAACTTTTCTTTGTCAACTTAAGTAAAAAACGAAAGAAATTGAAAAATGAAAACAAAAAGAAAAACCAAAACAACCAATAATAAGCCCATATTAAATTTAAAGACAACCAATCGATATGAGAAACCAAATGAAAAACAAAATAAAATAAATAAAAACCATAATTGTGTGCAACCATAGCAAGCAGCAGAAAACATGCAACATACATTTTTAAGTATATATATTATAAAAGATATTCAAAGTAATGCTAATTTTAAATCATATTTAATGTGAGAAGCAAGCAAGCAAGATTTCTGTTAACTCCAAAGTAGTTGAAGATTTTCGTAATACGTATTTTCAATAACCATACCCAAAAAAAAACATAAATACTCTTACACACAATCACACACACACACACACACACAAAAGATACCCACAACAAGATGTTTCACACACAACCTACCAAAACAGCATAATCCACACCACCAACTAAAACTAAAACTAAAACTAAATCCATCAAAGATCAGGCAAATTAGGAGCTAGCTGGAGAGGGGAAGTGCAAGGTACTAGGCATGCAGTTTTCATCATTTTTAATTAATTAACAAAAACAGATAAACAAGAAATTATATTATATATAAATCTATATATTATAAACGGAGAATGGAAGATATCATGGACTGAGCGTATGTTAGAGAGCAAGTGAAGTAACCAATACTAGGTTCTAGTTTTTAAGTTTAACGTGAAAGAACATTGTGAAAATGGCCATAAAAAGGCTACAAAACGGTAAAGCACACACACACAAATAAAACAGGAAGAATCTTCGAACGAAGTTTATGTTGAATATTTTTGAGACACAAAGAAGCAAGAAGAATGAAAAACAAGTTATGTTGTAAACAAAATACAAAGATTTCATTGAGGTATTGGGTCTGCGGTCAGCGCCCAAGCCACTTGTGTTGTACATAGTTACATTAATAATTATGATATATATATATATATATATATAAATATATATATATATAAAATTACTCATTAAAATGATGAATGAAAAAAGAAACCCTAAGAATTAAGTCGATGAACGGTACAAGTGCAAAAGAAAAAAGAAAGAATTATTAAAATAAAAGAAAGCGAAAAAAAAACAAAGAAAATGAAAATAATAAAGAAATGCTCTGCAATAGAAAGCGAAAAAGAACTTAATGACTTTTAACCAATGTTTTCATCATGCAGTCTGAACGTGTAAGGGAGATGCAATAATGGCGGAGCCAGCGATAAATTGTTATCGTTTATCGGAGATCTGTTTGCTGATTTATCGGAGATCTGCTTACACATTCAAATTGTCATTGCTTATGGGGAACATTTACATTTATTTTATTTATACTTTATGTTAGGGCTACACATTACAAATTCTTGTTAACACTTAATTGGTATGCTATATATTTGATTGTTGGTTGGTCAGTAGTCGTTACTTTAAAGATAACCTTGTTGACAATTTATGGAATTCATCAGTAAGTTATCTATGATGAGGGAGCTCTACTTATTTGTCAATTACAAGCCTTTTATGTACAATATCCTAATACTATGTTGTAGAAACCTTGGCACATTGCTATAAGCCCAGAATTTCCTGATCAGACTTGTTAATATTGGATAAATCATCATCCTCATCCTCAATTTGCTTCAGTGTGCTGCTGTCGATGTTGTTGTTGTCCCCATTGGTTTTTGTCGCACTCGCTGGATTCTCGGGTGTGCGGCGAGCTCTTGCCGGATCGTGTATTCGCATGTGTCGCTTAAGATCGCCGGATACCCTGAATTTCTTGTCGCATACGGTACAAGCGTACGGTTTCTCCCCAGTATGCACCTTGATGTGGGCCAACAAATACGAGCTCGCCCGAAACGTTTTCTCGCAATATTGGCAGGCGTAATTCCGTTCGCTGGTATGAATACGTCGATGCACTACCAGGGAGTATTTGCGGGAGAAGCTCTTGCCACAGAACTCACACATGTGCGCCCGAACTTCGCTGTGCTTCGAGATGATGTGATACTTGAGATCGCCCCATTGTCGACACCTGTAATCGCACTGTGCACACTCGAAGGGCTTCAGGGAGGAATCTGCAAGTGAAAAAGTTGCCATTGAATATTCTTGATTGATCACAGATGCTTTCGTTACTCACGTGTACGTGCGTGGGCCTTTAATGCACTCTGCGTGTAGAAGGATCGCACAGGATCACAGTGGGCGCATTCATAGGCACGCTCCTTGGTGTGCGTATACTGATGATACTTGAGTGCGTTGTACGAGTTGAAAGCCCTGGTGCATTTCTGACAGTTAAACTTTCGTTTCGTTTCGCTGGCATCATCACTTGCAGGTTTGTCCTCCGCATCCATCCGATACATGTCGTTGTCATATACATTGTCGTAAGTCACTGAGGCGGCAGGTGATGATGCTATGCTGTCCGTTGGCGCATCCTCCAGCTTGAAGGAGTCGCTGATCATCAGCGGGGAACGTTGCAGCTGCTCAATGGCGGATCCGGCACTGGGTGTGGGAGTCCGCGAAGGTTGTGGCACGTTGTTCTCACTGTTGATTTCTTCTGCTGCCGCCGCTGCCGCCGTCGTCGCCTCCGCCGTTGCAGTTGCCTCAATGTAGTTCTTCTTGTGGCACATCGCTTGCGTTGATTGTCCAGGTTGCTCCTCATCGCGTTTGCTTGTATTCAGAAAATTCAGTGTCATTTGCTCGGCTTCGATTTGATTGGTCTTGAGCAGCGGCGTTGTGGGCGGTGGATTCTCCCCGGGCAGCAATAGTCCGGAGAAGGCAATGTCTGTGAAGTTGTTGTTGAACCAAGGCGCACGCATGCCGCTTGTGGTAAGCTCCAGATCCACCAGCTCGTCACAGGTGTCCTCAATGGACACCTTGTCCACCACATTGCGTATGCCCTCCAGCATATCTTCTGTATCGCTGAATTCCACGTCATCCACGACGGCCACATCATTGGACTTGGCGGCATTCGAAGTGCCCACGGGCGTCAGTTTATCATCAGCCTTGTGCAGGGACATGGCATCCGAGTGTATGACCATATTGACGCCCACATCATCCACAACGTCATCATCCACATGGCTGATATTGTGAAAGTTCTCAAAGTTCAACTGCACGTCGTGGAATACCTGATCCAGCTTGGCCTGCTCCTGTTGCAACTGGAGGGAATAATGAAAAGATTCGTAAGAGTTTGACAGTTTCAGTTGAAGCTATCTACCTTATCCTCAGCCGACAGACCGCACATGTCCAGCGGTTCCTTCTGTTGTTGTTGTTGCTGCTGCTGTTGTTGTTGTTGGGGCACATCCAAGGGCGGCTGCAGAGTGCCGGGATCATAGTGCTCCTTTAGATGTGCATAGAACTCGATTTGTGTGTGCACAACATAGCCGCAGATCTCACAACTATAAGTGGCCACTGCCGGTACCTGCACATGATGCTTGTGCTGCTCCAGTTCGGTTTCCATGCTGGCCAGATTACCCTTGAGTTTTCTTGAGATGCGTTTCTTGTGTGGCAACACTTTGCGTGCATTTGTCGTGGACACACTGTGTGCGTAGAGTAGTTCATCATCTGGCAAGGCAGCGGAAACATCGATGGGCACTGTGGGCTCAATGGCCAGGGCGGGAAATGCAGGCTGCGATTCCTGCTGTGGCACCACATCATTTCCAGCTCCCGCTGCCGCAGCTGCTGCATTCAGAAAACTGCTGTTCAGTGTGAGAAACTCCACATCCGACTCCTTGTCGTAGTTGCTGCGTGTGCGTTCCGGTGACGTGGGCACTGCATTCGAAGGCGTAGCGTTGGCTTCGTCCACAACATGTTTGTTGACGAACTGGAAAATCGTATTGTGAAAATTGAGTTCTGGCGTCAGCGTTTGTTTGGGCACAAAGCCAACGGCTCCATTTGCAGTATTGCTGGGTGTGCTGAGATTTGTGGGACCCTCGCCTTTTGGAAAAACACCCGTGTGATCTATTAAATCCATCATAAAGTTGTTGTGCATCAACTCCGTCGCCAGCAGCGTCTGTGCGTATGGAAAAAAGGGAATTAGCAAGAGTTACGATAATTCAACTGGTGCATTCACTCACGTGGTCGATGAACTGTTGTGTATCCACTTCTTTGCGCTGCATTTTGATCGTTTCACACACAAATTCATTAAATAAAAAGCAACTTTGAACTCGGCAAGAAAATCTAAATTGCAGAAATTAAACAGCTGTTTGTTGCTGTCGATTTGAGTTGAACGCGTGTCGTGACCGTATAAGAATAATGGGAATGTTAGTATTATATTATCGATAGTATCGATATGTCGTCTAATCAAAGCAGTGCTGTAAAAGTATGTCAGGTAAGCAGCATTGAATGGGCAGCACTTTTTATTTTAATGGCGCAAAATTTGAATGTGAAAATAATTAAACACTTAGTTTTTATGAAGATTCGCACAGAGTATTTTTGTAGACACGTGCTTTCGACTGACATGTTTATGAAATTCTACTTGCTCTATGAAATAATGCAATATGCTATATATAGGTGAAAGTCTTTCGCAATTTATTACTGCTCCATTAATTTGTATACATTTTTAGACATGCTACTGATAAATGTGTTACAAATTTGTGAAAAAGCTTTTAATAGTACAATCAAAATTATTTAAGGCATAGCTATAAATAACAATTGCTTATCGGGACAGTTTTTACGAACAGTTTAGTTTGACATAATTTATACCACCTTCTCACTATAAATCCCGGGAAAATCTGATCTAAAGTCCACCAAACGGCCGCTAAAATTAGATTAGAAGTTTAATATAAAGTTTTGTTATCAGCACACATCTGGGACAGTAAGTGCATGACATGTAGGTGTAACATTTTTTGTAAATGTGAATGAGCGGGCGGCCAGCGCTTGGTCATCGGTTGGTGACAAGCGCAACGTCAGCAGCGTCAATGCTGTCGACGAGTCAAGTGGCCAGTTTAGCCTTTATAAGCTATTGTAACTATTAACTATACAGTTAGTTAGCGGAGCTGTCGATCCGTACGCGTCTCAAATTGTGAAATACATTAAGCAGCAGCAAACGTATTGTAAAAACATACAAGGATTATGGCGCAGCCACAACTGCTTGCGCACTGCTTGCCACTGGCTGCATTGCTCGTACTGCTTGCAACTAGTATCAGTGCGCACTCGAATAATGGCAAGGAGCTTCTGACCGGTGGTTACTCAAGACCAATGCAGAGCAGCTTTGCCCATCAGTTCTATGCACAGTTTGCGGAACATCTAGTCATTAACAATGTCAACGGCAGTCAACTGATGACCAGCAGCCCCAAGGATTCATATATTACAAGAGATGACACTGACGATCGCTGCGATAGAGATTTGGAACGCATTAGCGATGCCATCGATAACATGGAGGAGTGGGCACTAGAATTCCCGGACACATGGGGACGTCTACCTGTCGGCTTCTTCTGGGGTCATCTCATCAGCATGGGTCAGTATGAGGAGTGCGTTGCAGCGTCCGCTACCTATGGCACTGAGATCCGTGGCCAGTATTGTCTGGCACGTCTTAACATCACCGAGTACTACAGCAGAGTGAAGCGCCGCCATGAGGAACATCTGCGCATAAGCTACAAACAAACAGATCCACAGATCTTTGAACTGGGCTTATGTGTGCCAAGCACGTGCAGTGCCAAAAAGGTCGATCAACTACTCAAGCGCGCCATTCAACATTTTTACGGCAATGATGTCGTTAATCTTGATCAGCTGATGGTTCAGGAAAAATGGTGTAAATACGATGCACCCATAGAGTTTCGTGCTGTCGATATATGTGCCATCGTATTCTTTTCGCTGATTATTTTATTCTTGATAGCCAGCAGTATCTATGACTATGTGCAGACCCGCAATGGAGGGGAGAAGAAACCACTTTATCTTGCCTTCTCGGTGCTGCATAATGCACCCAAGATTTTCACCGTCAAGAAAGTCAACAGTCCGAACGTTATACATTGTTTGAACGGTCTGCGTTGCTTTAGTATGATGTGGGTTGTCTTTGGTCACGGCTACATGACCTTCTACGACTTGCCGCACATTAATCGCAACAAATACTATACGTGGCTGCAAACGCCGTACTCGATGCTCGTACAGAATGGCTCCCTCTGCGTCGATACGTTCTTCTTCATGTCCGGCCTGCTAATGTGCTGGGGTGCCTTCCGGGAGATGGAACGCACTAAGGGCAAACTGAACATTCCAATGATGTACTTCCATCGATATATTCGCCTGACACCCGTGGTTGCCGTCGTGGTTCTCTATATTATGTCGCTGTACAAATATTCCGGTGCGGGACCGATGTGGTTTAAGCTGGGCACACAGGATCAGCGCTGTGCGGACACTTGGTGGGCCACACTCCTCTATGTACAAAACTATGTCTTCCCCTACAGCATCTGCGTATCGCAGTCGTGGTATTTGGCCGTGGACACACAGTTGTACTTCTTGTCGCCGCTGTTCCTTATACCCCTCTATAAATGGGGCAAGAAGGCGCTCATACCGATTGTCATATTTGGTCTACTCTGTTTGGGCTGCACCATTGCCACATTTCTGCATAACGACTTTACGCTGTTCCGTGTCCAGGATGACCATGTTGATCTCCGCCAGTGGCTAACCTATTATCCTACGCACACGCGGATTCCCACTTGGTTGATCGGTGTCATCTTTGGATACTTTCTATTCACACGCAATCGCGGACGTCAAATTCCATTGGCCAAACACTGGGTGATTACTGGCTGGGCGTTGGCCTTTGGCACGATGTTGGCGGATCTTTGGGGTCCCTTCTGGCGTATATTGCCAGACACACCGGACTCGCCACTCTATGAAGGCGCCCTCTTCGAGCCATTTAGCCGCACGTCCTGGGCCTTTGCCATAGGCTGGATTGTCTGGGCCTGCTACAATGGACATGGTGGGATCATTAACGACTTCCTCTCCTGGGGCTTCTTCACGGGCTTCAGTCGTCTGTGCTACTGCATGTATGTGATACACCGAATAGTTCAGCTGGTGAATGCAGCACGTCTCCAAACAGACACACATTTCTCCGACTATGATGCGATCCTGCGTTGGTGGCACGACTTTGGTATTACACTCACCCTATCTATATTTGCAACTTTGGCCTTCGAGTCACCCATTCTGGGCATTGAGAAGGCTATTTTTGGACGTGGTGATAAGAAAGCGGCCAAAAAGCCAGCACCCGAAGAGCAGAAGATTAGCGAACCTGTTGCTGAGCCAGTTCCTGTCTCTGCTGATGCTGAAAAAGCGTCAATAATTGAGGAAGGAAACAACAAAGCGACAGATTTATCAAAAGTCTAACCAATTGTTTTTATAAGCCAAAACATTCATTCATATAAGTATGTATGTTTTATACTCGTTACTCATGGAGTAAATTAGTCTATTGTGTATTTGTTTTTAATTTATGTAACAGGGAGAATGAGGGATTATCGAATAAAAAGATATAGTAATCAATAAATTGTATTTGTGTATTTAATAAGAGTGTTTAACTTTAAACGCAGTTCTCAGTTTTATGATGCGTGTAATTAATGCAAAAGTCATTCCTCAGTCATCAGCAGCATCAACTTAATGCACATCAAAGGGTTGCCCCGTTGGTCTTTAGTATAGTACGACTGTATACAGATCTCCACTTCAATTGTTGCCCGGAATTGCATGTCAAACACATCGAACGGCATCTTTAAGGTGTTCCCGGGCGGTGGCAAATGATGGATTTGGATCTGTTATTGTTATGATTCGTATGAATTCGGTGCGTAATTGCTTGGCACAACACTACGAAAAAATGTTCGAATGTTCGTCTAAACAAAATAAAAAGAAATGCCGTCTCGCCGTGTGGTTTATTTATTTTTATACCCCAAACCCTGTTGCAGCCGAAGCCGAGGCAGATCAAAAGATTTACATTCACAACGCGCAAAAGCCACACAAAATATATTGTCTAATAATTGTTTATTAAACATTAAAGACTTATGCCAAATATTAAACAGCCGCCTGCCGTCACATAAAGTGTCAGGAGAAATAAAAGTACATAAAATTTTATTGCAACCAAGCAGACCAGACTGTTGCATGCCCCTACCAGATACTTGCAACATATGGCAACCACCGACCGACCGACCGACTGACTGTCTGTCTGTCTGTCTGTTCGACTGACAATTTTGTGCGCTAAGCCCTCTGATCCATTTACCATAAATATGTTGATATATCACAGCGCAGGATTAGCTTCCTGTTTGCAACCATATGGAGTTCCGACAATTTTAAGGGATCAGCTCAGTGGGTGAAGGAAAGGGGGGGGGGAAGAGGGGAAAGGGGAGCATTGGGATCATCATCATCATATGCGGTGGCTGCCACTTGAGCATGTTAAATATATGAAGTGTTAATTTGTAAATGAAATTGAAATTGGAATGTTTATTGTTATGTTTGTTCTTAAATTTTATGTTGCCTCCAATTGGTTCCCTACAACTTTGAGTATCTCAAATAATTTATGTTATGCCCATGGAAATGGTAGATCTTTTGATAAACGGAAATCATAGAGTATTTCTTAGTCAACCATTTTCAATTTTTAAATTAAAATATTCTTACTACTTATTTGATGACTATTTTTTAAAATCTATCTTTGCTTAATGTTTGCAGTTGTTAGAACTGGATGAACGTTTTTTGAATATTTAAAACAAAACCATAGATTATTTCTTAGTAAACCATTTTCCCCACTTTTATTTAAATATTCTTACTTTTTAATATCAATTTCTCTATCTACCTTTGCTTACTTTAATCCAATACTTACTTTAATCTTCTTTACGATCATTTCTTTAGCTATCTTTGTTTAATACTTTAATACAACAATTCGCAGATGTTAGATCTAGAAATTCTGAAAGATCGTTTGACATTTAAAAGTTAACCATGGGGAATTTGTTAGTCAACCATTTTCTCTTATTTTATTAAAGTATTCTTAATAGAATTATAGAAATTCTGAAAGGTAATCCATAGAGCATTTCATAGTCCACCATTTCTTCCTGTTTCATTAAAATATACTCTCTATTTTTTATGACCATTTCTTTAGCTACCTTTGCTTAATACTTTAATCCAACAATTTGCAGATGTTAGATTCAGAAGTTCTGAAATATCCTGCGATATTTAAAAGAAAACCATAGAATATTTCATAGTCCACAATTTCTCTTATTTTATTAAAATATTCTTACTTATTAATAGTCATTTCTCTATCTACTTTGCTTAATAGTTTAATACAACAATTTGCAGATATTAAAATTAGAAATCCTAAAAGATCTTTAGACATTTGAATGTTAACCATAGAGTATTTCCCAGCCCAACATTTCTTCTTATTTCATTAAAATATACTCTCTATTTTTTATGACCATTTCTTTAGCTACCTTTACTTAATACTTTAATCCAACAATTTGCAGATGTTTTTCTCTGTTTTCGAATTTGTTTATTATTGTTTTTGTTGGTCTTTATATTTTTCTGATATTTTGTAGCGCATAAATATTATTTTTTCATTAGCCAAATGCAAATAGATTTCTTCGCCTTGGCGGCCAAAAAAAATTTGGTAAACGCCCTCGGTCATTGCTACCTGATCACAGCTCTGATCTTTTGACCAGCTCTCAGTTTTTCCGCTTTTCCATTTCCCATTTTGCCGTTTGTTTATTTTGCTTTGCTTTGCTGCCCACAATTCGAAAAAGGTGTTTGTTCGCAATTGAGTTTGTTTTTGGTTTAGCTCAATTCAATTTTATATAAATAAATAAAATGCTTACAAATATTTTCAACAAATATGCAATGTCAATATTTATTGTAGAGATTTCTTTAGTGACTGAGTAATTTTTGAAAAGTAAATAACCTGTTTGCAGAACTTTGAAAAGAGCTATAGAAATGAGGTTTATGGTCTTTGTGACATTACTGATAGAAATCTATATAAATAGTAATATACAAGTCTATAGAAGTATTGCAGCTAGTTAATTTGATACTTCCGTTCTGTACTTAAAATAATTATAGGGCAGAGTCTTCGAAATATGTGGGAAAGATATAGAACAACAAGTTGCATTGTAATATCATGAATCAGTAAGAAATACAGAACACAAAGTTGTAGACATCTTCGCATCAATAAGTTGTATACTATTATTCTTGATAGATTTCGATTACTTCGCTTTAACCTTTGCAAATTGAAATTGCAAAACAATTTAAATATTCTGAATCTATCCTGAAAATTTCATTACGATTGGTTTATAAAAACTGAAGCTATTCTGTAAACTATTTTGTATACCGAGGATCTTGGGAAATAACACAAGCGCCATCTAGCGGTCTTCTATAGCGACTTTAACAGATCCCGCGGAAGTCTTCAACCCACATTTATATCTATTTGTAGCCATACTCTCCTAGTATATAACAAAAACATCAATCCCAATTAAATACAAATATATCAAACACACTCCATTCACTAACTAAATCATTTCCCAACAGTAATTCGCAACTAGCTCACACCGAAACGTGTTTAAAGTCAGAAATCATTAGGGGGCAAATTGCTGAAGCATGTTGCATGACTTTGATTAGAATCTTTGCTAACTAAATTGAGCTGCAACTGCGCAAAACTGACAGCTTTTCATGTGTGGCAAGTTCGCTGTACATTTCGGTGGCTGTTGTCACATGCTCGTTAGAAAGTTTGTGCAACAAAAAAAGAAGGAAAAGGAAACAAGAAAAGGAAGAGACTGTGGCTGGTAACTTTTTTTTTTACAATACATAATGACATTATTATTATAAGCGTGCTTTTTTGTGGATACAACAAGAGTAGAGCACAATACAAAAAAAAAATGGGAGGAAGACATACTACGTATACGATAAAGAGGCGTGAGGCACAAGGACTCGGACCGCCAAAGGAGCTGGAGATGGGGGCAGGAAGTGTGTGGAAGTGGGCAAGTGCCTTCTTTTGTTCTTCGTCACGTTCTGCGGTACACTCGGAGCAAATGTAAAGTGAAGCAAGGCGATGTAACAATCCACCTTGCCATCGACAAAGAGGAAGCGGAAACAGCCGCAGTAACAACAACAACAACTACAACAGCGACGGCGGCGGCAGCGTGTGCCGCAGCAGAAGGAGAGGGAGGGGGAGCTGCATCAAGAGCTGTTCGATCGTTAGAGAGTTTATTCCAAAGTCTTTTTCCCTACCTTGCCTCTTGCGGGTCCAAATTACAAAACAAAAGCTGTGAAATGTAACAAAAATGCAAAAACAAACAGCACAACGAGGCGGTGGCGGAGGGGAAGGGGGATGTGGCACGGGCTGTTGGTGCTGCTGCTGCATAAATATTGTCAACAACAACAACAGCATGGCAGGGGCATGTCTTTCCTCCCATTTGTCCCCCAACCCCCGAGGCATGTTCAGCTTTTTGTGGCGCACGTTTTTCATAATTTTGTGCGCATCTCAGCGAAAAATCTGTTGACGAAATTGTCACGTGCTGTGTTGCTTTTTTTGTATTTTTTTTTTTTTTTGTCGTTGTTTTTTTTAGTTGTCCAAAGGATGTGACACACGACGAGGCACGCGCATAGTTTTTTCCATATGCCCCATGTATCTCGTGCCACTTTCTCTGTGGCCAAGACAAGTGCAATGCGACGTTAGAGCCAAAGTGCTGACGGCTTTTTAATCAGATTTAACCAGCAGTTGACAAAGCGGCAAAAAGGACACAGCATCATCTGCACAGGTTAAAGGACTTTACTTGGCAACAGTCAAAAGAAGTTGGCATCTATAATATCTGATAAATCTGATAATCTGAGACAAATGGAGTTTAATAGTGTATATAGATTAATTTGTGATTTGTTGTACACTTATATTTATCTTGTGATTATTATATTATTCTTAAAGGATATAAACTATACTATTATCCATAGATAAATCAATGCTCTTTTATAGCTCAACGATCTAAAAAGTCTGTCTAGTTTCTTGACTATTCAAATTTTGCCAAAACTAAATGGAATATCTTTATCATTTGACTCTGTTCGCTTCTTCAAATTGTAACTTATTTAAAAGGCATACATTTCTATATTTTATTTTATTTATAGCTTAACTTATACCTTTCCTGAAGAATAAATTCAAATATCGACTATCATAACCTTGTTAAATCTATACTAACTTCACTAAAATCTACCAACTGGATGTTTCCCTTACATCTATTTAAGACATTTAAGAACTTTAATCTTTTAAACGCAAATAATACATACATAGTAATTACAGATCCCTTAATAGTATAAACTATCAGTCACGTTAGGCTGAATTATTTTGGAGTTTGAGGTTATCTTCTATTTGCGTGGGCAGGGGGTGAAAAATTGAAAATTGAAAATAAACTTGATCTGCGTATGGTATTCAGGAACCTACATTCCAAATTTGAAGTCTCTAGCTCTTATAGTTGCTAAGATCCACGCGTTCACACAGACAGACAGACAGACGGACAGACAGACGGACGGACAGACAGACGGACAGGTGTCAATCGACTCGGCTATTGATACTGATCAAGAATATATATACTTTATATGGTCGGAGATGCTTCCTTCTGCCTGTTACATACATTCACACAATTTCATTATACCGCTTTTGCCCATTTTTAATCGGTCAATTATAGCCAAAAATAATCTGAAATAATCTAAATAAAATCAAAATAATCGAAAATAATCTAAGAAAAATCCGACTACCTGAAATGATTATTATTGATTATTTTTTAATTATCTCAGATTATTTTTAAATAATTGTGATAATTTTAGATTAATTCTGAGTTTTTGTAATCGTAATCATTAAATTATGATGCGAAACCGAAAATAATCGTAGTTTAATCATTAGTTCACTTGTTAAACATAAGTAATCAAATTACTAATGACTACGATTAATAATCATTAATATGCTATTAGTAATGCTTTATACTTATCTTATCGATTCATAATAAACAAGAAATGTTGGCTATTCTCTATAATTTATAAAATAATAAACACATTTATAAGTGACATATCTTTATCATCTGGAATGTGTTCTCTTGATCTAAATCTGACTCGTTTGGGAGCATAAATTCTCTTCCTTTATATTAAGTATAAGTATCTTAAGACAAGGTTCTTAATCATCTCATACATTGGCTTAAGAACTACACTTTCCTATTATAAGTTTGATTACTATAGCTTTGGCAAAAACTATAGCCACTTTTTGGACCCTTTACTTTTAAAAAAAAGTTAAAAGGGTCTATTAAGTTTGTCAAAATGTGCTAAACAGATCGAAGTAAGTCCGGCAGACCCCATAAAGTATATATATTCTTGATCAGTATTACCATCCGAGTCGATATAGCCATGTCCGTTTGTCCGTCCGTCTTTCCGTCCGTCTGTCCGTCCGTCCGTCCGTCTGTCCGTCCGTCTGTCCGTCCGTCTGTCTGTCCGTCCGTCCGTCCGTCCGTCTGACTGTCTGTCTGTCTGTATGAGCGCCTAGATCTCAGAGACTATAAGAGCTAGAGTCACCAAATTTGGTATAGTGGATTGTCTATGGGCTAATCAGACAAATATTATAGCTGAATTTTAACACACAGGACGAGTATCAGGGTCCCAACGTAGCCTGGAAATTTCATCGCGATCGGATAATAAACTCGGAAGTTATTCAAAACTCAATATTACTCAAAGGAAGAAGAAGAGCATTGACATTATAACGCGTTATGGGAACTATATGTGTGTTACTCTTATTTCCATTTTGAAGAATAAGTAAAGGGTCTCTCATAGTCGACTTCGACTGTAGCCTTTCCGACTGGTTATATTATCCCTTGATGTCTATAAGTATTCTGGATGTAAATTTAAGAAACTCAGTTTTTGAGACTGTTCACAAATTTTTCTTGGGCTTAGTCTAACTTATTTTTAAGAGGGAATACATTTTAAATTTCCAATTCCAAAACTATGTTGAAACTAAAACGATTTCTATGCGAATTGTCTTTATAAGACAAGACATTATTTTCCCTTTAACCTTCTCGTTTGTTAAAAAATAATTACTCCGAACAAGAAGCCTTCCGTATAATTTGTAGAAATTATAGCAAGTATTATCACATAACTGCATTCTTTCTGTACTGAACTCTTTTAAATATTTTCGTTAATATTTAATTCCGGTACGTTAAACATTTCTCTGACTATGGACAGGTTGCTAGATTAGTTTATATTAAAATTATATTTTTAGTTGTATTGTTGTGTCGATTGCTCATAATTGTCAGTAAATAAATAAATACATAAAGGAAACATTCGATATCTTTACTATTCTGCATGTAAATTGTTTGGAAACTAACGTTATTTGTAAGTTTATACATAGTCAATAAGTAAATTCTAGTCTTTCGGGTAATATGAATAGATGAGAAGTGAAGCGATTTCTATGTGGAAAATGTAGTCTAGGCTTACTAAAATTTGAAGAAATACTGAGAAATAAACTACTGCAAGCTCTTTTTCAATCAAATACCTGGGAATGCCAAGTGTTAGCTCAACGATTGTTTTGGGATCATTAAACTCTGGTGCCGTGTAGGGAGTTGGCACATCTATAGGGTCACCGCTTGATACCCGCTAGGCGAAACCACACGCCCAGCTCTACCTTTTTGCCAATTTATCGAAATATTTATTTCAACATTTGTTGACGTCAAGCACAAACACCCCAAATGTGAATGGTGTTTGTGAATGGAACTGGAGTCTGTCGGTCTGATTGCAGTTGCCAGTTGGCAGAGCTTGATTGGATCGATGTTGGGTAGCGATAGTTTTCACATGTTTTGTTTGAGCATTAATTCCGTTTAAATGATTTCCACTTTATTTTTTATGCACAGATTTTCGCTTTGCGCGTAATCAACTGGAAATGAATTTGACCAACACAAGAGGTTCTCCTTTTATTTTTTTGTATATATATATATGTGTATATTTATAAATATATATTTTTAAGGTTTTTCTTTATGCTAAAAGTGCGATTATTATTTTGTGTGGTTGCCCATTAAAATGATTGTATGTATGTCGAAACTCAGGGCCATTGAGCCGTGCTAATCGCAAACAGAAAATGTTGGAAATGGGCAATTCAATTGATCCATGATCCGTTGGATGATGACTGTGACCAAACAACACGACAGGATCCTCAGCGAGGTTCCGCTGAACAAGGTCAAACGTTGGGCGCTCTGTAATGTGTACGGTTAACCAGCATAGGCCAAAATATGCCATTTACATTGGCCACATCGAGACCATCAAGGCCAAGACTAGAAATGCAATTCAAGGACAAATTGACAGCTGAGTTTTGAGTTTTTCCAGCAGGCAGGCAGCAGCCCGTGTCCTGTCAACAGCGTCTGCAGCGTCCACAGCGGGTGCAATGTCCTTTCACGACTCATCAGCGTCCTGCCGTGTCCTGTCTCTTGCTGTGGATCTGTCGCTCTCCCATCTCATTGCATCTCCTGCCAACGCATCCTGTTGAAGCCTCCTCTGGTGCACTGCTGGTGCAAATCGCTTTCATTTAACACTAACTTCAGTTCCTGCTGCTGATGATGCTGCTGTCCTGCCAGGCGGCCAAAACAAAAGCCACTTCGCATAGTGAAACACCTGAGGCCTTGCTGTAACTATTTGAAAATGTTTTTGCTTTTTTTTTGTATTATTTGAGATGTTGGAGCAATGAAAACATGCAACATGCAACAAGTCTTTCAATTCTTTCCTTTGATCTCCTGCCGTTAAATGAAATTCAAGACAGTTGCCCTGCCTCCTCATCGCACTTTCGTTTCAAGTGTTTCGGGGTTTTGTAATTAACCGACATTCGAACACATCGTATAGCAACTCCAGTTTCCAATCCCAAAACTGAGTCCATTCCGCGTTCCACGTCCACGCCTAAACACTTCACTTGCCGCATGTGTTTCGTCTCCGGCTGCTGGTGTCGGATTTCCACATTAGCTGCAGGCGGCGCCGCCATCAACTCTGCCTACGACGAACCGAATCCGTGTATTCCCCACAGTTGACCGTCCTTCCTGGCCACAGCATTGGGTGTTAATGAGAAAGTGTCACTGATTTGACGTCTGTCGTCAGCGCCAGCGGCAAAAGACCAAAGATTTCTCAACTTGTCAGCATGTCAGGCCAAACAGGCGGAGAGGTGTGATCCCCAAAGGGATAGAACTTCTTTAGGAAATTCCACTAATCAAAGATCAATTGATTGTTGGCATACAAAATTCAAGTAGTTGACACAATTTTCTGATGATTAAAGGCATTGATTTAATGAGGCAAAACTGAGGAAGTTCTTGCCTTTGTGAGATTAATAAGATATATTTTTTTAGTTTATAATGTAAAACACTTTGTGAACAATGTGACAAAGGTAAAATATAAACATGTTATATATATCATAGCTAACTTACTTATTTAAATAAGTGCAATAATTCTTCATAAGAATTTATTATGATTTTATTATAATAAAAATGAATGTTTTTAGGATAAAATAATATTTTGAGATAATCACAACTTTGGGCGTTAACACCTGAAATTGTTATGATATGTATATCTTTTTAAATATGTGCAATAATTCTTTATATGAATTTATTATGATATTTTAATTTAATACATCAGTTCTGATTAAGTTGTAATTTATAGCTGCTCATATATTTGAGCTTAAACACCAGAAGTTGTTATGATAAGCATACCTATTTAAATATGTGCAATAATTCTTTAAAAGAATTTATTATGATATATTAAATTTAATATGTCAGTTCTTATTAGGTTATAATTTATAACAGCTCATATTTTAAAACTTGGCACCAGTTTTTCTTATCGAAACTTAGATTGAGAGATATGAAAATATGGGAGATAGCAAACTCTTGAAATATATTTAGATTGAAGAGTTATTGTTATTATTTCATGTATCAGTTAAGTTAGATAAATATTAAAATATAAATACTAAGTGTCTATTATTATAGAAAATTAAAATGATTAAAGAAATTTGTTGTTCGTAGCATTTGTTAGACGAATGTTTTTAGTTTTGTTGAAATATATTAAATTTAATACTTTTTGTGTAAAATAAGCGTTGAGAACCAACAAATTTTCTTAGTTGGTAAATTGTAGTTTTTGTGTTTTCACCTTTAAGGTATTTTATTTACCAAAAACCAATTCTTTACACAAATTTCTGGATTTAAGGTTTATTTGTTCAATATTTTATGATTATTATAATCTATAGTAAACTGTAAGCACTTGAGCTAAAAGTTATTGAATCATTTCAATTTCTTGAGTAATTTCAAATAATTTTATAACTTTATTTCACCTAGAAATCTATGTTTGTCAGATAAGTTTAACTGTAATGTAAACACTTAACTCTTTCATATTAAAATAAACCAATCGAATCAATATCAATTACAACAAGTGACAGCAACTCATCGAATCCGATTACCGTAGTTAAGTAAGTACTTGACAATTTATATTACAAAATCTCTTTCAAAAACTACTCGAGTTTTCCCAGAAAACTGAGAAATGTTAACAAATGAAAAGTTGACAATATAAGCTTAGCAAGCCGAACTCTATTAGTCCAATAAGATGGTTATGGTTTCGGTTCGCGTGATTTTCGGCTAATCTTGTGATTTGAACAAGAAGTTGACAACATTATCAGGCATTAACAGGCGGCGTCGGCAAAGATGACAACGGCCGCACAGTGGGACAAGGACACAGGACAATGGACGACCAGGTTAGTGGAGAGGGGGGCAAATGAGAATTATTGTTGCCAACGTGCCGAAAGATGAGACAAAGCTGTTAACGCAATAAAAGCAAAAATGTCACCTGACAAAAATGCAGCCGTTCCCAAAAATAAAATAAAAAAAGAGAGAAAACAATGAGAAAAGCAGAACAAGAGAAACAGAGAAATATGAAGAGTGAAAAAGGACATGCAGAAGGAAGCCACATTGGCAGATCGGTTGACTTTGATGCTTTTGTTTTAGAAACACGTTATCACTTTGTCGGTGGCACAAGAAAGCGGCCGACGAGGCAAGCCGCAAGCGGAATGTCTCAATTATATGATCAGTGGATGAAAAACCAACTGGCAACCAAGACAACGCCTTCAAGTCTCCCTCTCCTGGTCGATAGAGACATCAAGCGAGCTGACGTCGAGGATCTGACGATGACTAAACCAAATGAATGCCGAATTGTGCACGTTGCGGCGCAGCGGGAGTCCTTGATTTATGTGACGGTGATCCTTGATCCTAGCACGCAATCAAAAGAGCACCAACCGACACAGAATAAAAGAAAGAGTGAGATGGAATGAATGCCGGAGAGAGAGGGAAATTAAACACAAATCATTACAGCGCGTGCAAAATGTTAGACAGACCAAAGGACCAAAGACAGACAGACAGGGCCAAGTCCAGGAGGGGAAACTGGTCCAAACGTTCGACCACTGACTGATCCATAAGCCAACAACAAACGAACTCCGCCAACAGCAACAACAATAAGGAATCAGAACAACAACAACAGCAAATTTAAGTTGATTCCATAAGCGGATTGTTAGCAAATGCCTTCGTTTTTTTCTTTTTCTTTTATAATAGTCTTAAAGAATTTTGATTTTTGGCCTTATTGAAATGAGCAATGCTGTCTGTTGTTCTTCTTCCTTTTCTTTTTTGTTCTCTTCTTCTCCCCCGCTTTGTGCGTGGACGTGTTAACACAGCAATTAACTTTTACTGTCTTACCAAATAGGGAAATTCTCTGTGTTTTGATTTATGCAGCGACAGGACTTCAGAAAAACAGGATAACAGCTGATAATCAGCAGGTTTTATGATGGCTCAGACAGCTGTAAATAAATAGGTATAAATAGTCTCAATTTTTTATTTATTTCTTTATTTATTGCGATTCCTAGTGCTACAAGCTTAAGCTTATTATTTATGGCATTAATCACTATTATAGAATTTGAATTGACATTCTATTAAGACTTAACAATGGATCATTAATAGATAAGTTAAAACTTAATTGATATTTATAATTCTAACTTTAGTTTGAGGACTAATTTCTAATTTGTCTATTTATCTATTTCAATAATTATATAATTAATATAATATATTTATTAATATATCAGTATTTAAAATATATGGATAGTTTGTTATGAATTATATACCAACAATAAAGATAGATATTTTACATATATAATAAGATTATGAATGTAAAGAAAACCTAATTTTGATTAATTTTCAAATAGGTTAAATTCATATTGGACAATAAACAATAATAGCTGAATAATAACATTAAATAATAAGTTTTAAAGTGTTTTGAAGTTTCCACAACGTAAAAATATAATTTTTATTAATTTAAAAATGTTTTAAACTTTATTTCTTTAGATAATATTACAAGTTAAATCTAGTCCTCTTATATTAAATTTAATATCATCTATAACTTGCTATGAATTATATAAGTACCATCAATAAAGATAGATATTTTACATATATAATTAGATTATGTATGTAAAGTAATTCTATTTTGATTAGATTTCAAGTAGTATTAAGATATATCTGACAATAAATGAAAGCAAGAGTTATAATGAGTTCCGGAGTGTTTTGAAGTATTCCCTTCGTAAAATTAATATATTTATTAATTATAAAATATATAATTTACATGATTTTTCTTAACTATCTCTACAGTGTGTCAGCTGTACTATGTTTAACTATTTTTTAAGAATATTCCCACTTAAGGACAGCTGCTGACCATGTCTAACTAGGTCTAACTATGTCCATAAACCGCTCACTAAACACTTTATGGCTACTCGAACAATGCAGGATAACAACCACATTAGGGTGGCCCATAAAATACCCAACAGACAATTCAGATCGCAAGCGTCACTGTCATAAAACTGACAACACCCACTGTAACTGATCGGTTCCACAAAAAAAATATAAAACAGGATGAAGAACAAGAAACTGCAACTTATTGATTAAGTTGTCTATGTGGTTGGACAGACAGGATCTGAAACAAAACCAGAACCAGGACGATGAAGTGAAGAACATATGCCAGGACAGACAGGATACATGGATATGGCGAGCCATAACTATAGCGAGTTGATCGAATTATAAAGGCAACTGGTTGCAGTTTCCCAAAAGGTTTCCCGACTGACTGCAGTTAAATTGATTCGTCACACAGATTTGGATACATTAAATGCAATCATTTGACAACAGGACGAAAATATTTTCATCCATTGTGTCCTAACAATGCAGCAACAACACAAATGCCCAAATGTTCCATAGTATGTATTCGGTTGGACTCCCCCCCAAAGCGTAGCGAATTCCCTTTGATGAGCATACAGGATGCCTCCTTATCGCTCACACTGTCTACATATGTATTTGTTGCTCTCTCTGTGTGTGTGTGTGTGTGTGAGTGTGTATTGTCTGTGGGTGACTTTGTGTATGTGTGGAACAACGCCTGGGAGCCGGCGATAATTGCTCGTTAGTAGCAAACATTTCCATTCCAAGCTGTTGCCCTGTGGAGTAAGATATCCGCCTGATGATCTGAAAATTGATATTTTCTCGCTTTGTGTTGCGAATTGCAACTGAGAATTGTAAAGCTGTTAGATAGTTAATGAGCTGTTAGTTTCATTTAAGGAAGAATTTTAGCTTGAAGAGCATTTTTGTTAAAATTAAAACGTGTGGATTGCAAGTAGAAGTTATTTTATGCGCTCATGATGTGTAAACTGAAAGTTTAATCGATTGTATGCAAGCTAGAAGTGTACATTGTTTCGCTAATATATAGATAGTAAGTTATTAGTATTATTTAGTTAATGAGTTTGATATCGAAAATTGAAAATAAATTTGACCTGTGTATGGTATTCAGGAACTTATGTTCCAAATTTGATGTCTCTAGCTCTTATAGTTGCTGAGATCGATGGGTATATACAGTCGAACGGACTGACGAACAGACGGACGGCCAGACGGACGGACGGACGGACAGACGGACGGACAGACGGACGGACAGACGGACGGACAGACGGACGGACAGACGGACGGACAGACGGACGGACAGACGGACAGACGGACCTACAGACGGACAGACGGACCTACAGACGGACAGACGGACAGACGGACAGACGGACGGACAGACGGACGGACAGACGGACGGACAGACGGACGGACAGACGGACGGACGAACAGACGGACGGACAGACGGACAGATGGAAGGACAGACAGACGAACAGGTATCGATCGACTCGGCTATTGATACTGATCAGGAATATATATACTTTATAGGGTCGGAGATGCCTCCTTGTGCCAGTTACATACATTTGCACAAATTCTAGATGAATTGAAGTTGACTATTTGAAAGAATTTTCGATAAAATGAAATGAAAATTGAGTGTAATAATTAAGAGATTATTTTATAATATAATTTACTAAGTTGTTAGTTTTATTTAGGTAAGGAGTTTGGTTTTAAAAGTCTTTTTCAACATAATTAAAATGCAGATAATTTTAAGTTGAATATTTGATAGAATTTTCAATGAATATAAATGAAAATTGACTGTAAAAATTACGATTGTTTATTTTATTAAACAATTCAGTTTAAGGTATTCAAGAGATTACAGAATTGGTGTAAAACATTAATCAATTATATAATTAGAATTAAATGCAATTTGTATGGATTTAAGATACTGTTACACATCTTGTTTATAATCGACCTCTTGATCGTACTGACCATTTCCACTGTTGAATTGCATGGCAGTTGGAAAAACTTAAGCTAATGTAACTGTTTAACACATGCAGCTCATGTGGAAGCCAAGTACTTAGTTCGAAAGATCAAACGAAGCGAGAAACTAGCAAAAACAAGAGTAATCTAAAGAAAACAACCATAAAAGAAGGAAATACTTGGACAAGTGGCCTTTGTTTTGAGCACTTGCTCGACAAATCAAATTTGAGTAGACTATATGGTATATGGATGGATGAATATATAAGATATATAAATATGTTATATGGATGGTATGTGTATGTATGTTATATGGCATGTTTTTGTTGGAACAATTGAGAAAATAAATCGACCGAAAGTCAAGTAGAGACAATGAAGACGTCAGCGCTGTGGGTTATTAGAAGACGTCTTCATTGGCGTCGGTGAAACACTTTGATATCTTAGACAACTTGACAAAACAATCAAAGCAACGCCAGCACGCACAACCAACAACTGACAACAACACACCAACCGACAACAACCGACAACTACAACAACACATGTTCAAATGACTGTCTATTAATTTGCGCCATAGTTTACTACTGTTATTGAAGTTTGTACATGTTCTTGTTGTTGTTTGAGCATATACCATTTTTTTGCCCAAATATTTTGTACGTGTACAACAACAATAGATCGGGGAATATGACCAAAAAAAAATGAGCTGAAGAAAAAAGTAGGCAACGCACTTTGACGCAGTAGTCCAATTGCCGATGATAATGATGCACTCAGTCGGCAAAGTTGAAAGAAACCAATAGTAGACCCGACCATCAACAGTACCAGTCAGTCTCAATCCCAGTACAGGTCTCAATCCCAGTCACAGTCTCAATCCCAGTCTCTGTCTCCGTCTCCGTCCAAGTAGGCGGCCAGGCACAGGCTGAAATTGAGGCAGAGGGATAAATGTAGATTTGAACGCCTCGAATTTTCATTTCTCTTTTGTGGCTAAGCGGCTTCTCTTTTCTTGCCTTTACAATTCATTTCAGTTCTATTCTTTCCATTTTCTTCTTCTTTTTTTTTAATGCTTGGCGTGGGCAGAGTTCAACTAATTGAGTTGGAAATTTTATTTTATATTTTTTTTTCTCTTTTTTGCAAAATGCCATGACCAGCAGCGGACATGCTTCAAAGACTGTTGCCGCCCCGTTGCAAGCATGACTTTTCGACTTTTACCTACTAGTTCTGGACATCGGAGTGTTGGCTACTTCGGTGTGCGATCCTGTGATCCTGGCGCATTTTGACAGCCGCGACAAAACTAATTGATTTCAAAACGGCACAAAGTCGACAGATCCTTAAAATGTTCGCCCACACAGGCGCACAATAGTTGCAAGTGAAAAATCAATCTAAAATTGTTAATCTGTTGAACAGTTGGAGTTTTTTTAGCTGTAGTAATTTCATTTAAAAAAAATTCCTTGTAATTATTGAACATTTAAATGCATTTTGAAGGCATATTTGATTGATTCTCTTCATAAATAAGCTATTAAGCGATTTAATAGCCCCGACTTTATATTTATTGCATTCAAATGTTTATCTTTTATTTGTAACTAATTTTTTAAATATTATTCATGTTAACTCTATATGTTTCGAATATTCTTCAGTTACTTAGAGATATGATTATCTGTATTTGTATTAAATTATTGAAAATACTCAATTATGATATATTCTTTTAAATTGAAGAGATTGAAACGATCGATTATCATGTTTTATTTCAAATATTTATCTTCGATTATTTTAGAGTTAGTCATAGAAATTAATGACTGTATTTGTATTAAATTATTGGAAATACTCAATTAAATTAATTTGTTTTAAATTTATCAGATTAAAGCGACCGATCATATTGTTTTATTTAAAATATTTATCTTTAATTGAAACCTAATTTCTAAGTATTATTTTATGTAACTATTTGAGTTACTTATAGTAATAATTTATTGTATATGTTTCCAATTATTTGAAATACTCAATTATATAATTTTGTTTTAAATTGAATAGATTAAAACGATCGATTATCATTTCTAATTTTAAATTTTAATCTTTTATTAATACTCATTTTCTAAGTATTATTCATTTAAACTATAAGCTATATCGATTACTTATAGAAATAATTGACTGTATTTATTTTAAATTACTGAAAACACTCAATTAAATTATTTTCTTTTGAATTGAATAGATTAAAACGATTGATCATATTGATGTGTCCACTTCCATCTATAATATTTCCGCTCAACATCCAATCATTCATCATAACAAGACAATGTTATAAAATAAAATATTTCATTGTACATTGAAAAATGTTTTAAGTATTAAAATCATTTCTATATAATAGAAAAGTGTTAAACCAAATGAATATCAATAATGTGCAGCATTCAGTGGATTCTTTGAAACTCTATTCAGTTTTTTCATGGATATTAGGCCGTGACTTTCGAGTGCATAAAGGGAGACAGAGTGACAGTTAGAGAGGGAGAGGTGAGAAAGATGTGTCACAGTCATTGATCGGTGATCAGTGCTAGCTCCACGGTGTCAGGCCATGATGTGGCCGCCTGTTGGGTGACATTATGGTTTCATTGCCAGACCACACTTAGGTGAGCTTCACGCTTGTCCTCGTCCAGGACCAAGAACATACCGAGTTCTGTCACGCCTTGGCATATTACAAAAACGAAAAAAAAATACATTGGCAAGGCGAAATTCCAAGTAGACACCGTGGCCACTGGACAATGTCCATGTGATTTTGAATTAACGCCACAAGATTCGGCCGGGGAAAGTTTCGCTCGTTTCGTTACGCCGCTGGAGGGCATTGAGTCTCATAATTGATCGTAATGTGCGATATACGTCCGGGCAAACGGGCCAACGGGCAAACAGGCAACGGGCCTGTCAACAGTCCTGGCTCGAAGACAGACCGTGCTGTCAACAGCAGGACATTCTGTGCGTGATAAAAAGGACATTCTTCGTTTTGCATTTGTCGCGCTCAACAGTCCACACTCACACTTTGTCGTCCTTTGTCCCAGACGTCTGCAGTTCCTTGCCGATTTCATGGACGAACAATGCACATGATCGATTGCTAGTGTCGCCATTTGCCTGGACATCACTTGATTTGGTATGCATCGAGTGCGGCCCAAAAGGATCCCTGTCCTCGTCCCCGTTCCCGTCCAGTTCTGTGATCTCTACCCCAAATCTATGCTTTATTGATAAATCGCGGTGTTAGCTCTAGATTTGAATGAATCCCCGGTCTTAACTTCTAGGTACCGTTTACCCGGTTTATGTTATTTTATTGCTGGCTTTATTACCTGGCTTTATAGCGCAGGTAGTGTTGCAATTTTTACAATATTTGTACCCTTTACAAAATACATGTTTTAATGCACTTGAGTTGATTTTTACTATACTGAAAAAATATTGACGGAAATGTAATATGAGAATTCTTATTCATAATTTATTTATTTAATTATTTAGCTAGTGGTTGTAAATTGTCAGAATTTTTAGATTTAGATTTAGATTTATTTTAAACAAACCCATTTTATTGTTTTTACTATAATAACGAAAATATAATATGAGTATTCTTATTCATAATTTACTTATTTATTTAGTGATTTATTATCTTATTTATCTATGCATTTATCTATTTATTTATTTAGTTATTCATTTATTTATTTAGTTATTCATTTATTTATTTATTATTTATATATTTATTTATTTATTTTTATTTAATCATTTGTTTAAGGATATATTTATTTATTAAGTTATTAACGCATTTATTTACTTACATATTTATTTAATTATTTATTTATTTAATTATTTATTTATTTTTTTATTATTTATTTATATTTTATATCATTTTATTTATATATATTATTTATTAATTTTATATTAATTAATTTATTTAATTTATTTATTTATCATCCACTATAAGCAGTGAATCATAAATTTTTGAAACATTTTAAATACCATTAGAAAAAACAATTTTTGATTTGGAATTAAAATAGTTATTGTAATTAAATATTATAATAAATTAAAAATGATTGGAAAAAGTTAAGAATGTTGGTAAAATATAATATTAGTTTTAAATCGTCTAATTTTTCATATTTTTCAGTATTTTTATAGGTTTTATTTTACTTTATAATGATGAATGCTTCTACTTATAATTTCTTCGGATTATATATTATTATATATTTTATATATTTTGACTATAATAAATATGATGATCAATTTCTAACAGATTATCTTCCAGCTGAATTCTTTCCTGAATATTCATGCTCGTATTATAATAATCTCCAAAATATTTCTGCTCTCAAGCCCTCGTTAAATCTGCACAAAAGTCAGTAACTAAAACCGACAGAGCTTATTTAAATGTTTACTTGGATCCATTGGCATATCCATATCAAATGAAACTTCTAGACTAAAGCAATTTCTCACGAAGTGCGATTTAATTAATCTGTCACGAAACTAGAACAAATCCCGACAGCCGCTTGGCCCGATTAACCCTTTACTGGCCACGGCAACGGATTACCTGCTACTTGAGCTCCATTGAGCTGTTGAAAATCAGCGAAAATCAGAGAAAATCAGCCAAAATGTTAAGCCAACGTGGATTTCAAGTAATCCCAGAAAGAAAATCCTAAAACTGAAACTGAACTAATTTTGAAGTGGATTAGAGAAAACATTCCACGAATTTGAATTTTGATAACAGCGTAGATTTTATTCATGTGTGTTGTTATTATTATTATTATTGTTGCTATTAACTGTGCAATATGCTGACAATACAATACAAGGGGCAATGGGGCACTGTGCAAGTAAGAGAGAGAGAGAGGTAGTGATAGAGCGAGAGAGCAAATGATAATACAACTGCTATACGCCTACAAGGAGACGGGGCAAACAACCCCTGTTTGGATTGGATGTAATGGATATTTTGACGCCGAAGCATGCAAAGGGCTGCAAATAAACATCCACAAGTTCCAAAACAAACGGCAACAACAGCAACAAATAAAGAAAAAAAATACAACGCTAGTGCTGTGGATGGCAAGTGGAACAAAATGGTCTGCCAAACCGGTTTCATCCACAAGAGATTAAGAGGCGGAGCCAGCAGCAGTGTTGTTGTTGTCTACCTAACATGCGCACTACGCTCTTTGTGTGTGTGCATTGTGTGAGAGCATGCGCAGTGTGCGCTCTGTAATCCGGGCCGTATAAATAGCGCGTCTCGCAGCCAAGGAGAGTCAGTATTGAGTTACGCATCGCAACGTGCACAACATAAAAAGAAAAACAGCAACAGTTACTCTCGTGTGTGTGCTATCTGTTGAAATAGAAAAAGAACAAATTGATATTGAAATTGACTTGCAAAAATGGTGAAAAGTGTCTGCGAAATGGAATTCAAAAGCAATTTCTCCATCGATGCCATATTGGCTAAGAAACCCACAGCTCCAGTGATTAAACATGAACCGATGCCCCATCATCCGCATCCGTATCATCCATACGGCAACTCCGATGGCGAGTTGTCGGCGTCTGAGGACTTTGACAGTCCCTCCCGCACCAGCACGCCAATGAGCAGCGCCGCCGAATCGTTATCATCGCAGCACAATGATAAGCTCGATGTGGAGGAATTCGACGACGAGGACATTGAGTTGGATGAGGAGGACAGTGATGGTAGCGAGAATGTCGGCAATCCCAGCAAGAAACAGAAGAAAATGACTGCCAGCAGCAATGATAACAAGAAGCCGCCTTATAGCTACAATGCACTCATCATGATGGCCATCCAGGACAGTCCCGAACAGCGTCTTACCCTCAATGGCATCTATCAGTATCTGGTCAATCGTTTCCCCTACTTCAAGGCCAACAAGCGCGGCTGGCAGAACTCCATTCGTCACAATCTCAGCTTGAACAAATGCTTTACGAAAATTCCACGCAGCTACGATGATCCCGGCAAGGGTAACTACTGGATCTTGGACCCCTCTGCCGAGGAGGTCTTCATTGGCGAGACAACGGGCAAGTTGCGCCGCAAGAATCCAGGCGCAAGTCGCACTCGTCTCGCCGCCTATCGCCAGGCCATCTTCTCCCCGATGATGGGTGGTTATGGTGCTCCAGCTGCTGGTTATGGTTATCCTGGCATGCCGTTTGCTGGCGCCGCTGCTGCCGCCGCTGCTGCTGCACTTTATCAACGCATGAATCCCGCTGCCTATCAGGCGGCTGCTGCTGCAGCTGCTGTTGCCGCTGCTGGCTATGGACAACATCAGATGCAGTATCAACCATCTGCAGCTCCACCTCCGCCACCAGCGGCTGCTGCTGCCCATCCCCAGCTTCAGGGATATCCGGGTGCGCACATGAATGCGGAAATCTTCCAGCGCATGCAGTTCTTTGGCAAGTTTCCGGCCAGCTAAGCACACAATCGATTGCCACGCCCAGCGTTTTGGTTTAATGGCACAATGGCCCGTCGTCAGTCAGTCAATCAGTCAAGCAGTCAGTCAGTCAGTCAGTAACAGGACAAACCCTTTGACGTCTAAATGTTGCATTTAGCAAAAAGAAAGATGATATCATTTGTGGCCGCCGCCGGCCTGGACAGCCGGCCAGCATTTGGAGAAGGAGGAGGAGCAGCGCCCCGCCCACCGCCCATCGCCCATCGCCTCGTATGGCAGCAACTCCAGTTACGCCGCCACGCCCACAGATTGGCGGCATTATTAGAAATATTGTTTAATTTGAAAGAAAAAGAAAAGAAAATACAAAATGAAAATAAAATACATTTTAAATGAAAAAAAACAGCATTTCTTTATATTTTTAAGTATTCTCCCTACATTTAGCTTTATTTCTTTTACAGCTATCAACTGCTGAGCTGATTTAGCTGTTTTTCAGCTGTTTTTTTAGCTTGTTTGTCAATAATTTAGTTTAATAGTATAGTTTTTATTACAGTATACAATTTAGCTTATATTCTCAACACAATTTAGCTTGATTTTCGAGTACACGCTTGTATTTAGCCGTTTATAGCTAGCTATTTAGCTACCTTTTTTTAGCTGGCTGATGACTTAATTAGCCGTTGTTGCTGCTGCTGGCGGCAAACATGAAATTTGTTTGATGCCCAAAAACACACAAGAAAAAAGAGCGATCGCCTTTTGTTGTTGTCTCAATTTCTTGGCTCTTTACATGCCCAGTGACAACTCCAGCTGTGCCCAGCACCGCAGGTAACCCAACAGCGATCCCTCCACTGCCCGGGACCTCGACGTCGACGACGACTCCTTGGTCCGGGGTCCAGTTCCAGCCGGGCCATTGTCTAAGCAGCACACTTCTATTTGCTTAAACTATCCCATATAGTATTGCTCTATAGGTATGCGTGTAAATACAACAATTTTTCTTAACTTTTGTTATACAATTTTTCAACTAATATGCCATGGGTAAAAGTGAAAGATGAGAACCTTAAAGAAAGGCACACCGACAGAGTCTGTGAGTCTGTATCTCAACCCAGGGGCCACTTTTCCCTAAGACGAAGGCGTTCTTCACAATTTCTCAAACTGTTTTTGTTGATGTCTTCATTTTCAAAATTTCTACAATTTTAGATAGAATCGAGAATTGCGGCGTTCACTTTGATCACTTGCCATGTGTGTGTGTTTGTGTGTGTGTGTGTGTGTAAATGTGGCGGCTTAAGTGCGCATTTGAGTGAAACATGTGAGAAAAGCGGAGCATCAACATAATCATCATCATCATCATCAGCTGTAGCAACAAGTTCTTGCGCCCCCAAATCTACAGATTATTGGTATACTCGTAACAAGGCATGGTCATGTCATAAATACTACGCTTTTCTCTCCCTCTACTTGCCTCTATCAAGACGATTTGTAAATGAAAATGATAATTAATATCATCGTTAGTAAGTTGTGAGCCGGGGAAAAAATGTGTGAGCGTCGGTATCGGTAGCAATTATCATACTTGTATT
The DNA here is from genome assembly GCA_958299025.2 of Drosophila histrio. Lineage (NCBI taxonomy): Eukaryota > Metazoa > Arthropoda > Insecta > Diptera > Drosophilidae > Drosophila > Drosophila histrio. The sequence goes on along the minus strand of OY282580.2, from coordinate 28,130,087 downwards.
TTCCTTCATTTCTTTTTTCCTGCTTCTTCTTGTATTTTTCTATCCATTTTCAATAATTGTAAATTATTGCCGGACTCTAAGACTGTCTCTCCTCCATCTGTCCATCTGTCTGTCTGTTTGGCTGTGTTTGTTGTTTGGTGTTGGTAAATCATGTTATTGAAACGATTAGCTGGCAGTTTTATAGGGTGCCAAGCAGCATTGGGCTCCCTGTTTGGGAACTGTCGGAGGAACCGAGGAGAATGGAAAAGTTGTGTAACGTTAAGAGAGACCCAAGTTGATTTAACGTTTATCGTAATGAGATCATTTAAAGGTTAAGAGTGTAGTAGTAAAGGAGTAGCGATATGGAATGTTCATAAATTGTATAAACAGCTTTTATTTTAGAAAATCTGATTTAAAGAATAAGTTTTACCTTGGCAAATAATTGGCAATATCAGTTATTGAAGTCTATAATGATCAGTAATTCAATAAATAATCGTGTTGATGCTTATAAGGTACTTAGCTGATAATGCTCGCCACGATTTATGCTAATTTTATATGCTAATATATTGGTCATTATCATAGATTTGCAATTCAACAATATGATTTGATATACATATACAAACAATATTAATTTTACTTGGCATAAATGGTCTCCTATCATATAATATGACAGTACGATGGTATATTTAATATTAATAATAATAATGTAATACTTTAAAATTATTTAATATTATACTATAGCATATGATATATCATTAAAAAGATTTCCAAAGTTCAAACGCATTTAATTTGTTGAGTTTCTGTTGTTAATTATAACTAAATAATAATCTTACTTTTTACAGTAAATTTAAAAGGGTTAAAACTTTCTTTTTTTCTATCTATTATATATTTTATGATAATTCTCTTTATATCTCTTATTTGACGTCGTACTCCCTTGCTCATCTTGACAGGATTACTACTGTGGATGATCTAAGTATTCTTATGATCATAAACTTTAATTTCCTGACCATATTTTGAATATAGTAAATAAATATGTGTCGGTTTGTGGTTATATAGAGAAGTGGTCGAAGGAATTTCATGTGTTCACTAAGTTCCAATTAAATCGGTGCAAACTTTCTTTTATTTTATGCGCGTAGACTTAATATGCAAGTAGACCTATATTAATTAACCTTCTCTTGTTATTAAATTATAGTAGAATAATGCTTGTTGTAGCTTTTATGTATAAACTAATTGCTGGTGACATTGACTCTATGGAATTAATGTCACAACTCGAGTTTTCTGTTCCCCTTCTTCTTCGTCTTTGTAGATCAAACTACGCATTGCATGAGCCTTTTAGAATTTTACGTTCAGACTAAAATAGACTCTTTCATATTTCCTCGTATGCTAACTTCATTTTCCAACTTAACATTTTACTATTAACTTGCTTAGCTCACAGTTAGTTGTATTATATAGTTGTATTATCTGTTTTCGCCTACCGTTTTCTTACTTATGTCCGTAACATCTTTCTGTTCTCGCGTTCTATACTATATATAATAATAATATATAAAAATATACTATATAATTCGCAAGCCCGAAATATCCTTTCTATCCGCCCGCGAACGTGTCGTCCGTTGTGCGACTGCGCCCCTCGGTCGGAAGGGTGGGTGGTTGGTTTTCCTGGGATCCGCGTAACAAGTTTCGACTGGGTGTCGCTTGGACTTCAACGCCCAAATATAAGAGAATTTGTCATAGAAATCTAATTAAAATACTTTACTTCCTTTTATTATTAATTTATTTATTTTCTAAATCATTATATTTTTAACATCTCGGCCAGCTTATCTCAACTTTGTTTCTATTTCATATATCATTGCATTTTATCTTCCTCTGCTCATTTCCCTAGTCAAATCCTTTAGCTTGTTCCTTTGCCAGTTGTGCGAAGTCATATGTGTGGATATTTTGGAGTTTACGTTCAGCTTAAGCCACTGCAAGAGTTAAATCGGCTTTCGGGCCCACACATAAATCCATATATGCTATCCAATATTTTGCATATACAACCCGTGCTTATCCAACGACTTAAGATATGAAACTTTGTGTATGATTAAACAAAAGGCTTTTGGGCCGATCATGCTGAAAACTGAGACTGTAACTGAGACTGGGATTGGACTAGTTCTATGCCAAAAAAAAAAAAGAAGTCCAGCCACAGAACCAGGTCATTGTTTTATTGGGTATTTGGATATTTTGGTGATGGTAGTTGCCCAGCTTAAATAGTTGCTTGTTATTGAAATAGTTTGGATGAGCGCATTATATACTTAACACATTTTTCAATTATGCTACGTTAGACTGGTGAACTGGAATTGGATTCGAAATGAATCCACTTACCTAAGCCAGGATTCTCAAACTGAAGCCTGGATCTCGTTTAAGTCGCTAAAGCAGTTTGCAGACTAAGAAGGTTGCGGGTTGATTGTGTTGATTGTTCAAATTGTTTGAGCTCGTGGAGGGCATTGTGGAATTATTGGTTCATAGCACACAGAAGCTGCTGGATTTGTTTAACTGTATCAGGAGTGTCTCAGGATGGGATTGTTATAGACTCGAAATGGTAAAGTTTGTGTAGCACGCGCAGAAATGTTCTTAACCAGTTTTCGTTAAAACCCTGTAGAATTGGCTTAAGTGCTCGACATGCAATTTACAAAGATAACAAGCAGAAGCAACCGTATGAGAACTGAGGATCTGCCTTACTTATCTTATTACCCGGGTTAAGTGCAGGGATTACGATGTCGAAAGAGCAGCAGGAGCAGCAAGAATCCTGGGCACTGTGAGGAGCTGCACAATAGTCCAGATGCAAGGGCAAGATTACCTTTGGAACTCTATCTCCCTTCCTCCTTCATCCACTTCCCTTCTTCCTGCTCAGCATGCAGTGTCCTGCGTGTGCCGTTTGTTACACTTTTTGTGCATTTAGGCTGCCCAGGAGTGAACTATGTCTTCTTTCCCATATCCTTCTGCTGCTTGGTAATCTAAGCCTAGTTTCATTAATGATTCAAGCCCATCTCATCTCTTTCTCTCTCTCTCTGTATTTAACTATATGCACCTCTTTCACTCCCTTTCCTTCTCTCACTTTATCTGTCTCTGCTTTGGCATAAATATTTTATATATATTGTATATAGATCGGTTATTTGGCTGCTTTGTTTGCAGTCCGGTTTAACCCAACGCGTTTTGGTCTTAGGATCTCAGTTCTTGAGACGATGAATAGAGATTGAAATAAGCAGATACCAACTTGGTATTAGTTTTAGCTGTTTCTCTTATTATGATGAGCCAGACAACTTTGTTAAGGATGAGAGTGGTAGATGTGTTGAGCATAAGTGTAAGCTGTTAGGCATTTGGGGACTTAAGAGATGCCCAAAAGAAATAACTGAAGTAAACTGAATCTAAGATATAGGAAAAGGGATTCAAAATGTCGTGGAAGATATATATTTAACTCTAACCGCGCCAAAAAGGAAACGTTGCTTTCTTTCGATTTAAAAACAATTTTAATTTTGCTGGAGATAATTTATTTGAAATTTAATATAGTTTATCTTACGTCTAAATTATTGTATTTTTTAATATTTGGGATATACATGTTTTTGATACTTATTTACATTATGTAAATGGTTGCAAACATTTCGCTTACCTTATTATAATTAGATATAACTAAGATACTAATGAAAAATCAGTTAAGCAGTCAAATTTCTCTTTAGTTAACTTGAATACAATAAAGTTTCCCCTATCTTTAATTGACTTGATGAAGAACTAGAAGTTCACTATGTGTAAATGATGTAAATTCAATATAAAGAATATGTTTCTGAATTAAATATAGAATTATAAGAGACCCTTTACTTATTCTTCAAAATGGAAATAGCAGTAACACTAATAGGTCCCATAACGCGTTGTAACGTCAATATGCTCTTCTTCTTTTTGTTAGTCCCGACACTGCGTAATATTGAGATTTGAATAACTTCCGAATTTATTATCCGATCGCAATGATATTTTCAGGATACGTTGCGACCCTGATACTCGTCCTGTGTGCCAAAATTCAGGACTCTAGATTTAATATTATTTTATGGGATATCAAAAATTTTGTTTTCTATTTACGGAGGCGGAAGGGGCGCCTTGATCTGCTTGATCTGCTTAGCCCATAGACGAACCACCATACCAAATTTGGTGACTCTAGCTCTTATAGTCTCTGAGATCTAGTCGCTAATACAGACAGGCGGACGGACAGATGGACTTCCTTCGACCTGTTACGCACATTTTGACAAACTTAATAGACCCCTTTTTACATTTTTAAAGTAAAGGGTCTAAAAAATCGTCTGCATATTGAAAATATACTTAATATTTTTATATATTAACTAAGCAAGTAATTATGTTAATTAGAATACGAGTAAGTTTCTTAAGCTTGTTGAAGCTGATTAGGAATGTATATAGTTTATATAACCACCTCTATATTTACAAAAGATCTATAGGCAATAAAAGTTTTCATATAATGACAGAAATGAAAGAGCTTTAACATATTCACAGCTAGAATCACAGAACGTTGACATATCTCATGAAAGTCACTCTATCTTAACCAAGTTATAGGGTGCAACAAGGCTATAACATACTTGCAGTTATGTGTCGACTTTTAATCATTTGATTTATGTCTTCAATTGTTATACACGACCTACAAACTGACACTAAGTAGTTGAGTTACATACATACGTATGTATTTAAATTGCCAGCGTGCAATATTGACACTATCGATCCCAAGCGGAGGGGGGTTTACAGGGGGAATCCCCTGATTGTACTAGTTTGAAGCCTTGCAAGTACAGTCGAGTGTTTGTTATGGTAGGGTATATTATGGTGTGTGGTGCATAGTGTGCATAGATAAATGACCTCCCTACTGTCTCGACGGGCGACAGCGACCACACAGTGACCACAAAATGTGTTTTTAATTGAAAGTGATGTGGTTGCCCAGTTTGGTCATAGCTATAAGCAATGGTTCAGATGAGGGCAACACATTCAAATATTGTTTATTATTAATAAAATAATTGTTAACCCATGGCACAAATAATCAAATAATAGCAAAACCAACGACGACAACAACAATACCAATCATCAAATTGTTGAAAATATTTGAAAAATATTTAAGCGACACACAACAAACTGCCAGCATGTGGGTTGCCGCAGCAACATGTAGTGGGGTAGGAGTAGGGGCAGAGGGCAGAGAACTGCTCTTTAATTAGTTTCTTTCATTATCTTGGCCTCTCTGTTGACCCGAATTTCAATTAAGTTAATTTACGCGCCACAGCATCGAGGGCAGCATCGGGGGCACTCAGACTTTGACTCTGACCAGAGTCGGACCTCTGGTCAATGGAGGAACCAATTCACTAGAATAAATGAATATATGTATGTACGAGTATGAACATATCTGAATGAATGAGTGCACAAATGAATGAATAGTACTCGCTGCTGGCCAATTGTAATCGTAGTGCTCTAAGAATTATTATAAGATGCAGAAAAAAGAAAATACAACAATTAAAAGAAATTATGAATGAGCAATAATAAAGCACTTGAAGTAAATATTATCCATATGACTGGACCCGCGGAAGACTCCACACACAATCGGTTGTTCGGGAAACTGGAAGCTGCGAAACGGAAGTGAGTTCAACCGGGTTGACAACGGAAATAGCGTTACGATCATGAACATAGTTGGCATAGGAACTTGAAAGACATGACTCGATAAATATAATCTTCAGTTTACATATGCCTAAAGTTATTGAGCGATTTAGCAGTATTGATGAACAGTCAAAAAATAGAATGAAGGGTGGAGTAAGATAATATAATGATAGCAGAGGTATGTTACCAACTTTGGAGTACTTTAATGAGTTAAAATATTATATATTTATTTATATAACGTCGACAAAAGATCTCTTGAAATTTATAATAATATAAGATAATAAGATCTTAAATAAACAATTCAAAACTATACATAAGCTGAAATATAAAATGTAATGCATTAAAAAATAATTTAAAAATTTGTAAAAAAGTCTTGCGATATTTAATAAAATATCAAATAATACAACATTTATTGCAAGGATTGGGGAAAATCTAATATGATCTGATGATTGTCAAAAGAAGATATATAAAATGAAAAGAAAGCTATAGAGCAGTAAAGAGGAAGATATAGCGAGCGTAAGAAAGAATAGAAAAATGAGAATAGAGAATTAGAGTAAAATTAAGATAGAGAGCAATTTCTGGCAGATAGTTATGATCAGGTAATTGTCCAAAGCTATTACGAAAGGTATAACGAATATATTAAGATAAGTTCGTTATCACAGTGGAGTAGCTGCAAATGGGAATACTATTAATCATCCGATTACCTATAATATAATTATAATATAAGATAATAATTATTTAGTAATCTTAGATAGATATTCGCAACCCCAAATTAAACTGTAAACATTTATAGTCTAGAAAGTTAATATGTGTTAAGTTAGATGTTTGCTATCCAAATAATCGATAAATTCTCAGAATTTGAAATTATAATGTGTTAAGTCAAGATTATAAAGTTAAGACCAGGTTAATTGGGGTTTAAAATTTTTTTTCAATTATTTAGAAATATTCTAAGCGTAGCATAATCTAATATTATAATTAATCCCTTCATGCTTCAGATATTACTTCCTGTTAATTTTCTTCAACAATTAGAAGAGTTGTAATTGCTCAAGGCACTTGACACCACATCCTTTCAATTGCTCCCGCTAACCTCACTTCCTTTGTAGATCTTTCGGATAGACTACCATGTAAGTTGACAGATTTCACACTGATACAGCGGGTCTCTCAGGGTCTCCCAGGGTCTCTACACAGTGGCAATACAAGCGACAAATTAAGCCGGGCCAAAGAGGCCAACGTTTTGGACTGGACCTCAATTAAATTGATTTGGATCAGTGCCAAGTGGAACAGTTGACCAGGCACCAGCATAAACCAATGACTTTTCTCTTTCTCTCTGCTTCTCTGTCTCTCTCTCCATCGATCTCTGTCTCTTTCTCTGTTGTCCGGCTATGTAGCAATAAATCCGCAAATGAACCCGCAGCCACAGTGTCCAGGCGATGGAATCGTGTCCATGGCCAGTGACTTTGAAGCTGAGGGAAAAACGCTGCTCCCTTGTTGCGCTTTATTTGTGCTCCGTTGTTGCCGTTAATTGTTACGCAGTTCATTAACACACAAACAGCGCAAACACAAATCATGCTATATTCGTATAGAATGCCCCTTTAACTTGCCACCCTCGCGTGGCACACGCGACCACTTCCCAGTTCCCACTTCCCAGTTCACAGTTCCAAGTTCCCCTACCCGTTCCATTTCCCATTCCCATTTCTGTAGCAACGGCAGCTAACGATGACATCTAAGCGGCTGCCGTCGACGCTAACGACGCTGCTGACGACGACGTCCTCCACGACAGTTGTTGTTGTTGTTGTTGTTGCTGCCGATTGTTGTTGGTGTTGGCGCTGCGTGAGTTTTGGCAGTGTTTCTTTTCGTTAAATGCGTGTAAATCAGTTTATAACACATTGTCAACAATTATCAAGTGTTAGACAAAAAAGGGGTGCTTACACTTACAGAGGGGGGGGGGGGGGCATATGTTTTAGTGATTTGTCGGTGTGAAGTTGATGCGCTACTTGGAGGCAAATGTTAGTTTTATGAATTATTCTTATGAGTGTAATCGAAATATGGAAATAAACAATATTATATATTTTTAAATAGTATTCTTAATTTTCTAATTATAGTTAATTTTTATTTATTTAATTATATTTAATTAGAAAATATTCTAAATATACTCATTTTTTTACTAATTGTTAATATTATTTGTTATAAATATACAGTTTCCTTTGATAGACTTCTTTTCTTATTTATTTGTTGTTTTTAAGAAACTGCGATATTTTTTGAAAGGATATTTAACAGTCGACTAGGTTGTACAAGTTTCAGTCTTAGACCGTTTCCACATCGCGGACGCATACATTATTATAAATATTATTTTTATTAATATTATATTTTTGTTATTTTAAATTTTATTCATATATATTTACTATATATTTTCCGAAGCACAAAAATTATTTACATTTAAAATTGGTATATGGGTGTTATGTTTACTTACTATTTAATATACTATTGAATGATTTTTCCAAGAATTAAATCAAGTATTTCTCGAATAATTATCTGTTATATATTAAATAACTCAACAGTTGTTATGTTAGGGCATTCCATAGTCGACTCTTCGGGGTGCATTTTCATTAATATTAAATTCATTCTTACTTTTAAGCAAATTTGTTGTTATTGATTTAATTTTGTTTTGTAAATTGTATTAATATATTTACAACCAATAATTATTAAATGTCATTCCAAGAATTAGATTAGAAGTATTTCCCCAATAATTATCTGTTATATCTTGTAAATTATCCACAGATACTGTTAGGGAATTTCATAGTCGACGTAGCTCGAATTATCCCCTAAGCTGGCTTTTACTTGAATATTAATTTCATTCTAACTATTATAAATATTTTTCATTTAATAATATTAATTTTACTATTAGTGTAATTTGTATTATAATATTTAGATTATTAATATTAATTTCATTCTTACTAATAAAAATATTTTTATTTACTATTATTGTAAATTGTTTTAATATATTTACTGTCATTAACTACAAAATGAATTTTCCTCGAAATATATAAAGTATTTCCTCAATATTTATCTGTTATGTCTTGTAAATTGTCCACTGATACTCTTAGGGAATTCCATAGTCGACTTAGCTCGCCTTCTGCCCTGTCTAAGCTCGTTTTCCACCTCGCCTGTTCACCCCACGCTGTTAACCATACGATTTCCCAGCACCCACCCACATTATGTTACCCCGCGTGTGTTGCCTGCCCCCCCCATCCGCTTTCCCACCCCCTGCCATACTTGCCACACTTGTAGAACACTCGTTTGGCTGTTTATTTGCAAAACGAAACACACGATAATAACAACAATAACAAGTGGGATGCCAATGTCCAAGCTGTCCTTCGTCCTGCATCCTGCGCCCTTTGTCCCGTTTCCAATGGACTCATAGACCGGAAAAGCTGCTGCGCGTGATTTCCACAAAATTTGGCCAATTTACAAAAGCCTCAGCTGGACTGGGTATAAGCCCCCCCTCCACGAACATTCACTCCCCAACCTCGTACTCCCGCTCTGTGCATATTAAGGCCATGAATTGTAGCTGTAACAGTTGTTAACTGGTTTTTAAAGGGGTTTTCGCTGCGCCTTAAACGAAATCAGATGTCAGGAGCGGGCTTAACCTTAACCTTAGCCCGTTGAGCGTGGCTTTAATCGAGACAAATCCCCGTGCCCGTGCCGATGTTGGAAAACATTTGCATGGCTAAGCGACGGCGATTAAGGTGAAAAATACTCCACTGGACGCAGCTTGAAGTCCACGAAATAAGATTAATACGCGCTAAGCTAAGTCGGCTCAAGTCCCAGACAAGATCTAATCCTTGCTTAACTCTTTCGGCACGGACCGGGGCGGAGACGGGGACAAGGACAGGACGAGTCCTGGACGTAGGTAGCACTAATTTGCAACAAAATTCGGCTACTGTGCTGAGGCTCAAGACGCGACGCTTCGTTTGCATGTAAACAGACAATATAAACAACGGAAGCACAATGCCGATGTCCTGTTGTATACTTAACCCGTTCCCATTCCCAATTCCCAATTCCCATTCCAAGTGTCCTTAGCAAAAGTAGGTAGCCAAATCCCACCCGCATCTAGGTAGCAGCCTCTGTTTGCATGCATCGCGCAAATCCCGTGGACAAACAAGCTAATCCTGCGGTTAAACTGCCATTGAGTTTATCAAAATAAAGCGGCATCGTCTACCCGGAAGGACATCGCGATCAGCGACAGCTACAGATACATATACAGATACATATACTCATATATTTACTGTCGAACGGGTTGAGCCTCTGCCTCTGGGATCAGGTCAACCGTAAAAGGGTTAAGATGCGCGGGATTTGTTTGCCGCTCCGGCAGCTCGAATCAAAAGTATCTGTCACAAAACTAACAAAACTAAATGCCAGCTATAAATCTGGCTGATTAGTAAAGTACTCTGCCCTCCTCTCGCCAAAGCTGTACCCGGTATTCTGAGTGAAATTAGTTCTTCAAGCCAATTCAGTTCTTCGGGTCAAGCGACATTTGATTTTTTTTCCCTTCATATTAAGGGATATAAAACAAAATTTGGTTGTTGTTTATCAATGAATATGTCTTGTTCTTAAATAAAAATGTAATCGTTAAAAAAGAATACGGTATTTCAACTGAAATTAGTTCTTCGAGTCAATTCGGTTCTTCGAGTCAAGCGACATTTGTTTTTTATATTCTTAAGAGATATATATCATAATCATATTGTTGATCTTAGATATAAATCGAATTGCTAAAGATGAACCCGGATGTATTACGACTGCAATTAGTTGTTCGGGCCAAGCAGGATATGGTTTCTTATAATCTTAAAGGGTAACAAATACTAATTTTGTTGTTGTTTATATATAAATATGTTTTGTTCTCAAATATAAATCTTATAATGTGAAACGTAGCCTCTTTGTTGCAATGGATACTTGGGTATAAGATACTCAATTCGCTGGTTGTGTCTTATGGCGCACTCATGATAATCTAACCATCTGGTATATTTCACATCGTGGCACTCATCGTACCGTCCAAACTTATAAATCTCACGTCTGAGGGCATTCCAAAATTCTCGTGTATGTATAGTATCGACATGAACGCCTTTGGTTAAATAATGTTTATTTCTGGGAACATTATAAATTGTGGACCTTCCATAGCAGATGGTTGATAGAGCGGCAGTTCTATTCTGTCACAATTGCAATAATTATTACTATTATTATTTATATTAATGGAAATGAAAATATTTGAATAACATAGAAATAATGTTATTCTATTTTCTTCTGATACGCACCCAGGATAATAATTCATATCGAGTATACCTTCTTTCGTCATACTTCCATGGGGTCGATATTTGTCTCCTTGAATAAAACGTGTGTCCTCCCAGACTCCGTTAGGAGTAGGAGCCCAATTGTGTGCGACCCAATTACCAAATGCATTTTTGGTAAATCTCGGTATGAATAATGTTAGTTCTTTGGGCTCGTCAACGCCGCCTTTACCCTTATTCTTATCCTTGTCCTTGTCCTTGTCATTTGCAGCTTTGGCCCAAAGATTTAGAAGGAGTTTCGTCGTATGTTTGTCTACGCCACTATTTACCTTTTTTTGTGGCACAAATAACTGTGCTTTAGTCCCTGCACTAAATGGATGTGTCTCTATCGGACTTGATGGCCTTTGTTCATCTTTATACTTAAATTTCTGAAATTTGTGTACCTCTAAAACCGTTGAATCTGCATCGCCGCCTTTACCCCTATTCTTATCCTTGTCCTTGTCCTTTGCAGCTTTGGCCCAAAGATTTAGAAAGAGTTTCGTCGTCTGTTTGTCTACGCCACTATTAACCTTATTTTGTGGCACAAATAACTGTGCTTTAGTCTCTTCACTAAATGGATATGTCTCTATCGGACTTGATGGCCTTTCCTTATACTTAAATTTCTGAAATTTGTGTACTCCTACAACCGCTGTATCTGCATTTTCCAGCGACATTAACTGCAATGCGATTTTTCTAATAATGTTGAAAGACTTTCTGATTATATTTTCAACTTACGTTTAAAAGGCAAATCATGGACAATATTACAAGTGAATTTTTAAATATCATTTTGAATACTCTGACTATAAATTTGTCTGACTTATTTTTAATATCTGTTTTGAAGCATAAATAAACACTTACTCAGCATTAACTGAAAGATGTCAATTTATTTTAATGTTATTAATTAAGTGTAGAATCTGTAAAGACATAAATTAGTACGTTAACAACACATGGAAGGAAAATTCAACATTATGAGAATTTTAATTGTAGGTAGGGTAGTCGTACTGACGTCCAACTATCTTGTCAAAACCTTGTCGTTTAAAGATCGGGCAGGGAGTTGACCTCTTGCAAGCAGGCTGCGATATCTCAGCAGTCTTTCGGTGTATCTAATGGTGTGTCTTCCAATCTGTTCTTTGACTGTATGCAGATTGAGGTCTCTATGGAGTGTGGAACCGCGTACATAGCAGTCACAGTTGGATATCTGTCGTAGTGCACGATTCTGCTATACTTGGATACGTTTGAAGTTGAATTTGGCTGCAATTCATGAAATCTGCTCTCCATATCAACAATATCCAGCCCTTTTGCATCTCAGCGTCCAGGTGCTTCTTCTATAAATGAGCCAAACGTTAGGTGAGGCGTTTGTCCAGGGTGATGCCAAGATATGCAACTTGAGACAGCTGCTCCAGGGTATCTTCCTTTAGCTGGATTTCTGGAATTGTAAATGACTGCGATGTCATCTGCATAGGTCGCAATAAGAGCCCTGGAGGGAGCTTCCATAAGTTGATAGTTGGGGCAGGACATATCGGCACTGTACAACGATTAGAGCAACGGTCCAAGAACACTGCCCAGCGGATCTCCAGCTCTCATTGGATAAGTGGAAGAGTATGTGTCTCTTACTTTCACCTTAAGCTCGCGTCTTTCCAGATATGACTTTAAAAGGCCATAGTAGGGTGCAGGTAATCCTGAAAGATGTCATATTTGCTTTTAAATTCGTTGCTCGTAGAGTAACTGAGAAACCTTCTAACCCATAAAGTATAAGTTTATATTCATGTTGAAGGCAGTTTTTTTAGTGGTGAATGTTTCCTCTTATTATTATTAATTATCTCATTTGATCACATCAATATCAGATAAAGATTGCGGTAGTTATGACTGTTTTAAGTTTTTAAGCAACGCAAGAGCCCGAAAGTATGCAGTGATTTCTTATCGTTGGATTTTTAAATGCATAGTTAAAATAATATATGTCTACACTGAGTAAAGAGTCTCTTATATTCGGAAACACAACTGTATTGTTCCAACTGGTCTTAAATCGGTTAGTCGAACATACCTATAACGATTTGATGGATACAGGGTATTAGATCTTTACACAAATAACCAAAACAATTACAAAACAATGGTAATAATTGAAATGAGAGTATACAATGGAAATGTCGCTGCTTGCGCCATTTTGTTTTGACCTAAAGCCCCCATGAGTGACAGAGAGGCAGCTTGCGAGCATGGAGAGAGTATGGAGCTTGTATGTGCTGACGCTTTTGCGCGCATGTCTCCACTCTCCACGAAAAGCGCGCGTCCAATAACAAAACACAACACACACACACGCAGGCAAACTTATTGAGACGACCGCATTCCATTGTTGTATGCGCATTAACAACAACAACACCAACAACTGCAATCCACACAGTTGCGCTGTTTGCACACACTATAAAAACTACAACAACTGGCAAACATGGCGTCCGACATTTGTTAAGTTGTGGTTTTTTTTTTGTTGTCGCTGCATTTTTATTTTATACTTTAGCTTTATTCTTTATTTTTACTGTTTTTTTTTGTGCTGTGCACAGGTAAAACATGTTTCTTGGCTCCAATCAGAGCGCGTTCTCATTCCATTCAACCAGGTTCCACAAAACACACACACACACGCACACACGCACACGGACGATATGTGTGTTCACGCCCACAATAAACGAAAACAATTATTATGATTACAAAATGATTTCGATACTATTTGTGGCATGGGGCATGCGAATAGTTGCAGCTGCCGCCTTTTAAAAAATTCTAAGAAATAATTTATATTTAATAGTTGGTAGAACAAATGGCTAAATCAAGTTTTTTTCCGCAATTAAATTAATTGATTGCGTTTTAGATATTGCAAAAGTTTGATTGATTACTAAGAACAATATTATTATTGATTAGATTGTTTTATTTAATGTGAGTATCAAAATTAACAAAAATCAATTTTCTGATAACTATAAACAATTGAGTAATTTATTTAAAATTAATCCAGTCATAAATAAAAATATATTGATAATATATAATTCCTATATGAACACAAATATTTTATAAGCTGTGCGAGAGTTTAAGAGGGCCAAAACAAGCAAATAGAGCAACAACAACACAATTAGTAATGGCAACTGTATGCGTGTGTGTGAGTAAATACACAAAAATCCATTAACAGAGATCTCTGCAGCAGCTGCTCCGAAAAGAGCAACATAATCAAAAACCTGGCGTATCAAAATGCAACCCACAATGTCTAAAGAGTGTGTGTGTGTGTGTGTGTTTGTCGAGAGAGATCTCTACATCTCCTCTCCCCCCCCCCAGCCTACACGTAAACGCATAAATGCAACAAAAACAAAGCGTCGTTGTTGTCGTCGTCGTCGCCGGCGTTCGTGTCATGTCAGCAGCAATTAGCAACGAATGGTAAAAATCTGTACACACACACACACAAGCGCGAAGAGCACGCGCAAGCGAGCGAGATATATATACGTATAGCTGTTAGGGTAGAGAGCAATAAGCATTATGTTCCACAGCTGCCATTGGCTGTTGGCCTGTTGGTGGATGTAGAAAAAGAAGCAAAAGCCAAAGGCACGGCAAATGAATTGAGATTTTCAAATTCTTGTTATTTAGTCTACACAAAACGCCACAGCGCAGCGGACGTGTGCGAACGAGGAGCGTGTAAAACGGCAAGAAAAAAAGCGTGCCCAATTTGAATATATACTACCTACATACATATATTGAATACGCGTGTTTGTGTGTGTAGGAGTTTATCTGTTGTGATATAAATTTAATTGTATTATCAAATAAAATGCATCGTTAGAATAAATATAAACACAAGGCAACAAAACAATTGAACAAGTGCAAAAATGGTGAAGATCGTTGATGAGCTCAACGCACATCATCCACACAATCACACGCCGCACACACACCATCCACATCCGCATCCGCATCCACATTCGCATCTAAATACCGTCGGCGCATTGAATCTGAATTTGAATCTAACGCCGGCAACGCTGCTAATGAAAATGGCACGAACGCCGCATCTAAAGTCCAGTTTCTCAATAAATGCCATTTTGCCCGAGACTGTGGAACGGGACGAGCAGCAGGAGCAGCGGGAGGAGGAGGAGGAGGAGGAGCAGCAGCGGGAACAGCAGGACCAAAAGTTCAATAACAACATTAATATCAATAACAACAACAATAGCTCGCCACTTGGTTCTGAGCCGGAAAGCGATGTGGAATCGGATTTAGACGTCACCTCAATGTCCCCCGCGCCCACAGCAGATGCCGACGAACCGGATCCGGATGATGAGGATCCGGATGCGGACGAAGATGTGGAATGTGATAACGATAACGATGGCGATGGCGATGGCGATTCAGAGACCAAATCGACAGACGGCAAACCCATCAAAGATAAGAAGGGCAACGAGAAACCGCCGTACAGCTACAACGCCCTCATCATGATGGCCATCCGGCAGAGCCAGGAGAAGCGTCTGACCCTCAACGGCATCTACGAGTACATAATGACCAATCATCCGTACTATCGGGACAACAAGCAGGGCTGGCAAAACTCCATTCGTCACAATCTCAGCCTGAACAAGTGCTTCGTCAAGGTGCCGCGACATTACGACGATCCCGGCAAGGGAAACTACTGGATGCTGGATCCCTCCGCCGAGGACGTCTTCATTGGCGGATCCACGGGCAAGCTGAGACGTCGCACCACAGCCGCCAGTCGTTCCCGCCTCGCCGCCTTCAAGCGATCACTGATCGGTCCCATGTTTCCCGGCCTGGCAGCGTATCCGCAATTCGGACAGTTCCTCACATATCCACAGGCAGCGCCCAGTCTATTGGCCAGCATGTATCAACGCTACAATCCTTTTGCACCCAAGAGTCCCGTTGGCGGAGGAGGTCTGTTGCCTGGCATGGTGGCGCATCCGACTGCTGCCACACACCTGCCACAATCTGCCGCCGCGCATCCACCGCCCCCCTTTGTCAGTCCCGCCAGCAGCCAGGAATTGTATCAGCGTCTGCAGTATCAGCAATTGTTGCATCAACACGCTGCCGCCGCCGCTCTGGCGGCACACCAAAGGCAGCTGAGTGCTGCGCTTCCCACAGCGCCGGCGCCACAGCCCCACATGACACACCTCGGACAGCCGCCCTCCTCGCCAGGGCTGCAGCATCAGCAGCAGCAGTCGAATGGCGGGGAGCCCAGCTCCCGATCTCCGGGTCCGACACAGCAGCCGCTACTGAAACCCGTCACAGTTGTCACCCGCAACAGCTGAACTCGCTTTGGGGGCGGCACCTGTAGTTAGTCTTTAAGTATTCACTGTACATAGAACAGCCGCGACTGAGGCGCTAGACGCTTGTAAATAGAAACGGATAGAGAGCCAGAAGGTGAGACAGAGTGTACTTCGGTTAGCCGAAGCTTAAATACCCTTGCAAAAGCTGACAACTTAAAAACAAATCACTATCTAACGACATTTGAAAAGTTTAATAAGCAAACAGAAGAATGCAGAGTTAAAAGAAAACCATTGACAGTTTAAGAAGCCAACAAATTTATCAAACTAGACCTTTAATATATTTGTGCCTACATCAAAAACAATTCACTTTGACAGAAATTCTTTAAGCCAGTTAAATCTATTTGCCCTTAAATAGCTATATCAAATTATTCACTTTGCCTATGAGTGAAATTCTTAAAGGAAATTTTAAAATTTGCCAAACTCAAACTGTAATCTATTTGAATTTCTGTATTAACTTTGAATTTGCTGACACTAATCTATTTGTCGTTCTATGACTTTGTCAAATAATTTACTTTGTCTTTGGTAAATCATAGAACTTTACAAACAAAATCTATAATCTATTTCAACTTCCTTAAGTTTATAAACTTATTAAATTTGACTTTTCCCAAACTAAATGTATGATCTATTTGTTGTTAAATTTCTTTAACAAACAATTCACTTTGTTTTTGAAAGAAATTCTTAAGCAAATTTAAAAAGTTACCAATCTAAACTTAGCAAGTATTTGTCTTTCCCTAACTTGATTAATTTTTGTTAGCTATGCATTCTTCCAAACTAATCAATTTGTCGTTCCATAATGTTAACAGAAAATTTACTTTGTCTTTCGGAAAAAATCTTAAAGCAAATCTTAGAACTTAACAAACTAAAGCTATAATGTATTTGTACTTCCCAAACTTAATTTATTTTCACCAGTCCCAAACTAAAATCTATTTGTCGTTAAATAACTTTATCAAATAATTCACTTTATCCATGAGTATAATTCTTAAAGGAAATTTTAAAACGTCTCAAACTAAACTAATATATCTTTATTAAAAATACTTTAAAGAAATTTTAAAGCTTCCTCAACTCTAAGAACTCATATTTAAATTTGACTTTGATATACATTATATAAGAAAATATTAAACCTTGCTTTAATCAATCAACTATAAAAACTGAGATAGAAAATATTTAAAAATAAATCTGACACTCAATTCCGTATATTATTTCACTTAGAAAATATGCAAAATATGAAAATAGTTGAATATGCTTTTGAAAATTAGAAAATCTGTTAGTTTCATTATATTTATAATACCTTTTGCAAGGGTATTTCAAGTTCTAAAGTGTCTCGAGTTTGTACGATAACGATGACGATACTTAAGCGCAGCAGGCAATTGAAATTAAGCACTATTTAATTTATATTATGATTACAAATATAACTATTATTATTATTATTGTGTACTTTAGAAGGCCGACATAAATCAATTGAAATTCTATTGAAATAAAAATTGCAACAAAATTGACTTTCAATTTCTAATTGAATTAACTGCCGGACTGTTCAACTAAATTGAACTGCAGTGCGTTAAATTAATCTGTTGTCGCGACAAAGATGCTGACGGCCAACAGGAAGTCCTTAATAAAACACACTCACACACACACACATACACACCAACGCACACACATACGAAAGCAGTGTAAAAACTGCGCTAAAAGCCACTGCTAAGTGTCAAATCAAATAAAATTTTAGCGCATGTCCCACACACGCCAACAAAATGAGGGGCGCGTGGAGCGTGGCGGCAACTCAACAGCGGTGGCAACTGCGGCATTTGCTGTTGCTGCCACTGATGAAATTGTTTTACTGACTTTGCTAGTCATTATGTTGTTGTTGTTGTTGCTGTTGTTGCTGTTGTTATTGCTGTTGTGGTTGCACGACACAGTCAATATGTAGTCTGGAATGGGAATGGGAATTAAATTTCGTATACAGGAAAATGCGGGCCAGACATTCAGCGTTGGCGTTGATCTGTGAAGATGCAACCAAATGGAATGGAGTGGCATTTCAATTGCTTGCATGTTGTTCAAATATAATACTTGAATTTTATTTACAGACTGCTAGAAAATACTTATCCTAGCCACAATAGAAAATATGCTGATGAATTTTGTATAATCATTTAATTTTTGGTAAATAATTTGAATATTTTATTTGTATAATGTAGTAAGTAAAAAACAATTGAAAATAAATATATATAATTACCGCTGGTGATAAAAGTAAGCTTTAGATGAAACTAGGACACATTCTTTTCGAAGGTGGCATACTAAAAAGAGCAGTTAACATATCAAACAAATCATATTTACAAGCAACAAGGATATACAAGTCACGCTAGTGACGAAAGTAAGCATTAGATAAAGTAATAAGATACTCTTTTCGTATTATTTAGAAAAGAGTATAATCATACACTAAAAGGAATATATACAATTAGGCTAGTGACGAATGGTAAAGTCAAGGCTAAAATCCAATTCTGAAGAATGTCTCGAATCTACAATAATAATATGAATTAGTTAAGTAATATTATTAAATTACGCTAGTGTCGAAAATAAGCTTCAAATCAAGCTGTGATTTGGTATTGTCGAATCTAGAATTCAAGTTATATATTAATAATATTATCAGTTTAAATAAATATTGGATTTACTCTAGTGCCGAAAGTTAAACAGGCATTTAAATTCTATAAAACGTTTCTATTTAATTTCTAATTATTTAATTTCTAATAATGCTAGTGACGGAAATAAGCTTTAGATCAAGGAATCAGTAATTCGAAATATAAATTAATAATATAATCAGGTTAAAAGAATTATTCGTATTACGCTAGTGACGAAAATTAGCTTTAGTCAAAGCAGAAAATTAAATTCACTAGAACTTTTCTAATTTATTTTAAATTAATAAAGTAAAATAGTTATAAAATATTTTTAAATAACGCTAGTGACGAAAATAAGCTTTAAATCAAGCCAATATGTAGTGTCGCAGAATCAGAAATCATAATTAAATATTAATAAAAATAAGAGTTGAATAAATATTTTATAATTAGTGACGAGAGTAAAATCAATTGAGACATTATTTTATTATTGAAACTTAGCATATGTTTCCAACATTTTTGATGTAGACACTTTGCATAAGTATTTAGTATAATTTAAAATAGAACTTGAATATATTACGCTTGCAAGGAAACCTTAAACCTTAGAAACGTGCTGCAGACACAAGTGGCAGCAAGTCAAACAGCTTTCCAGTTGCTAATAGCCCTGTAATCTTCAGGTTTTTCATCGCATACTCAAGCTGATTCACTTGTGTGAATCGTATGAATCATACGAATATGCAGTCGCAGCGAGTGTATCAGGTTAATAAACTGCAGCTCAGAAAGAGAATCTGACTCTGGAATCTCTCGTGTTGTCTGAAATGTGTGTGTATGGAATGACAACGGGGCGTATGTGGAATGGAATATCGCATCCATCTAGCTGACAATTGCCGGCTGACATTTAACAGTTGCACATTTCAATTGAAGGGAATCTTAGACAACAATTGGCGACAATGCGACGCCACATATATTGGCTCAGTGCGAGAATGAGAATCAGAATGAGAATGAGATTATCCAATTCAGTTAGTTAATGCGCGAATATATAGATATGGTTGAGTCTGATGATGATTATTGTTATCGCATTGCAGCAATCGTTGTCTTTCTGTTGTTACAATTTCAATTTAGTTTGGAGCATCTGTTTTGCCTGCTACTCAATTCCATTCAAGTTGCCAATTATGCGACCATTATTCAATCAAAGTAAATTTATTTGTTTGTCTCATTTCCACGTAAACTGACGAACCGCCTGAAACATCATCAGCAACATCACGAAAAATTTCTTTCAATTTATTCGCCTTATGCGACGGATTATTGTCTGTGTAAACATTTCGAGTGAATTATCCTATATATGATGTCACTTCTAGTTGCCTCAATTGCCAGTCAAGCTGAGCATGCCACAGTCTCTTGTAAGTTCAAGAAACTTTTCGAGATTCAACATTCGAGATCCGAGAGATCCCGAGAGATCCCGAGATTTACATAGATTGAAACTGGCGCCAGTTTTTCTTGTTCTCAATCTCGTTTATGTTTAGTGTGTTGTGATTTATCAACTGTGGCTACTTGTAATGAAGATTCATAGTTTGGATCGCATTCAACTGGTGTGGAAGACAACTGATTAACTTGCTTTGACTTATGTGGGTTATTGAGTGTTGACAGCGATTTTGTTATTGAGAACGCTTCGTTCAACAGAGATATTACAAGTTGTTTGACATTTCTCTACTCACAAATAATAATAGTAGATTAGTAGTCTATAATTATAAAGATTGTTTGGCCCAAAATTTGATATCATTAATGTTGGGGCGTGAATATGCTTTCGTCACTAGGTTTTTGGTTTTGTTTTGGGGGGTTAAGAAATACGGAGTAATTTATTGAACTATATTATGAATTATAGCTCGGCTAACAACATAAGTATTTTGATTTAAATATATATATTTAATTTATAGTCCTACTTTAAATAGTTGTTCTATTTATTTATGTTTGAAGAATTGTTAATATTGGAGATCAAATTTAATATTTAATTTACTAATATTTGTTTTGCATTAAAGTAAATTTATTTATACAAATTAAGTAATTTTCAATAGTTTAGTTAAAAAAGAATCGAAGATAGAAATTATTATTTTTATATTAAAAGATATTATATGGATTATATCCAGTAAGGGTCTAATTTTTAAAATTAAATAAGTAAGAATATTAAATTAATTATATTTTAATTATTATATAAACATTTAAACTATGAGAAACATTCTCGTATATAGACAATACTTTAAACTGGAGAACACAGATGAGTTACAACTAGTTCAGTTTAAAGCCGAGCTGAATCATTTGTATTTAACAATTATTCAGTTCTTAAGTTAACTTTTCCATTCGAGCACTGAACTCAACCAATGCCATATAATTTTCCGCTGAAATACTATACATTTTAAGTGACCCATAAATGTGGAAATACTTATAGATAAATAAAAGAATGCCTTGAGACTTTAATGAGTTGGCAATTTAGATTGTAGGTAAATGAATAGTTCGACTGTTGTTGCCACTGCAATTAAATACGAAAAATAAAAGAAATGGGTGGTAAGAAGTCTATGTGGAATGTTGTTGCTCAAAAGACTGCACGTCTAACCTCAGAGTCACGCCCTCGTCGAGGGCCACACCCACTTTGCCACAACTTGGGCAACGAAACGTTCGTCATCGCTTAAAGTCCGAAACTCAGAAAAGGCAGCGCAGTCTTTTGGGTTGGCCTGTCATGAATTACAATGTTTAAAATCGCTCATTAGGAGCTAAATTTGTAAACTTAACGTGATAAAGATCGGGGCAGCGCAAATGGCGCCCCCTGGCGGACAAAAGCACAGGCAACAGCAATGGCCAATGGCCAATGGCCAATGGCCAATGGCCAAGACGCATGGTACAACAATGGAGAAGTCCAAAAAGCGTGTGGAAATAATTTGGTTACAAATTAAATAACAAAAGAATTTGTTTGGCAACTCTAGTGCGCATTTTGGCCAACAACTGTGGCAGGTGGCAAGTGGCATGTCGGCGCATTACAAAGCATATACCTTCCCCCGTTAGCTCCCCAAATACTTCCATTGTCCCACGTGTCCATTGTCCGTTTCGTGCATTGTCCATCGTCAGCTGCCCCGCCAGTTACCGCTCCAGATTAAGTCGCGGGTTTTTATTATAATTAAACAACGGGGCGGCCGACGTGGTTCGAAAATGTCTGAAAAACTGACTGTTTACCATAACAATGAGTCGCGGCAGGGAAAACACCTTTCCAGCCTCGTCTCCGTCTCAGCTGGCGAAGATCAGGTGTTAATGTCTGTGTTTATGGCCTAAGTGAATAGGCCCAGTCAGTTGATGGCCAAAAAAAAAGCATAGTCGACTTATGTGAGGCGAGCAATTATTGTCATTAGTCGACGTTTCCATTCCCCTCTTCCCTGACCGCTCTACACCCCTCTACCACACACTTTCCATCACTCTCTACCCGCTTCAGTCGGTTTCATTGTTCGTTTGCCGCTTTAGTTGCGGCTTGTTGTGTATCGATGTGCATGCTATAATTTTAAAAAATGATTTCTTCATGCCAGTCACACAGCCAGCGAGTCTCCCGTCACACTCATCATAATACATAATCATCATAATCATAATTATCATCATCATCCACATCTCATCATCAATGCTCGCCTCATCCAATTATTACAGTTTAGCCATGCCACAAGTCAAACAAAAGATACCCCCGCATCCATACATGAGGGTTATCTTCTCCATCTTGCCTCTTCTCTTTTCCTGGCAACAGTTTGACCAACTTTTAATTATATTATGCATTCGTGAAATGCAGTTAAGTCATATGTGGCTTAATTCGTCAGATATACAGTCTTAAGTCGAGTTTAAAATATTGAAAAGAAGGTTTCGCCACGAACTTTCTTTGATGCACTACGTTAAACTTGTATAACATAATAAATATATTTTAAATCTGAAATTTATTATTAAGAAAAAATAATAATAAATCAATGTACATTTACAAAATATTTAGTATTTTTAACTATCTATATTATACTATTTAGATAAACCACGCAATCTATGCTTTAAGCGAACTATCTGCTAAATAGTCAAAGTCTAAAAATGTCTATTGCCTGTTATACTAAATTGTCTGAGCCTTTTTATGTTATTGTAATGTTACTACTTTTAATTTCAAATTCCTTATTTCTTACACAATTTTGTATACCATCAAAAGAACTTTCAAAGAACATTACTTTCGCATAATCATAATTATAATCATTACAAATAATAATTATGATATCAGTCTTTTGCAGTCTTCTTGTACATCTCCATTGTTCAAATCGTGTTAAATAACAGCTGGGATTATAAGATTTGTTGGCCTGATTCTGTGGACTGATTAAATACTCCAACCTGGTCATATTAGAACATAATCCTTTTGTTAGAATTTACTTTTGTTTGCGTGGAAAGTGCTATATCATTTAGGCAATAGATTTTAATGCATCCTTTAACATCCTGTAAAGACTGAATCCATTAAAGAAGAACTCACTCCTTGCTAGCCACAAACTGAGCCACAAGATTAGGCCAATTGCAAAATGGCAAACCATAGAATTTCGCAATTGTTTTCTTGTATTTTCTTTATATCTCTTTTTTTTTTGTTTGCTCAATATCTTGTAACCATATGAAGTTATCTAAACATCTGCTGGAAAAGGTCAAGGGATTTGCAACTGGATGTGGTAAGACTACACCTACAAGCAGATTAAGATTGTTTTCGCCGGGCAGCTGTAGGATTGTTAGGTCCACTTGGTTGGACAATTGGGTAATACGAGCAATAATATTTTCATAGATCAAAATTGGCTTCGGTCTGGGAAATATTGACTTTGTGGCTGCCACAGCACTTGCAGCTGTTTTGTGGCAAACACTGATTGTAATTTCCTGGGAAAGCTTTTAAATTGCAAGCCAAAACACTTGAGCACTTAAAAAGGCGCATGAACATGAGCCAAAGGACTCTGCATCCTGACTGCATCCTGCTTCCCGTAGTCTGTCCTGCTCTCTCAATCTATCTTTCCCTTTCCTTTTCGCACTGTGTGAATCGTTTTTTTTTCTTCTTTCTTGTGTGTGCGGCAAACAAACTGATTGTTTCAATACGTTGCACGGTCGATTTGTATTGTTGGGAAACAGTCGAAACAGAAATGAACTCATTGATTCCAATTGAATGATTCGCATTGCAGTTAAGTGTCTGACTCGCGTCCTTGTCCAGGATCCTCTTGCAACCGAGCGTCGTTGCCTTGTTGACTTTTTGTCGGCCTCGATGGCAGCTGAACGTCGTTCGGGACTTGGGGGTGACTCCTGCCCTGAATTTCGACTCTCGAGTGCCTTGTTAGCTGCCGTCGAATGTGCCACACAAGTGGCTCACATCAGCGGGGGCAACAATAAGAGCAGCGACTGCGCCATTCCAAAAGTTCCCAAGAAATCCAAGTACAATCCAAGAACTAATAGTTGCAAGTCCGATGTCAGCAGGCAAAGTTCAAAGTTGCTGACGTCGCTTCCGTTCAATTGACAATTGAACTTCTGCCCAGTTGCCCAACCATTCAAGTCTTACGACTCATCCACAACCACATCCAAGTTGTGTACTTAATTTCCCGCTTAAAACGCCATTCATTCAATTAAGCCAATGAATTTGAGGCACGTCCACGGCAGCCTGAATATGCTCCAGTCTTTGGAGGTGAATTGGGGGAACGAGCAGCATCTCTCAACTGATCTTCAAGTTGTCGTTCTCCACTTTTACTAATCAGACGCGGGTCAAAATATTTACCACTTGACCCTATTGATTTAATTAAATAGTTGCAAGACATTCAACCGTTTGTTGTCGCACAAAACAGCCCAACTCGATGCTCCAGAGATACAAATTTTACATTTGTTGTCGTCCGTTCTGTGCTCTCCATCTGTTGCCCGATCTTTCCCCGATCTGCCTCCGTTCTGGGACGATCTTTTGCGGTCAACGTCATCGGCTGTCAACACAGATTTCGCGTTCGCTGCCCACTAAAGACGTGTTAATTAACGAGAGTTAACTAATTGTTGTTAGCAAAATATTTTCGTAATTTGATACTAAATTAATGTTCCGCTCAACTGGCTGGTTGTGGGCTTTTGTGTCGAACCGAAGCGATTGCACAGTGTAGCAAAACTTTGATTTAGATGTAAATAAGACAAAACTGCAGATAATTCCGCTTGATTTGAGACTGTTTCATGAAATATAAATAATTATAGTATATCTTATATGAAAGAATCAAATATAACGAAGATGAAGACATGATGGTAAGTATGATCTTAATTTATTGAATAAAAGCTATTTTAGTGCGTATGAATTGTAAGGCAATAAGAGTTTAGTATTGTCTTATACTTAAGCTGAATAAATAAAGCAAAATTGCTTCATAAATTTATTTGTTACATGTAAGAAATCTTGTAGTGGTTCTGTATATAGTATCTGCTCTTTTCTTATAATTTTTCCATAGTGATTTTGCCTTTGAATAACAAATATCTTTCATATGCAATGATAGCTCTTAGAATTCTGAATAATATGTTAGAAATACCTTTAAGGGTTAACACAAATATATTTTGAGCCAAAGTTCAAATTATCTATAAATTGCAGGCATTTATACACGAACTTTAAAACCATTTATGTACTAAGTCTTTTTTTAATTTCTCCTAAATAAAAGTACTTAAAAATGAATGTAATAAGGAATCTAAAACAGCTTTTAAGCAGTACATTTTCTATGACTCCTATTCTAAACATTAATTTAATTGAATTTGTGTTAATAAGTCTGATATTTCTCATTTTAATAATTGTAGTTACATGTTTATAAATTCAAATTGCTAGAGATTTGATAAGGATTTTGAATAGTTCCACTTCTGAACCAAAGATGCCATTATTTATTTATTCACAGTTGATTCCAAGTGTTACAAGACAAAGCTTATAAATTAGAGCGCTAGTTAATATATACAAATTATCTTTACATTGTTTTAAAATATTTTCTAAGGGATTATAGATTGAACAGTAAATAGATAGAAGACCCAACTATATTTAATATATTTATAAACATTATTGTGATTCGTGTTTACTGGTTAATTAATATTTTCATATTAAAACCATATATATCTCAAAGAGTTTAGATCTTCTGTTGTAAGTTTTACTTTAACAAACTAACATTAAAGTTAGTTTCTAACACCTTCAATCCACTGTGCAAAGCAATGCTGTCACAGCCAACATCGTTGTCTTAGTCGGCGTTGTTGTTGTTGTTGCTGCTGCTCATGTCGTGGAACTGGGGAATCGGATACCTGAGTGCTGTCCATTGGCCAAACAGAGATTTGTTGTGTTTGCATTTCGCGCGCGCCTGCCTCATGGTCTGAGCTTTGCCTCATCGTCTGCTTTCGGGGAAAGCGGCTCCAAGCGGCACAGGGAGGAAAAAGGGAAGAGGAAACGTAGAAGAGACAGGAATGGATCGTTTGGGCAACGCCTCAAATGTTTTATTGTTTTAGCAAGGTCTAAAACGTGCAACGGCGCCGACATTTGATGGGCGACGGGGAAGGAGACAGGAAAGAGTTCCAAGTTTCATAAATCAAAATCTATAATGTTTAAATATTCATGAGGAACGTGTGAACAACAGGCAAAGCAAATGGCAAGACACAGAAACTGCGTAATGTATTAATTTCATTTATTGCCATATTTATTCTCATGACAAGGCTGGCCAAGAGGGGAGAGGGAATGCAGGGTGCGGGGTGCATAGCGCAGGGATAACGCGCGCAATTTAACAGCATTGATGGAAACGGGAGCAGACATTGCGACATATAAATGACAAGGACACTCCCATATTTAGCACGTTTTAACACAACGCACAATGGCAACTGTGGCCAGGATGCCTTGGTGGTGCATGCAACCTCCTCATAGCGGTACCGTTGCTGCTGCTGCTGCTGCTGTTCTTGGTGGTGGTAGTTCATCCTGTGGCACCCTAAAATCACAATCATTGCCCTGGTTAAATGAAATGGAGAATGCCATTCCTAATTATGTGTTACTGTCCGTATTGCTGCCTCACTCACTCACTCGCTCACTCTCCCATCTCTGTCTCTCTTTCTCTGTTGCATGAGCACCCTTTTGAATCATTTTTTTTTTCCTCTTTTGATATGGCATTTAGCCTGGGCTGTCGTCGCAGCCATTGTTGCCAGCAGCCGCAGGATGAAAGATTCTGCTATACGAATTTCTGTTTCAGTTTCTGCCTCGTTTGGTTTCATTCGCGCATCCTGCCACAGCCGCCGCTGCTTCTGTTGCTGCTGCCCCCAGGACGTTTTGTCGGCCAGCCGCTTTTATTTATTTGTGTTTATAATACAACAAAATCAGCTACGCTTGCACCCGGTCCCTGATCGGACGCCCAGCGCTTTGACATGGCCGCTGCCTCAACACAAAACTGGTTGCCAGCCGTTCCACTTCCCCTTTCTCTTTCCCGGCCCCTTACCATTACCCAACTTGCAACTTCGTCTCGCCTGTTCGCCTTGTTGTTGATTATGACTGCAATGTCGACGTGATGTTTACATTTATGGATTATTGTTTCCGTATGTCCTGAGTCCTTGTTTTACGTGTGTTCACCGTGGCATCGTTCTCCTGCCCATAAGTTCCGCACAATCATGCTCATCAGCATTTTTTTCTTTTCGTTATTTTGCGTGCCATGCTTCACTAGAGACTGAACACACGCACAGTGGGCTGTGAGTGGCCAAATAATGTAGCACAATCTGTGGCTGCCCCTCAAGTGCGGCCATTTGAGGTGTCGCTTAAAAGCACTTCAAAGTTTCTAACTAAAAGTGCTGCATAGTCGGAAAGTTGAGTTTTATTCCCGAAACTTTTGACTGAAACAATTACCTTGAACTTGGCAGGAATTCAACACTTGACAGATATAAATTAATCACATAATAAAATTGTTTAAATTATGGAAAACTGAAAGGTAATCTATTTGCTTAAATTGAGCCAAAGATTAAGGAATTATATTATTATGATTAATAATAGGTACTAATTATATCGAATAAATATTACAAATGATGTTTTGCTTTGTTAATTAAAATATACATATAAATATAAAACTTGGCGAATTGTAAAAATAAAATACTATATAATACTGTATTTTCCTTTTGAAAAATCCTTGACCCTACCAATACTAATACTTAAATATAATTAATAATATATTAACTGATACTCATCTTTATACTTATACCTGAACTTACACTTATACCTTCTATTATACTAATACTAATTTGTATTATAATACTAACCCTTATACTTATGCCAATTCTAAAATTAATAGCTATACTTATGTTAAAATTTTACTAATATTTATTCCTTTGCCAATACTAATTGTTATACTAATATTTATTTATTTTATTGGGGGTTCTCCACAATCCTTGCAACAAAAAAAAGTCTTTGCCACTTTTTCTCTGCAAAACTATCTCTCCCGATATAAAACACTTCCTTTTCCTTTCGAGAAATCCATAACCTTTCCAATACTAATAGTTAAATATAACTAATAATATATTAAATTATACTCATCCTTATACCCATACTGACACTTATTTCTATTTTTTTACTAATACTTATTCTTATACCAACAGTAATTTCAATACTATTATTTATTGATATGATTGGGTTTTTCTGGGGTTTCTCCCAATCCTTTTAACGGATTTTGGTTCAGTTAAATTTATAATTTTGATTGCTTCCTTTCTTTTTAATTGTCTTCCATTCAGTTTTAATTTAAAATAATATGTAATTATAATTGTAATATTAATTGTCAATTAAAAATCTTATTTTCTAATATTACTATCATTTTTTAATATTTTCTTGTCGACTGCTTTTCGACGATGCTAAATAAATACCATGATTGGACATTTTCAGTTTTTTCTTAAATACTTCGAAACGTTATTTATTTTCTTCCTTCAATGGTTAATATAGTCTTAGAGTCTGAGATATCATTTTTTGAATTCTTCCGTTTATAATCTAGTTGTAAAATAGTACTGTATTCTATATCCTTGCCAACAAGCTCGTTAAAAGCTCTAGGAATTTATTGTTAATGTAGAGAGTAAAATAAACTATTAAATACATTACATATCTTTCATTTTCTATCAAAATATAATTTCTTATAGCTTACAAATGTGTAAATTTTTTGTATAACGTTTTTATTCATTTAGTGATTTTGTTTAAAGTCTTTACAAGTAATTTGTAGTAACAATTTCTATCTCTATCTGTTTTTAATCTATCTACTTACCGACTAACTTCATAGAAAACTCTATTGTCTCTATTGGCCATGAAGTAAAACCTGCTGCAATCTTATATCGCAACCAGAAAATCAACATTTTCAACATCTGCGAAAAATCAACATCTATTAACAGTAGATCGGAAACAGAAACTAAAAGTAGTAGAAAGTAATGGATAGTAATAAGTAGATAGTAATAGGAACAGATTTTTTCCAGTAACAAACAGGCCAAGTCCTGGGAGTGACAATGACAGGAGTCTCATTTGTGAACAGTTTTCAATTTCTGCTGCTTAGGCATAAACAATTTTCTTATTAATACTCATTAACATACTCCATACATCACCTTTTGCAGAGCATTCAACTGGCATTTCTTAAGCCATTTTTTTTTTAAATTGCGCTTGCACCACTGTGCCAATTGCCAGCTCCGTTAAATGCTCTACCTTTTGGCTTTGCGTTTTCCACTTGAATTGCATTTGATTTGCTTGTGACGCGTCGCGACGGCTGCTTATAAAGTTTCCTATGATTTCACACACACACACGCACACACACACTTGAATATTTGTTTCAGTTGTTGTGTTATCGTTGACTGGGGCCGCATTGAGATTCAAATAAATAAAATAATATTTGGAATTTCGCACCCTAAATAGTGAGGCAAGTTGCAGTTGCTCGTTTCCTTCGTTCCCTACCTCCTTTTTCCACAAGGATTTCCTCTCCCCTCCCTCCTCACTTGGCATTAGTTCGGCTTTATAACTGTTAAAGAGACGTTGACGTTGAGGTAGTTGTTAATACATATTTCTTTATATTAATTTTTTTATGATTGTTGTTGCTGTTGTGATTCGCTACGACATTACACACACTACACACACTACACACACACACACACACACACATGTATACATTTGTATATGTGTATAGTTCTCTATATCATTTGGGCCCGCTGTGCTGAGGTCTTAATCTGACCAAAAGTGTAAACCAGCAAAGCAACCCCGAGGGGGTTTCTGCTTTCGAGGCATATGCAACTCCCCGAACAGCGCATATGCTGCATTATGTTGCCCTCTCTGTCACACACTCTCCCTCCCTCTCTGTCTATCTTTTTCTAGCGTATTACACGGATTTATATTACGCTCTATTGACTTTTGCTGTTGCCGTTGTCGTTGTCGTTGTCGTTGCTGCTGCCAAGTGGCCTTTGGTAACGAGTGGGCTTAGTTGGGAATTTGGGATTGGGATCGAGATTGGCATTACCACGCTTATAGAGGGTATGTTCCATACTCTCAATATGTGTATGAGTGTGTGTGTGCGTGTGTCTTTGTGTGTGTATTTAGTTTGGGGTGTTTGCCATAAACGCAGATTAAGACATTAATTTAATTGCCTGACATAGCGAGGTGCGAATCATCATCAAAGCAGAAGTTGAAAACTAGGCAAAAATCTTGCTTGCTATTTGCGCATTTGATTAGAGGCTCCTGTCATTGTCACTCTCAGGATTTGGCCTGTTTGTTACTGGGAAAATTCAGTTGATTTATGTACTGTTAGTAAATGTTGATTTTTCCCATGGCAGATGCTGAAAATGTTGATTATCTGTATGCGATATGAGACTGCAGCAGGTTTTACTTTGAGATTGTTAGCAGATAGATTGAATGAAGATAGAAGAAGAGGTCTTTATTACATATAACTTGTAAAGACTTTAAATATAATTCGTTAAATTGTTAAAAGACATCTACACATGTTTGAACTAAAGGAATTGAGGGGATAAAAAAGATTTCTATTATATATAATAGTTTGTTTAACGCTCTATACAAACAATAAATTCATAGAGCCTTTACCGAGTTTGTTGGCCTGTTACCTGTGGATGGCAATTCACGCTAGTGACGAAAGCAGACCTCAAAAACTCACTCGTAGTGAAGATTGCTGGGCCGATTGCAATAAATTTTTTTGGGGGGTACTCTTTTACAGCTAGATTTTAAACGAAAGATTAGTACAAATACTTATCTTTATTCTTTAAAGGAACAAAATTAGCAACGTTTTCAAAGTATTTTCTTACAAAGCTGAAAGCTGTCGAAATTAAGTAGTTACACCTTTACTACATATTAATATAATAAGTATAATAAATACATTTATGAATCGAAACATTTTCTATTGCAATGCAATGGATCATATTAGCAATTTAATACTGTCCTTACCTTACCTTACCCTTACCTTGTACCTTACAACTATACAAGAATATTTTAATATAAAATCTTACTTTGGATTTCTATCGACAAATAAACTCTGTTTACCCAATCTAATCTGAAGACAGCTTACGAATCTCATCAGCTACTGCTTCCTCCAGTTATTTTCCAACCCAATAGTCAACAAATTGAGACGTTTAGTTGCCACATGGTTAAAAGGCAAACTACCTGGTTATATGTTATGGCAATGGTAGTGGTAACTTGTACGGCACTCGGAATAAGTTAAGTGCTCGGCAACAAAAATATTATCAATAATAATTTTCACATTTTCAAACTGCAAATTTCACACAGACGAAGACGGCCAATGGCCTGGGACTTGATTTCAATATGGCTAAGCAGCTAACTTGGCCAACTGTCCCAAGTGGCCAGCAACAAATGCAACTGCTTCTCGTAAATCGCCACGGCGAGGCAACAAGATGCCCGAGTCTCAGTCTCAGTCTGAGTCTGAGTCCCAGTTTGAATGCGAGTCCAACTGGTGAACGCTTTTTTTTTGTGGCTGGGCAAAAAAATGTTAATTAACTTTTCAATCCTTAAATAATGAATGATCAACGCATCCGCGGCGACACGCTGAGTTCCTTTTTATCACTGAGTCTCTTGACCAGGCTAACAACAATCCAGAGAGAGAGTGTAAGTGTGTGTGTGTGTGTGTGTTGTTGTTGTTCTTGTTGTTGTTGCTGCTCTGCTGATATTGCCTTATATATAATTTATATGCAATACGATAAATTTATGCGCTGTGCGCGCGCATGCGCCCCCTGCAACTGTGAGGCAGCAATCGCGACTACCGTCGGCAGCGACTGCGGCATCAACATCAGCGTCGGCGACTGCGACGGCGACGGCGTCGGCGTCGGTGTTGCTAGTTGCCGTGGCACGTAAGGGAACGTCTCTACTAAGCGCAATGTCAGCGGGTGAGCCGAGTGTTTACACGCAAATTTACACTCTCATTTGTTGCAAGCAAAATTGTCTTGTTGCAAATCCGCAAATCGGTGGCTCGGCTGCTGTTGCAAGTTGTCTCGGCCACCGCTTGCCAGTTGCCATAAATAAAGTTTTGTATTATGCGCACTCGCATTTGGCAGCGCATCCCACAACAGCATCATCAGCCCCACATTGCTTACCCATCTCTCGGTATGTGTTGCAAGTTGCAACCTTGCAACGTAACGTAGTTTTGTGGCGCAGCAGCAGCAGCGGCGGCAGCAATTATCGCTCACTGTGCTGAGAAATTGGTTTTTGCCACTTCGCACTTTCATGATTTTCAATCACGTTCAATTTTAATTGAAAATATTTTCAAATGCTTTTTGCCACAAATATGGCAACATTGTGTGTCGTAGAAGTATCTGCTTAGTTTGACTGTAACTACTGTGGCATGCAACGCCAAGGGATTGAGAATGAAGAGAGATAGGTAACTAGCAATTAACTATATTTGCTGGTTTGCTGAATGTTATAAGTAAAGGAAATATTTAAGATTATTTCAATGTGATTCACAGAATATAAAGTGAATTTTTAATTGTCTAAATCGTTTATTTTAAATAAAGAATATTTTAAAAAATGGTATTACTTTAATATTCAATTCAGACACAAGCAAATTCTTCTCTTAAAATGAAACAATATAAATTGTTTTACAAAATTAATTATCTTTCTTTCTTTTATACTTAAGAAACAAAACAATTGCTTAAAGAATGTAGTTACTTGTATTTTTACCTCATGAATTTAAGAAGGATTGTTCTCTTCAAATAATACAACTTATCTATTTATAAATGTTTATTAAATATTAAATAAATTTGCTTATTCCAAAATATATGTTTTATTTATAAATAATTCCTTGCTGAATTTCGAATCTTGTTTAAATCAATTAGTTTTAAAATAGATTATATTAGTATGCTAACTTTTGTTATTTTAATATCAAATTTTGTCTCTGAATAAGTTAGTTTATCCCTTTCGACATATTGATACGATGCAGAAATTTCTCTTTATTTATGTATATATAAGCAGTCTAGAATTTATGTTTATTTTTAAAATTTTCTCTAATGTTAAATTGTCTTTTGCTGAATATATTTGTAGCTTAAATCTTTCTTTGCATAATAAAATTGTCGCTAAAATAGTTTATTTATAATTGTGTTGGTTTAATAAACATTAAAATTATTTGGAAATATATAGAGTATTAAATAAATATCTTAAACGATTATCAACTATTTACATAATTATAATTTATTTGTTTGATTGATAGTTTGTTTTTAACTTATGTTGCTCTTGATTTGAATTTCCTCTAAGCAAATGCATTTCATCGTAGTATTATGTTGATTTAATATACTTTATATTTATTTAAAAATATATGAAATATTTAATAAATATCTTTAACGACTATCAACTATATTTACAACATATTTATAGATTTACAATTAAAAATTGAAAAGTATGAATAGTTTATTTATAATTATGTTGATTTAATATACTTTAAAATTATTTAGAAATATTTGAAGTATTTAAGAAATATCTTAAACTATCAACTATATTTACAACTATTTATAGATTTACCATTTAGGTATAATTTATTTATTTCCATGATACAAGTTTGATTGATAGTTTGTTTTTAACTGATGTTGATCCTGATTTGAATTTCCTATATTATTTAATTCCCTTGCAAACTTTTCCACCACTAAATGATGCTGTCTCTCTCCCTTGCTCTTCATATCTTTCTCACTTTCGCTGTTGTTAATTCCTTGTATTCATTTAACTAATTTGCATAGTTTTGCCTACAACAATTAAAAAGCTGACCACATTTGCCAGCCAGCACGATATCATGGCCGTTATACTATATATGTACAATACATGAACGTATATGCTCCCTCTCTTTCTGGCGCTGTTTTGCCGTCTCTTTTGCTTATTCGCAAACAATCGAATAGGCGATTATAAAACATAATACTCGTCGAATACCTTGGGTACTTAGTCTGGCACCTTTTGACGTGAGTTGCTCACTCGAGGCGACCCTCTTGGACTGTTGATGATGGTTGCGTTGGGTTGCTATGGGATTGGGTTGGCTGGTTGGGTTGGCTGGTTGGGTTGGCTGGTTGGGTCGCTTGGCTTCTTGGCCCGGTTAGTTGCATAACGTGTATGTAAAAATGTATCGAGTTACGATCAGAGATAAGCTGCTGTGCAAATACATATATAATATTTATACGCAAACTTGCTCAAACAACAAACGACGACTGACAGACAACAGACAAATGTGCTGCGTGCCCCATGCGGCATGCTGCTGCAAAAACAACAATAAAACAAATACAAAATACCGAATGGGTATGCGAATTTGTAACGATTTTCTAATATACAACAAACAACCCTCCTTGTTGCTGTTATTGCTGTTGTTGTTGCTGTTGCTGTTGCTGTTTTTGTTGGTGTTGTGCCTATCTGTTGAAATCGCTACAACAAACACAGCAGCAAACACGGCAACAATGAAACGAGAGAATCTCGACAAATGTAACAAAATGCGGATTACGCTGATGATTGCGAGTACCCGAAAAACGAATACAAAATACGAATAGCAAATAACAAATAACGAATAACGATAACTGTATTGAGTTCTCGTGTCCTTCGTCCTGTGCGCTATGTACACATTAATGAGAATATTGTTAAATTAGTAGGCTTTGAAATGTGATACGCCCAACCACAGGAGGGTCCTGCGAGGACTGCTTGACTTTACCAAAGCGAGCAGCTGTGCGGCAAGGAGGTAAGCATAAAATAAGGGGGCAGGGTAACGGGGAGTGTACGCGTAATGCTCGTAACACATTTCAATTCAACTCCCGATTCTTAATGTCACAAAAAAATGGGTTATTTCTATAGCTTCACATTCCTTCCCTGCGACTCCCTCTATTTCTATATTTGCCACAAGGACCTTTGGGCCAAAAGCTCCCTTAATAGGCTTATGATAAACATGACACTTGACTTTTGTGTGTGTCCAAATTGCCAGTTGACACTCAATTTGACACATGAGTCCCGCAAAATGCCGCCAAGCCGCGTCCTCCGCAGAGTCATCATCAACGTCGTCGTCGTTGTCGTTGTCGTCATCATGTGCCTCATGAGGCAACCTCAAGTGTGCTCCATGGTTACTTGCCTTGGCTAATGATGTGCACCGTTGGGTTGCCTTGCGTCTTGCTTACGGCTACGATTTCAGCCCAGACATATGAATAGCTAAACATTCGTCATTATGACACAGTCTCGGTCTCGGTCTCGGTCTCAGTCTCCGTCTCAATCCCGTATCCCGTCTCCGTCTTCGGTCTCAGTCATCTCAATACTCAACAGCAGTTAAAATTACATTTACAACAGCTGAAATAGAACTTTGGCAGCTGTTGGGATTGCTTAAAGTTTTGTGGGTATAAGAATACTTCATAAACTGTATGAATTGAGTGTGAAATCTAGTTAATTGTAATTAAAACTATTGGGTAAAGTTAGTTGAAGTTGAGAGGGGAAATAAGTTAGTTAAAATCTATAAACTTTAGGGTATGGAAAAGAGATTCAACTTGTTTATGTACAAGGAAGTATTGAATTCAGTAAATCGAACATAGGTCCAAAAGAAATAACTTAAAATTAGAAGCAGAGTTACTTCAAAGAATCAGGAGAATGCTCAATTAGTTCAGTAGGAAAGTTAAAGTATTTTCAATATGATTTTAGAGCACTATATTAAAGTAATTGATATAAATCGATTAAAGGTACAATTTGCACATTAATAAAAGTTTTATGAAGCAATTATACTTTGTGATTATTTAACAGAAAATCACATGAATGTTGAGATATTCCAAATTATAAAATAAACTCAATCTAAGCTAAACTTTTAAAATACAAAAAAACTGTTGACAAAATAATGAAATTGCTTTAAAATGCCAGAAGATTAACATCATCAATATCATCAAATATAATCGTTATGAATACGAGCATATTTACTTTTTACTTCCATCTATTCAACGCTTCCCATCTATTATTAAATCTAACCCGTAGCATGTGCTCTTTTATGCTCCAAATTGTATGTTTTATTGGAAACTATTTAAGCCTAAAGGGGCTGTCGACACCGTCAACCAAATCGATCCACATTGGGCATCGAAACTGAACTAAACGGCACCTCATCAACACATCAGCATTATCATCAGCAGCGTCAGTCCTAATCCCACATATATATATATATATAATTTAGCCAAATGCACATGGGCCTCCAGAGCATAATGATAGCCATAATAATAATAAAATAAAAAACGAATTTCAAACCTTTGGCTTTTGTGTCATTAAAACTCGTCCCATGCATTGAGGTACAAAAATATTTATGATTATGAGAGAAATACACGGCAGGCTTATTATAAAATATACAACAACTTTTCCGAAATCAAAAGAAAAATCAAGCAAAGCCGACGACAACAACGAAGCATTCAGGCGAACAACAACAATCCGAGTTTATTTAAATATGTGTCCCAGGTTCTCTTAAGTAGCCTCCAAAAACCTAAGCGAACGCTCAGCTTGTCTGCTTTGGGACATATCGACAGGTAGCCCAAATATTTATAGTGTTCAATAATTGAGATACACATTAATGAGTCTGGAGCTGGAATTGGAGTTGGTGTTGGTATTGAGTTTGGGTTCGAGTCAGAATAGTAGTAGCGCCCATTATTTCATATTGAATAGAGCAGGGTATACTCTATCTTAGACTGGAAAGGATAGACAAACTTACTCAGTTACTTGGTGACAAAATATCTTAATGCAAATTCAATACATTTATTTTAATTAATAGAATTGATTTGTTTATTGAAAAGTATATAAAACTACATAAATGCCATTAAACTGAATAACACAAAATAAATGAAAAACTAAATATATATATATATATTTATGCTGATATAGATATAGACATAGATATTGTACCTACATATTTACTTGTAGATACATTCTTATCTCCAATAAAAACATTTCTTCATATAGAGCATATGAACTTCGTTGTCTTCTCTTCATTCCGTTCAATTTTGGATGTCTGTTGTTTGCATTGTTGTTGTTGTTTCGTTGTTGTCACTGTTAATTTAAATAATAATTTCTTGTATTTTACATGCAGCTCTTTTGGTCGCTTTTCTCACTTGGCTAGAAACGTGGGCTTCACTCACCGTATGCATACAGATAGATATTGTATCTTTTGGTTTTGTATCTCTCGCGGTGTCTTTTGTCGGCTTGCATACGCTTTGATTGCGATGCAACTTATTAGTTGTTGTTATTTGTTTGACTAGACACAGTCATATATATCTGACTAGGGGCATTATTATAATGTTGTTGTTATATCGGAATCGAAGCTGCAGGGGAAGTTGTTGCAGTTGCAAGTTGCCAGTTGGAAGCCGCCGCTGTCTGTGGTGATAATGGGACAAATGTCGAGAGAAATAACCTGGCTTAATCTTCAGGTGTCTCTGTATGTGTGTCTGTGTATATGTGTGTAATCATTTGTGCCCTTTTCTTTCCGTTGTCAACATAGCTGGCTTATGTGAGTCAGAATTATGTGACGATCGTTCGCTCAGTCGCTCAGTCGGCCTTTTTGAGGTTCAACTCCAACTCCAGCGACTTGCAACGCGGCCTGAAACTCTGGCCACATGTTGTTGCAGCTTTAATAAAGACATCAGCCGCATATAATTATGGATTTGTAGTAGCAGTCACAGTCTCCACTTCCAGACTCCAATCTCTGGCTCTGCTCTCACAAATGCAATTCGTTCAGCTTCGTTTTTCAGTTGCCTTTTTCCATAAGTCGTAGATTGGCATTATTGTCATGACTTTTGGCTTTTGGAACGTTCCCGCCCCTCTCTGTTACCACAGTTTCCAAGTTATCTCTTAATTCTATGGCCATATGGCATTCCATTTTCAGTTGACTGTCGCTTTTCAGATTCTTCTCTTCCAGATTCAGATTTAGATTCAGAGCAATCCAATGCAAATGAGCTCTATTAACTTTATATCAAATATGCCTACTTTTGGCTACTGCGTGACTCTTCAGTAGCTCAGTATCGAATCATTGGGTGGGGGGGGGGGAGTTAAGTGCAGTTAGTCCCTGGGCTTTTAAAATGTAATAAAAGTTTTGTTTTCGGTTACTGTTATGACCAGATACATTTCAGATTGGAAGTTTTTCTTTTTTGTTAAAGTCTCTAAGATAAAGTCTACATTTTAGAGTTGTTTACGGTAAATGCGGATTTAGTAGCATAAACATAACATTTTGTAATATTAGTTTAATAAACAGAAGTGCATTTAAAAGTAATTTAATAGAATACAAGCTTAATTAATATAAGTAATTAATGTAAAGGTTTATAAACATTTATATTGCATTTATTTATTTTATATTATACAACTATTTATTTAAGTATTTCATCTACTTCAAGAATTACTCCTTGTACTACATGCTTTTACCTTTTAAGGTTCCATCAGATAGAGTTAAAATTAGTTTTAATATAGAAGATAAACAGTTGATATTAGAGAAGTATTTAATAATTAACTTGATCATGATCAAATAGTCATAATAAAAGTAACTATAATATTCAAATATTTCTTTTGCAAATCTAATAATTTATCTCGAGAAAACCAGAAGCTTCACTCACTCAATTGGGACAACATCATTTAGAAAGCATTCCCAGAAGCTCAACAATTCTATCTTAGCAGCTTTAGAGCATAATTTTCCATTCCCAGCTTGAGTTTCTCATGAGTTTATGGGATATCTTTCCGTGATTTGCCATCCAGCTGTTTTCAAACTCGTTCTCCATCTAATAATCTCACAGGCATTGACAATCTGCGTTGACATGGCTGTCACAAATAGTAGATTGGAGATGGGGCCATATATATACATACGTATAAGTATAATCTGAGATCTAATAAGCAGCAAACACCTCTTATCTTTAGCTTGTCGATTGAACACCCCCGTAGCTGGGGATCTTCATGATTCTTCGTTCTCCGCTCGACAACAAACACAGTTTGTGCAGCGATGTTGAAACATATTAAAATTAACAAATGTGTTTTAATCTCCGACAACAAATTTGAATTGTATTTCTGTGTGTTGGAATGTATTTTTGGGCGAAATTCGTTTGTTCGATCACCCGCTGCTCGTCAGGTAACTCTCGACCTGGACTCTTAAAGGGATCTGAAACTTGGAATTGTGTCTCTCAATTGGGTATTTTGCCTCCTGGGTTTGCTACCCGGTTAAATGCTGACCCGCTATGCTGGCTTGCATTGTTGAACAGGTCGATCGATCTATGACAGATGAGATCATGTTGACTTGCCACAAAAAGAGGCAACAGGCACAACAACAGCACAGCAGCAACAGCAACAGCAACAGCAGCAGCAGCAGCAGCAGCAGCAGCAGCTACAACCAAGGCCCAGACGGAGTTGTTTGGCTGGCGTTTCGACATCGAGTCCTGTTGCTTGCAATGATGATGTATCGTTTTGGAGTCGAAACCTCGCCCATACTCAGACCCAGATCCATACCCATTGCCCATTTGGCTTCACGCTATGCTGCGTTCGTCATCTCTCTGGCAAATTCTCATTCGAAGTGACATTTATGCCATGCTCTACACATTCCAGGCGATATGATTTGACTGCCTGACAAACCTTTTTGCCTTCTCTTATTTTTTTTTTGAATTCAAGCCTTGAGAGTTTATATGTATATATCGTATGTATGTATATGTATGAATGCGTTCCTCTGGGACAATCGCTGTTGATTCTTGTTGAT
Organism: Drosophila histrio; assembly: GCA_958299025.2. Classification (NCBI taxonomy): domain Eukaryota; kingdom Metazoa; phylum Arthropoda; class Insecta; order Diptera; family Drosophilidae; genus Drosophila; species Drosophila histrio. The sequence goes on along the minus strand of OY282580.2, from coordinate 28,090,035 downwards.
TTGTGTTTTATTTGTTGACAGTTTATTTAGCTTATCAATTGCATTGAGTCGTTTTGTCAGGGCTGTGCATCCATTTTGGCACTAATCCTACTGTTTTCTTCTAGAAATTAGCATTGCCAAGTGCACTGGCAGAAATTGCGAAGATTGTTTGAATTTAAAGTCAAAATTGTTGGATTGCAGCTTATAAGAATGAAAATTTAAAATTGCTTAAAATATATATACTTATTTGTGATGTTTCATATTGTGCTAATATTTTAAATATTATATAATATAATAATAATATTATATAATATAAATGTATATTTAATCTTAGATATTTATGTAAAATTTTATATAAATATATATATATTATATTTAACTTCATTAACAAATTATATATGTATACTTAATCTGAGATATTTATGTTTTGTATATTAATATTGTTTTTAATATATTTTATATAATTATATTAGAATTATTATCTATTAATAGACAAAAAATTGAATATTTTGAATATTTCAATATATTAATATTACCCAAGGTATTATTCCTTAAAATAAAACTGTAATTTATGTTTTAACTGTTGTCAAAGTTGTAAAACAATTTAGTTGCATTATGACAACTAAAATTATCTTTATATTATTATATAAAATTAGGTATTCATGTCAAAATGGATATAAAAAGTATATTAATTATTATAGAATATATTTAAAAGTAGTAAATTGTTCTAATAAATATATATGCAAATTAAATAGTTTCGATTTAAGTAGATCAATCTCTAGTATTTGTCCCATGCAAACTGCCACTCATAGAAAATTTCTCGCAGTGCACACACAATTTGCATATGCTTAGAGCCATTTTGCCAGATTACCAGTTGCCAATTCACACACATATTCACACCTACACACACACACACTCACAGGCATTCATACAATCCAAATCGAGTTCAAAGTGTGGACATTTTTCGTGCTGTGTTTAGTGGACATTGCCTCTTATTGTTGCTTCCGTAGCAGCAGCAACAACAACAACAGCAGCAGCAGCAGCAACAGCAGCAGCAACAACTGCAACTGAAACTGGACCTGGTTCATGTGCATGTCCAGCTGACATTTTAGTTGTTTTTGCTCTTTGAAATCAACAGCTCCGCCCGTTTTGTGCGAGTTTTTTTTACATTTTGTTCTTGTCTTTTGGCCTTTACCTTTTTGCAACTGTTCAGCAGGCAAGGGCGAGGGGAACGGGAACGGGATCGGTATCTGGGATAGGGATAGGGGAATAAGAATGGCTGCAATTGTGGGCCAGTTTGACATATGCACATTTCTTGTGTTCTGTTTGTTTTCGAAATCGTGTTGACAGCCAGCTCCGAGTAGAAGAGTCGGAAAACAGCAGCAGCCTCCTCGGGGCAGCAATCAATCAACTTGGACTCGGAACTGTGTTTCCACATAACTGGGATGACTTTGTATGGGCCCCATGGGGAATTGCAGCTTCGGTCACAGTCATCTGGAGTAACCGCATTCGGCGTAATCAATTGTGTTGTGTGGCTGCTACCATAATTCCATAGAGGCACGTGTGGCAACAATAGATTCTAACGGTTCAACAGCTGCCTATCTATGTTGTTGTTGTTTTGGCCTGGTCAAGCGCAAGAATTGCCCCAAAAATTCGAGGTCTCCACAGCGCCATGAGTAATTACAATTTAATACAAAAACAATTCAACAATAATTTTACTGAAAAATAAAAAGAACAACTCATACTCACATTCATACTCATACTCATACTCATACTGGGGACTTGCACTCATACGTACGTGTATCATTTGGAGCGCCAAGCCGCTTTGATCACAACAACAATGCTTGCCACAACAAAACAACTTCGTTGGCTTTGTCTGTTGTGTTGTGTGTTGCCTTGTGTGTTGCCTGCCCCTGCGGCCCCAGAAGAAAGAGGAAGAAATGTGTGTGGAAAATAAGAAAAGAAATCCATCTTCGCGACCGTTTCACACTGATCACAAATACAAGCTCAATCGCTGTGTATATGTGACTGTGTGTGTGTTTGAATGCTCAGATACAGCTCCATTTAGTCACACAATGGCCGCCATGGCCAGCAATTGATATACCCTGTAAATACCCAGTGCAGAGAGTATAACGTCATGTGTGCAAAATATTAGATATTTTAATTGAGATCGTTTAGGGATAACAGTCATATTTTTAATAAATACTAGATAGACAATGTCTATTATAAATATACAGAAATATATAATAAATTGAAGTGTAAATTTGGATTTATTATTGTATAATTATGCTACCAATTTTCTAAGAAAGGCCAAAGTTAAGCGATACTAACTTAAAGTAATAACATCTTTAGCATTTTTGTATTTTATATCTAACAGCGAATGGGAAAATATTATTCTCTACTCTCCATAAAATAAAACAAGCCGAAGAGTCGGGGCGGTGGCGATAATAGGGGTGGTAGCGATAGTAGCGGCGGGAGCGATAGTAGGGGCGGGAGCGATAATAGGGAATGATATGCTACAGTCAAAGCCGACTATGCGAGACCCTTTACTTATTCTGTAAAACTATTGACCATTCCTTATTTGCATTTGATAGTACTCGTATTAAGAAAAAAAGTCGATGGCACGCCCAATTTTTTTAGCCCCATTTTCTATAGATAATATAAGACAAATGCAAAAAAAAAATTGATCCAAATATATTGTTTAGTTTTTGTGGTTTTTACGCATTCCCTAAAGCTGTTAAATACTCTATAGTGCGTTGTAATGTCAGTGTTCTATTCTTCTTCCTTTGGTCCGACACTGAGAAATATTGTGTTTTGAATAACTTCCGATTATATTATCCGATCGCTATGAAATATTCAGGATACATTAAGACCCCGATGTTTGTCTTGCGTGCCAAGATTCAAGGCTCAAGTTTTATCTACTTTTAAAATTGCTCATTGTATGATAGTTGAACTTTTTTTTAATAGTTTCCGAGTTTATTATCCGATTGCAATGAAATTTGTATAATACATTGGAACCCTATTGCTTGTTCTGTATGCTGAAATTCAGGACTCTAGGTTTAATAATTCTCGGCATATGGGTATTTAAAAAAAATTTTCGATTTTTGCGGGCGGAAGAGGGCGTGTCAAAAATAAAATAAAAACTCGTCTTTTGTTGTCACCAATTTTTGTGACTTTAGCTCTTTTAGTCTCTGAGTTCAAGATGTTCATGCAGAAGGACAGACTGATATACGAACCTGGCTATATCAAATTGGCTGTTGATGCTGATCAAGAATATATATACTTTATGGGGTCAGCCAGACTTTCTTAGACCTGTTACGCACATTTCTTTGAACAATTTAATAGACTCTTATTCTCTTTTAAAGTAAAGTGTCTAAAAAGTTTTACTTATATTGCTTATCTATGTGTTAGTATAAGAATGTACATATTGAAGTCTCTTCACCAAAACCCTTTATTACTTACAGGGTATCTCCATTTCGAGCACAACTGAACTTGAGCTCTATTACTTTTATTTTTCTTATGCTGGGAGTAGCTCGCGCCGTGTGGAAAAACATTTCGTACTACTTGAATCATGGATTTGTAAACAAATACGGCCAAACAGCAGTGCCCCCTCTCCCACCCCCTTCTCTTGTTCACCACTCTCCCTCCCTCACACTCTTACAACAGTCAAACTAAGCGGCATTCCGTTTACAACTACAACAAGAGTAGCCAAGTTGCTGTTGTTGTTGTTGTTGTTGTATTCGTATAGTACCGCAAGTGTGCGGCATCGTAATGATAATGGATGGTCCATACCCAGCGCATATTCGTCTATGGCACAGTGGGGCAACAGTGTGAGAAATGCTTGTGGAATTTAAAAGTCAATAATTATTGGAAAAGAAAAAGAAATAAAAGTATTGATTTGTTGCATTTTGTGTGCCTTTTTATCAGTGTTAAATAAAATATGCGCTAATTATATTAACAACTTTTTCATTTGTTCTTTTTTACAGATAATTTTAATACAATTTAAACATTTCAATTAATTTAAGGAAGTAATTGAGTTAAATTAGCTAGATAGCCTTAGTTGTTTAGGCTTTAAAATCATTTGTATTTTAGAATTAATTTCTTTTCTACAAATATATAAATTAAATTAAATGCTTGAGTTAAATGTTTTAATTTTAATTTATTAAGTTATATATGTATTTTTTCATATATTCATTTGACAGATATTCGAAAGAAATTTAAAATTTTGAATGATTTTATCAAAGTAATTTACTTCAATGCTATGATGTTTATTTTTAAGTTTTATGAAGAAATTAATAATTTAAAAAATGTTCAAAATAATAAGTAATTTGAATAACTTTAATGCGAATTCTAGTACGATTTCCAACAACATTTTATGAGTTTCTTCTCGAAAATCAAACTATTGCTGTTTATTCGTATTCAATTGAAAATACTTGCCTCACTGTGTGGCACAAGCATTGGTTTCCAAGTGCTTTGGCCCAAACAATTCAATAATACAATAACAACAATCATAATAATAACACAAAACACCAGCAACAGCAACAGCAACAGCGGCTACAATGAGTGTATTACAACAAAACATCAACTCAAAAGTTAAAAAGCGCAACCACATACCAATTGTATGTATGTATAAACACCCCCACACACACACACACACACACACATACATAGACACATTAATACTGGGGGCAGATAAACATACATCATAACGCACCGACGCCGACGACTGACGAACGACCTTATTCCACTCACAATCAGTCAAAATTGAAAATTTATTGAATAACGAACTTTAAATACCTCTGGTCTCCACATGTATATAAATATATATGTATATTTGCGTGTGTGTGTGTGCGTGTGTGTGCGTGTGTGTTGGTGCATGTTTGTTAAGATCAACAAAGGATTTCTTACCAAAATAGCTCGTGTCAAAAGACTTTGATCCATTAATCAATATGCCGCAGCCGCCGTGTGCGAAGGTTTTGCCAGGTTGCCAGGCTGCCAGTTTCCCCCGTCTCAGTCTCAGTCTCAGCTCTGTTTGTTGTAAGTTTGTTTGATGATGAGTCGAGTCTCAATTCCAATACCCCAAAACTCAGTACCCAGTCTTCAGATACAAAAGCCCAGCTCTATAGGAGTATTTACTTATTTTTTACATTTTTTCCTTTTTTTTTTATTGTTTTTCTCCCTTTTTTTTTGTGCTCGGTCAAGATCATGATGAGGCTGTTATTTGTTGTATTTTGGTTACTTGAGACACGGTAGGTATTCACTTTGATGATAATGACGTTGAGCATGATTGTGGGTCCCCATTGTGGGGCATCGCCTGACGCCCATTGTTCCAGTAATGCTCGAAAACCATGTGACATGTGTAAGTGATAGCGTTAATGCCGCTCTTAAGTAGTAATTACTACTTCAATTGGGCCTTTAGCTCAATTGTTGTAGACACCTAGAGAAGGAGAGAGAGAGAGAGAGAGAGAGAGAGAGAGAGTGGAAGTAGATTTCATAACTACTTTACAATTTTAGGAATTTAGGGAATGCATTACACATGCAGAGGGTATTAATGGTATTGGGGTTTTTACTTTAAGTACACAGAGCGAAAACAAAATGCGGAACTAAGATTAAGTTCTATACTTTATATAAGTAAGAATTACTCAAAATGAGTGTACAAACCCTTGGACCAAGTTCACATATTCTTGGTATAAGAGTAAAGCATCTTGAATCAAGTATAACTCCAGATTTACCAGATATGAGTATGAAAATTCTTGCTCTCCTTACAGAATACTCACTGAACAAGTTCGTGACATCTTATATCAAGATTTATTCAACTTAAATCATTTTTGCGTTTCTTGCTTAGGGTTCAAGCTTGTCTTCTATCAGGAGCTTTTCAAAGGGCATCTAAAAATGAAGATTATATTCAACAGGACGATAATTTTCTGTAGTCAGTCTTCGCCAACTTTCACACTATCTGAAAGTCTTTAACACCCACGCTGATAATTTCGACAATTTTATTAGGCAGTGTATGGTATTAGTATTTGAAGAACACTTTATACAAACAGACTAATTTTTCACAATTCTGACTTAAGTCTGCAATAATCAAATATTAAGAATCATTTACTTACTTTGAGATATTTGTGTACTTAGTTACTATATTTAAGGGGCTCAGCACAAGTGTGAATTGTACTTAAACCGAGAATGACAGTATTTAGTTTAAGTATGCTTCGAAATCACTTTTAAGTTTGAAAATACTAAAATACTAAAATGATCGGACTTAAGAAATCTTACTTGAAATAAGATTGTGATTCTCGACTTCTGTAATTTTATTCTAAGTGAGAAATAAAGTATGAAATTTCAAAAAGAACAAGAAATAATTTCCATTAAAAATTGAACATTTCTGCTATATTACCGACCTTTTTACTTGGTAAAATGTGGGGTTTAACTGACTCGAGGTCTATTTATATGTCTATATGACAGAATTATCAAAATTGATCAAAACACAAAAATACCTGTCAAGAAGGCAAGGAGCTAGTCTTGGTATACAGCTGTTTCAGGAGATGCCAATCTCCCTCATCAGTACCATTTCAGCTGACTTACCCAACGATCCAAGCTTGTTCTCTATGCCGCACTGAATATATGAACGTATGAAATGTGTTGTTTTAAGTACGAAATACTGGATGTTTTCGCTCTGTGTACGAGTTGGAAGTTGTCTATAAAATACAGGTGTAAAGTTTCTTTCTTATCAAATAAGCAGAAACTCTAAACTATTATTTTACAGAACGTTAGTTAATATCATTACTTATTCAGTTTATTTCTAGTTTTATACTTCAAAGCTCTAACAACAAAGCAACAATTAATTAGTACAGTTTGTAATAGTGATCTCACAGACTTATCTTCAGTGCAAAGTTTTAATTCAGCATTATATTTTAAACTTCAATATGAAAAGTCAATTAATATGTTATTTATTATATAAATTAAAATAATACTTTTATTTTTCTATTAGTTTTAATAAAATACGATTATAAATGAGCTTTGCAAAATTTAAATAGATACGAACTTCATAGAATCACGTCATTAAGTAGAAAATGGAAGTTTCAAATTTATTTATTGTATTTTAATTGCTCTACATATAAAGTCTGAAGTTACTTTAATTGAGGTTCAATGTATAATTATTCTAATTACTCAGCTGCAATTGCTGCTTATTCTTCTTCTCAACTGAGAGTCCCATATTGTACTATAAATAGATCTTTAATTTGAATTCTGAGTAAGGACATTCTATACCGGCGCTTAATAGAAGCAACTTGAGGCCAAATTAAATGTTGTCCTTGTTGTTGTTGTTGGTGTTGTTGTTGTTGTGTTTGCTCAGTCAAAACCGAAAAACCAAAACAAAACGCAAGCACGTCCGTGTGAAGCAATAATTGCCCCCTAATCTCTCTCTCTCAGAAAACTCCGACGATTTCTCCCCCCGACGAATCCCAAAGCAGCTTTTGTCAATGTTATTTCAATACCCTTTTCCAGAGGGTATTGTAATTATGTCTAGAATAGTGTAACGCCTTAAAGAAAGCCTGACAGACGTCGAAAGAATATAGTGTAATAAACATAATGAAATAAATAAAGAAATATAGTATTAAACATTATATTCTTAATCTGGAAGTCACTGCTTTAGTATAAATAACAACGTTTTATCTTAAAATATCTCAAGAAAACTCACCAGTGGAGTATTTTTGATATTTTGCAAAACATTCTAAACAATTTTGGTGAATATCGGATTACTTTATGAATATATATAAACATATCAAGTCAAAAATGTAATTCTTGTAGCAACAACTTTTACGCTTTGAAGAAAATGTAGTTTTTATAATCAAATTAAATTTCAACTATTTTAAATTAATTTACTTATCATAAATTGTTGTTTTTACAAATCAACAGCGATCTGTAAGGGCATCAAATATTCGACGTGCCAAAAATAAATGTTCTTTCTTGTTGTTTTTGGTCTTTACATGGCGACGGCTGTGCAGCTTTTTATTTGCTTTTATTGTTGTCATAATTATTGTTTAGTGGCGCATCCTGCGCCGTTGCCAGCCAACTTGTGTCCTGGCCGGATGGATCCCCCCTCCTTACCCTCTCTTCTGTGCCCTTCGTTGCGATCTGAATGCCTGCTGCCTGCTGCCTGCTAAAATACAAATGTACTACATAAATCGCGCACACAAACGAATGGCTGGCGATTGGGATGCGGGATTAAAGAGCAAAGATATCGAATTACACACCTGACGACGGGGCCCCAAAAGAAACCAAAACCGAAATCAGCCAATGGAGGTGAACGGGGAAGGGGAAGTGGGTTGGTCGGTTGGTCGGTTGGTTGGTTGGTAGAGCAGACAAAAGCTAAGCCGTCGTATTTTATTGTGAACTTTCATTTGGGGATTTGGCGAGCAGGAGACTGTTGCTGCCCCAACCAAGTTGCAAGGCACAGGCTCCAAACATTTGCCAAGTGTCAAAGTCAGCTGGCTGCTTGGTTAGTTGGCTGGCCAGGAGCGGCTAATAACCAGGCAAGTCTTGGCGATGGCGATGGCGATGCAGTGCATCCTCTGCTCGCTGGCAGCATCTAAATACTTTATGGGCATTAAAAATTCAAGTGGCAGCAATTTTTCGTTGGCAACTTCAAATGGCAAAGCCGCTAAAATGAGACTCTGTCCCCGGGTTTGGAGCTCCTGGGCCCAATTTAATGTGTCGGCGTGTTTATCGGCTAATGAAGTTGACAACACGCGGATTAGCGCATTTAGTTGCCAACTGCTGCGACGACAATTCCAATTCCCTGATTCCCATTCCCCAGCTCGTAGATTCTCTCTTGATTCTCGATTCTCGCGACTCGCAACTCGCGACTCTTGGCCAACTCTTGGCATTAGCGCAAACAACATAAGTTAATAACGATAACGATGAATATTATTTTTATGCGCAAATTGCGGTACCTGGCAATGGTCGCCAGGTAGAAGACTGCAATCTTCTCCCCCTTCCCCTTTCTGCCCATTTTACCCCGTACCCGCCTAGCGGTATTTAAATAAATAGCTGCTGTGGGAGCTTAAAACAAACTGCTAGTTGCATGTGGTTCGGTCTCTGGATCTGGATCTGTTTTTATTTGATATTCATTGCAAATGTAAATTGTTGTCTTTCATGTTTATACCCTGTATGCGATTAAGTCTACAAAAGAGTAGCACAATTTGCTGAAACTTAAGGGGATAGACAGCGGGGAGTATCTTCTTTTGAGTATGCTAAAGTTCTCTTCAAAAAATTCCATTAGCGAGCGAACAAAAGCGGTAATATAAGCAGCTCGACAATAATTATTTGTCATATGATACGATCTAAGGATTAATTATATATCAAAGGATAAATATATTTACTTTTAAATTGACAAAAACAATTTTAAACTCATTTTGAAGGTAAGCACCAAAACTATTTAAGCTATCGAAGGAACTATCGCATCTTCAAAAAGGCTAATTTTTATATATATATATATATATATTAAAATAGTCAGCCTAATGGCCTCAGTTGCTCTGTCTACATTATTGCACTATTGAATTAATTCTAAGCAACAATTAAAAAAAAAATACATATTATAATAGTATAAAAATGCTCCAAATATCTGAGTTATAATATAAGTTTCATAAGAAAATATAAATTTTACATATTATTTCAAAAAGACAATAGTTTAAGGATAGTTTCATTTTCAATCAATGAATTATAAACTCATTTTGAAGGATAAACCAAAAGTATGTAAAATATTTGGGTAACATGATATCTTCAAAGTAACAAATATATGTATATATACATATTATAATATTTCAAATATATTTACAGTGTATGCATTGAAAATGGCACAACTAATTGATAAACAATTCACGATTAAATATAATTTATATATGTATTTTAATTAAACGCTAGTTTATCAATAATTTCGCTATATTCCCAGTCAATTAATTAGAAAATCATTTTCAAGAATAAGCCAAAACTATTTAAATAATCGAAGTACCTTCAAAGTAACAAATATATGTTTATTGATATATTACAATAATTGATTTACAAAATATATAAAATAAGTGAATTACCACAGATACAATTAATGATTATATATGATTTAATTATGTATTTTAACTAAGCACTAGTTTATCGTAGTTTTGCTGTTTATGCAATCAAGGAACTATAAACTCATTTTGAAGAATAAATCAAAAGTATATTAAATATTTAATATTTAAATATAAGTATATATCGAGCCCTTCCCGCGAATATTACGTAAGCGACAAAAATCAAATTTTATGGGAGAAGGCTTTTTATAGTTTACATTGACGTTGATTGCAGGCTTTTGTGTCGCTTACGTTATAATTGTTAGGCGAATATCTCAGTTATTATACTGAATTGGCTTTTGAAATTTTTACTGTAGATGCGTTAGGTAATAGTCAACATAATTGCATTAAAAAAAAATTTGACAAAACGGCGCTTTCGGTATTTTCGCGATATATTGTAATAGTTCAAATATTCAATAAAAATGGGCAAATTTAATCAGATACAATTAATGATTATATATGATAAATATTATATATATAAAACGCTAGTTTATCGATATTTTCACTGGATTCTCTAAAACTTTCTGACAGCTTCAGTTTACCTTAATTCATTTTCACAGCGTAACTGCTAGTCGATCATTATCAGCCATATCAACTTTATTACTTTTGTTGTAGCTCGCTCTATTTCTATTCCATCTGAATTCCAGTTGGCTGTGGTGACACCGCAAGTTATACGATGTGATAAGACAATAAATATTTTTACCATTTACAGTTCAATTATGAATTCGTTTGCCATATAAGCCACATAAATTAGTCAAAGCAACGGCTCTTGAACTGAACGAAGTGGTAGAGTGACGAGGGGGGGCGAGGAGGGGCCTTAAAATAAAGCCGATGCCGATGCCGCAGCCAAAGTCAAAGCCGCTTTCTGGACTTGTTGGCTAATCGTTTTTCGGTTGCCATCTCGATATTTTCATATTAAACTTAAATACAATGAATATCATTGGATTTCATTGGTTTGTTTTTGGTTTAATGAGTGACACGCTTTAAGATCTTATAGAACTCAATAGAGGTTCACTAAACCCGATGTCTAAATTTATCGAATGTTTGCTGTAAGTGTTATAAAATTATGAATTCAAATAAATACAGGTGTAATGACAAAAAAAAAATATTTATACAATCATAAAGTTATAATTTACATAGTATACAAATTTATCGAGTTTTTATATGAGCCGGAAAAGCATTAAAATAATTTACGCTCATTTAAAACTTAAAGACAATATTAAATGTTGTATAAAGATATTCAGAATAATTTCTCAATTCAAAATAAAGTTAAAGTTAAGTAAAAAATGTTAAAGAAAGATTGTTCCTTAAGTAAATTACACTTAAGTCAACTTATTTATGTTATAAAAACGTATTTAAAATAATTAATATTAGTTGAAGGCATTCAGAGAACAATTAACGTACTTTGATCATTCAAATTGTATAATAGTTGATTGAAGTTCGATAATAATTAATATGTTATATATTATTCTAATAGTTTGTTGTGTCCAGCTGATGTTCATTTGAAGTTTTCCATTTACTGAATTAAGTTTTTTTTTCAGTTCTACGCATTCCGAACGTCAGCTGCAGATGAGAAACGATTTTCCGACTGTTCAATAGCAAATATTTATAATAATTATATACAACAACAGTTGGAACTGGTGCATCGGGCAATATAAATAAAATCATTCATTTGAGAACTCAGAGGGAGCAAGGACATAACCCCGTACCGAGTACCGTCAGTGGAAATACTCGCAATTTGTGTACAAACATGCGACAATGAAAACTAACTTTCTGTAAAACAAATCGTGCCGTCCGAGCCACAAACGAAGAAGCCCTATAATTATTGCCACCCCCCCTCGGGATGAGTGTCATGCGTTAAAGACGCTACCAAATGCTTTACCCCAACTGATAGAGAGGAGTGTGGGGCGGAGGCGAAAGGGAAAGGGAAACTCCGGCGAATACTTCATAATTCATGGTTTCAAAACCTGAAATTATGTTAAATTGCTCGGGAACCGCACAAGCGGCCAGCCCCCCCCCCCCTCTTCGAATTATTTCCTGGGTGGGTTACAATGCGGGGGTGTTGAACGCCATGTAATTTAAACCAAGTTCTAAATTGTTAAGTACCATGGCTAACTGTGCGTGTGAATGTGTGTGTAATAGAGCGTCACCAGTGCGTCACCAGGTGCTACTTTCGCATCCATTGTGTAATTTGTTGACGACGAACCCAAACTGAACCCATTTCCAGCTCAAGTCGAACTTAAATCACAGCCCACAACGTCACGTGGCATTTGTTGCTGTGACGTCAATTGGATGTCTGTCCCCCCTTCGCCCCCGCTGTATCTCCCCCCTCTGTATCTCTATCTTACTGTGTCTCATCTGGTGGCAAATTAATTCCAAGTTCTATAACTCAGCACACAATGCTGTCAAAATATTGCATTTTTTATATTTGCTAAATTATCAACGTCAAACAAGCTACCAGAAGAGAAGAGCTTGCCAAGATGAAGGTGAAAAATATTGCTTTTGAGAGTGTACTAGACTGCGAAATACCCAGCAGAGAGCTATAGTCATAATTGTAAATGAAATAACATTTAAATTAGATTTTTAACTATGAACTGAGTGTTATTTTAGAATTTTACATTAATTTTAAAAGGTTCAATATACAAATAACTATCAGTTAGTTTTCTAAAATATATATAAAGTGAAATTAAGAAAATATCGACAGCAAATAGTGTAATTTTGAATATAACTTCTGTTTTTATAAAACGATTTCAAGAAACTTTTCGGAATACAAATATTATATACTTAAACATATGTCTAGCAAAGAATTTCTCTTTATCTAACTAAATTCAATGGTAAATCTTAGTTGTAAATACGAAGGAATATCTTTTTAGAAATGTATAATTACAAATCATATAACTTTGAGTTCCAGACACACTTCTAGTGATATAAGTTCCTGAAATTGATGCAGAATATATAGTATATACTGCATACCACCTGCCAAAACATGTCAACCCCATCTTTATCAATGCTTACAGGGTCTAAAAAGCAAGAAATTCGCGATGTTGTTGTCATCATCGTCATCATCATCATTATCATTTTTTTAAGTATAATATTTCGCAGAAGCTAAAGGTATTTCAATTTGGCAGCCCCTTTTTGGACCCAAATCCAGATAGAGAACGAAAGAGAGAGAGAGAGAGAGAGCGGGAGTGTGAGAGACAGGGACAGCAAGAGGTAGAGAGTGCGATAGAGAGAGCAACCTCGTTTCGTGGGCAACCCATAACGACTATAAATTTCCAATTTTATTTTGCCGCCGTCACAGAGAATGAAATAACATATCCCAGAGAGGCAACAGCTTATGATGGGCTTTTATTATGGAACGCATGAAAACAAAATAAGCAGTAAAATTAATCGTCGACTTAGCTGCCGATTAAGTTTTATAGTGAGACTTGAATTGAAGACGGCATCCATTTTGTCATGTTGTTATTATTGTTTTTTTTTTTTTTTTTTTTTGTTTTGATTGTGACTCTCGAAATGGAAACTAACTTTATGCATATGTCGATAGGCCGCAAACCAGAGGAGATTGTCTTTATATGGTCAGCGCTTTGGCATTCAAATATCTTTTTTAGACATTTTATAGTGATTTTTGTTTAACTCTTTAACAATTTGTTCCAATTTGCAGCAATTTCTTATCTAATAATATAAATAAATTAACTAGTTTCAAGTGGGATCCCAAACTTACATCAGTAGACTTCTTCTTCTGAATGTTCCGTCTTTAATCAGTCGTAGAATATCTATTGGTGTGGTTTTTCTTTATAAATTGTTTATTGGCGAGATTGATTCTAATTTCCTGTGAAGATGAATGTAATTTTGAACTCCCCTACCAATACCTACCCATACCAGCCTTTATCAATTATCATTTCGTGTTTGGTGTACAAATTGTAATAATCTTTGCCACTATTTCTCTGCAGAACTTCCTCTCATCTCTTTAAAACACTCCCTTTTTTTTTTGAGAAATCCTTCACCATATCAATATCAATACTTAAATATAACTAATAATATGTAACCTTTTACTCATCCTTATACTAATACTCAAACCTATACTTAGACTTATTCCTACTTTTACTTATATTAATTTGTCTTAGCTATAACACTAACTCTAATAATCTATACTTAATAATAATAATACTCTTAAACAAATCCCAATTCTAATATTATTAGTTATACAGCATAAATAATAATATTTATACTTAAACCAATTCTAATTGTAATACTAATACGTATTTATCTCATTGGGTTTAGCTGGGGTTCTTCCCAAACTTTTTCAGCAAATATTGGACCATTTCAATTCATAATTTTGACTACCCCCAGACTTTAACTTTAACTCCTACAATTTTCTTAATAGTATTCCATTCAGTTTTTATTTAAAATAATATTTAATTAAAATTTTAGTCTCAAATGTGAATTATAAATGTTATTTTTAAAGTAATATTGAACATTTTTCAGCAATTTCTTGTCGGCTGCTTTTAGTCGCACTAAATAAATAATTGAACACGTTGGTAAAATATTGAGCGAAAATATCTTAAAATATATTAAATTAATATTAATTAAATAATAATACTACACTATAATATACACTATTTTAATTGGTATAATTAGTTGATGAAAGACAGATAAAAGTTTAGTAAAAATAAATATTTAATACAATTATAAAATAAATAGATAAATTATAAAATAGTATATATTAATATATTTAATTAAATAAAACAAACGAATAAAATAAATATGTAACTTTGTTGACTTTACAGTTCGTTCAACTATAGTCGGTTCAACTCGAATAATATAATAAATGTCTTAAGTTTTAATTGAATTAATAAATCAAACAAATTATAAAAACCGAACAGTAAAATATCTTAAAAGGCTATAAAAACACTATGAATAGTTGTTGACTTTAAAATACATTAAGTTATTTTCAAAAATGAGTTTCTGCCCATTCTAATTATTTAAAATAAAATATTATAATTATCTCAACTTTAAAGAAGTCCCAAAAAGAATAATGCACTGTTAAGTATATAACTACTATAAATATCTATAAAATCTTTTTAAAAATATATATACAGTCGAACTTCTGTACAACGAAGTTTGCTTTATAGCGAATCAATTTCCAGAACACTGCAATTTTGTTCAGTTTTCAGTATGATTTGCTTCCCTTATAAAGAATTTTCTTATAGCGAATTTTCCTATGCAACAATTTTTGTCCAATCCCATGACTAAAACGCTGATGCGTTTTCAATCTCCCTATAACGTATTTTATTTCGTTTTTTTTTTTTGTTGTTGCCAAAACCAACGTAAGACATTCTTCTTTGGGGAGAGTCCCAAATTATAACTTGGTTGACAAGAATCATTAAAGAGAACGTCATCATTAGTAATGTTTCCATCAGTTCTCAGTTTGCAGCTTATAGACGCAAAATTTCGAAGCATAATTGCATTTCGTTGGAGCAAAAACTTTTGATAGTTAGTGAAGTTGAAAAGAGTGAAAAAAAGAAATAATGAAATTGCAGCGCAGTCTGAAATTCCTTTGACAATTTTGAAGCAGAAAGCGGTACTTTAAGAAAAAGCAGACGGTGTGCAAATGAGTTATAAACGCAAAAAGGGAGTCGTACCTGTCTTTATGAAGATGTTAATGCTGAAATGGACAGTGGAAAGAAAACTTCCTCTATCGGGAACGCTTATAAGAGAGAAGGCCAAAGAATAAGCATTGGGAGACTTCCAGTTTGAGGCGCTACTTACATAGAAACACAACTTTTCGAGCAAGTCAATCAGGGATGCCACAGAAACTCAAATCTACCGAAAACCAATCAAAAACCATCTCAAGCTGATTTTAGGTGACACAGACCCCTGATACTTTGGCTAGAGATTTGCTAAATTTTAGTAATATACAACATGTATGCACCATAAGTGTTACTGTTTTAGAAAGTTTATTGAATTTCCGAAATATCTGTATAAACACATTTCAATATTAAACATTACTTAATTAATTATTTGTAACTATACGAAATCTCACTGAAAATCTCTAGTACAATATGCAATTCGGTGTTGACGTTCAAAACCGTCCCGAATGTCCCGATATGTCACCTAGTTTTGGAATCAATTTGGATTCACTAAATAGAAATCGTAATTAAACAACATATACTATAAAGTGTTCTTGAACTATTCCGAATGTTCTCAAAACTATTCCACTGTTTCTTCAGATTACCAAACACAATTATCAACTACTTCTGCTGTCGATTTAAGTTAATGCCATAAAATTCCAACAACAGTTTTTCAGCTATGTTTTCTTTTCGCCAAATTCCATTGTTAACTTTACACCTTTAACTACTTATCATGCCTTTTGTTACCAATGCATGAAAATCTCTGGCAAAATGCGTGATTTTTTGAAAAAGAGCTGCTGCCTCGATATGATCTCAGGTGAGCTGAAGACTCGTTGGCGAATGCCATCTCGATTACGCAACAGATGCGATTAGATCGAAACCATATGTGATTACCAGACATATAAGTAAAACTACAATCAATGGCGAAAGAAAGGAGATGAAAAGAAATAGAAGGGGGAAATCCCGCTTTGTAATTGAATAATGGCAAAGTGAGGCAGCTCAGTTTCTTCGGGGACACACCTTGACGGGGTGTAAATTGAGCTGTAATCAATGTGCGACGATCAAAAGGAGCCTACGAATCCTTTCTTTTTATCATTTATTATACTATTCTTTTGCTCTTCAGCCATCTCATGTTTACCAAAAGGTGCCGAAAAATACTGGGCAAAAGGCTTGAGAGGAACCCTTGGATCCAAAGCACACACATGATGTGATGGGGAATTGTGAAGAATAGAAGCAAATTAGTTGTATATATGTGAGTTTTTTTTTTGGTGCAGGCGGCAAATTAATTGCAATTCGATATTTGCCAAAGATGTGGAAATTCTAAACTGCAGCTCCCTTTTTTTTTTTTGATATAATCTATTCTGTTTGTTAACTAATTATGCGCATTATGTGTTTATTAATAATATTTAATAAACAAGCAGCGCACTTCAAACTGAAAGTGTCTAACTAGTTAGATTGATCACAGACAGAGGGAGAGGGAGGGCCACACAGAAGCAACGGCTTCTGGTTTAGGCCATATCTACATCTGCCATCGTCCAGCACCGCAAAATGTCTCGAGAGTCGGTGACAGATACAAAAACACACACGTTAAACAATTCCGAAGATGAAGATAAGTTCATCATCAACTCCGTGCTGGGTTTCCCTTTCCTGCTCGTCTCTGGTCCGAGTGTTGACGTTTTGTAGGCGGTGCCTTGAGTGCCGTTTAAACGCTCATAATGCCGCCGTCTCAGCCACAACTTATCGACGGATTCATATCGTTGCAGTCTCGCTCTCTGTGTGTGTGTGTGTGTGTGAGGCAGGTTCTTATGTTCGTCGTCTTGCCGCTTTTCGGTTTCTCTTTCGAGTCTTGAGTTTTGCCGCAGGATCTGCGATAAATCACTTTGTACATCAGAATCAATAATACAAAAAGGAAGGTGTATAAATTGAAATGTTGATGTCTTCATCGACAACATGAGCGGCATTTGATCTGAGAATTCGTTACACTCATGTAGGTCGAACATTTGATGGGCAGGTAGAGAGTTCTAAACTTTGGGTTGAGTCATTTGCTTGATTTATGTCGTGAGCAGTAAAAAAACAAATGTATTGCTCGTTAATGTGGCTTAATTGCAGGCTATTGATAAATTAGTATTTGTGTCGAACGCACTTCATGCAATTTGAACTTACCGCTTAATTTTCAGCATTGACCTGGCAGCACTTGTTGCTGGGTCACACTTTTTGCTTGGCTACACTTTCTATTTCAGTATTTTATGTCGTTTGAGCGTATGGTATTTTTGCCTTTCCCCTCGCATGGTCACACAACACTGCTTTTGTTGTCAGTCTGGCAATACTTGCAGTATATGCTTCTGCAAGCATCAGCTGTCCGGTTTTTTGTTTGAAATTAAACATACAAATTTTGATCTAGTGATCTAATTAATAAAGGGAAATACATTTTCGGTTCGTTTGCCAGCTATACTTCCAAAATTAATTGTGTGCGTGTAAATGTAAAAGGTAAGTCAGCTTTTTTTCCACAAAACAATTGCAAAACAACGCCACGCCGGCTGCACAAGGGCAACAACAACAAGAGCAGCGCTGCAGCAGCAACTAAAGCAACAGCAGCATCAGCAGTAACAACAAAAACAACATTGGTAGCAGGCATTTACGCGGGCTTCGTTATATTTAAAAGGCGGCATCGCCACAACTATTTTGGCCAGCGCCCAGCGATCTTGTATCCATTGATAGGTCTTCTAATTAAATGGTCGATTAACGAGACCAATAGACACATCACGACCAGAGCGATTAAAGCGAGCGTCGCATTGTCTTTCTGTGTCAGATGGGTCAGAACGACGGGACGCGGGACGTGGGGCGTTGATCTTGGTGCTGTGCCATGTCGAAAATAGCAGCCATTGACAACGCAACAGACTCGCAGCGGAGACACGACTATCAAACTATCTATTGTTGGCTAAAACCGTGGCAGAAGTTAATGGCGTTACACAGCTGGCAGCGTTATCATTATCACATAATCCAAACAAATTGAATATTTGTATATATATTATTAATTTTGAATCTGCATCCCATTTGCAGCTATCAAAATTCTCTGTGGAAAAGTTATGGCACAGATGACAACTGAGAAAAGGACAACGCCAGCGATGCGCTCACATACGACACCCGTTGCGGTCGCTGCCGCTGCCGCCGCCGCTGCCTCTGCTACCAAGGAGAATACGCGACAACGTGCAAATCCATCGAATGGTAAAGGCATCGAAATCTTAGACTTTCATGAATCCTGGCTAGAAGAAGTTGAACTCTATAAGGATAAACTGGTCACGTGCAAACAGCTTTCTCATCACAATCATCAATCATCGCATCAATCATCGCATCAATCATCACATAACTACAACTATCATAATAGCCCTAGAAGACTCTCCAGTCAAATGCGCAGCTCAGCCGGACACGCTACAGTGACAACTGCAGCAAGATCCCCGAAAACTCAACAACAGCAGCAGCAACAACAACATCAGAAATCACCAACGCCGCCTAGGCGTTCAAAGATAACGGATGCTTCAGCTGCTGCCGTTGCCACTGCAGCACCCGCCAAGTCGCCGCCACCGCGTCTCACGCCCAAGTTGAACTCTGTGCCAGCGCCAGTTGTTGGCGTGCTACAGTCTGAGCCATATAAAAAAGTTCAGGTGCGTATTGCCGCCAGGCACGTGTGGAAGTGCATTAACTAACACCACCAGCTGATCCATTAGTGGTTTTCTTGGGTTCTGTTAAACTATGTTTTCTGTTATCGCTGTTTGCATGATTATCAATTCAGTTTACAAATTGTTTGTATGGGGTAAATTAAATGTACAGCAGAGTCACACGAATAAGAACTCGCAGAAATATTTAATTTGTTCAGAGACTTGTAATTGACAGCTCTAAAATTGTAAATAAGAAATCAATTTTATCAAATGTTAATTTTTTGGCATTTTCTTGTACTTTGAGTGAGAATATTCCATATTGTATATTCCATAAAGAAAGAGGATATAATATTGAATTATTTGAAAAAATAATTTAACTTGATGAAATTAAAAGTTTATAAAGATGTCAAATAAAGCAAATGATAATACAAAAACTTGGCAACTAAAAGTTTTCATATTTTTCACGTTTATTTGATTTTTTATAATTTTCTACTTGGTTTAAGTTAAGACAATATTTATATTTTGATTTATAACTTAATGCAATTATAAAATATTGTCATGCTTTCGTTTCATAAGAAAATACAACAAGGGCAGTTTTAACAGACTTATACAATTATTATATTAATATTTTAAAAGGCATAAAAAAGAGTGCAGAATGTAAAAAAGGCTGTCAAACTTAAGCTGCGAATAGTTTATTGTATAGTTAGTTTAAAACTCATTTCTAGGATAGTTTAGGCAACTGTAGTTGAGTTTAAATGATAACTGCATGAATATTCAGTTTTTCGGCTTGCCGAAAACGGCTTAATTGTTTCTGTTAATCGTTAATTGTTAACTGTTGCATGTCTATTTGTGGCTGTTACCCCTCCCAATTGCTTTGGCTGCCATGCTAACACACAGATGCTTTTAAAGCGTGCACGTGAAGATGCTCTTGCCAAAAATGCAACGAATAGCAACGGCAACAGCAGCAGCTGTAAGCGTTCCAATGCCGGCACGAGCTGCCCCAGTGCCAGTCCCCCAAGAAGTGGATTGGCCAAAAGCTCCAGTGCGACGACTATCAAGGCGGCGAGCAAGATAGTCGTTAATACTTTCCATGCCAGCAATTTGCTGAATGGACAGCAGCATGATGAGAAAAGCAAGATATTAACCCAGAATGGTTTAACCAAATCAGCAGCATCGGCGCTGGAGACGAGTCTCTATGCATCTCTGTACGCGCAACCATCGCAGTTGCCACTCCAATATGTTGGCTCACGTATCGCCTCTGGTGAACACAACAGTTACATGGGCGTCACACTGAACAAATGTGTCAGCGTTAACCATGAGGGTCGTCAGAACGATGATGATCCATGTGCTGGTAATATTTGTGCAATGTAAAATAAACAAAAGATTTGAAATGTAATTAATGTGTTAATATCCTTGCGACAGCCATTGACGAGATAACCAGCTACGATGACTCCGATTCGGAGGAGGACTATGTGGGCACACCATTCTATCTAGACGACGACAATGACGAGACAAGCCAGAGCCGACACATTCGCTTAAAATTGGACAAAGTGCCGTCGAAGGCCTCAGTGGCGACCACAACTACCACAGATTCCGAGGCATCTGTATACTATAAGCCAGAGGCAATATTGTCACCCAGTTTATTTCCCAATGTACCACCATATTTGAATTTCACATCGCATGTAGACAAGGGTCCTCCCATGCCTGCCACTTTGCACCGTGTCCTTAAATGGAAACTGAGTCCCGTCATGCCTAAGATTGTGAAACGTGTTGTTCTCAATTCGGGCTTTCGTATTATCAAAAGTGAGTTAATGATCTATCGCAGCATTTATCTAGTAGATTTAATCAATTGTTATAATTTCCCTACAGACACAACCGATTGGATGGCCGTGTGGGAGAAGCACATGAAGAGTCCTGGTTTCCGTACCATACGTTCTCACCAAAAGTACAATCATATGCCAGGTTCGTTTCGAATTGGACGAAAGGACACCATGTGGCGTAGTATTGCTAGCAATATGAAGAAATTCGGCAAAAAGGAATTTGGCATTATGCAAAAGTTCGTAACTATCAGTGTATGTTAAAGAAAAGTTACTTAAATATTTGACTTTTATTTAGATCGTACATAATGCCGGATGATTTGGAGAATCTGCGCCAGGTTTGGCCCAAGAACGCCTCAAAGCTGACGAAATGGATTGTTAAACCGCCAGCAAGTGCTCGAGGCACTGGCATTCGCATTGTGAACAAGTGGAGTCAGTTTCCCAAGGATCGTCCATTGGTTGTCCAGAAGTAAGTGGAGAAAGCTATAGACATTTATATATATATATATATATATATATATATAAATATATATATCTATTAATGCAATTCAAACTGATTTCTAGATACATTGAACGTCCGCTACTGATCAATGACAATAAGTTCGACATGCGGCTGTATGTGGTGTTAACCTCCATAAATCCACTGCGAATCTACATGTTAAAGGATGGCTTAGCTCGCTTTGCCTCGGTCAAATACAGTTCGGAGCTTGGCAATCTGGATGAGCGCTGTATGCATCTGACCAATTACAGCATCAATAAGTTCTCACAGAACTATGCCAAGAACGAGGACTTCAATGCTTGCCAGGGCCACAAGTGGACCTTGCAATCGTTGTGGTCCTGCCTGGAGAATCGTGGCGTTAACACAAAACGGCTTTGGGCCACGCTAAGGAACTTGATCATCAGAGGTATTATAAGCGGTGAATCGGGCCTTAATCGTATGTATAGGCAGAATGTTAACTTCCGGTACAATTGTTACGAGCTATTTGGATTTGATGTGCTGCTTGATGAGAATCTAGTGCCTTGGTTGTTGGAAATTAACATTTCGCCCTCGCTGCATTCGGAACTCCCGCTCGATTTGCATGTGAAAGGACCGTTGATACAAGCAGTCCTCAACACTGCCTTATATCAAGTGCCGCCCAAGCTCAACGAACGGCAGCAGCAGGAGATACTCGAGGAACTGCAGCTGCAGGGACCGCTGGTCCATGACAAGCGCATCTTTACCACCTGCCTAACTGCCGAAGAGGTGCGCAAGCACAATCACTTCACCAGTCGTGCCATTGAGTTCCGTGAGGAGTATGTGGACACCATACTGGACAATCTACTGCCAGACGATGTGCGTTGTCTCATCGTTGCCGAGGACGAGCTGGCCCGTTGTAAGCCCCTGGAGCGCATCTTTCCCACTCCGGGCACACACACGTTCCTGCCGTACTTTGAGAACGCTCGGTATTACAACCGCCTGCTGGATGCTTGGGAAACCAAGTATGCCAGGAATCGTGAAGTGGGTATTGGAATATTATCACGACTGTGCAAGGAGAAATATCATTTACAAGTCTCCGAGGCAGCCATGGAAAAGGTGAATATATTTTAAAGTATTAATCCTCTAGTCGGTTTAATTAACACTCTGCTTCTCATCTAATCTTCAAACAGGAACCCAATGTGGCCCTCACTGAAATCGACATGCTGCATGTGAAAAAGGACGAAATTCTGGACAATCCGACAAATCTTCCATTAATTAAGACTGCAGAAAACAGCGAAGCGTCGATTACTGGCCCCAAATCCAGAAGTCCAGAACCCGTCATAGATCATTAAACCTCAAGACTGAATGTAAATAGAACTGGCGTTTATAGCTAAAAATAGCCCCATGTTTGTTGTTTCGTGTTTAGTGCATGACAACAGACAAATGAAACTGCAGTCTAAACTAATTTGCGTTCAATATCAATATGAAATAAAGTTCAAACATTTCTGGTTAATATTTCTGCAATATATACATTTAAACTGATCGAATATCTTCGATTTTGGAGGGAAAATGAAGTCGGAATGCAACAATGCAGTATGACTAGAGATGACCGAATATCGATATTAATATACTAAAGTTAGCACACCCGACTAACCTTTTTTGTTCAGACATAATTAACATTTGTGCGGCGTCATTACAAAATATATATGTGTATAGATTGCGAACAGTACTCATCGAAATGTCTTTGCTATACAGTATGTATGTATGTATATGTAAATAGGTCGGATCAGCAGCTGATCAGTTGATAATTAAACAATGCGCAAAATAAAAATCACAGACGTCTCCTGTTATGGGTCGCGAATTCTGTTTCACTAAACGCATATCGATATATTGACTATCGGCGCCTCAATCACGACAAGTATGTATCGATGCTTGGCAAACAGAATGGCGACAACCCTAAGTTATCGGCAAGGCAAACAATGAATGCACGACGTACGACGACGTCTCGTTCTAGAACGAAAACGCGAAATTGTTATTAAAAAGTGAACAGGCGTAGAGTTACGAGCAAGAACCCGGTCACCACTACTAATGCAAGTGCAAGTGAACGCCAAGCAACAGCAACAAATTGCGCGTGAGATTTAGATAGCTTCCTGAGTAGCGTCACGTAGACGGCAAGCAACTTGCAAATCGATATTCACACTCACACACACAAATACACACCAGTACAAACAGTATGGAAAACACATTAGAAGGCGGCGGTGGCGCTGATGGCGAAAATAACATTTTGCCGCTACCCGCCATGTGTCAGGACACCGCCAGTACCGCTCCCGCCCCCTCACTCACCGAACCAACGGTAAGAAGAGTTCGACATTGTATCTAGTAATCTGCCGCCCAATTTTTGCGCCTAATACTTTTATTATCCATTCCACCGCACACAGCCAATGATAAGCAGCGACAGCGACGCAGAAGTGGCTGCGGCGTCATCGGTAATGGAAAACAACAACAAAAATATGCATTTGGAAAAGGAAGAAGAGACCACGATGTTGGGGACTGAGCACCACAACAACAATAATAATAATAATAACAACAACGACAGCAGCACGAAAACTTTACAACAAAAAGAGCAGCTGTCAGGGGGTGGTGATGGCAATGCAAATACCACAACAACAACAGCAACAACTACAACAACAACGAATAATGTCAAAGTGACGGAAACAACGCCGACAGCGACGGTAGCGAAGGCAGCGGCAGCGGCGTCTGCCGAATCAGACAGCAACAAAACGGGTAAGCAGAGCTGCCAAGTGCTTTTTCCCTTTTTGTTTGCTTTTGTTTTGATGCATGAACCAATTTGCTCTCGTCTCTAGCAGAACGCAATCACAAGAAGAAGAAAAAAGATAAGGAACGTGAGCGAGATGAAGATAAGCGACACAATAACAGCAGCGATTCACGCAAGGATCGCGACAGCAATAACAGCAAGAGCAGCGGCAGCAAGTCCTCTACAAATCGACACAGCAGCGACTGCAAACCGAGTTCCAGTTCCTCATCCTCCAGTAGTTCCCGCAGCAAAGATAAAAAGCAACATAGAAGCGATCGTGACAGAGATCGGGAGCGTGAACGTGAACGTGAACGGGAGAAGGTAAGAGAAACGAAAAAAGAGTAGAACAGTTACTGGCAGCTGTGTATGCAGTTTATTATTGTTACTCAACAAATACTAATAATGATTAATAACAGATACCATCGTCATCATCGAGTTGCTCATCGAATTCGCATTCACATCGACGACGCAGCTCGGACAGCAGTCGCGGCAGCAGCAACAACAGTTCCAGCAAGCTGACTGTCATCAAAGAGGAGAAGGAAAAGGAAAAGGAGAAAGAAAAAGAATCGATTGTTGTGACAGCAGTTGAGCAGCAAATCAAAATGGAGGAGCAGAAAGAGAAGGAGCCTGAAACATTAACGGTACTTACTAACAATAAACACATCAAGACGGAAAATGAAATCAAAAGGGAACCAATTGAAACGAAACCTTTGCTTAACGGAGATGCTATCAAAGAAGTGATAAAAACCCGTGAAGAAGTCGCGCGACAATTGAGCTTTAATGTAACAGATGCTGTGAAGAGCAAGGAGAATAACAATAGCAATAATTCGTCATCCGTTTTAATGCCTTCGCCGGCGCCAAAGACATCATCGTCTTCGTCGTCGTCCAATCATTCCTCCTCCAGTTGCAGTGCACGCAAGTCGTCGTCCTCCTCCTCCTCAGCCACATCATCATCATCGAACAGTCATCACAAGACTTCCTCCTCGTCTTCGTCACGGCATTCGTCATCCTTCTCCTCGCGCGATTGTTCCAAATGTTATAAACGCTCCAAGATTCGACGCAGCAGCGTTGGCGTCCAATGCATTCAACATGCGCCCGTTGCAGGTGCCTGGCAGACGGTTCAAAGTTTGCCGCCACCTTCCGCAGCAAATCGTAAAGCGCCAGTTGGCCTTGAAAATCTCAAATACGGACAGTACTTTCAAGTGGAACAGTATCCGAATGGAGGTGCATCGGTTGTGCATCTCTATCAGCATGAAATCGATGCACTCTCCCCGGACGAAATGGAGCAGCTGGTGGATGAGTTTTTCAGCGTATGCTTTGCCGAGGACGAGCAGGGTTATGCGCACCATGTGATGGGCATTGTGCACGATGCCGCGCGCTATATACCCGATCTCCTGGAACATATGGCCGAGAACTATTCCACGCTGACCGTCAAGGCGGGCGTTCTCGGTCGTAACTCCGACATTGAGACGTGCACCATGGCCCAGTACAATGAACAGGTGAGTGTGGGCTTCACAGATCATTGGCAAGATATTTATAATTCGCATTCATTGCAGGTGGTTCGCAATTATTGCCAGGGCACGTTTCGTTATGGACCACTGCATCAGATCAGTCTGGTGGGTAAAGTGCACGAGGAGGTGGGCGGCTATTTTCCGGATCTGCTTGGACGCATCGAGCAGAATCCGTTTCTGTGCAAGGCAAGTATTTTGAAATGTCTTCAAATCGGTTTATAACTAACTGATACTCCAAACAGACAATGCCTTGGGGTGTCAATTCCATACTGCAAACGGATCCACGCCAATCAAACGATGGACCAATCCTGTGGATACGCGCCGGCGAGCAATTGGTGCCTACGGCGGAGTTAAACAGCAAGACGCCTCTAAAGCGACAGCGGTAAGTGCAAATCTTTTAGTTAAATTTATTAAAAAATTAATTCAGTTAACAACTAATATAACAAACTAATCCCTACCTCCCAATCAGCATATTTATATTAATTTGTAACCCAAAATTAAATCAAATCTTATTAATTATTTAAGAAATAAAAACATTAACATTAATCCAAAATTTGTTCTTAGTTTTAATGTTTTGTAGTCTATTAATTTATTATATTATTAAACAGCTGAAATTTACTGTATATTGTCAAGATCAGTAGCAAATATCAAGAAACTGTATTCATAGTTGAATTGTTAATTAATATGCAAGTTTTAAGTACAGAGAATTGTGCTTAAGTGCACATTCTATTATGTGGATTTATTGCATATTATAAAACTAGAGTTTGGTCAATTTACGCCCAATCTGGAAAATTTTCTTGGGTATGCAATTAATACTGTTTGTATTCCATTGGAAATATCTGATTTTTCTTTTAATTTAATTATAATTGGTTAATTTAATTATAGTGTTTGTATCCCATTGGAAATATCTTACTTTATGTTTATTGAATTATTTATTTTATTTACAAAATTATGTTTAATAGTAATACTTAAACATAATACTAATTAACGAGTGCTAACCTAGGCCTTCGACTCGTTATTGAATTAAAACTTGAGACTTATACTCTTTTTGTTATTTAGAAAATATTTGAAATTTGCTTTTCAATTGAGTTTATATTTAAATGAGCCAGTTATGCTGACTGTATTTCATTACATTTAATGAAGAGAAGAATGCTTAATGCAGCATATTTGTAATATTTGTTTCCCGTTTCCCTCAATTAAATTCAATTTATTATCTCATTGGAAATATTTGTAATTTTCATTTAATTTGATTATATTTAATTACGCGAATTATGCTGACTGTATTCCATTGGAAATATTTCCACTTTTCTGTCAATTTCATTAAATTTAATTAAGCGAACAATGCTGTATATGTTTCATTGAAAACATCTGTTGTTTTGTCTCAATTTAGTTATAATTATCTGTATTGTATCTCATTGAAAATATTTGTAATATTCTCTCAACTTAATTATAATTTATAATTATATTAATCTTACATTACAGCACTCGCATCAATGAACTGCGCAACTTGCAGTATCTGCCCCGTCTGTCAGAGGCTCGTGAAACAATGATTGAGGATCGCACCAAGGCGCATGCGGATCACGTGGGACATGGACACGAGCGCATCACAACCGCTGCAGTTGGTGAGCTCTATGTTCAATTTTATCATACATCACATTTACTTTCTATTCGTATCTCTGTTGCTATCATTCCCTCATAATCTTTTGTCAATTTAACTTTCCTCCGCTAAGTGAATTCTCAATTTCTCTAAACTAATCTCTCTTCTTCGCTTCACAGGCATTCTTAAGGCTGTGCATTGTGGACAATCCTATAACCAAAATCGCATCACAAAAGATGTGGTCGCCTTCGCCGCTCAGGACTTTAATACGTTGGTGGAAATGCTGCAATTGGATCTCCATGAGCCGCCGATTTCCCAATGTGTGCAGTGGATCGAGGATGCCAAACTGAATCAGCTGCGACGTGATGGCATTCGTTATGCTCGCATCCAGTTGTGCGACAATGATATCTACTTTCTGCCACGCAACATCATTCATCAGTTTCGCACTGTGACGGCTGTGACGAGCATAGGTAGAGTTTCCCACTTAACAGCATGTAATCCAATTAATCATGTTTTCTTCTTTAGCTTGGCACTTGCGGCTGCGTCAGTATTATCCCGGCCAGGAGGTGATCAACGAGAAGAACAATCCTGTGCTGGCCGAGACGCCGCATTACAAGGAGAAACAAACTATATTGCCAAATCCTATTGGTCACGACGAGCCTGGCAAGCGGACGCCTTCAAAGCGCAGCCACGACGGCAAAGCGAAGCGTAAACCAATTGATCTGGACGGCAAGGAGCGTCGTTCCAGCGAGAGCAGCCAAGAGGATCATTCTTCGCCAGCGAGCGGATCGCCCACACAGCAAACCAAAAGCAACAACAACAGCTGTGGCAACAGCAATACCACGCCTAAAAAGAAACCGAACAAGGACGATTCCAAGATAGATATGCGCAAAATGGTTTTGGATCACACATACAAGCTGAAGGCGGCGGCATCGACGGTCACAGTGATCGACAAGGACAAAAAGCCCGCCAGCAAGGAGAAGGAGAAGTCGTGCAGTCGTGATAAGGATAAGGATAAAGATAAAGACAAAGATAATGATAAGGAGAAGGATAAAGATAAGGATAAGGAAAAGGAGCGCAGCAAAAAGGAACATAAATCGGAGACACCAACGCCTGCAAAGATGCCACGCCTAAATAACGAAGTTAACACACCAACAGCTGCTAATGCCGCTGCCACAACTGCAACGCCACTGCCAGCCATGTTGCCGGTATTGCCGCTTTTGCCTCTAGTGCCTCAGACGCCCTTCATGCATCGGGAAGCGTACGTCAATAGTTTGAATCAAAAGGAGCCCGAAATCAAAATACAACTTAAAATGGTGTCCGATGAGCCGACAATGACGACGACCAGCAATGAAGTTGTCACAGCACCAATAACATCACCTATACCAACACTATCCTCGCCTCCCGATCCCGTTGAAGATGTAGGCAATGAACTGATTGTGGAGAGCACGCCACAATTGATAGTAGATCACGAGGAGGAGGTGATCGAGTTGTGCGAAGAGCTTATACCATTGGATATACCTCCACCGCCGCCGCCTTCAATTCCCTTGCCAACCACAATGCCTGTGCTGCGTCTCGCACAGCCACCATTGCCAACAGCTGCTCCACAAGTCGTCAAAGTTGTGCTCTCGCCAGTTGTGGGTCGTCTGTCCGCTGTAGTGTTGACGCCTCCGTTGCCACCCATGCCATTGCCACCGCCACCGCCGCCGCCACCACCGCCGGCAACAGCAACCATAGTGGCCACAGCAACTGTCAGCAGAAGCGCCAACTTGCAGAAAACAACAACAGCCAACAACACCACCTACAAAACGTTCAATTTGCCCTCGCACAAGATCATTTTAGCAGGCAGCAGAGCTGCACCAAAAACCGCGTCCGTAACACCCGTCGATCTGCTCGGTTCGATTATGGCCAGCATGGACAATAAGCCCAGTATAATAACAAGCTCCAGCAGCTCCTCATCATCCGCATCTGCAACTGCAACTGCCTCAGCGTCAGCCTCAGTCAACAACAACAACAGCAGCAGCAGCAACAACTCGACAACAAACTCCAACAACAGCTATTGAGTGTGTGGCAGCTGCAACAAAGAGGCTCCTCCATTAACACTATTAATTATTGCAGCTACAAATTGTGGCAAATTGTTTTCTGTACATTTGTTCGTTTCGGCAACTTGAGAGCAACTTTTAAGCGTCTAACGCAACTGAGAACCTTACGAGTTAGCCCAAAAATTGTTTATTGTATATATAGCAAAGGGGAAATAAGTATATAACACATACACACACAACACACACACCCTACATATTATATTTGATAACTGTAGAGAATTAAGCTCAAAAAATGCTAAACACTTTTTAGACATGTAGATTTTTAATTTATTATCGCAGGCACTTTAAGATACACACATTGGCAACAGTTAGACAAACTTTGAGATACTTTAATTATATATATATATATATACATTTATATATATCTGTAAATTGTTTTAAATTTTGCGCGCAAATTGGCAGAGTATTTTTTTTACAAGTCAGAGTGCGCCCAGTTATTAATTTTTTTTGGTTTTTCCTAATGACATTTTTTGAAGTGTTTTGAGTGTGTGTATTAAAAAGCACACACACACACACAGACCTACACATATATAACGATAATTATATATATACATATATATACAACACAATTATATAATTGTAGTTTTTAAAGCCAACGCACGTTGAAGAAACAATAAAGATTCGGATCGTACAAAAAATCAAATATATAATCGTATTTCCTTTGAGTGTATAAAAACAAAATATGTGTAAAAGCTACAAATAATACATATGCAATAATTATTTAATAATTCCATTTAAACTACGCTTAAAAAGCTTTAGAGCCCAACCCAAAAGTAGTTGAAATGCCGAAGAAGAAATGCATTCGTAGATCGATTTACAACTTGGCACGCAGCTCATCAATGCGACCTTGTGCGGAGCGTTGCAAGTCCATCAGCTTCATGGCGAATCCCATGTTGCCCTGTATCTTGATCTTGCCCTGGAAAAAGGCCTTCTGCGGAGGCAACTTGCCCGTCAGCAGCTCGAACACATCATCATCGCTGATGATGAAGGTAACATCACATTTTTCTGCAATTGGTAAAAGGGAACATTCTGTAAGTAATGTCGCAGCATTTAACTGTTCGTTACTAACGTGTTCCATTAAAGATGACCTTGCCCTTGCCCTGCTTGGCATCGATCACCCAGAAGCCGGTCTGCCCCTGGGGTCCATTGTTCACCTTGAAGCCATACACCGCGCGCACCTTTTCAATCAGATTGTCCTTGTCCTCCTGCATCGCCTGTTCCAGCACCTTCAGCACCGCCGACACCTTAAATCCCTCATCGCTGGTAGCCAGCTTGGCAGCCGCAGTCAGATTGCGTCGGATGTTGCTGGCAGCCGGGAAGCCCAGACGATAGAGAGACACGACAACAGCGCCTCCCAGACCCAGATTATGCTGCAGGGCCAGCTCCACATTGGGCACCTGCCGCTTCTCGGCCAAGCCACGCAACTGCCAACAGAGCTCGGCGCACTGGGCCAAGCCTGTGGCTCCCAGGGGATGACCCTTGGAGATCAGACCTCCACTGGGATTGACCACAAACTTGCCGCCATACGTGTTGTCGCCGGCATCGATGAACTCGCCAGCCTTGCCCTCTCCGCAGAGACCCAACGCCTCGTAGGTGACCAGCTCGTTAGCCGAGAAGCAATCATGCAACTCCACAACCTGCACATCCTGTGGCTTGAATCCGCTCTTAGCGAACAGGCGCTGAGATGCCAGGCGAGTCATGTCGTAGCCGGCAATCTTCATCAGGCTCTTGTCGGCGAAAGTCGACTCTGGATCACTGGCCATTTCCATGCCCACAATCTCCACAGCTTGCTTCTCCAAGCCATGACGACGCACGAACTGCTCTGAGGCCAGAATGGCAGCTCCAGAACCATCAGAGGTGGGACAACATTGCAGCTTGGTCAACACTCCTTCGACCACCTGCGGCGACTTCATAATCTGTTCCAAAGTGTACTCATCACGGAATTGCGAGTAGCTAATAATAGGAAAACGAGATAAGATTAGCGAATACCACATATTAAGATTTATTATACCCGATAATTCATTGCACTTACGGATTATTGACGGAATGCTTGTGGTTCTTCCAGGCAATCTTGCCAAAGTGTTCGGGCTTTGTGCCGTACTTCTTCATGTGCTCCTTGCCGGCATTGCCAAAGATCTGGGCAGCCATTGGGCCGGGTCCAATCTCTGTCAGGTTTCCCATTTCAGAGATGTGACGCTCCATGGGGTTGGCGCGATCAAAGTACTTTAATATAAAGATAGATTCATTCGCTGTACAAGGTAACTTGGAGTTTTTCACTTACCTTTGATGATAAGGATCCGCGCTCCATCTTCTCAAAGCCAAGAGCCAACACGCAATCCGCATTGCCGGATTCGATGATCTGCTTGCCGAGATACAAGGCACTTGAGCCCGTGGAGCAGTTATTGTTCACGTTGTAGACGGGAATGCCTGTCATGCCCACCTCGTAGACGGCGCGCTGTCCGCAGGTAGAGTCGCCATAGACGTAGCCGACCACAGCCTGTTGCACATCCGTGTATTGCAGCTTGGCATCCTGCAGCGCTTTGGTTACCGCCTCCTTGGCAAAGTCCGGATAACAGACATCGGTGCGACGACCAGGTTTCTCGAACTTTGGAAAGGGCAAACGCAATAGATTTAAATTATATTCTTATTTATAGCAAGAGCAGTTTAATCGGAACACTAAAGATTACGCTTATAGCTAGAGATTTTGATTACTCGGCAACAACACTTTGACTTCTTCTTTGACCGAAGTGCACTGTAGTTCAAAGTCCGATAATTGCGATAATTGCTGTTTTAGGCGAGGGGGGAGTGTAAAGCAACCAGTCTTACAGCCTCCTGAGACCGGACTTCTCTTTGTTGCGATTGCCGTTTTGTTTATCTGTGTGTGTTGTTTATATTTATGTTTTATTCGTATTTACCTTGGTCATGCCGACACCAACAACATATACTCGGGTCCTGGTCATTTTGTGGCTTAGTTTATTATTTGCTCAGAATTAGCAGAGAAAAGTGCAACCGTTGCGACTTGGCTTTAATCAATTACTAAAATGTTACTTGATGAAACGGGCGAAACAAATAACAGACAACTAGAGTTTGTTTCGTTCAGAATAAGTTCAAGTGAGCGAACAGTTCAAATGAACAACTAAACTTGTTTGAACTGTGAACGCAACTGTTGAGTTAATTAAGCGTACAAGAATATACATAAATTGTCCCTATTTTGTCTGTGACATCATATTTAACCAGTTTCCATTTATATTGGCAATATAAATAAAATAATAGATCAGTTTCCACTTGATTGTTTTTTTTTTTCAGTTTTAAATATTTTAATATCGATGCTATCGATAAATATTCATATAAAATAAAATTAAATTAATAGCATGACAAATGCAAGTGGAAATGTAAATGAGAGAATGTTACGATAACACAGTGAGATAAGAAAT
This sequence comes from Drosophila histrio, assembly GCA_958299025.2. Taxonomy (NCBI): domain Eukaryota; kingdom Metazoa; phylum Arthropoda; class Insecta; order Diptera; family Drosophilidae; genus Drosophila; species Drosophila histrio. The sequence continues at coordinate 28,056,937 of OY282580.2, read as the reverse complement.
ATACGTACAAATCAGATCAAGGTGAATTCACAGTAATGTGACGTATTCCGGTCCCTTAAATAATTTTACCATTCGTGCGTGATTGATTGATTAAGAGCAGCGTTGCCAGAATTTCAAAAGCTGAAATAGCTAATTTGATTCATAATAGTAGCTAGAAATAGCTATAAAATATGTACTCATTATTTTTAGCGCACAATCCGCTCATTTTTTAAGTCTATGCTGCACATTTTGTTATCCGTAACATTTGATAAAATGCATAGCACTATTTTATTTTCTTAATATTTTTCTCTTTCTGTTTGCTCATAATATTTTCAACAGACAACTTATTGATTTTCTTAAGAATATTTAAACTATCCGGTAAACTATACCAATAGTCAAGTAATTGCTTACAATAGCCATATTTCTAGTTAATAGTATTGTTTCAAATGTCTAGCTTTTCCAATATCTAAGTCTAGCTATAAAATAGCTAAAATAGCAACCCTGCTTAAGAGCAACTGTGTTGAATACGTCACCTTATAGCAAATTCACCTTTGCCCAGTTGAACTGGTTCATGAACGCAACAGGTTATCACGTCTGCAGTTGTATATAAACCGGACATTCGTTTAGTGATCGCCGGGAACAACAGACGCAACACAATAAAAATGACCAAGACAAAAGTTTACGTTATCGGTGTCGGCATGACCAAGGTGCAAAGTGTGAAGTTGACCTTTGATATCGCCTGTTACATGTTTTTCTTTTACAGTTCGAGAAACCTGGTCGCCGCGCCGATGTTTGCTATCCCGACTTTGCCAAGGAGGCGGTAACCAAGGCGCTGCAGGATGCGAACATTAAGTACGAGGAGGTCCAGCAGGCTGTGGTCGGCTACGTCTATGGCGACTCTACCTGCGGACAGCGCGCCGTCTACGAGGTGGGCATGACAGGCATTCCCGTCTACAACGTGAACAATAACTGCTCCACTGGCTCAAGTGCCTTGTACCTCGGCAAGCAGATCATCGAGTCCGGCAATGCGGATTGCGTGTTGGCTCTCGGCTTTGAGAAGATGGAGCGCGGATCCTTGTCATCAAAGGTAAGTGTGAAACTCCCAGTGGCCTTGTACAGCGTTTGAATATATCTTTTTATTAAAGTACTTTGATCGCGCCAACCCCATGGAGCGTCACATCTCTGAAATGGGAAACCTGACAGAGATTGGACCCGGCCCAATGGCTGCCCAGATCTTTGGCAATGCCGGCAAGGAGCACATGAAGAAGTACGGCACAAAGCCCGAACACTTTGGCAAGATTGCCTGGAAGAACCACAAGCATTCCGTCAATAATCCGTAAGTCTGCAGCAATTCGAGTCGAAAGTTCATTTGAACCAGACGGGCTTATCTTATCGCAATTTAAGGGGGCCATCCTCTCTGTGAACATTGGCCATTCAGTTTATCGCTGCACTTTACTTTCTGTTATCTATATCAGTCGCTTTTTTACAGCTATTCACAGTTCCGCGATGAATACACTTTGGAACAGATTATGAAGTCGCCGCAGGTGGTCGAGGGAGTGTTGACCAAGCTGCAATGTTGTCCCACCTCTGATGGTTCTGGAGCTGCCATTCTGGCCTCAGAGCAGTTCGTGCGTCGTCATGGCTTGGAGAAGCAAGCTGTGGAGATTGTGGGCATGGAAATGGCCAGTGATCCAGAGTCGACTTTCGCCGACAAGAGCCTGATGAAGATTGCCGGCTACGACATGACTCGCCTGGCATCTCAGCGCCTGTTCGCTAAGAGCGGATTCAAGCCACAGGATGTGCAGGTTGTGGAGTTGCATGATTGCTTCTCGGCTAACGAGCTGGTCACCTACGAGGCGTTGGGTCTCTGCGGAGAGGGCAAGGCTGGCGAGTTCATCGATGCCGGCGACAACACGTATGGCGGCAAGTTTGTGGTCAATCCCAGTGGAGGTCTGATCTCCAAGGGTCATCCCCTGGGAGCCACAGGCTTGGCCCAGTGCGCCGAGCTCTGTTGGCAGTTGCGTGGCTTGGCCGAGAAGCGGCAGGTGCCCAATGTGGAGCTGGCCCTGCAGCATAATCTGGGTCTGGGAGGCGCTGTTGTCGTGTCTCTCTATCGTCTGGGTTTCCCTGGCGCATCCAAGGCCAAGTTGTAAACTCTGATTTGTTAGATTTTGTAAATATATGTTATTAACGCGTTTCTTTAAATACAAATTGTCAATTAATTCCGCTTGGCTTTCCGCTGGGGAGTTGAGTGTTGACGCTTACAGCGACAGCAGAGTGTCCAGAGTCCAAGGAGCAAAAGCAGAGCAGAGGCGATGACCAAATAGACGTCCAAGGAGTAGTAAACAAAACGACTCAGGTGCACAGCGCTGGACTGCAACAAGGGGGCACCACGAGTCGCTGCCACATGCTCCACCCACCAGACGGCGGTGTCCAGCGGCTTCTGCGGACGATTGTTGTAGGCAGTGGCGATTCTTACGGCATTCAACTTGTACTTCGCATCCAAGGCCTGCGACAGTGCCTTAAAAACCGACTGCTCACTCAAGCTGTCAAAGTCCAGGTGCACGCCCATACCCCGATGCACGAGGGCGGCGACGTTTAGGAACTGATCGCCAAAGATTGGCATTCCAACGATCGGAACTCCACAGGACACGGCCTCTGTCAGGCCGAGCAAACCTCCGTGTGTGAGGAAGGCCTTTACATTGGGATGAGCGAGAATATCTCGTTGTGGCAGCCACTTCTTGGTGTGCACATTGGCAGGTTGAAGGGGCAGCGTGTCGTTCTCCCACTTCCAGATCACTTGCTGCTTCAATCGCGCCATGGCACGCAACAATCCATTCCTCTTTTCGCTGCTCAGGGAATGGGCTTTCAGCTGAGATCCCCAACTGATGAGTATGACGCCGTGCTCAGCATTATCCAGCAGCTGCTGTAGTTCATCATCGAGGGGCTTTTCCTTTTGAATGTGCACGCCGCCCACTTCGATGACATTGGGTGGTAGTGGCCTTGGTCCGCTCAGCGAAAAGTGCTGATTGATGAGTATCAGGGAGGTGTTCTTCACCAGTACCGCGGTGGAAGGTATGCCAGGACCGAATCTCTGACGCAGCAGCGCATCGGCAGCAGGCACTGCCAACAATCTGCAAGAAAAGTAGGCTAATTGTTTAGCTGTAATCTTTGCCAGAGTTTCCCACTTACTTATAGAGCCAATTTAAAGTGTGTGTTGTCACCCAATTGCCAAGTCGTCCTCCAAAAGACATTTCCTGGGATTGACCTAGAAACAGTGCTGATATATAGGAGGGTATCAGAGGAACTCCCATTCTCTCGTAATGCCAGGGCATCAAAGCGGAGCTGCAAAGTGCCACGACGGGCGCCTGCAATTTGTATGCCACGCCCATCAGGCAATCCGTATTAAAGTGCTCCATTAGGATGACATCATAGTAGCCTGGGGGATTCCTTAATATCTGCTCAAGTGCCTCCCCATTAAGCGTGTCCCTGCAGGCATCCTTGCCAAAGGTATAAAGATGGAAGAAGTCCACGTAGGGAAGGAGAAAAGACAGACGACGTCCCTCAAATATCTGCGGGAAAGGTTGTATCTTATAGTAACACTCATGGTCAAATTAATAAGTACACTAAAATGTTTTCAAAAATTAGTTCAGCGTGTAAAAAGAGTAAACTAATTACCAAATATCAAATAAAAGCTTATAGAAATCTATATTTCAGTAATTCGTCAAAAACTTAAATAAATTAGTGTTTAATAACTTAAGTAAACTAAAAATCTCATTGACAATTGACGAATGCTTATTTATGATTCACCTTCTTTACACAAGATAAGTTTATTATTTTATCCAACCATTTCGCTGAAGTTTTCAAGATTAGGTTAGGTTAGGTTAGGTTAAGATTAAGAAAAATATTGCTTCTTTTTGGTTAAAAATTTAAAATATATTTTCTAAAATTTAAGCAGGGATTTATAAAGGAATATCAGTTCAAGTTTGTACCGGATTACAATGGATTTTTGAAAAACTTCAAAATATTAGGAATCAAAATGTATTAATAAATATTTATACACACGTGCAACTATGTATCTTATCGTGATACTACAATTTGAAGTACATTCTTAATATAATCAACACTTATATAGAAAACAACAAAACAGTTTTCGAGAAAAGTATTGGGACCGTACCGGTAAAAACAATTAGATTTTGGGCTGTTAGAAAAGAAATGGTTTCGGTTTCGATACTTAATTTACAAAGAGTTATATCCGTGAATGTTTTCGGTTTCAATTTCAGTGTTATTCCTTGAATTCAAGGCATTAAAACAATTAACATAAATAGATAATTATCTATGTAAAAAGTGCGGCAAAATCATTTAAAGTTGCATTTAAAATTTTTAATTTCAAACACAAAAAGAATGTTAATGCACTTATTATCAAGAATATTCTCGTGAATGTACTTGCATTATATTTGATTACAAATAATTCTTAAACTCTGACACAAATACTCACATCGAAATCAAGTGTAATGCTGAAATTGACACCAGCTAGAGGATAGTCCGTGTATCCGGTTGGCGGTTGAGCATCCGGAAAAGTGCTGACGACATCGACGGTATGTCCCGATTCGGCCAGACGCCGCAGGATCGGATGAAAGAACTGAAAGTGGCTTATGGCCGGATGCGGAAAGAGGCCCAGGATCTTTAGGCCCTGACCAAAGCCAAAGACAGCAAACAACAACAGCACTTTGCAGATAGTATTTCCATTCATTTTTAATTAATTCTTCAGAATATTTCGTAATAAAAATTGTATTTATAACATTACAGCTATAATTAACCTCTAGATAATTTTTGAACTTTTCTTTTGAAATTGAATGTGCACAAGACAGTTGTGTAATTGGCGAGATTCAGCGAACAACTGCAGAATGTGTTGCGATGAGAGTCTAAGGCAGAAAAGAAATTATCACAAGTTCAACGACACGGGGAGAGAATTCTGAAAATTATATTATATATTAATAAATTATAATGAAAACAATCAGAATAGAAACGAGTCGGTATTAGGAGCGCGCGCGACTGTAGGATACCCTGTGCAAGTCTTCAAAATAAGTATTTTGAGCTATAATCGAATATAAATACTATATCGATTGGAATAGATTTTGCATGCGTCAAGATTAAGTTTTTCTGATATACTTCTATCCTCTGCTAGGGTATAATAAGAACGATATCAACAGTATGCAGATTAAAGGCGATTATAATTCTCAACTCAGAAATAGTAAATAGATTTTAATTGACTAAAGATAATGTGTCTACTTATATTGAAGGCGATTATAATTCTTAGCTCAGAAATAGTAGATAGATTTAATTGACTAAAGATAAAGTGTCTACTTATAGAGATGGGCAGTACTGTTAAATTTCCCATTGTCTTTTCAACAAACACTAAATAGATAGCGAAACAATAAATACCTATGTTTATACAAACATTCATGCTCAACAAATATCTAACAACTTCAAAAGAAATAGCCTAAAACCTAGAAACTATATTACCTTATAAAAGACGGAACTATCGAATCTGTATAAAATTATGCAGTTTATGGCCGCAGACTTTTGTTACTGTCTTTTAAATCGAAATCTCTATAGATTTGTGGTGCATTAGGAAATTAATTTAAATTAGAAACATTTTAGTATAAAGTATAGTATTTAACACTAATAAAATCATAGAGTTTTAATTGTCTTATGTTCAAGAAACTTATTTATTTATTTTGTCCAAATCAGAAAATTTCGATAAACATATCCATCAATTCTCTTAAGAAATAATAGTATGATATTGTAATTAAAATTATTTGATGAGGATAATAATCCAAAGAAACTTAAAGGAAACTGTGATCTCTACATATTCGGAACTAAAGTCTCTGCAATAGAAGGACATTGAAATATAACAAATTACAATTTAAAGGAAAATTTACAAATATTTTGTGATCAAATTATTACAAGAAAACATTTCAATCAGAAGAAGTTAATAGAGAAGTTTCATTACTCAGGTATTTAAAATTAATAATAGCACGATATTGTGATAAAAATAAATGTTTGCTATTAGGATAATCACCATATAAACCTATGTTCACTATATTTTCGGAACTGGAGACTCTACAATGGAAGGAAATACAAATATAAGATATCAAAACTTATAGCAAAATAAAGAAATATAAAGTAAATATATAAATACACAGAAATCATTTGAAAGTAAAGACGTTAATACAGAAGTCTAATTTTTCACGGGTTTAAAAATATCCATCAACTCTCTTAAATGATATTGTGATAAAAAACATAATTATGTGATTAGGATAATAACCATAAAAACCTTAAAGGAAGCTAAGTTCTCTATATTTTCGGAACTGGAGTCTCTACAATAGAAGGACATACAAATGTAAAATATCACATAAACTAGACGCGGATTAATGTCGACTTAATCCTGCTTGTTTTTCTGCGCTGGTCGCTTGCCACGACAACGTTGGATGAGGGACATCCAGCTGGCAATAACTATGGCCAGAACAATGCCAATAATCAGGTAAACGTCCAGTGAGTAATAGACAAAACGTGACATCTCCACGGCACTGGGTTTGATCAGGCCATCTCCACGCGTATGAGCGACATGTTCCACCCACCAGATGGCAGTCTGCAGAGCCTGCTGTGGTCTGTGATGGAAGGAATGGGACACGGTCTTGGCGGCTTCGGCATGTCTGAAAAGCAAGATAAAGGATTGAAGTAAACATCCCGTGGAGATAGCAAGAGTAACTCACTTGGGATCCATGGCACGCTTCAGAGATCGCAACACGCTATTCTCGTTGATATCCTCATAGTGGAGGACCACGCCCATGCCACGTTGCACCAAGGCGGCGGCATTCAGGAATTGATCTCCATACATGGGCGTGACAACGGTGGGAACACCACAATATGCCGCCTCCGAGCTGCCCATTAACCCGGCGTGTGTCATAAACACCTTCACGTTGGGATGACAGAGTATATCTCGCTGTGGCAGCCACTTCATGATGTGCATATTGGACGGCATGTTGGGCAGCGTGTCGTTCTCCCATTTCCAGATCACTTGCTGCTTCAGTCGCGCCACGGCACGCACAATTCCATCCCGCCTGGCAGTGGACAGCGAATTGGCGCGTATCATGGAGCCCCAACTGATGAGGATGACACCATCCTCGGCATTGTCCAGCAGCCGCTGAAGATCGGCACTCAATGGCTTCGATTTCTGGATGTGCAGACCGCCCAGCTCGATGACATTGGGGGGCAGAGGCTTGGGACCGCTCAGTGAGTAGTGTTGATTCACCAGGAACACTGAGGTATTCTTCGCCAGCTCACCCACCGAAGGCATGTCGTGACCAAACTTATATTGCACAAGTGCATCCGCAGCGGGAATCGAGTACAATCTGCAGCAAAGCAAATAAATGATAAAAATATCTTTGTTATCAATTGTAATTTTACCCACTTGTACAACCAGTTGAGTGCATGGAAACTAAACCAATTGGCCAGACGACCACCCAAGTTCATGTCCTGCGACTGACCCATAAACAGTGCTGGAATATGCGAGGGGATTATTGGGGCGCCCATTCTTTCGTAGTGCCACGGCATCATGGCACAGCTGCTCAAGGCGACGATGGGCGCCTGCAGTTGATATGCCACGCCTATCATGCAATCCGTGTTGAACTGTTCCATCACGATGACGTCAAAGTAGCCCGCCTTCCGCTTGAGAATCGTTTGTAGCGCCTCTGAGCGCAGCGTCAGGTTGCAAGATTGTTTTCCCCATTCGTGCAGCAAGAAGAATTCCACAAAGTGATTGTAGAACGAACGTTTCTCAAAGAACTGCAGTGATATTGATATAATGGATTAATGTTGTGATTATATAAGCCAAATTAAGTTCACTTTCGCTTTAATTTAGTTCATTATTAAGTTTGTTACGTTGGCTTTTGTTTTATTGTTCGTTAATTGAGACAATGAAATGCTGCGAAACTGAAAGTGAAAGTCAACTTTATGCCTTGTGGCAATCCTTGAGCAACATTAGGGGCATTCCGGCTGCGAACTTGCTTTTTATCAACTAATAAAATACAGGGAGAGAGGCTCGCTCCGGCACGCCGAAGATTTGATACCCTTGCAGTGCTGTGTATTCCATTTTCGACAGATTGTTTCTAAGTCAGCTATATGATATAGTGGTTCGATTTGAACTAAATCTAGTCAGGATGTTAACGACAATAAAAAATACACAATCTGTTAGTTTGGTTGAGATATCTTAAGCTACAACAAGCTGTTTAATACAGAAGATCGATTTTCGAGAGATTGCTCCTATGACAGCAATATGATATAGTTGTCCAATGTGTTCTAAATTTGGTTAGGATGTGTAAGATATTACCAAATGTTTAATCTGTGAGATTGGTTGAAATATCTCTGAAAACAAAATAGTTTTTCATTCTAAAGCTCTATTTTTGAACGAGTTTTTCTATGTCAGCTATATGATATAGTGAACCGATCAAGCAAATTTGTTCTGCCTGAAGCAAAAGTACAGATATATGCTTAGTTTTATTAGGATAACTTTAAAGAGAGACTAATTTGCATAGAAACTTACGTACAGACAGACAGACAAAACTGCCTACATTGATTCAGCTCGTTGTTGTGATCAGCAATATACATATATATACATACTTTAAGGAGTCTGTCACACCTCTCTTAAATGCGTTACACACTGCGTGACAAAATCATAATACTCTCTGCAATTGTATAAAAAGCACTGCTTTGTAATCACAGTGCGTAAACACGCACCAAGCAGTGCAAGCAGTGCGTGCCGTTAAATTTGAAGTTGCTCGAATGCCCCCAATACTGTCGAACACGCATTTCACTTTTATTGCCTACCTTGAGGTCCACACTATTTGTGAGTTTGTCTACGCCGGTAAGTGGAAAATCCTTGTAGCGTATAGGCGGATGTTTGGAGGGAAAGTGGCTCATCACACTGACTTCGTGACCCGCTTCCGCCAGAGAATTCATGATGGGTTGGAAGAAGTGGAAGTGACTGACGCCGGGATGCGGAAACAAGCCCAACACCTTCAGTGGACGACCTGCATCCACTTGGCCGAGAATGCAAAGCGTCGACGCGAGCGTCAGCGTCAGCAGCGGCAGCGACAGCGTACGCCGCATATTTAAGTCACAATGTTGAAGAATTCTGTTAGTTTGCAAAATACTTAAATTAAATTTAGAAAAATCGAAAATAACACTTGTTGCTTTGATTATTTGCAATAATTTGACCTTGGCTGCAGTTTGCATTTCTTTTGCGCATGTCACAAAGAAAAACACAAAATTATGTAAATTTCTTAATAGCTTTTCAAAATACACAATAAACTTACAATAACAGCTGAGATGACACGTCGCTAATTAAGGCAAGATATGACTGCTCACTTTATTGAGCAGCACTTGCAATGCAACAACGATCCAAAGACGTAGCTCAATTAAATGCGTACTTCTGGCTGCGGCAGCGTAGAAATTCACATGTGCTTTGCTTGACTAACGATGAGCGACTGGCAAAACGACGAATGCGAGTTGCTCCACACACAAAGCAGCGATGCTGCCAGCGTTCAGAAGGCAACAAAATTTGACTGTGTGTGTCGGCCGATCAACGGTAATAGTGCTCTGCTTTCTACTCTCTTTCACTTTAAGCAGCGCAGCTCTTCCACCGTCAGTCAATTTCGAGCGCAGCGTTTTTGGCGATTCCATAACTCTTTCACTCTGAGCATCTGCACTCTCTGTGTGCATTTTCGGTCATTGCTGTCGAAAGACCTTGCTCTTAGTTTTCAGCTGCAGCAAGTATGGAGAGAGTATGTCTTTGTATTGGTACTAACCGGCAAATTTGTTGTTTCTTCTCTCAGCAGTTTTCGACATGCAGCTGAAGACATGCGGTGTGCATGCTCTCCCTAAATGTTGACAAGTCATTGATCGCACTTTGCTAATATATGTGCATACATAGTATGTATGTATAGGCAAATGTATGGGTGCCATAAAAAACACGTCGGAAGTTTTTCGTTTTGGGTGTCTCAAACCGGTTGCGTTGCACGAGACTCATAAACAATCAAAAACAATCAACAAGTTGCAGTGTTATTGACTGAATTTGTGCAAACGCACACTTGAAACTTATCGCAATTTGTTATCATCATACTGCTCCAAAGGGAGCTATTGTCAGTGATAAAGTCAGCAACTGTACTTGCTTTTTGCAATCTCACGTGAGTCGTTTTATAATATGGTCAAATGTTCTACTCACTTTAAATCTGCAATTCAATAATCAGACTAAATAATGTCTAGTAATCATTACAAGGCAAAATCAATAAAAATTATTCTTAATGTAAAATAGATAATCATTATAAAACGATTATCATATTCATATTAGTATTGCTAATATGAAATTTAATTACATTGATCTAAATGAAATTTTAGTTGGATTATTGGCAACTGTACACCTACTAATATAACTAGCAATTATATTTTAGAGTTCATCACTTTACATTCTTTAGTTTTCGAAATTCGAAGGGATTATTGGTTTCCAGCTTATTGAAAAGCTGCCAACGCCTTAATACTTCAGCCAAGTAGAACAAGTCCCGACCGTAATATACCCTGTGGCTCTACAAGGCCCCGCTCAAATTCACTCCCACTGTAAATCCCCTGTAATGCGATTTTCCCAATTTGTGGGCGAAGGGGGTGTAGCATCGTGATGAAATTTCCTGCACACATAGACCCCAAAATATTAATCAAGTGTGCCAAATCTCAAGTTTCTAGCTACAAAATGGCTTTTGTTATGAGCATTTTACTTCATTTGTAGGCGAAGGGGGCTTGGCATCCAAAAAAAAGATAAACTTGATCTGCCTGCAAAAATTACCAGTGCTGGGAGACCAAGTTCAAGCTTCTAGCCCTTAACATCTCTAAGGTACTCTTGTTTATACAGATGGACGGACGGACAGACGGATCGACAGATCGACAGACAGACGGACATGACCATATCGACTTGGCTATTGATGCTGATCAAGAATATATATACTTTATACGGTCACCACGCTTCCTTCTGTCTGTTACATACTCTTAACAAACTTAACCTACCCCCACAAGTTATAAAAAGTAAAACAAGTAATATTTCGGAATTGCTTGAATCCGATGACTATATCATTTGAAGAAGATTGCTCAGAAAATCACTTAAATTTGAGAATGAGTCAGCGCTTCATCTTCTACTATTACAAGAAATACAAATCATAAATAAATAAGTTTTTAAAGTGATATTGATAAGTAATAGTCATCATGACGCTGTGACAAATCAGAGAAATAAACAGCAAGCAGCATTATCAATAAACAAACATGATCTCGTATTAGATTTTTATTGTTGTTTCGTTTTGGGTTTCGAACGGGCGCCACAATTGCCACATGCCCATTTAAATAGCCGGTAAAACTGCCAGAGAATGATGAGACAGAATAAAGTGATGCCTAGGCAAAACACGTAGATGTCAAATGATCCGTAGACAAACCAATTGATATGTCTGGCCATGCTTCCAGATAGGGGCGCTCCACTTGTGGCGATTACATGTTCAATCCACCAGATCGCCAGCTCAAGGGGATCTTGGGGACGTTCCCGGAAGGCGATGGTCGAACGTTTCATTTCAGATGCAAAACTGCAATGATATTGAGCATAGTTTACAATTGTAATACTTTTAAATATGTTATTTACATGAACTCACCCCTCGTTTAGTATGACGCCCAGAGCCTGGCTAAGATGAGGCTCATCAAAGTCCTTAAAGTTAACAATAACTCCAAAGCGACGTTGTTCGACGGCGCCAGCATTCAGAAACTGATCTCCATAGAAGGGCGTCACCAGCATTGGAACTCCACAATGAACGGACTCCGTGGTGCCCAACAAACCTCCGTGCGAGACAAAAGCCTTTACTTTTGGATGACACAACAGATCCCGCTGTGGCAGCCACTCGAAGTAATGAAGATTCTTGGGTTTCCCCTTCCCGGTCGTCTGATTTGTCATGCGCATCACAAAAGTGTATCCGGGCAGCTTTGAGATGGCGCCGTAAAGCGCCTGCAACTTGACGGAGTTCAGAGTGCTGGGATTGACCATGGAGCCCCAGCTGATGTAGATGACGCCTTGGTCTGAGGCTTGGAAAATGCGTTCCAGGTGCTGTGCATTAAATCGATAAATAAATCTTGTTATTATTAATAGAACAATCTAATTTTGAAACTAGTATATATATAACTTATAGAATCATTTGTGAAATGTGTGCATGTATAAATATAAGTTTATAATATAATATATTTAAACCAATACAGTGCTTAAAGTATGTACTAATTATGAGTATGAATTTCAAATTTATAGTTGTAATCTATGAGAAACAATTTCAAGATTTTAAAATCAACCAGTCGAAAAGGCTACAGTCGAAACCGACTATGAGAGACCCTTTACTTATTCTTCAAAAATGAAATAACAGTAACAAACTTAGAGACTTATATATAAACCTAAATAAATTTGACGCTGCTCAGATTAGCTTCCGATAATCGTTTATGTTAGACTTGAATCGTTAACATACAATTGTTTATCTTAATTATCAGCGTAGCATCACTCTGACTGATCATCAGCTGATTCATTTTGCTTCGCCTCAACAGTGACATTTCAGCTTAAAAGCGCCATAACAGCGCCATAACAGCGACTTAACAGAAACAGCTACGCCACACGAAATTTTATACTGTACGTGTGCAGGCAGCGCTGCGGCAGAGAAAATCCCTATGCGCGGTGCGTGGCGTGTGCCGACCACTCATGTAATGCATACATACTTTATTAAATATAATACATTGGCATTTATGGTAGAATTTGTTTATAAAAATAAAATATTGTTTTATTTTATTTTATTACTGTAATTATAAATTTAAAATTAAAAAAAAAAAGAAAAAAGTTTGACTTTCAAAAAATAGTTTTCTCTGAGCACTACAGTCATTAAAAAATTTATTAATGATAATAATTGTTTTTTTAGACCCTTTACTTTAAAAAAGTAAATAGGGTCTATTAAGTTTGTCAAAATGTGCGTAACAGGTCGAAGGAAGTCCGGCAGACCCAAGAAGTATATATATTCTTGATCAGCATCAACAGCCGAGTCATGTCCGTCATGTCCGTCTGCCCGTCTGTCCGTCTTTCCGTCTGCCCGTCAGTCTGTATCAGCGCCTAGATCTCAGAGACTATAAGAGCTAGAGTCACCAAATTGGTTATGGTGGTTCGTCTATGGGCTAAGCAGATCAAGTTATTCAAAAAAAATTGAAATCCCATATAATGGGATTAATTTTAAAACTGGAGCCTTGAATTTTGGCATACAGGACAAGCATCGGAGTCCTAATGTATCCTAAAAATTTCATTGGGATCGAATAATAAACTCGGAAGTTATTCAAAACCCAATATTACTCAGCGTCGGCCAAAGGAAGAAGAAGATCATATCCATCTGTCTGGCATCTGGTACCGTGTCGACTTGTCTTTATTTCCTATTGAAGTACAAATTGCACCTACCTGTGGCAGCGGTTTGGCGGATCCCAACTGTAGTCCTCCCACCTCCACCACGTTGGGGGCATAGGGACGGGAGCCGGTCAGCGAATGGTGTTGATTGATCAGCATGAGACTCGTGTTCTTGACGATCTCATTGATCGGTGGGAGGCCGAAACCAAAGCGTTGGCTTATCAACGCGTCTGTCTCGGGTTGTGTAATGTAGCTGAAAGTAATAGTAGATAAGCGAATGTTGACAAAGAACTAAAAACAATCTGGGACTCACTTATAGAGCGCATTGACAATGTGAAAGTGTAGAAAGTTATTGAGACGTGCCACAAAGTCCATTTGATCCGTGTAGGGCAGAAAATTCATGGGCATTATGGGGTTAATAAACGGGGTGCCCATGCGCTTGTAATGCCACGGCATGATGGCGCAACTGCTGAGAGCTATGACGGGAGCATCCAGTAGATGTGCCACGGCGGCCATGCAATCGTTTGAGAAGTGCTCCATGATGATGACGTCATAGCGGAGGGGGGAACTCAGCAGCTGGGCAATCAGGGGGGAGTTCAATGCCACCTTGCAGGAGCGCAAACCCCAATCGTGCAACATGAAGAAGGTGGGCACCTTAAACGGCAACTGTCCCAACAGGGGCGACTCCTTCTCGAGGACCTGTGGCAAGTGGTAAGTGTAATACTTGAGTTAGTAAAGTAGTAATTGATTTCGAGAGCAATTTCGGGTCAAATTGTCATATTTAAATAAAATAAACCCTTTATTCTAAATAAATTAATTTCACTTCAAATTGTTTTATATTATTTATATTAAATATGATATTTAAATTCCTTTGAAAAGGATAAAAATTACAGATATCTTATTAGATTATAATTCCTACATAAATCTATTAAATTTAGTTCATGTTAAGTGTGCGGGTTTAAATCGGAATTGACGAATGACAAAGTTATGCATACACTGTTTTTATCCTAGCCAAAAAGGTTTTAAAATGTATGGATAAGTTTTAGAAGAGCTCATTATCTTTAATTAGAGACTACTCTTGCCCAAAACGGTACCCGCGTTAACGATTTATGCTCAAATAAGCTGAGTTATCTAAAAAGAAATTCTATCTCAAAAACAAATCAGTGAAAAAATTTATAAAATTCATTATCGTATTTATTTTCTCCAAAAGCCGAAAAAACTTAATATTTTTACACAAGTGTAATTTATTCTTGCGTTATTTTGCTGTAACTCCTGAACTTTTATTTATTTATTTGTTGAATAGTTCATCCTAACGCTATAAGCACATACAAGTATATACCATATAATTATTGCTCTAGTTATAATTACTAAAATATAATTTGAACAGTAGTAATGTGTATACAAAGCTTTGATGAACTATACAATAAAATAAAATAAAGTTGTGTATGTATACGTATAAGATATAAATTAAAATTAAAGTAGAGTTATGTTTAGGTGGCTCTTCGGATAGATTTAATTGATAGTGGGAGTTTGTTCCAACTACGAATAACAGCAATAAAGAATTGTTTTTCAGATGAAGACAATCAAAAACCAGTCGGAAAGGCTACAGTCGAAGTCGACTGTGAGAGACCCTTTACTTATTCTTGAAAATGGAAATAAGAGTAACACTAATACTTCCCATAACACGTTGTAACGTCTTCTCCCTGTCTCATAATCATACGACGTTTTAGAATTTGATCTTAATATATAAATATATATATTCTCCCTGTTTCATAATCATACGACATTTTATATTCTCCCTGTTTCATAATCATACGACATTTTATATTCTCCCTGTTTTATAATCATACGACATTTTAGAATTTGATCTTAGCATATGAATATATATATTCTCCCTGTTTCATAATCATACGTCATTTTATATTCTCCCTGTTTCATAATCATACGACATTTTAGAATTTCATCTTAATATATAAATATATATATTCTCCCTGTTTCATAATCAACGACATTTTAGAATTTCATCTTAATATATAAATATATATATTCTCCCTGTTTCATAATCTTACGACATTTTAGAATTTTATCTTAGCATATGAATATATATATTCTCCCTGATTCATAATCATACGACATTTTATATTCTCCCTGTTTCATAATCATACGACATTTTAGAATTTGATCTTAATATATAAATATATATATTCTCCCTGTTATTTAGTAAAAACTAAATTACGAAACTATTAATAAATCCAGACGTTGAATGGCTTTTTGTGTATCATTTAACATTATACCTCTGTCTAGTTACATATATGGACGAAGCCATTAACGATTTATTTATAAACAAACACATTTGTTTGTCCTGTTTTCTGTCTTTTTTAAGAAGAATTTAACCTTTTTTTCCTTCTTTTTTTCGGTCGCTTTGTCCTGTTTCTGTGGCGAGGTGTTGGAAACACTGGTCTTGATATTTTTCGTTTTATGGGATTTCAAAAATTTTCTTTTCAATTTACGGAGGCGGAAGGGGACGTGTCAAAATTTTAACATAAACTTGATCTGCCTAGACCTAGTCTCTGAGATCTAGGTGCTTATACAGATAGACGGACAGACGGACAGACGGGCAGGCGGACATGGCTATATCGACTCGGCTGGTGATGGTCAAGAATATATATAGTTTGTGGGGTCTGCCGGACTTCCTTTGACCTGTTACGCACATTTTTTTTTTTTGACAAACTTAATAGACCCTTTTTACTTTTTTAAAGTAAAGGGTCTAACTAGGAATATTAAGATTATGAGTTCTGCATGACAAATTATGCTCAAACTTATTAAATAGGTGTGAAGGCTCGTGGGTGGTTAAAATTTGATGTAATAGTACAATTGTCCTGAATTCAATTAAAGTCTTTAGCGGTAAGTAAAATATTTTTATGATACCATCAGAAATACGGTCAGTACGCTTTCGATTAAAGATGTAGAGTGGAATATTGTTAAAAGCTACTGATAACTTATGTTGTCTAGCTGAGTCGCACATACCCAAAACTCTACGGGGTAAAAAGGAATAGTTGCTAATTGTGTCTTGGCCACAACCATTTTTAAATTAGTTGCCAGAATGTTTATAATTATATATAAATGTCTTAGCATGCCATACATTTTTCCAAAACCACAATTTACGTGATCGTTCCATGACAATGTTTTGTTGAAAGAAAAACTTAGATTGTTTGCTCGATCAACATAGTTTACATATATGTTGTTCAGCTTAATTGAAGCGAGTTGGTCAGTATTATTAACTCGATTGAGTATTACTATGAATGGGTTATGATGGTTCTCTTACGATTATTAGTATTTGATTAAAATTGAGAAACTATAAATAAAATGATCACACACAACTATTTCTATAATATTTCTTAGTTTAATACTAGTTTATTTTA
Organism: Drosophila histrio; assembly: GCA_958299025.2. Lineage (NCBI taxonomy): Eukaryota > Metazoa > Arthropoda > Insecta > Diptera > Drosophilidae > Drosophila > Drosophila histrio. The sequence goes on along the minus strand of OY282580.2, from coordinate 28,040,026 downwards.
CCTTATTTTCAAAGTTTATTTATTATGGCTTGGGTGGTCCGATTTATGTCAAATATGTCTCGATTTGTTTAATGACTTCAATTAAATTAATTTTCTTGCCGTTAAGAATACTTTGTAAGGAGAAAAGAGATTATATTCGCTCGTTGCTAGATCCTGACTATACATGGACGCATTAAAACTTCCCATCCAAGCTCCCTTAGTTTGTTTGGGCGGCATTATTGATGTGTGTGGTCTAGCGTTGTCCTAATGGAACACAATACCTTTTCTATTGGCCAATTCTAAGCGCTTCTGGTCAATTGCAATCTTTAAACGCTCCAATTGTTGACAATAGAGGTTCGAGGTAAGTGTTTGCCCATATGGAGCAGCACATGGTAGATGATTCCGTTCCTATTCCACCAAATTCACAATATAGTCTTTGTGGCTGTTAGTTCTGGTTAGGCTACCGTTTGAGCTGATTCATGGCGCTTGGACCACGCTCGATTTCTCACAATATTGTCGTATGTGATCCATTTGTAATCCTCAGTCTCCATCCGTTTATGAAATGGGTCGATTTTCTTAAGTTTGGCCATAGATTCCCAGCTGGAAATTCCATCCATTATTCTTTCTTTAGACAACTCGAGAAATATAGCGAACTTTTTCTTTATTGGTCTCCGTGTTTAACTAATTTTATCTCTCAGTGGAATAGAGCTATCAAAAAACGGACTTAAGTGTTTTGTAAAGGGAAATTTCACCTTTCAAGGAAGTCTAAGTGTATATCAGTGTGACTAATAGCTTACAAATCAAAACATACCAAAGTTGAGACACAAACAAATAATGGATTACTTTTTTCCCAAATTAGTCTTACTGTGGGTGAGTTATATATGTGGCACGTTGCAAGTTGTCGGAACCCACCTGTAGATCCACCATATCCGTTAGCAATGGCATTCCCTCAAATACATAGTCCGTGTAGTTTGCCACCGGCTGTTTGAGCGGAAAGTAACTGTACATGCTGATGTTGTGGCCCCGTTCCGCCAAGGTCAAGAAAATGGGCCGAAAGAAGTCGAAGTGACTGTTGCCAGGATGTGAAAATAGGCCGAGTATCTGAGCCGCCTCACTGCCAGCCAACAGGCCCAAAATAAGTATAAGCGCCATACCAATTGTCATGATTATGCTACACCTCAGGCTGCAGATACTTTTTTTGGTATCTGCAAAGTGCTTAAATGCAAAATTATAGCCTTAAGCAAAGATCGTGATCGGCGTTTAACCCACAAGTTTTTTAATGCTATTGTTGTGGCTGCAACGGCCAGTTGCAACAAGTATTGTTCAATTAAAGCTGTAGTTCAAATGGCATTTAGACACTTTGCCGAGTCGAGTGATTTTGTAATGGGTAACCTTGAGTTTTAGCACAATCCCTTAGCGATCACTTGGCACAAAAATAAAGGGAAAATGTAAATGAAAACTGTGTCTAGTTCCGTTATTTGCAACTTGTCTATTAGACGCTTCCAGTCAGACTGAACTTTACTTGTTGCCGCAAGTTGACAATAGCTGTAATGTGACTCAAAGTTAAAACAAATAAAAATAAAAATAAAATAACTCAGATTCAGACTCAGACTTGGACTCAGACCTCTGGCAGTTGGGGAAGGGGCAACTGCACTTGCCACAGAAGCCCAATCAAGTGTGTTTATGTGTGGCAACGTCAACATCGATTACGTTTGACTCTCCGCTGATTCAATCATTGTAATTAATATGCAAATTGCATATGTAATGAGATTTACAGCAATTACAAAGCATCTCTCTCTCACACACTCTTCTCCACAAGTGCAGTACTATAGTTAGTAAAATATTAATTGATTCCGAGAGCGCAAATATAAATAACAATTGCAAAAGCAATTACGAGTCAAACTCTCATATTTGTCAATTTGAAAATGCAAATAAACAATTTATTTTAAATAATTTAATATCACTTTAAATTGCATAATAATTTATATTCAATATTATATATGAATTTCTGTAATATTAATATAAAGTGCATAATTTGGCTAGTTTCTGGGAAATACAAAAATGATAACATTTTATTTGAAATTGTTTAGTTAACCAAAGATTTCATTAGACAAGAATTTATAGTAATAAACTATCTTCCATATAAATATAATATTCTTGCGTTATTTTACTTTAACTGCTGAACATTTATTTATTGATAATTTATTTTGAGTATTAAAGTTAAATTCAAATAAGCAAACTATAAATCAAATTATCACACGCAATTATTTAAATAACATAAATTTAATAATATTCATTTTTAATGATACTTTTTAGCAAAAGAAATATACTATGAAATGTAAGAGTTAATCTTGCAAATAAATTCTAAAAAAGAAAACTCGCATACCCCTCATCATAAAGGTAGCACCGAAATAATTTCAAACAGCGCCCAGAAAAGTGCCATAAATAAATTTTTTAATTTTCATTTGCTGTCAAACGCACCTTTTCCGTAGCATACTTTCGGGCTGTCATTAGAAAAAGGAAGTCTTAGTTGAAACTCTGCGCCAATTGGAAGCTCGTATTTCTTACAAGAGAAATACAAAGGGAAAGAGAACAAATTCAAGAAATGACAAAAGTTCTGGCTGAGTGGAAATCGGGCTTATTAAAATTCACTTGGCTGATAATGGGTCGAATAATAACCATAATTTTTGAGATACTTGCAGTAATTTCAAAATGTTGCACAGTGTATAAAATATCATTGTGAGTGCGCCTGGGGCAAGTCGTTAAAATTAAGGAAATTATTTAATTAGGAAACATTTTCACGTTCCGCTCAATTAGCTGAAACAAGTGAGAAACTTGACTGAGATTTTTTGAGAACTTTGACTGAGAAAACTGGACGATGCTGCCCGATGTCGATGACGATGTCAACAGCTGCGGGGTCGGTTGATGCCTGACAAAGGGGGGTGTGTGTGTGTGTGGGGGAGGGGAAGGAGGTGTGAGGTGCGAGATGGAAGAACGACGCCTGGCAGGAAGTGTTGTGTTTTAATATTTGCGACACGTCATTAAATGCGCCTTAATTGTGAAAATTTCCACAAGCGAAAAGTGAAATGCCAAAAGCAACAGAATTTACGACACATTATCAAATCAAGTGTGGAAAAACTTTTAGAAAATTACACACAACCAACACACACATAGAAGTATCAACAGCTGGCTGAAAATTGAATACCTTTAAGTGAGTTTACTCGACGATATTCCGGAAAATCGATAAGCATCCGAAATTGAAAACGTATCAATTTATTTTAACGTCTTCGGCTTCAGCATTTCTATTATGGTATTCGCTCCATTTTCCACTCGCTTTTTCCCCATTTTCTATTTGCTGATAAACGGCAATAAAATGGAATTTTAAATGATAGCAATCGCATTGAAAAGTCACGAGATAAGCGAAAAAAGAGTACAGGGTCTAAAAAGGGTTAAGGCCAGCGCGTGTCCCGTGTGCGTTTCCTGTGAAAAGTGGCCGGGGCGCATTGAAAATTTTTTCCAACCATTTACATTTAATAGAAGTGCATGAAATGATAAGCGCGAGCCAGTGTGTGTGTGTGTGTGTGAAATTTATAACAAATCAATAAAATGACAATAGGTGCAAACTTTATCGGCGGCTCGTGAGGGGTGGGAGAGTTTAGGGGTGGGCAGGCGGTAGTGGGTTTTAAGGTAGCTGCGGACGGCGTTCCATTGTGCAAAATATTTACCACTGGGAGAGCCGGGGAGTTCCCATATACTACATACATATGTTGGAGAGAAGGGAAGGGGCCACAAATGAAAGTTTTCGATAAACAATTTTTCGCACGGAAGTGCAATTTGAAGTGAATGCTTCGTTTCCATGTCCTGAAAATGCGGAAATTATACAGAGAAAGTTTCTAATACATTTGTTACCGCCAATCAATCGCTTTGTCGAAGGTGTTCTTGATATTGCGTCAAAAGGGGTTGCTTTGATTCTTTATCACTCCCAGGTAAATGCTACGCCTGGCAGGTAACAAAGTTTTGCGTCAGATAGACATATTGCTATCTCAGACGGTAAATTCGACAAGGAAAGCGGTTAGCAGTTTTCAAATTAATATAATAATATTGCAAGTATAACAAAATTCAATGCAAAGTGTTGGCGCAAACTTTGCAGACTTGATTTTAAGTGTGGCATACTTCTAGGCTATGTATAAATTAAATTCAAATGTAAGAAAGATGTAAGAGATTTAAATTTCAGAGTTACGAAAATTTATTTACGATTTAAAGAACATTTTTAGTTATAAGAATATTTTAGACATTATTTAGGAGTTTTCATTGAATTCTAAAATGCATAACTTCATTCAATAAATTTAATTAAATCTCTAACAAATATTTAGACATTTTATAGCAACCAAAGTTGGTTTAAAAAATACAAACAATTGCCTCTGCTATTTTATAAAGTTTAAAAATGAATTTAATTTAATTTAATAAATTTCCAAATGGACAAAAATAATTTGCATTTAAAAATGTTGTATTTTTGGTATATTAATGTATAATATATTTGTAATTAATAAATTTTAAATTAAATGAGATCTATCAACAAACATTAAAACAAATAAGGTAAGGTTCACATATTATTATAAGATATTTATAAATTATAAAAATATTGTTTAAATCGAAGTCTTTTAAGCTAAGATGAAGGTATTTATAATAATCATTTATTGGGCTCAAGTCCATAGGTATAAAGCAAGCTACAATAATTCAATCTGCTGTTGAAATATATAGAACTTGAAACAGATTTGCGCTCAAGAAATTACTTTCAATAGCTTTAATTTCAATTTATTTATTAATTAAGGATTCTTGGCATATCTGAGTTGAAGAACAGGGCACAAATTGATGGCGTGAAGCATGTGGCAGTCCCCATTTGTGACAGCTATTCTCCGCATGTTGCTACTGCCACTTACCCACTGCAGGTGTCTTTAATTGACAGCACAAAACTATTTATGGCCACGTCACGTGATCTATAAACGTTCCCCTCATTACCCCTGCTCCCCCCTCAAGCCATACGCTACATTGATTTAGTCGTAAGCTGCTTTTGACTTTGAGACATTTGGAGCATTCTACCTGCTGCTTCCTTGGTGCTGCAAGGTGTCGTATCGTCCTGGTGTATCGATTAATAAACAAACTTTGAAGTAACCATTACATGAGTAAGTGTGTGTGTGTATATTGTAGCTGTTCTAGCTATTTCCGTGACAGTAATCAATTTATTTTTGGCAGTACGCCGATTGCGTTTCCGTTCCTTGGAGTCTTGCCGAAGCATTGGATCAACTTTTTGGCCAAAGCTCTTACGTTTCATTTGGTTTTGGCGTTGCGATTTCCGCCAAAATGTCGATAAATCATGCTATGGGCCAGCCGAAATAGTTCAACCTCGCAGACAGCGACAAGAATGGAAATTGTAATGGCAATGGGAGAAGAAGAAATAAGTGGTAAGGGCAGAAACTTTGGGGACAGATCCTTTCAGGATGTTGGCGTGATAGATAAGCCTGACAGGGAATGGGTTATGCTTCGCTGTCTGCTTAATCAATCTTCTTTTTGGCAAATTAATTAATTTTGGCCCAAAAGTCGACGGCACGTGACCATCTCTCAAAATGAAGTGAAATCTCTTTAAAATTTTCCCGTCGAGACTCCTTGGAAGCAATAAAATGTGTTGTCCATTTATGAATCGGGGGTCAAGTGCTGCTGGAATTGATGTTTCGTTTATGATTTATCGTCAGTTATAGCTGGGCCCAGTCATCGTATCAGTTCCCCCTCTTGGCCGACAGTTAATGGCCAGCATATTGTACAGCAGCCATGCAAAAACCAAAAGCTAAACTGGGGTTGGGTTGCAATTGTTTTTAGAGCCAACATCGTCATCGTCATGCTGTCATAATCATCAGAAGACAGCATTCATCCATCCAGCCCGTTTTGCAACGCCCACATGTGTCTGGATCTATCCATCTCTCTCGCACTCGCACTCGCTCTATCTCTTACTGTCTCTCTTTCTCTTTCACTGTAGACAACTCCCACTCCCTGCAATCCTGATGTAATAACCATGTTTTCAGCTTGTAATGCGGCAGGGCAACAACAGCAACAGCAACAGAGTCCTTAGCTATTACGACATTGCGGGGGTTAAAGTCAAGTCCCGGCTATAACTGAGGGGGGCGCCCAGGCCAAGAGGGTCGCTGAGGTTCGAGGGTGCGAAGGGTGCGCTACTTGTGCGAGTTGTGAATTGTTTTTGATGTTAAATGTGTGATAATTTAATGACTGTCGACGCCTGACGCATCACAGGACTTCGCCTCGTTCTCGGCCTCGGCCTCGGTCACAATCTGTGCCTTCAAATTGAGGAAGAACATAAGCAATCTTCACTTGAGCTGAGCGCTTAATTTAGTGGAATAATAAAAACGTTTTTCGGGCATAAAATTCTCTGCGGCTGGAGATGATTTGTGCACTTTGGCAACGATGTAACAGATTGTCTTTTAATGGTTTCTCTCTGTTACGTAATTGTTTGGGGTTGTTTTTATACATATCAATCTGAAATTGATTACGATTAGCCTGTGGGAAATCCAAAGAGAGTTATTACTACTTCTAACAATTGTGTTTGCAACTATGCAAATTGCTAAACTAATGCCTATAGTTAAACATACGGGAAATACGAGTATTATCTAAGTTTCCATATCCAGTTATCTTTTCTCTTACTCATCCAACAACTGAATTATTTTGTATTGTTTCAAAGCGATTCAGCTTTTTGTAAAGTTTATTCATCATGTCAAACAATCAATATTAATGCTTAGAACCAGTTCGAATTTCACAAGTCCAAATTCATTTGCATACTTGACTTGTACTTTTATTTCCATAGTCATATTTTCTGTTAGTGATTTAAATAATTTTCTTTAATGACTAATGATTTAGAATGATTAGTAAACTAACCAGTTTCTTAGTTAATTGAAGAAGGAAGTGGAGAGGGAAATTGCTGTCTTGATATGTGTATAATAATTAGCATTATAACCATACGAATACGGACTTTTGACATTAAGTAGTATAGCTGACGAACTATCACAGTTGCTCTAGATAAGGGAATACCCAATTTACATATTCACAATAATATAGACAATAGTCTATATATACAGTAGTATAGATATGGAAAACATTTGTGATATTATACTTACAATGTATCTACAGTGTATATATTTATTTATAATTTATTTCTGCATAGCTAACGAATTAATGCATCAGTTTGTTACAACTTCTTTTTACATTCGTTAGTTTTATACCCTAAGCCCATTAAAAATGGGTATAATGAATTTGTGCAAATCTATGTAACAGGCATAAGGAGGCCTCTTCGATTCTATTAAGTATATACATAGATTCCTGATCAGCATCAATATCCGACTCAATTGACACCTTTCCGTCTGTCTGTCCGTCCGTCAGTTTGTCTGTTTGTCCGTCCGTCCGCCTATCCGTTCGTCTGTATGAACGCGTCGATCTCAGCAACTATCAGAAACTTCAAATTTTTAATATAAGTTTCGAATACCATACGCAGTTCAAGTTTATTTTCATTTTCGATATCTCACCCCCGCCCACGCAAACTGAAAAGACTATCACAGCCTCATATTTTAAAATAACACAGCTTAACTTAACAGACAGTTGAAGTTTAACAAATGCTCAGTAATTTGCTGCAAGTTTCATAGCGATTGATTTAGAAATTAAGAAGATATTAAGGAATTTGTTTTAAGTCCCTTACAATTCACAATTATTGGCCAGAGCGAGAGGGCATATGAAAATCCCATTTACGCAAACGAGAGCGCTTATGATTATCTAATGTGAGCTGTTAGTCGCTTTGGCGCTATATGAACATATTGTCGGTGAAGAAAAGCTGAATGCTACATTGTGTCGGTGAATAAAAGCTAAATGCTACTGGCTAACGTTAAATTAATATTAGCGCTTGCATACATGCATGTTTGTTAAGATAACACAGCTCAACTTAAAATTTGTTGCAAGTTTCATAGCGATTGACCCACAAATAAAGGAGATGTTAAGCAATTTGTTATAAATCAATTATTTCATATTTGTTGGCCAGAGCGAGAGCGCATATGATAATATTTTCCAGCACTATTGCTTAGAAGTTTTCGAGCAATGAATACTCAAACTGATGATTGTAATCAGGGGTGTTTGACAAACCTCTAGCAACCGGAAATCAACTCAATAGCAATTTCTGAAACCGTTTTTCGCAGTTTTCAGATCGCTCAACATTCCATCCAACATTTGATCAAATATCAACTCGTATTGAATTGCGTGTAAGAAAAAGTTATCGAAATAAATATTATAATCTTTTCTCCGCTGCAATGCATAAAAACAATTTTAAATTGGTTACATTTTAGTATGTAATTTTAAGTTTCTATTAAAACATCGCAAACACAACCTAGCAAATGAAAGCAACCACGAAAAGAGCAGCCCTGTAGGAAATCAGGACTGCCATTGCATTGTAAATACTTCGCGGCAAAATATATTTAAATTAATACTTATCAAATTGAATTAAAAGACATTAAATCCTATATATTAATAAGTTTTGTTTCTTATTGGAAGCATGCGAACTATTAATAATTTAGTGTAAAACTATATTTAAATAATGTATTTTAAATAATGTTGCACATTTTATATTATTTTTCCATAGGTAGGGCAACCCTGTCACCGCTTTAACATTTGATTTTTTGCATGCCAGCTGGTTTCAACTGTCTTATGTTGTCAGTCCTAAAATATATATTAAATCTCTAACATTTTAGGACATTCCGAAATTTCGTTCGGTGGTTTTCAAAAACAATTGTCAGACAATAGTTCTAGAGGTTTGTGGGTATTCCCGTGAATATTATAATTAATATAACCGATTGTCTATATGTAGATGTTTGACAATGCTACGATTCTATCATAGTATTAAAATATTAAATACTTTTCGTATAAACAGTCGCATATATATAAACAGTCGCGAAAACATAAATAAAATCTATCCCATTATAAATACATCAAAATAGGTTTTCTTTAAGATCTGCACAGAGTATCCTCTACCGACCGACTTGATATAATATTGTAATGATGATACATTATTCAATTTATGTGTTCTTAATAAAGTTTTGTATTCAATATACAAGATAAATATATTTAAAACTATTTATTGTATCGAAAGTTAAGGAAATATAATTGGTATCCATTAATTGATTAATTTTTAAGTGTTCTTTGCAATATAATGAAGATTGTCTGCTTTAAATGGCAAAACTGTCTGGTTCTTTGATTAGTCGATAGGTATCTATTTCTCAATTTATTCAATTCAACCTCGTATTTAAAAAGAATATGTCCATTCCCGTTTTATAGTCATATCAAGCCATGTCTCAAGTTATAGCCTACTTTTCTATGAGCTTAAGTGAAATTCCGCTCAAAACTAATCAAAATTTATGCAAATCCAACTGAACGTTTGTTTTGCCTTTTTGATTTCGCGTCTAATGTGAAAATATGGCGCATATGAAAATAAAGTGGAATTTGAAATGCGCAAAATGTGGCAAACACCACGCAAGCACATACACAGAAAGAGACACACCCACACCCACACACATTCGCACTCACACACACACACACACACACAGTCCTGATTTGCATATGATGACAAAGTGCTCGCAGACAGCCGCAAACAATGAAAAATGTTTTCAGCCGGCGGCTTTGTGGAACGGATGCTAATAATTTAATTTGCCAAAATGAAAAAAAAACGAATGCAAAAAGATTTTTCGCAGGCCGGAAAATGTTGCAAATGTGACACGTGACTGCGATTTATGTGTTAAAACAGGCGTCAACAATTAATTTGAAATATGTATTTTGTATTTATTGCAATCAAAATGCGAGAAACATTATTATGATTATTCTCATCCTCATCTACAGGCTCAGACTCTGGCCTAGCAGAAATGCAGGGCATTGAACTGTTCCCGATTCTTGGCGATCATATTGTTATATTTGTAGGCCTCCGAATTGGAACTGCAGCCAGATGCCGAGGAGTTCACGGTGAGCCTGGTATTCCGCAGGAAGCTGTCGGCGGGACTGCTGGATACGGCGTATTTGCCGGCAACCAGATCCGTGCTACGCATGGGACTCAGGTGCTTGGCTGCGATGGCCTTGCTGGCGGTACGAGTTTGATGGACCATTTTGTATATAGTTGGTTTTTTAACAGTTACAGTGAGTACTAAGTTAGGGTGTTAGAATTCAGGGCACGCTGGTTAGAAGTGTGAGCACGGAGAATTCCAAAAGGTTGCCGCAGTTGCTGGTGCGTGAACCCTTTTTAGAGGACAGATGCTTGGAGAGACTGCAGAAAGGGCAATTCATTTAGCAAAGATTCCTTAGAGAATTTCAGTTTTAACTCACCTTATATTATTTAGAAGTTTCGCTTTAGTATCTGGTGTCTTCATTGACACAAATACTTTGTCACTTTTTTTTGGAAAATATTTCAAGAGCCTTGTTGTATGGATTTGACCACGTCTGTTGCTTTCTTGGTTGTGTGTTCAGAGCAGCAACTGCGAAACTCTTTTATACTCTAAGCTCGCTTAGCGATTTGAACTTTGAGCTAGTTGAGATCGTCAGTATCATGCGTCCAGAGCGTGTTTGCTGGCCGCGAAACCAGTTGGGTCCAGACATGTGTATGCAAATCTCATCACATTGTTATGAAAACATTCAAGAGATACAAAAAAAAAAAACACTCCTATCAGACAGATAGGAATTGCTGTGCGTCAATTTTGGTAGAAAATATATTCACGTCTCGACGTCATTGTGGACGACGAATGGCAAACGATGCTAAATTTGAGGCAAAATAAAAAATTTACTGGGAGTTCCCTTTGGAAAGAATGTTTTCGAAAGTTAAAAAGAATTGTTAAATATTTAAAGTTCGTATGGTAATAATTTGAAGGATCTTAGGGGAATTTGGGAATATTCCCAAACATATTTAGCATTTCATCTGAGGACATTGTAGCTTAAATGTTGCCAGCTGAATGATTTGCCTCTGCCTTATCTCACTATATATATAGGACATTTTTGAAGTCTTTTGTTTTTGTCGCAATCATAAGGAACCGGTTCAGCCTGGAATATATTTGGGAGCCACACATTATGTGGCTACGCTTTTCAATAAATAATCCATGTGTCTGGCTGCATTTGAATATTGCACATAACAATATTTTTGACAATTACCTGTTTTTAAGACGCTCAATGCTGTTGTTAAGGGGAGTCTTAGCTGGAAGTCAAGTTCAAGCATTGACATTTAAGGCAATAGGAGCCAGACGTTCAAAGTACAAACTCATTTTATTGCAGTCAATAGCCTCAGTTGAACTAATTTGTTTTTAAGTTAAGCATATAATCGATTTAATGTCATGAATATATATTTTATATTCTAATTTCTGGAAATTATTAAAATTCTGTGAAAGTCTTGGGGTTTTTTCTAAATTATTTACATTTTACGTGGCTTAAAGAGAAGTATCTCAAATAATCTAGCAACTTGAGATAGTACAAAACAACTTGGCCTTCAAATAATTCAATTCCTTTGACCTTTTCTTGTCTAGAATATTCTTTTGTTCCAATATTTTTATTTATAGAAATATATTTATTTATTTAAATATAGTTAATTTTATTTATTGAGGGAGAAATCTAATAGAAAAATTATTACTTTGTAATCACGAATTCTATTCTATCTTTAGAGTTAGAGTGATGAGCTGATTTCCATAATTATACTAACTATTTATTCGAATTTTATGGATTTGTTTTAGCTAAATCGTAGGTGGGATCGGTCGGGGTGCGGCCATATAACCGACAATAACAGATTAATATACTACTTAAATACCGTCAACAGGCTTTCAAGCTGATCAGTCTTGAATAAAAATTGGCTGATGCAATGCAGACGGCATTTTTCATCATCAGACAGGCTCAGTATGAGTATTCAATATACATATAGTATATATTCATACATATTTATAACATTCACGCGATGGCCACATGGCAAACTCAAAGGGAAATGCAACAATGTTGCATTAAAATATATGTTTTAATACCCAGATAGAGTTCCTCCGACTAATTCTGATAGATGAAGTATTCCCTAGAATCTACCGGCCGGCCGGTACACATAAAAAAAGTTGACGTAGGTAATTAAACGTATACGTGAGTCTCAGCTGGTTCAGACATCAGCTGGCTGAATGACTATATACTTAAATACATATACATATATATATTCATACTATATCTGTCTCATTATTTTAGCTGTGTTTTTTGTAAATGTTATAAACCAGTTTAATTGGCAACTCTAATTTGCATTCGTCGTCCGTCGTCCGTCGTCAGCGCCACCGTTGAACGAGTTTCTGTCTGTGTCTGAGACTTAGTCTGAGTCTCGGTCTCGGTCTGGGAATGGGGCTTTCTTGGTTTGCTCAGCAGCTATTGTCTCTGCTTGCTTGGAAGTGTGACGCAGTATATGAGACCCAGTAGTTTTATTTTATTTTTTTATTTTTTTGCATTGCATTTGCTCGTTGCGGTATTTAAAGCAGTTGCAGTCATTGCTAGAGCTTCAGTTGAAAGTCGAATTCAGAAGCGAGCGCTATCTTTAAACGAAGGTGCAAGTATCGGGGATTCCTTGAAATAACAAATTTACTTCATTTCATAAATGTGCAACTAGCAAAATTTGTGTGTCAATGCAAACGAATAGCAAACCAAAACTAAACAAGCAATTACGGTAAGTTATCCTAGTTTTTTCTCAATTAATCGATAGTTTCAATTAATTAACTTGTTTGCCTTGCAGATTGGGCAAAAGTCTGTCATCCAGCAAAGGATCACGTACGGGCAATTCGGCCAACAATAAGGAACTTAAGGTGCTGACGCTGCTGCAAACCGTGCCGTGAACTTTGAACTCTGCCCACTCAGCATACAGCAACTGCGCAGTTCAATCTAATTGGAAATTGGAACTTTAAAATTTAATCAAGAAATTTGTAGAAATTGATTTGAGTCTATCTCACCCAAGAACTAAATCCATCATAATGGTTTACACGGAACGCACCGACAAATGCTTGTCGTCCTGCAAGGATAGCGACTGTCAGAGCAAGTCGCCTCCGTCCTCGTCCTCGTCCACGTCGTCGTCGTCTTCATCATCGTCGTCGTCCTCGAAGTCGCCGTCGAGTCACAGCTCGGGCGCCTGGAGCAGTCAGGCTTCAAATGCGGAAAAATGGAAATACAACAATATGATCAAGGATAATCGCGAAAAGTTCAATAGCCTGCACTTCTCTTAAATGGAAACCCCTTTAATGAGGGCAAATACGGGGGAGAATACGGCATCCTTGTGCAATCAATAATGCCAGCAACGTGATTGAGACTTAAGTGATTTTGTTATTTCTGGGTGCTATGGGTTAATTATAGCTTAGTCGTAAACTTGTTATTAATTTGATAATTGAATGAAAAGCCAAAATTCAAAATTTGTTTACAAAATTTAAAAACAGATGCGCAAAAAACAAAACCAAAACTCTTAAGTTGCAGTTTGAATATTGAAAATTCTTTTTGTGGTAAGTTTTGTGGTTTAAATGGAAACCTTTATAAGAGATTTTGAACTTGTGGTTAAGGTAAATGAGCTGAAATCAATATTCAGTTACTAAATATTCGATTTGTGGGAAGTTTTGTGGATTTAATGGAAGCTTTTTATACCTTGTGCCCATTAAAATGGGCAAAAAAGGGTATAATGAATTTGTGTGAATGTATGTAGCAGGCAGAAGGAGGCATCTCCGACCCTATAAAGTATGTATATCAGTTTCAATGGCCGAGTCGATTGACACCTGTCCGTCTGTCTGTCCGTCCGTCTGTCCGTCTGCCTGTCCGTCTGTATGATCGCGTGGATCTCAGCAACTATAAGAGCTAGAGACTTCAAATTTGGAATGGAGGTTCCTGAATACCATACGCAGATCAAGTTTATTTTCAATTTTCGAAATCAAGCCCCGTTTGTTTTAAAACTAGAAAAATCACCATAACATAAGCAATATTAAAGCTAGAGACTTGAGATTTGGCATACATGATAAGAAACTTTGACTTAATGTTTCCAGAAAATCTCAGTGCGATGCCACGCCCCCTTCGCCCACAATTGGAAAAAGCTGATAATAAGAGCAGTTTTATGGCTAGTTTTCTCAAAATACTTTTGTTTTAAGACCTGCACAGGGTATCCTACTGTCGCGCCCGCTCGACAGATCGGCTTGTTTGTCCTGTTTAATAAATGTTGAAACAAAGAGTGCAGTTAGGTTGAGTTGTTGCCCCTGAAGTAGGGAAATGTTTGGTGTTTGATACGAAAATTGAAGCTATGTTGACTTTTCAAGGCGAAAAATGTAATATGGAATACAAATTACAAGAAGTTTAGTGACAGCTCCAAAAGTGAGGTTAGGTCGAGTTTATCATCCGAAAAGTGTGGTTAGCTTAAGCTTTTGATGTTAGAACTGAGAGTACTTGTTGATATATGTAAGCTAGAGGCATATACTAAACTAGACCTAACCTAACCTAATTAGGCTTAGTATTAGGATTCTATTATCACTCGTATGCAACATAAACCCTCTACAATGACCTTGCCACTTGACTTCTATTGGTGTCCATGGCACATTTGCATGAATTGTGGCTATTATCATGATTAGCTTATGCGTATGCACGACCATCCCTTGCTTCTTGCCTTGACGGAACTTTGGGCAAAGTGCACTTAATACACATTAGCTACGCTTATTTGACAGACCCGGCCAAGGGACTCAACGTGCCTCGCTGCAATATTGATGATGTCTGCCCGTCTTTACAAACACCCCAACACCAGGCAATCCAATCCTCCTCCATCTCTCCAACTTCCGTACTATACTCATCACCCTCAGCGATTGCTGGCTGCGTGTGGCGCGTGTTCTGTGTTCTGGCAAGGGAAAGAGTGAGAGGATGAGGAAGAGTAACTGGGGCCGGGGGGTGGGAACAAGTGTATCTCTAACAGCTCAGGCATTACCGCAGGACGACGTCCGGGCTTGTGTCCGGGTTTCGGTCGACAGCATTTACGCATCGGATGGATTAGAAGTGCGAATTTTTATAATTTTTCAATTGTATTGTTTGCCAATGGCCAGATATATATATATAAGTATAAGGCATATAGGAAGGAGTTTATGGATAGCTGGGAGTGAACTGCGGTCGTCCTTTTGACACACGACTGCACAGGGGACAAAGCACGTGGCGTTGGCTATTAGAGACGATTTCCTTGACGGCGCTAATAGAATTTTTTCTATTGACATCTATAAACATTTTTATATTTTTTTCCTTTTCAAAATACTTTTGGGTCTTCCGGCAAAAGCTGTCACCGTGCGACACTTGACGTGTCCTCCGTCTAATTGAAGCGCTTTAGTTTGATTTTTCTCTTCTTTTTTTTTTATTTCTCTATAAAGTATACGTTGTAATTACTTTGTTTCGAAACGCCGGGCGGTCGCTCCTTAATCCTGCCAGGACGGGCCAGAATACAGTGTCGGTTTTGGCATCTTCGTCACATTGCAATTAAAAGCGCCCAGCAGGTGGCAACGACGACCTTTGAACTTTCTGCTCTAAAATGTGAATGTGTCACTTGCAAGGATTCCACAAACGGGCCTGACTTCTGCTTCTGCTTCTGCTTCGGCCGGAGGAAAAGCAATTATCACGTCATTATCATGGAAAACCCGCAAAAATGTATAAATACCATAGAATATAGAGATTTAATTTTTATTTTTCTATTTGCCTGGAACACAGGACTATTTAACAGGAGTTCGGTCAAGTAAGTTCCTGGAAGGCATCGTTCTTGTTCCATTATCTGCCACGGCTTCTGGGCTTCCGTTGACAGACAACCCTTATTGTTGAGACCGTTTGGGCGCCAATGCCATTGCGATAACATCTTCCGACACAACATGTCACATGCCACATGCCACATGCCACGTGGTGGAAAATTATGAATAATTTCCGTAACTTCTGTCGAGACGAGGCAGCAAAAATCGCAGCTTGCAATGAAAAAGTGAAAACATAGACCGAGACTGAGACCGAGACCTAGACTCAGACCTCGTGCCTCGTGCCAGAAGTGTGAGGAGTGCCGTCAGATACAACTTCCGACATCCGACAGATGTTTGTGAGTGCGGGAATGCAAAAGCGGCCCTTCACTTCCCTTACCTTCCTTCCATGCCCTTCCCTTTCCTGGTTTCGGTCTCTACCTTTGCTTGGGAGTTACGCCCGGTTGCAAAACAATTGACGGCAAATTTCTTGTCGCGGATGTCTCCGCCAGCAGCTTGTAAATTGTATTCGAATTGTGAATGTGAATCTGAATCTGAATGTACTCGAACATCATGTACGGGCGTTGACATTTGCCAGAAAGGTGTTTGGCGGGTTGTTCTCGTTGTCGTTGTTGTTGTGCGTGTCACATGGCAATTTGGTGGCAAGGTGTGACGCCAGTTGCTACACATCAAACAGACATAATCCAAATATGATTTGCCCCCGTTTCTTAAATTGTTGTCTGCAATGTGCAAAATTGTTAGATCTTTCATGTCAATTACATAGAATCATTTAACAACAACAAGAATTGAATGTGGCAAGGTGATCAATGTGTTTGTCACGTGATCTGCGGAAAAGGTGCAAATTTTAATGGTTTAATAAGTATTAGAGTATACGAATATGTGTATTAATAGGAATATGCAAGCTGTATACTGGAAAAATCCATAAATTCTTGAAAATATATAAAATTCGCAAAGAAACCAAATGTTGATTCAACATACCATTTAAAAATCAATTTCTATTTGCCAAATTAATAAAATTAAAATGCACAATCAACTTAGTGATGAAATAATGATTAAAAATACATTTATCATAGAAATCGTTTATGTTTGTATTAAGTTTTGAGTAATATTAATGATAGAACATATTTTCTATCTATCTAAATATATATAAATTTAATTATATGCAACTGCAGTTAGAATCAATTGATTTTAATTAAATCTATTACTGAATAGATATATTTCATGAATATAACAATTATTCATATCTCTAGTTAATCCCATTGACGATAAACATTCCTGGATCACATATCATGTGACATATCATATCATATCCTATCGTTTTGATGTGTTCTTATGACATTTCTGGTTTTGTGGATTAAACTTATGCAAATGCAATATAATTTATAAAATACGCCAAACATGCGGCCAAACAAAGGACGGCAATTACATGAAAATCTCAATTGAATTGGGAACAGAGAATTGAGTCGCGGCTGCCAATAAAATTGAAAATCAACCACCGTTAAATAATAAGTATAAATATAAAAACAGTTTTTGAGCCGCCATTTCTCCTCATGCTGATCGACAGCTGTCATGAATGACAATTGGATTGTCGAGCAATGAAATCTGCCCCCGTGGTTCCGGGTCAAACCCCTGGGATACATGGCCAGTTACTGTCACGGTTCCGGCCCTGTTCTCGATCTGGGCATACATCAAATTCATCTAAAATATGCAATGAAAATATGAGACGCAATGAGACCACAACATTTGTATTTATAGATTTTGTAAAATGAGCGAGGTCATCAAAATCAAAACAACAACAGAAACAGCAACAACAACAGCAACAACAACGTCGAAGTTGATATGGAAATTGAAACAATGGCAATAGCTCTACTCTGGCTTGGAGTACTTCATTGCAAGAGTGGAGGACTCTTGAGTAAAACGCAGAAACGTGGTTGCGTTTTTGTGGGTTGCCTTTCGGGGAGTGGGAATATTCCAGCAAGGTTAAGCAAGTGTGCTACAGTTATTTGAATGGAGCATATCAGGTTTGTGATTAAAGCGATATTAAAACTGACAGATTTCTAAAATATATATATTACAAAGTTTCAAATTGCATTGAAATATTTGACGAATTGTACAGAGGCGTGTCCTACACATTTTTATACCCTGTGGGGTTATATAAAGTTTGTATTTTTTATTTATTTATCTATTTAAAATAGACTATAAAGCGTCGACACAAATAACTTATTGAGAATATACAATAAAAGTAACAAATAGTATTTTTACAATTTACAATTAAATTGTACTATATTTAACTTTAATACTAGTTCTATATCTATATATGTATATAAAACTCTTTGTCCTGAGACATCACGCTGTAGCCCAAACGGGTTAAGATATCGAGCTGAAATTTTCACACAACATAGCTGAGACATAGTTATAGTTATAGAAGGGGTTAAAATGGTGGGGTCAAAGGTCAAAAAAGCGTAGTATGAAAAAATTGTTGGTTTCTTGAGCTATCTCAACCAAACTCACAGATTATGTATTTCTAACTCATTGTTACATTCTGAAAAAATTTGGTCAAGATCAGATGACTATATCGTATAGCTGCAATAGGAACAATCGTCTGTAATGTAAACTTTTGTATGAAGAGCTTTGTTATTTTTTGAGCTATCTCAACCAAACTCACAGATTATGTATTTTTTACTATTTCTTACATTCTGAGATCGGATGTATATATGTTATATCTGCCATAGGGACAGTGGCTCTTGGTGGTATGTTGTCGCTCTTGCTGCTAAACCCAACAATCAAAAGCAGCGGGGAAGAGGATGCAGTGTCTGCAAAACATTTAGCATGGGCGGAACAATATATCTTTCTTTTTCTCTCTTACGCTCGCTTTTTAAGGATTTAAAAAGAAGAGAAAAAACACAGCCTTTAGCACGGAGCCAAGTCTACAGCGATTTTAACTGACTGAGTCCAAGACAGTGCAGTGCCCCCTAGCATAGATATAAAGTTATGTATGGAGACATTTAAATAAATAAATATAACTAATTATATATAAACTTATACTCATCCTTAAACTTATGTCTATACTTACACTTATACCTACTTTAAAACTAAAACTAATATTGTAATACAATACCCTTATACTTAAGCCAATTATAATATTTATAGCAATACTCCTACTAGAATTAATACTAATATTTATACCTTTACCAATACTAATTGCAATACTAATACTTATTGATCTGATTGGGTTTCTTGGGGGGTTTCATAATATTGATTAGCCCCAGATCTTTACTGTCTTCCTTTCAGTATTAATTTTAAATAATATTTAAATATTTTTATATATTGAATTGTTAATTTATTATTATTATTATTTAACATTAACTAAATACATTGTTATTTAATAATACAAATAATTCTATAGGTTTTTTTAAGTTTAGAGCAGTAGCGTCCAGACCTTTGGCTCATTTGTTAATTCAATATCTTATATTTTAATGTTATTTAAAAATTTTTAAATAATTGCTTGTCGACTGCTTTTAGTCGACTCTAAATAGATAAATAAGAAATTATTATTACATTATTCCGGAATATGTAATTTAAATACTTTAAATTTGTATACCTAATACTTTTTCTTACATTATATCTCAATGCTACATAAAACTTAAGCTCAGTTTTCTTAGTAGGGCATTCCTGTAGTCGATGTAGCCTAAACATTTCACTGTTACATCACATTTCGAAACTTTATGCTTACGTTTTTGTACAGAAAAACCTTTAAATGCAATTATGGTATATAAAACGCCAATGATATGCTCAAAGTGTCTTTTGTTGTGGCCTAAGTACACACACACACACATACACACACACACACAGGGACACACTCATTAAACAGGGCGGTAACTTATGGAAGGGCAGCCCGCCAAAAAGCTGCACAGAAGCTTCTATTTGTTGCACATACTTAGCTCTCGGGTGGTTCAACCTATATGTATGTATGTATAAAAGAGGAGTATATAGATGAAATATCCTTATGTATAGGGCATATGGAGGATATTCGTTTCACAATCGCATCATTTTGAGCAATTAAGTGTGTGTATTATCCCTGTAACACCGCCACTGTCAAAGGGCCTTGAAAACACATCAAAACAGACGCTGTGCCTCAGCCCCTTGCCACAATGCGTTGCGCATAGGTCCTGCCACCGGAAGTACATTGAATATGAGTAGATGTATGTGTGCGTATGTATGTGTGTGTGTGTGCTTGTATGTGTGTATGCTTTTATGTGCAAATTGTGCATTTATATCGACAATGCCCGCGACGATGACGACTCAACTTGACGCGTTGTGAGGTTTACACTCAACCTCAGCCAGAGATTCTGCTTCAGCTTCCATCTCCGGCAGCCGCGACAAGCACAACAACAAAGCGTTGCCTCGACTCGAACGAGACTCTGTTATGATTGCAGCAGCCAGTGTTGCTCAGTCTGAGCACGAGCTTAACGTGAGAGGGGATGGATTGTTAGTGGCTCTTCGTGACACGACACGAAATTACTTACAATCTGAAATCCGAAATTAGCAGCGGGATTGAATGTCGAGTGTAAGTATGTGTAAATAAAATGTCAAATAAATAAAATGTATTTTATTAAAATTCATCTTTAAATATATGTTATATGTATTATTATTATAACTATATATATTTGTAGAGAAGAAATTAATTCTAGATTACAAATGAATAAGCAACTTACGACATCTATCTCTATTTGTCTATCTAGCTACATATTTATGTATATATATATATATATATATATATATATATATTATAATTTATTAAATTTTTTACTTGTTATTCCTATGAACAATGTACAATATTTTGTAATTTCTAATAAATTTACTTGAATTTTCATAGATCGTTCTTTCCTGTGTTTATTCCCTATACAATTTTTAGTTCGTGTTATAATTTCTACATTCAGTTATTTCATCAATACGAGCGTGTCACGATTTTACTTCGTGTGTCCTCTCCCCTTGAGCATGTCTGACGCGCAGTTGCAGTCGCAGTCGCAGTCTCGGTTGACGTCGCAGTTGACGTCACAGCTGGCGTTGCAGTTGAGGTCTCTATTTATCCCCTGTAATACTAGCAGCGCTGTTGTACCCACTTTTACTTTTTGCTTTGTCTGATTTCGGTAGGAGGTGCACGACAGTCAAGTCTGTTGATAGACCAGTAACTCCCCATTAGGCAGTTACTCCTACTAGACCAGCGATGAGGGTTTCTAGGGACATAATGAGGATCCTGTGGTAAAGAAAAGGGTAGAGCTCATATGAAAAGTGAAGTTATAATAAACTAAAATACATTTTACTTCTATTTTGACATAAACCTTAATTAAAACAGATTAGAATATATGAATAATATATTCTTAACTATCTCTGAATTATTGTAATTTAAGTGTTTTGTCTAAAACTGTGTGTTATAATAGAAGTTTTGAGTTGAGAGTAGTCGTCAAATATTTATTTAATTTATTTATTTAACGTCGATTAAAAGTAGTCAACACAAGCAACTTAATTGGAATTTAAAACACAATTAGAAACTAATATTATGAAATTGACAATTAAATTTAGAACTGAAAAGATAAAAGGTTAAATTAAGTTAAGTTACCTAGAAACTACTCTTAAGTTGACATACATTTAGTTTTTATTATATTCAGTAATCCATTTATTTAGATTACTTTGTGATTTTCAAATGCTTTTCAAAATGCAGGCCTTGAAAAGGTTATCCCAATATTTTTGAATCGAGATGTAAACATATTTTCATAGCACATATGTAGTTTTATTGATTAAATTTCAATAAAAGTTTATTCACACTTTTTTAAATTTCACACGATAACGAATTGTGTTGTATTTCGTATTCACAAGTTACAATTTCAGATTACAAAGGACTGTCAGATACAAGCTGCCCACAAACACGCCCAGCTGCCCACACTGAATTGACAGTTGGGCCAATTGAAAATTCAATTTAAATTCAATTGATATTTGATTCACAGCATCAAGGAAAACACTTCGCAGAATCACACACACACATACGCAGCGGGGAAGCCCCATTAAGAGTTCTACATTAACACTCGGACTCTTACTTTGTGGTTGCCAATGGGAAGGCAAAAGTAAAGAAGCAAATGTAATTACAAAGCAAATTTCGATTGCGAGTCAAAGAAAAGTCAGAACGAAAATGTGATAATTGAAACAGGGGCTTCAACCTTCAGACAGAGTTTGCCATAAGAAAAACAATAAATTATGCACACAGCACATAAAAGACACAACCTGCCGGGTTGGCAACCTGAACAAACCCAAAGCAAACCCTAACAACAGGCCACAAATCTAAACGGGGAAGGCAAGTTACACTAATTGCCCGACGGGCAGACAGAAGGTGGCTCCTTCAACAAAGAATCCTGAAGCAACAGCGATAACAACAACAGCGGCAGCAGCTTGTTTTTGTTTTCCCAGAGACGTCGTCGTTTCTGCCTCGAAGCCATAGGACACACGAGCACATCCCCCAGCAGCAGCAGCGCAATGTCCTACACGTTCCGGCAATCTCATAAATAATGTGAAAATTTCATTAAGACAAATTATTGTCTATCAATATGTTGCCACTGAAACGTTTCTGGGCTGGTCAGGATTAAGAACAAGCTGCTCGCTTGCTCGTTACTCGCTACTCTTCTGGTTAATCGCTTCTCCTTACTTGTAGCCAGGTCAGGTAATATCATTTTATTTATGATAAGTAGTTTCAGTATGATATTGAGTCAAATTATGGTTTAAGCAAGCGTTTTGCTTTCTCATTACTCATTAGTCGCAACTCGTTACACATCACATTCGGTTTGTTTGCTTCCTGAGAAGCGTTTTAATTACTTGATCCGTTCTTGCTACTCGCATTCATTGCTTTCTCTCGCTCTCGCTGATCACTCTGGGTGCTTGCTCTCGCTAATCACTCTCGCTGCTTCCACTCGCTGCGCTCTCAGGCTGCTAGCTACTCACTCTCGTTTTTATTCTCGCTCTTGTTTTCGCTATCAGTCTCGCTACTTGTGACTTGCAACTCGCTCTTACTTCCCTCTACTAGCTCTCGCTACTCACTCTTGCCACACTCTTTATTTCCAACCTATATATATTCTATATATAAATGTATTATTTCAAATCATTGCCTGCTTATACGCTCTCACTAAATCTCTTCCACGTTTTCCCTTGATAGGTTGTTCCCTCTCGTTAATGTCTACTCGCTCTCATTATTCGCTGTTCATTTGCTGTCTGCTGCCTGGTCAGGGAAATGCCCTGTTGTGCGTATACGTATTTGCGCCTGTGTTTATATAATAATATTTGCGGCTCATAATTGCATAAATTTTTAAATTGAACATTTTGCGTACACGCCCCCCGTGTGACCGCAGCCCAAACACAACCCCAACTCAAACTCAAATTCAAACTCAAACCCAAAACCTGAACTCTAACCCAAAAGCAATGGAACTTCCTCGTCTGTTCATTGTGTCGGTTACTTTGGTTTGCTTTGGTTTTAGCTTAAATACGTTGCAAATGAAATTAAACATGCCCGCGGTACACAACGGTAAATTGAATTACGGCTCTTTAGTCCGTAGTCCGTGTGTGTGTGTGTGTACATAAGTCACGTGTTTAAATCGAAACTCTCGAGAGGCATGTGAATACGTTTGTACTGTGAGATAATCATCGGTAGAGCAAGGGTTCAACTTCGGTGGAGGGTTTCAGTTTTAGAAGGTTGCCCCTCCTCCTTTCAAGTGTCCCCAACAAGACATTTTCAATTTTCCATGCCCAAAACCGTAGCTAACACTTGACTTCTTCTTCTTTCTCCCTCTCTTTCTCCACTGTATTCTCTATTTCTTTCTCGCTAATTGTTATGAGCCCAGAAATTAATATTCCCAACTATACGAGTGTCACACAACTCGACGATTTACACACAAATTCGATGCACACACAGAAAAACCGCCGACAGTTTCGGTTCATCAAATTAAAAACTAGAGATTCGAAATTCGAAATTCTCGATGACTTCCCCTAGAAATTGAGCGTGAAATTCGATAAGTGTCTGAAGATTACCGCACATCTGCCCAATGGGGATCTCAAATCTCAAGGAGTACTGACCCCCATTGTTTATAAAATAATTATAACTACGAGTACTATGAGTACTCGAATTATAAATTACTTGACGTGTTTATGTATATTTTATGATTGCCCATTTCGATTTATTTTGACCGTGGTACCATTAAAAAGATCGTAAAGACGCTACTCAATGTTCTTCAAGATTTTCAAGTGGCATTCCAGCAAGTGATGAAAAAACCATTTCAATCTCAAGTGTTTCAGTCAAGAGATGCCAATATTTTGATGTCCCACGATGTCTAGTGAAGTAAATACGCGTTTCTGGAGTGATTCAGAAGGTATTTATGCTGATCGGGAAAGACAAATACGGGTATACAATCTATATTTGGTGTTTTTAACATATGAATAATTATATAAAGAGATTTAGGTGGCTGTGAATCTCTTAGTGTTATCCGACACTTGTTGTCCAGTTTGATTTCCTTCAAACAAACATTTCAAGAGTGCCGGACTAACAAATACCCTGCAAATTGGTAGCCTGAGTGCTGCTTCTTCATTCATTGTTTACAAGCTATACTAACATTATAGTAAATTCGATTGTATTCACAAGATTTCAGTTCAGATCGATATTTCATGAGTTTTTTCCGATTAACTGGCTCATTTTTAATAAGCACAGCTTACAACAATAAACAAAATATGTAAGTATTTGGAAATTTTGGAATTATTCAATCACAATTGCAAAGAAATTTTAATTTCTGGAGAAGCGTTCGGTGCGTAATACCTACATGAAGAACTTTTGTATATCGCCCAGTTTCTGATGCCAATTTTCATGCGCGTTGCGATTTTCTATTGTGTTCACGATCAGCGAAAAGTTGCGAACAAGCACAAACATATCTGCCTCAAGTTGCATCCAATCAAAGAGTTAAACCATCTTAAAGGCCTTCATAATAATATCAGTTTCCTTTTCCGGTAAAATGACGTCTGAAACCTTTGCGAATGTGGCCAAAAGTGATGACATGGCGATTTTACAATTAACCTCGCTATTGTCAATCAACATCACCATGAAACTGTGCATATCAACGACTCTATCCATAAGTTTCATTCCTGTGCCAATTACGAATCGATCACGTAAACGAATGCCTATATATTCGGTATCACTTAGCTGCTACTTAACAGATAGTTCGCCCACGGCTTCCAATAACTCGTCACGATATCCCATGAGTGTCTCCAGCTGTTGATATGTCGGCATTATTATGGCCAGATGATAAAGGTCGAGCAGTTGATCCAACTGCACGTTTACCAGTTCGTAAATTGCGCTAATGAGACGCTGAAAGATCTCTGAAATGCTCTTCAACTCCAAAGCAAATGGAAAACGTTGTTTTCCAGTCGAGTTCAGCAGGAACTTCTTCAGATCGTCATGCTTATAGCCGATATCGGGTTGCTTTTTTGGAGGCTCCGCGAGCGCATCTCCAAGATTTCTGATTTGCCTGTCAGAGCCTTGCAGAATTCCGCTTCGGTCTCCAATTTGAGAAAATTATTAGTGCTATTGTTGCATGCACTTGGGCCAGTTTAAGGCACAGCCTTTTCCTTCTCTATCATATTTGAGTCGATTGAATTGTTGCTTTCATTTGAAGTCGCGAACTTTTCTTTGAAATTATTCAGCTTATTATTTTCTTTATTTATAGCAATCTCATCATAGCTATGTGAACTTTTCCGTTTTAAGCAAGAAGTTTCATCAACTATTAAGTAAAGGTTTGTATATAATCAATATTTACGAGGCCATGAAACATTCAGTTAATTTAAATAGAAAATCTAGCAGGTGTTATCTGTTTAATCTGATTGATAAGATAGATGGCGAACCATATAAAAGTGGTCAGTGAACGATACACATGGCAATACATTAATATAAAAACGGAATTTAACACTAAGGAATTAACTCGGAGACTTATGCGAACTACAAGGCTATTAATGGTCAATTGGGTATTGAAACTATTAGAGCCTCATATCCACAAAAATTTCAATAACAATCAATCAACAATATTTGTTGATCTATCTATAATTGCATAGACTTTAGAAATATAATCTTGTATATAAATGTACACCAAAATTTAATCACAAACGTTTAATAAATACAGAAGTTATTACAATATTTGTATGTTATATTTTATGTATATTCGTTTATTTATAACTTACTTTTAATTTTCTGTTTTCCGTAACTTATAAAGAGATGTGTAATATTACAAAAATTTCTAAGAAATGCCTTAACAAAGAATAACCTTTTTTTCTGAGAAAATGTATATTTTATTTCGATATAAATATACTAGTAAAATTTGGAAGCTGCTTGATTTAACAATTTCTTTATATGTATACGGATTTCAAAAGAAACTTTTGCTGAAATATTAGCTGAAGGTCGTTTTGATTTACTGAAGTAACTTATAATATTAATCGCCTGCTTTTTTAATCTTTGTTTCGCAATCAAAATTGGGAGAATTGGAAACCAATATCAATTTGAAATTTATAATTCCACTTTCGCATAAATAATAAGAATTTATATAGTTTTAAGTTCAGTTTGGGAATTCGCTGATATCAGTTGCTGTTTCCACTTTAACAAAAATAATGTGGGATGGAAATTCTAATTCAAATTCTATTTGTAAATTATAAAAGTAAAATTTTGTGTTTAAAAAGTGTAGTCAAGTATGTGTGATAAGATATGCTATCAATCGGTATTTGTTGAAGATTGATAGCTTAGTAACCATAGTAATAATAGTAATAATAATAATAATAATAATAATAATGATCCTCTGCAAATTTCATTACCTAGAGCATTACTCCCTCTCAAACAAATTTCTGGCTGTATAAATAATTATTAACGTTGTTGTTCGCATTTCTCATGGTCTGCTTTGAGGACGCGAGTTGTTCTGGGCCAGTAACTTAGTATTTCATACTTATTAAGATTATATGGTTAGCCACGCACACACACACACACACACACACACACATAAACAGTAAAGACACTAAGCACGACAAAAAGACATTAAACACGACAACGAAATAAAAAACAAAACATTGGAAATTCCTTATCAGCACTTCCGCTTTTCGTGACCAATGTCTCGGACTGTGCGTGTGTGTGTATGTGTGTGTGTGTACAGCACGTGCCTCCTTCTGAGTGTGTGTGTGTGTGTGTGAAGTATCAGTTTCGCACACACGCCTCGAGTTGGAGTCGCAGTTAGAGCCGCAAGTCGTGGTCATGCAAAGGTTATAGAAATGGAAAAGCCAAGAAGTTTAGGCCAACATTGTGTGTGCACCTGTCATTGGCTTGGTGGTTGGCCAAAAGACACGCCACAAAAGCCAACTACTATGTGGTAGAGGGGAGTCTACATGGTCAGTTCGCTGGCTATCCTGGTTATCCTTCATTATTCATAAATATGCAAATTGCGCTGGCCAAGAGTGTGTAATAAATTCTGAACTATGAAGGCCGACTTCTTTTGGCCAGCTTAGCATTTTTTGGCTTGGCATGCCATACAATTTGGCTTGAGTAGAGTGCTGGGACATGTTTAACACTCAATCTGTGTGGCAACTCCCAGGCAAAGGCGCATATGCCACATTACCTCCGAAACAAATTAAATCGTTTCGCATTCGAGTCGAACTGTGCAGGCAGCTCAAGCATAACTAGAAGGAATCACAGCAGCAGCAGCAGCAGCAGCAGAAGCAGAAACAGAAGCAGAGGTCACAGGAGCTGTGGCAAGAGCTGTGGCAACTGTAAGGACATGTGCTCGATGCTCGTTAGGGGCTGATATGCGTGGCATGCGGTGGGCGTTGCCATACAGCTTTGAGCGTTGCAATACATATATTCAATTGTGTGTGTAATCTATGGAAACCACACACAGATACACACTCACACTCACACACACACACTCTTGTCTCACACATATGTCTTGGGAATTTTATTTTTGCGGTTGGCTTCTTCCCAGGACACAAGACTGAATTGTCTGGACATAACGTTGCCTGATTTAAAACAACATAAATCATAAATTTCACCCCCTCAAAGCACCCTTCCTCCCACTTCCCACTTCCCACCCCTTCCTATACTACTTACATCTAATGCGCACAATCACAGCCAGAACACGAATTGATGGGTTGCATTTGAGGGGGGGGGGAGGAAGTCGTCGTTTTGTTTGCCCAGCATAAAATGAGTTTCCTTTCCGAGTCTCAAGCTGGTATCCTTCCTTGTCTGTAGTCCAGAACTTGACTGAGCAAACAAGCGTATAAATTGAGTTATAATTTTGTTACAGGACATTGGCAGCACTTTCTGTCTCTCCTTTTCCTTTTCCCTTTTCTTCTCTCTCACTCTGTTTGATTCTCTACGCTTTTGTGCTGATCCTGGCAGTTTGCCGGAAGTCCAAACTCCATGTTATTTAAATGATTCCACACATTTTTGCCTTTGCGCTTGGCCTGATAACAAATCATATCTCAGTTCCTTCTTCACACACATGGATTACAGTGTAAAATTTGACATGGTTTTTGGGTTTTTCATTTTGTAGCTTATTAGCATAATTGCAGTGAAGTAAAGGAAATTATTTAACAAGATGTTGAACGAGGACTTAAGGAAAAGACACAACAAATACATTCATGAGTGTAGAATGTAGATACATTTCACTTACTTAAAAGACACTTTGAATTTATAAATTAATTTTATTTTGTAGATCGACATAAATTCAAATATAATATCCAAATAATTCTTCACAATTTTGCATAGTAAACAATATAGTTAATTAATTAGAGGGTTTTTTTTTGTGTGTGCCTCTGTAGCCAATTTGGTGAGCTGGATATTTCGGAATCATATATTCTAATCGCTGATTGCGTCTCAATGCACATTCCTGATAGTCTTCCCATTTTTCGAACTTTACCGCATCATGACACTCCTCGGAATTGCCTTGAATGAATATTTGCTGTCTGAGATTATCCCAGAAGGGTCTATGCTTATGCTCCTTGGTATATACATTGCGTTTTAGCCAGTTCATAACCCGCGGCACATTATATACAGTCGATCCCAAGCAGACGGTAGAACGGGGGCCGCTATATTTGGCGAGGAAGAAAGATATGTTGCAGAGTTGATTAAACAATTAGGAATATCAGAAATTAAGCCTGATTATATAGCGATTTTTGAAAATATTTAAAAGATAACATTATAATAGTTATACTCACTCTGGATAGTAATCATTGACTACATTCGAGTCAACACTGATGCGCGGAATGGTAAAACGTTCGTTATTGAAGCGAGTGTCGCCCCAAACATTTCCATAAGTAGCACCCCACAAATGGTATATCCAATTGCCTTTGTGATCCTTTTGGAATTTCGGCACAGAGATGGTAATCTCTTCGCCAACAGTACCATTGCCAGTGGAGTTGACAGCCTCTCTAGGATAAACCTTTAGGTCATCCGTCTTTTTTGGCAAATTATAAACTCCAATATCAGTATCGCCGTTGGGCTCTTCGCCACCAATTCTCCGCTGTCCTTGGGCCAATAATTCTAAAAATTTGGTTGATAATTCCGGATTTACGTGTGGTCCACTAACCTTAATACTTGATTTATCTTTTGGAGATATCTTATGAAATTGATTCAAGCTCAGATCGCTGGGTATGATATGCTTGGTATCTTTAGTCTTGCGAACATCTTGATTTTGCCGTAATGTGGGATTTTCCAGAAGCGGCAAGCCGTGTGTCAGCTGTAAATAGGATTGAACACTATATTGAAACATATATCCTTCTATTGCCAACCTACGCTTATGAGACTAGTGACGGCTAAAAAATGTATAGAATTTAGTTTAAGCATTTTTCGAACTGATTCCACGAACAATTTGTGCCGATTTGTAGGGTAAACTTAACGTATTTCATAAATTTTTAGATTTGAAATGGTTGATATTCAAGTTAATACTTAACTGATGACAACTAAACGAAAGTCTAATAAATTGTATAAATAATTTTCTTCATATTATAAATATTTGAGTATTGCAATGGATTTAAATGTTCTAATTTCTTTTCACAGCCTTAGTAAATTTTAACAAAGCAAAGAGAAAATTGTATGGAAAACTATTGTTTAAGAAACATATATAAAGATTTTAGCAATAATACAGCCGGTTAGAAAAATCCTCCTTCTTAGTGGGAAGATGATAGAAAATTGTGAAAAGTTACCATTTTATATTTCGTCGTATTTCAAAGTGCGTTTTTGATTTTATTATTTAATCTTTTATGATTTAATTACTGCAATCCGCCAAGCTAATTAGCCTTCAAAGCAAAACAATTTCGCGCAACGATAGATTAATAATGACTTTACCAATTAAAGCTTAAAGCACATTAACAAATGTCCTTTCACCTGTTGTTTGAGCACATTTTTTGTGCAAACTGAGCGAACCATTACTAATACATTTCAACTGAGCCAATTTGCCAGGCAATCCGAAAGCAGAACCAACTGGCCAACTGGAGAGCAACTAAAGGTTTATCATTGAATGGGTAGAGACGACTCTAAAGCCTCAGCTGGGGTTGCATGGATGGGGAGATGAGGGAACGAGGAGAGGAGGAGCGGAGGAGATGGAGACGCAGTCCACTTAAAGCAGCAACTGAATGCGACTAAAATGCGTGCAAATTTGTTGGCCCTGGTGATGTATACAATAAAATTATGAACACAATGAAATACTTTATTTCACATACAATTGCAGTTTTAAATTAAATACCCTGTAAATATGGTAAACGAACAGGAAGTCTGAGCTCTTGGCAAACCTACTTTAAATATATCTTATTTAGATACTTTAAAAGCTGTAAAATTCAGATCGATATACACAAATGTCAATAATATAAAGAAATATGCAAATTAATAAAAACTCAATTGATTTTTCACAATTATAATTATAATTAGTTTTTATTCTACTTCATTTATTATTAATAAACTATTTACAGGGTATCTGCGAGCTGATTTTCAGTTGTTTACCTTAATGCTGCTTTTGTTGTGTTGCGCGTATTCCGGCTTGAAATGGCAAAATGGCAGTTTACGCTTGTTTGGCATTTTGTGGCAACGCTGCCTTCAGCTCCACTCCACTCCTCCACCCGTCTTCCCCCAACCCCAATTCACCCCTCACACACATCCAGCCACCTTTACCTGCCCAGGCATCGAGTGGCATACTTGAACATGTCTTTACATCTCTTTACGCTTGGCTATAACTCAAAGTGCCCCCCTCGCGGTGGGTGAATCTGGATACAAAATGGCAGCTCCTTCAGCGTATTTACAGCTGAGTTGGGTACAGGGTATTTGAGGGTGTAGGGCAAAGGTATAAAGGTAAATAAGGTATAGCGAATAGAGGCTATAGAGAATATGCTATAGAAACTGAAGTGAAGCTAGAGTGCTGTATGTAAGAGAAAGTTAAGAATATTTATATATGAATGTGTAAAGTGTAGGTAATAAGTAATTGCTAATAGACCATAGAAAGTATAGGGTATATATTTTATAAAAAATAAATTTGAGGGAATACAGATGCTAAGTCAGAGTATAGAGTAAAGAAAACAGTTTATAATATGGGTATTAATATGTACATAGAGAGGGGTATAAATAACGTGTAATAGACGGAATTGGGAATATATCATATGCTTAAAATAATAAGAACACTGTAAGCATATATAAGTTCTATAATAGTTTAAGGAAAATCGAGTACATAAACTAAGGCTACAGTACAGAACTTGAAGTATAGAATACAGAGTGCATTTAGTATATATTATTATTATTATTTTGAAGATAGATAATGTTCTACAAATTAGAGTATAGAGATAATATATTTTAAAATGTTGGTATTATTTTAAAGACTGTAGGTATAATGAACATATAATACACGGAACTGGGAATATATTGAACAGTTTAGTCTAAAGGAAAGTAATAAGCTTGTCTAAGGCTTAAAAAAGTATAGAATAATGATGGAGTGTTAAATACAGAGTGCATAAATCATAGTTTCTAGAGATGTGATTGATGGTTTATAGAATTTATACTAAATACTATAAGAAATTCTAGACGTTAGCATAATATAGAAATATCACGTTAAAGGAAATAAAGTAAGCCTTAGACTGCATAAAGTAAAGAACAAATGTTATCAAGTAAAGGAAAAAAGTCAAGAAACCGAAACACGGTTTAAGTGTTAAGTTGCAGTTCAATTTATTGTGTCACACTACAGAGGACGTAAGGAAGAATGGAATTGATCTAGTAAACACTAGAAAAGTTATCAGGTATAAGGAATAAATTATAAATATATTAAAATCTCTTATCTGAACTATATCGAAAAACACATGTTTAGTTTTATTTGATACAGAATTAAGTGCTCAGTCTGAAGATTGAAGTTATAATTCAATTGTGTATTGTTGAAGTCGATAATAAGAATTTCTGAAGAAGGTCTGACATGGCAAGATAGGAAGGCAGACGAAGTGCAGACGAGGCTGGAGGGTAGAATGTAGGGAACAGGGAGTAGAGAGTAGGGAATAGTCTGTGGGGAACCCACATTGTAGAAGTAAGTTGCGAGCTCGTGTATCTTTGTTTGTATTTTTAGACATTTATCTGGCTGGAGAATAACAACTTAGGATCTTGACTTTGTTTTGTCTGGTCAGCTGAATACATTCCGCACTTTCAGTTGTTGCACTCTTCTCTTTTCAGATCTGTAGTTGTATCTGTTTTTGGTGTCTGAAAATCGATCTGCAGACATGGAAAAAGCGCCAAAACGCGCAAAAGTCACGTAGTCAGTACAATTGAACAGACAAGGGCCTATAACCATATAGGGGCCATATAGACAACGTTAATGAGTCCAACGAGAGATTTATGCAAATGAAAGAGAGAGAGAGAGGGAGGGAGGCAATGAATGAATGAAGGGAATTTGATCGTTTCGGAAAGTGCTCTGAACTGATGTTGTTCTTAGGTGGGTGGGTGAACACTGTACCTGGGTGTAATCCAGTGAGCAATTAAAGTGTCACAAGTTCGGGACATGCAATATTTCATGACGCAATGCCCAAGATTATGAATATAAATGCAAATTAGGCACAGTTACAAGCGGATGGGAAGGGGCAGGGGCTCCCTCCCTATTTGCCTGTCTGTTGTGGTCAGTGGGAGGGTGAAAATGTATAGAAGTGGAATGGGAATGGGAGGGAGCGTGACAATCATTAAAAGTCAAGTCAACGGTAGTGCCTTCGTCGTCGGTTGAACAATCACTGAAAATGACTAACGGTAACCACGATAGTCCACATCCGGGCCACAGTTCATACACACTGCAGTGAGAGTGAAAGAGAGAGAGAGAGACTAGGAGGGGGTTTAGAGCTTGTAAAGCTTTTACCTGTCGCCCAATGTACGTTGAAAGAAAATTACGCTCTTATCTCGCTTCCTGTCGTGACACAATTTTCTATCATAGCGAACTCAAGGACTCACAGGACTCGCAAGACTTGACTCGTGTGTTCGCTGTGGCACCGAGCGAAAGACATAAAGTTATTATTGCTTTTACCATTCGGTGGTCGGTGTACGGAATCCGGAGACTCCCCACCAAATGATAAATGTGTCCAGCGCACGTTTTGACCAACGTCATAATTTAGTCAACATTACATCATAGACTCGTCGCAATATAAGTATATACAATATATAGTATTGGCCTAGAAACGAACTTCTAACTTCTCTCGGTCCCTGCAAATCTTGCATAATTAGATAGACCCTCCGCATGCAAGCCCACTGCGATTTTTATAGATTAGCGGGACAAACGAATAATTCTATGAATTTCATAAATACTAATTTGTTATTAAGAATGTTTCACCCCCCCCTCCCCCCCCCAACTACTTCTCCAACTAGTAGTATTTTCCCCTCCTCCTCCTCCGCCTTCGTTGATGTAATGAGCAAACGAATATCGAACTGAAAAATCTACCGTACGTGACAAATTGAAAAAAGCGCATCAGTGAAGCGAAGTTAACTAGTCAGACCTGTGTGGAATCAAGCATAGAATATTGGACGACTTGGAACGACGACAGTTTTTGATGACTTCCTACGACAGCCACTAAAACCAACAACAACAACAAGAACAACAAGAACAATGCTACTGCAAATGCTGCTCAGTTTAACGAGCGTCAGTAAAAAAACCACAACAACAACAACAAACACCAGTAACGTCTCTGAGTCTCAGTCTCTCAGTTTTCCAGCCTCCCCGATATCTCCATATCTCCAGGGGCAACGTCAATGTTCCGTGGTCAGCGACAGCAGCTCTGAGTGTTGTAAGTAATACTATCTAGACACGTGAAATGAGTTATCAACGCAACGTGCAAAACTCTCGTTGCAACAGTGGTGCAAAAGTAGATGGTGCACTGAACTAAATAATGAGAGCTACAAATAAAATGTCAACAATTTAAATGTATTTTTCATGGGATTTCGAAAACAAGGAACATATTAAATTAAGTAAAATTGTGACAATAAATATATAGTTGCTAATTAATTTAGGCAAATATATTTTAAATTTAATTTGTTATATTAACTGTTAACCGTTAACTGATATTAACCTTTTGAAAGCAATTACCAAAACAAAATCTTTTTCAAGAAGACTCCGATATCTTTTTATACTATGTGTCCATTAAAAATGGGCGAAAATGGGGTATAATGGAGTTGTGCAAATGTCCGTCAATGTGTATAAACGCGTCGATCTCAGCAACTATAAAATGAACTTTAAACTTGGTATATAGGTTCCTGGACACCATACGCAGATCAAGAAAATTTTTTAATTTGGATGCCATACGCCCACACATTGAAAAAAAACCATTAAACTACAGCAATTTTAAAGCTATTGGACTGAGATTTTCCACACATAATAGATATTTCAATTTCAATGTGTCCTAAAAATTTTATCACGATCGGATAATAAATTTAGAAAATATCCAAGAAACAATTTTACTCAGGAAGAGGAAGTGAAAACTGACGCTACAATGTTTGCTGTCTGTTTGTTTGTGCATGTAAGTATGTGCTTTCTTCTCTTTATATCTTCTTCTATTTATATGTATGTATGTGTGAGCATAAACGTATTAGCGGACTTAAGTGTCTTGTAATCAAAATATTATTTATGAAGACTGGTTGTTAAACGTTTTTTCCTGTTTTCTGCATATATATAAGATTGCATTATGTTTACAATTTAGCTGAAATCTAAGTATGGATTTTTTTTTTTGATATTAAATACGATTTTATATTACTCTCTAACACTTGGAAGTTTTAAAAATTGCATTGTATCGGTAGAAACCGAAAACAAAAAGATAAAACCGATGTAGAATCCTTTATCAAATTACTCGAGCCCAGAAGCGATGTTTGTTCCGGTATTTATACATTTTCTATACCCAAAAGAATCAGCAATAAATTCATGCCTCTAGTTTTATAAACAATAGAACCAGCAGAGTTTTTGATGACACAATGTAGGGCTATATAAAATCGAGTAATCATTGCCAAGATTAACTGAAGAATGACAAATCTTGTGTTTAGAACCGCAGCATTAGAACCACAGAATTACAACAATAAATAATTATGCTGGATATATACATATATATATATATATATATATATATAGATGTGAGTGGTATATATTGATATTAGTATGTATAATCTATAATATGAAATATATGTGACCTCTAAATCTATATATAATCTTCTTTAAAATGCGTTGCTTTGACCACTGTGCGCTGTCAAGGAGCTACTGCTACCCGCAGTTATAACAGAGAGAGAGTCATGCTCATGTAGTGGCAGTGGTCGACTAGTTGATACCCTGTGCAGGCATTTTTAATTATTTAAATTGAATAAATATAAAATAAATATTATAGAATGATTGATAATGCGTTTTAGTACGATGAAAAGTTTATTGATTTAGTGGAAATATTTTAAAATACATTTGTTATATTAATAATGACTGGATAAGATATCAGTAGGGTTTACTTTACAATAATGGAACAATGGAAGGAAAAAGTCAATAAGTATACGTATTAGATAAATGTAAACGCTTTTATCTGAAATACACTAGACTTGTAAGTTATTTACTGTTGGCAAAATGCTTTCTTTATACTCTTTGCTGTGCAAAGGGTATTAAAACTGATTACCATGACGCAGATCAGAAATATTCACTGACTGTTGTTGTTACTTTTACTGTTTTACTGTTATTGCTATTGTTGTTACTTCTGTTGTTGTTGTTGTTTCGACTTTTAAACATTTTTTGCACGCTCTGACCACGAGAATGGAGAACTGTCGTTCTGTCATTCGGTCGTTCGCTGTCGCCGTGATTTCTGGTTGCCATTGTCACCCGACAGTCCCCAATTACCGCACACAGATGCTGTGGTTTGCTCGGCTCGAACTCCTCTTGCTCCTGACAATGTCTATGCCGAGGGGCAGTGCCTCTTATGGCCCATAACTTTTCAGTTAATGAAGACATAAAACTCAGCGTTGGGAGCTGCTGCTGTCGTTGCTGCTGCTGCGGCAGCTGTAGCAATAAAGCTTCAACAACAACGCAAGCAGAGGTTTTGTTTGTTGTTGTTTGTTTGTTTTGGGCAGTCACAAGAAAGTTGCAGCACAATGTCCGAGATACTCGTGTCTGGCGTTATGTCAATGCTACATATAAGTATTTGTAGGTATCTGTATGTATCTGCCAAGTGATACTGCGAGCAGGGGTAGGCGAATACATAGATATAGTACATATACTCACTTATATACCTCTACCTACACAGAAACGCCATTTTGAAGCGCTACTGCTGCTGCTACAGCTGCTGCTGCTGCTGCTGTAGACGTCGCTGCCTCGCTGTCGCTATCAGCGCACATCAATGGACCAACGACAGTGGCGACATTTTGGAGCACATTACGCTGGTCAAAGTGTGAGAGCAGTCGCATAGATGAGCGAGTGGGATGGCCATAGTGAAGAGATAAAAGAGAGCGCACTTGCAAAATGAGCAGCGACTGCGACAGTGGCAGCGGCTGCAGCAGAGCGTCAACGTTTGCGGCGACACAGAGATAGAGAGATATGATAACGGCAGCGACTGCGGCATTGACTGTCTATGCCACGCCTATGTGCGTGGGTGTGCCCAGTTTGCCGTCGGTAAAGCTGGCAACTTTGATTTTGATTAACTTGCGGCTAACCTAACCCCTATCAAGGACTCGTTCGGGGCTGGCCGCAGGCATTGTCCTTGGTGAGGCCAACGTCGCCGTCGTCGTCGTCGTCTGCGTTGGCATTGCAACAGTTTGCGTCGTCGTTTGGCCTCTTAACACACTTCATTAATCAAAAAATACCAAAGAGGCAGCAAAAAGTGCTGCAAGACAGTCAGCAGTTGATAATTCGCCGCACAACGGCGAATTAACCCATGACTCTCTCACTCTCTGTCTCTCTTCGCAAAGCTCCACCTACTGAACCAAAGCGCAGACGCACAAAGCACGCGCGTACAGACAGCATGTGAGAGCGAGAGAGCAGTTCGGGCTTGGAGCTGCGGCTGCCAACTGCGCTGGCAGTCGACGATGACGATGACAAACGAATGACAGACACTCTCGTCGCGTCACTTCACTAGATGTTTGTTGTTGCTGCTGCTATTGCTGCTGTCGTGTTGTTTTTGTTGGGGAGAGAGATAATGGACAAGAGATAAGAGACGTCAGGCAGCGCACACACAACCAGCGATGGCGATGGCTACAACAACAACGACCATCTGAATGCCCGCCAGTCAGAAACGTTCGTTTTTCGTTTTTGTGCGCGTGTGTGAGTAGCAATGACTCTATGAGTGTGTCTTTGTCTGTGCCTGTGTGTCTCTGCCTGTGTATATATATGAGCAGATGGGCAGATGTTAGCTGCGTTAGCTGAAGGGGCGGTGGAAGCTTTAACTGAAACTTTTGTGGTGCTGCAATTTACGATTACCTCATTCTGGAAATTGCATCTCTCTTTATATGTACACACACACACAAACACACACATACAGGCGAGTGCGTATATGTATGTATTTTATATAATGTCAGACTGTAGGTATGTTCTTTTTCCTGATAATTAAATGTTTGCTAAATTATTTCATATTACCGTTGCAATGCAGCTTTCTATCCATACATTTCCCCTCCCCACCCCACCCTCTGGCAACTCTACAGCATACTTCACCCGATCGCCATTTTTGCGCTGTCTGCTGCCCCAACAGTAAAATTAATGAGAATTCTCTTATGGGTCGTAATCTTGATGAAAGAGGCCTTCATTTAATCTGCGTATGTGTGTGCATGTAAGTATGTATGTATGTGTGTATGTGTGTATGTGAGTATGTGTGTAGTTAAGCATGTGTTTTAGCTCTTAATTAAGGCAACATATTTGGGGTCAATACGTTGCGAATATGCTGAAAATGTGAATTAGCAAAATGAGTGTTAACAATTAAAAAAATGTATAAATTAATATCAACAATTACGAAAATGTATAAATTAATATTAATTCGAATAATTGGAATATTACTTCAATAACTTTCACTTATAATTATTATATTTAATATACATATGAATGTTAATATATAAGTATGTTAAGTAATGTATGCATGCAAATTTATATTGTTTTAAATTTGTTATTAATGTATTATTTTTATTGTGGTTCAATTCATTCTTATTTATGCAATAGATAAACTAAAATGAGCTTAGATTGTATAGGATAAATACCCTAACCTTTGAAAATATTCCTAAAACTCTTCATAACAAAATATTATCAATTATCTGAATATCTCTCTAATAATAAAACTTTACAACTTTCTTAATTTTCTTTTTAACAGTTTAAATTGAAAATAATATTTAATTATAGTTAAAATTTTTAATGTTTATTTAAAATCTTATTTTCTAATGTTATTTGAATAATTTTTCAATAATTTCAATAAATAAATAAATATATCAACAAATAAAAATTAAATAAGTAAATTAATAAACAAATAAAATAATAATTAAATATTGGATTAAATAATTAAAATAATGAATAAAAAATAAATAAGTACATAAATAAATAAAGAAATAAATAAAAAATAAATAAATAAATAAAATAGATAAATTGATGATGAAATAAATGAATATATAAATAAATAAATAAGTTACTAAATAATTAGATAAATAAGTAAATAAATAAGTAAATAAATACATACATAAATAAAAAATAAATTAATGTATATAAATAAATAATTAAATCAATTAATAAATAAATCAATAAATATATTAAAAATAAATAAATAAGTTAATGAATAAAGAAATAAATATATAAGTACATAAACAAATATATTAATAAATTAATAAATACATTAAAAATCAATAAATAAACTAATGAATTTATAAATAAATAAATAAATAACTAATTACATAATAAATAATATATAATATATAAATAAATAAATATTAAAAAAATAAGTATATAAAAAAATAAATGAATAAATAAGTAAATAAATAAATAAAAGTATAAATAAATAAGTAAATAAATAAATAAATAAATAAATAAATAAATAAATAATTAAATAAATAAATAAATAAATAAATAAATAAATAAATAAATAAATAAATAAATAAATAAATAAACAAATAAATAAGTAAATAAATAAATAAATAAATAAATAAATAAATAAATAAATAAATAAATAAATAAATAAAAAAATAAATAAAAAAATAAATAAATAAATAAATATTTAAATTAGTAAATAAATAAAAATAGAAATATATAAATTAGTAAATAATAAATAAATTAATTAATAAACAAATAAATAAATGAATGAATAAATTCATTAAGAAATGAATAAATAATTAAACAAATAAATATATAAATAAAAGAATAAAAAATTAAGTAACTAGATTAGTAAATGAAAAAATAAATATGTAAATAAATAAATAAATAAATAAGTAAATTTATGCGTTATATGTATCTATTATCAATATTAACTGTTATTTATTAATTCGATTTCTATTGCTTTGGATTCTTTTAATTTCTAATTAAATTAAATCAATGAAAGACTTTTCCTATATCCGTTCGCTTTGTGTACACTCTACTTTCTTCCATAATTAGCTTAAAAATGATTTCATTCTGAGTCGACATACCCTGAATGAAATGATGCCAACTGAATGATATAAGTACAAATAGTATATTTTAGGTCACCTTGAAATTGGCAAATCTGAACGTAAATTGTATACGTGGGCTACAAGCAAGATCAAGTGCATTTATAATTAGAACAATGGACTTCACACCACACCACACCACACAAACCAAACACTGGAATGGGAATATTACGTATAGATTAGTGGCCAAGTTTTCTATGGCGCCCCGAAACTACATACAAAACTTAGATAAACACTAATAAAACTAAAATTGTAGAATTGTGAATATT
This sequence comes from Drosophila histrio, assembly GCA_958299025.2. NCBI lineage: Eukaryota > Metazoa > Arthropoda > Insecta > Diptera > Drosophilidae > Drosophila > Drosophila histrio. The sequence goes on along the minus strand of OY282580.2, from coordinate 27,999,776 downwards.
AATAGGGCGCAACACATTTGGATAGCGAGTCATTTACAACAATTATACGTACCATAAAGCTGCCAAAAAAGCAATAACAACAACAACAACAACAACAACAACAGCACTAACACCAAACAAACAACAACAATTGGTAAGAGTTGAGCAAAATCTTTGCATATTTTACGACATGGCAAAACAAATGTTTTTCCCTCGCCTGAGTTGGTTTTATTATGAGTTTTCTCGTAATATGAAAAAAATGCCAGCAATGCGCTGAAATTGGAGCGCAGACTGCAACGGGGCAGGTGATAGAACCCTCCGATAAAGGGGTGCGGGGGGGGGTTTAAAATTGTAGGAGGGTTGCGGATGTTCTATTGATTGCAAAGCACTTGAGAACTAGAGGTTGGTGGGGAAAAGGAGGTGCTTATGACAAACGACTGACACGCGGCCTGCGCAGGCGACAAATGCAGCGGGCAAAAGTCAACCCCCCAGCCCGATTTTTACCCTCCTTCCCCTCCTGCTCCGTCTAGCTGCCACTTGACTGCCCAAAGAGGGTGGTCTTTTAGTCCGACTGACCATTTGTCTGCCCATTGGCTGGCGAGCGTTAGGTCAGAGCGCTGTTCATTAGCAGTGGGTCTGTGGGCATGTTCATGGGTTGTCGGGCTTTACTAAGTGCCATGGGCATATATATATAGATAGATGGCAGAGATAGCAAGGTTATGTGAGGGTCGTGGGGCCAAATGGCAATTGAAGTACTTGCAACTGGGGAACTGAGGAACTGTAGAAAAAGTGGCAAAAGTCAAATATGGAAATTTAATGGCAAACATGCCTATGTTGTTGAAGGCAATTCGTTAGTTTTAAAGCCTTGAACCGGTTCGCCAGTGGTTCAGCGTGTTAACTTGGCTAATATTTGTGGAATGTTGTTGAAAAACAAACAGATGAATGAATTCTAATTTTAAAGTACGGCAAATTCGTCAGTTTTAAAGCATTAAACCGGTTCGCAAGTGGTTCAGGCTGATAACTTGGTAACCATTTGAGTTACGTTCCTGTAAATTTGTATAGCAGCTATGTATGTATAGCAGATTTGTGTTATCGATGTATAACAAATTCGAGAGCTGCAAAGCTTTGAATAGATTCGCAAGTGGTTCAGCGCTATAACTCGGTTGCTATTTGAAATATGTTGCTGAAATTTGTTGTACGGGTTGCTGTTAAACTAATTAATAAGTGTTGATCTAAGAATATGCTGGCAATCAGCTAAAGCAATAATTAATATAATATATTTTATAGATGGATTATAAAGTGGCAAAAATGGGGAAAATTAAAAGAATAACTTGACATTTAAAGGGAACCCTTGTGATATTGAAAATAATATTAATAACCAGTCGGAAAGGCTACAGTCGAAGTCGACTATGAGAGACCCTTTACTTATTCTTCTAAACGGAAATAAGAGTGACACTAATAGATAGTACCCCATAGCGCGTTGTTACGTCAACATGCTCTTCTTCTTCCTTTGGTCCGACACTCAGTAATATTGGGTTTTGAATAACTCCCGAGTTTATTGTCCGATCGTGATGAAACTTTCAGGATACATTAGGACCCCGATGCTTGTCCAGTGTGCCAAAATTCAAGGCTCCAGTTTTAAAATTGACCATTATATGGGATTTTAAGATTTTTTTGAATATCTTCCGAGATAACCATCCGATCACGATGAAATTTTCAGGATACGTTAGGACCCGGATACCCGTCCTGTGTGCCAAAATTCAGGACTCTAGCTTTAATATTTTTCGTTTTATGGGCTTTCAAAAATTTTGTTCTCGATTTACGGAGGCGGAAGGGGGCGTGTCAAAATTTTAAGATAAACTTGATCTGCTTAGCCCATAGACGAATCACCATACCAAATTTGGTGACTCTAGCTCTTATAGTCTCTGAGATCTAGGTGTTCATACAGACAGACGGACAGACGGACAGACGGACAGACGGACATGGCTATATCGACTCGGCTGGTGATGCTGATCAAGAATATATATACTTTATGGGGTCTGCCGGACTTCCTTCGACCTGTTACGCACATTTTGACAAACTTAATAGACCCTTTTTTACTTTTTATAGCCTGTGCCCATTAAAAATGGGCAAAAAAGGCTATAATGAATTTGTGTGAATGTATGTAACAGGGAGAAGGAAGCATCTCCGACCATATAAAGTATATATATTCTTAATCAGTATCAATAGCCGAGTCGATTTACACCTGTCCGTCTGTCTGTCCGTCCGTCCGTCTGTATGAACGCGTGGATCTCAGCAACTATAAGAGCTAGAGACTTCAAATTTGGAATGTAGGCTCCTGAATACCATACCCAGATCAAGTTTATTTTCAATTTTCGATATCATGTCCCGTTGGTTTTAAAATTAGAAAAATCACCATAACATAAGCAATGTTAAAGCTAGAGACTTGAGACTCGGCACACATGATAAAAAGCTTGGGCTTAATGTGTCCTGAAAATTTCATCGCGATGCCACGCCCCCTTCGCCCATAACTCGAAAAGGTAACAAACAAGAGCAGTTTAATAGCTAGAGACTTAAGATTTGGCACACATGGCAAGTATCCCACTCTCAATGTGTGCTACAAATTTCAGTACGATCGGATATTGAACGCAGAAGTTATTCAAGAAACCAATTTATGCAGCACAGAAGATGCGTCGCAGCGCAGTAGCAGCGCAGTCGCTACGCCGCCCGACGATATAATGAACGAAAAGACGCGTTTGTTCATGTATGTTTGTTTTGCCTTTCGTCTGCTGTGGCGCTAAACATAAACAATCAATAGTCGCAGTCCAGTGTTGCCAGACTATCGCAAGCTACCTACTCTCGGTGCAAGCTAAATCGACTTCAAGCGATATATTTAAATCCCATTATAATGAAAATACTTTTCTTTGAAGACCTGCACAGGCTAAACTACTGTCGCGCCCGCTCGACTGATCGGCTTGTTTTTCAAAAAGTAAAGGGTCTAAAAAAAAGTAATCACAATAAGACTAAGATAAATAAACTTAATAATAATAATAATAATAATAATAATAATAATAATAATAATAATAATAATAATAATAATAATAATAATAATAATAATAATAATAATAATAATAACAATAATAATAATAATAATAATAATAATAATAATAATAATAATAATAATAATAGTATTAATAAAACCTATAATGATACTATTACTTATAATTATAATAATAAGAATAATGTTAATAATAAAATATATATGTATCATAATACAGAAATTGTAGACTTTTCCAAAAGTATTACCAATGAATGCAACAGCCTTTTTCTCCTACTTTTATTTAATTTAAGGAGTTTAAGGTGTTAATTCTATATAGTTCAGTATTAGATATACTTACTAGATATACTAACTAGATTTACTTAAAGTGTCTTCCATTATATTTAGAGACTAGCTGCTGTCAACTTACCAAGCAACAGTTCGCTGGCCTATTTGCTCAGCTTGTGGTTGTTTTTCTTTTTGGTGCTTCGAGCCAGTCTTCAATCTCTCTCAGCCTACTTTGTTGGCCAATGGCCATTCATTAGATGGGGCAGAGTCCTGACGACGTTGAGTTACCTGTGTCTGTGTTGCGTGACTTAATTTGCATGAATTACGTCGCTGTTGTTGTTGTTGTTGTTACTGCTCCAAGCTCGCGTTACCATCGTTAGTGTCCTTCCACACACACACATACACACACACAGACACTCACACAGCACTCACACACACTCTTAACACCTACGCGTGCCTTAGTTGTGCTGTGTAATGTGGTTGGCAGTTGGTTTAGCTTTCGTGGACTTAGCCTGCCCCGCCATAATTGCCACCGCCACTGCCAACGTCGCCGTCGAAGTCGCGTAGTCAGTCGCAATCAGCGGCCGCAAGCGCCGCCTGCTGACTAAAGAAAAAAAAGTTTTGAATACGAAAAGAAAAAACAAAAGCAACAAAAAAAAAACTATTGCTAAAAACAACAGCGAAAAGAAGAAGCAGAGGGAAAAACAGCAGCAGCAGCAGCAGCAACACATAGACGAAATACTCGTAGTCTTAGTTCTCGTAGTCGACGTCGTCGTCGGCCGCTGCCGCTGCCATTGCCGTTGCCATTGCCGTTGCCGTCGTCGCCGTCGTTGCCGTCGTCAGTCGCGTCTGAGGAGCTTCAATGGGCAGGTGTGTGTGCCACACAGTCGGAGTCGCGCCAAAGTTGTTGTTGTTATTGTTGTTGTTGTGGCTGTTGTTATTATTGTTGCTGTTGTTGCGCTCTGTTTTTTCGGTGTGCCTTAAGTTCAACTTTTTTCCTGACAAACGCGCTTCAGTTCAGCTTCAGCCCAACAACTTTGCAAACACTTTTTGCCGTCGGTCTTCATTTGTTGTTGTTGTTGTTCTTGTCGATAAATATTTTTTCCAATCACACCCACCGCCCCTCAATCTCCACCGCCTGCCGTCAGGCTTTTAGACGCGTGTGCATAAAGAACAAAAATAAAAAAAAAACATTTGCCAAGAATTCTGTGTGTTGGCCACATTTTAAAGTCATCCACAATTTGTGCTACCCCCTCTCCCTCCATCCCCTATCCGAATTCCCCTCCTCCATCCCCCCCAGCAGTCAACATTTCGTATGCAAATTTAAATTGTGTCGCTTCAGTCGTTTCTTCGTTGTGTGCTTGATTTAAGTTGTGATTTCTAATTGTATGTGCAGAAACACACACACACACACAGACACACACACACTCACAGAGTGTTATCCTTTTAGTGCATTTCAATGTCAATGGCCTGAACTCTGAACTCTTCTTAACGGTTTTATTATGTGCTTTACTTAACGTTGTCAACATTCATGACGTCACTGCTAGAGATTATAATGCGATCCAAAGCGATTGCAAAAAAGCTAAGTCAAGGTAAGCATATATAGTATGTATAAATATCTGTTGAATTTAACCTATTTAACTCTTTGGAATATCTATTAGATTTTACTTAAACTACACAGAGCGAAAAAATCAGGTATTTCGTACTTAAAACGCCACATTTCATACTTGATTTCTCACTAAGAATGAAATTACTGAAGTCAAGAATCTCAATCTTAATTCAAGTACGATTTCATAAGTTTGAAAATTTAAGTATTCAGTATTTTCAGACTTAAAAGTGAGTTCGAAGCATACTTGAACTAAGTACATTCATTCTTCATTTAAGTACAATTCACACTTGATCTGAGTCACTTAAATTCTGTAACTAAGTACACAAGTATTTCAAAATACAAATATGATTATGGAATTTTGCTTACAACAGGCTTAAATCAGAATTGTGTAAACATAGAGTGATTGTGTAAAATGTTCTTCAAATAATACCACACGCTGCCTAATAAAATTGTCGAAATTATCAGCGTGGGTGTTAAAGACTTTCAGATAGTGTGAAAGTTGCCGAAGACTAACTACAGAAAATTATCCTCCTGTCGAACATAGTCTTAACTTGATGCCCATTGAAATGCTCCTTATAGCAGACAAGCTAGAACCATTTGGGAATTCTAAGCAAGACATCGCAAAAAAGATTTAAGTTTAATAAATCTTGATATAAGATGTCACAAACTTGTTCAGTGGGTATTTGCGGTGATAATCTGTTTCGAGCACGAGTTCCGAACTTATATCTAGAATTTTCATACTCATATCTAGTAAATCTGGAGTTCCACTTAATCCAAGATTGTTTACTCTTATATCAAGAGTATGTGTACTTGGTCTAAGAATTTGTTCACTCATTTTCAGTAATTCGTACTTGTATCAAGTATGGATTTTAAGAATGGGAAATACTTAATTCGAGGTCATTCGTACTTAATTTTAGTACGGCATATTTCGCTCTGTGTAAATACCTAAATATGCAGTATTATTTTAAGCGTGATTAAAGTTTACTTTGCACTAAATATAAAGGATTAGCATCATACATATCTGTTGAACTTAACCTATTAAACTCTTTGGAATATCAATTAGATTTTAGGTTTAAGTTTAATTTAGGATTTCAAGCATATTTAAAGTTTACTCAATCATTCTTAATTTAGGAAATTGGGTGTTAACCGACTCGAGGTCAATTTATTGTCGATATGACAGATATATTAACATACAACAAAACACAAAATTAGTTGCCAAAGGGCAAGGAACTAGACTTGGTATTAAGCTGTTGTAGAAGATGCCAATCTCCCTCATGAGTACCATTTGAGCTAGTTTACCCAATGATCCAAGCTTATTCTCTACGTTGTGCTGCTAGAACCAGCTGAGAAGTCTAAGGACGAAACATAGAAAAAACGCATTTAAGTTGAGCTCGTCTTTTTGTGTTTTGTTGTAATAGTTGTAGTTCCCAGAATTGAGTTTGCGGACTATCGGTCTATTTATATATATTTTTAATTTATTTATATATCTTGCAATTTTATGACTAGAATATAAGCTAAGAATATAAATGGGTAGCATCATAAATATCTAAAATTAAGTAAAACAAGCCGGAGAGTCGTGGCGGGAGCGAGAGTAGGGTGCACTGAGCCAGTTTTCTTTGTTGTTTTTGGCATGCCAAAGATTTCATACCCTTGCAGAACATTGATGCCTTTTTCAACCAATCTTTCCTTTGGCAGATATTTGATATAGTTATCCGATTTAAACTAAATTTGATTAGGATGTAGAAGACATGACCAAGTACATTATCTGTGAGATTGGTTGAGGTAAGTCGAAAACAAAAAAAGTTTCTCATACTAAACTATGATTTTAGACTGATTGTTCTACATATTGTTGATATGGGAATCTGATCTGGCCGGTTTTGACACATGAGTTGCGTGCAGCAAAAAGACGGACCTGTACCAAATTTCATCCAGATAGCTTTAAAACTGGGAGACTAGCTTTCAAGCAAACATACGGGCAGAAGGACAGACGGACAAGGCCATATCGACTCGGCTATTGATGCTGATCAAGAATATAGTATATACTTTATAGGGTCATGCGTTACATATTTGTGGATAAAATTAAAATACCCTCTGCAAGGGTATAATAACATAATCTTTCTAATTGAACTCTGTGGAATATCTATCAGATTTTACTTAAACTATATACCTTAAATATGAAGTATTATTTCAATCTTCGTTAAGGTTTACTCCATTAATTTTTATATTTATACGCCTTGCCATTATATGATTAGTATATAAGTATAAAATTTATAAGTCTAGCATCGTCAATATCTGTTGAACATAACCCGTGAACTCTGTGGAATATCAATCAGATTTTACTTAATCTATGCAGTATTATTTATAATATTTTTATAAATTTTACTCCATCACTTTTAATTTATTTATATGCCTTTCAGTTTTATGACTAGGACACAAGCAAAGAATATAAATGTCTAGCATCATATTTGCGGTTTTATTTTGTATTTCAACACACTCAACCATAGCATTTATATTTTGAAATTTGTTAGGAAATTGCTATTCATATTCCTAAGAAATAAGTATTTCGAAATTCAATTAGTAAATGAACAAAAAGAAACTATTTTGCGAAGTGTCATTTAAAAGTTTGTTTTTTAAATAGAACCATTATCTTTAAAAAAATATCTACACACTTGTTAATGTCATTTTTATATAAATATTTATATAATATTATTAAAACACACAGTTCATTTAACTTTTAATTCCCTTGAGATAAAGATTAAAATACTTGTATATAATGCGGGTTTTGGGTTTATGGATTTCCGATTCAATTCAAATCAATATTCCAGGGAGATTTGCGTTAAAAACTAAACTAATCGCCAACATCTGTTTCATGTACTAGCAATGTTAATTTTCCTTTATTCGGACTGTTCTTATTGTTGTGGGTTTCTTTTTGGAGCCTGAACGAAATAAGTTTAAATTTGGTTCGTTGTTTCGTTTTCAGATAACAAATACTAAAACCCATTGCACATGCTGTGACAAAATCATTTAGTTCTATTTTAAGATACAGATCCGTTGCCAAGTCTTTCTCGTTCTCTGGTCCCCAGTCTGGTTTATCAGTTAAAACTTCCGAAAGCCGTTTAGCAACACATTCGTATTCATGAGACGGGATGAATTGTTCTCTTCTCTCCTCTTCAGTTCTGTTCTGTTCTGTTCTGTGGATCGGATATGGATGGCAACTGTCTGTAATCAACTGACATTGAAAACGTTGCCACATGATAAGTCCCACTGAAAAGTTGCGAAACAATGTCATTTTAATTTTAATATTTATTTACATATATACTCGTTACTTAAAGATACACGTACTGGGAATTTCTGTATAATTATAACGCTAGCTATCTTTAAATTATGTCATTTACTTGAATAGACTAGAACTGTGCTCTATGATTTTATTAACTATGTATGCTATATATGTGAGGTTTCCGGCACATGGCCGATATAGAGCGGTCTGTAGTGCCCGCTTCCTTTCGATTATATCGTTTTGGTATTTATTGAAATGATTCAATGAATTCGCCCCAATCGCAATCTGACGCATTTGCCTTTTACCCTTGGGGAATGTGCTTCAATTCTTTGCTGATTTCGGGCAGCGGAATTTAATGCCCATTTTGGTCGATGTCAAAAGTGCGGGTAAATAACATATGTATGTATATCCGATAATCTCATGTTCAAGCTGTATATATAATTATATATAGATCTTGCGGTAACTTGTGATTCTAAGCGAATTTAACTGCGGGTTTGATATATGACGATATTCTAAGTATGTTTAACCAATTCAAAGGGATTCACTTCTAAATATAAACCTGCATCTAAGGAGAGAGTTGAGTACTCCATTAATCGATACTATCTTCTGTGTAGAAGTGTAGAGTGTTCGACTAGGAAATACCCTAAATCTATCCAAAACGCTTAAATATATCTACTTACATACATTGAATTAAATTTAAGTGGGAACCTATACCAAAAATCAATTAAATATTTAAGGAAATGATATTGTAAATTAATTATATTTATTTCTTGTAAAAGGGATACGAGGCAGAAACTTTATTTAATTTCACAATAATGTTTTTATAATGAACTATACATAATTATTTAGAAAATATGAATCTAAGTAGAGGGTTGTATCTTACTTTAATCGATAATATCTTTTTTGATGTAGTGTTGAGTCCCCGACTAGGAAATACCCTAAATCAACCTTACATATATTGAATAAAACTCAAATATGTTGTCAGTTATTTTTAGGGATGTGTAAATAATATACAAAAGAAAACTCTTACCAAAAACTAATTAAATATACAAAGAAATGAGATTGTATATTTATTACTTGATTATATAATGCCTGAGATATTGAAATATAAATATTAATTCAGTAAATATATTTTATAAGCACATATGTTCATCTGGCTAGGTTAAAAATTAACCATTTATTGATTACAAAGTTGAAAAAATCCCCAAAATCATACACAACAACTGATGGCTTTAAACTTTCCTTGTCATCGCCTCGTATCGTCATATCAATTAGAGCGATACTTGGCATCGGTATCAGCGTTTTATTACCTGTGAATCGATTGTATTAAGAGCTATTAAAATATTTTCTAAAACCCGCTATCATATCATTCAATTAGGCAAGAAATAGCTCTATATATATAGCATCATAAAACATAACACATTTTGTGGCTGATAATGTGATTGTGAAGACTCTAAACGGACAGCATATAAACTACAACGAGTGCACCTATTCGAAGCTCTATTCGTATTCGTATTCGTATTCGTAGACCTATAGACCTATCCAATTCGATGTTGTTTCCCAACGCACATTAGAGCGCAATAAATATATCAAAATAAAAGTGTCGCCTTCATAATATTTACAACTCGCGTGCAGATAATGGAAGACGCCAAGAACCAGATAGACCTGATAGACCCTCCATATGTATATTCGCAGTAGACAATGGATTGAGTCTCAGGGTTCATTCCGACTAGTTCCCAGTACAATTAATTTTTGGCACCCTGAACACAGAGATAAACGCCAGATAAGCTACGGATCAAGATTACGAGTTATTATACGAGTACTCGCTTTATCAGTCAGTTCTATGCGTATATAGTAGAGGCTTTATAGCTGTTGCTATCAAAGCATGGATGCTCCATAAAATTGATTAGATCCTCTACATAAGTGAGTGTACTCGTATGCGTGTGTTCTCTTTTCTCCTGTCTTGAAGCGTTGCTACCTTTACATTCGGCCCTTAAAAGCTGACAAGTTGTCTTCGATGTAACTCAAGAAACTGGGTTAAACATACAACAATTGGAGGTTGTTTAGAGTACTACATAATCATTCCCTGACTCGTATTTCCTTTGCAGTTGATGATATCGTCTGGTCTGTGAGCAACGGTTTTATTGTAGTAGTATTGTTGCCCCATCGCTAGACCAGCACCTGATATATTTATGAATTTACAATAGCCGAATTATTCTTCCAATTTCGACAATTTATTACCGAATACTTTGAACATTTATGCGCTTGATTCAACGACACTCAAAAGAGGCTACAGAGCACAACCTTTTACTGTCCCCTTAGAAGGCAAAAGCAAAAGTGTTTTTAATGCATGTTTGTGTGTGTGTGTGAGTGTGTGTGTGCATAAGTGTGTTGCAGATAAAAATTGAAAATGTTGTCTAGATAGAAGAAAAGATAGCCACGAGCAGACCCTGCGTATGCGTTATATACCAGCATTTATATGATGGCTAATAAAGTTAAGCACCTTCTAAACTGGCCATAATCAATCGCTTTCTGTCATCGCCTTAACTTGGCTGTATTCACTCGTATCACTCAAACACCCAGCTCGGTCTGTCAGTCAGAGTTCGCATTGTGTCGCTGAAGTTGAATAAAATTAAACTTGCAACGGGGCTTCCACGGGGGGTTTATCTATCGACCTACTACGCGCTGTGGCTTGTTTACAATAAAAAAGAACATTACGTCAAGGCAGTCTCTGCCTCTCAGAATATAAATATATATATATATATATATATATATCTGATATATCGCATATATTCTCGTAAGTGTGAGTAGTTCAGTAAGATAATTGCGTGGCCCTCGGACAAGATCGTGTCGTGTGTTTACATTGATTCCGACTTACTGGGAAATGTTTGTAAACTGTGACAAGAGTAGTATGCCTATCCTATATCTTCATATTGTATACGAAGGGGCTTTACTTTATCGACGCTACTGTCACTCTCTTGTCATTGGACCATTGTTTATGAGTGTGGGACTTACAGTTGCACATTACATGACAGATACTCGACTGTGATATGACCCGCATATTGAAATACGACATGTGACTATCTTAGGAAAAACATCTATCATATACTTCATAAGTATGAAAGAAGGGTTAGTAAAAGATAGTTTACATATGGTGTACATCCTTTTTCAGTTACGTACTTGCTATGCAAATTTCCGTTTAGTTTTTACAATGGGAAGTTGTAAAGATACTGTTAGCAATTCCATTCATAAACTATCTTTATTTAGATACTGATAACTATTGGCAGTTTATCAGCTTGTAATTGGCAACACACTTGTGAACAGTGTGGACTCTTCATAAAAAGTATATTCTACTGCATAAACAGGGTATTACAATGTCTCATACATTAGTCATTCGTGAGTTATTGCTTAGTTGATCGTTATCGATTACCAAACTGTTTACAATGGTGTCTTTTAATCGGATTTATTGTCATTTGTCCATTACAGTTTACAGGGTATTAATCCCAGAGGTAGAGTAGTTTGAGTTTGGTCAACGAATTCATAAAGTGAAGAGCTGACTAATGCCATTTTCAGGGTAATTTATCTTTATGTCTCTTAACTTATCAATAGAATTGGGTATTACATATTTTCTTTATAACAAATAAATTATAAATAACACTTCTGAAATAAGTAAATCTCACATTTTCCACAAAAATAAAAGTACTAGCTTTTCTTTATATTAATCAATTTATAAATATAACTTCTAAAGTTGAAAACTTTTACATTTTCAAAAATACAAATACTTACTTTACTTTCTACAGGGTAACTCTTAGTCGCAACCACTTGCTCGCATTTCTGTTTAATCGTTAATGTGTTTATTTTCATATTAGAAAATAGATAGTAAGTGAATTGGTTGCATGCACGTCGAGTCAACTACACAAACTGCCTATAAAACAACAATAACAACGATAACAACAGCACAACAACAACAACAACAACAACAGGGGAGTGCATAGTACACTTTTAATAGAAAATGCGATCAGCGTGAAATGAAGCGCAAAGGAATAAGTAAGAGTAAGGGCTAGGGAGAGTGTCGAAATGTGAGAGAGTCAAGTGCTCATATTTTATGGGTTGTCCCCCTTTAACACCCACCTTACTTCCTGCTGCTCACACCCCGTCTCGCTCTGTCACTCGCAAAGGCTGTGGACGACGTGCTTCCAACTGTTTTGTTATTGTTGCTGTTGCTGTAGCTGCTGCTCTCAATTCGTAAGCGTCGACGCGTCGACGTACGCAGCACGAACAGCTCAGCTTCGAGTATTTCTTGATATCATAGGCACTTTACTAATATTTTGTTATTGTTGTTGCCTAGAAATTATTTTGGAGGTTTAATTTTGAAGCGATTATAAAAATAAAGAAAAAGAAAAAGTTTGTCACCATTTCAAGTGTGCTCGCTCTCTTTCCCACACTCTCCCACTTGCGAGATCTTTGCTCCTCTAATTTGGAGTGTGTGCGCGTGCGACTGTGTGTGTGAGTGTGTGTGTTTGTGGATCGTAGCGCCGCCGTCGGCTCATTTAAGGGGTCTCTACAACTGCGGCGATCAATTGCCGAGGAGCCAGTGGAACGCATAGTGTTGTGATCAATTGTGTTGCGACACGCTCGAAGAGTGTGTGAGTGAGTGTGTGTGACAGTGTGTGTGCGTGTGTGATAACTGAGATAAATTCGCAAGGAGAATACACTAGTGAAAAAAAAAACAACAAATGAAATGAAAATCATAATTCAAGCGGTTTTCTCACGTTAATTAAAAAGTAAAGAGAATACGAGAAAATTAATAAAAAAAGGATAAAAATGTTGTAAAATATTGTAAAGTGCAGTTTACCTGATCAGCAGAGAATTGGCAGATAAACGGAAAACTCCAGTCAAGGGTTACATAAGTGAGTGACAGTTATAATTATTTGCGAAACCTCAAAAATGTTCAAAAACCCGCCCGAGGCAGAGGCAGATGTCTGTCTGATGATCTTCCAGGGCTGCATCTTCCGGTGCACACTGCCAATTGCATGTAATAACAATAACAAGGGACGCGTGCCGTCGGCTGAGGAGAAGGGAGATAGAGGAAGTGAGAGTGAGATTGCAGCTTTGGGCTCGTATTTAGTTACGTGCCACGCCCACTGGGCGCAATGCACATCATCTGCGCATTGGTGCACATCTCGCATTCATTTGACCTCGTTATAATTATAGTGCCTGACCCTAACGAGTAGACTACTTGAATTTGACTTGAGAACTTCGCATTGAGTGGAATATTTTTTTTTTTTTTTTGGGATATTTGTGTGCCAAAAGGGACGACTTCCGTTCGCATAACAATGAGAATGGAAATAGCAGCAGGAGCAGAGCAAGAAACAGGAGCAGCCGTCGAAGTTGAAGTCCTGGCATGTCAATAAGACACACAATTGAAATAACGTAAGGTTTACAAGATCAGCCAAGGCAGATATAACCACTGTGCAGTATTTCCTACACTCGGAACCACTCGGCAAACAATAAACGAGACGATGACGACGACGACGACGACGACTTTTGATTTCTTCAAGAACTTTTGGATAATAAAATATAAAAAGGGGGCAGCACACAAACAAATCAGCACGAATACGCATATGAATGCGAGTCTGTGTATAAGTATAAGCATGAGTATGAGTACTAACATGAGTATGAGTACGAATCACTCACAAAAGCTGCTGCTATACGAATCTTAAGATCCATTGTCCTTGTGCAGACAGTTAAAGTCAAAGATCAGCCATCCAGCTGAGTTAATTATAGACGACAGACCCAGAACTGAACAGAAGACAGAAGAGAAACGCAGTGAGTTCTCAATTGGGGGAAGTCGAGGAAGTGTTCAAGTTCAAGTCTGAGATGTAGAGAGAAGGGAGCGCGGAGAGGGGGGGTCAATGCCTGAGGATATTCAAGACGCACAGTTGGACATTTGGCGCGAAAAGTAAAATCAAGTATGGAAAGAAATACAAATAAAAAACAATTCTAAGCCAGTTAATTTTGACAATTGAAAGAAGTTGAAATATACGAGTAAATCTTTAGAATTGAAAGAAGTTTACATAAATAGTTACTTCAGTTTAAACTGATGTATCTCTATCTAAATTACAAACAAGCTATTAATTTTCTAGCACATCTCTTTATTTATACCATAGAAACGAACCTCTGATAGAACTTATACAACAAGTTTTAATTACATTACGATGAGGAATAATCGTCTTCTATTTATTTATCTATGGAAATGTTTATGCGTAGCCAGACTAGAAAGCAATTCTTCAGACTTTTGCTAAATGATCTTTTAGACCTACATTTCTTATGTTCCTGTCAATAATATTTGTGATAAGTTGCTTGAAAAGAGTTGAGAGATATTTAGTTATTAAAAGGAAGCTGCAATCAATGCGAATTTAAAATAGAGATACAACAAAATATAGATTTCTGAGATATTAAACGAAAATCTAGTCATACTTATATATTTTGGTTAAACAAAACTCAAGCATGTTCTAAACTCATTTCTGTCTTATTTTAACTTATATAGTGTATTAATAATTAAAGTTTAATTTAACAAAAAAACAAATAAAACAATTATAATTTACTTTGATTTAATAAAGAAGCCACAAACAGTTCCCAAACTAGCTTTTATCTTATATTATACGAAAAGTAAATCATACTTGTTTATTATAATTAAATAAAAAGACACACACAGTTTCCGAACTTACTTTTATTTTATATTCAACGAAAATATAGTCATACTTATCTATTTTGAATAAAATAAAGACTTATGCAGTTTCTGAACTTATTTTAATTAAAATTTAATTATACTTATTTATTTTGATTTTAAAATAGAAACAGTCCGTTCCTAAACTAATTTCTATTTTATAGTCAACGAATATCTAGTCATACTTATTTATTTTAATTTATATAAAGAAACAAACAATTTCCGAACTAACTTATATCTTATATTCATCGAAAATCTAGTCATAATAATTTATTTAAAATTTTAAAAAACTCCCATAGTTTCTGATCTAACTTCTAACTTGTCTTTTATGTTAAATTTTTGTATCTTCCCATAATTATCAGCTATTCCATTGATGAATAAATTTATAGCCTTGGGTAAAATCAGTGTAAGGCAATTCCATACAAACTATTGCATTTGCAATTACATTTGAATGCATATACAAATTTGACTTTTGAGGCGTGTTTGCTGATGAATTATGTGAGTCTATCTATAGGTATGTGTGCTACATTCACCCCAGTTCCATTGCTATTGACTTGTAATGCAGACCAAAGCGAAATGCAAATAAAGAACTAACAATCCTGACAATCCTTTCTATCTGTTCGCTTCCAACGTTAACTCGGAAAAAAAAGACAGTGTGTGTGTTAAATTATGTGACAAGGGCGCAACTTTGTTGATTATGTTGTTTTAATTTAACGCTATTAGAACCTCAGAAGCCCAGACCCTTTTTTTTTACTTGCTTGGGCGCCGCACGAACCATCCGACGACCCTTGCAACCTTGCAACCCTTAGTGTGCCCTCATGATAATGATATTACCAAGTTGCGACGTGCGCCTAATTGACTGCTGCTGTTTGGCAAACGCAAATAGATAGAGATTCAAATATAGATACAGATACAGGCATGTCAGCTATAGATACGAATTGGCCTGACACCTTTTGTCGTACACATATATATATATATATATTTTATGAGCGTGTTCTCCTTTTATCACTTTCGTATTGTTGGCGTAAATTATGAGGGGGGCTTTCCCTTAAGTAGCATTTTCCTCATGCAAATAAATAACAAGTACACAAATTTATTACCCTAGCCACAAAGAGTTTAATATTTTTAAAGTTTTCCCCATGTAATCTTATTTATTTGCTTGCAATGTGGTGGGAAATCATAATTTTTCCCAGCGAAGGATTCTAGATACTTAAGAATTACAATTGCAGATTTATAACTGCGCAATATTTAAATATAAATCTATAAAATGAATTAATTTTTAAGATAATTTTATCAACTTTTTTCGCAATAAATAAAAACAGCATTATGATGCGGGTTGACGCAAAATAAAATAACAAAAATAAAGAAGAAAATACCATAATAATTATCAGCGCGTGTTATGCCTTATGGCATATATATAAAGTAAAAAAGGGATCACGTCATTAAGTACTTGGGGGAATCAGTATCAGAATCAGAACATTAATTTCTTTTTGCCATTAGGCACCCTCATAAAGCTCAGGAAGCTATTAAAGTCGGCGATAGTGCAGTCGAGTCCAGCAAAATATATTCAGGAAACTAATAAAGTGACGACAAGTAGCTATAAGAAGTCATATAGAGGTCAAATAAGTTATTAATTAGTTGTTAACTGAAATTTCAATTGAATAACAGGGATTTGTCTAGGACAAATAGGTGAGATAATATTATATTTACCTCTATTTCTATATTAGGATTTTCAGAATAACTATTCTGTCGAAGTCTGATTCTGATTTCAATTGTTTATTTTATATTTAATTTATATATTTTATATTTTCCATATATATTTGGCAACATATTTCTGTAGTTTTGCGCCAGATTTCCATAAATAATATTTTTTTATTTGTTATTAAATAAACTCGCTACAAATTCAACATTTTGCATAATTGGCGCTACAAATATGTTAATTAAATAAAATAAAATAATAACTATTTTTATATTATTTCGCTTTGCTTTAGTTAACCCTAATGTTTCTAATGCTTTGCCATTTTTAAGAACAGTCTATTAATTTTTAATAAGTAGTTTGCTAGCAAAGAGCTAATATTTAACAGAATTCAAGACAATATAAATTCCATTTTATAGATATTCCTATTTAATTATTATTTATCAAAATTCATTTATTTACTTGATTTTATTAATGAACACTATTTTAATTTATCGCTTCAAAATAGATGGGAAATATCCTTAACGACTTGCTAATTGCTTAAACCTGCCCAACGAATCAGTTGCCAAACACTTACCCCCTTTATCGCAATTTGCTTAACCTCATAAACTCTCAGAGTGTGTGTGTATATGTGTGTGTTTGTTTGTTGTGTTTTGTGTGTGGCGGAAACTTTGTCGACAGATACAAAATTAAGTTGCAAACAAAACCGAACAGCCAAAAATCAACCTTGTACATAGCCTAACCACAGTCACACACACACAAACACACCCACACACACACACCCACACATGAGCTCCCCCCACACACACACACATACAGCACACAAAAAACATTTGTTGTTGGGGCGCCGCAAAGGCAAAAAAAAAGCGGAAAAAGCGCAACAGAAATGTGAGCAAAGTGAAAAGGCCCACGGGCCAAAAGGCAACGCAGTCGCTTTCAATTATTGCCATGAGTTTTTGTGGCCAATACACACAAACACACACACACACACAGCCATTAGGCTAATGTGCGCTTATTGCGCACGCTTTGGAAGAGGCACAGACGCAGGTGGCAGGTGGCAAGTAAAACCAACCCCCAACATCAGGTGGCAAAGGGGAAAAGTGAAAGAAGGCAAACCACAAGCCAGAAACTTGGCACTGTCTGACTGTAAAAGCTGCTGACAGAGAAGTTTGTGGGTGGAGGCGATGTTGGTGGGTGAGGAGAAGGGGGTGGTGAGGGGGGGAGTGGAGGGGGAACTGCGGTGGTTGGGTGGTTTGACTGTGGCTCCATAATAGTCCAAAGCGAAACCGCAAAACGCTAGGCAAACAATATGTGCGAGAGAAAAGGACAGCAGCAGCCAACAGAGTATCTGTATCTCTCAGTTTGTGTATCTGTAGCTGGTTACAGCTGTATATATATATATGTGTGTGTGTGTGTGTGTGTGTGCATAATGAATGCGAAGATGTGCACGCCCTATTATCCTGCGCTGGCTCCTCCCCTCTGCACAAATTACCAAATACTTTTGCTTCTCATCATGCTGTTGCTGATGAGAATGTCGTGTATCTGTGAGATACATAGAGTCTGCTGCTGCATTCTGATAGGAAAACTGAGTAGGTAAATAAGCGAGCATACACTTATACGTATGTATGTGTTTGCTATCCTTTTGTGGCCAGGCAGACAACAACAACAACAAAACAGCAGGAGACCAAACTGTGCCTCGGGCCACGACGCGCATTCGAATCAGAAAAAGGGCAAAAACGAAGTTACAGTTCGTGCCACATGATGATGACGACGATGATGATGATGATGATTGCGCTGCTTACAGAACTGACACAGATTCAAACACACACACACATACACAGAGAGAGGGAGAAGCAGGCAGAGAGCGCACTGCACAATTGCAGGGTAGTCAGATACAGATACAGATACATAAAGTATCTGTGTGTGTGTGTGTGTGTGTTTGTGCTGCTTACGCTCTCATTTTCATCCCCTGCTGTTTGCAGTGTGTGGCAGATAAACGGCAGCTCGATCATCATCATCATCATCATCTGCTGTGGCATCCTGTGGCTGTGGCATCCACCATCTGTGGCAGCAACCAACCAAAGAGACGACTCTGCCATTCCCACTTCCATTTCCATTTCACAGTCTCTGGCAGCAGTCAGAACATCATCACTTAGTCAGTCAGTTGGTCGCGTTGTGCGCGCTCGCAATCGGAATCACAGTTTTTGTTGTCGCCGTCGCCGTCGCCGCTGCTGTCGCTGTCGCTGCTTGCGCTGACGTCGACGTCGACGTTAACGTTTTTGCGCTATCGTCGCGCTGCCAGCGTCACGTATCCGTTCGGTACTCAGTCTTGCGAAGACAACCGGCAGATAGAGACGACACCAAATCAAATAAAATCAAAACAAAATAATAATATCAAATTGATGAAAACTTTTCAAAGAAAATAATAATACTCGAAAATAATAATCATACGCCGTGTATGTCAGTTAATGGTTAACTGATCATCTTCTTTCGGCCATGTCGCGTCGTGTTTTATTGTGCATTTGATTTGTTTGTTACTTTTATTATTTACATTTGCATTCTGATTGTGATAATTACAAGATAAACGCGTAACGGCAACGGAAATCATGTTATTTGATCGATTTGTTATATCAGGTTGGTTCTAAAGTGGAAATACATTTATTAAAACCAAGTTGTCTTTATGGATTATCCGTTTTCTGTGTGTGCTCCAGTTATCAGTTTGTTATAAGGAATGACACGTTTTGAGTTACCATTTGATGTTGCCACAAAAATATTTGCAGCAATGTGTAAACCTATCTAATATATATTGACTCGACTTGTCTATATACAGAAAACTGATTCAGTTTTTCTTTCATTGTGTGACAGTGCAGACGTGTAAAAGCCTCAAGATTTATGTACGTGACAAAATCGTGTGTGGCAACGAATGTATCATTAAGAAGTTATTAAAGATACAATATCTGAAAGCTTGTAATGTCTAAAGAACTATGACTTATTCAATCAGTGCTGGCTATACTTATACTTTATATTATAAAGTATCTGAATGTCGATTACAAACAATATCTAAGACTTGAATATGCTTAACAGTTTGACTGTTAATTTAATTGTCAAATTGAACTGGTAAACTGGAATACTTATAAGAGTATCTTCTTCAACTGAAATATAAAGATATTTCATGGTTTTCCCATAAAGAAAACTTTAATTTAACACGTCCTTTTGAATTCCTTAAGCATTATATATGACTATTTTAATTGTATTCAATCCTTCAACAAATTCGCATAAACTTATATCTCTGATTTAAAAATATCTGGTCGATTAGTTGATATACAATTCTTTCAGTTCTTTCACATTAGGTATTTTGGGAAAACAATGCAATTTGCGAAAGCAGCTTTCATCTCAAATGACTCACAAATTGGCATCTTATCAAGACAAAAGCGGTTGCAGCTTCCAACAGTTGAGGCTAGTTTTAAAACAAACCCCTAACAAATATATAATTAACTAAACTGATTAGCTAAAGAAGTACACAAAACAGATGTGCGCCTAAGTGTGTTATGAGTGAATAATGAATAGTCATGATAGTCAATGAAATAAAACTGTAAGTGGACACTGCCCAAAAAAAGGGGTACTCATCGTAGCAGTTTAGTATGTCAATCAATACTACGAAATAAAATAGCTAGACGATCTTTACTACGTACACCAAGGAAGGGAGAAAAATGTGCGGCTCTTGAGGGCACTTCAAAAACAATTCTCGGATGGGTGCGAAAGACGCCGTCGGAGGATCTGAAGATGATATAGTTTAGATTTGTGGGTGGATGTTTGTTGCTATGCAAATAGCGTGTGCCAGGGAAGTGCGAAAGTTGTCAGGTTGTTGAGGATCGGTATTCGGTTATTTGGCTATTTGGTTATTTGGTTATTTGACCACCTTCTATTGTTTGCGTGTGCGGCTTATTTATATGGCAGATACTTATCATCAGCAGTGCAATACGACAAGAGTTCTTATGTTACTTCCACTACCTATTACTGTTGCTGTGTGGAGTGTTGAGTATTGAGTATTGAGTATTGAGTGTAGAATGCTGAGTGTTGTTCATTGTTGACTGCTCGATATCTTTTTCTGGTTTTTCATTTTTATTTTTCCGTCTTCGTTTTCGATTTCGATTTCGTTTGGCCTCTTATCTGCTAGTAGTTGGCCTGTAAGTTGGACAGTCGTTGTCATATTTTGTCTAACAGCTCAAATTACGATTTAGTTTCAAGTGTTTAAATAAGGCGGTAGGTACAAGCCTTAGACAACAATCACAAAAACAAATAAATAAATAAATAATCGGTGCGTAATTTGTTGCAACTTTTCTGTCTCATTTTCGAACAAGTGTTTGCTTGTTTATCTCTACAGTGTGTGAGCTCTGTTTTTGGCCGAGTTTAGGGTCTAGTCAGGGTAAGGGATAAGGTCGATTATATAAATAGAAAATCGCATATTTAAGATTTTAACCTTATCCGATTAGGATTAATCGAAATAAAATAGTTGAAGATATAAATTTATTAAATAATTGTTATCAAATGAAACATTTTCAAGTTAGGCGTTTATTAGAAAATATATTGTTAATATATATTTGATAAAATGTTAGTATTAATCGAAGATTATGCGGAACAATTCTTTAATAATAAATTTATATTTCAAAAATAAATTTATTTTTTATTGATATTCATTATATCTTCTTCAAAACTTATTTTTTCTTGTTAAAATGTATTTATTTATTTTTTTAAATATTTTAGAGGCAACATTTAACCTTTCACTTAAAACTGACATCAGTTTAATTCAGATATTCAAATGAAATATATTTTAAATAAATAACTTTTACTTCCCTAAACAAATTTAATTTAAGATAATTACATTTCATAAGTTTCACTTAACTTAACAAATTACAATTGATTTGAACATTGATTAAATAATCTATTTATTTCCATTTAAGATATATTTATATTATCAATTCAATTCGTAAAGTAAAAGCACGAAATATGTAAATTAACTATATTTGGATGTCGTCAAGGGGTTATATCTATCGATGAGTTAAATGTCAGATCATATGTCTAGTCTGGTTCGGGGGAATCCATTTGGTTTGTCTATTTATTTGATAAGCAACAGCTGAGCAAGTCACATCTTTCAAAACAAATAGAAAACAAGTGCAGAAATAAAATTCCACATTGAGAATAAACAATAAATATTTCGAATAGTTACGGAAAAGGAATTCAATTCAGTTAAGACATTGTTTGCACAGGCTGCACCGGTAATACGATCTACAGGTGAGCTTTGAATACCTCAGGTACAGTGGGCACCCCCCTTAAAGAGACTCACAGATAATCGTTGAGTATATCTGTGTGCTTGTGTGTATTGAATGATGGATTGATAAAATGATAGCTGAGTGAGTAGTGAAGTGACAATGTCGAGTGCTCGACAATTGCAAAATCAATGAGATAGAGAGCCAAACACCAAATTAAACAGTGTGATGACAACGCAGATACTACGCATATGTGTTGTTGTCTTTGTCAGAGATATGACAGTCCCAGTTGTGCCCAGTTATCTGGACAACTTTCTATTTGTGTTCTGACAATTGATAATTGCCAATTGTTGTTGTGATTAGGATTAGACCAAAGTCGAAACTTTAATCACCAATTACTAATCTAATTTTTTTTCTTTTGGAACAACAGGCTCAAACGGCGAGGACTTCGATCCGAGTGTCGTGCGGCATCATCATCATCTACACCATCATTTGGATCTCAATACTGCGACGCCGGGATTTGGCCAATTGCCGCCGGCGCATTTAACCGGTAGTCCGTCGAGGCCAGAGGAATCGTTTGCTCGCCACCTGCCACCTACGATATCCCCATCATCGCCGCCATCTCCCGCAACCATGCAACGTCCACAGCAGACGCCGCAGTCGCTGAATCAGCGTCTAATGCGAACCGCCGCCTCCGTCTCCGCCTCCGCCTCGGCCATTAGCAATGGCTCCAGTTCCGGCTTGGAGCATTTGTTCAGCGAGGAGCAGACGGAACGCCTGCTGCTGGACATGGCACGTCTGCGGGAACCCGTCTCCAATCTGGATATACGTGATAACGGCGTCTACGCCAAGACATATCTGCCACGTGGCACACGCTACGGACCCTTCCCCATGCGTCTCTGCCAGCAGCCCAGCGATCGTCATCTGGCCTGGGAGGTAAGTAAATTACAAAGATTTATAAATGCCAAAAATCGACACAGAGATATTTCTAACTGCCTCGTTGAAAAGTATCTTAGAAAGTATCTTATCTGTTTCGCAGAAGATTCAGAGTAAAATGTCAATTTCAACAGTTGTTAATTAATCTTTTTTCAAGTATTAATCAGATAAATCAATTTCTAAGAAAATAATTCCTTATCATTAGCAGGAAAGTGAATAGAAAACAATCGATACTATTATCAATTTCTATGCAAAATAAACCTACTCTAAAGTTAGTTAAGTAAGCTTGCTTTGTTTTTCCATAAATCACATGATGATATTATCAAGCTGTCAATTAAAAGATATCAAAAGGATCAGAGTGTTTCAAATATAAAATATATTTCCTATAGCTGTTTTAATTGTAATTTATTTGTCAAACGCTAGCTTAGAAAATATAAATTTCCTGCCGAAACAATTGAAATGAAGCCACTGTAAATTGTGGTTCATAGTCTGTTCATATCTCTAGTTAAGCGTTGTCCTTATTCCATATCATTTATTTCCTGACATTATCCTTTCGCACATGTGTGATTTTTTTTGCCTGCGTTTCGTCTCCGATTTCGGGTGAATTCTTCCACCGGAAATTTAATCCTATCAAAGCTGCGCGCGAAAATTGCACAAAAATTGCGTTTGCAATGAAATGAGATGAATTTTTATTTTTGGGTGTTTTTCTATAGGAAAAATGAAAATCAAACGATTGGAAATAGATTTGATTAGCACGGGGGTTTTGCGGCTCGGTACGCACAATTGTCAGTCAAATGTGCCTAATCCTTGGCCAGAGCTAATTTCCTGGTCACACCGGGAAAAATCCACAAAGTGCACCCTAAATGAGGCTTAAGTTGAGGCCGAAAACCCGGCCCTGATGATTCCAATTAGTTTGGGAACCCTTCGATTGATTGTCAGTCAGTCAGTCAGTCAGTCAACTGACACTTCTGCAGCTACTGTCTGATGTCTGGCAGTGGGACGGATGGGACAGACAATCCAATCAAATTATCGCGCCTAGTCCTGTTGACAATTGTCACAGGATAGCTCTACCTACGAGTATGCATCTCTCTCTGTCCGTCCTTCCCTCTGTCCGTTTTGCGATTCAGGTATTGCCACATTATTGTCGTTGTCGATGTTGTTGTTGTTGTTGTTGTTTGATTTGCCACTCGAGCCAAAGCGACAACTGGCAACTGAAAATTGCCAATGCCACGTTGACAGTCCTCAGTCCTTAGATCTCTGTCCTCGGCTGATCCCTTCCCTATTTTTCTTCTCTGGATGATCCTCAAATCAAGCGCACTTTTCTCATTCACATTTCCGTTTTGACAGATACATTGGCTCTATGTATATCTGCGTATCTGTATCTGTATCTGTATTTCTATCTGCCTGGCAATTTGAAGCCCGTTCTCTGGGTGTGAACCCAACACTTTGAGATTATCTCTGGCGCGTAAATATTTTTCTTACCCATTGACTATGCCATGTTTTTGATGCTTTTTGCTTGCTTCTTGTGGCCTCTTTTTTTTAATAATAAAAATTTATGAATAGCATGCGATTCTGTGAGGACAACCTGGACATGTTTGTCTGTCACAATCCCAAGATTAGCTCAACAACAAGAGGACAACAACTTGGCGCTGAGCTCAAATAACTGTCAGCCGTCGCCAGATTCACACTCCCTTAGTCTTGTTATGTATCTATTGGATATCCTTATGATCTTATCTTTAGTGGCTGCCTCGTATTGCCTCGTTTCCGTTATCCTGTCGTCTCAGCTAATGATAATCTCCTCGTCTCTTGGTTTGTTCGTCATCTTTGTCGTACGGTCAGAGAATTGGTTCAGTTAGAGAAATAACTTAGTATCGATTTATTATTATACCCTGTGGTGGTATATTAAGTTTGTTAAAAGTATGTAACTGGCAGAAGGAATCCATAAAGTATATATATTCTTGATCGTCAGTCCGCCGGTCCGTCTGTCCGTCTGTCCCTCCGTATTAGCAAAAGTATCTCAGAGATGGTAAGAGGTAGAAGCTTGAACTTAATCTCCCAGCACTGGTAATATTTGCAGGCATATCAAGTGTATCTTTAATTTTGGATGCCACACCCCCTTCGCCCACAAACCAATAAAAATCTCATAACAAGAGCACACATTATTAGAATCTTTGAGTCGATGTGTCTAGAAAATTTGATCACGATGACGCGCCCCCTTCGATCACAACTTGAAACAAAACTAATTACAAGAGATTGACATGGGGAGTGAATTTGAGCGGGGCCCTGTAGAACCACAGCGGCTGGGGTTTCGACTGTTCGGCTTGTTTTTAAATAAATTGATCAGTGAATAAGAATAAATAGGGTAGTTAATTATATCTAGATGCATTCCATTAAATTAACACATAAAATTAAATAACATACACACTACAGTTTAGACCTTTGGAGTCCAGTGAAAACAGTCAAACTCTGTATGTTTTGATCGTTTTCGTTATAAAGTAATCAAATTATGACAGAAATTGCATCTGTTTGACTGTTATACTAAGACTAGTGTAATACTTTTACAAATAAAGCAAACTCTCTTCCAATTGCAGCATCAGTCGCTCCATATACGCACACTTGACCACACACACACACACACACACACACACTGTTTGCTCATGTGTAAACCGCAACTTGAGTTTAATTTTATAAAATACTATACTTGCATATTTGTGTGTTCATGTGTGTTTGTATGTGTGTGTGTGCTATTTCATATAATTCTTTGCATACGCCACGGCGCGAGCACTCGAAGCGTTGTTAACTTAATTTTTGGAGCGTGCACAAACATATGCTCTCATCCCCCGCTCGCTCTCTGCGCTGCCGAGACTCAGCAGACTCTCCCACTCAACACACACACACATACACACACACTCTCAGACGCACGCCACTTAATGAAACTGAAAAAAACTGAAAATAAAAACGCCGTTTTTCCATATGACTTGACAGACAAGAGGCTGACGGCAGCGCAGCGACGGCGACGGCAACGCAAAGTCATCCAGTTGTTGTTGTTGCTTTGTCCAGCTGTAGCTGCTGCCGACGTTGGCGTCACAGCGTCTAAGGCGTTTTGCTCATTTTTTTTCGTTTTTTTTTGTTTTTGTTTTTGTTGGTCTGCCAAACCGCAGTCGGCGATTTGTGTAAATTATGCGTATTTGGTTGGCGCCTTATTGTTGTTGTTGCTGTTCTTGCTGTGTTGTTGTTGTTGCTATTACTGTATTTGTTGCTGTAGCGTCGCTGCTTTTATTTTGCATACAAAACTGTAGGCGGTTAATCGCGTTGTTGTTGTTGTTGCTTTTTTTTTGTAATTGTGGCCTGCGGGTGACCTTGAGTACGGCAGGTGGTGAAAAGGAAGGGAGTGGAGTGCGAGAGGTCTTGCTGAGACTTTTGTGCTTTGTTTCAATGAATGGCTTAATTTTTGAGCAAAGAAATTGAAGAGTTACTTGAAGAAAAGTCAAAGGAAATAGGTAGGAAAATGCTGGAAATTCAGTTGAAAAAGTTATTTAATTGTAGATTAGATTAAATTGTTGAATACAATGCAGAGACTAATCAAGACTTGCCCATACGGCAGTAATTTTACACTTTGCTAGTTGAATTACTAGTTTTTAGTTTCACTACCTTCAGTTTGCACTACCTTTTTACAGGCGATACTACTATTTGTAAACAACTTTGCTACCTTTTTAGCTACTCCCAACTGAGCTGTTGTCGCTGCTAAGCGGTTTGTGTCCAAGCTAAACAGCGCAACTTATAACAGTTAGCACAGTTCTGCGCAACAGCTGCCAACAGATGGCGCTAGCAGTTGCTTTCAGTATTATATTTATTTATTTAAAGTCAACTAAATAATTGAAAATAAAATATAAAAAATAATATTATAAAATTGAAAATTAAATGAATTTGTTATTATAAATATAAATGGTTAGATTAAGTTACTTGAAAAAGAGTAAATTGTAATTTTTAAACGTTTTAAATACTTTTTAAATTATTAATTTTTTTTTTTTGTAAATTTGTAGGTGATTGCCGGCCCACTTTTTCATGGCTGGCTGGAACCCTCATCCGATGTGGCCACATGGCTGAAAAAAATACGCGCGGTGCAAATTGATGAAATTGAAGAGGCTAATTTAAGGAATTTTATAATTGCCGGCTATGTGAGTAGCGCAACACGCGTCAAACGGATTCTTTTTTATATTAAATTAATATTGTTTTTTTTTAAATGATTTTTAGCTGTGGTACGAAACCAAACGGGATGTGAATGCAGGCGCTGAAATTGTGGTCGATGCACGTCCCAAAACTCCCTACGACATCAGTGACAGTTTTACGGGTGCCGGGGTGGGGAATAGTGTGGCTACTGCTGCGGCAGTTACAGCCGCTGCGGCAGTGGCAACAGTAGCCAACAACAACAACAACAGCAACAGCAATAACAACAACAATAGCTTATTAAGCAACGATGATCGCAGCGATCGAGATAATGGTGAGTACGAAATGGAGTAGATGAAAAAAAGTAGTAGATGCTGGCTCTGTGAATAATGCTGCATACAGCTGGCAAACAAATTAAGACACGGTCAGCAGTGAGTAGGGGTGGGGGTAGGGGCAGGGGTATGGGGCAGGGGTAGCGGACCTGACGTGTCAAAATGCGCGTGACAATGAAGCTGGCACGAGCCTTGCAACATGATATCATCATCAACAGCCTCATCAACAGCCTCGTCATCATCAGCATCCCAGGATCAACCACGACGTCAGCTTATGAGGGCTGCACCCCTTTGTTAGGGGTATGACTACTGGATAGTTTGCACCCCTGTTAAACTGGGCATGCGCCCATGCAATCTGCGGCAACCGCACATGTTTTCATTTGTTATTAAAATGTTTGATAATTTCATTAGAGATCCATCAACACGCACGCATGATCCTTGCAGTCGGCACAAATGGCACACGCTTAATTTAATCCTAATCCATTGAGAGGGTTGCAATTGCAGTTCCTCCGTGTCCCGATCGTGTTTGATTATAAACATGTGGGATTTATGGACGTCTCATTTAACAGTTGCCATTGAATTTTCATAAGTATTTCCCATTGTGTTTGGCTTTTCAACTTTTTATCACGCGTCAAATCATTTTGAAAAACAATTTCTATTTTGGTTTAATGCCAGCTTTAAAATTTGCATACATAATGGAGATTCGCAGTCCTCGACATACGTTACTTTTCAATTAAATTCGTTGAGCCTTATGGTTCCGTTTCCCAGCGAAACGAAACTCGCACCTGTGCAACAGTAACTTCTCTTAACTTGACTCTTGTTCTTCTCTTTTTTTAATTTTAATTTTAATTTTAACGTATTTCTGTGCAAGTTTTCACTGTGAAAAGTCACGGCCTGTTGACCACACGAACTCAACGAACGGTAAGACACAGAATACAGGACATTCAGGGTTCTGCCACATTCCTGCTTAGTGTTGAGAGGGTAGAAAAAGGGCCAACTGTGGTTGAAATGGTAACAAACGACTTAGTAAAATGCTAAGCATGAGTTGAGTTAGCTGAGGGAAGGAAATGTGAGATGAAAGACTTCGTTTTGGCCGTTACATTATCAGATAAAAGAATATATTATAAAATTCAAATAGGAAAGTAATTAAGCAAATTAACTATATTTTAAATATTTTAGTTAAATTATGGGAATATTCAATAGGACTGAATTGAATCAGAAATTAATGAACGGGAGTTAGAGTATGAGCTAAATTATGTGATGAAATTTAATTTCAACTAAATTAATTTAACACTAAACTTAGTGTATTTAGAGAATGATGTTTTATATTAAGTGAATTATTTGCATTACTTTAATTCTAGTTCAAGAATTTAGCAAATTACCAAAATGTACACTTATAAAATTGATAAACTTAAGTAAATATAAAAATGTAGATATATAAACTGAATCAATGATGAGTTCTAGAACTAAAACTTGAACTACACAACTGATTCAGTTTATATATCTAAGTTTTAATATTTAGCTGAGCTTATACATTTTTAAATTATACAATTTAATAATTTGCGTAGTTAAAACAACGAATTCAAAGCAATTTCACAATTGACAAAGAGAATAAAAGTTGAAAACATGCAACACAATTCAGTATCTTTGAAAGATGAATTAATGAACAGATACATTTCGAAATGGTTGAAAAAAAATAGTTTATTAAATTGATTATTAAAGCAGACAATAATAATATAATAGTAAGTTCGATTGTGAGATGGAAACGATTGGATGTGAATAATTTAAAGCTTAGAAGCTTTCTTAACAATGCGCTAGATTCAGGGATGTAGAGATACACTTAATAATGAAATGTTATAGAAAAATACAAAATTATAACAGATTAGTTAACCTGCTTATGTTTTTCCTACTAATTGAAACATGTTTCTTTTAAATATTCGTAACAGTATGCGACTTAAAGATAATTTAAGTCTTGACACTTGGTCAACTTCAGTAGTAGATCGATAACTTATTTTGGGTTATTTCGACCTGCAGCTGAATTGACAAAAAAGAGCAAGTACAGCACAGCACCTCATCAGGGCCCCTCTCGAAACAATAGTCTAAGGCTAAACCACTTTTGAGATGCCTTTCAGCTTAGCGTGCGGTGTGACTTCAATGGACCAATCAAAGACAACAACAATTGAATTCAGCAAACGATTGAATACCCCGAGTTGTGATCAGAGGGAGCACACGCCAAGACCAAGCCCAAATCGAAAAACTTAACTAACTGACAGTACATAGATACACACACCACACACACACACACACACACACAATCGCACAGTGACACATTGTCGCCAACAAAGCTGATAGATGATTAATGAGCTGGCATGTTATGCCGAGTTACCAAATACCAACAAAAAAAATAGACGTTGATTGAAAATCGTAAAACGAAAACTGAAACTGAAAATTGAAACTTGCCGTGTCGCGTCTTCGGCTAAATGATCATCGTGTGTCAATTTGGGCATCATTAGGAGTGTGTATATATATATTTTTTATAGCGATAGATAGATAGCAAAACCTAACCCTTTTTTTTTTTACTACTAGCTGGCAAATCGATTAGCAGGCGGATCTAACTTTGATTTTGCCACAGTAGTTGTAAGGTGTAAATAATTCAATCAATCATTTGTCAACAGATTTCGGCTTCCGTTTCGATTGGAACAACGCGTCGTCATTGATTCAGGGTCAGCATATGTAGACATGCCCACTTGGCAGTCAATCCAGTCCAGCTTCAGCTCCATCTCCATCCTGATTGCAAACTCGACTTTGACAATGCCACCATTGAATTTCGAGTCGAGGAGTAAATCAATCTCTAGCAGCTGGAGAGCGAGCGAAGCGACAGCTTGCGACTGGTGAAAGGCGTGAAAGGATTGAGGATTGAGTTGCATGTGTGTTGCAGTGGCAAGAGTTGCCAGTAGTGGCAGAGGGGGAAAGTCTATGGACATTGATAAGGTATCGTTGAGAGTGCAACTGCATTTAGGAGATGTTAAGCCGCGTTAGACCTTGATGTATTGATGGTATAAATTGAGTTTGGATTACAGGAAAGCTACAAGAAGACATAACTAATATAATAATATTATAATATTAAGTTTCCAATTAAATGAGATGTATATAAAAGTCTGAAGTCCTTAGCAACTACAATTAAGGCTCACTCGGCAATAAGTATATTAATATTTACTATTCCTAACCATGTAACAATGTAAATTGGTTATACTTAGATGTGAAGTGTCCAGTCGAAAGACATTTACAAATCAACTAAAAGGTTTTAAGTACTAATTAAATATATATTTGACCTTTTTTAATTGAAAATAGATTAGTTAATAATTATATGTATTAGAGTATATAATTTATATATTCCAATAATCAAAGTTTTAAATGATGTAAAATATATTATTAATAGGAGCTGAAAGAACTGAATAGTATTTTTACAGAAATATTTATATTATACTATATGTTTTTCTGTTGAAGAAGCTTTGATTTGGAAAGAAACTTTAATAATAAATTGATATAAATATTTATATATACATGGAATTATGGATGAATAGATAGATAGTAAAATATATAGTCAGTGTGTATATAGATGGATGGATAAACAGATGGATGCAAAGATGGGTATTTTAATAGGTAGTTAGTTACTAAATTAGATGATAGACAGGAAGGCATATTTAATAATATAAATGATAGACATTTAGGTATAAAGATTATAGCTTACTTATGTACTTGTAGCGTTAGGATGAAAAATTCAATTAAATTCGAATTCAATAAAGATAGATATATAAGCAAATAATATGATAGATAGATATATAAATAGATAGCAACTAAAGTGGATGATAGACATAGAGACAAATATCTGTTGAAGAAATAAAAATATATAGATCTTTGAATTAATGGACAGATTGATAAAAAGACACTCAGACAGATAAATTATAGACTTACTGCATTGACAATTAAATTGAATAGAAAACTATTGATAAATAATTCAGGATAATTCAAATTTCTATATTATCAATGAAAACTATTGCATAAATTCTCTGGGACTTTTGTCTGTTTTACTGAAAATACTTTTGATGCGTTGTTTTCTGTAACATGAGCACCTTTTCAAGTTGTATTTCAAAAACTTTCTCATGCTATTCTTATCTGTGGGCCAGCTGACGTTGCGCCTGCCTAGAGAAAAGACCCTACCGACCGTATAGATCCTCCTGATCCTCCCTCCCAGCTATCCCACGCTTTTCTCGAAGCGACCATAAGGTGGCAGACAAACGCCTACAGTTCAAGTGTAGCGGCTAAAAAGGAACTTACGTGGGAATCTTTGACTGTTCATAATTCGTTTTTCCGAGCATATTGCACACGCTGAAAATTAACTTTTGACCCCGCAATTATGCAGACAGAAGCACATACATATTCATCATCAAGTCGGGCGGGTGGAATTGAAGTCACCCCTTAGTGAGGGAGACAGAGAGATGCATAGAGTGAGAGGGAGGGTGTGGACTGCCTTGAGAGGCAACACCTGTGCTGTGTTGTTTAGCATGGTAAGGTGCTATATGACTTTTGAGTGAAATCAGTCCAACGGAACCGAAGCTAACCGCTTACCAAGACCGACCCCTGTGCCCTGACCTAACTGTTGGCCAACCTTGCAGCCCTCCACCCCCTTGTTGGATGGATGTGTTTGCATGCATAATCTTTGGTCATTGTCATCCCTTACGTTGCAGTCTTGGCACAGGGTTAAGGGCTGAGCAGAGAGCACCTGTGTGAGCAGCGGTGTGTGTGTGTGTATGTGTCACCTGGTGGTTGTCCAAGTGCCAAGTCTATGCCCAACTCGTCGTTTCAATAGTAATTTCCCCTCGGGATTGTCATTGGGCTTGTGTACTTGGCACCCGCGACCTGAGGACCTGCGGACCTCTGAGGACCTCTGAGGACCTCTCTAGACCAGTACGGGGGGTGCTTTACTTTCATTTCGGAACAATTATCTATTCAACGTCAAGCTCTACAGCTAGAGCTCTACATATGAGTGCACACGATTTGGTTGCTGCTACCAATTCTGTATTAAGTGTTTGCGTGTTTACTACTATCTGTCTGTGTGTGTGTGTGTGTTGGTCATATGTCAGTGCGTCCTGTCCGAGTCCTTCCGCAGATTGTTAGCGAGCAAACAAAACATTAGCTCGGCGGCATAATGCGACCAAAGCGACACACTTGTTCCTCAAACGCGAAACCGAACGGTTGTATCAAGTGCTCCCTAGACCACTTCACAAAAAAAACCATATATCATTTCAAAACGAACTGAAGATTATTATAAATCAACACAAAATTAAGTGAAGAACAGTCTGCATAATATAAATCAAGTGTGAGTGCTGTGAATCTTTTGCAGATCTTCTTCGAAGAAGAACTATAATTTCAATTAAATTTGGTGCTATTCTTGAAGTTTTTAATGTATAAAAAATATAATAAATTACACATCAATTCAAATATTACAGTGTTGTCAATTTAAAAGGAAATCTTATCATTATTTTAAAATTAAATTTGTTACTTTACTTATATATTTGATAAACTTCAACAGACAATCTATTTTTAAAATTAATTAAAAATTACTTGTTAGTGTTTTTTTAATAGTTCCCTTAATTATACTCTATAAATCGATCTCAATATTTATTTTTACAGGTTCCCATTACAGCAGCGACGAGTTTACCAAGGAGAAGAAAAACTTATCGCAGTGCGATAACGATTTCACAGACGACGAAAACGGTTTCGATATACGCTGTGAGGTCTGTGATAATGTCTATACGGATTTAGAACGGTAAGTCTCAAATCGATTACTTAGACATATATACTTAACTAAACTCAATTCAAACTAAACGATCTGGGAGAATGTCTTGAAATTGCTTTGGCATTTAAACAGCTCGCCAACAGCGACAATAATCTAAATCAAATTTTGTTTTTAGCCAAAAACTATAAATGGTAAAATCGAAATACATTGAAAACAAGCTGCCAATTAGCTTCCAACTTACCCATAGAATTATGGGTGTGCATAGCCAAAGCTATTGACTTGTTGGCGGGGGAGGGGACCACAACCAGAAAACTATTCCCAATTGTTGCTAAATGCTTGAAGCCGCTGCTCGTCGGCGATCTTAATTAAAAGCTGATAGCGATAATATTTAGTGTGGCCAATAAAAGCCCCATTAAAGTGGCCAAAACGACGCCAACCCAACTGAGAGTTGTGCGGTCGATTCAACTGGCTGAAAGTGAGAGTTAGCCATGATATGAAATGGCTAATTCAAGATTTCTTATTGATTTACTTATTTAATACCCAATTGGCAACTAAAAATAACTAAAGTTGTGGTGGCAACAGTCGCTGCAGTCTTTGAAGCATATTTTAGTAAATGTTAATAGTTCTTGAAGTGAAATTTACAAAGATTGTTCATAAATAGACTTCTAGCAAATATGTTATAAATATTTTAAAATAGTTTTATGTTTTTTAAGAAGATATCACTGCTTAAAAAGTGTAGTTTCTAAGACATTTAGAAGAAGGAATTGAAATCGTCATTTATCTATTTCATAGTTAGGAAAATAGATTTACCAATTTACTTTAAATTTAAATAACTTCCCAAAGTTCATGAGAATTATGTTGTTAAGAAGATATCAGTCCTTAAACGGAATAGTTTCTTGTATACAATATAGTGTGGATTTCTTAAATTTTCAATAAAGGAAGTATCTTTCCTCATTGAACTTCTAAAATTATTATTTTACATACCATTTAGGATTTGTTTAGCCATTTAACCTCTTAGATACGAATATAGATTTACCAATTCAATATTAATTTAATTAATTCTCCAACATTCATTTGGGATATCATCTAATACAATTGCTATTAAATCTATTATGCCGCTTGTAACCTGAAGATCTTTAATCAACTCAAATTACTACAGTTAATGCAAAACTTTTGTACAATATTTACAAATGCTTTGCATTGTAACAACAACAACAACAATGACAACAACAATGACAGCAACAACAACACGCAACTTCTCTGTTACTATTTGTGTTCCAAGTGCTAAAGTGCGCTTTTGATTTTGATTTGATTTCGAGTGTGTGCAAAGTGAGGGGGGAATGAAAAAGTAGGAGACCTGTGGGTGGCAATACAACTACACTTATCAGTCACTATGTGTGTGTGTGTGTGTGTTTGTGATTTATTGAATTTTAGATGAGAAACTCATAGTGAAAGGAGACGGACCTGTGACTGACTGCGTGTTTCGCTCTTCTCTCTGGAGTCCGTCAGGCGCTTTTGCAATTTTATCTGATGTTGAACATGCATACTTTGTTTTTGTTGTTTTTGTTGTTGTTGTTGTTGTAAGCAAACAAACGCCCACACTTCAAATGCTGCCTCTGGTGCCGTCAACTCTTCCATGTCGATGACAAAAATCACAAATAAATAAAAAGAATAATAGGAATAAAAGGAAAAATGCTAAAAATGTAGCCGCCTTTTGTCGACGTTGCTCCTCCCACGCGTTGAATGCGATAATCATCGCACTTTGTGCTCTGCTCCACAATCAAGGACAACAACAGGAGTGGGGAGGGGAAAAGCATAGAGGAGAGTGGGGGGGGGGGGTAAAGTAGTGTGCGTGTGTGGAGGACACTCATTGGCCGCAGCTGTTGCTGCTGAACTAGCGAGATCGCTTATCATACAGTCGCGCATATTAAATATTGAACATCATTTGACTAATTGACGCCACCAAGGCGAGGCATGTTACTGTGGCAAGCAACTGTGGCAAGCAATTGCCGTGGGCGTTAACCACAGTTGGACAACAAACAAAGTTGTCTCCTTTTTGGGAGGCGTGTGAACTGACGCACATGACTCTGATTGAGGCTGTCGATTGCCGCCGCCGCCTCACGACTGTCACAACTGCTAATTTCATTTGCTGATGACAGCGACACCGATAACAATACAAAAAGCATTACAATAAGCCTTGATTCCTTTTATAACTAATTTTGTATCCCCTGTGTGTATCCCTTTCTTTTAGCCTGGATGATCATTTGGTGGGCGCCCATCATTTCAAGCGCGGAGAATTTGCCTGCGAACTTTGTGGCCAGCGTTTCTGTCATCGTCCTTTGCTGATCAAACACGGGGCAATCGTACATAATAACATACGCAAATATTCCTGTGAGAACTGTTCCAAGGTAAGTCGAATTGAAATGGAAATAATAACTATAGAAAGTATGCCACAAATTGTTAAAAAGACTGAAAACTAAGCAACGAGTTGAATAGAAAATAACAATACTATGGGAAAATATATGTACGAGAATGATTGTTAACTCTTTACATTCTTTATGTTACTCAGAGATATATAAGGGATTAATAAGGGAAATAAATATGTTAGACATTTTAGATATATATTTACATTTGGAGAGATGATTGCCAAGATATTTACCGAAATTTAACGTATGTGAAAAGAATTTATAGAGAAGAGATTATAAACAAATAATTACATATGCAATAGAAATTCAAGATTAACAATAAAATGCTAAAAAGTTATGATTGAATTTAGCACAGATTGATTAAGTAAAATAATAATAATGAGAGAATCAATTCAATAAAGAAAACTCTCTTTAAAGACAGTTCGGACTATCCACTAATCTTAGTGGGAAAAAAATAATAATATAAGGAAAAATGTGCTGAAAACTAAGTAAAGCTATGAAGTAAGTACAGATATCAGTGTGAAATAAGTTATTAAAGACACTTACTGTAATTTAAATGGCTATAGAAATATCTAAAATCATTAGTGCAATTTATAATGATTACACGATAATTTTAGTTCCATCTTTGCTATTTAAAACATTGCAAATTCCATAAAACGATATGTTTTCGAATATTTGTCACTCTTTTCAACACTATTCGCCACAACTGAAGACCGCTGTCCAGTTTAGAACTAACTTTTGTAAATATTAGAACCTTTGATCACCCCGTAGATTGCTGTAAAGTGTGAGGAATAGGCAGCGCCTTAAATGATCGTATCATTAATTATTGTATCAGGTCGTTGTGGTATTTGGTAGACAGCCAAAGACTTTTGATTTCAAGCAGATCAATAGCCGCAGGCGCTTCAACTTGGCATTAAATAAATATAACAAAAAAACCTCTTTGGTTACTTGTCTTTTGCCAGTTGCCTGCCCTCCCCTTCCGCCCCTTTCTCGCCCCTCTAGTCAGAGCCCTCAATAGTGCCGCACGCGCTGGGGCAATACGAAATTAGGGCGTGTACTCATCCAAAACACTTAAGAGACCATTTGAACCGCGTTTGGTAATGAAGAAACTTTGTTACCAACTCGATCGAGAGGTTTTTTTGTTGTTGTCGTTGTTCATCTTCGCGCTGCATTTGAATGCCAATGTAAAATTAAAGGGCCCCGAGATGAAGAGAAGACAGAAGACAGAGCTTGAAGTCTATCCATCGATCCATCGGAGCGATTCGTTACATCCAAGCATCTAACACTTCGTCATTGTCATCGACGACTTCGACATCTTGCAAAGATGTTTTAATGGCATGTTGATTACAATCTTGTGGTCTCTCGTCCAGTCAACCAGGCTTTTCTTTTTGATTTTCCCTTTTTTCTACTTTTTCTCTACTTCATTTCATTTCATTTCGAACGGTATTTCAATCGATTCAACGTCTCGTTGCATTACAGTTAGTTTACTTAGCGCTCTGTAATTGTTTCGGTGGCATGTAAGTAGCACGCATTGTGGTGGGGCTATTTCCCCACTCCTCCCCCTCGTTCCCACTCCCTGCTACCTTTTGGACAGCGACATAAACGGGAGCCACTGAGACTACAAACAAATGATGATCGATCTTGTGGGGCATTTGCCCAGTGCTACATAAAAGGGCATTACTTTCGCTGAGGTCCGACCGTACACTGACAAGACCCTCTAAAATAAAATAAAAAAAAATATATATAAAAAAAAAACGGGGTCTCAGCTCAGCTGTCAGCTTTGTTTGTTTTCAAGCAGCCAGCTTAAAGCGTTTCAAAAGGGATTTGCCACGGATCTACCATGTTTTCCATTTCGGCTTAGCTGCACTTCAGTTCATCTGGCTGGAGCTAACTCTTAGAAGTAGATGGGGTAGTCGTTACTATAGATTTACGAGCTGTGAAGTAGCTGACACTTGGCTGTAAAGCCAACAAGATACATTTCTTTTAGTGCACTTAGTAGGCGAACACAGGCTAAAGTATTAGTTTACTCTGAAGTCAACTCCTTATTCTTTACTTTCTATAAAATCAAATACGCTGCAAAAATTAATTAAATCAGTTAGCTGTAGTTGAAATTACAGAAAGAAACTTACAACTAGAGGCTTGTGTTCCTATTTTTACTTAATTTTTAACTGATAAACTTTAAATCTCTGTTTCACAATACTTTTTCGGTTGCTCATTTGCAGCTTTTACTATTTTTGGTGATCTATTTCTTAAGATTTATCATTTGTCTGTATCTTTGTGATGGCAAATTTGATTTTTAGTATTTTTATTCCTTTTGTTATAATATCTAATAGATACTGGGCTAAAGATCTCTAAAAAACGTTTTCACTGATCAGTTTATTTCGAAAAACACATCTTTTGATGTTGGCGTTTATTTTATAATGTTTGTGCTCTCAGAAGTTTCTCATCATCTTATAGATACAATTTTGTTAGAAACTAAGTATTTAGCCCTAAATTTTAGATTTCAACTTTGAGGTTAATCATTAATTCTACTGATTATTCCTTTCAATTGCGCTAATTATTTGTCAATCTTAACATTCTCCCATTAGTTTATTTCTTAAATTTAAACTTGTCAGTTAAACATTTGCTCCTTTTCTCTACTCTAATTAGTTTTTAATTTGTAGTGCTTTAATTAACTTCCTTGCTTACAATTCAGCTATCTGCCCAGCTCTATGCTAAGTTGTTGTAACTGCATACTAAAATTTAGCACAGTCTTTGTATCTAATTAGCTGGCAACCTTAAAGATACTTTAGTATCTCAGAGCTCGGTAGCCTGCCAACTGGTTAGGAGTTTCTTTTAACCAGTTTGCTCTTCTGCCAGCTCCAGATCTCCTTTCAGACGCCTTGGTCTGACCCCACGTACGCTCCTAACGCCACACAGCAACAACAACAAGAAGGAAGACAACAACAACAACAACAGCAACAGGAATAGCAACAACATCAGCACTTCGCAGACAATCGCATTCCATAGGCCAACCTTTGCGGGCTTCAAGCACCAACTGCGCAGTTGGCGTCGCTGTCGCTGTCGCTGTTGACTGCGCTGCCTGCATGCCAAAACACCTACACTTTATCCATGAGTCTTCAACTGTTGTTGTTGTTGCTGTTGTTGCTGTAACACCATCGTCTTGGTGGTGGTTGTTGTCGTTGTCTTTTGTGGCGTTTTTCGCCTTTTTGGAGAGTAGTTGAATCTAATCCATTTGATGTAGTTATAGCACGAGCTATTCTTGTGTGTGTCGCCGTTGTTGTCTTCAGTCGCCGCTCGCGATAGACAAAAACAGAAACAGAAAATAAAAAAAAAATGAAAAAACAGGCTGACTCGATCATCGTTTGATATGAATTCGTAGCGCATTATGACAGCATGATTAGGCATAACAGTTTCGTAAAAGGCAGCGCGGGTGGAGGCTGACCGAAATCAAGTTTGAAGTGGATACTGAATAAAACTGGCTACACCTCGCCCTGCCGCATGCCCCGTGTCCCGTGCCCCATGCCCCATGCTCCCTGCCTCATGCCCCCGATGCCTGCCTGCCTGCCTGACTTGGCTCGGCTCGACTTGGCCTGGGCTAAATGAATGGCTCGATCTGTCATTGCGTTAACCCCCCTAAAAAAAAAAAAAGACAGAGCTTTGGCTATGAATTTGTCTAGGAATGAACTGAATGTCACAGTGACACCAATTGTGATTTTAAATTATAATACTTAACAATTAATGAAGTTCTTGTTAAAATTAGCTAACTTCTAAGTAAACTCACTCTCAACAATTATTTGATTTTAAACTATCCATTTGCTAGGGATGATTACTTAATCACAGTGACAGGAACTTCACTTAGTAATTTTTAAAAATTAATTACTTGGTTTCTAAACTTTTTAGTATAAATTGTACTTTTTTCTAGGAATGAACTTTGATTTTATCTATGAATTTACCTGAGAGTTTAGAGACAGTCACATTTACTTAAAGCTTGATTTACACGGGAGCAACTTTAGACTACAATTATTGTCTTAAAACTTTTCGTTTTGCTTTTAACTCAGTAGGAATTTGCAAGGGATGAATTTGTGCTCACAATGACAATAATTGTGACTTGTTTATAGCCATTTAATCAAAATTTCTAGGCCTTATGTTTCCTAACTAATTACTTAACTCTCCTACTTGCTTTGATGGCTTATTTTCTATATTGTGAATGGAATTGCAGACAATGTAAAGTTACAATAAACGTAACTTTGTACTTAATAATCCTTTTTTATGCCAGCTTTCCCTCTTTTTCTACCTTTACTTTTATTATTTCTATGCCCGATTTCGTTACCAAAAACGATCACAGTTTTGGTGAACAAGTCACAGTCTTATAGAGCGCATAGCTGGTCACGCTTTAAGCCTCCAGAGTGTTTAGGGGCGGAGGGGGATTACTGAAAGGGGGGCCTCGGGGATGGTTAGGCTATGACAATTGTAGCAATTGATGTTAATAATTGACGAAGGTGTTGCTGCCGCAGCCGCTGCTGTTAGTGGGTGGAGTTGTTGTTGTTGTTGTCACTATGACTGTTGTTGCTATTGCCTTTGCGTAATCTTGTAGAGCTCTACGATCTGGGGAGCATTGTCTAGCCGCTGAGCACTCGCAACAGATCCGTTTAGCGGCCAAACAGCAACAGATGATTGATTAATTTCAGTTTCATTTCATTTGGCACTGGAACGAGAGCAGCAACAACATCGAGTCAGTTTTTTTTTTTTCAGTCACACTCACATACAAAGTAAAATAAATATCATATACTCACAGATTGTTCATTAATCTATTTTATGGTGTCTTTTGCAGGTATTCCGTGACCCATCGAATTTACAGCGTCATATTCGCGCCTATCACGTTGGAGCTCGCAGTCACCCGTGTCCGGAGTGCGGTAAAACCTTTGCGACATCGTCGGGCTTGAAGCAACACCAGCACATCCATTCCTCGGTGAAGCCCTTCGCCTGTGAGGTGTGCTTCAAGGCGTATACCCAATTCTCGAATCTGTGTCGTCATCGGCGGATGCACGCCGATTGTCGTGTTCAGATCAATTGCAAGAAGTGCAACACGAGCTTCAACTCCGTCACATCGTTGTCCAAGCACAAGAAGTTCTGCGATACAACGGAAAGTTTTCGCAGTCAACAGAGTCGTCTCCATCATCATCACCACCATCATCATCATCACCAGCAGCAGCAGCAGCAGCAACAGCAGCAGCAACAACAGCAGGCACAACAACCGCCGCCACTTTTGTTGCCACCAGGAGCACATCAACGTCTTGCCGCCACCGCCAACAATTCGAGTTCGAGCAGCGAATCCAACAATTCTGCCATGGCCACTCCACCCAATCACCTCTTTATGCTGCGTCCCAGTGCATCCTTCTTTCCGGGATTCCCTCACTACGGCTTGCCCAACTTCTTTTCGCCTGGCTTGCAACAGGCCGGCAACTTCCCCTTGCCACACATGTTCCCCAATCCACAGTTGGCGGAAATGGGACGTGGCCTGGGACCTTTGGTCTTTCCCAATGCCGCATTCCAACAGCAGCTGCAGGCGGCAATGAACATCAAGTCGGATTCACCGGGATTGAAACGTGATTCCAGTTCGCCGGAGAATAAGCCCATCAAGTCCGAGCTGCAGGCATCAGACGATGAGGAGGAGGAGGAGCAGGATCGAGAGGAGGAAGTAGAGTCCAGCTATGAATCGGAGGCCGGCAAACTCAAACCGGAATCGAAAAAACCAAAGCATGATTCGGGAAAGATAAAGCGGGAGGTCAAATCGGAGACAAATACCGCTCAACAGATCGAGGAGGAGAACGATCTTGATAATGATAGGGTAAGTTATTCGCAGAGGGAACTCTGACTTCGATTTCAACTAGCTTATATCCTAATGCGATCTTACACATTTTTTTGCATAATTAAAAAATTTACATCTCCCAACAAATGTACAGCTTTAATAATGCAAAAACATCTATAAAATCGCAGAAAAAACACAACTTCTCTAAATGAGAATGTGGGTAAAAGTGAAGTGCTAAGAATTTCATTTTAATTTCTACATTAGCTGAGCTTTCTTAACTTTTGCCGTTTAATTACATTTGTATTTTAAATGCTATATAAATTAAATTAAATAATTTAATTTATAAACAAACATAAATATCTAAATAAGCGAATAACCTTATTAACTAATTCCTTTTCATTTTCTACAGAAATCCATTGACATTGTGAGCACTCCGCCGCCCGGGGAGACTGAAACAGAGGACTTGGAGCCGGAGAAAAGCAGTTCGGAGATGCCTTTGGATCTGTCCATCAGTCGAAAGCGTCGCAGCCCTGCCTGCAACAGTTCCACGCCCGCCCCGCTGTCCATTTGCATGTCCAGCCGCACGCCCACACCCGACCTGGAGGCGGACGAGGATGTGGAGCAACTGCAGCCGCCGCCTGCGAAGCTGGCGAAGCATAGTTCCGGGGAATCGTCGACCTCGCGACAGTCCTACAAGGGCAGCAGTCCGACGCACAGTGCCAGCGTCTCGCCGGGACCCAACACCTCCCCCTCGCCGCCGATCAGCACGGGCGGGGATCTGAGCAGCATGTCCGAGAGTGCGGCGGCATCTGCAGCTGCAGCGGCTGCCGTTTCGGCCATGGCTTGTCCGCGGCCTCTCCATCCACAACTGTTGCTGGAGGAATTGTATCGCACACGCTTCTCATCCCAACAGATTCCTTTTTTAGGCCGGATGGGCGGACGGCCAGGTTTTGAATTGCCAGTTGCAGGTGCACTTGCACCGATCAGCAGCTCGCATCATCTGCCGTTTCCGCCCGAGCACAATTTCCGCGAGGCATTCCGTGCCGCCGGCCTGCCCGCCGCCCGTCCCCACGTGGCTGCCACGTCGAGCAACAGCAGCAGCGGCGGTGGCAGGCTCAAGGATCGCTACACCTGCAAGTTCTGCGGCAAGGTATTTCCCCGTTCCGCCAATCTAACCCGGCATCTTCGCACCCATACCGGGGAGCAGCCTTATAAGTGCGATTACTGCGATCGCTCGTTCAGCATCTCATCGAATCTGCAACGTCATGTGCGCAACATCCACAACAAGGAACGTCCCTTCCGTTGTCCCATGTGCGATCGTTGCTTTGGCCAGCAAACGAATCTCGATCGACATGTAAAGAAACACGAGGCGGAGGCCGGAGGACTCGAGTTTCACGATTCTCCCAGCTCCAATGAGGCCAAGGATCGCGACGAGGCGTACTTCGAGGAAATCAGATCCTTCATGAAGGGAGTCTATACGCCTACCAGTTTGGGCGGGGCCGATGGGGATACGGAGGAGTATGCCGGAAGTGATGATCAGTTGTCTGTGTCGACGCGACAGTCGGCCAACTTCGATAAGGAATTGCTGGCACATGGCAACAACAATAACAACATCAGCAATGAGAACAACAACAGCAGCAGCAGCAGCAACAACAACAACAGCAGCAACACTAACAACAACAACAACAATCAAACAACTTTGGGCGAAACAATTGCCGTTAGCACCTAAAGTTGCATTAACTTTTCTTGTTCTCGTTGTTGAGTTCTTGTTGCTGAAATTAAAAAATCTTACATACTATTATATAATGGGTATGATCCCAACTTCAAACTGTAAAACTCTAAAAAAAAAAATTACTTTAAACTTTACTTAAGCGTGCCTCCAAGAGGGAAATTAATCATTAAGTAGTTCGCATTTTCCTTCTAGATTCTTATTTATCAATGTAACTAAAAAAGAAAATAAAACTAACAAAAAATACAATTAGTTTACGATAAAATTGAATTACAACTACTCGTAGCTATGCAATCAATGGAAAAAGACAATGAAGTAAGCAAAAAAACATAAAGAAAACATAAAAAAAATATAACTAAAATTTAAAAATAATTTTAATAACAAAATCAACATGTTTCAACAAGCTGATATTTCGATAAACTTTATAACTCTGTACACACAAGATCATAATTAAATGTAGACTAGCTTATATACACTCGATATGATCTTCTATATATATATACATTTATATGTATATATAAAGTTATTATAATATACTAAGCTATGTAAATATGTATCTCTATATAAGGCAGAGGCACTATCCGGATAATGATAATGATTTATACGAGTATTGCAGGATCAAGGATATTTTGAATGTACGGACACGTATTTGATTGTATTGTCTGTAGGCTATATAATTAATATTGCCGTGCGACTAAGTTTAAATATTTTTAGTGCTAATTATTGCAATTCTCAAAAATAAATTTTATAACATTTACTTAACGTTTAACTAAATATATAAATATATATATATATAAATGTACATGCATATGAGGGCAAAATGAAAGATCGTTATGAAAAATTGAAAAATCAATAAATAAAACAATCACATCAAAGAAAATTGTATTATTGTGTGGGGGAAACTGATGAAGAGGGAAATTAGAGCTGATATTATTTTGTATATACAAATAGAAATAGAGTAAGATTATACAAAGTTGGTTGGATGAATATTTAAATGACAGTTTTAGAAATAAATCACGATGGCATAAGTTGAAGTATTTAAATTGTTTGTTATAGCTCGATATTATACTAATTTACAATTTGTAGAAATAGTTTCCATAATATAAATTAATACTTTCTCTGACTTTGCTTCTGTTTCTAATCGAAATATACAAAATAGCACTAATTATATTGACTATAGCTACTCATTTTTATTTTAC
Organism: Drosophila histrio; assembly: GCA_958299025.2. Lineage (NCBI taxonomy): Eukaryota > Metazoa > Arthropoda > Insecta > Diptera > Drosophilidae > Drosophila > Drosophila histrio. The sequence goes on along the minus strand of OY282580.2, from coordinate 27,955,492 downwards.
GAGTACCATCAACAACTTATTTGGCTTTCATTTGATTACTCAAAGAAAATGTTGTTAATTTGTAACAAATAACTTAATTAAGGCAGTTTCATAATTTATTTCCTAGCAAAACCACATATTTCGAGCACTTAATAAAGCCATTAAAATGCTCATCTACTGTAAATGAGCGCATAAAAGAAGACTTTATACAGCCATCAATCCTGGTAGCGCCCAAAACATAATTTAAGCGCATTTGCCTACGAAATGGTTTTATTATTAATCATTCGCATAGCGCCAAAAAAAAAAGGTAGAAAAAAGACGAAAAAAGAAAAGAAATAACTTGAAACTTATAGCTTTTTAATATGCACAGTAAAGGCAAACCGAGCCCAACTCTTTACCAAGCCATTCATTCATCTACACATCCATCTATTCATATCTATCCAGTGAGCTGCGTATCTGTATCTATGTATCTGTATCCATCCATCCATCCAGTCATCCAGCCAGCCAGCCATCCATCTGCTCTGAATGCAAAGGCGTGATCGGCAAAGCGAGTTAATTACCCTTCCGGTTTAGAGTGTGTTACGCCTTCGGCGAAATGCGGTTAAGACTATAAACTACCAATATAGCAATACCAATACCATTAACTGTTTTACCAATACTACCTAAACTACCAATACTTTTCATTTTTTTATTTTTGTTTGGCTTTTGTTTCTATTTCTTTATATTTTTTTGCTTTGTTTTTAAACTCAGTTTTGTATTAGCCAAACGCTGTATTGGCATCAATCATTATTTTTTTCTCTGCGTTCAACCTGTGCGCAGAAGGCAGCACCACCGCACCACAGCACCACCGTTACCGTTTGGGCCAAGACAAAAGATCAGTCAAATAGCTGCGGTTCGATCACTTTCGATTATGCGAAATACATTTGGCAGTCGGTAGCCAAAATAATAATCTTCGGCCAGCTACGTTCCATGTCTCCCTCTCCCTCCCTCCTCCTCCTCTGTCACTCTGTAGCCTCCCCTCCACCTGCTGCTGGCAAATAGTTGGCCCTGACCACAGCCAACTTCCACAATTGTGGCACAATTTGAACGCAAAACTGGCCAAATTATGTTAAATTTGTGTAGAAAACAGTAGATAATTGGTAATTGCCTTCATTCCAATGCTTCCCCTCCATTCGCTTGCGATTCCCCCTTCTCCTCGTACTTGGTATAGCCCACCAAAGAATCTAGATGAACGACTGCACATTAGTCGGTTGGCTTTGTGGCAAAATGTGGCCTTTGGGCGTTAATTGAAGAAGGCATAATTTGAGCCACAAAATATTTTGTGTAATATGTTAGCCAATTATTGGATTGCTTGATCATTTGGTCAATGGCACATGGCTTGAATAATTATAGAAATAACATTAGGTATATTAAATAGGATGTGTAGAAGGAAATAGGACAAAGTAATAAAAATAATGATAGAATGACTTGTTTTGAATATTATGTTGAGGAGAAGATATAGAAGAATACTTGAGATTACCAAAAGAGATACATTTATAAGGAATATAGAACAATTGCAATTTGAACTAATTCAAATAAGTAAAGCTAAACAGCTATAAAGTAATAATAAAAGTATTGCATATACTTATTTCATATAAAATTAAACTGATAAAAGAATACTAATAGCATTCATTAATGTATTGGTATTGTTATAGTGTGCAGCTTAATATGATATACAGACAGTTGGAAATGTAGAGTTCAACGATTATTTCATATAGAAGAACTATGTTTATTGCATATCCAACTTAATGATTTCAAAATCGATCTTCATTCGTAGCTCGTCAACTTGAAATCTTTACATGTTGCTGGTCTCATTCCCATGTTAACAGCAACTCACAATGGAAACATCAAATTCTTCTGCTGAATCGCCGCTGATGATCCTCACGGATCGTAACCTTTATTCTAGATTTTGGGCTAGGAATGGAATGCTCAAATGGCGAATCACTAGCACTAATATTTTGCAGTTACCTGATCTATAATTGAGCCTATTCAGGTCACTTACACCTCTCCGCACTGATTATAGAGTGGATGCCACAAGTTGCTGCTGTTGCAGCTTTTGCTGCTGCTGCTGCTGCTGCTGATGTGGTGCATGTGCTGGCATTGCAAAATGTGGCACAGCCCGAATCGAAATGAGGCAACACATTATGATAACGAGCGTGCTTAAAAGTATGAATACCTTGGCTTGGAACACGAGTATCGGGCCCTTGTAGACGGATATAGACTAAGCCTGGCTAAGCAACTGTTGATTATGTGCCAGTTACACAAATGGCCCAGTTACACGCCCCAGCAGCAGCAGCTGTAGTTGCAGTTGCAGTTGGAGCCCCAGTTGCTGCCCCCAAATGTGGCAGGCACAGAAAATGCGCATCAATGCGCACATTAGGCTAGTATCCGAGTTTCCGAGTACCGAGAACCGTTAAACGCTGCCAGACTGAAACTTGTATCTATGTGGCAAGTATCTATGGTGACTTTCGAAAGGCAAACGGATGCAAATGTAGACACAAGCCAAAGGCGCCCAAAGGTGGCCCAGAGTCGATAGTCAAAGATGGGAAGACTGCAGACTGGAGTGTGGAGAGTTGTCTGGATTTCCTTTCTGTCTCCCTCTTTGTCTATGTCGCTGTCTTTGTCGCTGTCTTTGTCGCTGTCTCTGTCTCTGTCTCTGGCTGCAAGCTAATGGCACAATTATGGCAACCAAATCAAAGCAACGAACGGAAGACGTGAATAGCGAACGAACTGCCATGGAATCTAGCCGAAGGATATCACGCGTATCCCATTGATCCATGAAGACCTACACTCTATATATAGCCCTCGAGTTGGAGTTGCAGTTGATGCTGCGGCAGCAGAAGTTGCAGCAGTGGCAGCCAGTTCATCGTCTAACTGTTGTTCATAACTTGGCTGAGTGATTGGGCAGAGTTTTTTGTTTTCCTTAGTCTGGTTGCTGTTGTTGTTGTTGTTGTGGTTGCAACTGCAACCAGGGGGCAATCAGTCAGCAGATGTTTTCATTTCCTACAAACGAACTAAGTGAGCACCCAAAGCACCCAAAGGTACCACAGATGTTGTTGCTGGTTGTGGCACAGTTTCGTGTAGCAAATTGCGCACAGTGGGCCGGCTCCGGGTCCCCCGATATTGAGTACTCGATCGCCCCCCCCCCTTGACCGCCTCTCTCACTCGTCCCCTTTGTTCCCTCCTCAGCTTTGCAGATGGAATCAAATATTGTGCAAACTACAACAAGAGCGTCGTCGTTCAAGTCCAAACAGGGGGGAGATTTTTTGCTTTGCTTCTTCAGCTTCAGTTGAAGTGTGAATACCCCTTGCAAGTAAGAAGTAGGGTATATTAATTGTTGATTAAATTATTCAAGTTAGTGTAGCACTATTTTGTGAATCCCTTGAGTATTACAGAGACCAGCAAATATTGTTATAAATTGTACATTTAATTTGTGAGTATGTAAACAAAAAATATAAATTAATAATATTTTAATACGTAAGAACTACCCTAAAAATGAATATATATATATATATATGTATGTTTAAATATACAAAATTAATTTAGACTAAATTAACAGGTAAGCTGTGAGCATATAAACAAAGAAGTTACCCTAGAAAGTTGACATTTAGGGAAAGACATACATTTAAAGTAATAAATAGTAAATTGAGTTATTTAAAATATTATAAGTTTCAATTGGGACTCAAAATTAATAACTTTAAAAAGTAAAGTGAAAGTTTTGAGTATAAAGACTTGCAAGATACCCTGTACATCTTACACTTGCTGAAGAACAAAGGCTTAATAAAGGTCTAAGACAAGTTTTGCTTGTTTAAAAGATTATTTACTGTGTGTGACATAAGAAAATAATTGACAGCGTATTTTGAAGTCAATGCTTTACGTAATAATACAAACTTTTACAAGGCGGACAGTTCATCTTTAATACTTTATACGTTTGTCAACTTCAACTCACAATTAATTTTGACTTACAGGGTACCTTTCGGTCACTCATTCCCAAAACTCTATACTCTACTAGCTGTTGGCTCTGTGTCTGTGTCATGCGCCTGGCACACGGCCTGTAACTAAATCACACTAATCAAGCCCCAAGTGCTGCTCCAGCTTCAGCTAAAGTTGAAGTTCGAGTTGGAGCTTCAGTTGAAGCTTCGGTTGGAGGAGCTGCGGTCTGGGGAGAGCTTCGGCTTTTTGGGGAGCTCTCGGCTATCAGCTGAAGCGCTGCTCGTGCCGCTTGTCGTCGCCCCCGAGACGCGTCGAGTAATCACTGAAATTGGCAAATCAAAGCAATTGATACATTAAATTACAATGCAGACGATTTGTTCACGATTCCACGCCTCATGTATTTTTGTTGCTGTTCTTCTGCTGTTGCTGTTGTTGCTATTCTTGTTTTTGTTGCTGCTGTTGTTGACTCCGTCCACGCAATGCAACAAATTTATCACCAGACGTTGTCGTCGTCGTCGTCGTCGACGACTCTTTGCTGGTGTCATCGTCAATGTGGCAGCTTTTGCCAAAATGCCATGCAACAAAAAGACACCACACCACATACAAACAACAGAAGAAACAACAACAGAATGTCTTTTGGGGCCAACACACGCCATTCAACACCCATTACGAGCCTGAATTGTTTTCTGTGTGCTCCGTTCCGATGCGATGCGATGCGATGCGTGGGCTTAAATTATGTTGGAAATGTCATCGTAAGATTCAACACGACAACAAGGGATGACATAAATTTCCACCAACATCATGTTGCCACATGAGCGACGTGGCAGCTTCAGCTACAGCGCCACACTCGCATCCATGCACCAAAACTGGCAATAGCTCTCGTTGTTGTTGTTGCAAACTAGAGTATGCATGTTGGCCAAGTTAAGGTTGTGCCTGTGCCTGTGCCCGTGCCTGTGCCTCAGCCAGTCGGTGCAGCTCCATCTCCAACTCCACACACATCATTGCTCTATCAGTTGAGATCTTAGCGATTGCGCGCCAAAGCCAAACTTGAAGCTGGCAAAGGAGGAGGCGGTCTCCAAGACGACAACGACGACGACAACAACGACGACGACGACGACGACGATGACGGACATAAGCCAGCCGCGTATCTAGGAATATGCATGTTGCAGCACGAGGAGGGTGGCTTGAATACTGCTATAGATTACTTGATATACCAAATATTCAATAGAATTTACAATTAATTATTAAATAATCATATTACCAATTAATTGGCATTTAAAAAATGTTGAATTATTGATAAAACTAATTGTTGAAAACATTTACAATAATATTTATTCCCTTAAGGGTATCAAGTAACTAGAAGAATAATCTTCTTACAAAACGAATGCTTTGGTTAAGTTCTTCTTATTTATAATTTAAATATAATTTATAGTTTTTCAATTAAATTTGCATTTATCGCACTTTCTTCTTATTTCAAGTTTAATGTTATCTAATTTGTGTTGTATATTAAATGTGAGTAAATTTAACGTTAATATCAGATATTATTTTCTAGAATTTATTCATTTATTAAACGTCGACTAAATGCAGTCCACACAAAATATTATTTAACCAAAACAAATATAAAAATAAACAGAAAAATACTGCCTGAAGGCTTCAGCTGCTCTGGCTACATTATTGTACTGTCTAATTAAATATAAGCTACTATGGATACAATAAATAAATAAATTAATAATAATAAATAATAATAAATAAATAATAATAAATAAATAATAATAAATAAATAATTATAAATAAATAACAATTGCTCAAATATTTAATATTATAAAAGTGTTGACAAATCTTAAGAAAATCTTTCAGATAATATTTCATTTACTATAAACATTATTTTGAGATTTCTTCTATATTTAATTAGACTTAATTAAAAATTGATTTCATTAATGTTTAATTAACTCTGGATTTAAGAGATTACATTAAGATAGTTCTTAAATGTTACCAAATTAACATTTACTTTTCTTAGACAAACAATCGCATGTTCTATTCTAAATTTTTGAAGTGCCAATTTCGCAGATCTCATGCAACATATTTCCACAATAGCTTAAATTAAATATTGACAAAATATTAATAATGTGTTAAATATTCTTAAGAAAATTTAGTACATATTTTCTTTTTCAATTAACACTATATTAAGATTTGTTTAATTCTGGCTGAAGTTTAAACTAAGAGATAACTTGAATAATACTTAATTGGCTCTTGATTTAAAAGACTTACTTATAATAATTCTTAAATGTAATCAATTATTTCTACTTTCATAAGTTATTAAGTATTAATTGTTCTTATGAAAAGATATTCTATTTCTATCCGTCGTTATAACTGTGTTACTCTCTGCTTTCTAAATTGTACCTATATATTTTAATTTTCTATTTTATTTATTTAAATAGATACAATTTATTTCACAACTGAGAACTTTTTAAACTACCCATTTGGCGGCTTCATCATGTATGTGGCCTTATGTAGTGCAATATCTGGCCACAACAAAAAACTAAAACGGATCAAAAACACAAACACACATAAGAAACTAAGTATAGCTAGAGCTTTAGCTCCAGCTACAACTGCAGCTCCAACTCCTTCTCCATCTCCATCTCCGTCTCCAGCTTCGTTTGTTGTACCTTAGCCCCCATCTGCGACTCCATCAGCATCTCCATCCTCTATTCGCCTGGCTCTTTGGCTCTTTTGCTGTTTGGCTGTTTGGCTGTCGCTGCAAAGGTGTTTTGCAATTTAACTGGCAACGCCGCAGCACCCAAAAAGCATCAGCTCGTGGCTTGGGACGTGGATGTGGATGTGGATCTATCCAAGGCACACTAGCTCGCCCGGCTGGGCCTCTGACTCTCTGACTGTAGCTCGTTTATTTCTGTGTGGTTTCTTAAGCGAGGCATGGTAAGAGGGGTATGGCAAGGGGAGGGAATTGGGGAACGGGATCGTAGCGAGCTCCACTTCACATGCCACATGGCAACATAAGTAGGCGCGTGGCATTCGTGTGTTGTTGTTACTATTATTGTTGTCGATTATTGTTGTTGCCAGACATATAACAACAACGTAAAATGACAATAAAATGCAACCAAGAAAACAAAAACAAAAAAAAAAAAGAAAAGAAAAGGAAAATAACAAAAATAGGCGAATGCCAAATCCAAATTGAATGCAAATGAAAGCCACAAACTATGCTAAATTCCTGAAATCGCATCGGATTGGCAATTTGTGCTTTCCTTTCCAACTGACTGCCTCTATATCTGTGTGTGTGTTTGTGTGTGTTTATGTAGTACCCAAAATGATCTCGAAGGCCTCTTTCTTTAGTTATTTAGTTAGTTCAAGTCCGAGTACGAGTCCGAGTACTCGTCTTGTCTTGGATGATTGCCCAGCTTCGCTCCGTTTTGACCAAGTGGTGGAGGCTTCTTCTTCATCGATTGCAATTGGGTTGCACACTTATGATATGCACTCTGTCTGTTCAGCATATCGTAGACTTGGCTTAGGAACTAACTAACCTAATGAACATAGCTGTAAACGATACTTGAAATTGCTTTCTTCAAGTCTGCTTGAATGTGAATGCAGAAATTGGTATTGAAATGATTGCGAATAAACTCGATGTCGATAAAGGGCAATTATGGTTGATCTTGCAGATCATTTGGAATATTTCCCAATATTTTGTTCAGTTACTTATGCAATTAAGTTCCTAAGGTAATATATTTTTGTAAATTTATATTTAATATAAATCGACAAACATTTATCATTAACATTTATTTTATGTTAGTTTACTTTTGTAATTTTCTATTACATTAACAAAATGTTTGGAATGAATGGCAGCATTTTATTGGAAAATAGATGTTTTACTTTACTTTAAAAGTACTTTCCGGTGATGCCAATAAAAATGCTGGTAACTCTGTCAATATTCATTATTTATTTATAAACACACGTAACGAGTATTTCCTATTTCATATGAACATCTTAATTAATACATTCTATTTAATTGAAATTTACAATTAACATTTTATTACTAAGATACCTTTCAGAGAGTAGAACTCATCAACTTTTCTGCTTAAATAATTGAGCGCATATTTTCCATTTGTTATACCTATTCAACATCCGTTAAAATAGAAAATAAATTAGACAAAATTCTAAAAATATTTATTACAAATATTTCTAAAGGAAAACTTGCTGAAAAGTGAACTGATTTGTATTTATTTATCACTGTCATAGGGCCAGAAACACATTCGAATATGCAAATGTCCCGTGACTGTGACTCTGACTTGACCAAGTTCCTGCATCCGTTTACTGACGGGGGTCGCCCACATACATAAAGTGGCCGTAACTAAAAACCCAGTTAACAAAACCTGGTTAATTGCAAATGCTTACTGTCCGGCACTTTCCGGCTATGTCAACGGATTACAACTCCCCCATCCAATCAAAATCTGTTTGTGTGTGTGGAAGTCTGACACATTTCGCTCTGCACGCAAAATGATATAAATCATTTGTCGTTGTCGGATTTCATGTCGAAATGCCCATTAAATAACATTTCTACATAAATTGAGAGGGTCATAAATAAATTGCAAAATAAATAGAAAATAAAAACCAAAAAAAAATAAAAAACAAAAGCCGGAAAAAACTCTATAAATATAGATATATCAATTTTTTTCTTAATACTTTTTCATTTATACAAAAGCTGTGAGTCTTATAATAAAAACAACAACTCATCATTGAAGCGGTCAGTCGGCAACAAATAACAAATACATCGCCTAGTTACGGATATTTCAATAAATATATATATATCAGTATATATATATAAAGATATATATATGTATTTATATATTGGCAACATATTGCGGCGGCACCTAATATAGCAAAACAAATTTAATTTAAATTACAGGCGTGGTCGCTTGGCCGCACTCAAAGCTCTCATTGTGCACTGCGAATTGCTGTTGTTGTTGTTCATAAAATATGCAATAATCTACCACAGAGGCGCGCAATATACTTAGATAAAGTTTAGAGGTCGACTTTGACTTTCTAATTTATTTATGCGACGCTTCGTCGTGTTTGCCATTTTGTTCCTAGGCCAGAACTTAGACAGACGATCGATATCATGATGCGTTGCCAGGCAAACTGTGTAAGTCACAGATAACAGTTAAACAGCTACCACGTTTTGTGATTAAGCAACTAACTGACTTGGCTAACTAGATGACTAACTTACCTACATTTGTAGATTCTCGCCAGCCCAGAGTACAAAGCCTGTCCACAGGCAACACCCAATTTCAACAATTGCTGTTGTTGCTGCTTAAGTTGCAGCCACGTTGAGTTGAGTTGAGTTAACTTGAGTCGAGACCACCAAGGAACACGCCCAAACAAGTCGGCCAGCTGTGCATAGACTTGGTCTGATCTGGCATGGATTGCAACTGCCTCACAGCACCACCAAAGAGACGCCTTCAGAATTAGAATTCGAATTTGAATCTACTAATTCAATTTGCCTGCCGTTTTAAAAACAACTTTTAATTAAGCCTCAACAAAAAGAGGGTTATAAATTCAACAAATACAGCTATCGAATATACTTGTCCGCAAAAGAAAAGCAGTCGACCATCAGGTATAAAAATGAATACATCAATGTATAAGGTATTAAGTAGGGAGCATTCATTCTTACTTCTACTTAGTCTCTTCTTAACACACAATTATAATCAAGCTAGATTTATTTATGTAAAAAACCGCAAGGAATCCCTTTTAAGCAAAAGATTATTAGTAAGAATTGAAATAGAAATTATATTATTATTGATATTATTGATATGACAAGTATATTTATAATTATCATTTGCATTCACATAAATCCAACTTTAAAACACCTTTTAGGCTGACTTTGACGATAATAAATGAGAGAGCAATATTACTTCCTTTAATGATGATGTCGACCACCTCCTCAAATCCAGATCCGCGTTGAGTTCCTGAAGGTGCTAAGTGAGCTAAACTGCAATCAAATCATGGTAAGGGGAATGTGGATACTAGAGCCATCAGTGGTCGTTTTGTAGGAAGGGAACGAGTTGGGAGTTGGTCAAGAAATGATCATTTTTTCATCTTATTGTCCTCGGGTTTGAGCCGTCAAAGAAAAGTGCAGTAGCCAAAGGGCTTACATATCTTTCGTGCCTATGATTTTGCCGTGTAGCTTGTGATTTGATTGTTCCGACTATTGGTAGAACTCCTAGGTACCATACTTCCATACTTCATAATACTTCCAGGTTGACTGTATTATCATTTTAAGGAGAAGGACCTTCTTGGCAAGGTGTAACTTGACGCGCGGGCAAAGCAACCAGTCAAATTTTATTGGCTCTAGTATTGATAGTGTCTACTAGTTTCCTTATATGTTCATTCCATGTTAGCCATTTATCAAGAACAAGTCCAAGGTATTTTTGCCAATTTACAGTTTTTATCTACTGTTTCAATTATAATTCTAAATCTAAGCCGAATATTATGTTTTAAAAGGCATAAGGTATAGCTAAAAGAGGATTAAATCGAGCCACAGAAGTCGACCCAAAAGAAAACTTTATTATGTTTCGAATATTGTGCTTTCAAAATAAATAACATCTTAAATGAATTTTATCTCAATATGATTCACATATTGTTATACAAAGATTGCAGATTGTTATACAATTATTATATGATTCTGTCATTTTAACAATTGTTGTCAAAAAGTAAAAGTCATTAATGATTGTCTTTCACTTTTTGAAACATTGTCAATCACTTAATTTGCCTAAAAACCATTTCAACAACTGCAAAAGTCGTACACTGAGATATATACAGAGTACCTTTCTATACCCTGTGATCATTAAAAATGTTTAAGAAAGGGGTATAATGAATTTGTGCAAATGTATGTAACAGGCATAGGGTGGCAGCTCCGACCTAATAGGTTATTTGTACATATTCTTGATCTGTATCAATAGCCGAGTCGATTGACACCCGCCCGCCAGTCTGTCCGTCCGTCCGTCCGTCTGTCCGTCCGTCTGTCCGTCCGTCTGTCCGTCCGTCTGTCCGTCCGTCTGTCCGTCCGTCCGTCCGTCCGTCTGTCCGTCCGTCTGTCCGTCCGTCTTTCCGTCCGTCTGTCCGTTCGTCTGTCCGTCTGTCTGTCCGTCCGTCTGTCCGTCCGTCCGTCTATCTGTATGAATGCGTAGATCTCAGCAACTATAAGAGCTAGAGACTTCAAATTTGGAATGTAGGTTCCTGAATACCATATGCTGATCATGTTTGTTTTAAATTTTCGATATCTCACCCCCCCGCAATTGCTTTCACACATGTTTGTTAAGATAACACAATACAATATAACAATTTGCATCAAGTTTCATAGCGACAATCGCATTCCAGTGTTGCCAGACTATCGCAAGCAAGCTTAACTCTGGAGCTCGAGCGATTTATTCAAATACATGTACACATAAGTTTGGAAAAGCAATCCCATTATAAATACATCAAAATACGTTTTCTTTAAGACCTGCACAGGGTATCCTAAAGTCGCGCCCGCTCTTCTGATCGGCTTGTTGTTTAAAAGCAAACCCGCGTATGGAAACACATAAATATATCATCTAATCTGAAAAGCCAATCTCAACAAATCGTAATCTGCCTCTGCACAGACAAACTCTGCAGTGTTGCAAGTATTTTTGTTGATTTGTTTTTTTTTTTCTAATTCATTTTCCATTTTGATTAAATTGTAACAAGTGGCGGCCCACATATCGTTTTTCCTTTCCGTTTGTGCAGAGCGCGAAAAACAGAAAACAACAAACAAGAAATGGAAATCATTTACAAATTTATTGCTAATATATCATGTTATGTGTCGTGTTGCATAAATACAAGAAAAGGCCAGCCCCAAAAGCCTAGTGCAACATGTGATATTCAAGCCACAAAACAATTTTCGCTCGCTTGTTAATTGCAAACTTTTGCTTTTAATAGCGACAAAGCAACAACAACAATAACAATAACAACAACAGCAGTAACAACAATAAAGAGCAGAACACAGAACACAGAGAGAGAGAGAGAGTGCGAGTGCGAGTGAGAAAGAGAGGGAGAGGGAGAGTAGGAGAAACAGCCGAAGCTATGCTCGTAACTTCGTGTAGTTCAAGACAAATGGAGTCCACATCAATACAATACACACAGGCAGAGCGAGAGAGCAAAACACTGGCTGGCGCTAACGGTAATCGGCAGCGCAGTTGACGTCGACGCTGCTTTACTAACAACGCCGTTATGGGCAGTAGCCAATGCAGCAAGAGTCAGTTGCCTGGGCGGGTGCCCACACCACACACTCACTCACACACACACACACACCACACACACACACACGTGCATGCAGCTGACAGACAGTCGCTTAGTCAGTCGCGCAGTCAGCATAAAAAAATTGTATCAAAGGCCGCTGCCGAGAGAGCGCGGGCAGCAGCGAGTTTGTTGCCCAAGTCTTTTGTTTTTAGCATTGAGCGTGACTCGTTTTTCTGTTACTGTTGTTGTTGGCCGACGTGCACGAGACCAGCCGACCACCGACCAGCGACCACCGACCAGCGACCACTGGTGACTGCAGGCAGCGACGTTGGCAGCGACGCCACCACACCCTTGACTGGATTGCAAAAAAAAGACAACAAAATAATAATAATAAAAGAGGAAAAAATAGAAAAAAGTTGGCCGCGGTCCATTCGCGTTGGTTTTGTGTTTTCCTCAGCTGCTTTGGCATTTTGTTGGCGTTGCCGTTGCCGTTGCCGTAGCTTTGGCTTTGGCTTTGGCTGCTTGCTGCGGCGTCAATTTGCTTTAAGCCATTTCGCGCCCGCTCGGACAACTGGACGAACATTTGCTCCTTTTGTAATTGTGCGCAGCAGCCGCTGTCGCTGTCGCAGTCGCCGTCGCAGCCGCTGTTGGCGCTGCCTTTGCTATTTATTTTGATCGGCTGCGGTGCTATCTATCGGTCCGGTTTCTTTTTGCTTTTTTAACTCTTTGGGGTGATTCAAGTTTCGCCAGGCGGCGGCTGTATTTTGGATGGTCTTTGGTCTTGGTCTCTGCTCTGCAGCGACAGCGACAGCGAAGGCGGCCAGTTGGCAGCTGCAGTGGGGCGTTAATGTGCTTTGCTATTTTATTTATTCATGCCAGGCATCTAAGCTAGTAAATTGTATTGCTCAGACCTCAAACTCGGACTCAGACTCTGACTCTGACTTCGACTCGGGCTTGGCTTTAGCTTTAGCGACAGCAACAGTAACAACAACAAAGACCGCAACAACGACTGCATTGCAGACCAGCAGCTTTTGCTTTTCATTGGACCACGACAACAACCACAACAACAACGACGACGACGACATCAGATTGTCATTCTTGTTTTTTGCTTCTTTTTTAATTGAAAGTCGCCAGGCGTAGTTGCTCATACTCTAACCAGCTGGCAGTTCTAGCTATACTGATTTCTTTGTAATTTATAAGTAACAAAAGAAATATCTAGAATATGAGAAAAAAAAGTAAAACAGGGATACCACAGTATTTACTTTGTATTACAACTATGCCATATTTATTTATTTATTAATTTATATATTTATTTCTTGTTCAGGATCAACACCCTATTTTTATATAACAACACATTGTTCTGTTGAATGTTCTCTTAGCCTATGAAGGCGTTAGATTGTGCCTAATCACTTATTACAATAACATTTTTAAAATATTCTAAATTATTCAAAATTCCTTATCATTAATATTTAATATATACACATAAATTCATATATTTGTATGATTTTTAGTTGAAAAGGTAAATAATAGTTTTGTACTTCTATTGCAGTCTCTAATAATTTTACAACTATCTACAGAATACGTATTTATAATTATGTTCAAGTATTCCAGACCAAATTAACTTATTGAGCAAATAGATTTTAATTTTAAAGTAGTTTTCATTCCAAATAAGTTTAATAAAGAACTTCAAGTCACCCTCGATCTCCACATTAATTAAGTGCTACAGATTAGATTAATTTTTACTATAATATTAATAAAAATTCTACATCTAAAAATTCTACATCTAAAAATCTTTAAAAAGTTTACCTATTAATAATAATATTATAAAAAGTAAAACTTAAAATGGGCTTTCACCCCGAGATAATGTTTAAAATATATAATAGTATTACAATTAAACAACAAATATATTTTGTTGCTCATAAAATAGTTTTCCTATTCAATTCGAATTTGAAAGAGCATTTCAGCTTCGTCGTCTCATCCGATGTCACATTTTTTTATGCCGCTGCTTGCACTGTCATTAATTTGTTGCTCTAATATTTTGTAAAAATTGGTTTACTTTGGCTCTGTCGCTGGCGTCTCTGGGACAGCTGGCACTGGATTCACTTTTTAATGGCTGCGTGCAGCTTTTGGTGTCCACATCCAGATCGGACACCATGTGCAGCACAGGAGATGGAGGCTCAGACGGAGGTTCAGATGGAGGCTCTGACGGAGGCAGCGGCTCTGTTGTTACACAATTGCGGATATGAATGAGTAATCCGTGGGCTTTGGCTTGATATATGTCCGTTACATATAGCCACAGCTTAGAAAGAAAGACAGACAGACATACAGATAGACAGACAGACAGACACAAAACGTACACAATGGGCGCGCACACGTGTCGTATACGTAACGCAAATTCACTTTGACTCGATTCTTATCGAGTTGCCAAGTGGCCACGTGTGTTGGCCAATTGTCACTGTTGTTGTTGTTGTTATGTAATTGCCAGACGAGACTGTCATTAGGCCAACTTTAATTTTCGCACAAATTTTTAACAACTTCATGCTGAGACGTAGCTAAAGTTCACCATGTCCAAGACCAGCTGAAGTTAGATGATTCATGGTGCTGTACTGCGCGACTTCAATGACTTGCTCCCACTCCAACTGCTCCTCCTCTGCCTCCTCTGCCCCCTCTGTCTCCTACTCCTCCCACTTGTCTGTCTGTACAGAATTCGGTAGTCGTTAAAATCGCATCTAAAGCCACCGTCGGCGATCTTCGACGATCTTTGCAGCGCCGCATCATAAAAACTGCAGATCTTGTACGCCCATAAAAAGCGCCTACAAAAAGAAAAAAATATAAAACAAAGATCTCCGCTCCGTTCGAAAACGCCGACGGTATTTTTAATGCTGCTATAGTTGTAAGCATTGCCCATTGTTGTTATTTCCTTTTAATATGTGCCAACAAGTGTGTGTCTGTTTTTCCGTCTGTCTGTGTCGTGTTTTAGGGTTTTATGCGTAGCCTTAGGACAGCTTTTCATATGGGTTGTGTTAACTGTCTGTGTATAAGAACAAGTTAACTGAAACTACCCAGAACAAGTTAGTAATAATGGTTAAAGTAACAAACATTTAGCTAAATTATTTGGTATTAAATATGTAGATATTTAAACACTTTATTGAAGTTAACTTGCGTATTAATTTCCATAAGGTTTGAAACTTTGAAAAACTCATAAGATAAATTCTACTAAACACAACTATTGCTCTTTTTCATTGAATTTCACTTTAAATACAAATATATTTCCTATTTATTCAAATTGCAGATTCTATAATCTAAGATTTAACTTGTATAAGCTATACATATAAAGATAATATAAATAGTTCTATCAAGCTTTCAGAACATAGATAACAATCTTTTTGCCATTTTTATAACATAAAAGTTGAAATATTTCCCCTTAAATGCATAACTAAATATTTAATTAAAAACTGGAAATAGAAAGTTGAATTTGAGCATTAACATTCTTGAATGTTGCCGCTTTAAATTAAGAAGGATGCAAAAGAATCAAATTTATTTAGCAAATTGCAGCAATTTGGTTAACAAAATCGATTACGAAATGGCCAAGATTTGAGATATTGACCATAAGATTGCACAAATTTTTATTGCCAGCCAATGGAGAACAAGCGTTGTTAACATAAAAAAATAAAATATATATTCTATGTCTGGCTGAGTGTGTGTAAGGCAATTAACTAATTAGCTAGAATTTGCCAATGTGAAATTATTATATGTACATTCAGCGATAAGAATTAGGGAAGGCGACAAATTGTGTGTGGATACAGTAAGCTAGTGAGTGCATCCACGAACAATTTGCGAATTTGGAATGGAAGATATATATAAAATAATTTCAGATAAAGACGAATAATTATAATTAAATTTTTAGATAATGAAGTTAACAGAATAATTAGGGTTAATGAAGGACAGATCAGTTCCTATTCAATATTGATGATATATAAATATATTCGTATATTAATGGCGATAAGCATTAAGGAAATCATATATAGATAAATATTTATTTGGACAGTATTTATATTGATTTAGTGCATCTATATTAAGCAAAGAGTTCTTAGGATATTTTTGGATATTATAAATAAATAGCAATGCAATATTTGGTAATATTTAATGTCAATGAGGTTGTACTGTGATTGTCTCTGTTTGCAAGTGGGGACAGATCATACGCTCGATTGTCTACAACTGCAAACTATAGACGATGTCTCGCAGCAACAACAACAACAGCAACAACAACAGCGGCAACAACTGCTATAAGGCGGTTCAAGTAAAACCAGTGCACTTAAATATCGCCTCAACAAAACGAAAAGTGACAATTTAATTGCGTCAAACGCAGCATTCGATTGGCAGCGATAACTCGAGAGTGAGCGAGATAGAGATGGAGACAGAGAAGGATAGAGAGGGCGACAAAGTTGTGGAGACGTACAGACCAGACCAGACAGTTACAGGTATATATATATAGATAGATACATATATATTCATGGATGCTGTCTGCGACAGTCTGCCAACACCAACAACAACAACAACAAGTGCTAGGCTTGTTTAATTGAGAAGCGATCATAAAAATGCTTATGGCTTGTTTATACGCCTCGATTTGCGGCAGTTTGGCGCGAATTCAGTTCACTTCACTCGAGTAGAGTTTGGTTGTTGGTTGTTGGTTGTTGTTGCCAGTTTTGTTGCTGTTGTTGGGGTACAACATCATTGCCGCTGTACGTTCGATTTATGCATTGCGTGTAAATTATAACTTAACAACATTTATTTTATTATTATGCGAGTATTCCTCTTTTTCTTCATTTTATTGGTAAGACAGTTTGTTGGGGCTACGTGATGATGTACTGTTAGTTAAGTAATTATTTTGACATGGTAAAAAATATCACATATTTCTTATTAATTTTTTTAAATAACTAAACCCATTGAATCTCATTATTTAATATTTACAACTTGTTCAAAGAGCCATAAGCACCTATAATAAAATAAGAAACAATTAAAAAAAAGAGACAGGAAAAGGTATTTTACAATTACTATAGTAATTTATATACAATTACTTATTTACGAGTTGTGGGTTATACTTATTGTAAATTATCAACAGTAAGAAAGTGTTAGATAGCATTTGATGGTTTATTATGGCTGCTAAAAGATATGAGTAGATATTAAATTGCTCTGTTAAGAATAAAGTTTTATAATAAGTAAAGGGCAGAGAATGAAAATATAACATATAATATAACAACTAAAAATATGTGAGCGGTTGAGAGATTCATATAAATGTTATACAAATGATTAGTCATGACATCTATTCATATGGAAATTTCTTCTAAATCCTCTAATAAGAATATAAGTCATACAATTAATCATTGTGTAAACTCAATGGTTGATTGTGTATTTTAATTTTAATTAATAAAACATATTGATCATTATATTTTATGGTATGCCCACAGAGTATCTCGCAGTCGAGCAGCCTCATCAACAGTATTATTACTTGTCTTATTAACGATAAGATAATAAATTCTTTAGCTTCTTAGCCTGCATGTTAATGCCATAAAACTTGTCTTATTATGACCAGTACTAAATGTGTCCACTGCCATACAAACTCTGGTGTATATCTATTAACTAATCAGAGCTCAAACCCACATGTAATAATGAAATTAACTTATTAACAATAAATTAACTGATTACTCTCACTTTCTTGCCATTTAAATTGCAGTTAAGTCTTTTAGGGCACAATAACTGTGAGACTTTGATAACTGGGTATTAAAATTGAGCTGGCCAAATGATTGTTGTGAGTTTTATTGTTATTGCTGTGATCAAATTTAGATGCGAGTCGAAATGTTTACCATGCCATATTTATTTAATTTATTTCTTCAATTTAATTCAAATATTTAATTAACCTCAAAAGTTATAAATTAACGGCGCATAACTTACAATTTTAAAAATATATATATTGAGGATCTGATAAATATAAAACTTTGAAAAATATAAGCCAAACATTTCTTGACTATGTTTTATTTAAAGAATAATATTCAAATAAAACTGATAGGTAATATTTTATATATAGAGTAAATTAATAATTTAAAAATATGTAAAATTTCAAATATTAAATTTTTAATTTTGAACACACTTTGGGCACAAATTAATTTGGAGATATGTAAACCTGTGTTGGAGTATCTCAGATCTGGAGTAAAGGGTATCCCTTAGTCGTATCTTGCCAGCAACGACAGCATGCTCACTTGACGCTGTTTTCGTTTGTTATTTATATATCGGGGCGACACAAGTTGGCATCATTAAGTGCGCTCGCCATTCTCTATTAGCCGACAAATTCTTGGCCTTCCCTGTCGGCCAGCAGCCGCAACACGCGCAACACGGGTCGCTCAAGCGGACACCTCTCAGCTGGGTAGGGGCAGCATGCAGGTAGGATAGGGGGCAAGGGGGTAAGGGGTTAGGGGACGGGACAGATAATGCTTGTTCCACAATCTAAATGGCCGTCTCGACACACCTTAGAATTTGAGTGTGTTACAATTTGAAGTTGTCGACAATGGCAACTAGTGTTGTTCTCGTTGTTGTTGTTGTTGTTGTTGTTGTTATTGCAGTTTCTGCTGCAGTTGCTGTTGGTGTTGTTGCTGCTGCTGCTGTTGCTGCTGTTGCTGACCAACTGCAAGCAGCGAATTGTGAAAGTATCTATTGGATACGACGAGGCGCTTTGGCTTTGGCATCCCATGTGCCACACGACGTATGCTTAATTACAAACAAGCAAGGAAACAATGCCAGCAACAACAACAACAGCAACAACAACAACAGCAACATTGACTGTAGCACAAGAGTTTTTAAAGGCTGTGGCTTTGATGGTGCCTGCCCAGCGCGCACTCTTGTGGCAACTGTTGCTGTTGTGAAGATTAGTCGCAGTGGGTCGCGCATTTCGTTTCGCAATCGATTGCAACATGCAACAACAACAACAGCAGCGATGGCAGTGGCAACACACGAAACGAATGTGGCAAGCAAAAGACTGTGTTGCTCTACAAAATACAAAATACAAAAAAAAAATAAAAATAAAAATAAATATATAAGAAAACTAGTTTAGGTGGGACCAATGGATATTCTTTTACTGCTATTTTGTTGCAACTTGCAACTGCTGGCGAGGGGCAACTGCAACTGCAACTGCAACGCGACGCGACGCGGCATTCTAATGGCCGCCCAATATGACTAAGCACACTCATCGCACTCCTGCGTCCAACGTGTATGCAAATCGAAACCAGTTTAAGCAGCGGCAACAACAGCAGCAGCAAAAATATAGCAAAATATGGGTCGAGATCTGAAAATGCAGCTGATCGAATTTTTGCATTAGGCGCAGCAGCAGTAACTGCCATCCGGCCAGCAGCACCAACTGTGCCCAAGCTGCTGCTGCTGCTGCTGTTGCTGCTGCTGCCTGGTTTGCCTGCCTGATTATCTGCCAAGGAAGGCATGCCAGCAACAACAGCAACAACAGCAACATCAGCAACAACTGCAGCCGGCTGAGCTGAAAATCGAACGCTATCTATATCTAACGAAGCAGGGCCATATAGCCAACATTTTGCTATTAGCCAAAGAAATATACAACAACACACAAACACAAACACACACACACACAGCAATAAGTATCTGTATCTATGTATCTGAGCTTGGTCCAAGCGAACGCAGCAAACGTAACGTATAATCTAAGAGGCACAAAAAGAGTGTGTCTAAGCCATGGCAGGCCAGGCAGCTGCTGCCTGATGAAATGCATTGTAAGCCAACAACCAACAACCAACAACAACAACAACGATCCATGCACGCCTTGGCGCGTACGTGGCGTTGTCGGGGCGGACGTTGCTGAGGCCGTCCCGTCGAATCTGCTCGGTGGCCCACAGGCCACTCAACTCGCCATCGTCGTTGTTGTCGTTGGAAGTAAAAAAAATCTACATTTGTCCAAAATACCACAACTGCAACAACAAATGCAACAACCACAACAACGACGACGATGCTGTTGCATAAAAGCAACGCTCCAAATTGCTAACTGAGCGATCCAGTTTAAATTGCAATTGCTCGTTAATGGGCACTAAAACGTGCCAGTGTCGATGTGATGCTGTCCATGTATTGGTTGCCAACAGTTGCCATTCGGCTCTGCATCGTTTTATATATTTTTATAGCCCGAAATACGAGCAGCGAGCAGCGACGCTGGCCGGCGTGTGGCGTGCGCGACGGCGTATGCGCAACGTGCCGAGCACCACTCATACGCACTGTGGTGCCAGCGGCAACTGCAGGAACAACAGCAGCGGCAAACTCTACAACTGCCATGTTTTACTAATGATGGCAAAGCAATAACACTATTAGTGCTTTATTTATCTCACAAATATAGCATTTTTATGAACTTTACAAAAATTGAAGACTTTCAAAAATCTCTACAAACCAAATAAACTAATAAATTAATAGCATGAAAACATGTATATAAGGTATAAAATGCTAATTAAATTTTGATGCACAAATGGAGACTTTTCAAGCACACTTATTACGTTCATAAATCACAAATGGGCACTTTAACTAAGTATTAAGACATTATAATTGGTAAATAGTCCAAACATTGCAAATAGTTTAGTTAAAATATTAAGTTACACAATGTTCCATATTTGTAGAGTTGGAAAATGCATAAATATGGTGCACTAATAAGTACTAAAATAGCAGAAGGTAATTGCGCAGTTTTTTCTAAGGTTTTACATTAAGTCTCCAATTTTGTAGAGTTTCCAAAAAAAGTCTCCAAAGTTGTAAAAATTCTTTAATTGGTTTCCTCTTTCTTCCTAAATTACAGTTAACAATTTTTATAGTTATTTGGTAAGTCTACAACAATCAAAGTGCAGCTAAACGAGCAAACGACCATAACTTCGAGCATGACAACATATTTCACAATTACGAAACAATTCCGCCCACTGCTAAATAGAGAAACCCGGCAGCTCTTCAGGCCACACGCTGAACACAATAGAACCGAACCCTAAGATGCCAGCAACGCGCATGCCAAGCTCACAGATACAGCTGCAATTTGCAATTTGCAGATACAAATGCATCTTAAGCTGCCAGAACGAAACCAGAGCAAAGCCTATAGCAATAATTATGAAAACACCCGTCGTTGTTGTCGTCGTCAAATGCGATTCGTGCCTTAATAAACTCCGCAAGCGGCTGCATATTGAAAATTTCAATAATAATCGAACTACAACAACCGCTGCAACAATAACAACAACTATTAAATATATATTTATATATATATATATATGTTGTTAAAATAGCGAAGTTTGCTTTGATGACGTTACTCGTATTATTGATTTAAACATCAAGATAAATTGCATTGAAGTCTGCCTTAGACTAAGAGACAGCGATCGCATTAGAAGGCGTACAATAAGCAACAACCTCAGCAACAACTACAACCACTTTGGACAGCAACAGTAACGACTTTTTGGCTGACTGCCGTTGTTGTAATTGTAGATAATTGTTGTTGTTGCTATTGCTGTTACTGTGGCTGTTGTTGCAGTTGCAGCTGCCTCTGCAGCAGCGAGGGGGCGCTACAAATTTCCAAACCCCATCAGGCACATTTGGGGCTGGCGCACGATCCCGATCCCGGTCCCCAACCCAAAACCCAATCCAAATCCACACAGCACAAGACGTACAACCGGCAATTGTAACATCAACATGAGATGTGCCTGGGTCTCTGAAACCCGTGCCTGTCTCTAAGTCTGGGCTTTGATCGGGAACGGGATCGGGATCGGGAACTGGGCGCTACTCTTTGACTTGTCGCTCGCTCCAAAACGTCGAATGCGTCTAATTTCTTGAGTTTGCTTTTGGGGTTCTCCTCTAACTGAATGTCGTGCCACGGTCTCTATCTTTTCCCCCTGCGTCAGCCTCTGTCTCTTCATTGGTAACCCAGTCTCTGGTCTACAGTCTCCAGAGCCGTCGTCGTTGTCGTTTAAATCGTACCACCACAGGCGACATAAAAATAATGAAGTGTGCGGGTGTGGTCGACTCGCTTTTAGCTGGCCCCGTCTGACTGTCAGTTACAGCTCAAGGATGGGGATAAGGCAGGGGATGAGGGGAAAGGGAGCTGTGGTCTGGTCGGGTCTGTTATGGCCCAAGCTGAGCTGGCGATCTGTTTCTTGACTCTTGCCAAAGAGACGTCGAAGCCAACGAGACGTTTTCCAGATTGCTGAATCGTGTTTAGCCCAGCGGTTGGCTTTGCCATCAACCCAATGAACATTTCCTACAGTCTTTAGAACCCAATGACTACAGTAGCGTTTTAAACAAATATTTCGTATTATATTATTTTATTATCAAATTTAATGCTAAATGCGATGCCAAACAACAGAAATTGTTACAAATCAAATTTCTTAGTTTCTCTGGATGTTCTCTGCATGAATTGCAGTTGTTATGTTATTTTGTAAATACACTAGGTATTAAAGCAAAGTTTTTAGGTCTGAGTTTCTCAAATCAAACTAAACATTTTAGTTAAATGATTTTGTTTATTAATAAATTGCATTTTGAAGTAAAACATTGCTGTCATTTGCATTTGCTTAATCTTAATCTGTACAACTTCAAGCTCAAAATTTAAGTACAACCTGCAGAAAAGTTTTAAAAGCGTCAAAGCTGTCATTATTTATATTTCAACCTATTCAGATTTATATTATCAATATAATTTCACACTCATTTATTACTGCATTTTTATTCACTCCGAAATTTTTACAAAACCCGAACCTCAAGTAAATAATTATAATTTGAATTATTATCTAACGCAGCTGGTGTCCTAGGCTTTATTAAGAGATGGTCTAAGGAATTTACTTATCCTTATACAACTAAACAATTTTTTGTCTCTCTCTTGCGTCCAATTCTTGAATTTGGTTCCTGTGTCTGGTCTCCACAGTACCAACAGTTTCAGGATCAAATTGAATCAGAACAGAAACGTTTTTTGATATTTGCCCTCTGTGGGTTAAATTGGGACCCCGATAGACTTCTTCCTTCTTATGAAAGTAGAATTAGCTTATTAGACCTACCTTCCCTAAAAAAACCTTGAATTTGCCAGGGGGTTCTCTTCCTTGACAAACTTCTTTCGTATGAAATTGATTCTAGTTTTCTGGTTAGGCTCATTAATATAAATGTTCCGCATCGTCCTACTAGATATAATTTTCCCCTCAACCTTCCTGTTTGCTTAACAAATTACTCCGAACAAGAAGCCTTGTAATTGTATTGTTGTGTCGACTGTTCATAGTTGTCATTAAGTAAATAAATAAATAAAAACTCTTACAACTTCTCTCTCCCTCAACACTTCTTTAATCTCAATTATCAATATAAACTTTTGTTAACAAATGCAAATGCCTTTGTTCCTTTATATTTACCTACTATCCGTTGTGCTTCTCTGTGCTTCTCTCATCACAACTCTCGTTAAATCTCTTGAGAAATATGTTCACTGTGTTATATTGAACTACTAGACGTAACACACGCCCAACAACTGCAAAAATCTAACGGTATCCAAGGTTGTGCTACGCTTAAAATGTAATTGTTCGACTTAAAGAGCCAAAACAGCAACAGCAACAACAACAACAACTAGAATAACAACAACAGCAACAGCATCAAAACTCAACAACAACACGAGCGACAACAACAATAAGAACAACTGTAACGACAAGTTTGGCTCAGCGCCCAAGTCTCTAATCAAATGCGAGTGGAATACCAGTCGAAAGGCAGGCGAGCTACCCACCTATAAAAGCCATGTGCATATCCAACAGATACAGATACAAAACCTATGAGATAGAAGTAGAAGTATGTGTGCGTGTGTGTGTTTGTGTGTGTGGCAAGACAAGCGCCGCACTCGCGTTTTTTGCGCCTTGACTGAGTGACTGACTTGAGATCTATGCGGGAAATTTTCACTTGAATATTCGACACACTTACCACAAGAGAGGGACAGAGAGCGACAGAGAGAGAGAGAGACGCCACAAACTGTGGCAAGCTGAAACTGAGACCGAGACTGAGACTGAGACACAGCTGGATGCCTTGGCGCAGGACTGTCGCGCTTTGGTCTGGCCAAGTTGAGTCGGGTCTTGGCCTGGTCTGGTCTGACTTGGTTTGGTTTGGTCTGGTCTGTCTTTGAGTTTAGGGAGGGGCGACGCTGCGACGCTGCAATTCTGGAGGCTATGCATCATCATCAACAACAACAGAGCAACATTGGCAACATGTTGCAATATTGCCAGCGCTCTGCATGCATAAAATATATATTATGCAACACAAGACACAATACAGACACCAGGCCACAGACGACACTTGGCAGTCTTGTGGCAGTCTATCTTAGCTGTTGTTGTTGTTGTTGTTGTTGGTATTGTTGTTGTTGGTTATTAGTGCCTGGCTGTTGACAGCATTTAGGTCTAATTGAATTGCCATGGCCTGTTAAATGTTACGACGTAATCCTGTTGACATCCCAGCCAGGCTAAGAACATTTTTGGGGCCTGCCTTTGCTCCCAATTTGAACAAAGCACATAAATCTTCAGCTGCACACAGCATGAATTATGGCGGGGGCTCCACACAGGCGACCAGTGTTGCGAAATGCACCAAGTAGCGCCATCGACAAAAATCAGATGAAGAAAAACAAAAAACTGCAACTAAAATAGAAAAATTAAAATGACTAGTGCCGTGGCACGATCAAGACCAACTTCCAACTTCAACTTCAGCTGCTGTTGCAGTTGCAGTTTGCCGTTAACAATAACAATGGAACTGGGCGAACTGGGGGAGCTGGGGAGTTACGATCAGTATTTATTTATTTTTTTTGGGGGGCCTTCACAGTAGTCAGCATTGGGGCGTCTGCAGTTCAACGTTCAAGTGGCATAGTACGCCCTAGAAAAATGAATTGATTCGATTGTTTGCGGCTCAGTAGGCCAAACTTGGCTTATTGTTTGCAATCCGCGACCATTTTATCTGCCAACTTTGGCCAACAAAAATCACAGTCATTCAACCTCCCCCTCCCCATACAAAACCAAAAAAAAAAATGAAGAGAAGAGAAGAAATACTGATGATACAATCGCGATTTTGACTTTGAAAAGTCAGTTGGTTGGTTGCATCGTCGTCAGCCAGTTCGGTGATCCATTGTTCAATATTGTTATTGTTTATGGCAGTTATTTGCAAAAAATGCACTCGAAACAAATTTTGTGGTCGTAGTTAAATTTTAATCAAGTAAATTCTCAGAGATGCAACAACAGCAGCAGCAGCAGCTAAGATTTTATGGTCTAACAGCAAAAGAAATCATCATACTTGGCCTTCAATTGCTGCTGATATTGGCCAAGGCGTGGCTTTTGACTGCCCTCTGGCATTTCCTGTTCCAGCCACATCAGCATCTGCTTCAGATTCTCCCGAGTTCCCTCCAGTTCACCGCTAACAGCGTGTCCACTGTGCGTATACATCATGTAACCGCACACCTTCAGTTCGGTGGCCTTTTGAGCGGCACGTGGCAGCAAGATCTTATCATCTGCCACATGCAGCACATAGGACATTCGGTAAATTGCAATCTGTTCGCTCAAATCGAAGTTCGTTGACATGTTGAAATCAATTGTGGATTAATTAATGTGCTGGTTTAAGTGGTGACTATTGAAATGTATATTTAAATAATCTAACCATATGGTTAGACTACTTGACTGAAATTTAAACTTGACAACAAAATAACAACTATACAGTGAACTTTTGGAAATTGTTTTCGCTTTAAAACACTTGGCAGAAATGCTAGAAGTGTTTTCTAATTGTTATTGGTGTTACATTCATTTTGATTCATTTTTTTGAATTCGAATTTTAACTCTAATTGCTAAAAATATGTTAATAAAATATTCTTAATTGACAAATTGTTTTATTTTATTATTTCTGTTTAATTTTAGATCATTCAAAATTAAATTTTATTTATAATTATGTATATTTTACAACACATACCTTTGGAAAGTCAGAGAAGTCCAATGAATTTAATTCTATCTTATTTATCTTATGAGTTATTACTAAATTTATATAAAGTGGTTTTTCAAAACTGATTTTTTAAGATATTCAATGAATGATTAACTTTTATATTATCTTTTGCTTTCATATAATATTATTACTTTAATATAATTTATTATTAATTCTAAACAATGTAATGTATTAATATAACTACAGATTTATCTAAATAAATAACTCAATGCATTTTCTCTGATTATTACTTCAAAATTTTAAAGCAAACTGTATACTAAATACATATATATAATTATTGTATTTATAAACATATTCCGAAACAAATATAATAAGCATATTTCATAAAATCCATAATAATCATGACCAGTTCAACCACAGAAGAACCACATATTAGCGAAAATTACCTTAAAGCTGTTACCTGTCAAGTTCTGAGACCGGCACAAAGTGATTCCGCAAAAAACTCAAAAAAATATGAAACAGCTTGCAATCTATTCGAGAGCCAAACTTCAACAACTTCCACTGGCGAACACGACATTAAACACTTAATTTGTTATTGTCCAACGTGTAGTTCCTTCAGGAAGTCGGTGATAACGCAGGATACCATCTATATGGTTGAATTCGATATCCAGCATATAAGACGCCATGAATTTTGCAATGAACTTACTATACGTTGTCGAATGAATTCAGTCGAGGGCTATGTTATTTATTTCTCAGACAGAATCCGTGCACGTGGCATTATGGAGGGGGCCATAAAGAATATTAACAAGGTCAAGAAATGGATTGAGCTTAATGAAAATAAGAATGTGGACGAACCTTTGGGAACTAATATATATGTATCATGGTTTTTGATCACAGCGAAGCCAACGAAATTAGAATTTGACGAGGTGCTGGAGGTGCCAAAAGAGCAGATGACATCTCCTGGAATGTCTTCAACGTATTTTCGCTCAGTGTAGGTTGAGCTCGTGCTGCCAACAGCATGTACCATTGTTCAACACTATTTGAGGCTCAATCTCTTAATTAAATAAGCGACTAACTAACAGTCAGAGTTGGGCTTTGTACTACACAGAAAACAACAACAACAACAGCAACAACAACAACGACAACAAACCAAAGATCGTCGTTTAGTGTCGAAATTGTGCAAGTTTTTTTTGATTTTCCAGCTGCTGTTGTTGTTGCTGCTGTTTTATAGTTTATTGTTATTGTTGTTGTTGCTGTTGCTGTTGTTGTTGCTGTTGTTGTTGTTGCTGCTGGTAATCACAGCTCGCGAACAAGAAATTAAATCAGCCAAGGTTATCGCATTAATAAGCCCCCTGGTTTGGTTTGGTTTGGTTTACTTTGGAGCTCAGATCAAGTCTTGGCTTTGGTTTTGACTCTGGCTTTTTGGCGTCTAGTCAATTATTAAATTTGCAATTTCCGTAGCTGAACTTTTGGGTCAGTAGACTGATTTAAATCAAAGCAATAATAATTGTGCAAAAAAATGAGAACCACAACTTTGGCGAAATACCAAAAAGCGTAGACGATAAAAATTGACAAATGTTCAGTGGGTTGCACCACCCAGTGCCCCACCTGGCACAACGGATGTGGCACAAAGTTTAAAGTGCCCTGGGTGAGGCCTTCCCGACTCCGCGTCTCCTCGTCTCCGCGTCTCCTCGTCTTCAGCTCGAAGCTAAGTGGCTTTCCATGACATTTTATTGACACTTTTTTGCCTTTTTGCTGCGACTCCAGACCTGTTTTTGGTTTCAGTTTCTATTTCTCACTCGACTTAACACTTTTGACGAAGATGTCTATGCCAGAAATGACGTGTCATCAATGGAGCTTAAACTCCCACATAAAGATGCACACAAACACACACACACACAGACACGTAGTAGTTGAACTCAACTCAAATCCAAATCCACTTGATAAGGTTGTTTTGCTATTTGCTGTGGGCTTTTCTTGTGCTCGTCGTAAGCCTGACATTTGAGCCCAGAGTGAAGAGAGCATCCATCGCAGTCTTCGATGTACTGTATGTGTGTGTGTAGGCGTCTCAAAAATAATAATTAAAAATCATTTCAAATGCGGAAATGTTGCCAGAGCTTAATGCCAACGATGTTCGACAAAAATAAATATATCAGATTACTTGTTTTGGTTACTTTACAAAATCAGAAAAAGAAAACAAACTGAGCTGCCTTCGGATCGGATCAATAGTAGAGTAGGCAGATGTACAACGAATGGGAAACGAATGAATGGAACAACCTGATGGACTCATAAAACTTGAGATAAGTTCATTGAAAAGATTGCAGGGCATCCACATTGTGTGGTGGATGTAGTCTCTATAGAGTAGGTATTGTAATAATATGGTAAACTCTGCTTAAACGTAACACAAAGTAGTAAAATATAACATTACATTACACGTTGGTGTTGTACTGATGATTAAACCTTAAATGGTAAAATATAACATTGCATAAACATATAGAATATAGAAAACATATATTATTAAATAAAACATAGCCTCCTAAATATAATCTCATTGTGAGCCTGTTGATAAATCAAAATGACGCGTTACTAATCGACTAATATTTTATTTTATTATTTGTTTTATTGAAAACATTTTCAAGGGTTTATTTAATTATTATTATTATTATTACAAAATTAGCACCCAAACACAAATCATGTGTAACTTAAGGGATTAAGCTATAGCGACAAGACCTTAAGCTAAGGATAATTGAATATAATAGTTGGCTTGTGCAATATGTGTTCCTTTTTATACCCTTGCAGAGGGTATTATAATTTTGTCTTGAAATGTGTAACGCATGAAAGCAGACATCCCTGACCCTATAAAGTGTGTATATTCTTGATCAGCATTAACAGCCGAGTCGATATAGGCATGTCCGTCTGTCTGCCTGTTTCAAAACAAACTAGTCTCCCAGTTTAAGAGCTATCAGGTCCGTCTTTTTGCTGTAGGCAACTCATATGTCGGAATCGGCCGGATCGGATTACTATATCATATAGTTGCCATAGAAACTATCGGTCAAGAATCACACTTTAGTATAACCAACTATTTTGTTCTCCTCAACTTGTCTCGCTGATTATGCATTTGATTATGCATTGTTGTTCCTCAAGTATTCCACAACTTAGCCCACTGATTGTGAGTTTGCAATCGGCCTACTATATTATATAGATGCCATAGGAAAGATCGGTTGAAAGGTGCATCATGGTTCTTGGGCGTGCCAAAAATAACAAAGAAGACTTGCTCGGGGTAACCTACTGTCCCTCCCGCTTTGACTCTCCGGCTTGTTCGTCTTCAAATTATTAAAGGTAATAATATTTGCCAGATCTAGTTTATGGTTATATTAAGATCATTTAGAATAGGTACTTGAAGTTAGTTTAAATAAGAGCTCCATAAATGTACCAATTTTTACTGCAATTTTAAGGCAATATCAGATGGATTCTTGGGCTGAACTAAAGGAATAAACCAGACAGAATACTGAAAAGCGAAGCTAGATGCATTACATCAACAACTAGCAATGTCGCCACTTACTCAATCCACTTGAAATCAAAGTAATAACTATTAGTTCGTACTACAAAATTAAGTATCATTTAATATATTGTTTCAACACTTAATCACAATCAATTAGAATAGAATTACATTAGCTTATGTCAGAGATGTTATTGTTGGCCAACCCCAGTGAAGAGTGTGACCTCTATGACAAATCCATCACAGCCAACAGCCAAGTTATTAAACACGCCCTGTAAGAATAATAAAAACCTGAGGCGATTGCTGTTCAGATAGTACGGATAGCTCAAGGAAATACTGTGACCAACATATTGAATTCCATTTTCGCGCTTGCTGCAGATAAATGCAATAATTAAATCGCCTTTGCTCGTACACAGAAAATAAGCACTAAGGCTAATAACAGCTGCCGCCACAGAAGCCTTTTGCCAACTAATATTTAATAATCCCCTACAAAAAATAAAGAGAAATATTGAAAAAAAAAAACTATTTTAAGACGCCATGCCCCAGAGGCAGAGGCAAGACTGCAGTTGGGCATAGACTCCGAGTCAGCTCGAGAGTTGGGCAGCTCCTAAACGTTGCTGAGAAGGTCAGACCCCGCACGTTTCATGGCTCGTAGCGCACCTATCGTATAATTAGAAACGAACGACGACAACACGACGACAACAACAACAACAACAACAACTTCGACTGTGTGTGTGTTTGTGTACGTGTGAGTGTGGGGCGCTACGCAGTCGCCGAGACGGCCGCTAAATGAGCCAATTGTAGAATGCTTAGTGTTATACATAAGAGAGCGAGAGATACAGATACCGATACCGATATAGACACCGGGCGTATATACTATGTACATACATGTTTGTAATAAACAATAAAGCGCACCAGTAAAAACAATAACCATATCAATAACTAAAGCTTCAGCATTAAAGAATCTACGCAACAACGACATTCTAATACACTAACTGAAAGTATTCGAATATGTTATTATATAAATAAATATCCATAATTAAATTTTTCAATTTATTCATTGAATAGTTCATGAATACTTATTATTTATTGCGCTAGTCACAAGTAATTGCCTTTTTGCTTATTACCAAATATAATTTAACAGTCGTAAAATGGGTACAAAATCTTGTTAAATTATATAATAAATAAATATAATAGTTTTAATATTTTTTGTGTAAATTTCAATGCTTAGCAAAATCGGTTTGCATTTAACACAAATACAATTTGTTGTACTAAAAATAAAACCGTTCAATATTATCTAATAAACTCTTACGACTATTTTATAACATAATTAACAAATTAATCCAAAAAAAGGTATATTAAGCTATGTATAATTAATTATATTAAAACAGCATTCGTATCGGAAAGTACATACATACGTATAAACCAAATATCTTCTAAGTATAAAGAGTTATGAAAGTAAAAAAAAATATATAAAGAAAGAAAGAAATAATGACCTAGATTATATGGTACGAACTAAGTATTTTACAATCGGCAATTACTGCAATATAGAATAATAAATAATAGAATAAAGTCATAACCATGTTTAATTTCACAAGTATTACGATCCATATACTCCTTCCAGCAGGAAGGGTATGCAATAAAAACATAGATTGCACATTACGCCACGCTTCGGGTAGGTTCGTTTATTAAAGATTACAAAAAAAACAACATACATACATAGCTGGGGGCTGACTGCAAGCGACTGTAACTGAGACGACAACGTCTCTATGTTTGGCATATGATGATGTTGATGATGGTGGATGGTGGATATAGTGGATGGTGGGCATATCGCACTCGCCTTCGTTTCGACCCCTGAGTTTCAACTCAAACCCCTCCCCCTCTCTAGCATACACTCTCTTGCGCGCACTCTCTCTATATATCTCTCTCTCTATCTATCTCTTCCCCTTTTGGCTGTCACAGTTAACCGAGTCGCTTCGTTCTCTCGAATTGCGAGCTTCGAGCTTTGCCGGCCCCATGCAAAGTTATCGAAGCGCGCGTCGCTGATACGTCGACAACATGGTCGGGCATCGCTTTGGGTATGTATGTATAATATGTATATACATATGCTCACTTTCGATGTATTTCATTTTTTCTTTCGTTTTCATTCGCTGTGCGATTTGAAAACGTTTAAATAACAAGCAGCAACAACAACAACTGCTGGCGGGCGGGTCTTCTGCGCGCACACACAAAACTTTACGAGCTTTTTATTATTTTGTTGTTTTTTTTTTTTCTCTTTATTCTCTTTATTTTTTGAGCCAATTATGTGCAGCAGCTGCCGTTGAGGGGGCGCCGAGCAGAGGTGTTAAAGCTCCTAAACGTTGTCGTTGTCGCTGTTATTGTCGTTGTTGTTGTTGTTGCCGGCCATTGCTAATGCTGGGTTGCTCTTGTTGTTGTTGTTGTTGTTTTTGTTGCTGTCTCAGTTTTGTTTTCTATTTTGCGCATAAATTTATCAAATTGTTGATTTGCATGCTTTTTGTTGTTGTTGTTGTTGTTGCTCGTTTAGTAAAAGGCTTAAACCATAAACTAAACGATTTTTAAGTTGTTCAACTTGTTGTTGTTGTTGTTGTTGCTAGTTAGTTTGTATGGCTAATTATATTGAACATATCAATTATGCATAAGAGCCACAATTTGAATGGGAATGGAAGTCGAGTTTATGCTAATTTCTATGCTTGTACTTCAATCGCCATTTGTTATTACAATATCGAAATATTTTACCTATTTTTTTTTTATATTTTTTTTACATTCAGGAAATTTTATCTTTCGCATATCTCCACATGATTTACATACATTCAGCTGACCTCGATCTTGAGCGTTTGTCTATAGCGTGATTAGAAAGGATGGAATGAAAATTGGCAACTGACTTAACCTATTGAGTTCCCATTAAATAGATCACTTTGTCAGTTCAATGGGAAGCTGACAATTAGCTGTTTTTAGGTGTGTTTGTATAATATCCACAGGTAGCTGGTTCGCATTCGGCTCGAAGGACCACTGTTTCATCTGGGGGCGGTAATTTCCAAAGTAAGTTTGTCTAAGAATATTCATTTCGATTTGCTGGTCTTTTTGCCGTCTTCCGGCTTCGGAGTTCAAACGTAATACAAAACTTACAAACTGCATGACCTATGGTACATAGGGAAAAAAAACATGCTTATAATTAAGTGTGTGATGAATTTCCACAGACGGAAGAGCGCCAGTGAACTAGTTTACCCATAGCGGCATAAACACAATGGGAAGCTGACAAATAGCCATTTTATGTGTGTTTGTATAATATGAAATCTGGCAGGAATATTGTGCTTTCAAGTTGTCAAACGATTGAAAAAAAGGCAAGCGGAAGATTCGGAGCGGGAGCGGTAGTAGGGAACGAAATGATTCAGTCAAAGACGACTACGAGAGACCCTTTACTAATTCTGTGAAACTCTCGACTAGTCTTGATGCAAAAAACTTGATCCAAATATCTTGTTTATTTCTTGAGGTTTTAATTAATTTCCTAAAATGGTTAAATACCCTTTATGTGCGTTGTAGCGTCAATCTGTTCTTCTTCTTCCTTTGGCCCGACACTGTGTAATATTGTGTTTTAAATAACTTCAGATTTTACAGGATACATTGAGACCCTGACGCTCGTCCTATATGCCAAAATGCAAGGCTGCAGCTTTATAATTATATAGAATTTCAACATTTTTTTGAATGACTTCTGAGCTTATTATTGGATCGCGATAAATTGGGGCCCTGATGCTCGTCCTGTATGCCAAAATTCAGGACTCTAGCTTTAATAACTCTCGTTTTATGGGATTTCAAAAATGTTCTTATCGATTTACGGGGCGGCTGAGGGCGTAGCATAATTTTAACATAAACTTGATCTGCTTAGTCCATAGACGAACCACCATACCAAATTTGGTGACTCTAGCTCTTAGAGTCTCTGAGATCTAGGCGCTTCTACAGACAAACGGACGGGCGGACGGACAGACAGACAGATGGACAGATGGACATAGCTATTGTTGATGCTGATCAAAAGTATATGTACTTTATGAAGTCTGCCAGACTTCCTTTAACCTGTTACCCAAATTTTTTATTGAAAAACTTAATTGACCCTTATACATTTGTAATGTAAAGGGTCTAAAATAAAACTTTAGAAGCTATTCATAATATTGAAAGAACTGTTTGATGGAATTTAACTTTGCTATAAAATTCTGGAAATTACGATTAGATAAATATGCTTAAAAAATACAGGAATATGTCTTAATATGTAAACAGTTTAAGGCAAACCTAAACTAATAGTTTGAGAACACAAAACAATTATAATTTCGAGATTTCTATTAATTAATCTTTTAAAATATTTAAATAAATACTACAGACTTTGCTGTCAGATATGTGTATAAAATAGCAAGAAATATATACTTTTAAGCGATCACGAATAATTGCTGAAGTTCATTATAAAATACTCAAAAGTTCAATTGAATAAATATGCTAAATTAATTCAGGAATACATCTAAATAAATAAACAGTCTAAGCTAAAGTTATTTTAATAATTTGACAAGTTTACGGTTTCTATCTATAAATCTATCAGAGTATTTTAATTTAACTGAGTTTTGAATTATTTTTAAGTATAGTATTGTATACTGACTTTAGTGACATAATCATAATATAAAATAGGAAAATAATGTATAATAATAAAATAAAATATATATATATATATATCTTATTTGCTAATATTTAATAAATTATTTTCAGGTAGAAACTTTAACTATTAAGTGTGTCTATCAAAATTAAGTTTAATATATATTTTGTAATACAAATATAAATACAAAACTAAATAGTATACAACAATTTTCAGAAATAATTGTAACTAACTAAATAACAATTAAAGTAGTAAGATTTGTTTTCTAATCTATCTAGAGTATCTTAAATTTCTAAGCAAAATTTAACTACGAATTATCGTCAGTTTCAACTCATTAAAAGTTGTGCAAAAAAATTTGTTTTAAGCCCACTTTTAAGTATTTATTTGCCTACTATTTGTCTAAATAAAGTTTAATTCTTTATATTAAAATCATTAGAAATATCTGTAGCTACTTCTTTCTCTTTTCAATTTTCTAATTTCCCAATTAAATAAATGGTGATAGCAATAATAGTAGAATAAATCTTTTTGTTTTTGATTACTAAGCCATAAGATACAGTTAATTATCTAAAGTAACTGCAAGTTCTAAATAGATATTAGGACAAAAATTAATTATGGTTTGTCGTAAGTTGCAATTCATTAAAAGCCGTGCAGTAAATTTTGATTTGAGGTCATAGCACATATCAGCATCTTGCCACTTAGTCGATATCAAACCATCAATCAGTGCAACAAGAGACTT
Source organism: Drosophila histrio (assembly GCA_958299025.2). Taxonomy (NCBI): domain Eukaryota; kingdom Metazoa; phylum Arthropoda; class Insecta; order Diptera; family Drosophilidae; genus Drosophila; species Drosophila histrio. The sequence continues at coordinate 27,920,437 of OY282580.2, read as the reverse complement.
CCCTGCCACATGCAACACAAGCCAAACAAAATCTCATTTCAAGGAGTGAAGAGAAACAAAAAAGCTATTAACAGAGAAAGAGAAAGAGAGGCAGAGAGTGAGGGAGAGAGAGAGAGAGAGGGAGAGAAAGAAGAAAATAAAAATAGTTGTGAACTCATTGACTCAAATAAATAAGAGGACGGCATGGCACGCGGCCAAAGCTGCAAGAGATCATCAGCAACAATAACAGCAGCAGCAGCAGCAACAGCAACAGTTGCTGATGTTGCTGCTGCTGTTGTTGTTGCTGTTGTGGCAACACTAACAACCACAACAAACAGCTACAATAATAGAGGAACCGCGATTTGCAAATCTATGCCATAAGCTGCCAAGTGTCGGATGATGTTGGATGATGTTGCACGATGATGATGATGTTAGAAGATGATGATGATTATGCTGCTGACGAGGAGGACGATGCGAGTGAGTTTGTCTGTCTGTCTGTCTGTCCGTCCGTCCGTTCGTCTGTCCGTCTGTCAGTCAGTTTTGGTTTGCTTGGCCATAAAAAACGGACAAACGACAAACGATCCGGCAGGTACCGCTGGGGGTACCTGTTGTTAGCCTTAGTTACTCGCCTAACGGTACAATTTCTACAAGGGAATGTGCTTTCATTTTGAAGTGTTGTGCTTGCAACGGCCTCAGCCTCAGCCATGGACTTGGACTTCAACTCATTCAAAAATCTAAACAACAACGAAGCGAACGAGCCAAAATCAGAGAGGCGACCGCTACTGTTAGACAGCATACAGGCATGTTGCATGCAACAGGCAGCTGGCGGCAGGCAGCTGGCAGTTAGGCAGTTAGTCACTTCACAAAGTCATTTTTGATTTGATCGATTTCGTGCAGAAGAAGAAGAAGAAGCAGTAGTAGAAGCTGTAGAAGTAGAAGAAGAAGCAGATGATGAAGGCCCGGCAAGAAAACAACCAACCGCAGACATGAAGTGCTTTGAAAGAAGGCACATGACATGGACTTGAACATGGACATGGTACATGGTGGTAAGTCCATTGTAGAAGTAGGACAGCCTACCAAACCCTTCTCCCATTTGGCCACATGTGTCTCGTATGTTAATCGCCATCAGCACAGCGGCAGCAACATCAGCAGCAACTGTTGCTGGCGAGTGAAAGACTTTTGTTGAACTTTCCATTCTCCATGTCAGTCAGTTAAGACTTATCTTAAGCTGCCGCTTAATTACGAGCTCCAGCTGCCCTGGACTTGCTCTTCATGGCCAAAATAGTCAGCAATGTGTATATATTGCTGATGTTGCTACTGCTGTTGCTGTTGTCGCTGATGTTGCCGCCGTGAGCTGCACGCTGCGACTGTTGCCAGAGCTCAACTGAACACGCTCACTTTTAGTTTACTTCATTTTTCTTCTTTTTTTATTTGTTTCGTTTTGTTCGTTTAACTGTGGAACGCATGTGGAACATCAAGCTTCGGCTGTTAGTTCGTGCCGACTGCGTTCGGCATTTACGAAGCTCGCCTCGTGCTGGGGCGGAAGATCTCCACCCAGTTTCGGATGCAATTGGAATGCTGTTTAAGCGTCGACTGCGCGACGACTGCAATTTTCATTGAGTAAAAAACAGTCGCAGCTGTGCAGGATGCACGCGTCTCGAGCAAACGACGACTGCCTCATTTACCGTTGCTGTTTGTCTGCCAGCGTCGCTGCCGCTGCCGCTAAACTTGTCTAGGCAGCAATTGTTGTTCGTGTGTGTGAGTTGTGGATCGCACGAGCTGTGTGTGGTGTGTGCTCTACATTAAGAAAGAAGTGTATTAGCTTCGATTTATTGCATCGTCTCTAGACTTCCTCAAAATGCTCGGCTCTGCTTCGCTCAGCGCTGGCTCAGCACTGAGCTGCGCTGCTTCTGCTCCGCTCTGCTCTGACTCTGCTCTGACTCTGCTTCGCTTCGTTCGATCCGATGTCCGATGTGGCTTGGCTGTGGATCTCATCGTCTCCGCTCGTCTTGCGGCTCGTTGTGTATTCATTCAGAGCACCCATACATAGACAGAAGACGTCGCTGCGGCCCCGTATAACTATTTTGCGTTTATTATTAGGAAATCGAAAACGCTTTGCACTGTGGCTCTGACGCTTCGACTCTGACTCTGACTCTGAGTCTGTGTCTGACTCTGGCGCTGACTCTGACTGTGAAGCTGCTCGCTGGCCGCCTATCATCAGTCCGTGAGACGGTCTCAAAGCTATTGGTCGTGTTGTCGCTTGTCGGTCGCACCACCAGCACCACCGCAACAGCAAAAGCCACATTCAGACAGCCCAAAACAAAATCCAAGACGATCGACCCCTACGTAAGGCTCCCACTTAACGTCATACGTAACGTAACGTAACGTAACAGAATCGAACGCGATGAGTGCGCGCGTAATACGTAAAACTAACGGTACAATATATAACTACAGCTAAAACGCATATAAAGTGAAGTGCAAAGTCGTGACTCAAGGATTATTATTTCCAAGTGTCAAAGAAATTATAATACTTAATTGAAGATGTGCAATTTTAAACACTTCTTGAATAAAACAATTAATAAATTATTAAAAATTATAAATATAAAAGGTAAAAACAAATAGAACTTATTTCCGACAAACTTTCGTCTGCTATGGAACAAACATTAAACAAATCCATTTCCTATATAATAACATCGAGTCCTCATTAATCTTGAATGCAAAAGCCGTTAAAGATTTCAACTTCCAGACGCGCCCAGTAGCTGTAAGAGATATTTGAGCTATATACTAGTATAAGTATAAAAATATTGGTGCTAAATCAATGATAACTGCATACTTAAATGCAATTAATGCAAATTGTGACAGCCGCAAATGCAAAGTGAGTTAAGCTCTGGCAAAGCAACAACAAATAACAAAAACAACAACAACAACATCGCGAAATTGAACCACATGATGATGATTATGGGCAGGCATTAATCAGACAATCCATAATGAAATTATAAAACTAATATAAAAAGATTATGGCCAAGAAATGCACCATTTACATATGTATATAGTATATCCTATATTGTATATCGTCTGTATGTAAATAAGCCAAAACGATTAAGCGAAACTGGGAAGTTCTTAGCTCTGGATTGGTGTCAACGCGTCTAACGAGAATAATACGACAATTACAGTTAATTAGTTTGAATAACTAAATCCATAAATAAGCCACAAATAAAGTCTAAAGATTGTACAAAGTGTAAAAAGAATAATGAATAATTTCAACAGATCCTAACTCCAATAGAAAACTAAGTACAACATTTTAATTCAAATAACTGTGTATAACTCTAGTAGCTCCTATAATTTAAGATCAATTGAAATTGCGTAAAACTTTACATACTCTTATCCTACTATCAAACAACTCAACAGCTCCTAACTATAACGAATTAAAGCAATAAATTACTTATCAAATAAACAAAGCAATATATATCATATCATATTATAACTTTGTGTTTCGTATAAAAACAAAATTTAAAGTTGATTTTGATTAGTTGAAATAATTATCAGAGCAATCTCAATCGTTAATTGACAAGCTTGTAATAATTATCCCTAGCAAAAGTCGCAAAAGAAAATTTCACACGCGCCGTCGGCAACTTGTTGTTGTTGTTGAACGTTTGGGATGCAGAGTGATAACAACAGCAACAACAACACTAACCAGATCAACTCAATATTGCTTTAGCCAATGCCAATGCAAGTTATCAACATCCGTAAAACGCTGCAACAGCCAACGGTGTTCAAATGTTGATTTCTTCCTGCCGGCCAACGGATATCCGTGCGGATTTTATAGCAGCAGCAGACACAACAGCAACAACAACAGCCACAACAACAACAGCAACAACAACGGCGACAACATCAATACAACACTTTACAATTAAACTAGAAGAGGCTAGCAAATTGATGCCGCAACAACAGCAACAACAGCAACAAACAACTTCAAGCATGTAAGTAGCTAAGCAAAGTATCTCCAAGATACGCGTACTTCAAGAGCACACAGCTTACATTTAATAAGCGCAATCACAGGATCTCGACAAATATTAAACTTAATGTCATCCATAAGCATTTTATACCATTCAAACACACAACCACACACACACACATGCAGTTACAGTTACATACGATATGTAGATATATTTATATATATAAAATGTATCTGCAAGATTCAAGGCTTCATCGTTCGTTCGTTCATTCGTTCGACTTTTGTGTATTGTAATTGATGAATGAATGAAATTGAAGTTCGAGTAATGACACAGCATTTTCATTGCAAAAAGATCTCGAATGGAGTTGTTGAACGAACGAATAGAGATAGATATACAAATACATCTATGGCTAAAGATACTTTTTAATTTTTGCCAATCAAAAGAAATAATAAATTATATAATTTTTGGGTTACGCCTAAATTCACGCACTTTTTGCCAACGGCACGAGCAAACACTTTGCCCTTCTTCTCTTATTTATGAAGGGAAAACAAAGAGATTTAGTTATTTGCGACTATAATAGGAATTATTAACTAAACAGGAATTATTAACGAATTCAGTAAGAATCAATAATTATATTAATAACGTCTTTGCAGTTTAAGTAATTAAAGAAGTACCACACTCAGCACAAAAGTATCTTAATCAATTTCAAGTATTCCAAGTACATCTTTTAGTCATTTTATAATAAACTATTAGCTTCTACTTTGTACAGGGTATTCCAAGTGTAAATCCATTTTTGAAATATTTTTCTTTTTGCCTTTTCTTCAACTTTTTAGACTCACTTCTTAAGTAACTTTTTTCATTCATTTTACCTTGCGATATTTGTATGCCTTTTTTCGTTTTTCTTTTTTTTTCTTTGGATTTTTGTTTTATTTTCGAAAGTGATTAATAGGTTTGACATGTTACTTTTACGCTAATTGAGCGATCAAAATCAAATCGAATTTGCTAAATTTGGCAGCCAGCTGGCCATCACAGCAGCCTTCACGGTGAAGGGTGAAAGGGTCGACATCCAATCGGAATCTGAATCCATAAGAAGCAAAAAACGAGCCGTATCCAAAGAGTTCATTTATGCGTTAAATGCACGAACATTTTCGAACGTGCCACAGTTTAGATACAAGCATATGTATCCAGCAGATGCAGATACAACTGTGTTGGAGATTTACTTACTTATAGGCATTGAAGCGATTAGTAGCGCCTTTCGATTTTCATTTGTGTCGAGTGAATGTTTTGGGCGCGTCTCTTTAAATGGAATGGATTGAGCTGGGAAGGGGCTGGGATGGTATGGGGAGGGGGCAAATTAAGCAGGTTAATTTAATTTTAAATAGAAGTCGATGGTTGTCTTGAATTGTCTTGATTTGTCTTGCTCATGCGGTGGCAGTGGCAATCCCAAGTGGCAAATGGGCGTAGAAGAAGCGCCAACAAAAAAAAAAAAAAACATATCATTAATTTTATGATCTTGGAGGTTAGTGAGTGAATGAGTGTATGAGTAAGTGAGTGGCTCACCCAGACAGGTTCCACTAAATGAATGGGCTCGGATGGAGACTTTAGAAGCTGGATATGAACATCATTAAGCGTACAAATATGTAGCAAAAGTTAACTAAGAAATAAATTGGGTTCAGCTCTACAATCTATAGATATTTTAGAATGTGCGCTTCCTCAGCTCAGTAGATGGCTTGACTTTCCTACAAGTAACTCTTATAAAGGAAAATAAGTAACAAATTGACTACAGATTGATTTCAGAATGGGAAAATGTTCAGCTAAGTAAATGACTTTTTGATAATTTAAGCTTCAGGAAAAATATAGCCAATATATATATTTATTTATATATATTTTCGTTTCCCAGTTTCTTATTCAATTGTTGTCATCCTTATATACAGTTCTATGTAAATCTTTTAACTGGATGGTAATTTGATAAGAGTTATATTTATATGCTGCGGCTCTTAAAAATTATATTCAACAATTAGCCAGTATTTTTTTGCAATTTCTAAGATCGTATACATGCCTCGATCTCTCGCCCTCTAAATTTTTTTATATTTTCTTTATTGCCAGAAAATCGTTTTTTATAATCTTTTAAAAAGACCATAAACTAAATCTTTTTATTAAATTAAACGGTTAAAAACTTTTGATATTTTGCGCATAAAAATTGAGCAATTTTATGTCCATTTATTATATTGACTTGTGCATGTGAAAATCGAGCTACTTTCTAACCGTTGCCGCTTTTGGGAAAAATCACACGCATCTGAATTATGACATTTCATCATTTTAACTATCGAACAAGATTTGTTTACAGCATACAAAATGCCAATTACGAGAGCTGAAACTTGGAAAAATAAGTGAAATGTTGTGGATAATCTGCGAATTGATGACTGTCATATAGTATAGACAGATAGATAGATGGAGGGAGAGAAAGATATTTCTGGCGGTACTATAAAAAAGCCAAGTGCACAACAAGATCAACAGTGCGAGCGAGACAGAAGTAGAGTGTGAGGAGGGAAGAGGGAAAATTGAAGAGGGGAAGCATCTGTTGCAAGGTGAGAGGCATTGAGATGTGCCCACTGTTGTACGTAATCCAAGGCAGTTAATTGCGCCTTTAAACCGGAAGCGATGGATTTGATTGCGTTACACATTTTGTGTACTGGAATGTGCGCTGATTTTTTTTTCTCAATTTCAATTTCAACTTCATTTTATTATTATTGTTGTTGTTGTTGTTGTCGTTGTTGTTTGATGTTGTAAGCAGAGCAATGACGATGATTTCGATGCCATCTGCGATTGTGACTCTCTCAACGATAACCGCAATAACTTTGAAAATCTAAAAAACAAATCACTTTAGGCTACGCAGCAACTGCAAAATCAACAGCAGCAGCAACAGCAACGACAACAACAATAACAACAACAGCAACAACAACAACAACTAGAGTGCCTTAATGCCTTGGCATACACTTAATCCACATTCAGGTTGAGATTGAAGCTGCAACTGTTGGGGAGTGTCTGAGGGAACTCTAGACAAACGGCCTCGCAATGAAAGTTGCCCGAGTTTGGCCGAGTTGCCTGCAATTACCTCTGCCCGAAATACGCAAATCGATTAAATGAAAAGCATTCGCTATGTGGAAAATACGCCCCAAAGCGTTGGCAAGCAATTCCCCAGCTAGATCCATAGTTCGATCGACTTACATACATATATATAGGTGCCCTCGCTATGGCCTTATGTAAGATAATTTGCAATGCAGCACAGGAGATGAGTTGTATTTTAATTGGAGCAACACTCACGGATACATTTCTATACTAAATACAGCTACACAGCTAAAGATACATTGTAAGCAATCTTAAATGTGGTTAGTACGTAAATGTTACGACGTTCTATTTAGATAAATGGAGAGTGTTGACTTATTCTCGGCGATAGATAATGATGAGCATCCTCCATTAAACAGAATGTGGAACTTCAATTTCCTCTCGCTTCGATTCGATGCGATGCGATTGATTGATTGTCGCTCCACTGAATCGACTGTTGTTAGTATTATTTATTCATACAGGAATGTTGGGAAAATACGGCTAAATGCAAATCGAGAATGTGGAACCGATTGCGAATGTGAAATCAGACATTTTTCTATATTCAAACTTATTATTGTATCTTATGATCAAAGGTATTTGGATGCTTCTGTTATTAAATCTTAGACAAAAAGATTAATTGCACTTCATTTTTAAAATTCCTCTAATGCCATAAATCTGTGTAAATTTTTATAAAACTTTGAAGATCTTTAATCGCAGAATTGAGACCATAAATAAAGTAGTTAAATGTGCTTACAAAAGTTAATTACATTGAAATTAACTGTGGAGCTTCTCTTAATTAATTAAATATCCAATTAGTTGTTGAGTGCTCTGCAATAATTCAGCTAATGCGGATGTTATGCACATAATGCGAATCAAATGCCACTCAATTATTTTGTTAATTTACAAATTAACAAATTAGATAAGTTTAGAGCAGCTATTAATTACTTTATAATTGCTTTAAGAGTTACCAACCATATGATATTCGAATGGAGTTCAAGATTGTGATGTGTATTAAATTGTTAAATTAAGAATGAGCATAACTCACTTTGACGCCATAAAAGACCCAAATGTATTTAATTTATTGGCACACATTCTATCATTATTTCCCACACAAATATTTCGATTTTCTTATTACCAATAAATATGTAAGGCTTTGGTTAATTTTCGAGTTATGCGCATATCTCAAAAAAAACCCTCACGCTGCAGTTTCTAATAAAGCCAATTTGCATACTCATCCAATCTCAATTCAAGACGAGCTGACACACCTCATTACGAACATCATTACTACTATTATTGTTATTATTATTTCCTCTTTTTTTGAGCGTTTAACACAATCATTAGCAAATTGTTTAGATTCTGTAGTTGCTTTTTTCTAACTGAACCATCATCAATTAAAAAAGTGAGACAAACCTATGCGAATATACTTAAAAATGTAACTTAATGATTACCCCACCCATTTATAACAACAATAAAAGAAGAATAACAATGTAGCCAACGTACGCGTATTTTGAAAGCAAAAGTAAAGTGTTTTGAAAGTAAACTACACTAATTTAAAGCTGTAAATTAACCAACTAAACAACAATAACAACAGCAAGACAAAAACCAAGAGCGCTTCAGGCCTTTGATAACCTTGAATGCAATGAGAGAGCTTTAATTAATTATGAGTGTGTGTGTGTGTGTGTGTTCACAATTAAAAAGGTGTAAAAAGCCACAACAACAACACAAGCAACAGCCGGTATTTTAACAAAAAATGTTCTATGTCCCCCAGATTGAATAATAAATACGCCTCATCATTGATCAACTTTGAAAAGAGACTTGAAAAGGAGGCGAGAGGTTTAAGAGTGTAAAGAGGTGTTGGGAAGGGGTAACAAAAACTGGAGCAATTTTCACGCTAACTACACATAAATAAATAAACGTCATTTCGCCAAAGGGCGACAAAAACTACAAAAAATATATACGAGTACAGAGGCAGAAGCAGAGACATAGACCGAGACCGTAAGTAATACCCATAAAGACCGAAACGAACCACGAGACGTCATCGTTGTCGCTTGAGATTTGTACTTGAAAATGACTTGGTGGGTCTACTATGCTACTGATGAGTAAACAGACAGACTCGTACGTACAACCGTTGATTACAATAGGAAATAATCCCACAAATTGCTTTAATATTCACTGCAAATCAAATGAAGTTGTGCCGCAAGCTTCGTCTCACAATGGAGTCTTAAAACTCAAGCGACAACAACACACAAAAGTCGCAAAAGTTTCTCGTTTTGTCTCCTCCTCTGTCGCTTCCCATTTTCAAGTCAAAGCATTTAACCTTGGACCATAAAACTCTGCAGACAACAACAATAAGGCGATACAAGTAATATGTAATCATCGCATTGAATCTTAACTCCCTTTTCATCTCCCTCCTCAGGGGGTCATGTGTGTGAAATTGTAGATTTTTTCGCATTTTTGATACGTATCCCCTAATTGTATCGCATTTAGTATGGCATATTGTCTGGCCCGCTTACTAGACGAAATATATGACCATTGCCGAATACGAAGAGACAGAGAGAGATAGAGAGAATAAAAGAAAGAGAGGGAGATAGATAAACCACAGATAGCAGGTGTACTTGGGCCAGTAATTTACGAGTATTTGCCTGAAACATACTTGGCTTTGTGTCTTGGGTCTCTTGAGTCTCCGGTTCCATTGTCGGACTCCCTAAGTGGGCTAGTTTGTGGGCAATTTTGAAGAATTTGCCCACATTATGAGTAGTATTATGTGGGTTGTGTGGCTAAAATGGTAACTTCACATGACAGTGGCTCATTTGTGCACTCGTTAACAGCGAGTAGCTGTAAAATATGGAACTATAGTCGGAGATTATGCAAGAAAAACCACAGAAACATTTATAGGAATAGTTAAAAGATACGAAAATTGAGATCATCAGTGATAGTTGCAGATTCCACAATTACAATATGGAACCACAACTTGTAAAAGAAAGTTTGCCATCCAAGAAGAGCTAAGAAACAGTTTTCTTAAAGATTCTAATGCTATATTGTTATAACTTCTTTTCTTTAATTGAGTAGAAAGCGAAAGCGAATACAATTTCCATGAGGAATCTTGTTCATCAGATTAATTGTCAATAATTTGGTTATCTAAATTGTAACAATATATTTTTTAACAGGAAGAATTTGTATCGTAATCAGATTAAGTGGCTATAGAAATTATTGATTGCAAAATTGTTAACGGAAAATAATTGATACTAAATATGTAACAAGCTAATCCGATTTCCATAAGCAACTTAGAAATAATTTAATCTACAAATGAAATAATCTTAGGTTTTTCTACACCCTGTGGGGGTATATTAAGTTTGTTAAAAGTATGTAACAGGCAAAAGGAAGCGTGGCCGATCCCATAAAGTATATATATTATTGATCAGCATCAATAGCAGAGTCGATATAGCCATGTCCGTCTGTCCGTCTGACCTTTTAACCGTCTGTCTGTCCGTATGAACAAAAGGATCTCAGAGATGGTTAGAGCTAGAAGCTTGAACTTGGCCTCAAAGCACTGCAAATGTTTGCAGGCAGATCAAGCATATATTCTGTATTGAATGCCACGCACAAATGAAGAAAAAACTCACAACAAAATTAGTTTTGCAGGTAGAGATTTGAGATTTGGCACACTTGATAAGTATCTTAAGGTCGATGTGTCCAGAAAATTTGATCAAGATTCCCTTCGCCCAAATATTGAATAAAATTACAAAAGAATTACATCGGAATCTAGATTGAGAGGGTCTCTATAGAGTCATAGGGTATATTACGGTCGGAATTTAAGTATCCTCTGTTCCAGTTTTGTTTAAAAGTTTATCTGCAGTTTAAGAAACCCACAGATATCCTCTGTTCATCACCTTTCTTCTGTTTATGGTCAGCGAACAACGAAAATAATAAAACAATACTGTAAATGCATTTTTTATTATAGTAAATTTGCAAGATCGTATTCTGGTTTGACTATTATACAAGGCTGTAATCCGGCCTTTTATGCCCGAATGTATGCAATTAAATTGTCTAACCAGTTGGAGAGCGAAGAATTGACTTTGAAGATTGAGTTGAGATTGAGGAGTGTGTGATCGAGAGTTGATGACAATCTTCTTTGCTCACCGGAAGGAAAACCCATTTATGCCAAATGCGATGAATGTGGCTAATGCTTTTGGGCAATTTACCAACACTGGCAAACACTGAAAAACATGTGTGCAAAGCCGTCAAATGTAATTGCCCAGGCAGCGCTAATTGAGCTCCCAGTCGGGGCCAATTATTCTGCAATGTGCACATAAACATGGCAACAGCCTCGTCCAAACGTGAGAAAGGCGGGGCGGGACGCGGGATGCGGGACGAGGGGCGTGGCAATCGCATGGCATTCAAGCCAAGAGGGTGCGACACAAACAACTTGTCAGCAAGTGCGCAGCAGCCGTTACTTTACTTCAGATCGGTTTGGTTCGGCTGGGATCGAATCGAATCGGATCGGATCGGATCGGACCGGGATGGGCTGCCACTGTATGGGGTATGAGTTTGAGGAGGAGTCAAAGCACTTGGCGATTGCTGGCAACATCCGCGGACGCGGCAACTGGAGCACTTTCACTTTATGCCAAGCGGCAGCTACAAATGGAATTTGCTCATTGATTGTTTGTCGTCTTTAACATACCCTATATGGCAGAAAATAAGGGTATGTCGAATAGTATATAAGTATACTATATGTATATAAAATGCAAGATATGTTTTACATGAGTTTTCTGTTCTCTTTTATTAATTTATCTGCATATTTTACTAGTAAATAATTAACATGGTCACTTAGGTTCCCATCGTTTCTTCTAATATTACAAATTGCCAGATAATGTTTTGATTAATATCTGCAATATAATATTTAAAATAATAATATCTATAACAAATAAATAAATTATAAAATACCTGATAGTTCGGGGACTCATCAATATTAGAGATTTTTTAAAAGCTAGAGTCAGCTAGCAGATTCTTAAGCGTTTGCAGCTGACAATTGCAATTTTTACTTATTTTTATTATCAATAAATATTCTCGAAATTGGCAAGAGAGCAAAGCAAAAGTACTTAAAATATTAAATTATAACTTAAGCGATGACTGAAGTTCTTATGAACTTACTGACATTATTTTCACTTAGTTTTTTATCACAGATAAATATTCTATAAATCGGCAAGAGAGCAAAGCACTTTTAATATTAAAGTATAACAAAAAGAAAGGTTGCCATATTAAAGCGATTGACTGAAGTTCTTTTGATCTTACTTACTTTTTTATCTCTGATATATATTCAATATTAAACTATTTGTTAAAAGATATTTTACATATTCAAGCGATTGACTGAAGTTCTTATGAAAGCAGCAAGAGAGCAAGGAAAACTATTTAAAATATTCAATTATGAAAACTACCTAAATTAAAACTAAATTAAATAAAATTAACGAGGAGATTTATAAATAAAGTAACAGGCCTGAAAGTACGTATAAGAATCTGCAAATAAATTGTGTTATAACTACTACAGGGTATCTTTAAGTCAACCACTACGACCTGATGTTGCTGTCGCTGTTTCATTGTCCATTGGCTGACGTTAACAGCGCACGTGGCCACAACGGTAGCCGAGTTGTTGCTGCTGTTGTTGCTGCTGCAGCATGTGTCAAGCAATGATAGGTTGTTGTTGGGGGAGTATGGTGGAATGAGGGAGGGTGAGGGAGGGGGTCACAATTGCCTGCCCCCGTACTGCAATATAATTAGGCCTGCAGCGAGAGGCAGGCATTCGGACATGCGACGTTTGTTGAATGTGTTGTTTTTTTGTGTTCGCTGTTGTTGTTCGGGATGTGCGCAATATTTTATGCTTATGACCAAGAAAAAAAAAAAAAGAAAAGCCTTGGAAAAGCCTGGCATGTTACAGTTAGCTTTTTGGCCATTGTTCGACGCCCGCAGTCAGCTAACTAGGTGCAGGCACAGGTTGAGAGCAGTTGGGGCAGTTGGGGCAGTTGCGGCAGTTGTGGCTGCTAGAGCAGGAGTTGGGGGCTCCTTCAGATTCATATATGTAGGTAGAGTTAGAGATATAGAGGTATGCACCCAATGCAGTTATAAAGTTTTGTCTAGTGTACCACCAAAATGGCCAAGACAACTTTCTTCTTCCTCTCTCAGGTGCAAACTGGTTTACTTATGATGTGAATGTTGATACGGTTTCTTTTCAATTTTATTTATTTAGTTTTTTTTTATATTTGCTTCTATTTCGTTATTAATGCTGGCGACAAAACTGGCCAGCTCAAAGGGGAGGAGGCGAGCGAAGAGGAGGAGACTCTGGCTATCGCTTTCAGCTAGAACAAGCTTAACTGGCTCCCCGACAAGTGAGTTGGCTATTGAAATAATTGTATCACTCGCCTCAACTGAACTCAGAGCTTAACTGAATTATGTGGTAATAAATTGAAATCAAATGAGCTGCTTCCACACACACACACACACACACACACTTTCAGAGTTAAACAGTTTGGTAGCAGACAAGGTAGTACGCGGCTCAATAGAGAAATAAAAATTTAATTAATTGCATCAAAAATGCTGAGCTGTTGAAAACGTTTAGGCAATCAAATGGAGCAGCTTTTTGGCTCTGATTTGTTGAGGTTGATGTTGATGTTGCTGTTGCTGTTGCTGTTGATGCTGATGTTGCTGTTGATGCTGATGTTGCTGTTGTCTTGATGAAGTCGTGAAATTCACAATTATTTTTCGTACTTTAAAGTGTTTTTGGTCAATTAAGTATTTGAATAAAGTTCATTTATGTTCGCTGTTGTTATTGTTGCTCTTGTCTCGGACTCGTACTCGCAAATACTTTCAAATTTCGCTTGGCAACATTCACCATTCAACAAGTGGGTGCCACACGGATCCTAATGCCATGTACACTTGTGTGTCCAGAGAAATAAACGATCTTTCATTTGAAACTGACCTAGTAGAAGAGCAGATTCTATAAAGAAAATGCAGCGCAAGAAAAGGAAAGTATAACTAATTATAGATAATGAAAATAATGAAGTGGAGATATTTAATCGTTGCCTTGCTATGATTTTCTGGTGCGTATACGTAATATTTTGTATGTTGCTGCATCGTACAAATATACAAAACATATATTTTATGGAATAACTATACGTTAATATCATATATTTATTTTAAATATTATTTAGGATTTATAGAAACAACTTCTATATTTTATCTAAAATTAAAACAATATACAAATTAAATTAAATAATTAGCAGAAAATGATTTATAATTATGATTGTTTAATATAAATTAAATGTTGCCTATTATATATTTGTTTAGTTTAATGAGCTTAATTTAATATATATTTAAAAATAAATAAATACCAACTAATTTAATTTATTGCAATACAAGTTAGACTCAAGGTTTTTACCAACTTTTAAGGAGACGAATAATAAATATAATGGAGATGTAATAGCACAAGAGCAGGCATAAAATCGACTATAAATCGAGTACGAGCATGTGTCAGGTTTAGGTACGAGTATTAGCAGTTTTAGTTGCTGGCCAAATGGCTCAACAGAAGGCTGGCAACAACACCGCCCACAAGTCAAGTTAGAGTTCGCGACCAGACGGATCGTATATGTTTTAGTTTCAGTTTAAGCATTAGGAAGGCTGTCAAACACTGCAGCTGCTGCTGTAGCTCAATAAAATTGCATCTGTTGTGTGTGTGTGTGTGTTGGCCAAAAGACAGTCTTGGCCCGATTGTCATTAACAAATGAGTGCTTTAAATAGAGGAACATTAAAATGCGCCACGAGCATTGCTTAACAAATAGTTGAGAGAGCCTGTGGGCAGCGGACTAATTTTGCACCTATGAAATGCGCTGAAAAATTTCAATTATTTAAGCGTTTGCAGTTGTTGCCACAAGGCAACAGGCAACGGGCAACAGTCTATAGCTTTGAGCCTGGACTGGTCGTCTGCATGTGTGCTAGTTATATAAAGCTTAAAGTAAGAAATAAAACGTCGAAAACTATAACAAACAACAGGATGCAGCAACAGTGCAACACTTGGGAAAGCACTTGCCACAGCGCCGAGGAGTCGCGGAGGCAGTACGAAAAATTGTTGCCGATACAGTTTTCGACATTCATTCATTTAGCGACCAACGACCGAGGCTAAGACTGAGACTAACTCTAAAACTGAAACTGAAACTGCGACTGAGACTGCGACTGAAGGAGGCAGCTACAAATGCGGCAACTTGTGTTGGTTTCGTTTTGGGAAAATTGAAACAATTTCCGATGTCACTCTCACTTTTTATTTCACTGACGACCGTCCAGGCCATCGGCATAGCCATAGCCATAGCTATAGATACATAGATACGTTGTCAGGCAGGCAGGCAGCCAGGCAGGCAGCCAGGCAGTCGGGCAGCCAATCTAGACAACGAGATATGTAACGCAGACGACAAACGCTCCAAGACGTGATTTGGAGATGTGTTTGTTTGCAGTGTTGCAATTGTAACTGCAACTGCAACTGTTGTTGCTATTTCTGTTGCTGTTGCTATTGCTGCTACACTTGTTGTGTCCAGTGAAGGAAAAAGTGGTACAGATTGCGCCGTCGCAGCATCATCATCATCATCATCAGCAAAACGCATCCAACTTGCAACATTGTATTTATTGCTGCGGTTGTTGTCGATGTCGTCGCTTCTGCAGTTGCTGCTGCTGTTGCTGTTGCTGCTGTTGCTCTTGTTGATGTGTTGCATTTACTGCACTTTTTCAACAAACTTTTAATCTGCAACCATATTTCTGTGATCATTCACAGTCGAGCAGGCGCGACTAAAGGTGAAATTTGCTTAAATTAATGAAAGTTTCTTAACACCATTCTTTTTTGAGCAAATTTCTTAAATCAATTAAAAATATCAACAATTTTCTATATGAATATAATGAGAAATTAAATGTTTCCTATTTTACATAATGTTAAATATTCAGTAAATAAATATAAAATAATTATGTTTGTAGAAATATAAATATAATGCAGATTATTTTTATATATTTAGCTCATTTGAGCTGCTTCTGTTAAAATGAAATCATAGACAGCTCGGGTTTCGACTGGCTACTGTTTTTACAGCTTGCATCATTCTTTGAGAGTTTTTTAACAGACTTTATTAACAAATGATATCACATTATGTTTATTTATCTGATTTTATTTTTATAACTTGATACTGAGCTCCTGTGGTGAATATTATTTTATTTGAGTTTATTCTATAAGCAGCTTTATCGCAATTAATATTCTCTAATTATTCTTCATTCGCAAATTAGCAATTGGAATTAAAGACAATATTTATACAAATATTTTCAATTTATTTATTACGATTGCAGTCAAACAATTATTAAACATTTTTAATTGAGCTAATCACAATTATTTTGAAATTTATACATCTAGAACGGAATTGAAATTTGGAACAGACTTGTTAAATCTAAGCTAAGTATAGTTTGTGTGCATTTTATTAACTATGCTCTTATTAACATTGTCTTTATATATATTGTCTTTAATATCTATAAAAAATATTGTTTTCTAATTAGTTTTATTATTTTGTTGATCAATTAACTGATTTTGAGTTATATATTCCAATTTGTTTTATAATTTCTACTCAAGTGTGAATGATTTTCTAAATGAACTACCAAATGAAATTTCTCGTATTATTTTCATTACCTGCCTCAACTTTGCGCTTGACTTCACATATGAGTACATATGAGTGTGTGTGTGTGTGTGTGGCTTTGCGTGTTTATTTTTGTTGTTGTTTTTGGCGTTTGTTGTGACGATTTTGGTATCAGGTTGCCTCGTTAGAGTTCGAGATAGATGCGAGTTGAGAGAGTAGTGAATGAGTGTGGTGTGCGTGTTGTTTGTATGTATTGATCCTGCCAACAAACTTTGTCGCCGCATTGCTTGTCAGTTTGTTGTTGTTGTTGTTGTTGATGTTGTTGTTGCTGTTGCATTTTGCTTTAGCACTGATGTAACAAGGTTTAATTTTCCATTTCAATGCGCGTCGGCTGCGCTTTGGATTTTTACTCTCGTTTTTCATTGTGCGACGCTTCAGTTTCTATTTTAGTTTGCTTTAGTTTAGTTAGTCGTCACTCGATTTTAGCTTAGTTTAACTGTTAGCCAGAGCTGGTTGCGGTTGATTATGCTCCTCATCTCTTCGCCGCTCGTGCGACACTCGGACCACAACCGTAACCGAAGTCGAAGCCACTCGCTGATTATGCGGATGACAATGATGATGACGATGACGACGACGACGACGATGGGGATGGGGTGGAAGATGAGGATGGCGATGACGATGACGATGGCGATGGCAATGGCGATGGCGATGACGATGATTATGCTGTTGGCGTTATAATTATGCAGCTGCAGTGGCTAATAACAAGTAAAAGTGATACCACAGGGTATGCTCGGCTAGTAGATACCCTGTAGCCAACAGATATAGTCAGCAGGGGCAGAATAGTAGTTCCCTTACAAATATGTAGAGTATGCTCGATTCCCACTAACCCTGTAGCTAACAGATATAGGCAAAAGAGGCAGAATAGTAGTTCCCTTAAATATATGTAGAGTATGGTCGACTAGAAGATACCCTGTACCCAATATATACTCAACAGAGGCAGAATAATAAATAAGTTACCAATATCTCTTTATGAAAGTGAAGTATGATCGACTTGCAGTTACCCTGTAGCTAGCAGATGTGTATATGCTTAGTTAGCTTACCATTATCACTCAATTGAAGTTAGCAGATACCCTTTAGATAACAGATATAGGCAAAATATTAGTTAGCTTACCAGTATATCAACATTCATCAATTCTAACAGTTACCCTGTAGTTACGCGATGTGTATATGCTCAGATAGCTTACCAATAGCACTTCATTGAGGTCTGAGAACTCTTCATGTGATATGCACGACCAGCAGTTACACTGTATATAACATATATAGATAATATACTAATATATATGATAGTATAACACAATATACTTATATTAACATTAATTTAAATAGGTTTAGTTATCGCATACCCATTGCCATCACATTTTTACAGGGTAAACTAATGATATTGTTGCCGCTGCTGCTGCTGCTGCTGCTGTTGTTGGCTGGGGGGCAACTCTGGCCGGCTTTGATGATGGGCTCGGTGTGATCCATTTTGAGCATGACCAAGTTAATCTCGCCAGCCTCAGCACATTGTCAACAGCTTTTGTGGGGGCTGATTATGCAGGCTTAGCTCCATTTCCATCTCCATCTCCAGCTTCAGCTTCAGTTTCAGCTCCATCTCCAGCTTTTCAGCTCCTAAGATAGCAACATTTGCGGCATTCGCTGTCGACATCTTCCACTGGACATTTTCCAATCTGGAGCGCTTGAGTTGTTGCTGTTGTTGCTGTTGTCGTTGTTGTCGTCGTTGTTGTTGCTGTTGTTGCTGTTATGTGTCTCGTTGTCTGTTTGTCTGCCTGACTGCGTTTTCGCGGTTTTACAACTTTGATTTCACTTTTCTTTGCAACATGCGACGTTGTTGTTTTTGTTTTTGTTGCTGTTGTTGTTGTTGTACCTTCACTGTCCGTTTTTTGAACTGTTTGCTTCATTGCTCTCGTTGTCGTCGTCGTCGTCGTCGTCGTCGTCTTGGCTGTCGGTCCGCTTAAACTTTGTTACTCTTTAATTGGTTTTTTTTTTCTTGCCTCCATCATCTTCTTTAGGCATCCGTTTTTAATGATGATGCAGTGGCCAGTGTTGGCCATAATTGTCAACCACTTTTGCACCGTTAGCCACAAATTATAAACACATGGATTTGCAATTGCATTTTCTGCACAGTTTTCCATAAGTTTGTGAAATTTTAAGACGAAATTAGCAAAAGATCTGCATTGATATTACCTGTGGGGTTTTTAGAGTAGTATAAAGCTTTGCTCATCATAAAAAGTAAAGCAAGCTATGTAGGATCTGATAAAGCAGATAAAAAAAGTCGTAATTGAAAGTGTGATATGCTTTATGATGCAGATTAGACATCAGTTTTAACTTGAAAAGGATATCAATTTTTTCTGAAAAAGATTCTTCTTAAAAATATAATGAAATGACAATGAAAATACTACAAAAATAATAATAGGCAAAAAGTTCTCAGAGAAGGTTGTGTGTGTAATAAAAATAAAATAAAAATGCATTAGGCACCAGAATAAATCAACAGGGAAACACGACATCTCAACGGAATTATTTAACAACGTCTTACTGAATTTGATTTAATTCACAATTTGTTAGGTAATTTAATCTATTTAGTTGCCACATTTATTATTAAATATAAGAGTTAGTAGTTTTCACTAAGCCTTTATCTATTACTTAACTATCTTTTAATTCTTTTTAAATATTACATTTTACTCTAACTTATTGTTAACTTCAGCTCCATCGTTAACTTTATTTTCTCTAGTAAAAAACTCGTCTGGCATTTCGAACTACAAATTGAACTTAAAGTTTTCCTAAATACTGACATTTAAGGCGTTATTAAGTTTAATTTGTAGAGAAATTGCCAGCGTAATCTGTGAAGCAGATAAACAAAAGTCTAAGCTCATCTATAGCTGGACTATTGTAATAACTTAATTAAAAATGTGCACAGCAAGTTGAACTATGCAATCAAATTGATTATTCTAGTCGTATCGCATGTAAGATGCACGCTCAACTATTTGCACTCAAGATCATCCAATAATCGTTGTGATTAGTCACAAAAACGATCGAACAAGATTGAATTGCAATGGAAATGGAATACAACTAGTATCTGTAGTTTAACAGCTGCAAGTATCGCATTAATATCACAACTGATACGATCTTGAAACGCTTATGTCATCATCATCGTCATCATCATCATCATCATCGCCATCATCATCGTCAGCCAACGCAAAAGTTCTCAAGCTCCAAATATTTCTATTATATTTTCGGTGTAAATAATTCAAGTCTTATACATGGCTGAAAGCAGTAAATCAAAGCAGCAAATGTGGCTAATTAACTTTTAGGCCAAAAACGACAACAACAAAAGGCAATTTGTTGTATGCAACAATCGCTAAACGTTGCCACCAAACCCACGGAAAATGTCTCGCGAAAAATTCTGTTCTAGATATTTTAGCAGCAGCAGCAGCAACAACATCATAGTTCGCCCACTTGTTGCAGTTGCAAGTTGCCAGTTGCCAGCTGAATCTGCTGACTGTTTGTGGCTTTGTTAGTTGTTGTTGTTAACTTGGTTCACATGACTTGCGTGCCATCTGCCAAGAGGCCAAAAAGCAGCCAACAGTCAACTGACAACTGGCAAACTGTCTGCCAGCTGACAACCTACGCAGTTGCCTTGCACGCACCTCTAAGTGACGACCTCCAAGAGGGCAGACAGCTCGCCTCCCCTCCCCACCCCTACCATACCTTACTACATCTTACCACCCCACCCGTCTTTATACAGTTGTGTGTACTTAGATGTTTGTCAGTATTTTTTGTCTGTTTGTCTTACATAATCGTCACTCTAGATACCGTTAACATTATTCTCTTTACCGTCCTAAAATAACAATACAATAGAACAATTGTTTAAACTTTTCTAACGTTCGTCGAGGCTTTTGGCATTGCGCCAAAAAAGAAAAAAACAAAGAATCAAATAAAAACTCAACAACAAAATAAAACCGAAACCATAATAAGTTGTCGTCTGAAAATTGAGTTCTATTTAAGACGGCAATTAAGTTATTTTTTTTTTTTACTTTTGGCCAGCGCCAGTTGCTATTATAAGCAATTTGTTTTCGTTTTTCTTCTTTTCAAAAAGCAATACATGACGTAGATGGGAATTACCCCCTGAGCTATCAAAGGCAACACTCGAAGAATAAGTAACAAAACTGAAGATAAAACTAGCGCAGCTGTGAGAATGAAGTTGTGACGCACCTGAAACTATATATTTACTGCACAATGAATAACAATTAGAGCAATTGGCCAGAGGTGGTCTGCTTGACTAGCAGTTACCCTGTAGTTATTTTTCTTCTTACCGTTTACATGACTTAAAGGGGGGAGAGTATAGCAGGCAAATAAATGTGGGATTTCTTTATGCCAGTTATTATTTAATTTATTATTTATTATAATTAGTTTCTAATTAATTTACTCGATCACTATTTCTTAAGACTATCAGACTTTTGAAATATCTTTAACTTATTTATTTTAGTTTATTTGTTGGATTTTTTGCTTGAATCTTCAAAATTGTATTCTGTTTAATTTTTAAACTTATTTAATAGCAATTTACAATATTTAATTTTATTACTAATGTTTATTATTCATTTTATCGACTATTTTTAATTAACATTAAATAAAACAGACTTAATAGACCCTTGGTAGACCCATTTTTGAAGTAAAGGCTTAATAAATCAATACATTTTTAGTTTAAGTATCGATAAACTAAGTAAAAACTTTAGTGATGCCGAAACTTAAGTTCATTTTATTATAGGCCAGAAATTTATATTATATGAAAGCTATTTAAAAGTAAATCCTTGTAAAATTAATATCATTATCCAAATAATGTTGAGCTTAAATTGCGGTATAGATTAATGTGTTCAGGATTAATTACTTCAATAACTTTGATATTTATATACTAACTCTTGCATGCTTAATCGATTTATAAAGTGTCTAAGTCATTTAAAGCCTTATTCCAAATATTTTAATTAGGTTAAGATGCTGTACAATGATATAAATCATCATTTGTTATAGGTAATTAACTAGTGGTTTACTTCAGGTATTCCAAGTTGAGCTGGGCTTCAAGCTTCTACTTGCCAAGAAGACCAACATGAAAGTACGGAGTCTCTGTCAGTACAAGCCACATAAGGAAAAATACTTAGACGAATTGCCGGAGGCTTCCCCTTTGCTAGGAACTCTGACATTAGAAGGGGTCTAGGTGTGTTAACGGTAATGGATGCTATCAAATTAGAAACTAATAAGCAAAATGAAAGACACGATCGTCATACTAGTCCCCTGGCTAATGCTCTCAAATTCAAAGCAAACATCCCAAGGACGAGGAGATTGAAAAGAGCCTTCCGCGAACAACTCCCGACTCGCTCCCTTCCAAAAAGACGCCCGAGAAGGAGTCGTACTTAATCTATCAGATCTAACCCTGGAACATAATTAAAGAAGTTTGTTGTTCTCATTCTCGGATGAAGCCTCATTCCCTTCCATCCCTCTCAGAAGGACTTTCAAATTGTTTAAAATTTATATTTTAAAAGAATTTAAGTTAAGAGGATATAATGCAAGTGCAATGTGGAAATAAATACTTGTATTTGCAGTTGAACTATATTTGTAATTTGTTTATAGCGAATTAATAATCAATTTAGAACCAAATCATCGTTTTCATAAGAAGAATGGTGTCAAATTACAGATAACTATAGATAGGTTAGTATTGAAAAGGTTCAATATATATTAAACCAGTCGAAAAGGCTACAGTCGAAGTCGACTATAGGAGACCCTTTACTTATTCTTCAAAATGGAAATAAGAGTAACCCTAATAGTTCCCATAGCGCGTTGTAACATCAATATAATCTTCTTCTTCCTTTGGCCCGACACTGAGTAATATTAAGTTTTGAATAACTTCCGAGTTTATCATCCGATCACCATGAAATTTTCAGGATACATTAGTACCCCGATGTTTATCCTGTGTGCCAAAATTCAAGGCTCCAGTTTTAGAATTGACCATTATATGGGATTTAAAGCTTTTTTTGAATAACTTCCGAGATTATTATCTGATCGCGATGAAATACTGATACTCTGATACTCTGATACTCTGATACTCGTCCTGTGTGCCAAAATTCATTACTCTAGCTTTAATATTTTTTGTTTTATGGGATTTCAAAATTTTTATTGTCGATTTTTGGGGGCGGAAGGGGGCGTGGCGAAATTCTAAAACAAACTTGACCTTTTCGGGGGTCACAGGAGTATTGTCACCAAATTTGGTGACTCTAGCTCTTATAGTCTCTGAGATCTAGGCGTTCATACAGCAGGACAGACGGACAGATGGACATGGCTATATCGTCTCGGCTGGTGATGCTGATCAAGAATATATATACTTTATGGGGTCTGCCGGACTTCCTTCGACCTGTTACGCACATTTTGACAAACTTAATAGACCCTTTTTACTTTTTTAAAGTAAAGGGTCTAAAAAGGGAAAATGTACAATGAAATACTGTAGTTTCATCCGATGCTCAAGATGTAATCAATTTAATTTTAATACACATAATTACTATTATCAAAAAATAGTATTATAACTATATTCCTTTTCATCTTTTACTTACTTACAGGAATGTAAATGCTGCCTACAACAATCTGATATCACGAAGGCCGAAACAATTACAATAACAATAGCGATAACGATTATCAGATAGTAACAATAACGCTAATAAGAAGAGATAGCAACAACAACGACAACTGAGAGGAGAAAGCAGAGCAGCTAACAGCTAACAGTTATGAGAGAGAAAGACCACTCACCAAGAAAGATGCTTCCTAGCCCAAAACAGGGCTGTGTTTACCCTGCCTTAGGATTAATACCCACATCGTATATATCACATGTACCTTATGATCTGTCCGCCTCAACGACGGCGGCAACAGCCACCAGCAGTATGACAACAACGACTGCACGACACCAACATCAGCAACATCAGCAGCAGCAGCAGCAACATCAGCAACATCATCATGGCAACAAGTCGAAGCGACGCAGCAGCTACGATCAGCCGCTGGATTTGCGATTGGCCCACAAGCGACGGCAGCCGGGGAAGACGGAGGAGACGCCGCAGCCGCTGGAGGATGAGAACAGCAATCTCATTATGTTCGCCAATGAATTGGCGGCGCAGCGGAAGGAGAAAGAGTTGAATAATAATCACATTGCCGCTTCTCTGGCGGATCTGGGCTTTGATATGAGCCGTAAAATGTTGCGAGCATTGCGAGAGGGCGTGGCTACGCCCCCAACGCCACCAGCAACCATTGTGCCCGGCGTACACTCGACGCTGCTGGAGGCAATGACGAAGACGCTGCCGCTGCAATATCGCAATGTATTTGCACCACCAACGCCACAAACTGCTGCTGCACCACCGGACTTTGCCTTTCGGCATCCGCTGAAGAAAAGCGAACTCAGCTGGCCGCCCAACGAGTCACAGCAGCAGCAGCAGCAACAGCAACAGCAACTGAAATTGGAGCTACCGACACCGACAACTGTTGCACCTGCACTTGCAACCAGTACGCCCACGCCGCATCCACAGCTGCAGGAGTTTCAATCACGCCAGCATTTCCGCAAGGCGAAACAGCGACAGGCGCAGTCGCAGTCGCAGTCGCAGCCTCCAGTGGCCAGCGGCAACACGTTGCCGGCGCAGCAGCAACGCAACAAGGATCGCTACACCTGCAAGTTCTGTGGCAAGGTCTTTCCCCGTTCCGCCAATCTGACGAGGCATCTGCGAACTCACACGGGCGAGCAACCGTACAAGTGCAAATACTGCGAACGTTCCTTCAGCATCTCCTCGAACCTGCAGCGTCATGTGCGCAACATTCACAACAAGGAGCGACCCTTCAAGTGTGAGATCTGTGAACGTTGCTTTGGCCAGCAGACGAATCTCGATCGGCATCTGAAGAAACACGAATCGGACGCGGTTTCGTTGAGTGCTCTGAGTGGAGTTAGCGAACGGATGCACTGCATTCGAAGATTCTGTGAGAATCCCAGTGAAGAGTCCTACTTCGAGGAGATACGCACATTCATGGGCAAGGTCACGCAACAACAGCAGCAGCAACAGCAACAACAGCAGCAACAGCAGCAGCAGCAACAGCAGCAACATCAACAACAGTCACTGCCATTGGCAACATCACGTAGTTCCGCCTCGTCCAGTTGCTCCGCCTCGCACACGCCCACATCCTCGCATACGCCCACGCAATCGGAGTCGTCGGAGACATTGGCACAGGAGCTGCGTCGACTGCAGGCGGAGCGGGCCAAGACGGGCGATGACAGCAGCGATGAACTGCCCACCCAGTTGAAGGCGGAGGAGGCGGAACCTGAAGACGATGAGGAGGAGGAGGCGAAGGAATCTAAGGAATCCATACTACATACGACACCGTCAACAACAGCAACAACAACAGCAACAGAAACGCCAACGCACAAACAGGAACCCTAATGAAGTCCTCAAAGCGTAAATTCCCCAATCCTGACCCTGAAGAAACATTTCCTATACTCGTATCGTAGAACCGAAAGAAGACCAGTAGCAACAACACAAACTATTTGCAGACCTTATTATTACTTTTGTCTAGCTGTAAATATATATTTTGTATTTTGTAATTTGTATGTTAAATGTTAATGTGTAAATCGAGTTGTACAAAAAAGAAGATCGGCAATTGTATATCATTTTATGTGCGTATTAATTTAAGCATTGGTATTTTTGTATATATACAAAGCGACAAATGACAACAAGCGTCCACTGTTTAATAAAAAGTTACAAGTTTTTTGAAATTTACTAAAAAAAAAAAATGATGTGAAAAACGACTTTATTTAACGGGAAATATAAAGCGCCATCTAGTGGATAATTCAACACTGCGCGCTCAATTGAGAAACTTTGCGCATGCTACGCAAAAATGCTTAGCTGCAGTTGAGCAGCAGATTTTAAATCGATGTGAAAAACGACCTTATTTCATGGGATATAAAGCGCCATCTAGCGATAATTCAGCACTGCGCGGCCAAATGAGCAACTTTGCGCATGCTACACATAAAAGCTCAGCTGCGGTTGGGCAGCTGATTTTAAATCGATAATAAATCTATCGGTAATTCTAATAAAACGCAGTTAATACTAACGCCGCGTAAGTAGTTGTACAGAAAATCTAATATATTTAACTGTAAGCTTGGCTTACAAAATATATTGATAGCCAAAGCCCTTTAACTGTCAGTGCTATAAGAAAACTAGGTTATAAATTAAGTTGAAATCTAGTTTTACTGAGATAAATTAATTCTAAATATATATAACTCAGCAGTGACAATTGTTCGTTCAACAGAGAAATACTTGCACTGTTTATAACAGTTGTCCACAACGTTAAGCCACTGTTAAACGCACAAAAGCTGGTTTGAATAGAGATGGCGCTATCGATATGTTTGCTTTGGGTTACACTATCGATGGCGACGTTACACTATCGATAGCGTCATACAGTTTGATCGGTGTGCAGTTGCAACAGGTAAGGGGAAAGACAGAAATGTAAATTACTGCACTCGTCTGGCTGATAAGATTTTATTTCCGTTTTTATAACTTTAGAAAAATGCTTACACAACTGACGGCAATAAACGATGTTGGCGAGCTCAAGGAGCTGCAAACACTCTATCTGCAGGATTGGCCCAAACACTGTGTGAGTTTCTTTTGGTTGGACAATTATCTGCGCTGGCTTTGCAAGGACTCAACGATAAATCATCTGACATTCTATACACTTAACGGCGACTGGCGCAGTGATGGATTGTTTATCTTAGTGGTTGGCATTTGTAATATGTGTGGTGCTGTAAAAGCTGTAACTCAATCCTCTTGTTCCAGCATCGATATCAATTGTTCTTTAGCAATCTGAGCAGACAAAAGACGCCGGATTTATTGACAGCTCTGGGACTTTTGGATTGGTCAGGTGGCTTTAAAGTAAGCGCCATACATGAGACTCATCATGTAATCTACAGAAATCTCGTAGCTGAACGTCAACTCTGTTTGCAACGCGAAATGAATACGATTATGTATAGAATGACCTGCGATAAGGCCAAGAAACTGCAGTTTAATTGCCCGCCTGAATACTATCTTGATAATGTGCGATTGGAGCACGCAGAGATCATCAACGACCTGTGGTCAGCACGTCACACAGGTTCATTGAAGCTTATACAAATGCTGATCAAGAAAAATACAAATGTGGGTCTTTACGAGAAAGAAACAGGACAACTTTGTGCCTGGTGCTTGAGGTAGACTAACAATGATCAATATATATAAAAACATAGTTAATCAAAGACACTATTTCCCTGAACAGATTGCAGAGTGGCTTTCTGGGCGCCCTAGAGGTTCTCCAATCCCATCAACGTCGTGGACTTGGCTTTGTCGTAGCTGCTGCCATCAGTCGACGCATTGCCAACGAACTGAATCACGATGTCACCGCATTAATTAATATAAACAACGCAGCCGCCTGCAAAGTTTTTGATAAATTAGGTTTTAAGCTACTAGAGAAAGAGCACTATTACTGGAGCATGTGTCTGCCGAAAGAAGGCAGCTCTATAAATTGGCCAGAAGATCTCTGAGCAGACAATATCTAAATAGCATCATATCCACAAAATCGGCACTTAAGATAAGTGTAGTATTATCAACAGATTGCAGAGTGTCTTTCTGGGCGCCCTGGAGGTTCTCCAATCCCATCAACGTCGTGGACTTGGCATTGTCGTAGCTGCTGCCATCAGTCGTCGCATTGCCAACGAACTGAATCACGCATTAATTAATATAAACATCGCAGCCGTCTGCAAAGTTTTTGATTAAGTTTTAAGCTTCTAGAGAAAGAGCACTATTACTGGAGCATGTGTCTGCCGAAAAAAGGCAACTCTATAAATTGGCCAGAAGATCTCTGAGCAGAAAATATCTAAATAGCATCATATCCACAAATCGCCACTAAAGATAAGTGTAGTATTATCATACTAGCTGACTAGTATATAAGTCAAAATGCAAATCATAATTGTTTTAGTTGAGTTAGCAACAGTCTCTAGAATGTCGAGACTTCAATTGATTGATACTCAAGTTCTTCGGGACTTTCAGTCTTTGTATAGACGAGATTGGCCAAAGTATTGCCAAGAACATAGCATTCTCAGCAATATTATTGCGTTTGTAGAAGTTGAGCCAAAACTGAAGCATTTGAAGACTTACAGCTTGACAGTTCAGCAAGCCAAGGATCTGGGACTCTTTCTGATTCTGGTATTTATACAATATTTGTTATTAAATATTATTATAAATTGCTTTGCTAGGATCGCTACCAACTGTTTGTGGGCTGTCTTGGGGATTCCATGGAATTACTAGAACTGGCTTTGCATCTGTTGGATTGGAAGAGGGGAGTGATGTGTACCTCGATTCCAACACGTTATTTGACAACTGTTTCAAAGGTTGTTCAGGTCAAGCAACTTGACATTGATCTTCAGATCGAGACTAATCTATATCATTTGCCAGTAGAGAATGCATTGCAGTTGTCCGTCGAGTAGGTTATCAAATCGTATATAAGTGAAATAATCTACACATTCAATTTCGCCTTTAACAGCTGTCCAGCAGGCTTCAAATTGAAATCGTTATCCGAGGAAGATGCCCAGTTGATAGACCGGGAATGGCCCTACAGTCAAGAAGGTACATTGTACTTTTTACAACGTCAGATTTGCTTGTGTGCCAGCATGGGATTATATGAAGAGAAAACTCACAAGCTGGTGGCCTGGTGCACCAGGTAAGGGAAGGTATCGTTTATGATTATATTAATCTAAATAATTTATGACTTGGTTTAGAACACAAGATGGTCTGTTAGCTGCTTTGCAAGTGGATAATGAATACAAACGACGCGGTTTTGGCACTCTTATTGTCAAGGCCCTTTCCCGACATATTGCCACCTTGGGAGATGATGTTACTGCCGAGGTCGATGGCCAAAACAAAGCATCCACCGCGATTTTTACTAAATTGGGCTTCCAAGTGATTGATCAGTGTCATTGGATCAACACTTTACCAGTAGATGGCAAATTTACGTGGCCAAAAGGTCAATAGGTCTGGAATTATAATAGAAAATGTAATATAAATTCTGTTCTATTTAAGTCTAAAGAGAACATTGTAATCAAAACCCGGATTATAATCTCTCTTTTTAAATGAATTTATGAGCAAGCTGACGAATCAACTGTGAGTAATCAATTGTACCCTCTACTGCAAGCAGGGTATGTTACACACATACTTACTTATGGTGGTATGGTGGGAAACGGCCTGCACCAAATCTCACCTAGATAATCTCCAAAAAGTGAAAAGAATGGATTGCATGGGTGTAACGGGATGTATACGTTCCACTCCCCAAGCAGCCCTAGACGTCTTGCTAGACCTGGAACCAATAGACATCTTCCTAAACTACGCGGCAGCCAGGAGTGCGGTCAGGCTTAGAGCTCTGAACCTCCTTAAGCCAAGTACGGTAGGTCACAGCGCCATTCTACGCTCAGTAGAAAGCAATGCTGCGCCACGCAAGGACTACTGCGTTCCTGAATATAAGTGGAAAGACAGGTTCAACATTGTGTTCCCATCATGGGCCGACTGGCAGCAAAAAAACCCCTCTATGTGGGAACGAGCTGTCAATCTATACGAATTGTTCGAAAACGGATGAAGGCTGTGGAGCAGGTGTGTACTCTATATACCCTGCTGCGAATCTCTCATACCGTCTTCCGGACTGGTGCAGTGTTTTCCAGACGGAGATCTATGCTGTCTGGCAGTCGACCAAACTGATATCCACCTTGGAGGAACCTTCAAGGAACATATCTATTACGTCGACAGTCAGGCATCCCTTAAGGCTCTATCCTCAAACACCACCAAGAGCAAACTCATTCGAAACACAGTCACAGCGCTGAACCCTTGCCACCAATCAATCAGACTTGTCTGGGCACTCTGGTGTACCAGGAAACGAGAGGGCTGACGAATGTGCATGGCAAGGATCAGATGTACACAGACCTCTGTAGTATGTCCTCTCCGAACTAGCAAGAACGGCGAGGACTGCGGCAGAAGAGCAGTGGAAAACGAAAAATATTGATAATAATATTGTGAAACTTAATTTATGAAATTATTGAAAGTAAACAACAGTTAAACTACAGCTGTTAAATGTTCTAGAGATGGGACAGAGGGAGATCTAAGATTAGAGAATCTCAACGATTAATCGATTATTTGAAACAACTATTTGGCCACTTTATCCGATATATTTCAAAGCTTTTATTATTTTTAAAAGTTGTATAAAGAGTTATGTCGCCGAACTCAGCCGCCACGCTGTAATTTACGTGATTCGAAGGCAGCGTTTCTGAAAGGGCAACAATCGGAATGTATTCTCAAACAGAAGTTGGTCAATCATTTTTCACAGTGCATTATAAATGCAATGCGCGCACAGTCACCCAGGTCGACGGGATGGCTGCGAATGTGTACTGCATATTATTCAACTCAGTTGATCGAGTAATCGCTAGTGGAAAAGTTGATTAAACGCACGCCTTACAGAATGTCGCACCAGCTGGAAACAATTGGCCTCGACACACTGCAAATATTTCAAAAGCTTTACACGCAGAATTGGCCTAAATATTGCTCAGAGTTCTATTGCCTAGATAACTTTATAGGTTTTTTTAAGAAAGATCCACAGATCAAGAACTTGAAAGCTTACACACTTTCCGAACAGCATGCCAAAGATGAAGCGCTCTTTGTGATTGTGGTTAGTATTTGGAATATGTTAAAGATGGGCGTGTCAATAATACATATATTTATTCTGTTAGGATCGCTATCAGCTTTTTGTGGGCTGTTTAAATAACTCGGAATTGCTTGTAAAGAGGGCTTTGGATTTAATTGATTGGTCGCCTGGTCTTAAGTGTAGTTCCATACCAGCTAGACATATTGAGGATCTCGAGAGCGTGGTAAGAGAAAAACAGCTGAAAGTGCATTATAATGCTTTTACGAATCTATACTATATGCCTGCAAAGGAAGCGTGTCAGCTGAAAATCGAGTAAGTTTACAGAAGCTCCAAAAACTTTAATAAATAATTAACGAATTTGCATAGAGTACCAACCGGTTTTGTCATGGATACTCTAAACGAAAGCGATGCACATTTGGTTAATGAGGAATGGCCAAATCAGCATGTGGGCTCCTTGTACTTTATACAACGTCAGATTCGTATGTGTCCAAGTGTTGGCCTTTATTCAACAGAAACAAAACTTTTGTTGGCCTGGTGCATCAGGTGAGACACTTCAGCAATTGTTCTGTATACATATCTATACACATCTAATAGTGATTTCCTTTAGATTGCAAGGTGGCTTTTTGGGAGCGCTGCAGGTGAGAAACTCACATAAACGCCGCGGATTTGGCAGCCTGGTTACAAAGGAAATATCACGCCGTATAGGTTGCTTGGGACAGGATGTTATGGCTTTAGTGGGACCAAGGAATACGGCATCCAGTGCGATGTTTGACAAGCTGGGCTTCAAGATAATCGATAAATGCATCTGGCTGAGAACAAAACCAATTACAGGCGAAGTAATGTGGCCTGACGGACAGTGAATAGACTGAATATTTTGTTAAATATGTTTACATTATAATACAGCACATAAAATACATATGCATATGATCTTTAGCTGTGTATGCATACATTTTACATTAATTTACACATTCATATGTATGTACATAATAAAATATTACAACTATTGTATATGAATACAACTTTGGTATAAAAATATGCCAATTTTTGCACAGGCTACGGTTAA
This sequence comes from Drosophila histrio, assembly GCA_958299025.2. NCBI lineage: Eukaryota > Metazoa > Arthropoda > Insecta > Diptera > Drosophilidae > Drosophila > Drosophila histrio. The sequence continues at coordinate 27,888,902 of OY282580.2, read as the reverse complement.
AACTGCAGATACTCCTACTCCTTTTCCTCCTGCAGCTGCTGCCAGAGGCTTTTGCAACGTTCGTGAAGCTGTGCAGGGCACTGTCGTACACTCGACTCCTGCAGCATCTCGGAAAGGAGCTGACGAACGCACTCGAGATCGGATTGCACATGATAATCGTTCATTTGATATCTATCAAAAAGTAAAAAGCTGGTGGTAATTCTTTGGTCCTGTAGTGCGGCTAATCGGCGGGCGGCTATGAATTCCAAAAGCTCTATAAAATCGAGGTAGTTGATGCCAAAACTGGCTCGCAACATGGTCTGACAGTGTGCCTCAAAGTTGTCCATCTGCCGACAGTCGGCGATCTCTTTGCGCACAGCCGCCAGGTTGCTCAGTAAATTGCGCCACACAAGCGACACATTGCAGGCATTGAACCAGTTGTGATTCACCGAAATGGTGTCCGTCACATTCCACACCTGATGGTACCAGCCGCTGGGCACAAATACCGCCTCATTGGCCTTCTGATCGATGGTAAAGTAACGCACATTGTGTGCTTCCAATTGCACTTCATCTATGCTAAATGGTAGATTTCCCAGTCTGTCGGCTAACTTGAGTTCCTCGCCCGGTGGCATTATAAGCCACTTCTTGTGGCCCACAATGTTTGTGGACCAGCTGAAGGAGCCAAACACATCCGAGTGGAAGGAGGTCCTGCAATAATCAGTATGATTAGACAATTGATTTGAAAATAAACAAGCCGGTCAGTAGGGTACCACTATAGATTACAGTCGAAGCCGACTATTTATTTAAAAAATTTTAAGAATTCTGCCATGAATACTATTGTGGGTAATTAATCATTAAAGGAACAGAGTATTTCATGGTCCACAGGCACAAGCATTGGCGACTGCCGAAAGCAAAGCTATTGATTGAGTTAGTTGTCATGTGCTTCCACACACTTATGATCTTTGGCAACAGTGCTTTGTTTCGCTGTCGATGGCATGTTTCTGTTTTGCATGATATTGGGTAAAATTTTGTATATCCCTTACCGATTAAGTTTTAACTTATTCATTTTCATTAATGTTGGGTTCCCGACAGTTCCCGACTGTTAGTTTTTTTTTTTTACAACTTAATAGACCATCGGTACTTTGTTAAAGTACAGGGTCTAATAGCTCGTTACATACCAGGAGTTCTTGGGTCCCATGTAAACGAAGCGATAATCGTCTCGTTTTTCCTCGATCAGCTGCTCGTTTAACCAATCGGAGGCAAAGTATTTGGGCACTTGATAAAACTCGTATGTAGGCAACTGGGCTGCCAGATGCCAGTCCTTGAGGTAGAGATTGTCCTTGGCCACATTGCAGTTTGTTTCAGAGTTTTCCACGCTGTCACGTTGCCAACGCGCCAGAAAATCGTGAAACTTCAGCTCCAGTTTGGCATGACTGTTGAAATACGTTGCATTGCAGTCGGCGACGGGCACAGCGAAGTTGCCAATGCGGCTCCTGAGGTAGTCGAAATTAATCTGATCGCAGCCAGTTGAAATATCATTTGCATTTTCGTTGTCATCCTGCGTCTTCTCGCTGGTTTCCTTGCCGGCCTGCGCCCAATTGCGGCACTCCCAGCGATTTGAGACATCTGTTATTATAACTGGCCAGTTGGCGTTCATATAACGCCAATAGAATTCGTTGTAGGTCAATTCCTTGGCGGCGCAGCGTTGGATAATGTCATTAATCTGTGGATTCCCTTGTGGTTGCAGCGCCAACAGCTCCGGCGCCGCTTTCTCTGACGCCATGCCAGAAAAACAAAACAAAAATGTAAACAAAAGTGCGACTTGGAGAGTTAAGTGTGTACAAGGTCATGCCAACAATTTCACTCGCTCGCCCTAAATCACTCGCTGGTTTCATATCTGTAAGTTGAGTTTAATCAGGTCTTAAACTATTTATAGTAAATAAAACGAATTTTTACAGAAGCCAGAAATAACTAGTAATATGCCTCAGTGATTTGTTTGTGTATATGGTTATTATATAAAAAGCATTTATTGTTGTCATGCGACTCTGACGTCACATTCTCTAGACACTCGTTGAAACTGCGTAATGCATTAAGGTGTCGTGTTGCCTTGAGGAGTATTTCTGTTATGTGTGGAGCACAGTGTTAACTGAACACTCTACTGTTAAATTGGCGCCCAATTTAAATAAAATCCTTCATTTATAACAATTGTTAAAATTTGCAATAAAATTAGAATTAATTATACAATTTTAAATCAAAATTAGATTAAATAAAGGTGATTATTAAAATGAATTTTTGGTGTTCGTCACCCCTCAGGGAATGAATTTATGCCAAATAATGCGAAATAAAATAAATTACAAAATTATGTACTCGACAGCATTCAAAATAAAAGAAGACTCTCTAGCTTTAATTTCAGAGATAATATTACTTTTCTTTCGTGTGACGAATTTTAACTATTTCTGTGCACCAAGGCTGCCGCACGTTTCAAAACTGTGGCGCCACCTGTTGTTTGTGTGCAGAACATTAAGACGCCACCTCAGTTTGGCGCACTATTTAAAAATAAAATTTAATTTTTAACAATTGCTTAATATTGCAATAATACTTTAATTATGTACACAATTACAATTCGAAATTCGATCAAGTTTCCCTCTTTGAAATGAAAAACTTTTATAGGTTTTATTATACTGCAATCTGTTTGTCATTTTATTGAAATTTATTCGCTAAACATGTTACCATTTTCAAGAATTAACTACAATTTGGATTTACATACATATGCCTATCATATGTTTTCTTATATTTATGCAGTTCGCACATGGAAAGTCAACGTTCAGAATGTGACGTATGATTGGAAATTTAAATTTAAGTTTGTGAGTTTGGTGTATGTGTGTGTATGTAATTTTCATCAAGTTCCTATATATGTATGTATGTATATGTATATGCATGTATAAATTTTACAGATATTTTATGGCTCACCTTATAGGCAAACACTTTTTTAGGCCTAAGAACTAACGGTCGACTAACAGCTTACTAAGTTAAGTACAATGTAATTGTAATTGTAATAATCATATTTAATTTTTCTTCTAGAAAACTATAGGTTTATAAATTATAGCAAAACGGTGTAGGTAAAAATGGTATTTACATATACAAAAATTCGTATAAAATACGTCATAAAAAATTGTAACAATAGTTGTTTTTATTTGCGTAGAAAATGTACAATTATTGAATTTGTTTACTTTATTTACTTAATGCTACGCACATTTGACTAGATGTTTGTTTTTGTAGGTTTAGAAGGTACAGAGATACTGACAGAGTAGTTATCTTTATTTTTCTCTTATTTACTTATTGTTTTTTTTTGTTTTTGTGTAGAGGGCATAGGCTACGGAAATGCGGGGAGAATATTTGTCTAACTGTAAATATATAGAATACGCGTATTTGACATACTTATGCTATAGAAATTGTCCAACCCAACCTATGTATTTAGTTATATACAATACTATACTAAGAATACATATATTTATTTATGTAGTAGGTGGCATGCACTTGAAGCTTGTGCCACGCCCACTTCTCTTACCAGCTAATTTAGTGTCTTTTACGCTATTTTCTTTTTTTTTACAACTGCTCGCAACTGCTTGGAAAATTTAGCTAATTTTTTAATTAACATTTAATCAATGTCCAGTATTTTGCAATAATTTTCTATATATTTTAATATATTTATAATTTATTATAGTATATAATTTAAGTGTATGCTTTCCCACTTTTCAAATATTATTTGCATTTAACATTAATCTAAGAAAATGAAATATTTTCATATTTATTACATGCTTGATATGTAGTTTTCATATACGAGAACAATTAATTAAATTAATATCGGGGAACTGAACTGTTAGTTTTCTTGTGGTTTTTTCTTCATTTATCTTTTTCTCTTCTATTTCTGTGTTGGTCCAGTTTGAAGTCAGAATTTCAATGGGTAGGACAGATAATCGTTAAATTTGAAACAATTAATATAAATATAAATTTATTAAGTGGGTGCATTTCTTGGCAGTCTGTAGATTGTCACAAAAAACAAATGGAAATTCGAAAATTGTAGATAGAACTAAGAAGGAATTTAGCCAAAGACTTAGTAGTATTTATACTAGTATACTTAAAGCTTATACAAACCATAGCTAGGCCACTTATTTAACTAGAATGTAATTTATATAAATATTCTATACTTATTTTCTATTTATTTACTTTCATTTTCTTTTCATCTTCTTAATTTTTTTTATATGCACCAATATATGTTCGTTGCATTTTCGGCCAGAATCTCAATGTATTTATTATCTGGCCTAATGTACAACCTGTCTAAAGATAGCACTTAGATTTAATTAGCTGGAAGTACAATTATAGGGATCGTCAGTGCGAAAGTTCGGATGATCTTCGTAGGGCTTTATTCCAGCTGCCTTCTTATCATCCCTTATCTTTTCAACCTGGTGCATAACACGCAAAAAGTTTCCTCCTGCTAATTTGGTTAACTCATCAATAGACCAACCGCCTCCCAGCAGCTCAGCGAAAAGCGTCGGATACGAGGAGACATCCTCCAGGCCTTTGGGTGTGCTGTAAGACGAATAAATTGCAGAAATTCAGAAAAATATGATAGACTAGTAAATATCCTGCCTAACAGCTCTGCAATCAATTTTTTCCCATTTTTATAGTCTACTTTTTGGGTAGAAGATACATCTCTGCCTCTGCCCTGTTAAATACATTTGACCAGTATCACAATTTGTACTCATTACAGGATACCCAAGCAAACTAATTGAGTTCCTCAAATTGTTGCTAAAATTCCAATCAATTATATTATGTACACATATCAAACATTATGCACAATTAAATTTGATTATCGTAATTTTAAAAGGAAAAGCAAACCGAAGCCAAATTGTGAAATGTGCCTGAATGGATAATAAAGCAGCAAGCAAGGAATTTATGTAAGTCAAAACCACAAAATACACAAATAAATAAACAACAGGCAAAACAATGGCAAATAAATAATAAATTAATATTTCTGGCCCCGTTTGAAAGGAAGTACAAATAAATAATAATTTACTTTATGTGTGCTACAACGTTTAGGCAACGCTTTAAATGACATGGAAATATTATATAATATGTTTGTGTGTACTAAAAAGTACATACAGGGTAAGCTGACATCTGCCGAAACAAGTTTACAGACTGGAGCATAATTCAAATGTAATGCTGTTTTAATAAAAAAGTTTGAAGTATTAAATTTGTAGTTAACTCTTATTAACTCTTCTCTTTTATTGTATATTTAAACAGTAAAATATATTTAAAAATGTAATATTTCTTTACTCTTTTATTTACTTAAGAAATAGGCATTCCAGCCCTGTTTTGTTCAGCTTTGTGGCACCCTGTATGTGATCATTTTTATTGGTATAAAATATATATTTGAAGTATGCTTGAAAACGCCATAACAAAAACAATTCATGTCATTTGCCTTTTCTTTGTAATTTCTGGTCATTCTTCTTCTTGCTCTTGTTTTATTGTTGTTGTCGATGTTGTTATATCAGTAGGGATTCCTTTTGCGGCTTGCCCTATATATAAGTACATTCTCATACATATTTCAGTATTTGCCGAATGGCATTTCAACATTGTTTTGTGCAAATTAATATTAATCATTTGCGGCTGTGGTCGGCACTTTAAATTCATTTTGCATTTTACATTTCACATTCCAAATTTATCACAAATAATCACACATTAAAGGGAAATTAACAGCACCAATGAAATAGTATGTGCTGGTGCCAAACTATTGAATACCCTGTGTGTCTGTGTGGGTATTCCAAGACGAGCCGAATCCAACAAAAGTTGTTCGTGGAAGTAGCACAGAGAAGCAAATGGTCACCTGTTTCTTCGGTCGAGCGGTGAATGCAAAAGTGTATTGATCATCAGATTAAATATTTCAAAAAAACAATAAAGCCATTTTCATTTAAAAATGTTTGTTTATATTTGTTATTCATGGGAATATCTGGGACATGGAAATTTCTGAATAAACTATAGCCGATGGCTATAAAATTAGATAAATATGAATATTGATTGGTATTTATTTAAAAAATACGACAATATTAGTTATGGGATGATGAAGATAGAAATTCCATCAGCATAGTTTATAATATATGTATAAATTTATTTTACAGACTGAATCTGTTACAAGACTGATGACAAAATGTGAAATGCAGTTGAAAAAATCTGATTAAAAAAATGATCACAACAAATATGCGTCGTTAACGTGACCAGAACTTTGTGAAAGTGTCAGGTGTCACTAAAGTACTAGGGAATGTAGTTGCTGCAACTGCCACATCATCAACAACAACAACAGCAGCAGAAAGAAGAAGAAAAAGAACAACAGCAATTGCAATTGTCGCTTGTTTAAAGAATTGAACGTCAGTCAAATGTCGAAAATTGGCTGAGGGAACCGGAAAAATGCCATTTGAAATTTTGTAATTTCATAGAATTTTAGATTATTTATTGTGTTGTTGCGTGTGTGTTTCTACATGACTGGGAAAGTGGTCTATAAATATTCATAAGCTCAATTTCGGTTAGGTGTGTGTGTGTGTGTGTGTTTTATTTTTCCATCGCGTTGCCAACCAACGAAATGAAGTTCGTTTCGTTGGAAAATTGATTTACATTAATATTGTTGTTGAAAATGTTCATATGCACATGTACAAGTTGTAGTATAAAAACACAAAGTGCGGCTTGTTGTTGCTACATACATGTGGCATGTAGTAAAAATATTTAATTGAAAAACACACAACATAGAGGCAGTTTCACTCAGCCCTATAGATAGCCTATAACCAAACATCACATATAACCAAAACCAAACTGAACGTGGCTCTATCAATTTTCGGGTCTGCCTCAATGTTTGTTTATGTTGTGCCCCCAATGACATGCAATGAAACGGAAATCTATGCAAATCATAATAATCAAGATAATGATAATGCTAATAATGATGTCGAGAAGAAGGACACGCATATGTCAGGGACATTTGATCCAAACCACAAATTGAGCACAGCTTTAAATTGACAGTAAAGAGTTGTGACAGCAAATTGTTAATAATTTGTAAATTATTGCAGTAAATTGGAACATGAGAAGTTAGTACACGAATAAATAAAATATATTTTCTCAATGAATTTTTATGAGACGTTTTAGTTAAAACAAGCGTTGAGAATTAAAAGTTGTAAGAAATATAAAAAATAATGATTGTAAAATTATTTATATTTTAATGTTTTCTCTTTCAGTTGCCTTGTTTTAAAAATAAATGTTCTTGATTTAAAAAAACTTGTATAATAATTAAAAATATAGTATATCAAATATATTAATTATCAACTTTAAGCACTGGGAATAATCATGACTGTCGTTTGATAAGCTTGTAACTATCACTTCAGATCTTGCTAAAGGGTATCTCGTAGTCGAGCAACTTCACTTAATTTAGTTATAAAACGAACTGTAAGAAGAGATTAATAATAGTTTTAAACTGTCTTAAGACTGTGACGACAATTTTAATTTGGTTGCTGAAGAGGGAATTTGAAGATGCTGCGATTTCCAACTTGCCTTGGGACACGGCATAATGATGCCCGCACTTGCTGCCCCCCTCCCCCCTTTCTGCTTCCTCCCCCCACCAATTTCCGAATCAATGACCATAACGAGCCGCAATATGAATCGCCACCCGCAATATGCCAATGTTAAGCTGCAGTACTTAAATAGAATCAATTAATAACTTAAAAACCACCTGGACAGAGGCAGAGACAGTGCCTGAGAGAGAATCTGGGGTTGGGGCAACTCCAGTTACAATCAAAAAGAGAAGGGGGAAGAGGAAGAGGCTGTAAACCGTTGAGCCCTTGTGGCCGAGGAAAATGCGCATTTAAGTGAAATAAATGACTTTTACTTACTAATTAATGCCGTCGTAGCCGGCGCCGAGGCCAACGTGATCGATGCCAGCGACTCGCTTAATGTGATTAATATGCGCTGTATACATAAGTATATACGTGTGTGTGTGTGGGTGTAAGTGTGTGTGTGTGTGTGTGTGTGTGTGTCGTTTGCATTTGTTGTTGGTCAGCAGGATATCGAATGACAGAGTTCAGCGTCGCCATCGTCGTTGTTGTTGTCAAGTTCATTAAGGGCCATTGTTAAGTGAGCGCAATGTGGTTTTGGTTGTTGTTGTTGTTGTTGTTGTTGCCATCATCGTCGTAAGCCGTCGTTATTAAAATTTTGTAAATTTGAAATGTGTCCAGGCAGAGACAATGGCATGAAAAGAGAAGAAGAGAAAAGACATCAAATCACGTGGCATTAGACAAATGCACAATAAATTTGCCAAAAAAAAAGAAGAACAATTTAAAACTTTGTTAAGCCAAAGTCTAAATACTCTAACTTAAATATTCGATCTTGTTTACGATTCTTTTTTTTCCTGTTCTGCAAATCCTTCATAGAGAAAACGCTGAGTTAATCTTTGTTTCCCAAAGTGATTATTATATATCTAGAGATTGTTCTGTGTCCGATGAAATGAAAAGGAAATGAAGGTAATGCTAATAGAATGTATATATTTACTCTTAAAGATAACCGATGAACTAGAATTGATTTATCTTAAGTAGTTTATATATTCTCTGAAAAGTATTAATGACAGCGTAGATTTAGTTTTTCCATCAGATAATATATAATGCATATACTCTGACATAGCTGTTATACCCTTGTTTAAGACTGTAAGAAACTGAATTGTGTGAAAACCAGTGAAACAGGAAGTGATTACGTCCGTCATTTTGATGGCACGTCAAAAGCAATGTGGGCAAAAAGAAAAGCTGGCAGAACAAGCTGAGAGGCAATAATGAACTAGCTGAAACAATAGCCATGCAGTCAGCCAGTCAGTCAGTCAGTCAGTCAGTCGGTGAGTCAGTCAGTGTGGTGCTAGTGTCGACAGAGTTGACAGTGCCACAAAGACCACAGAAAATCAGTGGCGTTGATTGATTTCGATGTGAAGAGCAAAGTCTAAAGGTTTTTCACTTGGAAAACTGCAGCAAAAACCATTAAATTTATTGTCTAATGAAATATTTCACATTCTTACATTATTTATGAATATAATAAGTGTAAAGTTAATAAATTAAAGTGCCACTTACCGACTGCATCCTGTACAGTTGAATTGTCGCTGCATGACAAGAACTTTGAGTAGAAGTTGACCATGACGAGGCCACCGTTTTTGGCCAACGATTGCAGAATATCATCCTGGACATTTCGACTCGTATTACACAGTTCGTAGGCGGAGGAGTGGGAGAATATAACGGGTGCCTCACTCACCTCCAGGGCATCCCTCATTGTGCCCTTGGAGACGTGTGACAGATCCACCATCATGCCCAGTCGATTCATCTCGCGTATGATTGTCTGCAAAGGGAAAGAGGTTGAGCAAAAGAAAAAAAGGTTAGGATGAGCGCAAAGTTCGTTAGTCAGTGATTAGAGCTTTGGACGAGCTGAGTGGTCTTAAATGGCTTTCGTATCAAAATGCCAATGCCATAAACTAAGCTCATGTCATAAAACATAAGTAATGAGCATTCAGCGAAGGACCAAAAACAAAAAAAAGGACCTCCAAACAGTTTCATTATGCATCTACTTTTATTTAACCTTTGACTGTCACGATGCCTGTAAGTAAATTGATATTGCTATCACAGAGAATGTGTGTGGGAGTGAGTGAGAGTGCGTGTGTGTGTCTTGTGTGTATTTAACTCTCTTTGTCTCGCTGTAATTTGTATTTATGCGCGGATTTATGGCTGCGGCGTTGTGTATGTATGTGTGAGACTGTGTGTGTGAGGCTTACATAATTACTAATCTGATGCAAGTTTGTGGAGTAACATTTCGTGGCACAAATTATGAGAAAATTAATTACACTGCGAGAGATTAATTAGATTAGATACTCAATATAGAGCTTTAAATGTAATAATATATATCTATTTAATGACACTAAAATAGTACGAAAACTAAGCTTTCAATTTCCTAACAGATTAAGGTATTCCTTTTATTGTCTAGGCATTTTAAATATGGCCAAAAATAGCGTTTACGAGTATATTAGCTGCTGGTATTAGTCAAAAATTAACACAGCTGGTTAACAGTAAATCAAGTCAAGTGTTTTGATTTTACAAAAGGAATATTGGCTTATATAATCAATTAAAGTTAGCAGAGCTTTTTAACAGAAGAAAAGGTTGAATTTAGATTTACATTGGGATATTATTAATGTGGGGGGTAAAGCCTTGTGTACATCAATCCCTAGACAACAACAACGAGCAAAGACCACAACAACGAGAACAGACAACAACAACGAGCATAGAGAACAACAACGAGCAAAGATGACATCAACGAGTTGAAGTTACGTAGGCGAATTCGCTCGCAGGCGAAATCACATCACAATAACCGAGCGATCTTAAAAGATCGGAGACCGAGAAGCCGAAGGGAGTTGCAATTCGGTCTTTGACGTGGTAGCTCAGTTGGCTTTTCACTCTGGCATACCTGGTTCAATACAGAGCGTGCACCGGAAATTTCATGTACTGGGGATCGCAACCCAGAGCCGCAACCGCAAGTAGAATTTCCCTACAGCAGGCATAGAGATTCTGAATAGCAGCATAAGGCTATTACGTTCTATAGAAAACATTAGACTTTGTAGCTTACTCTGCCGCAGGGTTTTAGAGAATTCCTACCGAATTACCCCTGCCACGCATGTGTGAAAGCGAGTGATACTTTTACGCGAACTGGCAGTATACTTTTCTGCACAAAATGGACTATTGAGAGGTTGCGAGAGCATCAGCTCAAACGACGAATGAAGATCACCAAGTTCCTATATTAAAGTACTGTATTTACTCAATAACATAAATTACATCAATGAACGTAGTTTTAAAACTCGGTTGACAATGGAATATATAACAAGGAATCATAATTACATTCCCAATTCTAGTCAATCACTTTAATTAAGACTTAAATTCGTAAATTGTTTCAACAAAGATTTACCTACTTATTTCTGTTTTCAGCTGATATCACAAATGTTATAAATTCGCATTCATTGGAATGTAACAGCTTCGAGTCGAATTTGTCAGTGTATTTTATTTGCGATGCCATTTCGCAGATAATTTTTAATTGCAGTTTGGGCCATATAGACGGCAGGCAACATACTCGTACATATAACGATGTAGTCTAATGCCAAACAGGACTGGAGTCGGAGTGTCGAGTGTGTTTATTTGGGGCCATAGCGAATAGTTGTTGGCCTTAAATTAGCTAACAAATTGCAACTGGCCAAAATGCTCAATTGCCATGATGTCGATGTCGATACCGTTGCTATTGCCATTGCCATTGCCATTGCCTGTGCACTTAATGGGCGTGGCATTAAAGCCGAGCGTAAACAGAACCAAAACTAATTGGAATCATGTGAATGTGTCTATATGTGTGCGTATATGTTCCAGAAAATGTGTATTAAATGCTTATTGTCGCCTAATTACGCACACACAGACACAAAATGGCAATTGTGGGCGGGGTGGCTTAAGGGCCTGCTGCTGAACGATGGGGGCGTGGTCGAGTGGAGTTCGCTGCGCATTAAATCTTAATTAACGGTGCACACAAAACGGCTTATGCAACTGTCATTGTGACTGTGACTATGTGTATTGTATGTTCAATGAACTGTTTACATTTGCTGGAAACAGTAAATTAAAATAACCAAATTATTTGGTGATTAATTGCTAGGCCCAAAATAATTTTCCAAACGTTATTTATATTTATGATATTTAATATGCCGAATGTCCAATTAATTTCACGCCTCGCGGCATAATTCGCATTTAATTTAACAACAATGACTGCAATCAATACAATTGCCATGTAAATGTGAATCTACATATATTTACATTTGTATTTACATATTTATCAATTGCACTTTATTTCTTATTCATTTAATTGCACTTTTAATTGGTCCTATTACAGTGCAACGTGGCGTATGCTTAATATGCGTAGCAAAGCCAATCAATGGCATTTCAATCAACTTAAAAGGAAACCGAAAACTATTTAATTGCCGATTGTCCGGCTGAAATGCCATAAAGATATACGGTATTTTCAATAATTTTAAGTAGCTGCAAAATAATCGCAATGCGGCCATTTTCCCGGCCCGCTGCATTGTTCCACATTTGGTGGCAACGTTATTAAGCCAGATACAAAGCATTTAAATTGCCAAATGGCAAATAATGCGCTGTGAGTAACACAACAATGCGACTCTCCGACTCACAGGATCTGTACCCGACTGAGTGACAGTCAAATTGAGGAGCAACTTTCCACAATGCTCATTAATGTCAGGCTCCTCTCCCGAGGGATAGAGTGAACCGTTTTGTATCGATATGACTGTCACAGCGGGTGGTAGCAACGTCCACATCCACGTTGGCGTCAGATTCAGCTTGTAAAACCACCAACAATGTCGCTGTCATGGACACACACACAAAGTGGACGTTGGTCATCCTTCCATCAGTTGGCGTTGTCCATTTATTGCCGCTGCTTTTGCCAGGATTGACTTCCTTTGTTAGCCATTTCAATGGCTGTCTCGTCATTCTTCCCACGCTGTCGCTGATTGTTGCACATACTACAAAATTGTTATTAATTTTTGTGGGAGTCGTGGTTATATTGTTTCAATGATTATGTGTAGATTAGCGACGATTGAAATTATATTTTATGACCGTAATTAAATTCACATTTTTCGACTGCCCAAAAAATCATTCAAAAATTGTAATATCCAATTAGTAAAAACCCTGGCTAAAATGCACATTTATTTCGGCACAGATTTGTTGCAAACATAATCGCAGCGATAACAATAAATCCCTCGTCCAATTGAAAATTGAATTTAGTTTGCCGAAAATTAATTTAAATTTGCTTAAATATTCGCAGAAATTGCAAAAACTGTGGAAAATAAATAAACTGCCACAAGCGAAATAAATGCCAAGTTCCAGACCATCAGATGAGTTGGCAACCCCATAAAAAACTCCCACATAGAGAGAGACAGAGATAGTGAGAGTGACAGAGAGGGAGAGCGGAGAAACTTATACACGTGATGGCATTAACAAAAACTCATTAAAAACTTTAAATTGAAATAAAATAAAATGCATATAGATTTATTTATATTTTATATACTTATAAATGCACGAATGCATTTTACAATTTCGCGACAATATGCGATAAATGTGGAAAAGTGGAAAAGTGGAAAAGTGAAAAAGTGAAAAAGTTGTAAGCTCTAACAGGCACAAGCGAAGCAGCACTAATATAACCAAAAAGCTTTTCAAATTGCATTCAAATATTGAATAGTTCATAAAAGAATGCAATAAGTCGTTATTTATTTATATTTTAGTTAATTGGACTTCATATGCTTTGCTCTTTTATAATAAATTTGCATTTCAAAAATAATAATAAACAGATAGTATGTTAAACTATTTTCATTGAAAGTGCTTTTTTAACTATACAAAGAATATTTATTTTTGATCCGTCAACAGACGTGTTTTTCTGTGGTCATCTGTGTTAGTTTAAGTGTGTAAATACTGAGTTCAATGTTCAAGTGGATAACTTTAATGTTTAAACTAAGTACTATGTTGCTTTTTAAGCTAATATTCCAAATTATTTGCATGTTCACAGGGAACAATACTCATGCCGCCAGTTAATCTTGGGCAGCTGTCGCCTCAGCGGGGACTTTTCAATTTACAAATAACATTTTCATTGTCAGCAAGTTGGTTTTCGCATTTTGCAAAAATATTAAGAATAATGGGATGGAGATTAGGGAGGGGAGTTGTTATCTATCAAGTGCTTACGCAGCATCCAAGATATACTCTTACATGCTCAATGCGGATTCCCCTTCAGCAATGACCTAATAAATCCGTTTTATGTCTTGCCCTGGCGCCGCCTTTCGACTGCCCGGAAATGCCGGCGGCTTCGACTCCGACTCCGTCTCCGTCTGCGACTTCCCCCCTTTTTAGGCTCCCACGCGATTCATATTCAAATTCAAATAGTAGGCGTGGCCGTGAGCCGTCATTTATTGACTGCGCCATTAGCTGCACTAATGATCCATTCAGACGCAACTGGAGCAGGAAAAGAAACCCAAAGCGACCCCATATTCAAATTCACAGAGGCTGAGACTGAGACTTAGACTGATGCTGATGCTAAGGCTGAAGCCAGTTCCAGACACGCACACAAACACATCGGTATTGTCAATATGCTTAATGGATTTTCAAATATTTAAACAGACCGACAACCGACAATCGACAACCGACAACCATGCGGTTGCCCGCTCCGTTTGCTCCTCCCTGAGTCTGCTCAGTCAAAAACTCCTGCTGTCAAACTAACTGAATGCCCTGCCACTAACTTGTCTTTAGCTTCATTCACAGTCGGCGTTTCAGCTGCTGGCCAAAATGCATTAAGCACATTTACGCATTTTATAAATACAAATAAATCAAATGAATGTTGTTTGTGTGGTTTCTACTCAGTTCAATCCTTAACTGGCCTTCCCACTACTAATCAAATAGATTAAATGGGTATCAGCGTGAATAGTTGAGTGGATCGATGTTAGATCCATGATGTGTGTTTATAATATTTAGGGAAATACTGATGATATCAATAGTATGCTCTTTAATTTGCATTAATGATCGCTTATTTTCACTCATGATTATGAGACTAACTAAATTTGTGTATTCAATTTGTTGATGCCAGTTGATGACTCTCTGAATTGAAATCGATGTACATATCTTCTCATCAAATGTAGATATTTGTTTATTTAGCATAAACATTTGATCGCTGTCAGCCGTCAAATATGTGTCGTTTGTGAAATAATATCGATCAACTAAATAATTATGTGTGAAATATACAAATAATTTTATAAGTTACTTTATATTTAAGACTTCTATCGAAAGTATGCATTTGATTAGTAAGCTTAAATCTGTCTGCTTAGAGGATAACTGCTTGTCAATCAGCGTGCATAGAACAAAGTTCTATTTCAAAAATTGTTATTTATCTGCGTACTAATCGAATTGGTGTGTTTGGTTTATGTAAGCATTAAACAAATCGATTAGCATTAGTTGAACTGTTATCAGCTTTACTGAAAGTGGAGAAACTATTTGATTATTAATGGAGTTTGTGGATTGAAGAAAGCAATAAAAACACTATGAGTATATCCTTTGGGTAAAGTAAATAAGTGTTTATTTCAGAGATATCAGCTGGATCCAGTTACATCAACAGCTAACAAGTGATGCCTTCTGGCCTTACCCGGAATGGCATTGATTAGCAATCAGAGATAGACGACTGCAGCTGACTATTTACCTAAGCTCAATTGCAGGGCATACAACAAGTGCACTTGAGGGTAACTGTTAACTTATGGTATACCCATACTCATACACTCATCTTTGTAATCAAACACTCACACTTATAAAACGAGGTTGCAACTTGCCAAGTTGCACGCATTGCGCGCTTGAAATAGCACAAAATTGTTGCCCTGTCCCCCTTCCTCTTCCCGTTTCCCTTTCAGTTTTTCTTCCCGTTCCGTTACGCGCTGATGTCTGTCAGAGTCTATAATTGAAGCTCTTAGTTGTCGGAACGGATGAGAAGGGCAATAGGGCAGGCGGGGGAAGGGGGAAGGGGAGCAAGGAAAGCAACAATCAAATAGCAGGGAAAACTGCAACTGAAATTACAACCCAGGGCATTCGGCAAGCAGCCAGACGAAAGGAAGAGGGCGAGTTGCAGCTGCAACTGCAGTGGCAGCTGCAATTGCCTGAAATAAGATATAAGAGCCAAGATATAGTCAAGAGCCAAGCAAGTAAAGCAAAAGTAAACCAAGAAAAATATGTGAGCATAGAGTACACCTGAAAATGTTTGCTATATACTGCTTCTATCCAGGTGAAATTAATTGGGAAAATATTTCAGCTATTTAAACTGCATTCACGATTCGTGAATTCCACTTTGCCAGCAACTGAAGAAACTTAATTACGTGTATGCAAAAAGTCGTGGCAGATTGCTTGGCAAATTAAACGTTAGACCAGCTTTAGTCAATAATCGCTTTAACTTTTCTTTCATTCCAACGGAAAAGAATGAGACATAATTCGCACTAAATTATGCATACGCCATGTGTGACACGCGCCCAGCGAGCCGTGACATGCTTCCTGACCGAAACAGCTGACAGTCATTGGCCACACCTAACAATGTCAGCTTTCAGGCTGAACTTCCTGTTGCTGTGCTGTTGCCATAAGTAAACGACAGTTGACACTTCCTCCGACACAGGCTGTAGAAGATGGCCAAAAATTAATTCACTTTGATAAGAAGCTGACACAGGCCATAGTGTGAGTAAACTTATAAATAATCAATGGAAAGTTCACCAAAAGAACCTTAAGTAATGCTTGAACAATTATAGACTTAAGAATCAGACTTTGGTTGTAATAAATGGAGATAGAGTAAAATTAGATATATATTTTAATGGACTGCATTTGAAGTAGAGCAGGACGAAAAGTACATTAATTTCTAAATGATCATCAAAATCTGGCATCTAAAAACTAGAGTTAATCGTGGTTCGTTATTCGATTTGCAACTGTTATTTGCAATACAATTTGTCACGACTAACAGCAAGATCCACAACATTTAATCAAAATTATTAACATCTGGTTTTCCTTTTCCATCCTGTAATATTTTGCACGTGTCACGCGCCCATCTCTAGCACGCAAAACGAATCACAGGATATGCAATATTTTGTAAGGAAATTAAATTTCCTCCTTGATTTGTTTGATAGGCCAAAGCCCATAACTGAAATTTCAGTCATACTCATAAATAGCAAAAATGAATCTCTGGCCACAAATGATAAGCAGCTGCTGGCACATTGCGCATACGCCAAGTGTTACACGCTGAGCGTTAGTTAATGCATTTTTCAACTGAGAGTGACTTCGATTAGCTTGCTAAAAAATTCATTAAAAACTTTTAGCGAAGCGACAGGCATGCAGACAGGCAGGTGGGGAATGTAGGTACAAGAAGGCCAAAGCAGTGGAGGCTTCCCTAAGCAGCCAACCTGAATATTTTATAAACTGTCGTTAGTGTGCATGACGCCACGCCTCTCGTCCCGCCCACTGTGAGCTGGCCTGGCACACGGTCTCTTGCCAGGTCATACAATTTGTTGCAAACGGAAAAGCAAAATAACGTGCTGTGAAAAAATGAAAATCTCTCTCTTTCTCGTATAAGTTGCGACTGAGACTGGAAAATGGCTGCCTTGTGTTGATGGCGACGTCTGCGCCCGCAGGGAGCATCGACACAACAACAACAACAACAAGGACAAAGAGACAGAGAGACAGCTACGTGTGTTTTGCCTCAGCTTGGCCAAGATAGATGGCCAAATATTAAGTGGGAGGTCAGACAGTTGCAATTGTCAGGCAGGTGGCATGTGGCATGTGGCAGGTAACCGCTGCAAACTTTGTGCCACGTTACAAAATTACCAATGTGGAAATCAATTTCATCAATTTTCGCTGCTCCCAATGGACGAAATGGTAAGTTTCCTACATTAGATTAAAGACGAGCAATGCTGCTTGAATTGAGTTTTGACTTGAGAGAAGATAAAGAGTTTCAGGAGGGAATTTAAAGTTGAAAATCTTATTTGAAGAGATTTCTCTGCCAAGCAAAGCCACAGATTTGCCCTAAATGTGCGTCATTAGATTAAAGGCAGAAGTGTTTAACATAATATTACAATTACGGATAACGAAACAGGTCCAAGATAGCAAATAAAGCACAAACTAGACTTGATATGATTAAGAGTCATACGTTTTGTGATAAATCACTGAAACTTGATTTCCCTTTGCAAGTCAAATCAACATGGGCGTAGCCAGGATGTGATTAGGGGAGATGGGGGCAGCAGTTATTCTTATTGCTCAAAAAATAAAAATTATATAAATGAACTATTTCAATAATAAACGACATAGACTTGTGACAAACTTGTCAGTTATTTTCTTTAAAATTTTTCCACTATTTTCGTTGATGATTTTTCTATGCACGCTTAGGAGACATAGTCCTGAATGTCTTTCCTGCCCTATTGTGTTCCTCAGCTACGTTTTGACTCTACGAAGAGTACCAAAGGAAGGCTCCACAGTCACTATTGTGTATAGTGATGAGCTCAAAATAGAAATATATTTTTTGATTGTGGAAAGAAATTCGTCGGGGTCTTTACATAGTTCTACAACATCAATATCCTTTTAGTCAAGTTCTTTTTTTCCTAAGAGTGTACAAAAAATTGGTTCCCGACATTTAGATTAAACATCTTTTGGAAATGGTTCGACTTTGTATGTATCTGGAGTTGGAGTGATTTCATTTCATTTCGTAGTTTCAAATCTGTCATCATTGAATTGATAGCGTCAACAGTTTTCATTGTCATTTACTGCAGGAGGATTAATTATGTTTTTTTTTGTTTTCTAGTAATACGTGACAATGTCATGTCAAGTTCTAGATCGTCTGTAACTATAAGAGACTTTGTAATAATTTCTTCAGTGGATTCTGTTGCAATAATGTGATCATTTTTAAGCAATTTTCTGCATAATGTTTTCCTTAGGTTCCAGTAATAATGAATACTTTTCAATTGCCATTAGAGCATAGATAAACGCTGCCCTTGTCGCCGCAGAATAAAACTGGTACGCAGACTTGTTGGGCCTTGTCAATATATAAAGTGCATTTACCATTTCAGAAAAAGTTCAGAACATTTTCTGATAGCCTTTTCCGACTATCTAGAATCACAAAGGAGCATAATTTCTACGCGTTGTAGATACACAGAAAAAGTTAATTCCATCTTTTATGGTTGCAATAACATTTCTTATTTTTGAATTAACAGCAAGTTTTAGCATGTGGCTAGAAATATTATGCGTGAGTATATTTTATTTCTTAAAATAGCTTGTTTTTTCGCTTTGGAGCGAACAATAATCCAATTGGTTTGTAGCTGCTCCCCCACCTGTCCGTACCTGGCTACGCACATGCATACCACAGAGCCTGGCTAATCACATATGGTAGGAAAATCCAAAAAGAAAGCATAGTCAGACATTCAGTTTATCAGTTGGGTGAATGCGAACGAGTTGTTAAATGGATATTGGAGTGCTGCCTGGGCAAACATCAAACGAAAATTCATGGAAAAAGACTCAAATTGTGTCTTAAGCTTGACTCAACATGCATTAGTAACACGCAGCAGACTCTCTGTGGCATTTTTGGCAAGAGGAGGGGAAAGAACAACAAGCCGCTTTACTGTCGATGTTGTTACACAGTTGAATACTTGTTAGACCCTTTACTTTTTTGAAAAAAAAGTAAAAAAGGGTCTATTAAGTTTGTCAAAAAAAAAATGTGCGTAACAGGTCGAAGGAAGTCCGGCAGACCCCATAAAGTATATATATTCTTGATCAGCATCACCAGCCGAGTCGATATAGCCATGTCCGTCTGTCCGTCTGTCTGTATGAACACCTAGATCTCAGAGACTATAAGAGCTAGAGTCACCAAATTTGGTATGGTGATTCGTCTATGGGCTAAGCAGATCAAGTTTATCTTAAAATTTTGACACGCCCCCTTCCGCCTCCGTAAATCGAGAACAAAATTTTTGAAAGCCCATAAAGGAAAAATATTAAAGCTAGAGTCCTGAATTTTGGCACACAGGACGGGTATCCGGGTCCTAACGTATCCTGAAAATGTCATCGTGATCGGATGGTTATCTCGGAAGATATTCAAAAAATCTTAAAATCCCATATAATGGTCAATTTTAAAACTGGAGCCTTGAATTTTGGCACACTGGACAAGCATCGGGGTCCTAATGTATCCTGAAAGTTTCTTCACGATCGGACAATAAACTCGGGAGTTATTCAAAACCCAATATTACTGAGTGTCGGACCAAAGGAAGAAGAAGAGCATGTTGACGTAACAACGCGCTATGGGGTACTATCTATTAGTGTCACTCTTATTTCCGTTTAGAAGAATAAGTAAAGGGTCTCTCATAGTCGACTTCGACTGTAGCCTTTCCGACTGGTTTTTCTTTTGTATTTGCGAAAGGCGAATACAAAAGCCGTTACACATGTGTCAAGATAATAACCATCCCTGAGCCGCAGTCGATGCTACAGTTCGCTGTCCCAGTCCCAGTCCCCGGACCAATCGCAATCCCCAGCTCCCAGTCCTCAGTTCCCAACAGTCAGAGGCTCAGGCTGAGCTTCAATCTCAGTCTGCCATGTCTGACGACAGGTGGGCGAAATTTCCAGTTGAATCTCGGCCAGCTTTGGGCCAGTGTCACATTTTTAGCCCTTTCATACGTGCCCAGACAATGGCAAAAAGGTCAACACTAGTTGGGCATTAACCCAGGTAAAGGGGGGTGAGAGGCGGCCACTTTGGGGTCGTTTTGTGTGCCAGTTGCCATTGCTAAAGCAGAGTCAGAGTAAGAGGCTGTGTGGATTTACCCCTCTATGGCTTTGAGTCTTGTTGCTGGGCAACCGAAAGCTGTGTAAATAGCATTTAAATCCCAGGTATTCTTTGGGTTCGCTTAGCTGATGGTTCAGTGCAGTCAGCCAACATTTAGCTTGTTAGATATTCGAGTAGGCAGGGGCTAGACAAGGCTTTATAAATAGAAACCAAATGGAATAGGCTTGTATGCCAATTCAAGTTGACAACGAAACCAGCGCACAAAAATCAACTGCATATTCGCTTTCAACTTTAAGGCTGTTCGGTGAAGAACAATAAACTCATTGTGGTTCAAATTATCTAAGCTAGAGAACCTGTTGCCAGTATGGTTTTTCTACATACCCCTCTTTCAACTCTTCCTCTAATGAGTGTGTTTTTTCTCTCACACTCATGACCAGCGTCAAAGGTTAAGCCACAGTGGGCAATGAACAGAATTTACATATCATGGATCAAGTACAAACCGAGCCTTGCTGTTGGCGCTATTTTTCCCCTACCGCTTGGGGAGGTGGACGCTTTTCGAGCTGGAAAAACAACACGCTTCTACATACATATGCATAAATTTTACGCACAACTGAATTGCGATGGTGACGCTGATGTATGTGTGTGTCTTTGCGAGTGTGTGGTTGCTTGGTTTCTGGTGTTAGCTGGTCAGGGTGGTGTATGCAACGATTTGGGTGCGGAAATCTGCACAAAAGAGGCACTGAAACGCACTGAAAAAGCAACCGCAAAGGGGAAGGGTGAGGAGTGTAAGTATTCTGAAGGGCGACAGTTAAACAGACAGGCTGACAGGCGTCGCTGGGCGTGCAAAATTCTGAAATGCCATCATTAATCTTTATTTGCGCCAACGACGAACGCGTGAATAATTTAGCTACCTAATAATAAATCATTGCAGCCTCTGCATTAGTTGACTGTCGCTCATATGTATATGTGTGTGTTTATGTGTGTGTGTGTGTGTGACTTGGACTCTCTTTATCTCCCAACGGAAGTGCCGAGTAACATGCTTAAATGCTTATCAAATTTAATGCGCATTGCCCCTACTCCCATACTGATGAGCATTAATTAATTGCCAGACCACAATGGAAAAGGCCTACGCCCATGTCATAGCGAACAGAACATCTTAAAGTGTAGCTCATTTCTGCTTTAAGCAGACAGAAATTTATCTAATTATTTTTGCTGGCACTCAGGTAAACGAATCTTTTGTCTGTTTGTCTGCCTTGGCAAAGTACATGCGAGTAATTTGAAAATGGGCACAATTTAATTTTCAGAAATGAGCTTGAGTCTCGCACTTGAGCAAACATTGTGCAGACGACGCGTGGGCAGAGATTCGCAAATAGCACGTGTTCCCGAAAGCAATTTCGCCTAAATTTCAAAGCATAGTCTTAAAAAAAATTAATCTTTTAGATATAGTATTTGTATTTATATTATAATTGTTCTTTGAAAGCTTATAGTATTGTATTTAATATTCAACTTCATCTATACGTTGTTTGCGCCAAAAAGTGTGCTACAAATAAATATGTATACGTTTCCAGCGCATTTTATCTGCCCACGCGTCGTATACATAATATCCAGGGAGATAATTCAACGTGGTTGAAGTGGTTTTTATCTGTTTTGCATCTGATTTAATTACGAACAACTTTCGCATTCACATTTTTGCACTGGACGGACAATCAAGCCGCAATCAACAGAAATGTCCATAGAGCAAACGTGTAGGGCATTTTTGAATACAGCAAGAGATCAACAATGTACTAAATAAGTAAAAATAAACTAAAATGTGAAAACTGTTTTGGTCACAAGATAATTTTGTGCTGTCGGTGTGTGTGTGTGTGTGTGTGTGTGTGTGTAGGACCTGGAAATTCATTTCAACTGCTGAATTGGAATTTTAATTAAACTATGCAACTGCCTGACAAATTATTGCTTAAAAATTCCCAAGCTGCTGACCAGGTGAACAAGATGCCTGTGTCGCTCTGTTTGGTAGGCTGGATCCAAATTGAGGCAAATGTTTGGCACTTGCCATCATTGGAAATGTGTCAGTTAGCAAATGCAATAAAATATTCAAATGCACAATCAATAAACGGCACGAAAATTTGTTATACAGCAATTTGAACTGTTGCCGCCTGCAGGACGTTAACTCTATTTCAGTTTTGGAATTTCCTTTTCTATTTTATACCCTTTAGCAAATAAACAGATAGGATGTGTTGTCAAATTGTAAAAAAGAGTGCCGAATAGCTGCAAAAGTAATTGATATCAAAATTTACAAATATTTCCTTTAGAATTTTCAGAGTTTTTTCACAATTCGCGAGTCTATTCATTATAGTGATTTAGTTGACTTTTAAACTGTATTATGTAAGCTTCACATCAGGAGCACTATTCAAAATTGTACTGAGTAATGTGAATTTCAAGTTTATATTATATAAAATGACCAAATATAGAGTACAATATTATTTTTCTAAAAGATTTATGCATAATTTCTGCTAAACGAGGTAAATTCTTGGTGTCAAAGGGTATTTTATGGTCGTGCACACTTTGTTTATTATTTTGATTTTTTTTTTAATTTTTAAATGGTTATCTTGAATGCTTGCAGCTTGTTGCAGTTGCATTGCGGTCAATTGCAGTGTCAAACTTGCAAATATTTTCAATTAAATGCGTTTACCGTTCCCCCTCTCCCTCTCCCTCTCCCTCACCCTCATCCTTCCCTCACTCTATCACACTCAAAATATCGCTCACTCTGCTGCATTTTCGATTTTAGTGCACTTTTGTCTCGATTTAATTGTGTATGCAGAATATGCAGAGGCGTTTGTACTATCTGCCACACACAAAATGGGCGTACATCAGGTGGGCGTCAATTTGCACCGATAAAGTTAAAATGCTGACATTTTTTGGGTCTGCATAACAAAAACGGAATCATGTTGTAATTCCCATAGTTGACTGTAATGCTCACATTCAGGTATGCATTTAAATTGCAAATAAATGTACGCATATTCTCTGAGTATTTCTCCTGAATGGAATTTATACGAAGGTATTCACACTTTATGGAATTAAATAGTTTTCGTATAGTTTATAAGTTGTAACTGCTGGATTTTATTATTTTAAAATCCGCCTTAGATTAGGTGTAATATCAACCTTTATTTCATAGTTTTATGAATGAAATTTCAGTGTATTAACTAAGACTTTTATAATATATCATTCTGAATTCTCATAAAGTAAAAATTCGCTATCGAATCGAATTATTCTGCTTATAGGTCCCATAAGACGTTTATTTTATTTTCGCATAATATTTCAGTAATTTTTAAAGATATACAATGTAATATTCAAAACCTTTAATATTAGAAAAATAATATGTTACCAATCAATCAATTCAGTGCTCCTTTAAAATTGTTAAACATATGCAAAACTTTTATATTCTGCAGTTTCAAAGCAATTTGATGCAACGTGATGTCCTTAAGTCGGGAATACAGAAAAATGTGTAAGTTGCACGCATACATTGTGTTTTGCAACTCTCATACTGTTAGCATGTACTATCAATCATCAATTGATGAGTACATGGTTAATACTGCCAACACCAAAATCACCCACTTAATTAGATTTGCTGAGCTTACTTGGAGTAATATGGTAGCTGTCAAGGAATAAGAAATAAATGCCCAGAATATTAACAATTACAGTTGTTGTTGTTCCCGTTTGTATCACATATCAAAACACTCTTTATTATAATTTAACATTATTGTGTTCAGTGTGCAGTGCAGTTCACAAAAGACCCCAACAGGCTCTTCAGGTCCGTCATTCTGATTGAATAATTATATTACCATTGTCATAAGGCTCATCAATTATCATGAAGAGGTAGGAGGGACGGAGTTGAATAATATGCATAAATGTCATTGAATTATTTCTGGTAAATTGATATTTGCTTATTGGATATTTAATGAAGTGTATTTGCAACATTACAAGGGTCTCTTATAGTTGTGAGGAGTAAGGAGAGTGAATGTTGTGTATGTGGTCAGTCTATGCTCTGAAGTCCTGTGAATGTTTCTAATTGTGTAGTTCGGTAGTTATGTTTCCGTCTGTTTGGCCAAGGACAACAGAATTAGCATATAATTTGAAAGCGGAAATTTAATAAGGTAGAAATCAAATTTGAAATATTTTGCCCAGAATGAGTCTGTCTACTTGGACTCGACACAATACAAATAAGCTTGTGAAACAGCCTGGCTTATATTGAGAGAAATTGCTTAAGTGCTAATATTAGAAAAATATGTTGTTGGAGAAAGTTTTGGGAAACGCATTGGACAAATTTGTGAAGGTACATACAAATTTAATGAAGTAGGGCAGAAAAGTAGAAAGGTTTTATTCAGAATTTAACTATTTAAATGAAATTTAGTTGATCCATTTACAAAATGTAAATATATTTTTGGGAATTACTATTATTTAAGACTTGAAGATACCTATTATATTATTATTTTGATTAGCTCTCAAATTGTCTTTTAAACTACCACAAAAAACTCAGTATTTTAATATATTTTTATTATTTGAACTATTTGAAGTACTTTACCCATATTAAATATTCTTGCAATTAGATGGCCTTTACGACGTCCATTAATTATTCAAAGGAGATTTTATTACCTGCATTTGGTTTGCTGCTGTCATGCAAATGTATAATTTATGCTGAATATTTGGACAAATAATTGTAAATCAACAATTATAATCAAATATTTATTGATTTGACTAATGGCATATGCCACTGACAGTCCGCCAGCTGCAGCAACAACAACAATAATATCTGCCAACTAATTATGTAATGCAATTGCACCACCACGCACCACACACACACACACACACACACACACGCACAAAGACACGCACACAGACACGTGCACCACAACGGAGCACCACAAAACATGGCGGCTCCAAAATTGCAGCTGTACCCAGCAGCGCATAATTTAATTATAAACCTTTTTTTTTTTTTTTTGTGTTGCTTGAGAGAGCGGAAGAGGGCAGCCACATAAGCGCTACTAAGCTGAAAAATATTTAATTAAATATTAAACTATAATTTTGTTATAAAACACATAAAGTTTCTAGTTGCCGGAGCTGTTGAAGCTGCGAAGCTCACAAAAATTGTTAATGACATTTGGCCATGCAAGTGACGTGGGTTGGAAGGGGGGGGGGCGGTGTGGGTGCCAAGGGAAGGGTCGTGACAGTGTCAAAACTTTTTCACTAGCTGCATAAAACTTTACGTGGCTTAGTCTGTCTATATATGAGTGTGTTTGTGAGTTGTAAAATGCACAAAAGCATAATTAAATACATAATGAACAAGGCAACAATATGAACACCCACACTACACACACACACACACACACACGCAACGCACGCGTATCACATTTTTGTAGAGTGTAAAAGGCTTTACAAAATTTGTTCAACTGCCAAGCTGCAGTTGTGTGTGTGTGTGTATATTTGTGTGTAGCTCATTATAACTACTAACAACAACAACAAGTGCTTTCTATATTCAAATTAGTTGTAGTTCTTGTTAGTCACTTAAAATGAACCTTTGCACAAAAGGGATTCATGTGTATTTAGAGTGTGCAATAATGGCATTCATATGCTTTATAAGCTGCAGATCCTCTTGAAGCGCCGATTACAGCAGCTCCTCGGATGAAATTGCTTCATTAAATCTTGGCATGCCATTAGCAATGCTAATTAGATTGGAATATATGCTGAGATTTGATTTAAGAATGTGCCTGAGCCTTAGGCTGAAGCAGGTGTGAGGCTCTGCTAGGAAAGATGGTAATGCTGAACGTTAAGATACTCTCGAAAAGTTTAAGTTCGCAGAGATTTCTTTATAAATTAAGATATAAAGCAAACATAAGTTTTTTAAACTTTTAGCCAATAAAATGTATTCTATAAATTAATAGTTTTCTTTTGGCTTCTATTAGCTTATTAGGCAGCAATCATTTGAGCAACTTATACAAGAGTTCCTGATAATATCTGGTAAGATTGATTCCGACTTATTCGGGAATTACAATAAATAACTTATTCTGTAGGGGTTTCTTTAGAAATTTGCAAATGAAAACTATTTTAATATCAATCTACAAGGT
The DNA here is from genome assembly GCA_958299025.2 of Drosophila histrio. Classification (NCBI taxonomy): domain Eukaryota; kingdom Metazoa; phylum Arthropoda; class Insecta; order Diptera; family Drosophilidae; genus Drosophila; species Drosophila histrio. The sequence goes on along the minus strand of OY282580.2, from coordinate 27,862,377 downwards.
TTTAGTCTTTCACACTGAAAGAAATGATATTCCCAATTTGCAATGTCTAGTTTTTCTAATCTCTGGGTTCAAAAAACCATGTATAGTTAACATATATTTCTATTGCTAGTTTATTAATGTATTTTCTGTTTATAAAAAGCATTTAGGATGCTTAACCCTCTTTGCTATATAAAACAAGCAAACGTATTGGCTAGTGGTTGCTTTGAAATCAGTTCTATCCGTAATTTGGCTTCAATCTGATTTACAATACTCACTAAATTACTACTTTAATGGCAACACATATACGTAGCACTGTCTGTGTGTAGTTGTGTGCGGGTTAAGCGTGTTTCATTGTCTTATATGTAGAAGTAGAACTCATTTAGACAAACGGACAATCTGAAGTTGTTAGCACACATGTTTACAATAAACCAAGGCAGTCAACTTGAGAGCGAGCAAACCAAATGGCAGCTGCGCAGCGCAAACCCGACGTACACACACACACACACTCACACACGCTCAGACATGGACGACAACGACAATGCGCGTCATACACAACACACACACACATTCCACAGCTAGAACCACAGGAGTAAAGTCAGTCACTTAGTCAAACGGCCGCTCGTTTCAATTTGTCAGTCATCAGCAGTGCCAAGTGCAGTGTGTCTCAGTATGTGTGTGTGTGTGTGTGTGTGTTATTTGTATTGTGTGCATGTCAAAGTCATCGTGTTAACATTAATTAAATCTATAGTCTTGTATGGCATTCTCCATTGTCCTGGTCTCCCCTATACCAACATCTCCCCTTGTCTCTCTGAGAATTATTGGTTTTGATTCGAATTTTTCATTGGTCTTGCAGTCTGGCTTCTGCATTCTGCAATTGAGAATTCGTTAGCAGTCATTTGTCAAACTAATTAAACATGAACATATGTATGTATGTATGTACAGTGCGTAAATATTTGTGCACGCCTTTTGTTTCAATTGAATTTCGACATGCGCCCAAATGTATGCAGCATAAATTTTAATATCCTTTACAGCGCTACGGGGCAAATCAACAAATAGCGCAATGAAAATATAACATTCTACATATTTGGAAATGAAGTATGCCAAGCACTGCAATGGATTAATTAGTGTAGAGAAACAACTTTAATAATTTAAATATCAATATAATTCATAATATATTTGGCATTTGGCATTTATTGCAGTTAATACACATCTATGCTTTATTACTTTTAATGCATTTTATTTAATTAAGAATTTTGAATTTTATGGCTTTAGAAAATTTGTATATTTTAATTGATGTGACATAAAATTTCACTTTCATTTTTAGGTCAGGTCAGCTTGGTCAAATTACATTGGGACTCTGATGCTCATGCGGTAGCCAAGCGCATAGACGGACAAACATACCAAATTTGGTGACTCTAGCTCTTATAATCTCTGAGATCTAGGCGCTAATACAGACAGGCGGGCAGACGGACGGGCGGACAAACGGTCATGGCTACATCGACTCGGCTTTTTGTGCTAATAAAGAATATATACACTTTATGGGGCCTGCCAGACATCCACTCACCTGTAACGTACTTTTTTTTCACAAACTTAATAGACTAATATACTTTTTAAAGTATATGGTCTAAAAACATATTAAAGACAAGGCTCTAAATATTTGATTTACTCTTAAACACATTTGCAAGAAATATTTACTATAATAATTTCCCAACTAATTATAATGCAAATTATTTGTAAAATTGTATAACACTTTCAATTAAATGGCATTAAGAAAAAATAAAAAGTAAAATAGTTAAAATAATAAAAAACGATTTGTACTGCCTCAAGTATGTTTGATGTTTAATTAATTATTTATTTGAGCAATAGGGAATTTTCCAGGACTTCTTTATTATACCCGTTAGTCGTATTATTTTTCTTACTTTATTGCTTTGATCTGATTTCTTAGAATGCAAATACGCACCTTTGATCTGTGTCTCGTTTTTATTATCTTTTCCCCATAGCGAATCTAATGCACTTAGTCCTCAAAATTCTCAGCTCTCAACTGGTAAATAAATACTTAATTAAAATATGTGGGCGCTCAAAAGTATGCTATGCCCAAAGGCTACAAAAATGGCAGCAGCAGAAACAGTGGCAGCTACACAAAAGGCATTTGTTTAATTATTTAAATTTAATTTCATGCCATATCAAATTAGTGCCACTCATTTTCACTCCAAGCACGTGAAACACAAGAACTCCTACACAAGCATACACGTGAGTAAGTGTGTGAAAAGCTAAAGGCCAACAGTTTTTAACTTTACATTACGTGCCCGAACCGTTGGCTGCTGAGGATCTACACCCACCTTGACTTAGCTTGTTGTCGCTGGCGTAAATAAATGTCATAATGTTTATACATTATGCTAGCTCCCTATTAATATTATTATTATGTATTCGTCCGTTGCCTGTTAATGTTAATGACATCGCACTCGACACGGCCAGGGGGAAAACACGTAGGGGGCAAGGTTCAGGTAGCTAAATGCGTGACTGAATGCGCACAGGTGTGTGCATACAGGTGTGTAATAGACGTGTGCATGCCAGGTTTCAAATGCACTCACATTCACACTCACACGGCCACTCACCAAACTCACTAAACTCACGTAGACGTTGCATAATTGAATTAGCCAAACAACGCAGCCGACGGCATACAACAAAATGCCTCAAACAAAGGCTAATAATGCAATGTGAATGGCAGGCCAAAAGGGGTGGGGCAAGCGGGAACGGTGGGCAATTGTGTGGCAATAGTCATGGGAATGACTCCTGTCACATGGGGGAAATGAACAATAAGTACAAATAGTGGCGCCCTCCTTCCCTCCTCTTCATACTCGTACTCTGCAAGGCTTAAGTTGAAAATTCCTAAGGGAAAGTGTGTAAACAGCGTGTAATCGGTGTAAGATTACAAACCGTTTAAAATCAGCTATGTTAGGTAACTTAGCCTATTCTATACAGAAGACGTCTGAAGTTTAAAACTTAATGCCATTGGAAATAAAAACCTAGTTATAAACATAAATGTATATCGCAAATTTTAATCTTATATTAGAACATGTATTTTTAGAAATTAATTACAATTTGTTAGATTATTTGTTGCATTATAAACTGATTTAAATTTCCATCTGATGTTAAGTGCATTTTAATTTTATAAAATTTGTAGTCAACATTTCTGTTTCTCGTTGAATGCCATCAATAACTATTAAACAATAAATAAATATATTTGTCAAATTTTCAATATTATGTTAATGCGGAAGTCAAATTTTTTTCGCAAACACACGGGCGTACACATTCAAACACTAACATACTCACACTTGCAATAGGCAATTAAAATGCGTGATTTAGTTTTATGTTCATGTCGAGCTTAATATGCCATAAATTTTCTTATGCTTCCGAAAATTAATAGCCACTGAGTTTTTAATTAACTTAAACTAAAACAGCTCCTAAACTAAATCGTGACTAATTTGTTAGTCCCCCTGTGCTCTCACTACCCTTCACATACATAACCGCCAATAGGAATTAATTTGCCACGCGCATGTTTTGTATTAATAGCTCATAAATAAATTTTCCAAAAAAGCAAGGAAAGAGATGGAAAAGCTCATTTTTCATTTAGTTTAAATTTTTAGCATTCGGCATGGCAACAATACGTGCAACAGCAACAACAATAACAGTGGCAATTTGTGCCTCACATGAGTTCAGTGGGAAACCAAAAAAAAACAAAATAAAATATCAAAAAATGAGAAACTTTTCAGCTGCCTTAAATCAGTTAAACCAGTTTTTACTTAATTTATCCCCTATTTTCCCCTATTTTACTCTGGCATGGGGTATTATGATGTCATCAAAGAAGTTAAACTTGGCTTGGATTATAGAATTGTTGGTTTGATGAATGTTAATCACACTTTACCTAGCACGTGGAATTTAGACTTTTTCTAGGGTATCATTTTGTCGACCCTCAATTTCCCTTTAACATTGTTTTTCCATATTTTTGCTGATGTCATGGCGAACGCTCAAGTTTTACTATTATTGCTCTGGCTGTTGTTATTATTGTTGTTGGTTTTTATTGCCGGCCAAATCCAAAGAGCTGTGTTGTCATTTATCGATTTTATAGCGGCCACACCTTTGCCGCCCCCCATCCTCTACTCTTTCTACTTCCACTTCCCATCCCCTCTGACTGGACTCATCACCCATATCGTCGAGCGATATCTATAAAAATTGAGGCCTCTGTTTGATTTGTACGCATTAAACTGTAATCTGGTCAAGGTTTTATCGAATTGCGATTATTGTGGAGCATCTTATTTTGTTTATCATCTCATGTGGCTTTACTCTAGGTACGCTTTTCCAATTCGCGGCGGAAAAATATATTTTCCATTAATGCGCAAAAAATATTTTGATCGATTTTTTTGTTTCACTTTTTTTGTTGTTGCTGTGCATATGACTCAGTTTCGGAATGCAAGATCAAAAGATGTAAAGCGGCCTGTCAGAGAGATCTATTCTGTGGCATTGTAAATAATTCGAATGGGCTATGAATTTTCGACTTACATATACAAATTATTATGAGTTCTGGGAAATCTCTGGATGCAGTCGAATTATAATTGAGATTCCGGAAATACAGAATTTAAATGTCATTAAAATACTCACATATCTATACTGTTAAAATACATATATTTATTTATATATGTATATCATTACTTAAGAAAGTTTGAAATAAGAAATATGTAATCTTTTTCAGCTTTTGTTCAATGTTCTATGATCTAAACTAGTCTATATGGAATTCTCTGTCCGCTACTTTTCATAGAGCTCAGGAAAATGGCTTATAATTTAACCTTGGGTTTAAATAAGATCCTTTTGAGAATTCTAATTCTTAAGGAATGCTTCTTATAAATAGCTTGCTATCTAGGAAAATCAGACTTTATGTTCCAACCTATCGTTTACAGATGTGTTCTAGACTTTAACCTATTAGCAATACGACTTCTCTATACATTCAATTCTTTCAGTTTTTCTTCATATTAATTAAATATTTCCATTAAAATATAAAAAATATTTCATCATCCATCCACAGCTGTAAACGGTATTAAAAGACGATTGTTGAAAATAAAACAGAATTCAATAAGTTTTTCTTTTTTTCTGGTTTTTGCTTTTTGCTTTCGTTTCGTAACCTACTCCAAAGTATCGTACGGAATCGATCCAAAATACATATGCAGATTTATTCACATTTAAAAAAATAAATTCAATACATTTACAAGAATATATATGTCTGTATGTATATCAATATAAGTGGTTATGTGAGTGTCTGTGTGTTGGGTATATGCATTTGATTTGTAAGACAAATATTTCTTATTTCGAATGCATAAATGCGAAAATATATGAGTTTTTACATACTATTGTGTGTATTTGTGTGTGTGTGTAAATTGTATATAAATAAACAATAGTTCGCATCGAGTTTTGTTTGTTTTGTTTTGCTCTAAGTAACATGAATAAAAAATACAATTCTCAACATCCGTTTGAAGTGGTCTGCGCTTTCATTATACAGAAACATAACATTCATATATATATATTATATTTTATATATTATATAGTAGTAGTTAGATATATATCAACAATTTGTATAAGGTAGCAAGTTTTAAGAGATAACGTACATATATATATATATATAATTATATCGTAAACATAATAATATATTTTTATTGTAAGTTTAATAGTTAAGAGTTATTTTATAATTATAATAACAACAACAATTAGGGCATTCGACATGGCACATAGTACAGTTCAGATTCATTAACAGATCATATATATATATATATATATTATATATAACTATGGTCCAACTTTTATGTGGACCTACAAAAATTGGAAATTTCATTTCCACAAAATGTGTTGTGCACAACAAAAATACTCAGTATTATTGCTTTAAGGCTGCGTGCCAAGTCGTCAAGCCCCTAGATCTAGAGATGCGTTATAGATCTACAGTTCTAGAGACCCTATAGTTAAGACAATATTTGGATAGATGTAACGTACTCGTCATAGGCATCAAAAGTGGACCACTTGGACATAGTATTTGTTAACCATAAAGCATTTTGGGAGTGCATTGCCCCCTCGTCGGCTTCGAATTCCCTTCAAATGGGTTCGAACCAACGGAAAAAAATAACAAAGGTAAAGTTCATGGTACTGCTCAATCCTTTTTGTTCAAAAAGTGCAGGACGTAGTGCAGCACGAGATCGTAGCAGTACTTGTACTCGGTCATATTCTCGACCAGATGTGGACGGTGACGCCTTACTGTCTTGACGGCCTGAAAGACATCGACTTCGCCGTGCTGTATGACCTGCTCGATGCACGCATTGGCCGCACAATAAACCCCGGCACGACTGCGACCATCGGGCGAGACAACACAGACGGGTCCATAGTCGGTCTTGTTGCGCCAGATCTCGACCATATTCATTAGATAGACCAGCGAATTGGTAGAGCTCGGCACCTTATGGCCCATCGGCCAGCATGTTAACTGAAATAGCTGGACGGTTCGCGTTGGGGCCTTAACCCCGGCCATCATTTCGGTTAGCGAAACGATTTTCTTGTTGATCTTGAACTCCCATTGTTTGATATTCGTATAGCTCTTCGACATCACATAGTGGACACTAAACACAGGACCGTATTTCTCCATCTTCGATTTGTTTGGCCAGAACGATGGATACTGCTGGGACTGAGAGGGCGGTTGACAGAGCACCACAACCGTTGAGCATTCATGATCGTAGACCAGAGACCAGAACTCTCCGAGTGTATGTTTCATCGGCCACTCCGTGACAATGTATTCCCTGGGCTTTGTATAGCCATCGACGAAGACGGAGTTAATGTAGTCCGTGAAGGCGTTACCCTGGAAACTGGTGAGGTAGGGTCGGAAATTATCCGGTGGTACGCAGAGTACATCACGATTCTTCTCTCGATTATCGGCACGATGTCCGCCCGCGCAGTCGCCGATGGTAAACCGGGGAGTTTGTTTACAGATCTGATCATATTCGGATTGATATTCGTTCATCTTGGTGCCAGAGTTGCGACGGGCCTTGGCCTTTAAACGATCGGAGAGTTCGGAGACGGGAAACCAGGTCTTGCCACAGATAATATGCTCCTCGAGTGTGTCATAAATGAATTTGTATTGTTCTACATTCTCGACGAGACCCTTGCGAGATTGTCGCAGTTTCTTGAGATAACCAAAGACATTGAAAGATTCCTCTTCCTCCGCCAGCTCCAGGTTGGCATCTATGGACATGTAGACACCAGAACGACCGCCTCCATCGCTGCAATGTACAAGAATGGGACCACGCATTTCCACATCATCCTCATCCTTTATAATGTTGCCCACAACAAGACGGACACGACGTCGGAACTCCAGCAGGGCATTGGAGAAGGGACAGGAGTGTGAATACCATTCCGTATAATGGAACTGCAGGATCAATCGCTCGTCGGTCACCTCGCCCTGCTCCCCCTTCTTATACAGCCTAAATGTGCGTATGTGAAAATTGGCCAGCTGTTCCTCCCGCACAATATTGATGTGTATATCGCCGTAGGTCTCGTGTACCTCCATGTTGGGCGGCCAATACTGGACACACATTACCTTGGCAAAGTCAAAGGTTTTCGTTAGCATGACAATGGCACTGATGTTCTCCTGCCAGACCATGCGCCAATACGCATTCACAGTTTCCTCGACCGGACCTTGGGTCACAATGTACGCATTCGGTTTGAGGAGACTGTCCACGTACGAGGCATTCACATAGTCGGAGTCGGCGACGCCCGTTAACTTCTCCAGGACAACACGATTGTAATCATATGGAATGCACTTGGGATTCTGATTCTTCTCCTGATTATTCTTCTTCAACGCATGACGACACGTGTTCGTCTCTACCTTGGCGGCCGTCTGAAACTCCAGTTTATAAAGCACGGGAAATTTCCTTCTCAAATCGCACAGCTTGAGAAAATGCCGCACATCGATGGGTCCATTTGGTATGGTCTTCGATAGCGAATTGTTCTCGTCACGTGCCTCCAGCTTGATCCGCTCAAAGGACAAGAGGCCGCTGTTGAGCATGCTCAGCTTTATGGTATTCGGGATGGAGACAATTGCTCGACTCTTGCGCTGCTGCCTCTCCATGTCATCGTAGCGTGCGGATGACCTCGACCTGTGTTTGCCTTGCTTTGTATTGTTGCTGCTGCTGCCGCCACCGCCGCCCGCGCTGCCATTGCCAGCTGTTGTTGTTGCTGCTGTCATGTTGCTGTTGCTGTTGCTGTTGTCAACGCTGCCGTTCTCTGCCACTGCCGCTGCTGCCGCTGCCGCCGACTCAGTCGACGCTTCTGCTGCTGTCGCAAAATGCTGCTGTGTTGTCATCATCAATCACGGTAGTGTGAGGGTGTGCGGAATGTATATGTGTGCGAGTGTGCGAGTGTGCGTATGCGTGTGTGTGTGTGTGCGTCGTTTCGTACGTCGCGTATAGAGGAGGAAGTAACCGATTAGTATTTGTTCACTTGGCTCAGCATTTTCTCTGGGATTAGTATTTCTTTTTGCATTGCATATGCTTTGCTTTTATTTTATTCTTATTTTTATTTGTTAGTAATTTAATTCTGTGTATTTGTTCACCTTTTAATGCGTCGCGCTAAACGGAATTTGTTATAAATATAAAATGCACACGAATTGTTGTTCTGTCTTGGCTAATTTTCCTGTGTCGTGTATATTTTTCCTCTATTTTATTCTATTTTTCTCTATTTTTTGTTTCGTGTATCGCTTCTCTTCACTTCACTACACGACTGCTGGCTGACTGGCGTGTATGTTCTTTTTGTCTCTACCATTTGCAGTTGGCTGCCTCGTTGGGGCGAATTTCGTTTTGCGACTGTCCGAACATTGGGCGATGTTTTGCGCTTTCACCTCAACACACAGCCAGACCGAGAGCGAAGGAGCAAACGAGAGGCAGAGGGAGACACAGAGAAAGAGAGAGAGAGAGAGAGTAGTGCCTGGCAACATTTTCACCATGGCCCATGTGACTGGCGCTTCGTGGGTGCTTGACGGGTATTTTTAGCTATGCGGGTGGAACGGAAGTTCAAAAGGAAACAGTGGTATGAAAACAATTTAAGCTGAAGGATTTTCAATATTAAATAAATAAATAAATATTAAGTAAATAATAGGTAAATGGATAAGTCTAGTAAATAATGGCTAATAAGCATATAAAGTGAATGCAATTAAAGCGATAAAAATTTGAATATATTAATAATGTACAGATATAAGTGTTGTTATAAAAAAACAAATAACTCAACTGTTATATCTACCTTTTACTGTAGTTTAAGTATTAATTTTCTGCTCAATTAGTTTAAATTCTAATCGAAAATGTCTTTTTAATTGACATTTAGTTTTGAGCTAGAAATAAATTCACAGATAGGTTTCACAGGTCGTATGAGCGATTTGTGTCAGTGTAACATCTTTGTATAATATGTTTTTATTTTTCTAAATACTTTGAAGATTGTTTATATTATATATTGTTGTTTAAATGCATTGTTTATAAATTCCATTTAACATTTAATTTTATATCAATTCCAAATGTTTTATATTGAAATATTTATTATTTATTTAATATAACCTTTTTCTAGAACTCAACACTATTTGTACCTGTGTTATTTATTATTATTTCATACGTATTCAGTGTTTCATTCAGTTTCATATTTTCTTATATATTTTCACACTGTGCAATTCACCTTATAGTATGAATGAAAATTTCGATTTTCCCATTGCACGCTCATTTCGTTACAGCGAAAATTTCCATTTACCACATCATTTCGCCCTAAAATGCTCTCAGAAAAATATTTCTCTTGCTTTCAGCATTTCTCTCTTGGCGCCTGCGCAATTCAAGATTTTCACTTTTCATTACGTATTTTGTTTTCGCCTATTGCTTTGGGATGTGTAATTGAAAATTCCGTTATTTAAATGAGGAAGTGACGTTGATTTTGTTTTTCTTTTTTGATAATTTTTGTTTTGTTTTTGTTGTTTTTAATGTTTGGCATTTTAATTTCCATATTTAATTGGCATGTCGTATAAAAAGTGATGAATTATAAGACCACAGTTTGATATACTACTCGTATTCCCATTTTAAATGACTGCAGTAAATTTACATTTCCTGTTATGGTAGGCTGTTGTTGTATTTATTAGACCCTTTACTTTAAAAAAGTAAAACGGGTCTATTAAGTTTGTCAAAAAAAAAATGTGCGTAACAGGTCGAAGGAAGTCCGGCAGACCCCATAAAGTATATATATTCTTGATCAGTATCAACAGCCGAGTCGATATAGCCATGTCCGTCTGTCCGTCTGTCCGTCTGTCCGTCTGTCCGTCTGTCCGTCTGTGCTGGCGTATGAGCGCCTAGATCTCAGAGACTATAAGAGCTAGGGTCACCAAATTTGGTGACAATACTCCTAAGGGCTGCACAAAGGTCAAGTTTGTTTTAGAATTTTGCCACGCCCCCTTCCGCCTCCGTAAATCGAGAACAAAATTTTCGAAAGCCCATAAATCGAAAAATAATAAAGCTAGAGTCCTGAATTTTGGCACACAGGACGGGTATCCGGGTCCTTACGTATCCTGAAAATTTCATCGTGATCGGATAGTTATCTCGGAAGATATTCAAAAAAATCTTAAAATCCCATATAATGGTCAATTTTAAAACTGGAGCCTTGAATTTTGGCACACTGGACAAACATCGGGATCCTAATGTATCCTGAAAGTTTCATCACGATCGGACAATAAACTCGGGAGTTATTCAAAACCCAATATTACTGAGTGTCGGACCAAAGGAAGAAGAAGAGCATGTTGACGTAACAACGCGCTATGGGGTACTATCTATTAGTGTCACTCTTATTTCCGTTTAGAAGAATAAGTAAAGGGTCTCTCATAGTCGACTTCGACTGTAGCCTTTCCGACTGGTTTTTTTCCTTTTCTTTTTGTATATTTGTGTATTGTTCATTTTCACATTAACACATTTTATTTCCGTATGCACCTCCTCTAAATAGCATTTGGCAAGAGCCCATCGCCAAAGAGGAAGCGCAATGCGGCCCCTCGAGACGCGCCATGAAGAACAAACAACAACAACCACAACAGCAACACTATTAACAACAATAGCACGGCATGTGTTGCGATCGTAATGATGTTTGATCATTTATTTGATCATCATTATGATGCTGTTGAAGTGGTTGGCGGCTGTCGGCTGTCGACTGGCGGCTGGCGCTCTCGAGGTAATTTCGAATTTCGAAATAATTACACGAACGTATGTCAAAGAATTCTGAAATGTAAACAAATCGTTTGTGTATGCACAGTGGGCTGCATTTCTCAAATACTGACTCACAAATATTGAGGGTCAAGATGCCTACAATTCGATGCCATCTACTGATAGACACGATTCAATATTGCCTTATTTGGTCGACCGAAGGTCAAATAATAAGCAATACGAGTATGGTAAATATTTATAAAATTATAAAAATGAATGAAATATGAATATGACTAAGAATTAAAAGCTTTTCTTCATTTAATTGCAGTTTCATTACTTAAAGCGCAATTTTTGTGGTTTGTTTTTATTTCATCGGTGGAAATATGTTTTTGCTTCAATGGCTTTTTTAAATACTAATCAGAATATAATTTATCAATGTTGAATATATATTTTCTAGTTCAAAAATTGTTTTTCTGCTTATGATGGACACCTATCTAACTAAGAACATTTAAATTCTTAATGCTTATCAAATGTAATTAATATTTAAGTCTAATAGAAAAACATTAAATTTAGTTTTTAATAATATTGTGGACAGAAATAATAATAAGAAACATAATATATAACTCTCATATTTTGTGGCATCAATTTAATATTAATTCACTGATAAAACATATTTCATTCATTTCCTATTGAATAAGACATCGGAATGTATAAGTAAAATTCGTTGATATCAAATTTAATCAATATTACTTATACATAACTGTAACAAAATACGCCATTATATTGGCCACATAGCAACAAAGCGGAGTAGAGGAAAGCGGCAGTTAATTTAAGATATTTGCCTACCTTCCAGCCAGACGATAATCTGGCGTTAAGCCGCGTGGCTCCTGTAAATTGCTGTACCCACCTAATTTGAGAGCTGTTGACCCATTAGGGGCGCACAAAGTGCCACCCTCGCTGCCAGCCTAAAATGGCGCCGGCACGCAGCTCAAGCACTTAAATATGCCAGCCTCAACTACCCATCACATACACACACACAAACACACACGGATGAGTGTCCACACATTTATGGCTAAGCCAACAAAGCGTTGACTGTGGTTGACCGCAGGTTGCAGGACTCTCGTGAGGACGACGCATCCTTAGCGTGCCTCAAAATCCGCATTTAAGCTAGCAGTGAAACACCCGAAACAACGAAACTGAACTTAGGCCGTTCGACTAATTAGCATTAAATCGGCTGAAAGCAAGGACAACAACAGGATATGGAAGGAGAGAGCACTTACCTTGCCAAATATGGTGAGTCCGCCATGTTTCATATTGAAGGTCGGCGCGTCCGCTGAACTGGAGTCGGCCCATGGTGTATGGCATGTCGATGTCAGTGTCATATATCGTACACCAATTGCATACAGGGTGCGCAGTACAGCCAACGAACCACCCAATGAATGGCCGCCCTCGACACCGGTTAGAGAGCAGAGTTGTTGGTTCTTGTGCGCCTCAATGATGTCTGAAAGAAAGGGAGCAGAGGCAGAGAAGCGGCAAAGAAGTTAGAGAAGTTGCTGCTCGAGTCGAATTTAAACTTGGCTATGCACATTGTTTTTGGCAACTAAAGCATAAGTAACAATTGTTGTTCTGGTCTGTCATTTGCTTTGCTGCCCCGTTGAGTTCTCTGTTCATTGCGGTCTCAGTCCGTCCGCCCGCCCGTCCGCCCATCCGTCCGTCCGTTTGCCTGTCTATCTGTCAGTTTATCCCCAACATGGTATTTGTGCTGTACTATGCAATATTTACGCTTGTCTTGGCCAGCAGCTTTGATCTCTTTCGTGATATTCTATTTTGTTCTCTTGCCAAGCACTTGTCAAAATACTTGCTTATTGTTCATTGTTTTTGTCTTGTTTTTTCATTTTTTTTTAAGTTTCTTGTTTTGTTTTTAGCTAGCAAGTTGAGCAATGTTTGCATAAAGTTGTTATACAAGTTTAGTTTTTGTTTCTGAAGTTCGCCTGGTTGAACAAATTTCCAATGTCATTCCGAGTGTCGGTCATTAAGAATTTATTTTAACTTCAGTATTTTCTTTTTTTTTTTTAAATTAATTGTTTTATACTTGCAGCACGTTTAATCTAGAGGAAAATTCATCCTAAGTAATACGACGCATTTTCTAACGTCCCTCTACAATTTTCTATTTCGCCAGCCCGCGTCATTTAGCGACTGACGTCAGAAGCATTGTAATTAAACGGAAACTACGCACGATTGAGAATCAAATATGGCAAGTTGTCATCGCTTTATGGTTACAGGATATTATGCAGTATATTCTAGGTCATATAAAATGCAGCCCCCCAGTGACGTCTATGGATGTCAATTATTCGTCACGTAACAATATCTGAGAGTGACTGGTAACAAGCCTTCAATCTACGTAGTTCAGTTGCAGCGATTGGGAATTTTAGTCAATGGTGGGACAATCGTTATGGCACAACTTTACCATATAGAAGAATAATACAAGAAATATATGAAATTCATGATGAACTTGACATTGTAGACCGAATTTGCTATGTAGAAAATATACATTTATCGGAACAATTTTAGGTTTTGTATTCAACAAAACAAGTAATGATCAAAAGTCAAACTTTGTTTATTCGTATGACATTTCGTATGGAAATCGATTAGAATCTAATAGATTTATGAGAGAAAGATGTTTTTGAAAGTATATAGTATAAAGTATCTCAGCAAATACGAGATACCCTGAACACAGTGGTGTCTACGAACGTGAGTTTGCAAGACTCACAAGACATAGACAGTGGTTGTCAATAATGCTTGGCAGCGTTTGCTTGCAGCTACAGTGGCTTCTTAGTAAGTGAGCATGCGTATCTACATCATCTATGTATAAACAAAGAGCAGGTTTTGAGTTTTCTGCACTAATTGGTCTGGAAATAATGGAGTAATAAAAGCATAAGTCATGCAGATTTATTTGAAAATACAAACAAATGGATTTCTATTGCAGATTCGACAAATTTATGGCAGCAGCAGCTAACATACATATAAGTATTTTAACTGAAAAGCAATCAGGTTTTACCTGCAATATATTTTAAACACAACAATGCTCTGTGGCAATTTGAATTCTGATTAATGTAGCTCTTGAATAGTGGCTGTAAAATACCCTGGCATGGGTATGAAGGAAGGAAGGAAGTGCTGCGACATACGCACACACAGAAAACGATTCAATAATTTGTCGCTGCATTCAAATCAAGCATTGTAATAACATTTCAAATGTCACACACAAGGGAAAACGAGTCAATAAATTGCCACAAAGGAAACCAAAGAATGGTGTGGGTGAAGTGGGTAAGTGCGGAAGGAGCTCAGGCTCCGCAGGACCAAGGAACAGGACCCAAACAGGGACTCTCTTGCAAGTTTTCAGGCAATAAGTAAATAAGCTGCGTAAAATCAAAAGGGCGCACTTGTAGAAGCTGATGCCCTGAAGATGTTGTTGTTGGTCTTGCAAATCCTGCAACTCTCGGCAGTCATTGTTATGGAAGCAAGGCAAGCAAATACCTGCCACAAAACCTGCTCGATGTCGTCGTTGCCGTAAAACCCTAAAATATGGAGCAAATAAACAAATATTCTGGCAGGACCTTTAGTGCAGTTTTCTTGCCATTGTTGTTCCTGTAGTTGTTGCTGTTGTTGTTGTCGTTGTGACAGTCGAACGAGAGCAAGTAAAGGCACTAAAATGCGCCACGTGAGCTGAAGCTCAATTTTTGTACCCAGCACCAAGGATAGGTACAGGGACAAGGACTCGATTTCAATACTGGTCCAGCATGTAATTGTCTGTGACTGGGCACAAACGGCGACCATGGCCCAAACGTAATGTATAATATATGGCCCATGTATCGGGTACGATTTGAGGCAATAGAGAATCGAATGCTCCAGCACATTTCAAAATGAAAATCCCCAAACCAAATGCCACTTGACGCAATAAACCAAATGTAGTAGTAGGGCACATACATATAAGATATGGGCTTCTTTATGGCTCGAAACTTGAATACACTTTGCAGATATTGTGCAACAGCGTGAATGTCAATAAAATTGATGCTATTATATGATTTATTCAATTGATACGGGATTGGAGGAATTATCTGGTGAAAGCAGAATTTGCACATAATATCATAGCATTCCTGAGACACATATTTAATACGGGATACATTTTATATATCTGAAGGAATAGGCAAATTTGAGTGAATTACTTTAATGAAGATGATTGATTTGAATTTTGTATAAAGCAAATTAAATTGTGAGTGAATGATTAAATATTTTATAACAACTTAAAAGGAAACCATACTTAATTTAAGGGTTTTAACTCAATTATTATTCATAGTTAACAGTAGTAATGCTTCTATATCAGATTATGCAACTAAACTAAAAGAAATTCTGTCAGCTTATATCAATATTTTCATATTTTCTTCCTTTGAAAGAATTCTCAGGGCCAACAAAGTGACAGTTAATGTAAGCCCAGTGAAAGGGCATTAGAATGTTACTAAAGGGAATGCAATTTTCAGAGATCTCTGTCTCTCTCTCTCTCTCGGCATCTCAGTGTAAATTGAAGTTTACACATTTCCAAGGTAGAAATTGAAAATTGCGAATTGAAAGCATTCGCACATCGACACATCGAATAACACTGGGAAAGAAATGTAAAGTAGCAAAATGCTGGCAAGTGACAGAATTGGCACAAAAGAAAATATACTTCTGGTTAAATCCAGGTTTCAGTTTTTTCTCTCTATCCATCTCTCTATTTATTGTGTTTATGCAACGCGACTGCAGTGCAATGCTCATTTATACATCCTGCCTGTCTGGATGCTTGCCTGCTGTAACTAAGCAGCCAGGATTTAGAAGGACGACTGAGAGAGAACGGGACACGGAACTGGGGACTCGGTGACTGACAGGACGACAGTCAGACCGAAAGACAGAAAGACAGGCAGGACGTGGGACGTCAGTCGTCGCGTTGTGTTTCGGTTCGTTAGCTTTGCATTTTTTACAATCACTTTGGCAGCGCTGAACATCTGGTCTTGAACGGCCGAAGGGACGAAGGGTCGATGGGAGGCGTGGCCACGCCTAGCTGCACTCGCTCAATGGTCACTTGCATTCGCATTTTATTTACACGACATGTGAGCTCAACTACAATTCCAACCAACCGAATTTATTTGCTGTACTTCAAATAAAATGTTGGTTTTTATTTTATGCAACACCAGCTGCAAAATTTCACGTGCCATGCAAGTTAGTCCAATGGTCAAATAGATGGAGAAGAGGGTTTAGTTTTTGGCCAAGTGAGCCAGTTGGGAGTTTAAAATTGTGCTTGCATCTTTGATTTGGTTGTGTTTACGGTGTCTCAAAGGGTTTACTACGAATTGTAGCTGGGTATATTAAGTGCAAATATCAAATCATTTATTGAGTATATGGCAGTGTATTGATGATCAATATGGGAAATGTGTTGAAAGTGGCACAAAGAGTTGGTCAATTATAAGAAAATATTGGAAGATTGATAGATTGATAGATGCTTTGATTAGGACAAATATCGACAGCTTATCTTACAAGATTTTGTTTTAACTAATTTATTTGCTTGTTTCAAAATCACACTAAGACTCCAATTAATTGAATATTTCGTATACGTCTAGTAAACCAATGGGATTTATCTTATGTTTAGCAAATTGACCCAGCTTAAATTCAGTATAGTATTGTTGTTGATTATATTACCCAATCCGAAAATACTCATTTAATATGTTATTATTTTATTTTATTACGTATACGTGATAAAAGTTCGAATAGTTGCATATCGTTTGCATTTGATAAGACGGAAGTTTTTATATTCAAATAATCGTTTCAAGCAATATCCCTCTTTACACATTTCATTCAGTTTGTTCAATATTAGTTTTAGTTTTTCAAAAACGCTCTTGTTTTATGCTTGATTTCTCCTTTGATTTCACAGCAAAAAAATCTAACTGACTTGGCATAGCAATTTGCGTTTATTCAATCTATCAATCAATCGGAGTGTACTTGGATGAACACCTCAATCACCAGCTTACATCAACGAGTATTTTTTCACAATTTACTGCCTTGGCCATACACTTTCCATTCTCAATTAAAGGAGTGTCTGAGTTAAGTAATTAAAAACTGTCTACTTGACTGAAGTTTTTTTCGTATTCCTCCACTGTTTCCCTGTGTGCGTTGCTATGCAAATTGTTCACATTCTGTTTGATTCTCTTACAACTTGAAAAATTGCTGAATTTGCGCATTTTCTTGTTGTTGTTGCTGTTGTTATCAACAACCCTCTCTCAACAGTCAAAACACTCAGCAGTCAACAGTCAACAGTCAACAGTTTACAGTCTAAAGTTTGTTTTTTTTTTGTAGATAAACATATGCGGTTCTTATCGCAAATTGCTATTGCTGCAAGTAAGTGTATTTTTTGGGGCATGCATTTCCTGTGCAGCATTTTGGTGCAAAAACTTCTTCCTGTATATGATTTTTATAGCCGTATGATTTATTGACATTTCCATTTACGGCTGTATAAATGTTTCAACGCAAAATGCCGGAAGTTATTTCTTGTTTGTCGATTTTTCTTGTTTTTTTTTCCCCCCGTTGTGTTTTTCTTTTTAGCGCAGAGGCAAAAATCACAACAAAAATACTAAAAGATTGCCAAGTCGCCAGTCGGCAGCAAATCAAAATGCAAAACGGAAAGCGAAAAGCGAAAACAAGAACAGCAACAACAACAACAACAAGACCAACAATAAGAACAAGTAGAAGGAAACTCAAATGTTCTCCGGGGGACTCGAACATAAGTCAAATCTTGCAACTTGCAGTTCTTGCAACATCAGTTGAGGAGCTAAATATGAACTGGGCCTGCCGCAGTTTTTGTGCCACCTGCTGGTAACTAGGTGAGTGCAGAATATCAAAGGAAATGGCGCAAAAATATGGCACGCGGTAAGCAGTTGCCTCAAGTGCAGGTCTAAGCACTGCAAATGCAACTACAACTGCGGATGCTGCTGCTACTCTTTCGACGTCTACTCCTTATTATTGCTCATACATTTCTCTGCCTTTTTTTTTGGGGTTTCTTATTTTATTTTTTGCCAGTCAAGATACTTTTGAAGAACTCGAAGAACTCGCGAAAAGTTTCCGGCATAGCAGCAAATTGAATGCGTGGGCTGCGAGTTTTTCACATTCCACAGCGATTCGTCGGCTTCTAAACTTTTGGTATGTCTGGCTTATGCGGCGTATGTGTAATATTTTTGGTATTTTCATCTTTTCCACTTACCCTGCGCCGATGTGCAAGTGGTTAGCTGCGGTGAATATCGATCGGTTAGTCTTTTGATCACATCAATCTGTTCCAGCGTCAACTGCACCGCATCACGATGTTGCGCCTCGCATGGCACATAGGCTGCCCAGAACTGAAAGAAGTAATAGAAATAGGGGCAATATTAGATATATATATATATTTATTTAAATATAATATTTTATTTATATTTTCTTTAAAGTTTCCCCTTTATTCAACGAAAAAGTTAAGCACTTTCATAGCAAATTACAGAATCAATAAAATTAGTTAGTTTACACGTCATAAAATGACTTGAAAGTGAACAACCATCATAATAATTTCCACTTTACACTTTTTTATAGTTACACATACGAATTGAACCTGGTATCTTTCTGGCCATGTTAACAATACAATCAAATTGTATACGAACATTGTCGCAGTTATCGTTTATTGCAGCTTTTCGTTATTTGCCTCAAAATTGCATGTGCTCGAATGGAAGTTGAGGGGTGGTGGGGAGTTTCACACAGCGACATTGGCCACCGACTAATGACATGTGGCAACAATGGCAGCAACAATAATGCCAACACAATTTCCAAATACCTTGTGTAAACGTTCGTCTGTGCAACGGTAATAAACGAACTCTCACCAGGCATCTCATCTCCAACCTCGCCAATGGCCATACAATTAACCCGAATTGAGAAAATGCTCATGCATTTCTGTCTCCGATAAACCCGACATACTACAGAACAGAACCCGGAATTGTGCAAAAATAACCAGAGTTGCCACAGGGGCAAATGGGTGTTTCACGGAATATAGAATAAGGTGGTATAAGTCAGTTGTGAGTATATAACTTGTAGATACCCAGTAAGTTTCTGCAAATTATTATAGTATTTGTATTTGAATGATCTTTTCGTATGGACAATGATTGATTTGAATACACCTTCATATCAAGGGCATGCTTTATATTTAGTTCTAATACAATTCAACGATTCAGAAATTTATTATTAACTCATTGTATATTTGATTATAGATATTACAAAAATATTTATATACATTTATAAATATTAAATTTGGGAATATGTAAACTAGAAAAGGGTTTAAGATGGGAAAAATTTATTATATTTAATTGAATTTGAAGTATACCTTGATTGAACCTATACGATGTTTCTATAGACTTGGAGACAGTAGAAAATCTGAAAATATTATACACACTTTCAGATCTTGTGAATAGAAGATATAGCAGAAGTATTTTTCTATTATAATAGCAGCTTGTTCCATTTGCAGATAATCATTTTAAGAGCTTGATTTTGATCGATCATACCCATAATATAGGGGGATTGTAAAACAAAACTAAAAATCAACAATGTGCACCTGCAGCTAAAACATGTGGGATTCGTTCAATGGTTCATGTGGATAAACTTTTGCGCTGTGCACACAAATGGAATTTGCAGTTGGCATTATTATTGTTGCTTTATGGTGGTTATGGAGGGGATAACGAGAATGGTAAGGGCTTGGTGTGTGTTAGGCTTTGGTGCAATGGTGCAAATTTACTAGTTGAGCAATTAAAATTACACAAATTTGAAGCGTTGGCTTGACCTAGGCATACAAAATTCAATTGTAAAACTAACCTGGGAATCTCGAATATTCCCATATTCCCATACTCTAACTTTTCCTTTTTCTCTCTCAGCTTGTGCATAATTGTTTTTGACCACAGCACTGGACTCGCTTATTGAAAAGTTGTACTTCTAACTTGCCAACCTGGCTAACGTAAATTTTCTCTATGAATTACGTCGCTTCAATGTATGCACTTTATCTTAATCATCATCATCGCCATCATTATTACGATTATCATCATTATGATGATGATGATGATGATGATGCTTATGGCAACTGGCAAATGAACATTTGCAGTATTTTGCTTTTAATTTACTGCCTTGAAATACTTTTTGGGGTCTACGTGCTCAGTGAGCTCAACTCTGGATCTCAGACTCGTTTTCAGTTTTAGCTTTGAGTTCTCGGTTCCTCGTTCCGGGATTTTGGCACTCGTCCAGCCTGCTCACGAATTTATATTAAAAATTATTTATTGCATTTGCTGTTTTGGTCCTAGTTCCTTCCTGTTCTTTTTTAATGTTGTTGTTGTTGTTGTTGTTATTTGTGTGCCGAGAAAAAAGCCAAAACTTTTTAATTGCTCTTTTTGTTGTTGCCGTTGCTCTACTTACTGCTGTTGTTGTTGTGTGTTTAGAATTGTTTTTTACATTTTGAATGCTTCCCGTTCAATGGAGACACGTACGTGCTTTTATTTTTCCCTAATGATATAACGTGATCTAATGGCTTGGATTCATTTTACGGCTCCAAAAGTGTCTGTTTATACTTATAAAGGGACAAATACGAGGAGAGTTCATACATAAATGTGCAATTAACAAACAAATTTAAGAAGACAATGGACATTAAGAGGCAGGTAAATGTGTTACGGGTTGGGCAGCTTACCTTAAATATTTTAAAGAATACATATTAAAGGGCTTAACAGTTTATAAGTTTAAAGTCTGGTAAATCAGTTCATCAAACGTTTCGACTTTTAGTTAAATGCATGCTACGGAAAAAGCTGAAGTTATTTTATTTCGATTTGCAAGACTCTTATAAAACAATACAATAGTCTTAAATCGGAAGAAGGAAGGACAATTTTAGTTTAAAGAAATACATAAATACTTATTAAGAATACTATTTCTGTTGCAAGAAGTTTTGTCAATCTTTCAATACCAGTCTCTTCGTTACAATACAATGCAAATTCTCTGCCAACTTGTATCTCTAGATATTTTATTTACAGATACATATTTATATTTGTCAATTATGAAAATACACATCAACTAAATTAATTAATAGTTACTAATTGTTATGAATATTATAATAACACTTAAAAGCTGTCTCTGCCATTGACTAGCATTCAAACTCTTGACACAATTCAGCACTCAATATCGATTGAATCTAAGCCAAAAGCCTTTATTTGAAATTACGGCAATTTGAAGTAAATGTTTTTCTTTGGGTTTTTGTGTTAGCATTGCGATGCCGATAAGCAAAATGCCGACACTTGCACTTTAAGAACAGACAAACAACAATTGAAAGACACACACAAACTGAGACACTGAATGGAATGGAGATGGAGTTAAAGATAGAGACACAGACAGAGAGACAGAGAGAGATATTCAGTTTACTCTTTACAATTTGGTCGCTTTTGTGTGCGTCATTATGACGCGCACTTAACATTTCCTTTTTCCATTTCTCTTTTCACTTTTCTTTTTACTTGTGCCCCTTTTTTTACTGCCGCCTTCAGCTTTGTTGTTTAATTTTTTGCTGTGCACACAAATCCGCTTAAAACATTTTTGTAGGCATTAAAAAGTGGTAGGGATACTGTGGCGAACAGTGTGAGGCGTGAAGATTCCATTGCTTGATTGAAACCGCAGACGGCAACAGGTAACGCGGCGTATGCGCAATATCTCTGAATAGGCTTAGCGTGTGCGTTTGTGTGGTCCTGTGTTTCTGTGTTTGGCATTGTTCTACGCCAACAGCTTATAGCAATTTGGTGCCATTCGCTTTGCATATGCAAGATATTTCGCTAGCGAAAGACAAGTCACCTGTTGCCCAGTTTCAGCTTCGCTTTAGACTGGCGAAATCGCCTTTGTTTAATGTTGGAGTGAGGGTGTGAGCATGTTTTGTATATTTGCTTTTGCGAGAACTTGAAGTGTGTTTAAGCATGGCACTTTGCCATTACACGCCCACCTGCAGCAGCATCAGGTTCGCATGGGGCATTCACCAAAGTGTCGTCAACGTCTCAATGGCAACGCTCGCTGGTGTCCTCTATTGGTGTCCTTGTGCTCCTGCCTTTGTCCTATCAGCAGCATCCGCAGGAGCACCATCATTGTCATCATCATCAGCTTTGTTGGCTCGAAGAATATTAATATTTAAAGTTGTTTGGCTCCGGCAACGAGCACAGCATCAACAAGAAGAACAACAATAAGGAGAGCGACATCGTTGCTCCCCAAGGACAACATTTTGGCTTCAAGTTAATTGTGAATGCTCTGGCAAAATGTTGTTGTGTGCGCGTGATTTGTTGTGAATGGGTTGCACGTGAGATTGTGTGTGTATGTGTGTGTGTGTTTGTGCTTTGTGAGTCGTTGTGTCTTGTGGTTGCGGTGAGTTGATGGCGTTGGCATTTATTAAATGCTGAAACACATAAATGCAGCTGTTGTTTGCGGTCGAAATGGCAAACAGCATGGCAAAGATTTATGTTGAAAACAAATTGTTATAAAATGCCCTCGAAATAGATTTTATATATTCTGTTGGCAACTTCACTACAAAATGTCTGCTCAAGCATTCTCAATTGTCTTAAACTTCTTCATTATTATCGCATTTAAGTTCAATAACGCCACATTGCAGGCAAAAGCCAATTATTTATGCTTTACTTAATTGTCTTGATTTAATTGCTTTAATTTCCAGCTGTGCCACACTTAAAATAAATATCCAAGTAGTTTTCACTTTGTAATTTAATTAATGAAATTTTTCCGATGATTGTTGTTTAAAGTCAACATTTGTGATATGAGTATAAATGCATTTTCCAGATTAAATTTAGCATAAACACTTTTATGAATAGATAGACAAGTCTCAATGAACTCAATTGTAATTTGAAGTACCTACCCTATTTTAGCCCAATTTCTATTTAAATTCCGCTCTTCAAATTTCAATATTATTTAGCTGAATTAAAATGAGAAAACTAAATTCTCTTTTAGTTGTAATACATAACATTTGCTTTTCACTTTGAATACTCGAAGTTAACCAATTTAAATAGAAATGGAAATGTACAAACAATAATATCAAATATATGAAATTGATATGTATGTAATGTCTGCAATTATTGAATTATATTTTATTGAAATTCATCTTTGAAAGCAAATCGTATAATTTACTAAAATGGAAATGTATTGCACTTTCTGCTAAAGAAAATTCTATAAACTGTTGCTGGCCAAATATTTGAGGCGTTCATTTTCGACTAAAATGAGTAAAGCTGGCCAAAATCATTAAACCCTGTCGAAAGAGCAGAAGGACCGCAGAAATTAAAAAAGTGTGTTTTAACTACTGCAGACTGCTGTCTATCTTGGCTTGGGCTTCCGTTTTGAGTGTTGTCTAACCAACACTAAATACTTTTTAAAAGTAAATATAAATTTCCAGCCAACAAGATAAGCGCCGTCCAATTGCCCAGTCTGGGCCAGGCCAGGCCAAGCCAAAAACCACCAACAACGAGCTGCAACCACTTTTAAAATCCCTTCGCCACATGCATACTTAATGCGGCATTGCATTGGGGCATGTGTCCTGGCCCAGATAACAACACGAAATGGCGGCCAGGCAGCGCAGTTCGTTGCGGGTACATCCGCCTCCGCCTCGACCACCACCTTTTCCTTCTCCTTCTCCATCTCCATCTCCGTTGCCGCCTGGCAGAAAATGAGTATGTGTGAGCTTTCTATTAGGCTTGCAGTCAGGAGCCGAAAACGAGCAGCAACCAGAGTGCAGTCATCCACGCAGGCGGACAACCGTAACATGACGTTTCCGTGTCCGTGTCCGTGTCCTGGCACAGGAGTTGCCACTGCAACTGCCACTGCCAACAGTTAAAGCTAACTTTTCGTCTGGTCTGATTTTTCAACATTGTCGTTGTTATTGTTGTTACCTAGCAACAACAATGTGGATGTTTTTTCATCTACCTTCAACATTTTTTCTAAGCTTCGCAAAAAGAGGCGCCAAAGGCAGTTCCTTAGTCTCCAGCTGATCCCTTGAAATTCTGCTGCTGTTGTTACTTGGGCGCTAAAAAGATTGCAACTGTTGCCGGGCTACAAGCTTTTGAGTACTTTATGGCCTAAACGTGATTTTCAGCTTGTCTATTAAACATTTTGCCGGCGTTCTCGTTTTTGTCGTTCCTTGCAGCTTTTGGACTAAGCTTCTCTATGCGCCTCATCCTCGACATGCAGTTGCTGCACGTTTGGCATTTGGGCAACAATTGTTGAAACATGTTGTCATCCAGTTAGTTAGTTTGCCAGTTGATATTTGCCATTGTTTTTGTTGTTGCTTCCAACAGTTATTGAGATTAGTTTTTCGACAGGAATTAAGTGTGAATTGTTGCAGTTAGTAAAGCGATTCAAACTTTCAAACAAATGTTATGTGCTCTGCAATTTAGAGTGCCAAATTTAAATAACAAAGAAAAGAAAGAATGAAATGAACAATACATAATACATACATTTATACCCATGTTTCCTCATCATTTTGCTATTCATTTAATAATTGTTTGCAAGTAATCATAACGTATTTATTTATATAATATAGAGAAACTCTTTACGAAATCAAAATAAATTTCAAATTAATTATATTAAATTTGTTTTTAGCTGGTTTATTAATTATAAGTATATTAATTTCCATCACTCAAACTTAACAATTTTTAAACTAATTACATGTTTAAGTTTTAGTCTTCTAACACCCAATGCATCACCACATCTATTAAGTATCCGGAAAAATACCTGCTTAATTGCAAAAACTTAAGGAACGTGCCTTTTTGGCAAATGAAAAGCGCAAGTAAAACGCGCGGAGAGTTCATAAATCAACGCGAAATAAACACTTTTAGCCAAAAACCACTTCAATATATCAAAGTGTGCAGCCAATTCTGCAATGTTCCACCCACATTCCCCACGTTCCATCCATTTGAGAACCACAAGGACGATTTTTCACGTTGGCAAACAAAGTAAGTAACGGCGAAAGACGACTGCCTTTTTGGCTCAGAAACCATTGCAGAGAGAGGCTTTAAGCATAATGAAAATTAACTTTTCCAATGCATTTCCGCACGCGTTGCTCGTAGCACGTGAAACATGCCCATGACTGTTGCAGTTTTAGCATTCGTTCACGCGATTTCTCGGTTTCCTCGTCGCTTGCCATAAATTTGATGTTGGGAAACACTTTTTTTGTTTTGCTTGTCGCACAGTTAACAGGTAATTGCAGTTTGCGGTGCAATATTGCAAAACTTGGAAACGGCAATAAACGTGAAAGGTCACAAACTTCGAATAAGTCAGAAAGCTGTGGTAGTTCGACTTTTGACGAGTGATATACTCTGTAATCTCTACAGCTCTACACCATGAAATGTAATTGAGCTTTAAACAAAATGAATGCTAAACAAAACCGATAAAATCGGTTGATGAAATAAAAGAGATATCACTGTAAAGTGGATGACAGCCTAATACAATTAGATTTGAATGCAAAAAACATAATATGCAACAATTCATATTAAAAGTTCCATAAATCACAAAGGATACAGAAAATTATCTACATCTTTGGCAACATATACAAGAAAGTATGTTTATTTTCAGCAGATTATGAATTGTATTTGTGAAATTTGCAACTTACTTTATTGTGTTATCTCCTACAAGTGAATATACCCCTGTTGTCTACCTGTTAGGGGGTATAATTATGCTGCACTCAATTTAATTACGTTGGCAAATGGCGTGACTTTGGGTCGTTCAGTGGCTTTTATGGCGCTAAAAGTCGATGCTTATTAAAACTTAACACTTTCCGACTCGTGCCACGCCTTCGGCAACATCGACTTGTTTTAGTTAACTGCTCCCTATGCTCATACTACTTATACTTATTGGAATATTGAAGTTGTCGGAGTGGAAACTTCTACATTTTCATGTTCGATGAGTGGCGCAACAACTTACGAGTATTGCAGGCTGTTCACGTTGAGGGAGAGATGAGAATGGAAGGAAAGGGCTTCAGCTAATTGAACTTATTGACGATGGCGGCAAATGTTGCCAAAGGCATTTCCAACTACTTCTGGTTTCAGCTTGCATTTTCTTAATGCACACACACACACAAACACACTTGTTAGCAAATGATTCCGAAAGAGGTGTTAATTGATGTAAAGTGTGAGTAGAAGGGGGCGATGGCTGTAGCCTAAGTTAAGCAAGTTCTCATGTTTCTGCCTCGAGAAAGGAATTAAAAACTCGCCATCTCGAAAGAAAAAAAATATATAATTTTAATTGATTTGCATTATTTCATCAAATTAATTAAATACTTCATTTTCAGTATGAGAAAATATTTCTTAAGTGTTGTTATAATTTTGAGTCAAGACTTTTCAAAATATATAACCAGTCGGAAAGGCTACAGTCGAAGTCGACTATGAGAGACCCTTTACTTATTCTTCTAAACGGAAATAAGAGTGACACTAATAGATAGTACCCCATAACGCGTTGTAACGTCAATATGCTCTTCTTCTTCCTTTGGTCCGACACTCAGTAATATTGGGTTTTGAATAACTCCCGAGTTTATTGTCCGATCGTGATGAAACTTTCAGGATACATTAGGACCCCGATGCTTGTCCAGTGTGCCAAAATTCAAGGCTCCAGTTTTAAAATTGACCATTATATGGGATTTTAAGATTTTTTTGAATATCTTCCGAGATAACCATCCGATCACGATGAAATTTTCAGGATACGTTAGGACCCGGATACCCGTCCTGTGTGCCAAAATTCAGGACTCTAGCCTTAATATTTTTCGTTTTATGGGATTTCAAAAATTTTGTTCTCGATTTACGGGGCGTGTCAAAATTTTAAGATAAACTTGATCTGCTTAGCCCATAGACGAATCACCATACCAAATTTGGTGACTCTAGCTCTTATAGTCTCTGAGATCTAGGTGTTCATACAGACAGACGGACAGACGGACAGACGGACATGGCTATATCGACTCGGCTGGTGATGCTGATCAAGAATATATATACTTTATGGGGTCTGCCGGACTTCCTTCGACCTGTTACGCACATTTTGACAAACTTAATAGACCCTTTTTTACTTTTTTTTCAAAAAGTAAAGGGTCTAATAAAAACATTTTCAGCCTAATTCGACTACAAGGCCAAATTCGACAAAAATTAGCACTTAAGTCCTGCGATTATGGCATTAATATCAAGTACTTAATAAGCCATTAAAAGATGGAGAAAAAATGCTGCTAAAATCGAGCTAAAAGAATCAATGATGACCAATTAGCAGAAACGTTCTAAAGAGCTTCCAAGAGCGTGTTGCATGGCAAAAATAATTAACGCATCAGTAGCATGAGCTGAAGCAGGAGCCAGAAGCAAACGTTTCTTCCAGGTCAACGTAGGGCTTCATGGGAGGGCCATAATTAATTTTTTCATTTTTTCCTTGCCTCCTTTAGAGAACCTGAAGCTGACCAGCAGCTGGCAGAAAGATGAGCAAAGTCAGCAGCACAAAGGTTGTCCAGACAACGGGCTAAGAAGCAGTGTGATGACAGAAAACGAATTTAAAGTGAGCACAAAAATTATATACTTTTCCCTCAACTATTGTTAACAATACGATAAAGTTTAAGAAGATGAGAATGCTAATTATTTATAGCTTGATAAACTTATAGAAATTTCATCTTTTAGTTGTCTATTCTACTACTTCAATTACTTGCTTGCAGCTTAACAGCAAACTGTTGATACCCACTGTTCTTGGCTGCTAATTAACGGTTAAAAAGCGAGCAACAATAATTATCAAAGAGGAGGCGGGGAAAGCACTTACCTGTGCTGATATGCGTCCCTTCTTCAGTCGCGTGAGATCCGTGTGACTCCATTGGCTGCGAGCCCAGGGCGCAACGTTGCGCAAATCCTCATCAAAGCTGGAAAAAATTGGTAACAGGGAGAAAAAGAAAAGTTCACATTAAATATTAATTGCATTTGCGAATGTTGTAAACATTTGCGAAACAGCTGCTGAAAAGATGCTCACTTGAAGTCATTGAGTTTATTATGCAGGAACTTGCGTATATTCCAAGGTAAATCGTTATGCCCGTCGATTAAAGGCACTTGATCCAAAAGCTGCACAGCAACGCGTAGGCGCTCCTCAAATGGTGCACCTATTAAGGAAAGATAGAAGGAGAAAGGAGAGGAAGTCATAAAACTGAGTTAGCAACAGCTACTAACTAACTTAGATGCATTAACACGACACAAAGACACGTCGATAGACATTTTGAGCTTTGGCTACGTGTCGTATGCGTTATGGTAATTGATTTATTGTCTATGGCTAACTGGTTAAGAGCTAAACTGAAGCTACTCACTTGCTGCAACACGTAGAGCTAGAGGCACAGCAACACTGGCAGCGCCAATTATCAAGAGTATTGAGCTCACTGCCAGCCAATGCTTGGCTGCATCGAAGCCTTTCCACGTTACGTATACGTATACGTAGCGTACGTCAAGGCAAGTAGCAGACGGGGCAGCAATAGCATCAGCATTCATGATGTCCAGGAGCATCGATTGTTGTTGTTGTCGTCGTCGTCGTCGTCATCGTTGTTGTTGTTGTTGTTATTATTGGCAGTTCAATGCCAAGTCGTTTGTTGTGCAGGCAACAGGAGGCAAACGTCATCATCGACGTCGGTTGTCGGTTGTCGATTGTTGTTTGGTTGTTTTGTGTTGCATTTTGTGTGTGTGCAAATTGCCGTGACAGTGGCATTGATTACAGCAGCAGCAACAAACACAGTAAGGAGCATTAAAGAAACGTATAATAAGAGAATATGGTTAGTTAAACGCTTCAAATTGAATTGCTTAGTTGGTTTTAAGTACAAGTACTTATCAAAAGGAAAAGAAAAGTGGAGCATGAAATGTGTGCAGTGAATAAACAGAATTCACCATGTTCAATTGCAAATCTCATTATACGAATTTCGTACTCGTATCAATTCTAATTGCAAACCAAATTTGATTATGCAACTGAACTGTTTTGATAGGGTGGCAAATAAGTCAAGTGAGCCGAAAAACTAGCTGGAATGTTAAGCAATCCGTCTGATTACAGAGTTCGACAATCGACTGATTTCCTCTGTCTCTCTCTATCTCGAACTCAAAGTGAATTACCTTTAAGCAAGTTGCAAATGAATAGCATGTGCAACGCTTCTGGCAACCAAATGCTGCTGTAACTAAGGCGAGTTGAGCCGAGTTGCGGGCAGGCATCAGCGATTTGCATAAATTTAACATGAGAGGACAACGTCCGCCACGCAGTTTTTGGCGGAGCATGCTAACGAACTGCAGTTGCCCAGAGACTGATGCATGAGCTCCCTGCCCGTCCCTCTCTGCCACATGCCGCGCAGTTGAACGTGATGAGCACGTTGAAGTCAGACGGGCATTGGCGTCGTTTAACATTAAGCGGCCATGTTAGTACATGGGGCGCAATCAAATGGCTAACGACTAAATAGAATTGTGCCCATGGGGGTTGCCAACAGTTACCGTGAGTTGGTTGCCCGGGCAAGTGCAATGTCAGGTAAGCAGAAAACCAGGGTTGCAGCACTTGTATAGCACTTTTGACCTTTGATTAATGGAAGTCTATTGGGAGAGCCAGTCAGATTATCAAAATTTCCAAGATTGCAGTTTTGCAAAAATTTCAGGAATATTTCTTATATTTAAATTACTATCTGCATAATCAAGCATTTATTCAAAAGCCTCAATCTTGGGTATGGTCTCGATTTTTTAATAGCCGTATTCCTAACTTTGGTTTAGATGCTTTAGAACTTTAATTATCGTAGTCCATATTTGAGTTAAGCAAAAATTACAGAGCAGTTGAATAGGTTAATATTACGAATTTATTCAAAACTGATATTCTAAGTTTGTTAAAAGTATATTTTGAATAATAGGAATTTCTTCATTTGTAAAATGCATATAAATTTCTTATTTTCAATTTAACATCTTCATTAATTATTAGGAAAGTTTGCGTAAACTAAAAATATATTAATAAAATTAAATTTAAAACTTCAAACATTGATTTACTTAAACAGTTATATTCGCAATATATTAAATAATTGTACTAAAACTATATATAAAATATATTAATTTTAATACAAAATGAAGTAACATATTATAAAATTTATATATAAAAATTGCAAATGAAATAATAGTTTAAAATAAAGGGTTATTAAGCGAATTAAAAAATGTAAAGTAAATGGAAGTGTACAGATAAAATAAAATACAGTTTTAAATATATTAAAATAAAAAGTATTTTAACAACAACTTTTCTACATAAATCGATTAACAAAGAAACTGTTATTGCAAATAGTTCATAAACAATTTGTCAAGCATTTTGCAGCCCTTGTGAACTTACGGAATGAATTTGTGCCCGAACTGGACGAACCGCGACTTGGGCACTGTCGATGCTTCCATGGCATGATGCTCGTGACGCTCGAGTGCAGCTGATGATGTTTCTGCGGTGTGGCAGGAATGGCGCCACCTGGCCCAGCACTGGCATGATGCAGCAACGAGTGTGCCACATCGTGCGCATGATAATGATGTGAATGCGAATGTGGATGTGAATGTGACTGGGATTGGGCATGAGGGTGGGACAATGTTTGCGACTCGCGCTCTTTGAGGATGCCGCTGCTGTTGGCGCTGTCGAATGAATTCATGGTGAAACTGGATGAGGCAAGCGCCGATGATTGCTGCATTTTCTGATACGGCACGCGGCAACCGCCGCCATCAATATCAACCAAATTGCCAAAACTACGACTATTCATCGGCAGTGTCCAGTCCATGCTGTTCGTGTGAAAGATGTGCGCCGGTTGCCCCAACTGTTGCAACACCCCAAGACTCTGCTTTGAGTCCCTTTGCGTCTGTTGTTGCTCCTGTTGCTGCGGCAGCGGCTGCTGCTGATTGCTGGGAAAATTGAGCAGCGATTGGGAGAAGCAGCGACAACGTTGCTGCTGGAAGTGAGCCAATTGCTGCTGTTGATGCTGCTTCTGCAGGTAGCGACTATAGTGTGCCAGGTGACGTGCATAGTCGCTGCTCGGCCCGATGGTATTGTATTTGCTTGGCACGGGAACAACAGTTGCTGGCGTCACAGTTGCTGTTGTTGTTGGCACAAAACACAAGCTGGGATCTGATTTTTGTGAGTGAGGCGTAAATATGTTATCCTCCTCGTGTGCGGCAAAGGGCGGGGATGGTTTATGCTTATGTTGTGGCTTAGTGGGGGCGTGGCCAGTCGCCTGGCAAAGATCCGGCTTGACATTGTTGCTGCTGCTGTTGGTGCACTTCAGCAACGTTGCAGCACATTCATCCAACGCTGTTTTGGTGCAATCCTCAAGTAGATCGCTGCTGCACAATTGCGCCATTCCCATGCCCAAATTATTAGTGTTGTTGTTGTTGCTGCCACTTGGCAATTGTTGTTGCTGCAGCTGCTGCAGCAATCGCAGGCTGCGCATGCTGCCGTTGCGCTTGAGGGATGGCGGCGGCGGCACTGGGGGTATGACATCCACATCCGACAAGCTGGGCGTGTCACTCTGCAAGTAGAAGAAGAAGAAGAAGAGGCAGTGCCAGCGGCATAAGAACAAATTGATAACTTGCAGCTGTTGCAAAAGGGGAGACAGTATTAAATCAATCGACATGAGCAACTTCCGGCAGCGAGAGAAGAGAGATAAAGTGTATGCCTTTAATTTTACTAAGATTTAAATATTGTAAGCTATTCTAAAAGATTTCATATGTTAATTAGAGAGAAATATTTCTGACTCTATAAAGTATACTTCAATAGTATAAACAAACACACGTATATGTCTGTCCATTGGAATACATATACTCATGCATATAACTTGCCATTTGTCTGCACAAAAAATTTAATTTCGATCCGATAATAAACACAGAAGTTGGGGTAGCTTAGGACTTTCCAGGGTATTCCGGTGACAATCATTCTCGGTCATTTTTCATGTCAGAAGCATCACTTTACCATTATTTTCCCAACTTATTAAATATCGCTCTATTTAATTTGAGGATATTTCACAATTTACTTTGAGTAATATTCAATCTATATTGCCGACCCGCCCCCGCAAAAAGTATGTTATCCATTTGCAAATTGGTGAAAGAGTATAGGAAGAGATTTACAGAGCAACACATGCATTTTTAGCTGGCCTTCGGCAACATGAAATTTAATTATGCCATAGACACAAAGCACACACATTCATACATACACTTTAACATAGACAGAGGGCATACAAGACGTGCGAAAAGGGCAAGAAAAAGGTTTATCCCTGGCCAGAACTCAGTTCACAGGTTCTCCCGGTTGTCCCGTTGTCCGGATTGTTCGGTTTGTCCGGTTTGACCAGTTGCCCAGCTTCCAGTTAGCCATCTAAGTGCGCAGTGCGTTGTTGGCATCCTAATTGAATTTGCTACGGTCAGGCAACGTAATAATCATCATCATCATCATCAGGCATCATCATAAACTTCATCAAGCTCAGACCGATGAACGGACGGTCGCCCCGGGGATTTGAAATTGAATTCAGTTACGGGAAATACATTTGCATTGATTTGCTTTTTATTTTTATGCGTCTGGCCGAAAACGAAACGCATTGACATTAATAAAAATTTCCTTTGAATTTTGATTGCTTTATGTTGTCCCTTCTCTTTCTGTCTCTTTCGATCTGATACTCTCTCTCTCTCTCTCTCTCTCTATCCTACCCCGGTACACCTTGTTTTCCCCTATGCATAGCTTATTATTGTTGTCGCCCGCCTTGTCCCGTGTCCTTGCTGATTATTTTTATTATTTACTTAGTCTTGTTCTGGGCCCCGTAACAAGGCCGGGCATGTCCTGTCGTGTCCGCTGCCTAAGTGGAAATTGAAAATTTTCATATTTTCATACTTTCATTACACGGCGATGGTAATTTTCTTCGCCTGTCACAGGCTAAACTTCCATAATTTATGCAAATATTTTGCGGTGGCGTCTGCCCTCCTCCCATAACTTTTTCTACAGCCTGGCCAATTCGTTTTCGACACAGATTTAATAAGGTCAGGCTTATAACCCTCCCCTCACCGTCCTGAGCTTCCCTGGTTAATTAAATCGATGAAGGTTTTGTGTATTCCATATGCTTATAACTAACAATTTAATGTTAGTCTCAATAGTTGCAATTTAGTATACAACTAATCACAATTTTAACATCAAGCTGAACTATTAATTAACAGCTTCTAATATATATTAATGTTCTATACCAGTGTCCAGGCTCAACTCAGCGATCTATTAAAATTTAAGTTCTATAGTTAATTTTAAATTTAGTATTCATTTAATATATATATATATACTAATGCACATATATTCTATTAAGCTACACTGAAAATTTAATAATCTAATAATTCAAGAATTTATTTTTAATATTCTGCTGGCGCCATCTGGTGCTCGTTACTAAAAATCCGATTCCTGAGTATGAATGATCTTAGATATAAAAGTGTTATCTTAGGGCTGGGCACAGGATAGTATCTTGTAGTTCTGCCCCCTTTACTAGTGAGTTTTTACTTGCTTCTTATAGCTCTGTCGTGTTCTTTATAATTCTCGCATCTTTTCTCGTTTTTATCCCCTGATACCGACGACAGGAACTTTTCCAAGTATTCACTAATTAAAGGCAGGCGGCAAAAGGTCCCAGGAATCATAAATACACTTGTTTATGCACTTTGAACTCTTTTACCGCTGCACTCTTACCCTTTGTATCTCTCACTCTCTGATTCTTACGTCTCGTATGCATGTTTTAAGTAGGATCCATTCTTGCATATGCATTTGCATAACTCCCACGGGCTGTTAGTTAACTGCGCCCCAAAGTATGCAACATAACGCCACAACGTATGCAACAGTATGCTGTATATACATATATGTGTATATGCTTATTTGGCGTTTATGCCACAAATTGGACGCCATGTTTATGAGCTGCGGGGCGACTAATGGCGGCAAAGAGATGGGGACGGGGGAGTGACAGCGGGACGCGGTAACCGCAGGACGTGGCTAACCGAAGCTAGCTGCGTTTTTGAGCATTAAATTGCTTGATATATTGTTGGCACACTCTTATAGCATACATAAATATGCAAGTATCATATACCCTACATATTTATTTTCTTCTTTTTTTTTTTTGTTAACAAATCTCTCGCGACTTTTAGCTTAGCTTTCGCATTTTCCAGTTTTTAGTTTTTTCATTTTTGCATGCAGTTTTCCCTCTTTTGAATTATGCGCGTCTTTGTCTCTGGCATTAAATTTCATAATGCACATTTTATAATAATTTTTCGTCTACTTTGCTGCAATTTTGTGCAATCTTTTACCATAATTTATATAAGTATCTGTGTGTGTGTGTGTGAGCATTCATCTCTCCCATTTTTTTTCAACTTTCTTGCTACAGTTAACGATATTTTTGCAGCTCAGCGTTTCAAATATGCTTACAGTGGCGTCCATGTGAGTGTGAATGCGTATGTGTGTGACTGTGTGTGTGGATGTGTGTGTGCGTGTAATGTTGAGTTATGGCAGTTTTGTAGTTTGCGCAAAACTTTTTACGCTCGTCTTTCGAAGCTGTTGCTCTGAGTTCCTCTGAGTTCCTCTGAGTTCCTCTTAGCTTCTCTCACTTCCCCTTATTTCCTCTGAAGTTCCCTTTGGAGTGGTTTCGGGTTCCTTTTCATTTTTTTTTGATTGTACAGGCTGCTTTGCTTGGGTATTTAGTTAAATGTTCGTAAAATTGAGTGTTGGTTATATTTTACTTGAAGTTTTTTCTCCTCCGTCCGCTGCTCCGCTGCGCTCATCAGTATTGGCTTTAATCGATTTACCAAAAGCAATAAGCAAAAACTTTTATAAATGCTCAAGTTTGTTTCACTTATATTTAATTTAATTTTTTTATTTCATTTTACTTTGGTTATTTTTGTTGTTAGTGGAGCAACTATCTCTGACAGAGTCGTAATTATCCCAGAGCCTAGCTTTACGACTTTATCAATGGCCATTTGGTTGGGCTGAAGTTGTAATTATTTTAGAGAAAACTTTGTTTAGGACACGCTCATAAGTAGGCAATAACAAATTTAATTGAGTGTTAAAACTACAAAAGTTACGCAAACGCCATGTGGGTCAAGTGAAAGTTGTTGAAATTTTATTCGGAGGCGATTGTAGATTTGTAAAGTTGAATTTTAATGACAGTTATACAAAAGGTAAAGTTTTGAGTACTTTCTTGTGGCGTATAATTCTTAAAAATATTTTAATGTTCTTTATCAATTTGTTTATATTAATAAATATTTTAGTTCTTTCCAGTAAAACATACTTAATTTTTTTACTTTAACTACGCTTTAATTACTGGCTTTATCTCTTACGCATGGATCTCTGGTAGTTTTTCATCGGTTTGACTCTTTACTCAGTGTTAGTTGACTCAACTGTCACATAAATTGAGCATACGTCACGTGGCCCGACGTCGGCAACAAGCAGTTGATGAATTTAAAGCCCAGGCTTGCAGTCAGCTTGAAACAACTAAATGGCGCTAAATGCGATGCATGGCGTAAATAAAAAGCTAAACGACCCTACTAAATAACGAGTATATTTGCCATTTCTAGAGCCTGAGTCTATACAACATCCGCTTGGAAAAGCGCCCACGCATGCAACCAAATTGTAGCCACAGTTGCAACAACTCGAAACTGGAGCAGCATCTGATGTTGTTGCACACACATATAAAGTCCCTTCCTCTTCCCCTCCAGCGCAAACGCATACATCAAATGTGTCAAAGAGATTTGTTATGCATGACAGAGGACTCTGGGTCGGGACTGGGCAAATAAGTAAAGAGGGACAGAGATAGAAGGGGGAAGAGATAAAGAGATAATGTGAACATGAAGGTGATGTGGAGGCCATTTGTTCGTAATTGAAGTTCCGTTTTGAGCTGCGTGCTAATTGTGACAAATGGTTGCCAACTTAAGGGATTCTTGAAAAATTGAAAGCTGCGCCCTGATATTGAGGCCACGCTTCAAGGCCAACTTATTGTCAGCTGACAAGCAATGGTATCTTAATTTAAAAAGAAGCTTAAAAACCTATTTAAAATAGAAAGACCTTTGCTTTGGTGCATTTTGTAATGCTTTATTTAACCGAAGCATATCCAAACTTCTTCAAAAATTATTTGATGGTGTTGGTATGCGAAATGTAAGCCGCTATCTACCTGAAATGGGGGCTAGTATTCCTAAACAGACGTCGTCTCCCAGAGAGTCTAAATGCCTAGATAAGGTTGGTTTTCTTCAAGACTGTTAAGAATTCGTCGCGGCTTACTTCACCATCGCCATCCAGATCGGCCTCATCGATCATTTCCTGCAACTCCTCATCGGTGAGAGTCTCACCCAGCTCGTGGGCCACACGCTTCAGGTTGTCGAATGAAATGCGCCCAGTGCTGTCATCGTCGAAGAACGAGAACGCCTTCATCATATCCTGTTTTGTATCCTTTTCGGCCATTTTTAGACGCATCAAGATCAGGAAATCATTGAACGCAATGCGTCCCGTCTTATCCTTATCGATTTCATCCATCATATTCTTAATTTCCTCCTTGTTCGGCTCAAAGCCCAAGGCACGAATTGCCACTCGCAGTTCCTTGACCTCAATGAAGCCGGTGCATTCCGTATCGAACAGATCAAAGGCTTTCTTAATGTCAATCTTCTGCTCTAGCGATAGGTCAAAGGTCGGCAATAGCCGCTTGTTTTTCAGCTTACGATTTTTTATCACAGAACCCGAGCTGAGTGTCGCCGATGAGACGGCTCTGCTCAAATTGCCCGAATCCATCCTTTGTCCTTTTCCCTATAATGTTGTTGTGTTCACGAAACAAGATGGAAATAAACGATAATAAACAAATCCCTTATGTGTTATTATATGTCGCTTTTCCTGCTGCTTCTTAATTCTGTTTTCTTTTTTTATATATTTTCTTTTTTTTCGGTATGTAATTGGGAAAAATGTATTTTGAAATGTGTAGTTGTTTACACTCCTTACAATTGGAGACTGAACTTAAAACTGTATTTATATTGAACTGTTAAAATTTAAAACAAAACATTGAGCGTGGCTTGCTTTGATTCAACAGGTTTTAGTTGAATTCTGAAATTTTATACTGTCGATAATAGCTGAAATGGACTTTATTTGTATGATTTAACTGGTAATTATTTGGTTTATATTTACTTAATCTTTATGATGATCGAATAAAGTTGAGCTATAAATAATGCAATATTTTCTAGTTAAAATTAGAATTGCTTACTTTAATATATATAAAATAAATCTAAAGAAAATTGGGAAAGAATTTGTCTAGAAATTTGCTGTAGTAAACTTAATTATTCTGCTGTTTACTGTCTGTCTTAAAAATTTCATCACGATTGAATAATAAACAAGAAACTGTCTAGCGTCAGGTGTTTGTTTTTAATATGTTTTTACTTGTTTTTCCACTTGTTATGACACTTGCATGAAGGTCAAAGGAAAGCTTAAGCTGAACTAATTAAAGCAATAAACATGTCTAATAAAATGTCGGCCCCTCGCCATAGACTCATTCCAGTTATTATTATTAGATAAGCTTAACTTAAGCAAATCTCTTTAATTTTTATATTATTTACATTTACTTCATTAAATTAATTCTCTGAAACATGTTAAATTTATCGAAAAAATGTGTTGGAAACTGTCAATGAATATTTAAGAATGTGGCAAGAATTCAGAGTATCAAAGGTGGAACTAAAGCAGAGGAACTTAGACAGACACCAATCTGGCACGGTGGCAAGGTGGCAGAGTGGCAGGCGGCAAATTTCAGGTGCCATGTGGCAGATGCCGTGGCGTCAGTCAAAGCTTTGTTGCTACTGCTACGTGCCGCGAATTGTTTGCCTATCAAATTTGCCTGCAACAGGCCAAAACAAATGTTGCTGCCCCGCCACATAGCTCGAAATGCGTGGCACGTGCCCCACCCAGGTGGTAGGGGGCAGCGAAAAAGAGAGGAGCGAGCTATAGCTCATGGATGCTGCTCATGATTCCAATTACATAAACATAAGCTTTCGTGCTCAACTCACCTGCAGCTCACCGCCCAGAGAAGTCAGTGATAATTTACGATTACGTTCGCGCTCCAGTCTCATGAGTATCTGTGCATTCTGCTCACAGGTGTATGTGTGCGTCTTGCGGCGCCTCTCCAAGCTGTATTCGTAAAGTGGACGCGCTGCATCCGGTTGCAGTTGCGCCTCATCTCCAGCATCGCAGCTGCAGAGCGATTGATTGCTGCGTCCCTTGGCGCGCTTCAATGAACCGCGATGCGATGTCGAGAAAGACGCCGAGGAGCAACTGTTGGTCACGCCACGTTCACTCACATAGTCCGAGAAGGTGACCACATTATGATTGCTGCTGTTGTTGCTGATGATGATGCTGCCATCATATGCGGTTGCTGGCCGCAATGCAGGTCCAACAGGTGCAACGCCAGCTTTTCGCTTCGATGGAGAGACATAATAAATGTCATGCTCATCAAACTCGACGCTGTTGAGTCTCTGGGCTCCAGTCGAACCCAATCCCAGTGCTGTGGTTGCTGTCGCTGTGCTGCTGCTGGTGCTGGCAGCGCTGTTGCCGCCGCTGCTCAAGTTGCAACCATGATCCGTCAGCGAGTGAAGCAACAATGGATGTGCCTGTCGATCGCGCAGAGAATGTTGCTTGTGGAGACGCGGCGTGGATTGAATTGAATCATGGCCATTGGTTCGACGCAGTTCCGTCATCTTGTCGCTCGAGATATTGCAGCTCTTTGGGGTTATAGCTCTGACTATGGTTCTCTTCTAGCGGGGCGTCATCTCGGAGCTTATTGTCATCCCTTGGCGGGCTCATGTAATATTCATGGCTGCCACTGAAGCTGCTGGCATTAGCATAACACTTTGCTACTATATGTTTAGTATAGATATATATTTTTAATTTTAAATGTGCCTCGTCGCTTTTGGTTGCCAGCAGGCTAAGCCGGCTAACGATTTCCTTATGTCAATATAGCAAATTCGCAATCCGCTTTACTGACTGTTTTTCGACTAACTGTTTCGATTGTTTTGTTGCGGCACAGTCAAGTGCTTCGGCTTCCAATCCTGAGCCAGCACCAGTTCTCGCCCAAATGTTGCTGCTGACAAGAATGTGTTGCCGTCTCATTGGCAGCCGCTTAGCAATTCGATTTGCTTCTTTACCATTTTCCTCTTTCTTTCACTTTTTTTTCGCCTGTTTGCTCTGGTAATAGAGTCGGCTTTTCTCGCTGGCTGCTGTCCTTAATAACTGCAAAAGAGAGATGTGACAGAGATTGAGAATGCGTTAGAAGTGAGTGCCAAAAATTGTGTTCTTTTTGGATTTTCATTGTGTGCTTTATGGCCGTACAAACAGGATAAGTATACAAGTGTGCAAAGTCTCGTTGTGTGTATGCCGCTTAATTGGTTTTGGGTTTCTTCTAATCCGTTAATGTGCACCGAATTCAATTTTTAACTTTGTGTGCAAAATATGGTCGAAGGGGAAAATTAATTTAGCCGTAAGATTGTAAAGAAAAATCTTACATCGTTTTGTGCGAATTTTAATTAAATTAGAATTTTTCCCAAACTTGCACTTTATAAATAAAAAGCTTAAGTAGAATTAATCTATATAATGGATCTGAACGAAAGAGAGAGCTGCAATGCAATAAGAAAACATAATTGATAAAGGGAACGAAAGTAAATATAAATAGTAGTATTATTTAAACACTGTTTGAAAATATATTGTCAGAGTTGTAATCTGCTGGAATTCAAATATTGCGGTACATAAATTACATATCTAGAATCACAAAAATTTTAATTATAGTTAATAATTGATTTAAATACCTATCGTATGTCATTTAAAATTATATTTTACACTCTCATGTTTACTGAGAAATTAAAAATTTGTATTTGCAAGCATTTCGAAGCACAACTTTGTCAACTATTTAAACCGCTTAGCAGCAGGGCAAATGAATTAACTCATTACATGCGCTCATTAAGCTATATCCAAAGTTGATTAAGGCCTTGAAAAAGTTTGAAAAGAATGTCCCAGGCAGGGACATGCCCAGCACTTGGCCCTGGCCAGAATGGATAGAGGGGGGAAATCTCCAGACATAGCTCGGCAGACAAGAGAAGAGACAAGAGTCTGACAACTTGAAGTGCCACTCGAAATATGCCCAGGACAAAATGTTTGTTGTCGCCAGCCGAAAGCAAAAGTTGCCGTGGCAAACTTCTTAAAAATACTTAAGAAACGATAAATATCACAAAGTATACACACTCGCACATATGATATACTTAATATGTGAGAGGGCGATTGGGGAGTGGCAAATGTTTTGACTCTTGAAAGTTTGCTCAAGTTGCCTATTTGTTACTCTGCGTGTTGTTCGGTTGTTTGTTGTTTTTGTTGGGGGCGTGTGCCATTGATAGCGTTGCCACGCCCCCCAAAAACTCTCAATGCGACAAATTTGCTATTGTTGTTGCCATACTCATTATCTTTTAACGTTATTATTATGTTGCATACTTTTGAGCTCAAGCCAAGTCGACAGCCGTTGCCGCTCTCCAATATTTGTTGTCATCTTTCGCAGCTTTAAGTAAATTCCTTAAAATTCCTATTTGCAAAACTTTTTAGCCTAGGCAGCTGTTCAATTATATGAATTTGTTGTCGATGTTGCTGCTATTGGGTTGCTTATTAAAAAGTTGATATCGTTTATGCGAAATTTTCGGCAAATGTTCAGCCTCATCGGAATGGCGTCTCAATTCTGCTTTGAAATCATAGAAAAAAAAATCAACAAATTCGCACAAATTGACATAAATTCCAACGATTTCTAACGAATTCAGATGAATTTGTCTGTCAATCAATAAAGGTAGCTGCCAAGGCAGCTGGCGTTTTCCAGTCTGCTATCGGAAATTAAAAAAAGGAAAAAAGAATAGAAAATAAGGAGCGACTGCAGTCCAGAGAAGCCGACTCAAAATCACCCTCTGATTGGACTACATTTCTAAATATTCTCCAGGAATATTGTACACAGGTGGGTCTAGAAATTTCTGACAAGCTATGATTATTGGTACGATATATTATTGAATTATAATTTGTAAATTTCCCTTTCGTTTACTTATTTTTTGTTCCTTAAATAAGTGTTTCAGTTAGAGGATTAGAAAAACCGACACAAGCTCATACAATCAATAAAAATATCAATTGACAGCTATTGACAGGGCAAGGCCGAGACTTAGAGCTGTCTCACTTAGCTTGACTTTGACACACGAGCGCTAAACGATAGTAATTATAAATTTATTGAAGGAAATTAATGTTTAAATATAGATAGAAATATGTATTGTAAAGAAATGAAGGCAAGTCAATTTGCAAATAATATAAAAAAGTGATATAAAACCAGAAGACAGGGACTGGGAAGAACTTCTCCAAGACACTTTCATATGCCATATAGTTTATGACAACTCGGCTCTAATTTGGATTAATTAATTTTAGCATTGATTTTGTGTATGAGAAAATAAAAGTAGGTGCGGGTCAGGTTCAAAAAGGGTTTTATGTGTCGGGTCATAAAGTCTAAGTAGTGACAGTGCTTAAAGTTGGCCCAATAGCAACAAGGCTGGCGGAACACGAAAGGACAATGACATCAACACGCACACACACAGACATACATACAGCGCCCACGCAAATGAAAATCTAATTTAGAGCAACACGGATACAGAGAAAGAGAGAGAACAAACAAGGGAGACACACACACACATACGCACAAAGATATACATATACACATGCTCAAATGATACATGAGCTCTCGGCGGCAGTAAAAGCTTCGGTTCGCCTTTCATTTGCGTTTAAAGACCCAAAAGGACTTCCGCCTGCAGCGGCCTACAAATTAACATGCCCCCAATCTGTGACTCTCTAACTATATGTGTGTTTGGATGTGTGAGTGCGGGTTTGTGAGTATGTGCTGTCCCAGCGAGTGCCATGAATTATGACGAAAGCAGCTGCAGACTTAATGGAAATTTGCTCTGCTTTCTGAGAGATAGAGAGACAGAGCGAGAGAAAGAGAGAGAGAGAGAGAGAGCGTAACGCACGCAAGGCGTAAATTAGAAAAAAGTAAATTTCCTATAGCATACTTATATGGGCACCCGCTGCGTATGTGTAATGTGCGCCTTGTAATAACTTGTTGTGCGCGATATTCACTTGCTAATAAATTAGACACGATCTATGGGATTGGATTTGTTCCGGCTATTCACCGCATTCACTTGCAACTGTTCGCTGTCCTGGGTCACATTTTCGTCAGAGCACTTTTAATTTTTGACACGTATCTCTAGCTCAAAAGAAGAACATGTTCTTTGACATTGTAAAACAAGCCGAAACGAGCGGTGGATACTCGTATTTTAAAATTCCAACAGGCAGCGAGTATAATGAGTTTTCTAGCGGCAGGCTATAAATATGTTCGTTGAGTCGTATATTCGGTTCGCATGTTTATGTGTGTAAGTGTGCCCCATAGGTGGGCTATAAAATTTGTTTAACACCAATGCGGCGCACGCATACACGTGCCAATCAAATTTATTTTATTTCATTTTTTTCTGTTGTTTTGTTGCCGATGTCGTTTTATGACAGCGTAGCAAATTAATGAAATTTGCGCAATAAATCATTGGCAAAGCGAATAAAAACGCACAGCCAATATGTTAAACAAATAAAAATATGCGAAATAAATGTAAGAAATTAAAACAACAAAATGAATAATACAATACTGTTGCACTGTTGCAGCTTATAATGTGGCCAGTAAATTATATGATTGCCATTTAATGTGATCATATGTTGTGGCAATTCAACAGTCAAGCATGGCAATTATATTATTAAAATTATTTGGTTTAATTTAATGCGTTTTCAACTAACCATTGAATGATATTGAGAGCTTCGGGAGGTTATCTTTTATTTCTTAAAGAACAAACAGGTAAGCCTTATTTTGATTAAATTATTTTAAAGTGATAGATAGATAGAAAGCAGATATCTCCGACCATATAAAGTTTATATATCATCATATATCATCAACAGCCGAGTCGATATAGCCATGTCCGTCTGTCCGTCTGTTGTTATGCAATCTAGTCTCTTAGTTTTAGCTATCTGGATGAAACGTGGTACAGATCAGTCTTTTTA
Source organism: Drosophila histrio (assembly GCA_958299025.2). Taxonomy (NCBI): domain Eukaryota; kingdom Metazoa; phylum Arthropoda; class Insecta; order Diptera; family Drosophilidae; genus Drosophila; species Drosophila histrio. The sequence goes on along the minus strand of OY282580.2, from coordinate 27,818,950 downwards.
CTTCAGGCAGTACATATGTCGAAACCGGCCGGATCGGATCATTATATTATATAGCTGCCATAGAAACTATCTGTCGAAAATCATACTTTTGTATGACAAATTTTTTTATTTTTCAACACATTTCAATTAAACTAACAGATTATTCATTTGTTCCTGCCTTGAATATCCTGACCAAATATGGTTCAAATCGGATAACTATATCATATAGCTGCCATAGGAAAGATCGATTGAAAAGCGCATCAGGGTTCTCCAAGGGTATGAAATCTTTGGCGTGCCAAAAAGAGCAAAAAGTTCTGACTCAGTTCACCCTACTGGTTTCTAAATATCTTTAATTCAATATAATTTTAATTTAATTTAATTTAATTTTAACAGCAACAAATTGTACATATTTTTAACAATAAAGAATATAATTAGAGCTGTTTATAACATTTTATTAAATTTTGTACGATGCAAGAAGTTAACATATCTAATGAAAACAAACTTGCAGTTTTAGTAACTTAAATTCTTTAGTTTATAAGATATTTAAAAAATGTAGAAGTAAAACTATGTTGTTTTATTATTATTTATTTTTAAAGTTTCCCAGCACCACAAGTATGAACTTATTATTTAATTATTCAATTAAATTAATTGCAATATTTCTCTCTTTCTTTTTCTTCACATTTAATATTCTTAATTAAATCAAAACCATTTTTTATGACATTTTCCGCTGCCAGCCAAATGCGTCAGCTGTCTTCTATTTTCCTTTTTCAAGTTTTTATCCTCAAACTGTTTGGCACTTATTTTACTAAAGACTGCAAAACGGGTATAAGTCGCAGCAGAACGCAGACCAATTCCAATTTCAATCCCAAAGCCATTCACAAGTCATATTTTTGGACTTCTAGTGCGTTGACTGCACTTTTGGTGTCGCGCATAAAACTTTTGCTACGGTCCGCGTCCTTTCGCCTTTCCCGCCCTCTAGGGGAAGTCTCGGGGTACCGCAAAAATAGTCATCTGGCTATGTGCGGGAAGTGTCCCTCTTCCAAATCTCTCTCTCTCTCTCTCTCTCTCTGTCTTTCTGTCTTTTTCTAGCTGTGACTTTCTGCTGCTCTGTTTTAGTGTCTGGTAATTCAGCTTGCATCCGTTTCTAAAAAGTTGCGCCAGCTACCAAATTCAAGTGGTTGGGGCCAAAAGGCTTTTAGCTGACTTAACACCAGCTAGGACACACACTCTAATATATTGCCGACGCCATTGCAACCATACTCCATATAACTTGCCCCCACCCCTCCCAACCGTTGTGCCCCTAACCCCACTACGCTTTAGTAGCCTCATAAAGCTTGAGCTTAAGCATGTCGTCCAAAAAAGGGTTTCCTGCTTTGACTTTGGCCAACAATTTGCACAAAAACCGCCCGCATGAAAATTGTGCGTATGTGTGTATAACTGTGTGGGTATGTGTGTGGGTGTGGCTGGGTGTGTGGGTCAAAAAACAAGTTAACAATGGCGCTTGTGACTTTAAATAAAGAAATAACTTACGCATAGTTCAAGTCAAACAATGCGCGACGTTGCGCTAAGAATTTAACATGGATACGCTTTTATATATTACTCTATGACTAGTGGGCGTTACACTGGGCGTGGCACTTGTTTTCTCTAACAATGCGCGCCGTTCAACGTACAAGTACCTCATTTTTTCTCTTCCCCTTTCTCTCTCACACACGCTCTGTCTCTTTCTATGTCGTTTTTATGCCGTTGTCGTTGTTCTTTTTGACAGGCAGCACCAAAACTTTAGCACTTAATATATTTCTTCTATTTTTTTTTTGCTGCTTGTGTCTTTTGGCTTTTGTCTACTGCCTTTTGCTTTGGGCCAAGAAGCTTATCTTGGCTTTTAGACATTGTTGTTTCTTTATTTATGGCCCACGCATTTCGACTGCATTTTGACTTATTTACGTACCTTGGGGCATCCGTTCCACCTGTCTTCCTCCTTGCAGTTCAGCAGTTCAGCAGTTCACAGTCAAAGTCACCCAATGCACGTGCTGCAAATGAAAATGTTAAGAAAATGTATTTTTAATAAAAAACTCAAACTCTATTGGAGCGTTTTATGTACTTTCAACTCCTAAGTGCAGCGGGTATTTACATAAATATTTTTGTTTGCACCATTAGTTAAAAGATATTTTGCTTAAACTAAGCTTAAAATATACCTTTGTAAGGTTTAACATATTACATGGCAAGTAGATAAGTTAGCAGGACCTCAATAACAAGTTGGCAGCTCTCTTTGACAACGTAGTCGTATTAAGTTTCAGTCAATAACTTTCTGTAATAAATCTAAATTGCATAAGATAATTGTCTAGAAATTCAAATATTTATTACTTCATTTCTAATGCGCTTAACTTTCATTTGAACACTTGGAAACCTTCAATTATTTTGCATTTTCATGAGGAAATATTTTGCATAATTAAGCTCTGTACAAACACACACACACAGAGGACCAAATATACCAACATTCATATAGAACGAATGCAGTTCTGTGGAGTCTGTGTGAGAGTTCATCCACATTGTCATAACTAACACAAACTTATTTATCCCTGGGGTCCGATTTATATTACTTTCCCGTTAGCCATGTGGCATTACCTCTCACCGCCCACAGTTTTGCCATTTGCAGGCGAGGCGGGGGGCGTGGCCGAGGCCCATTGGCACAGTTAGAGAAACAGATGCAAGTGCTTGTCGAGTACAGGAGGTTACAACTCCAAGGTCTCTGTGCTGTAAATTTATCAGTGTCAAAAATAATAGCGCGCCCGTTTTCGCTTTTAATAATTTCCCTCGGCATCGAGGCATCCGAGTGCGAGTATTTGGAGCGGAAATTGCTGCTTCTCGAGTCGAAGAGTTGGGGCAGCAGCAGCAATAATAAAACAAAGTAAACTGTGCTCAATAAACAAGCTCTTGACTTTGGGATACCCTCTAAGAGAGTTTACTTTAGACTAAGTATGTCAAGGTATAACAATCTGATGTACAGAAAACATACTGTGTAAATAATGTGCATAGATTTACCATGTGCAGTTACACTGTAGATTAAGATATTAAATTAATATATGTTTAAAAGGCAGTGAACATACCCTCTAGAATCAACTAAACAGGGTGTAAGAAGGCTGACAAAAACAACAGCTGGGCATTAGAACAATGGACTAGCCTCAGTGCATTCGCTGCAGGACACCACAACATATAATATATATATATATATATATATATATATATCTTTATATATATACTTATATGTATGTATGCGTGCAAGAGTGTTTGAGTTTGGTGTGTGTTTTTGGTGTGCCATCTAAATATTTTCAGTTCACAATGGTCGCTGCCTCGCGGCGCTTTGGGTAATGGAATTTGTGCAGCCCAAATGGAAGCTCAGCATTTGCTTCAAGTTTTCATTTTAGCCACACATTTTCCACATTTGCTTTTCGTATTTTTTCGGTTATTTTTATACCCTGTGCCATTGAAAATGAGCAAAAGCGGTATAATGAATTTGTGTGAATGTATGTAACAGGCAGAAGGAGGCATCTCCGACCCTATAAAGTATATATATTCTGAATCAGTATCGATAGCCGAGTCGATTGACACCTGTCCGTCTGTCTGTCCGTCTGTCCGTCTGTCCGTCTGTCCGTCCGTCCGTCCGTCCGTCCGTCCGTCTGTCTGTCCGTCTGTATGAACGCGTGGATCTCAGCAACTATAAGAGCTAGAGACTTCAAATTTGGAATGTAGGTTCCCGAATACCATACGCAGATCAAGTTTATTTTCAATTTTCGATATCTCACCCCCCGCCCACGCAATTAGAAGAAAGCCTCAGACTGCAAGATAATTCAGCCGAACATGACTGATAGTTGAAGTATAACTCACGCTGAGCAATTTGCTATAAGTTTCATCGCGATCGACCCATAAATAAGAGAGATATTAAGGAATTTGTTTTAATTCCATTTTTTGGCCAAAGCGAGAGAGCATATAAAAATTCCATTTGCGCAAACGAGAAAGCATATGATAATCTGATGTTTTGCACTGTCGGCCGCTGTGTGACGCATTGTGTCACGTTGCATGTGGCGCCATCCATCGGCCACACTCAGAACTATACATTTGTATGTAAATTAATATTAGCGATTGTTACACGCATGTTTGTTAAGATAATTTAAATTAAGATAATAAATTAACACAATAATCACGCTAAGCAATTCGCTGCAAGTTTCATAGCGATCGATCCACAAATAACGGAGATATTAAAGAAATTCTATTATTAACATTATTTCATAGTTGTTGGCAAGAGCGACAGAGCATATGGCAATCTTCTTTGCACTATCGCTCGCCTTGTCTTTCTTTCGGGAATGTAAAATTAATATTAGCAACTCATGATTGTTAAGATAACACAGCTTAAATTGACAGTAGAACAATGCTAAGAAATTTGATACAAGTTTCATAGCGATCGACCCATTAATAAAGGAAATATTAAGGAATTTCTTTTTTTGCCATTATTTCACAGTGGTTGGCAAGAGCGAGAGCACATATGACAACCTTCTTTGTACTATCTCTCGCCTTGTCTTCCTCCCGGGAATGTAAAATTAATATTTGCGACTGTTTACACTCATCTTCGTTGAGATAACATAGCTTAAATGTTCAGAACGACAACGCTAAGCAATTTGCTGCAAGTTTCATAGCGATCGACCAATTAATAAAGGAGATATTAAGGAATTTGTTTTATTGCCATTATTTAATTATAATTGGTCAGTTGTCCAACACTGTACTACAATAGTTTAATAGTTGTCCAGCACTGACAAACTGAATAATTACTATTATTATATTAATTTATATTTGCGATTGCTTACACGTATGGTTGGCAATTCTACGTTTCTATCATAGTATTAAAATAATTAAATTTTCTGCATTACCAAAACCCATATATACAAACATTTCCTTAAATTTCAAAAGTAAATGATTTGGCGCGCAATGAACAACAGCTGTGTGCAAGAGTGAGAAACATGTGGTGTTGCCAGACAACATGCAGAGTAAAATTTAGTTTGTTGCCATTCTCTACGCAAGCAACATCGATTTCGAGCGATTCCGATAACGATCTTCGATTTATTCATTATTACTTAAATAATTCAAATAAGTTATTATTTAATAGCTTCTACGTTATTATAATTTGTGATTTAATTAATTCAGTAGTGTTTTAATTACTTATATTTTTCGGGAAAATTATCGACATATTTGCATTTGTGTTAGTGATTGTTCTGCAAATTCCCTATACATGTGCGCAAATGTGTGTATGTATAGAGTGCGCGCGGGAATTTAAGGATTGTACGTACAAAACGGTATCGGTATCGGTAACGGTTTTTGTTAAATTTACCAGCGACTGGACAATCAACCTGGCCGATAATTTCCCTGCAGCTGTTATTCGACTAAATCGATAAGAAACAGCAAGTTTTTATTTTTTAAATATATAAAAATTTTATTATTATTTATTACAATTAGGTATATACATATAATACAATAATAATAAAATAGTTATTATTATTATTATTGTTCATTGATAATAACAACAGTTATTATTATTTTATTTATAATTATATTTTTCCCTTTCTTTCCTTTTTTCCTTTTTTATTATTTTTATACCCTGTGCCCATTATTATTTCATTATTATATTTATACCCTCAGCCCATTATTATATTATTATATTATATTAATTACTTACTTTTTCAATTCTACATATTTCTTTATTCTATATTGTATTGCATTAATTTAATTCTAATATTAAGATGCCCAGGCAAAAGAGAATGTCGGCTTCCAGTAGGTCTAGGAGACAACAGAATAGGAATAATTTAAATAGGTCTGACTCAGAATACGCTGAGCAAGAGAGGCAAAATAATGCTTTATCTCAAAGAGAGCGTAGGGAAAATGAAGAATTTAGTCGTGCTGAAAGAATTAGAGATAATGAAAGGCACAGTACTAGAAGAAGTAGCAGGATTTTCAGGGCAACTGAGCAAAGTCATAATACTGCTCAGCGTGCCATCTTACGTAGCGATTCTCAAGTTAGAGAGCTGGAGCGTGCAGCTGATACTTCTCAACGCTCGATTGCCCGACAAAATCCAGATTATCGGGCAAACGAACGGGAACGAGATCGAATAGAGCACGCGGCTCGACGAGCTGATACTCTAGTTAGAGAACTGGAACAATCAGCCAACACTTTACAACGATCTGTTGCAAGACAAGACCCAGTCTATCGGGCAAACGAACAAGGACGAAACACTACAGAGCACGCAGCTCGGCGAGCTAATACTCCAGTTAGAGAACTGGAACAATCAGCCAACACTTTACAACGATCTGTTGCAAGACAAGACCCAGTCTATCGGGCAAACGAACAAGGACGAAACACTACAGAGCACGCAGCTCGGCGAGCTAATACTCCAGTTAGAGAACTGGAACAATCAGCCAACACTTTACAACGATCTGTTGCAAGACAAGACCCAGTCTATCGGGCAAACGAACAAGGACGAAACACTACAGAGCACGCAGCTCGGCGAGCTAATACTCCAGTTAGAGAACTGGAGCAAGTAGCTAACACTTCGCAACGATCGATTGCTAGACAAGACCCAGTCTATCGGGCAAACGAACGAGGACGAGACAGAACAGCACACGCATCCCGACGAGCTGATACTCCAGTTAGAGAACTGGAGCAAGCAGCTAACACTTCGCAACGATCGATTGCCCGAGAAAATCCAATTTATCGGGCAAACGAACGAGAACGCGATAGAACAGAGCACGCGGCTCGACGAGCTGACACCCCGGTTAGAGAACTGGAGCAAACAGCCAACACATTGCAACGATCGATTGCCCGAGAGAACCCAGTTTATCGGGCAAACGAACGAGAACGGGACAATACAGAGCACGCGGCTCGACGAGCTGACACTCCGGTTAGAGAACTGGAGCAAGAAGCCAACACTTCTCAACGATCGATTGCCCGAGAAAATCCAGTTTATCGGGCAAACGAACGAGGACGAGACAGAATTCGGCGTGCTAATCAGCGTCGAGTTCTTCTTAGTCAGAGAATTTTAGAGAATGAGAGGGATAGAACCCAAAGGAGTATTGCTAGAGGTAGCCGCATTCGTCGGATTATTGAACAGCAATCTAATACAGGGGCAAGGCGTAGTGCTCGAATCCAAGAACGGCAGCGAGCCCTTGACGCCAATAGAAATGTCGCACAAAGAGTTAGTCAGTATAGGAGCAATACTCAAAATAGGGCAATAGAAAATAGGAGAAATGCGACACGAAACAGGATAGAGCGTGCCAATATTCTTCCAGAAGATAGAGAATCTCAAGGAAGAAATATTAGCTTAGATCTTATGATTTCCGCCTTTAATAAGATCGTCAAACAGGGACACGATCAGGTTTGCATTTGCTGCAAAGGCTTGTGGTTTCCACATCAAGTGATGAAAATATCTCGTCAGTTGATTGAAAGCAAGTTTAGTGCAGAAGATAGTTCAGATATTTTATATCTTTCATCTGTATTCCCTTCACAGAACAATAAATATATTTTTTGCAAGACTTGCGGTGGAAGCATTAAATTGGGTAGAAAACCTAGAGCTTCCATAACAAATGGCCTAGATTTCCCAGAGCTTCCTGAATGCTTGAAAGGATTAACGGCATTAGAAGAAAGACTTATTTCTCCTCGTCTTCCTTTCATGATAATTAAGACTCTCGGATATGGTCGCCAAAATGCCATTAAAGGAGCAGTGGTCAATGTTCCAATTCCAGTAGCAAACGTTGTAACGTCACTTCCCAGGGCGTTCAATGAAGCTGAAGTTGTTCAAATACATTTGAAACGAAAATTGGAATATAACCACAATTTTATGGCTGAAACTATCCGTCCTTCTAAAGTTTTCGGTGCACTTCAGTTTCTACTGAGCACAGAGCTTTATAGGAAACACCAGGTCACTGTTAACGAACAGTGGCTGACTTCGTTTCCAGAAAATGATACGGATGTTCCTTTTGTTGCATCACCTGATGATAGGGACTTAGTTGCAGAATTGCTGGAAAGATCTGCTCAAGCCGCTTTAAATGAGGAGCAAACAATAGAGAGGGAAATTATTAACCCAGGATGCCGGGATACATTATTAGAAAATGTTCCTGCCGAAAATATTGCCATGCAAAGAATAGTTATTGCTCCTGGAGAAGGTCAGCGTCCTTTGGATTTGATTGAAGATAGCGATTCCGAGGAGCTGGCCTTTCCAACTATATTTGCAGGCAATAAAAGAAAATGCGAAGAAAGTTTTACAACCATAGTTAGATCAGAGCTTAGGAATTATGATAGGAGAGGTTGTAGAACTGACAAATTATTTCTAAACTATAAGAAGTTAGAAATGATTAACATTAGGAATAATACTTCTATTTGCTTACGCAAACACAGCTCCAATCGAGGTATTTCGGCTGCAAACGCCCTTTGTGAAGAACACCTCGATAACTTAATTAGGCATGACGAAGGTTATAGGGTTTTAAAAGGAATTCGCTCTTCTCCTGCTCACTGGGAAGCAGAAAAGAAGAAAGTTATGGCTATGATTAGGCAGATGGGTCTTCCGACCTTTTTTATAACATTTTCGGCAGCTGAGACTATGTGGACGGAGCTTTTAGTCTTGCTATCTAAAAATGTAGATAAGGAAATCATAACAGAAGAAGCTGCTTCAGTTATGACTTTTGATAACAAAGCCCGTCTTATCAGAGCTGATCCTGTAACATGTGCGAGGTACTTTGACTTTCGCTACAGGCAGGTGTTAAAACTGATGAAGAAGGAAGGCGGTGTTTTCGGATCTCATAGAGTCATCAAATTTTATTGGCGAGTAGAGTTTCAGCAGAGAGGCTCTCCACATATACATGGCATATTTTGGCTGAAAGATGCCCCCAAGCTCGACTTAAACGATGAATCTAGTATTCATCCGGTCAAGTCCTTTATTGATCAGTTTATCACAACTGATTCGAATTGCCGTGAGGTTCGTCCATTCTTGGACTATCAAACTCACAATCATACCCATTCTTGTAAGCGAGAATTTAGGGGAAAGAAAATATGTAGATTTGGTATTCCATACCCTCCTATGCCTCAAACTGAAATTTTGTTCCCATTTGGAGAGGATACTCTAAATGTGGAGCAGCACCGAGGTAATTTTGAAAAAATTCAGTCAGTATTAGAGTTCCCATTTGATGATGTATCTTTGGAACATTTCAAGGACTTTAATAACTTCTTGTCCTTCGATAAACTAAATTTATCATACGAGGACTATATAAATGCACTGAGATCGAGTTTAAAGAAACCCAAAATTTTCTTGAAAAGATCTTTTGCTGCTATCAAACTTAACAGTTACAATAAACACCTTCTCATGATGCAGCGAGCAAATATGGACATTCAGTTTATTCTAGATCCCTATGCTTGCTGCACCTATGTTGTTAATTATATTAACAAATCCCAGCGAGGAATTTCTAAATTGCTGCGGGAAGCAGTTAGTGAAATTAGTCGTGGTAATGTAACAATCAAACAAAAGTTACAACACATAGGGCACAAATTCATTTCAGGCACTGAAATATCTGCCCAGGAAGCAGTTTATTGTTGTTTAGGTATGCATTTGTCCGGCAGCAGTAGTGCTACAGTATTTGTAAACACTTCTTTGCCGGAGAAACGGGTCAGAATGCTGAAGTCTAGAGAACAGCTTCAGAACCTACCAGACGACTGTGGCAATATTTTCGAAATAGGACTTATAGATCATTATATTCAGCGTCCAGATGATCTTGAGAACTTATGCCTAGCCGATTTCGCTGCTTTTTATAGTTTTAGCAAACGGAATAGTGCTACTCGCCAGAATCCAGATGACTCTGATGGTGAAAACGAAGAGCCTAGGGCTTCTGAATCAATAGTTTATGCTCTTCGCGATGGTAGTGGCTTTATTAAAAAGAGGCTCACACCATGCATCATAAGATATAGGAGATTTAATATTAATACTGATAGGAGCAACTATTTTAGGGAATTGGTTATGCTTTATGCCCCATGGAGGGATGAGCAAATTGAATTAGTAACTAGGAATTGCGAAGAATTTTGTAGCCATAACTTAGAATTAATAGAAAACAATCGTAGGAAATATAATGTACTGGATGATAATGAGCTTGAGAAAGCTCTGAATAGTGCAGTGCATGAAGAAGATCAGGGTAATGTAGAAAATCAGGCAGTTGAAGACAATGAGTTTAGAGTTTTAGGTTTGCCTGAGATAGATCCTCAATTAAATGTTTTAAATGTCAATGGCGATGATAACAATGCAGATTTAGGTGACAATAATATTCGCTTGATTAAGCTTCCACCCTTAGTTTCAGAGGAGAGCTTAGCTAATATTGTTAGGTCCCTAAATTTAAAGCAGAAAACATATTTAACGCATGTCTTGCACAATGCCAAAAACAATTCTGCATATCACGAATTTGTTGGTGGCGGTGCTGGTGTTGGAAAGAGCCGCCTTATCTTGGCGATTTTCCAATCCCTTTCCGACATGTACAATCGTAAGCCAGGTACTGATCCTACATCAATTAAGATTCTATTGTGTGCTCCGACCGGCAAAGCCGCATTCGGAATAAGTGGATCAACCCTGCATTCTATGTTTTCACTTCCTGTTAACCAATCTCGATCTAATTTGAGAGCATTAAGTCATGATTTGGTTAACACGTTGTATTCCAGGTTGATAGACCTTAAACTAATTATCATTGATGAAATTTCAATGGTTAGTTCTCTAATGTTTTCTTACTTGGATGCCCGTTTGAAGCAAATTTTCAAAAATACTTCTCCCTTTGGTGGTATTTCTGTCATAGTCTTCGGTGATCTAAGACAGTTAAGACCAGTAGGTGGTCGTTGGATTTTTGAATCCAATACCAATGATCCGTATTTTGCCATTTTTGGTTCATCTCTGTGGGACCTATTTAAGTATTTTGAGCTCACAGAAATCATGCGACAACGGGATGACCAACTATTCGCTTCTGCATTGAATAATATGGCATCGGGCTGTATGACTGCCGATGATATTCAACTCATCCGGTCACGAATATGTCAACCATCGGATGTTCCCGATGATGCAATCCATCTCTTTACTAGCAATAACGAGGTGGATAATTTCAATACAGCCAAACTTAATTTAATTCCGACAGAACAATTTTTTTCTACCGCTGAAGATTTAATAAAAGCCACACATTTGAGTGAGGCACAACGAAATAATATTTTAGTAGCTGTTAGGAGTTTTAAGTCATCCGAAACTCAGGGACTATGTATGTCTCTTCTTTTAAAAACCACTGCCAAATATATGATGACGGTCAATGTAGATACAGGGGATGGATTAGTAAATGGAGCATCAGGCATATTGATGCAAATAGATTTTGATACGTCCAACAATCCAAAAACTTTATGGATTAAATTTTCTGAGGAAACCGTAGGTGAAATTGCTCGCTCAAAATGTACACACATTTCTGAACCTTTGTGGACCCCTGTTCAGAAAATAGTAAGAAGTTTTCAGATTAAGAGCAATGAGCAAGTTTCCATTGACCGTAGGCAGTTTCCAGTTGTACCTGCAGAAGGTATAACTATTCATAAAAGCCAGGGAGCTACTTATAGCAAGGTGGTGGTCCACACCAATTCAAGAATGGAACGTGCATCCATATATGTGGCTTGCAGTAGGGCAACAACAGCTTTAGGACTCTTTATAATAGGAAATTTCGTTCCTCCTAAACCTCCCCAAGGCAATGACAAGGTTAAGAATGAATTAGAGAATTTGCGGACTGCTAAACTACTTCGAACACATTATGATCATTTAGTTAACAGTTCTGCCTTAGACATTTTCTTTCACAACACCCAAAGTCTTAATCTGCATATTGCAGATATTCGATCCGATCGATTGATGCTTAAGTCGTCTGTTCTATGTTTTGTGGAAGCCACCACGTCTACAGAAAATATAGAAATTCCAGGGTTCAGTGTTGTCGTCCGTCTTGAGTCTATACGACCTCTTACAGGTATTTTAGTTTATGCCAAAAACGAAATAGTTAACAGCATTTCATTTAAAGTAAGCGGTAGAAAAATGATTGATTCACTTGTCTTTGAATATGCCATACTTCGGTACAAGTCAATAGGTTTTCTTATACTTTATAAAAGTCCGAGGTACCCGCCAACGATATTTAAGAATGAAGTTGAGGAACTATTTCGGCAGTATACATTTTTAGATACAAATTCAATTGTATTAGGAGATTTTAATCTATGTTTGAAAAAGCTTGAGAGTGCCACTGTAAATGTATATAATATTTTATACAGGAAGGGATTTAGGAGTTTGCTAGAGTTGAAAACGTCCACTACCAATATGGACACACATATTGATTGGGCGTTTTCAACTATCCCTGCAGATAATATTAGTGCCAGGACTTTTGAGACTGTTTATAGTCACCACAGTGGACTTTCTGTTAGTGTAAACGATAGTATAGATCAGTCTGACTAAGTAGGTAGCTTTGATTTGTTTGCATGCATGTATATACATTTAAGTTATTATTTATATATCACTTATTTAATTTCTTACGTCTTCCACATAATATAATATATGATTTTCAGTTAATTATTGACGTCTTCTAATAATATTATATGTGAAGTTCCTTATAATATCTGCTGGTGAATTTTGCAGATCATTTTAAGTTTTTATTATTTTGGGGAACTAAGGAGCTTTAAAGCAGCTCAAGTCGACTCGTAGGTCCTCAAATTATTATTTGGAAAAGTGACCCCTTTACAATTGTATTGGCCTCCCCGTGGTGTTCCCTGGGAACCGGTTAAATTAAACCGGAAGCTAATTCGAGCGGCGATTTATTCAAATGTATATGAAATCATATATAAAAGCACTTCCACTATAATTAAAATACTTTTCTAAAAAACTTTAATTTTAAGACCTGCACAGGGTATCCACCTGTCGCGCCCGCTCGACTGATCGGCTTGTTTGTATTTTCTTTTTAGCCAACGCATTTGTTTGCGTTGGCTTGTGTCAACATCAAAGCCATCATTAATTTAATTGAAGTTCCCTTTGAGCTGACTTCGAATTTTATTTTTATACACTGCCTGCGAAAATTTGTTTGATTTTCTACACAATTTTATGGCATAAAATCATCCTATTTTTAATTTAATTCAATGATTCTTTCATACACGCAAATTGCAGTTGTTTCAGTTGTAATTTTTTCTCCCATATTTGACGTTGACGTTGAAAAGTCATAAATATTATTTGTTTAAATTTAATGGAGTTCACACAAAAAAAAAGAAAAATAAGAGAGGAGTCAACGAATATGCAAATAGTTTGAGTCAAGGCAAAACAAATTTAATTCAATTAATTAATATGAAATTAAACCGCAATGCATGTGGTTATAGTAAAGTCATTAGTTGTTGTTCTATACATATACTTTTATATGGGCATTACATTAAAATGAAAAGTCGACAAACACTTTTAATAAATCGGCAAGAGTGCCGACTAAAAGTTTCTGCCACAATATTGAAGTGCTGTGGCTAAAATTGGTTCCATTAAGATTTCACTACCCTGCAGTTGTGCACATTAAGCAAAAACTTTTAACATAAATTCAAGACCTTCTCATACTCATTCTCATAAATATGGCCATACTTACATTGATAAGAGGCCCAACTAAACTTCACAACTGTTCTGTTCCGGGAAGAGGAGAGCATAAAATATGCAGCAGCAGCAGCAGCAGCAATATCAGCAGAAGAGGCAGCTCTTGTCGAAAATTGCCAACTTTTTGTTTTTTAAGCTATTGACTAAATACTTTGGCAAATTCATAAATTGAGGCACATCATAATAGCATAAATATTTAAAAGATGCAAACCAAAAGAAAAATTACTAAGCAAAATGCCCGAGAAAATTGAGTTGAAAACTTTTGCCTTCAATTTTTTCCTACGTCTTTTTCTTTTCTTCCACTTCTTATTTATTTTTTATCTTTTGGTGCGTGCTCGGAGCATTTTTTCATGGGGTGTACAATGTTATTGACTTGATTTCTTAGCATCATAAAAGAGAATAGAAATAACTGTTGGATGAGATGTGATTGACATTGCTGGACTGAAAGATATCCTGTGGAATATTCTCTAATTTGTTGGGAAGTTTCCAGATATGTATATATAGATGGAAGCGAGAAATAAGGAGGTTAAATCTGAGAGGACAAACATAGATTTATTAAATTTAATATCTATAGCTTTTATTTCCCAACTTGATCTACAATTGTTAACTCCAATTACTTTTCGCTCTCGATATTACAATTTAGTTCAGACTAAGAGTAAGAAATCTATCTCAAAGATCGAATACCTTGTCAATACTCTTTTCAAAGTACAGGGTATAACAACAGTCACAAGTTGGCCAAGTTGCCACGCTTGCTTATTCATGAGCATTCATCAAAGCTCACTTAATGCCCCATATTGGCCAGGGCTTAAGCAGTTTGACCATTTGCCGAGAACAAACTTCGATATTTCCGAGCGTCATGTAATAATCCACATTGATATTAAATGGCCACAAAAACAGATATGTCGCATCAAAAATTCAGGGAGGGGAGGGAAAGTTGTAGCATTAATATGCAACATTGAACTTGGTGACTCTGTCTATCACCTTGCCACTTGATAAGGTGGGACAGTGAGACAATTAGGGCAGCAGTGGGCGGGGTAAAGCGAGTCCATTATTACACTCACACTCACACTCACATACTCACTCTCACTCACACTCACACAGAGACAAAAACAGCATTAGACTTTAATAAGCCAATAAGTTTGCGCTCAGGTGCGTCGTCCGCTCGTTGTCCTTGTTGCCTCAAAAGGCGGCACTGCATTAATATTTATGCTCGTATTACGCTTGATTGTGGTAAGGACTCCAAGTTGCCAGTTGCCATTGTTGTTGTTGTTGTTGTAGGCGAGAACATGCGTGCGTTATAAATAAAATTAAATGTATCAGTTAGCCTGAATTTGGTTCTAGGCCGTGTCGATAAGTCGACTTTTGGCCATGGAAACTAATGAGATTCTCTCCCTTGGTTACCTCTTGAGGGTTTTTAGCTCTTGATGTTGGGGTTAATGATGTGCCCGTTAGCATTTAATGTTCTTGGGGTACTTTACAACAATGCGTTTATACTGCAAAGCAGACCGAGCTGCGAGCTCAAAGCAATTCATGTTAAGTTTCACGCCCTGCCCAGTGATTTGTGGTTATTACTGTGAAAATGTTTACCAATAACTTTGAAGAAGTTCTCTTAACCATGCGATGATTAAAATGCCATTAGAGCGGCTCATTGCTTGGCCATCATTTATTGTGTTACCAATAATCTGAGCATGAGAGCAACAAAGACTAAATGATGTAAAATCTGAAATCTCGATCAGGATGAGTTAGCTGTATGATTTAGGCACAAAAGCAAGAGTCAATATTATAGACTATTTACTTGGATATTAGATATTCATTATATGCAAAGTTTGAATAATATATGTAGTCATAATGACTCAAGTCTATTAGATCATCATCTACCAAGAGTTAATAATTTACATTGAATTCTGTAAAGTGCATGTCATAAACTTGATAATATCATATTGCTACTAATTGTATTATCATATTTAATATTAGGTTTTCAGCTTGTATATAATTTCTAGTATATATCCATTGCCTTTCTTCTTCTGTTCTTTAAAAATAAAATGTTCTTTTTTGCGCTCACAGTACCTTAAAATTCAATGTTTTTTGAACTGACTGCATACAGAATCTCGCCTCGGTTTGTTCTTCCTTTAGCACGTACTGCTCACATTTAACCAGGTTAGCTACTTATCTTCAACTTTACCCAATCATTTAGCTATGAAGTTTATCTACTCAAATTTGCACAACTGGTTCACACTCTTTTTTTTCTTTCTCTGCCCTCTGTCTACTTATCAATATATACCAATATCTTTATCAAAGATTTTTTGTGTTACATGCACGCGACTGAAATAAAAATATTGAGTGGAAGAGACGAAAAGTTAGGGAAGCAGAGGGGGAAACAGAAGGAAAACCTTTACTTTTGCCTGTGACAGACAGGGAGTCTAACAACAACAGGAAGAATAATAACAATGCCAGGAATTAACTCGCATGCTTGGCATAATAAACATAACGGTGCAGGGTATTGTTTTCTTCCCGTTTTCCATTTCTTTTATATTTCTTCGTGATGGCGCTCTTTGTTAGCCTTTGTCTGTTGCTCCTTTTGCCATTGGATTTATTTGCTTCAGCTCGCGCGGCCTGTTAACATGCAGACAAGCTAGCATGTTGCCTTGGGGCGCAAAACATGTAAGAAAATGGCATAAACTTGTAGCCTTTCAACTCGACCGAGACCAAAGCCCAAGACGCCTTCAACCAAGTTGGGTTCTGGCTGCAGCATACGGCCAACATACGCGCAATTAGTGCGAGTCTTGCCAAGCTCAAAGGCTTTAGCTGCTCGGCTAATTGAGTGGCCATAGATGGGCAACGCCGCGTATGAGCAATGCCCTTCATAGGAATACCAATTAAATTGTTTTATTTGCAAAACAACTTAATGTGTGCTCATTTTTCTTTTGTGCCCTCTGCTTGTTTTTATACCCTGTGGGGGTATATTAAGTTTGTTAAAAATATGTAACGGGCAGAAGGAAGCATGGCCGACCCAATAAAGTATATATATTCTTAATCAGCATCAATAGCCGAGTCGATATAGCCATGTCCGTCTGTCCGTCTGTCCGTCGGTCTGTCGGTCCGTCGGTCCGTCGGTCCGTCGGTCCGTCCGTATGAACGAAAGGATCTCAGAGATGGTAAGAGCTAGAAGCTTGAACTTGGTGTCCCAGCACTGGAAATTTTTGCAGGCAGATCAAGTTTATCTTTTTTTTTGGATGCCACGCCCTCTTTGCCCACAAATTAAGTAAAAGCTTATAAAGCAAGCAGTTTTGTAGCTCAAAAACCTCATACCAAGGGCAGTTTTGTAGCTAGAGACTTGAGATTTGGCACATATGACAAATATTTTGTGGTCAATGTGTCCAGAAAATTTTATCACGATGCCACGCCCCCCTTGCCTACAAAACGGAAAGGCTTATAACAAGAGCAATATTACAGTAAGAGACTTGAGATTTGGCACGTATGATAAGAATCTTAGGGTCAATGTGTCCAGAAAATTTAATCGCGATGCCACGCCCCCTTCGCCCTCAAATTAAGTAAAAGCTCATAAAGCAAGCAGTTTTGTAGCTCAAAAACCTCATAACAAAAGCAGTTTTGTAGCTAGAGACTTGAGATTTAGCACACATGATGAGTATCTTGAGGTCGATTTGTCCAGAAAATTTTATCACGATGCCACGCCCCCTTCGCCCACAAATTAAAAAATAAAGAATTACTAGAGAATTTTATCTAGAGTGAATTTGAGCGGGTTCCTGTAGACCCACAGGGTATATTACGGTCGGGGTCCCGACTGTTCCGCTTGTTTTCTTTTGGCACAATGCAGCACAATCTCAGCCAACGAAAATTGTAAGACATCATCACAGCACATAATGTGGCATAATAATGAAATTGTAAAGAAATTGAATTGTTGAAAATGGGTAAATGACTTCAACATGTATTTCCAAATTATTTAATATTGCGCTCTCCCTATTATTTAAATAATTATTATTATTACATAGAAACCGGTGTATAATTTACTTCAATTCCACTAAAAATCTAATGAGTAGCCCACATGCTCATTTCCACCAAAATAAAAAAAACATCTCCCTTTCTCTTGACCAGGGCTGGATATTAATTTCCCAAGTGCATTGTTCGAGCAGGGCGATGGTGCGAGAATTATATCAGTGGGTCATGTCAGAGTTGGCAGCGCATAAATTGACGCAATGGCAAATTGTAGAAAGAAAGAAACTTTGCGGAATAAAATGATGAAAAATGAGAGCGCAGAAATTGCATGAAATGAGACAGAGTGACTTTATGGCTAGCAAACAAAAAATGGAAGCCAAAATGGAGAAGTAAAGAAGGTAAGGAATGGAATGGAACGCAAAGAACGGAAATCAAATAAAAAGCCAACAAACGCCAGGCGAATTATTGAAGGACTGAATTGAAAATAGAGATGGATTTTAAAAGAAAGAAATATAAATGTCTAATAAAATTACAGTACACACTCGTTGAGTGAAAATCTCTACCTTTGATACACTGCTGCCACCTGTTTCCTCGCTCCCTCCCCAACATTTGTTCACTCTTTGTCTTTCGCTTCATGGCAAAGCGTTCAATCAACGCCAGAAAAAGTCAACTTTAGTTTTGCTGATATGAAACAAGCTTCATTATTCATACACACTCCCTCATATACCTTTGCTATCGCTCCCCTTCTCCTTCTGCTACCTTCTGCTTCTTTCTCCCATACTCTGTATCTATCATTCATTCCGAGTTACGCAGAAAGAAAAAAGTAAAAAAGGCAACTTTATGCTCACTTGCCCTGTGGCTTTAAAAAAGGTTGTGTTTTTTTTACATTTTTCGAGTGAGAATCCTGGACTGATGTGTCTGTCTGTCGCATTGTTGCCTTTTGCTGGCGCTGGCTCATTGTGTCTGTCTGGCAGCCATTTTAGCACAACTCACCAATACACTTACACACACACTCGCAGTTGGCACTTACGCTCTTGGCATACTCATAAAATTTTATGATTTCGATCAACTCGAGTGCGGAAATTATTAAGAGTCGAATCTGTTTCAACATCCTGCGCGCCCTGACGACTGTGTCGTAGGCCAGCTAACTGTGTGTGTGTGTGTAACTCATATATACGCCTGTATTCACTACCCAAAATTTCATATGACAGCTGCCAGAGGGCTAAGTGCAAGACACAGTGGGACAGAACGAGAAAGCGAGCGAACGAAAGAGAGCGAATACATTCACATTTACTATCTCTGTTGCTCTTGGCAAAGTGCCCGCCATTTTAATTTATATTGTAGCTGTGTTAAAGTTCAAATATAATAAAAGAAAAACATCGTATGTGAATTTTCATCTCTTGCCGCTTGTTCTCATTCAGAGTGCTTGCCTCGTACTGTAAAGTGCGTTTTATCTTTTGGCAGGTGGGGTGAGCGCGGGGGGAGGTCGAAAACATTTCTCGCCAACTTTTTGCCAATGGCCAATTTCTTAGCGCGTTGCGAGTTTTATGAACAACTCTGCAATGAAATTTCCGTTTCCTGCGGCCGCCATTTCATTTACTGGAACGCCATTCAATATATTCTTCGAGTTTTCGATTCTCTTGCCTTTTCCTTAGAACAGCTTCTGGCGTGAAGTATATACATACATATATAAGTTTTCATTATGACATGTGTTTGTTTAGCCCTAAAGAGTTGATAGTTCTTCAAAATAAATGGAGAAACCAACTGAAACAATTTATTTTACTCGTATCAATTACTTTTTGAGATGTAATGAGAATCTTGCTTATTCTAGAACTAATCCTCTATCAATTTTCGACTCTTTCTAATACTGCTCAAGTTTCTATATCAAATATAGCTTAAATAGTTGTCTTTGGAATCTCTTTGCAACTTTCTGCCAGGCATTTAGCAATCCCTATCATTGGTTATATAGTAAACCTTTCTCTTGCAACGCTCACTTTTCGACTTTCCTAAGTCTTTAGGCAGTATTTTTATCCGTGATGTGACCCAAAAATATGATTGATGAATGCTTTGATTTGAGGTTCAGCCGACAGTAATTTCTATTTATCATTTGCTTGCGAGTTTTTCCACTTTTCTCTGTTGTTCTTTTATATTGTTTAACAGTTTGAATTCATGTTTAATACAATTATCGTTTGCTATTTAAAGTC
The DNA here is from genome assembly GCA_958299025.2 of Drosophila histrio. Taxonomy (NCBI): domain Eukaryota; kingdom Metazoa; phylum Arthropoda; class Insecta; order Diptera; family Drosophilidae; genus Drosophila; species Drosophila histrio. The sequence goes on along the minus strand of OY282580.2, from coordinate 27,799,122 downwards.
ACGCATCGATTTGGCAAGGGAACTTGGTCAAAAGGACATAAATAACTTTTGAAAGGGCCGCGACCCGAAAATAACCTCGATACACCAAAAATTTCACGCGTTCATGAAGCCAAAACAGTTCAAGCTTAAGTATAGCAACAACAATATCGGAAAACAAACAAGATTATGTTAGTTGATTGTTCTCAACTACAAGATACTCTTTGATCTGTTTGAGGACACATACAAATAATAGTGGTAGTAATAGTTTATAGAATAGCTGCGATCTTGATGCCATTTTCAGGATAAATAGAAAGCATTGCATAATATTTTGACTTCCACTGCCTGTTATATACAAAGTCATAACACTCTGCTTATAAATCTTTAATGGGTATAGAACATAATAGAAGAAGCTGATACAAGTTGTGACCGCTTCACAGCTTCATGATGGCTGAGTTAGCCCCCAGTGCTGCGATAGACGACGCTAAGCTGACCCATAAATTTTGGCCAGCCTTTAACGAGCTGCTGTCCCTCACCTGCTGCCTCATGCCTGTATGCCAAGCATTTAGTAAAATGACCACAAAAGTTATTTTAAAAAACATTTTCTAACAGACTCACACCCACTTACACTCACACACACACACTCACACACATAGGGAAACTTTTGACAGAGATAAGCGTGGAGCAGCTGTAAAAAGCGCATAAACATGCGTGTCGGGTCAGTTTGAACAACGAGCTGAAAGTGGAGTTGGAGATCTGCTGTTGAAGTTGCCTCAGTCGAATCAACCCATCTCCCCACACCCTCTCTACTATCCTTGATGTGTGCACTTCCGTTGGTGTTGTTGTTGTTGTTGTTGTTGCTACTTTGAAGGTACTTAGGGCGTTTTGAATTTTTTATGAGCATTTTCCCTTGCTCATAATGTTCGAAACGTATATTGAAATAAATGTGAGAGCTTTAGTAAGCGTATATATGTATATAAGCATGTGTGTGTGCTTGTACTAAAGAAGTGTATTTAGAAATGTGTACACTATACAGATTTACATATGCACATATATCTATCGTGTTGCTTGTCTTACAACAGTTTGCTGAATTCAGAGCTTTTGTTTTTGAGGCTTATGCGGAAAAGTTTCGATATTTTTTATTAATGTTTATACCAAAGAGATTGCAAAAAGTTATTTATTATAGATAAAGATTTGCCCGCATAATAAAGTTATGATTATAAGAGTATCGATAGATTCGAATTCATAAATTTGTCCATAGATACATATATATTTATTTCATAGTGCAGTGCTTATCTCCGATGGATTTATTAAAGAATATCTTCTCATTACGCATATAAATAATATAGTGTCTTCTCAACAAATCGCATCAATCTAACTTCTTTCTACTCCGTAGAGTATCTAAGCTTTAGGCATACCTCTTATGCCTCTGCTGCCTACTGTACTTTGATAAATTGAATTGTTTACCGTTGCTGCTGCTGCAGGTGCTGATATTTTCCAAGCACACAAGTTGGCCAATGTTTACCTGTCGTGTTTATAATATTCACTTTTATCCCATTAATAATGTTTGGTTTATGGTTTAAATTATGAGTCTTTAAAGTGCATGCAATATTGATTGGATTTGTGGTCAGCATGGACTGCAAATTTGTTTGTCAATTTAAAAAATGAGATTTTTCTCAGCAAGAAGAGCGCGAGTAGAAAAACTATCGTTTTAAATATTATTTACATATTCAGTTTTAAAGATAAAGACGAAAAGTGTCCTTAAAAGTCATTCTATGGACCATCTCTTAGTTAATTAACATTTTACTATAATTATATTTTGTTTGATACACAATGAAAATTACTCATTAAGAAATATATCAAATTGAGAACAAATCATTTGTGTCACCGCTTTTTGGTGGCTTTCCATGGGCTGCCTCAGTTATGCATATAATTGTGGCAGATTCTATTAATGGAGATTGCATGGCATCATAAAAAATAATAATAATATTATTATTATTGTTTTTATCGTTGTTGTTGTTGTTGTCAGCCTTTGAGTTATGTATTGTTTCGCACATTTGGCGCGCCGATTTATTTTGTGGCGCTCATAAATTTGACTTGCGACTCGTCTCTACGCTGGAGCTCCTGTGGCCTGTGGCAGGACTCACGTCACGTGTTGCATGTGGCACACACACACACATATTCACGACGGCACGCGGTTTTTGCTGGTCGTGTTGCGTAGTACATTGCCACACAGCAGTTGGAATATTATTCATTTTTATTATATTTTGTCGCCTTAACGACCATAAATTGCATTAAAAATGCTGTCATTGAATATGGCCTCAGATGATAATGGAGGTGCAGGTGTAACATGCCAAAGGACGGCTACAGTAAAACCGCATACACAAACAACATTTCAATTGAGGCAAAGGATTAATTTTCATTTGATATTCATTAGTTGAATATTGCTAAATAAACGAAGGGAAAAGTAATTGAATTGGCAAACATAATTTATTATTCACCAAGAAAGAACATCATACCTAATAATGAAATATTTAAGATTCTGTATCATCAATCCATTTAAAATGAAGTTAGCTTTGTTTGAAATCATATTTGTTTTATTTATATTTCATATTTTGCATCTTGTACTGTAAGACTACAGTCATCACAGCCAGTTTTTACTGTATACTCAGTCATCTTGCAATATATTTAATTTATATTACTAAAAGCAAACAGCGCTTTGGTTTATGAGGGTGGCAACGTTTTTATATTGTATTTGAAATTGATGTAAAAAACACAGGGACACAGTGCAAAATAGACGACGATGATGATGATGACAGAATGAAATGGAGTAAAAAATGAATGAGGGAAATATTTAAAATATATGTGTATATATCTTCTCTGTTTTGCTCGGTTTGGAATTTCTTGTGCGTCGCATTTTGGTTTGTTTTATTATTTGTCGTCAACGCATGTTGTGGGCGTGTGGGAAGCGTGAAAATCGTGGGAATCGTGAGAATCCCTTTTTTGGATTTTTATGGCTGAGCAATGCTAATGGCTTTTCATGCAGATGAATTGAATAAGCAAATGCCAAACTGACAACCTAATGCAAAAGGCCAGAAAGCTCCGAGTGTGTGTGTGTGTGTGTGTGTTTGTGTGCGTTTGTGTGTGGGTGGGCTGAAAGACTTTCCGAATGTATGCAAGCGGCAAAAATTTCAAAATGTGTTTTAAGCCAAATGCCAAAAAGTTGGCTAAGGCAGCGACAGCAGAAAAACTCTCACACAAACGGGAATGGGGAAATAAGAAAAATAAGGAAATTGGGCAAAAGAAATGTGTAACTTAACCCGCATCAAGAATTTGTCACGATTTGTAGTCATCGTCGTCGTCGTTGTCGTTTGGCATGAAAAATGACCAAGTTTCTCCACGTTGCGTATACGTAGTATGGGTGCGAGCGCTGTGTGTATCTGCTCGTCTTGTAAGTCCTGTGATAACTGTATGGTTAGATTTGGCTACCCCTCCCCATATCTATCCACTCTATCACCCCTCCCCCCCTTTGCGCCACACTTCAGAGAGCACTTCATGCTTTCAGCTATCCCGAACTCACAGTGAACTGCTTCACACATCGTTTGTCACATTGTTCGCAAGGATTTTTCGGGAGCTCAAAATCTTTGCCCTCTCCTGTTGTTGTTGTTCTTGTTGTTGTTTTTGTGCTTACAAATAGTGCCAGCTATTGTAAGCGTTGTTATTGTCAATGCCATTACTATTTGCTATTGTCATTGTTGTTCTTCTTGTTGTTGTTAATATTTGTTGTAATTTTTCATCTCATGTTTTGTGAGAGTGTGTCTGAAGTTTTCTTTCCACTTTTCTGCTCCATCTCTGTGTGATGTTTGTAGATGCTTTCCTTTTTTGCCCATTAGCACAGTCGGTGGGTAGGTATTCTCTGTGTGGGCGTGTCATGTGTAATCAATTTTCCAGCCATTTGTGTGCAGCTGTTGCAAAGCGTCGACAGTCCTTATAGTTTATCAAGGTATACCAAAGGCCCCAGGTGTAAAAAACAGTTGAAATTCTAGAGAAATGTTTACTCTTTTGACTTGCGATCCGAAAAGTGATTCAGAACATCAAAGAGAAATGTCACATAATAAGCTAACAGAGAGTGCTTGACTACCTGATACCATAAACGTGCATAATTTTTACAAATTGTCAACTGGATGCTAGTACCTGGCGTATACTTAATAAAACAATTGCTTGACGCTAGATGTTCTTTTTGAAGTTCCTGCTACTATTTTGCTACTTATCATTAGACTATAGAAATATTAATAAAGGGAATTTCAAGATAACGAATTGGGGATACAACAAGTTAGTACACAGTATACTAAATTTAGTATTTAGTGAGTTGAAGCTATGGTTGAAATTTCACTAGAAATATCCATCAAGAAAAGCAAAGGGCTACAGTTAAATAGACATCTCAATTATCAAGATAGAAGTACTCGGCGTATACCTAATAGCCAATTTGTATAGTTTATGCTGTTGTTTTAGTAATCTTTGATTCCTAGAAGATATATATATATTACCCTGATATTCACTATAAAATTTAAAACCATAGCTTAAAACTACTTAAAACCCAAGAATCCGACTATAAAAGCTTATTATGAACAATCTGCAATCAGAGTTAAAGCAAAGTTTCAACCTTGAACTATTTAAGTTGCCTGCAAGTTCAGCATAACAACTGGTTTACACAGCTAATGTCAAACTGTCGTCTCAATTATCCAACAATTTCAACAAATTATGCGCCAAACATCACAGAAAAAAAAGAGAAATTTGTGTATTACAAATTTAATTACATAATAAAGTTTTAGCAACTTTGCGCTGAGACACAGAGAGAGGGAGAGAGAGAGAGAGAAAAAGAGAATCAAGGCGGCATATAGAAGACAGAAGCGTTTTATGTGCTCAAATTGAAAATGGGATAAACAGTGCGCATATATTTCATGGCACACAGTGCGTATGATTGACATTAAAAAATTAATTATGCAAAGCGCAGACAGACAAACAGACAGACAATCAGAGAGAATGATAGAGACAGCCAGGACAGACAGACATACAGACAGACAGACAGCAAAAGTCGTATAACTAGAGGCAACTTTAGCAGCCAAACGATGAGTGCGTTGTGAGTGCTCAGTGAGTGCTGAGTGAGTGCATTTGAATGAGTCTGGCATGAAACACAAAACGTGCACTGAAATGTGTTTTTTGAAAAACTTTTGCGTCACTTTTCTCATTTGGCAAATGTGCCAAACGGGGCCAAAACCGGGGCCAAAACGAGGCCAAACAAACTTTGCCTCCTCTTACCCGCCCGACACACACGTCGTATGCGCAATGTCAGCAGCAAAGGACCCCAAAGTCAAGTTTTAATTGTTTCACGAATTGATTTAAAATGCTGCCGCTTCACAATGCGCAATGGTTGGCATTCATTTAACCAGCTGCCTTGGCTACTTCATTAATATGTCAGGCGTCTGCACCCAAACAGAGCCCTAAATGGCCGCGTTCGTGTAATCAGCAACGAGAAGGCGTGATTGACAGGGACAGCCAGAGGACACCAAGAGGATGGCAAGGGAATTAAGGCACAGTTTCGCTCGCTGTCACACTCCACTTCTCTCTCTCGCTCTCTGTCCCTTTCCCTCTCTATCTCTCTCTGGCATATTTTATTTATGAGCCAACATCTCGGATGAAGCTAAAGCTGGACACAAGCGTTGTCTGTGGCTGCGGCTGCCGCTCCTCGACTTCTGCAAGTTTCAATTAAATACTCTGATTTTTGCAGTCGCCTCTTCTGCTCAGACAGCGCTTATTGTTTTTAATTTTATTTTTCAAAAAGACTTGGGCGTGGCATTTAATTGTCGACATTCAACTCAAGGCTGAGCCTACCATTCGGCCACACGGCGTATACTTAATTGAGCGTTTTGTTATCTCAAACGTTGTTGTTCGTACTTGTTTGTGTTGTTGCTGTTTGTGTTTAATTAAAGGGCGTGGCTAGCTCAAATCAATGTAGTTTATGGCTTGCACGGAGAGCAAATGGGCGTGTGAAATGATTATGCAGTGAATTGCTGCTTGCGAATAAGATTACTTGCAAATTGAAGGGGAAATTCCTTCAATTGAACAACGTGCTATTGTGAGCTTTTTCAAATTTGTAGCAAGCTTAAAGAGTTGTTATGGAAATAAATAAAAGTTTTGCAACATTTCTCTGAATTATGAGCTTGACTAATTAAAGTACTCGTAGTTCTTAATAATATAGGAATGAGTTCCGTTGATTCCTTATTTAATTTTGCTTGAAAACTTTCAAGGACCGTTTTTCATAGTTCAAGTGAGAGTTATTTCTTAATTTTAAATTAATTTCTACACAATATTAGATGAAAATATATTTCAGTTGTTTAACTAAGACCTTAACTGAACATTAAGAAAATGAGCGTAACATGATTTAAGTTTAGTTATTCAATGCCATTCATATTTCGACTAAGATAGGTATTATCGATTATTAATAAAAAATATCTTAACTTTAGTCAAGGAGAATATATTTCACATTTTAATTTATATAACTGATATTTTTTAAATGCTTAGCCAATAATCTACAACAATGTCAACTTAAAGTTAGAAAACTCTTAAATAAAACGCAGTTGCTTATTCTTTATTCTATATATATTCCATATATTCGTTTATTTTCACTATCTACTCATATATTCCGCAATCTTAAAACACTTTCTCGATACCTTGTCCATTCTAATTATCACATTGGAAATTAATAAGCCGTCTCAACTTTTAACTGACCTCAATTGGCACTCGGCAAGACAAGCCGCAGTATCTATAGTCATCTCATGTCTTACCACTCCCTCTGACCCTCTCTGTCTCTCACTGTCCCACTTATTGGGTTGCGAAATTAAGCAACGAATTCCTAGAATATTTTTAACTGTTCCATTAAAATTGCATAAAGCCAAATGAAACATGAGAAATTCATTTTATGTGAACTTCCAGCCTGCCAATCAAATCGTTATAGATGCAATTAAAGATTTTTTTGTTGAAAGTTGTCTCAACAATTTGTGGAAATAAACCAGGAGATGTCGCACATGAACTTGGGGATGGGAAAGAAAGAAACGAGAGAGATTGTCCGGCTTAGCAATACCCCGCATCTGGAGACTTAGGACATCAGCTTGTAGTAATATGACTGCATAGTTATTGTTTACATAAAAAGGTATCATTAGTTCCGTAGCTCATTCTTATTTAGTTATATTAAGAAGCGTTTAATAACGTTTGCAAATCAAAACAGTTATCGCCAGTTTTAAATGCATTATTTCATAGTTTATCATTTTTATTGTATACCCTATTATTTGAAAGGTTACGGGGTATTCAACTAAAACCGTTAACGTTAGTTGCCTCACTCATTCTCACTTACTTGCTGAGACTGTGGCAATCAATGTGTCAAATGTTAATGCAGTTTCAGGTCGAACTTTGGATCTGCATTTCGATGGGGCACTTAAGCCGACAGCCAGGATGTCAGAATGGCAGGATGGCAGGATGCTGGGATGGCAGAGACTGCCAAAGGATGACAGCATAAAAAAGCATTGCACAAATTGGCCTGCTGTCCACGACGGCCATTTTGTAATAAATTTAACAAAATGTCGTCGTGTTGTGTTTCCTGTTTGGCACTTTTGTGAAATATGTGTGCCACACACACGACTTCCGCTTGTCACACCCTCAACTCTCTCTCTCTCTCTCTCCCCCCACGTTTGTTTATTATTTCAACTATGAGATAAGGCGACCGCTGCCACGCCCTAAAACAAGCCCACATACATATATTTGCATAAAGTGTTCTTGTTGTTGTTCTTTACATTCAGAAATCAAATAAAACAAAAACTCGACGAGCTGGAGAAAAAGCAGAAGAAGAAGAAGAAGCAGGGGCAGCAGTTGTCACAGGAGGCTGCATCATCATTCCTTCAGCTGCTTTGTTATTGTTGTAAATTTTTGTTATTTATCTTATAATTATGCAAATGTGCTCAGCCACAGTCAGCCAGGCAGCGAGGGAGCGAGTGTCACCTAAAGTTGCCCCAAAATGCGCTGCGTGTGCCACAACACATTTTCGCTTTGCATATTTTGTGGGCCACATTCTAATGTCAGAAAGCCAAAACAACCCAAAGCTGTTAACGGTTTTTTCAAAGTCGAAGAGAATATTCAAATTGTTTGACTGTATTTCGTCAAATAAAACCACTGTAGGTTCCTGGTTGTGTTCACAAGTCAGCAGTAAACTTTGTATTTTGGCAAAAACCTGAGATAAGCTCTTGATAAGTCGAATAAGTCGTAGATTTTTGTGAAAGACAGTGTAAAACGTAGTTAGTAGAGATTGCTGTATTAATTAAAGCTTCTATAAAACATTAAAATAAATAACATAAATAAATAATTCATATAGTCATTAAGAATGCCAATTATCTGTACAATTCAATAGATTAAAGACAACTTCTTTGAACATAAAATGGTGGAAATCAAATGATAAATTTATTGTATTGTTGAGATGTTCATATTAAAATATAAAATTGAGTAATTTGTTTTACATTGCTCGATGCAAATCATAAAGAAGATACAACTTCTTTGTATGGGTAGAAAAACGAGTTATGAAACTAAATACTTTATTCGCTCAAATATCTATTGCAATTGATTAACTTTGCATGGAATCTAATCAACTGTTGTTTGCCCACATCTACATTTTTTAATTGTCACATCTCACAGGTTGACTATGATAACAGCTTTATTTCGAGTTGTTTCTTAAATTTTTGTTAAGTAAAGAATATCGTTGTACATGTTTTAATACTGATTTGTTTTTGATGTTGTTGTTTGGGTTTTGAAACTGGGTTCGATGTGTGGTTTCTGTTTTGCTTCGTTGCCAAAATAACAAATGTAATTATTGTGCCCGGCGACACAAAAGTTGTCCCAGCTCTACATCATCAGCAGCATGCTGATAATCTTGTAGATGATGATGATGATGATCACTAGGCCTTTCAATTAACGGTAATTCAATTACATATGTTTAGTCCCAGTCTGCGGCATATGGTAGAACAATTAATTAGCAAATGTTGGTCAAGTAGCTAAAACAACTCATGGCTAATAGAGTGGTGTAGAGAGCGGGGGGAAATGTTTGTGAAATTGGTTGGGTTAAAAGAGCATTGGAATGACGTCTGATTAGCTAGCGGGGCTTTTGTGATTTTCCAATTAACTGTAGACTCTTCCCTTCTTGCACAGAAAGAGTCCAAAAAGCTATCGAGTCGAATTTGAAATGCAAATGCAAAAGGACAAAGTCATTGGGGAAATCCACTCGGGGACCAAAGAGAGCCAGTGCCAACATTTGTTCAATATGTGAAAATATTCTCAGACTTTGGGATATGTTTTTTTATGTATTTTCCGCTTGCTTCCTGTTTTTTTTTTCTCTGACGTAATTCAAAGCCAACTTGCCTTCATCTTCTACAGCTTTATTATTTTTTTCCCTGGATTTTCCATAAATTAGGCAGAAGATAGAAAGAGAAAGAGAGAGAGAGAGACAGAGTGGGAAAAGAAAAGTGGGCTAGAGAGTGAAAGACTGAACCCAGTGTTGTGTTGTGACATGTCGTGTTTATGGGATTTTGTTACTTTTGGGTTCGCCTGGGCTGAATCCGAACGTTTGCCTGGCCTTTTTCTTTAGAAAATGATTTCATTTTATTTTGAATTTTTGTGAAATAAGATATTTATTTGCTTCTTAGTCGCTTTTTGCTTGGCTTTTGCAAATTGTCAAATAAATAGACGTCGGATCATTTCGTTGGTCTCTTTTGTCGCTTAGTCGCTTTGTCAGTTTGTCAATTTGCCCTCAAGTCAATTGCTTGTCTCTACTCTACTCTCTTCTGTGGTGGATAGCTTAGGTCAGTTCTTCCTTTTCGGTTTCGACTTCGATTCCCATTCGCATTCACATTTGTCTGGCTTTGTGTGCAGTGCATTAAATATTTGTCGTACGGCAAGAGAGAATTAATTTGCAAAGTATTAAAAAGAAAGTTGAATAGAATTGGGGAAAGCTGCAGAGCAGGACAGCTGGACACTTGTGCAGCCTAAGTCAAGACTGGGCCTTTGACCTTTTGTTGTGGCCATTCGAGAAACATGTGAGATTTAAGCAGTTCCCGTGCGCCTTTGATTGATTGAAATTGCTAATAAAGATGAGATAACAAAATGTTTCTTGACTGAAAAGAAAGTTAAAATTATATACATGAGTATGGTATCGTTAAGTTAAGATAAGAACCAAATTTACTATATACTTTCCTCTTATCAAAAGTTAACTTTGGACTTTCTATTAATCTGAAATTTATTTTCTCTCTCTCGCTTTACGCCTTAAAAAATTTCTTTAAATGGCAATACTTTTCTGCATTCATTTCGCTGCCCTCCAAATAATTATCGCTTAATGATGTGCACAGGCACAACAACCACTACAACAACAACTGCCTGCAACTTTACATAAATTTTCTGCTTTTGGCACTGGCGGAAAACTTTTACATAGCCTCCTTCCTCCCTTCGCCCCCTTGGCCCTTTACGCACTACAACTGCAAATTAGTTCAACGAACTGCCGCTAAACGATTTGGCAACGAATCGTTTTTAATACGCTTCTTTTTAGGGTACATTAATTTAAACAGGTATTAAATTAAAAGGAAAATTGTTTTAGAAATTTCAATTAATTTGATTTGTCATCTTATTAACTGAAACTATTAATCGGAAATAAAACTATGTTTGTATATTATCATATAAACTTAACTTATTGGATTAGCTTCTACAATTTTTACCAATAAAAATCTAATAATTAAATAAAATTAATTATTCGTATTCTTATAAGCAAATAAATACATCATTTAATGTATCAAGTTGTGATATTTCTGATGCACTCAAACAAAATTGATTGGGATGTTTTTTCTGATCAATAAGATATTACTTTACTAGATCGATAATACAATCAACCTATTACAGACTTATTCATTTATTGACAACATTTAAATAAATGAAAATAAAGCACTTTCAAATATTGATACTATTCCATAAATAACAGGGCATTCCGAAGTCTATCAGCGGCAGACTGTTAAAGACATAGTTTGACTTAATTGAATGTCATTAACCTGATTATGTAGAGGGCAATCTTATCGCACTGCATTTGGTCTAACATCAACATCATAGCAAGTTTACAGATAAGATATCAGTAATCACAGCTGGTTTGAAAAATACAATAAGCAAAAAAACATTATCAAATTGTTCTCAGTAGGCGGTTTATTGTCGTTATAAACTGAACATTTATTATTATGCGATAATTGTTTTGAAATGTAGTTTTAAAAATGTTACAAAATTTTTAATAATATTTTTTGGATTTTTATTCCATGAAATTTCTAAAAACTAGACAAACTAGTTTTGCCGTTAATCTTAAGACTGGTATGCAGCTCTAACCAAAGTGTACGGTATGTATATAATGATTATGCAACCTTTAACTGAAAGCGGTATATACTATTACCTAATATTGAATCAACAGTTTCAGAGAGCGACTAAATTAAAGTAAATTGTTTGTATCCGTTCAAAATGCATTAATCGCATTCGCTTTATTCACTGTATGTAAGTTACTCAATCTATTTACTCAGCGACTATCGCTCACTCGCTTGGTATCTGTTAGGTTATCAGAGGCAGAGAGCTACGGTAGAGACAGAGCTACTGTAGTGCCAGAGCTACGGTAGAGACAGAGCTACGGTAGAGTAAAATTTAGATCGCAGACAGTACTCTTTCGGCTGTTGAACGTAACGGAGGTACGAGTAGTTCGTCAAGATGAGTTATGAGCTGTGGGAAAACGATGAGGAGATCAAATACTTTCGCGATTATCTTCGCATACCAACCGTACATCCAGATCCCAACTATGGTGGGTTATGTGTACATATCAATTCTCAAATTCTTTATTGACAACTTTTATAAATTTTAAGAGCCCGCTGTGGATTTCCTAAAGCGACAGGCCGAAGAGCTGGAATTGCCTGTATCTGTCTTCTATCCCTACGATAAAGCAAATCCCGTCTTGATTATTACTTGGACGGGCCAGAACCCGGAATTGCCATCAATTTTGCTTAATTCACATATGGATGTCGTACCCGTATTTCCCGAGAAGTGGACACGAGCGCCATTTAGCGCTGATATGGATATCCTTGGTAATATCTATGCTCGTGGCAGTCAGGACATGAAGTGTTGCGGTGCTTGGTATATGGCAGCAATCAGATCATTGAAACGCAGTGGGGCCAAATTCAATCGCACCATACACTTATCATTTGTGCCAGGTATGTTTCAAGTCGTAAGCTATATGCTGTAGATCAGGTCGTTTTTGTACCATAAACATTGATAATACCCCATTGTTATCCCGGTCCATAACCTATTCGAAGTTTACTCATTAACGGGGAAGTAAAACACACTTCTTAAACTTTCAACTCTAACAATTTGGGTAAAATAGATCCGATTTCAATGAGGGTTATATTGTTAGATAATTTTGTGATCATGATGTTGTGAAAAATATATTTTCTGATAATTTTAAGTATTATTTTAAATATCTATTTATATATATTTCAATTCAATTGCCAACTAAAACAAAGTACATTTTTATTGAGGCATAGCTTGATCATATTATTAAATATGATAAGGGAAGAAGAATTTGTTTAATTTGTTTATATTTTCTGGTGATCTACATCATTTAGATGAAGAGATGGGAGGTTGCCGGGGAATGCGTGTGTTTATTGATACTGACGACTTTCGCAAACTAAATGTGGGTTGTGGTCTTGACGAAGGTCTGGCCTCGGTCGGAGAAGAGATTCCACTTTATTATGGCGAGCGCACCGTGTGGCGTAAGTAAAACTAGCCGTTTAAAAAATTAATAGCAATTAAAATTGAATTTAATCTATAAATCTACTTAACAGGAATGACATTTAAGGCAACGGGTCAAGCTGGTCATGGTTCGCTGTTATTTGAAAACACTGCCGGCGAAAAGATCAACTATATTATGAACAAGATGATGGCATTAAGGCAGACACAGGTGGATCGTTTGAAGAATAACCCAGAACTAACAATTGGCGATGTGACGACAGTAAATCTGACTAGACTCGGCGGTGGGATTCAGAGTAATGTGGTGCCACCTCTTCTGACAGCTGGATTCGATACACGAATCGCACTGGATGTGGATCTTTGCAAACATGAGGCTCAAGTAAGTTTCAGAAAATCTTGAACTATAATTTTGAGTCAATTAATTCAGTTCCTTTACCTTAGTTGAAAAAATGGTGCGAGGAAGCAGGAGGCGGTATTGAGATTGAATTTGATCAAAAGCATCCATTTGTAAAGCCCACGGTCATTGACAATTGTAATCCCTATTGGGTGGCCTTCAAGAAAGCCACAGATGAGTTGTAAGTTGAGCTTAGTTCGCATATCGCTTTATCTGTAACTCTATTTAAAACTATTTTAAACTCTTGCAGCTGTCTCGATATTAAACCACAAATCTTTAATGGCGGCACCGATAGTCGCTATTTGCGTAGAGAGGGCATTCCGGCATTTGGTTTCTCGCCAATGAATAACACTCCCATCTTGTTACACGATCATGACGAGTACCTTAACGCAGAAGTTTTCCTCAAAGGTATCAAAATTTATGAGAAAATTATTACCAATTTGGCTAATCTTTGTTAACCAAATTCAGAACGACAATCAAATTTACTAACTGCTATAAAATTATCAAAAAATCATTAAGTCAATTGGAAATGGAATAAAAATTTAAAGTATTTTATTAAAGCGCTATAGTGTTGACTTTTTGATAGTAAAGATTGTTAAACTTTATATTCGACTACTAGCAAATCGATAGCTGCGGCTAAAATAATCGATAACATTATAGCTAATGTCATATTTAGCGCTACAAAATAAGTGATTGTTGTTATTACAGTTCACACAAGTTGCTGAGATTGTGGTTATTTCAACTGATCAGATGAAAGATCATAAATCTTTTGACATAACTCACGACTTTACAAACAATTTACTTTTATATTTAATTTTTGAATAAAGCAATGACTGTGCGTATATTGCAATGGACTCAGTCAGCTTAACATATTTATAAGAGCATTTATGTATACTCTGTAAATACATTAATACCGAAATGAAGTATACTGAAATATAAGTCAACTTTGTTGAAGAAAAACTCAACGCTGATTTCTTTAGATCTAAAAATTCAATTTATTAGCGAATTAATTCATGAAAGAAATTATTTAATAATTTATATATTGTTTTCATGGGTATAGATTCGGCGACACTCTTCTACTAAGTACTTGTTATTTATTCAGCTTTTGAAAATTTAAAATTCATTTAAATTCCCATTAGTGGACGGCCAAGCTGACAAATTAAAATGAATTGTGAATTCTGAACTCGGTTTGCCGATGTTTGCATTCGTTTTAAACAAATTGCAAACCGGTTGAAATGTGAATTATAGTTAATTTCTTTGGAATTATTTAAAGCGCCGCCAGCTGCCAGCTTGAGAGCTCATCAATTACGACCCGGCGGAGGGGACACTTGGGGAATGGGGGAGTAAAAAAAAAACTCAATTAGAGCGCTAATTAATTTATTTGCTTAACAAGCCATGTTTGGCCGCAAACTCATTAAGTTGTCACATGTAATCAGCGTACAGTTTGTCCAAATAAAAGAAGGGAACCCAAACTCAAAGCTAAAAACTAAAATTGAAACTAACTGACCAGCTCCAGCACAGGACACAGACATGCAGCTCCACAAGGACATGGACTGTGAACAAACTTTGCAACGTTGCAGCCGCTGAACTTTTAAGTGAGTGACTTATTTTTTGTCCTGCCAGTTGCTAGACAGCATGACGAGCTGAGAGAAGGAAGGAAATGGAAAGGGGAAAAGGGAAAAGGGAAAAGGAGGAAATGATGAGTTTGCGAATGTAGATAGTTGCACCTCCTACCCTAAAAAAAAAAGAAAACGAGAGGAAAGTTTGTATCGATGCCAACCAGCCAAAGTGTCGTCATCATCTGTTGCCTTTGACAAAATACAAACACGGGGCTCCAACTCAATTGAGGTGACCAAGAGGATAAGAGGGTTACTCGAAATAGATAGGCGCCTATCCATGCAAAGAGTGTATGCGAACACTTAGAACTCTAAGCTGGGTTTCAGTGAATTTAATACAGAATGGAAATGGTTTAAAATGGAAGTCGCTACGAACGAAATACATAGAATTTTTCCTGATGCGCTATGAATAATAAATAATATATATGTATATATAAATAATGTAATGTATGTTGATACAATATAATATTAAGTTATATCTTTGGTCAAGTGTTCGAGCCACCCTCGTGAAGCACTTAAAAAAGTGATATGCACCGTTGCATTATAATTAAAAACCTACAAGTTTTTACTGTCCATCATTAGAAGTTCATAATGACAAGGCAACTGACACGTGTAAATTTCGGACACGGAATTTGCCAGCCGTCAAGGACTATCTCTTTTTTGCTCTCCTCTCTCTCTCTCTCTCTGATTTTCTCCCCCTATTCTGGGGTCTGTTCATGAGAAAGTTTCCAGGCCACAAAATTTAACTTCGCCCATTTTGACAAAATAATTTTGTTCGATATGAAATGGAGACCAATATGTACTTGAGGTTTGGGGTCGCTTTTAGGTTTCAGGTTTCGTTGGTTTGAGTTTTAGTTTCGTTTTTGTGGCATCTTTATGTAGGTGGCATGTGATGCAATGGTGGGCGGGGCTGTGTGTGTGTGTGTGTGTGTGCTGCATATTGATGACGTGATTTGCATTTGAATATGCAGCCCTCATAACGCTGTCGCCCTGGCTGGTGCTGGGTCAGGGACAGGGACAGGGGCAGGGACAAGGACATGCAACCTGATTGCTGTTGTTGTTGTTATTATTGTTGTTGCTTGTGCATATTGCGCTTTGCAATTTTCACACGTTGATAAACTTGTTTCAACGTTGAACAGTCGCAGTGGTCGAACGTGTTGCAAGTTCACCCACTTCACCTGCTGCAACACCTGGCGGCACCTGTCTCCTAGCTCGTTGTTGTTATCCTGCCTGGCGCTTATTGCTGTCTGCCTCATCATTGCCGTCATTGTGCCATACTGTCGTTGCCCAGGCAAATTTGTTTTTTACCAAATGCGTTTAATTGGCAAAAAACATGCAACGCCAGCTTCGGCTCCTGCTGCTGTGGCATGCAACTTTTGTTGCATAATTTCGTCATCAACTGCTGCCACATCCTGCATCCTGCATCCTGCATCCTGCACCCACAGCCATTGTCCTTGCTGCCTAATTGCAGCGCCTCCCGTTGTTAGTGTGTTTGCCCGATTTTCCTTTTGCATACACATATTGAGGCGACATTGAACAACGCATCAAATGCGATTATTACTGTTCCCGCATTTATCGAACTGCACAGAAATTGGCAGTAGAGTTACGTTGCATCATTGTTAAACACCCAAGGCATTTCCGAAATTTCGCAAACATAAATTACGTTTTACGGCATGTATGTAAATTCAGGCTATTTTTATTCGTTGGGAAAGCGTTTAATGTGGAAACTATGGCAACATTGTTGCAACAAGTTGGTAGCTCTAAAAGTTTCATGAAAAGGGTTTGACAGTAGAAATTTGGGAAATCAATGGGATTTCTTAGAACTGTCTTTTCTTTTGAAATATGCAAGAGATGTTTTAAATTAAAGCTGTATATGTTCATCACAAGCTTAGTCTATATTATAACAGGAATTGGGACGAAATAAGTATTTTCTTTCCATCGACAAATTCTGAATAGAAAGTTATCCGTCACGCACTCATCGATCTTTGGAAATTCGCACACACACACATCCACTGGCTGAAAACAACTGATAATGAAATGTTTGCATTTCAGATTTTTGCCAATTTGTGGATGGGAATACAATGTTTGTTTTCATGAGCTGGGCAACTTTAGAGAAGTCAATACCATCAAAGAAAATTTGGTAAACAACTTGTTTACCCATCGAACTGTTAGCTCTTAGGTAATTCCAATAAACAATGCTTTTATTGGGGAAAAGTAATGCTGCTGGAACTCGTATTTCCCATTTAATACTTTCTTTCATAACTTGAATAGTAATTGACAATAGTTACAATAACAACTTATTTATTCAATACGAAGCAAGTAAACCATCATTGAGCGTGGCAATAATATATACTACTTAGAGGACAACTAAAGAGTTGAAAGATAATTTAACCAATTATGTGTAATATTCATATATGTATTTCCCCTTGTATCTGGGCTGCTTTTGTGCAAAGTAGTTTCTCGGTCACAAAGGCATTGTTCAATTCAAATTTTTCCATTAAGACTCGAAGCTTTTCACCGCGTTGCAAAGGTTAAGTCTATAGCAGCCAGGAACTGCCATATAAAAGCGATTCGCAAGCGTCGAAACCATGCAGAGCCTTTGTCTGCCGCCAATTTGCCTCACAATGCATCAAAAAGAAAGGAGAATACTTGAGATATTTACCTCTCCCTCCCTTCCTTTCAGTTCTTGTCCTTGTTGCATGGACACCCGCGGCGTCGGCTCAGGTGTAGCACTCAATAAACAACATAATGACCAGAACTGACCGCAGGGACGCCGAATCGGCGGGAGAAGTAGGGGGTTAAAGGTCGCCACGAACGCTGCTTGAGTCCCATAACTCATGACAAAGAAATTACGGTGCGAGGGCAATAAAAAAAGTTTTTCCCCGAGCCCGAGCAATGGAACGAGGTCGGACGCTTCCCATTATCATTGGTCGTATTAAAAGTTTTGATGTTGCTCAAATTATTTCGGGAAATTGATGCCCAAGGATTAACTTTGCCACAGACAAAAAAGGCAGAAAAACTGGAGGGAAAAAAGTAAAGGAAATATAATAAGGGACATATTTTGACTGCGGTCGTTCGCAAGTTTGTTTGTCTCCATCTCTCTTTCTATATATCTCTCTCTCTATCTCTTTCTCTGGCTATGGGGCACATCAAACAAACAGCGGATCACACCGCTGGGAACCGATGTGCCTGATGTGCTGTGTGTGCCACGCCTACTGACAGCTTGCCACTTCCACAGCTACGTGATGATGAGCAATGATGATGAATTCTTTGCCTTTTGCCTTTGCGGTTTTCCTCTATGTCAGGCGATAAATTTGCTGCCGTACCAGCAAAAAATAAAAACAACAGAGAATGAGAAAGAGGGCAACGCTTTTTGCATTTACTTTCATGTACTACGTACTCGCATATAGTTTCAGATCCCACGCGCCGAGTGCTTTGTGGACTCACGATGTCCAGTGTTCCTCGGCTTCCCAAGGTTCCTCGGACTGACACGCCACTCATCAGCTGGAAGCGATTCGCGTAACTTTCGCCGACCCCATACTCCAACCCTTCCCCACATACACACACAAAAAAAAAATACGATGAAACAGCAACTTTTGGCCTGAGATGAAAATTAAATACACTAACTTCAAGAGTATATTAAATCTCTGTTAAGATGCATAAAGATCAGAGATCGAAGAAAGTATAAACAGATTAAAAATGTTTAACAAATTGATTTTCTTTGTCAAACACACTGTGTACAATCTTAAGTAATACGATAAGATAGTATATCTTTTTAAGAAATTTATATATTTTATAGATAACTTATCATTCTCTCTTGACATGTCGTAAATTAAAATGAATATTTATTATATTATTAAAATACTGTAAAGATTTTATATCTATGCATAGAATATAATTTTGACATATAATTTTATACAATGTTGTTAAGTCAGATAAGATAATTATTGTATGATATATTCAATATATAAATACATATGGATTATGCCTTAAGCTGCTTTAAAACATTTATTCAACTCGAAAATTCGAAACTTAAAATTTGTTTCTTCACAAATTTCCCTGCAAGTTTGGATTTTTCGACAACTTGCTCATCAAATTCTTATACGATCTATATATATTTTATAATACCCTCAACAAAGTGTATAACATTACAGCAAAAGAGGAAGAGGAAAGTTGCCATTCGCTGGTTGCATTACAAAGAAGTTTTCATTTCCCAACGCGGCCGCAGGACATTATTTCGTTTGTTTCCGCCTTCATTCCTCCCCCTGCCACGATTTAGAAGCCCTTGCGGCACGTCAGGCCATTGCCATGAATGTCTCACACTGCGTGCACCTTCCCATTTTTTGTTGACTTTTCTTGGAAGCTGCTTTTTATGTGCCTTAAGTTAATCGCTCTGTGTTGCATATGCCATAAGTTAAGATATAAACTTGTAGCCCGAAAGTTACGACATAGCATAACTCAGAAAACTTGAGATTAGCACAATTAGTCATTTCGAAATATTAATCACTTGATAACCCAAATGAAAGTTAGAAATACTTTATTGACAGTCTGGTTAAATAAAAGATAAATGATAAGTAAACATTATATTTTATAAAACGGAATTAAATGGAATTTAGTCATTAGTTAATAAATGTCTTATAAGTATTGTCCCATTCTAAGTCCTGCTTTCAAGGTATACTAAGATAGATTTTGATAATATTTACACTATTATTGTATTGTATTTAAATGTTGAGTAAAACCTAATGACATTACATTTTCAGCAAAGTATGTGGAAAAATCGTTAACAGCCAATCAAAATTGATGGAACTCATAGAACAATCACAATGCGTTTTGGCCATGTTTTACGTTCAAGCAATTATCAAATCCATTGCATATCTCTCTTTTTACTCCCCCATATGGATTTCTTTATGGCATTGTTGGCTTTTAGGAGCTATCAGATTCATTTCTTTCATTTCCGTTTTCGTATATATTCTTCTTTTATTGCATTCTCTCTGTTGATCTGTTTTTATACCGTTGCGCCTACAATGCGCCCCTTAAAGAGTCCTGCTCTTCTTCCTCGTTGTTGTTCCTTTCTTAGCCATGTTCGTTACGAGGTGCTAAATCAAGTTAACGTTTAAGTGGCCGTTTAGTGCCTATGTTGCTGCATTCCTCCCACACATTTTCCCTCTCCCCTCCTCCCCCTATTATTATTTTTCCTTTTGTCATAAAGAGTTTTCCTGCATTGCCTTTTGCTGCTTTTTATTGACTGTAAACTTTATATTTTTAATATTTTCTTTATGCTTTCCTTTATTTTTGTTGTTGTTGTTGTTACTTTGCAGCTTGTAATTGTTTTTTAAACAAAGTTTATAACTTTTATACAGTCCGTAACGATTCTTTATATTCCCAACTGCTTTGTTGTTCCTCAGCTTCTGCTTGTTATTCTTAGGGGTATTCTTTTTTTAGCCTTTTTTGTTTCTTGGAGTTATAATTTGCTTGTCTGCCTTTTAATGGCAATTCTTATGCAGTTTTTTTAACGGTGCCAGCATTGAAAAACGGAAAACTTCAATTGCATTTCCCTGCTTTTGTTTTTTGCTTAAGTGTACCAAATAAAAGCACAAAGTAATTAAAAATATGGAAGTCATCAAGTTATTTTTTAAGTACATTTAAATTTGGGTATGCCAGAAAAACTTGAAGCAGATTATAGTTAAAGAGTATGGAAAGTTAATACTGCACCTCATATTTTGTACTTGAAATGTAGCAAAAAGTTGCTAGAGCGAAAAAGTGTCAGCCTTTTGATTGTGTTTAAAATAAGATAAATAATTTTATTTAAAATATACAAAGACAGAGAAAAATATATAAATATCAATAAAAAGCGAAGGCAAGACAAATTCGACTAATTTAGATTCACTTTATTAATAAGATTTCCATTTTTCAACTTCCTTAAGCATAGCATTGTCAAAAAAGTAAGGGCAGCAACTGAACATGGAGGACAGCACAAAGATTAGACAGTGCTAATAATGGAAAAAGTCATAGCTAAAGCTATAACTAAGATTCTGTACAGTAATATCTATGAATCCGACGTAGTCCATTTTACTTAATTTACAAATTTTAATATATGTGATTAAAATTACAATGAGCTATGATTAAATAGAATGATAGAGAAGAAAAGTATGTATATACTGTAGTACTTTTATTTATATTTTCTTTCTAGATAGACTACACATTTTCATTCAGCTGCTGCCCAGGGTCGTCACTTAAAGATTCCTTAACGAGTTGGCAGCCTCATTTCCCCGTTTAAAAGACTTTGGCACACGCAATTTCAATTTCGATTTCAATTCGATGCAAGTGCATTTAAATTGCATTTATGTAATCAACAAACAGAGCAGAACCCAATCAAACATCCAACCAAACAGTATAACACCCCCTATGTAACCGAAGTCACATACACACACACACATACACACACACACGCACACGCATTGAAAAACTGTAGAATCGTGTTGCATTATTGATGCTCTCGTTGTTTTGAGTTGAATGAACATATTTTGCCTTGACATACATTGCATTGTTTAGCAAACAAGAGTGTCAGGACCTCACCCTCTCCACACATTCTCTAGAGCCTCTCCACACCCTTTTCGACCTCCCCTCTCCCCACCCCCTCTTACCGTGCACACACATGAACAGGCTGCTTGAGCCCATTGAAATCTCCTCCCTCTGTGTACACAGTTTTTGTTCAAATAACACGAGCTTGTACAAGAAAACCAACAGTGGCATCAACATCAACAGCAGCAGCAGCAGCAGCAGCAGCAGCAGCAGCAGCAGCAGCAGCAGCAGCAGCAGCAGCAGCGGCAACAACGGCAACAGCAACTTGCAACAACTTGCAACAACAATAATGACATTTTGACTGACAGACGCAACAGTAACAGAGGCCCAAAGACAGTTGGCCAGCGGATTAAGAGAGAGAGAGCGAAAGAGTCTCGCAATGAGTGAGAGTGCGATGCAACAAAAAACAAACTTAGAATACCTGAAGCACAACTAAATAATACTTCGTAATAAAAAACAGAGTAAGTATCTGTATAACTTCAAGAGGTAAAAACAAAAATATATATAAGATATACTGAACGTTTATCATTCAACACTATATCAAAAGATCAGTGTCAACATATCATAATTCAATTATTAAAATACTCATATCAAAAGAATACAGAGCTGAACATTTTATATCTGTTAAAATAAGATGACAATTATTTTTGAATTGACGAATTAAAGTTAAACTCAGCCATTGGCATTTAGTTCTTCATTTTGTTATCAATACTTAAGGTATAAATATAAATTATAGATTTAAATTAATCAGTGGAAATTAATGATGCCACCTACTGGCTATATAACTAATATACCCCATTTAGAACATCATTTCGGGTATGGGAGTGGCGCTTACAAGGCGCGCTGACGACGATGTTCAAAAACTTGTTGGGCGCTTGTTTGGTTAGGCTCTTGTTGTTCTCAGGTTGTTTGTTATATGTGTTGTTGTTGTTGTTGGTGTTGTTGTTGCTACTGTTGCAGTTGTCGACATTGAAGTCTGTTCACAAATACTTAACATGGCGCTCACTATTTACACATACTTGTTGCAAATTGTTGTTATTGCAATTAGAACTGAGAGATGTCGAGAAGGAAATTGTGTAGATAGTGAGAGTAAGGAAAAGGGGTGGATACAATAGAAGAAGGACGGGAAAGGATGGAAAAGACTTCGATTTTGTTGGCTAATATACCAAACGGAGGCTATTCAACTTACTTTCTGTTGCAAGTTATTTTATTGAGTTAACAATTGAAGATAAGAATAAACATACGCTGGCAATTGATAGAGGGATGGAAAGTTTGCTCTTAACTTAAAATACACAGATACACCGAGCTGTGGAATAAAGAAAACTTCAATTGACAAGTTGGAAAGTCGGCAAGTTTTCAGAGTGTGTGTGCAACAAATACAATTCAAACTTTTGAGATATAGGAAAAACTAAGTTTATTCGACAATATATTAAGATAATTATTTGACTTGCAAATGATGTGTTTTTTTTCTCGCATTTTCGGATATTTTTATTGTGTCGATCAACAGTGTAAATAAAAGGGATAAATTTCTGAAAAATTGCAACAAATTGGAAATTGATTTGACAGTTCTCTAAATACATTTTAATATTTATCGAATGCACCATTAGATGAAGATGAAAAAGCCAGGGAAAAACGAAAACTGTAAACCAGTTTTGTTTTTGTTTTTATTGTTGTTGCTAATTGCCGCTTCAATAAACTTAAATGGAATTTGATGGAAAATGAAATTTGGGCAGAAGTTACGGCCAATTACGAAAGGCAATCAGCCTTAAATATTGTTTTGGCTTATAAATTTCAAAAATATGCATTGTAGGACAAGTCTGAATGAGCTTCACGTACGTAATGTAAGGAAGCTATAAAAGTGCTCGGCCGTAAAGAAAACTCGTATGTTGGCCAAGAAGCAGCTACTGCACTGGGCTGGCTGACTGGCTGACTGACTGACAGCTGCACTCATTGAGGCAATTTGCTTAAGTTACAAATTGAAATATTTGCATTTTATCTTAGAAATGCAAATGCTTCAACCCGTACCGTATACTTTTGCACCCACTGTTTCTCCTGCTGTTCCTCTCCTCCTGAGCAAAGTATCTGTGCAAACAATGCCAAACAAATTGGCTATTCAAATCCGCAGACAACTTACCCCATCTCCCTTCTATAGTCCTGTCCTCTGGGCTCCTGCACACGAGTAAAGGTCTGGGAATGGGTTCACAATTTATGCGTTTGCCCCGACGCTGAATGCATTTTGCAATTTTCATGGGCTGCCAGCCATTTTTTGCCTCTTTGCGCTCAGTTACCAGGGCTGGCAGCAACAAAAAAGAAAAAAACCCCATTAAGATTACTTTCTATGGCCAGATTTGAGTCGCCTACATCTTCACTGCAAGTGTGAGTGGGACAGCAAATGAAGAGCAGAACTAAACTCATCTCTGAGCCGTGCAGCAAGCGAGGCCTGATGAGATTTTTGCCTTTTTGCACTAATGCACATGCAAATAAACAGCAGAGTATGCTGTGTATGTGGTATATGGTATGTGTATGTGTGGCAAATGCAGTTGATACCAAACGAGCAGCGTTGATTCGTTACGGGGGCAATAAAGAAGACGATTGATGAGCTTAGAACAATGCAACCGTGGCAACGCCTATTTAATCCGTTTATTTAACTGCACTCCGATTTCATGTGGACCTGCAGATGAATGCTATTAAATCTGCCGATAGGCATGTAAGCACTGATTATGACAGACTTAAGTGATGTGTGTAAATGAGAATAACAATAGTTCGAATAGAAACAGACGGACAGACAGACTGACAGGCAGACAGACATGGCTATATTGACACGGCTGTAAATGTTGGTCAAGAATATATATACATATATATAAGTTCTAGGGTCTGACATTACTTCAGTAATGAGCGTTACACACTTCCGGTCAAAATGAAATTACCTTTCGCAAAGGGTATTATAGCTGGCGCACATTCTCTTTCTCGCTCAAAGCAGAATTGCCAAAAATTTTAAACGTCGCGTCTCTGCTGCTGCGCTGTCCGCTGCATTAGCTTTTGATCATTGCTTAGATGACTTTGCAGTTTTTGCTCTCTCCACGGTGAGAGCAAAAGTTGCCATTTTTAATTGAGCGGAAAATTGCTGTGAGCATTATGGCAAATTAATGGATTATGATTCTTGATGTTGTCTGCCTTACTCACATTTTGATTGGCCGTACTCCTGGCAAGGTACTCACAGAATTTGAGTGCAAATATAAAGCTATCTTCTGCTTTAATTCCGCTTGAAATAAGAAAAAAACATTTGAATTTCGCTCCCTTTTATAATGTTCATTTTTTCAATTGCTTCTTCCCATTCTCTCGGTATGGCATTGTTTTTGGGCAAATTAAAAACTTTCGCGGTTGCTTTGGTTGATGCTCTTTTGCGTTTCGCCGCAAAAAATAAAGACAAAAATGTTCAATTCAAAAGCAAATTGTCTTTTATTTCAAGCTCATTAGCTTTTAATGCAATTTCATGCGGCTCAACGCGCCTCAAATTTTTGCCACGCGTAAATGTCCACAGTATAAAAGCACATTAAAATAGAGGGAGACAAAGTCACAGACAGAGACAGAGACAGAGACAGAGGGCGGTGTATGCAGACAAGCATACATACATACATACCACATGCATATGTATGTATGTATTTATATACTTACATACGTAAAACGTCGCACGTCATTTGCATTACATTTTCATTTCATGTGTGCACTTGTTGTTGTTCCATATGTTTTGCGGATTTAGAAAATCGACTTTTGTCGTCATGAATTAAATTCTTTTCACCATTTTTTGAAGAAGTAGAAGTTGAAGATGAAGAAGAACAAGTCAAGACAAGGCGTAGCAACATTTTATGTAAATTTTCTAAAATATTTATGGAAATGTACCATATTGTGAGAGACTGCGTCAAAATGGCAGCCAAGTAAATACAGCTACATGTGTGTGAGTGTTGTATCATTTGCGGGCACAGAGACACTCACACACACACACACACACTGACAAACACAGACAGTCCAGAGAGAACAGACATCAGCATAAATTTTAAATAAATGCTACAGAAAGAGAATATTAAATGCTGTTTGTTGTTGCCTGTTTCGTATTGTTGTTGCTTTATTCGCTCCCTCTCTCCTTGGCCCTGTCACTTGCTTTCATTCTTTGTGGCTAATGTTCCTTGAGACACTGTACAACATGATTTTTTTAAAACAAACAAATCGCAAGCTGATGCCAAAAGATGTTGAAAATTTTAGCTTCGTCCTGCAACCTATTTGAAAGGTTAAAGCGATTTAAGCACCAGATCAAAGTTGAGAGCCTTTAAGTTCTCGCTGTCGATGACTTTTGCAAATTCCTTTCATATGCTGAGAACATACTACATAGAAAGAGATACATACATATATAAATGAATCGCATATGAATATTTAGAGTGGAGTGGCAGAGATAAAGATAAAGAGAGTAAGGCAAGTGGAGGGGAGACGAAGTCCAAACACTTTATTTGCGCTGAAGCTGCAGTTTTTTCTTTGTAGAGTGCGAAAGAGACGGCAATCAGCGGTATGCAAATGAATTTGCCAAGTGCTACGGCGACAGTTTTATTGAGCTTATCTTAGCTTCTCTATTGTGAAAAGAGAAAGAAATAGAACATGGCGACTGACAATTGGCGTACGTGCCGATAAACTGAGTGCTATTGAGAGTAGTTCATAACAAAGCTGCATATAAGTGGAGCTTTTATGCATAAATAGGCACGTGCTAAGCACCATTGCGTTCGCTGATCATCAGAGCTTTCAAAAGTTCGCACAGCATAAGGACGTGTTGAGTTTCCAAATATGTGAGAAATAAGGTGAGAGTTTGTGTGTTATGAAATAAATATTGGTCGGACACATCAAATGTCTATCATCTAACTTCTAAATATAAACAGAGTGATGACTGTTTCCTGGCAAACGCTTTGATGGAATTTTTAGACAAATTCAAAGATATTTAAATCGCATATTTTATTAATAATTTCAAAATAATATTCTATATTCCTGTTTTATATTTTAAATTAAAGGTACGTATTTTCTTTTATTAAATAACACAACAATTAGACGCAAAATGCTTAATGAATTAAAGCAACTGACCAGATTCAAAACATGTAATAAACAATAAACTGTAGAAACAAAGCTAATCTTGTTTGCGTATAAATATATATATAACTTTATTAGTTTTTTAAATAACACAACTATGGACGCCAAGATAACAATACGCTGTAAAAATAAAGATAAAGTTGTCTGCTTATATATATTAATTTATAAGAGAAAGTCTAGCACACTTTCACAATGGGCAGCATAGTCTGCTTAGCTTTTTTAAAGTTTTTGTTAAATCCAGATTTCTGCTCTCCGTTAATCAATTTAACAAAAATAAAGTCGATTGCTTATTCATTTTGTTCTTCATAATTTTCAATCGAATGTTCTTTTTCGATAACAAAGCATCCAAATTAGAGAATTCGAACATTACACTATGTACAATTATAAAAATTCCATCGATTTTCTCTCATCGCTGTGTTCTGCTGAACGCAACCATTGTTTACATTAAAAGTTTACTCATACATAATAATAGTTACCTTTTAACTGTACTCAAAGTCTTTAAAATCGCCTTAAGTTTAATTAATTTGCAATTGTTTAACAATTAAATATTTCTTTGTGCTGAGTTTTCCGCTTTTGTTTATATTTGCCTTGCATTTTCATTGTTTTCTATGCTTCCACTTTCTCTCAACTCTAGGGCAGCTGTAATACTTGAATTACTTTTAAAATGTATTTTAATTTAGCATCATTATACTCGCTCCTCGTCATCTCTATATTCCTTTCTATGACCTATTTACGTTAGTCATTCCCACACTTTGTTATATGTTAATATTTCTCACATCTAATAAAGTTTCGCATACTATCAGCAGTTATTCCATCTTAAACTACTATCAACAGACGCTGCCACGCCCATTACCTGCAATAATCTGCCTTGCGCCCTGTGTACATTCCTCTACTTGGTATCAGTCTAATGCGCTTAATCAAATGTTTATCTTTCAGCTAGCAGCTCTGCCCTTTCAACCCACTTTCCACCCATCATCCAATTTTCCTACGTTTGCGCTCTTTTCCGTTTTCCTGGTTTTTGTGATTTTTCTCATTTATTTTCGTGCGCATAGATTATGTAAATTTTACTACTTTCACTTCGACATTTTCATTATGTCGAAAGCGGTACACAATGTCTTCCTCCTTAACTCGCTGCCTTTCTCCCTTTTTCTGTGTGAGGGAAGCTTGAGCTACTAGTGAAAAATTGCGCTCTCATTTTGAAAAAGTCAGAATTCGTATTTAAAATACTTGCACATAATTTATTTTCTCGCGAATACAAATCATTTCATTTTCGTGCAAGTCACGACGGCACAAAAGTGTAGCATATCTTACGGCGCCAAGCCATTAAAGACAACCCAGAACCAGAACCCAGTCGTCCTGCCCGTCCTGCTTGCCTTCCTGTCTGACTGCCTGCCATGGAGCCTCTGATGATGGTTATATTACATTAACTGCAGCCAACAACAAAATAGTTCCGTGTGCCAAAAGTAAAATAAAATAAAATGTAGCCTAAAAAAAAAGCAGGAGCAGCGTGTGTGTGAAAAGGGAAGGGGAGGGAGCACAGAGTGTAGCACAATGAATATGTAACTAGGAGGAAGTCAAGGGTGCTCGACTTGCGAGATGCGCTGCGTTTAATGTCTATAGTAATTTGGGAGGAAAAACAACGATGTAAACTCCAGAGTGAGAGCATAATATTCTAATAAGCTTTGGGCAATTCGCCATCTAGCGTTGAAAAGCGGCATTAAGTGATAAATTTGTGCATAGTGAAAATAGGGAAAATGAATATTTAAAATAATATTCTTATGAGCTACGAATTTAGCAGTAGGGACAATTTAAAATAATATTTGTATGAGCTACGGGAATATTTGCATATTATTCATATTTAAGCAGAATTTCTAGATTATCCAATTGAGTCACAAAGCCAATATGCTCCATTTTAAGCCATAGCGCAAACCTGATATCCTAGTAACGCTACGCCATCTAGTGCTATAAAGCGGCATTAAAAGAACAATTTGTGCATAAAAAGAAAATGAATATTTTAAATATTTTTGTGTGTTTATAAAATAGTTTAAGAGAGAATCTCTTAGCAATTGAATCACAATGCAATATCGTTTATTATAGTAATAAGTTTGTGTAAAATGGGGAAAAGAAAATATTTAAAATAACATTATTATAAGCAGCAAAGTCAGATATGTTGAAGCATATTTCCGGAAGAATTTGTAGATTATCGAGTTGAGTCACAATGCTAATATACTCAGTTTAAGGGCATTTGACGTGACGCTACTGGGGAACCAGAAACCCAGTCAAGTGTGGAGAAACATGTGGCAAACAGTTTGTGACGCCCATTACTGCGTTGTTATGTGGGCGTCTATATGTGTGTGTGTGTAGGTGTGTGTGACTTGGTGTGGCTCTCAGTGTTGTTGTCGGGGTGTTCGAGTGTACTATCTATGTGCTTATACGTGGAACTGTCTTCTCACTCATTAGTCTAGCGTTGAAGTTGTATTTATTTTAATGCAGCCGACTCTGCGTATGCGTAATTAAATTTCATGTGCCGACACAAATGAAACCAGGTTGTCTGAGAGTTGCACAGTGTAAACACTCTGTGATGCGGGTGCCCTCTGTGAATAACGTGTCGGAGAGCCTAGGCATTTGTATTAGTTAAGAAGTAATTTAAATTGTGAAAAGTTAACTGTTTGGAAAACCCCCACATCCTATTTCCCACGCTCTTACAATGTGCAGGTGAAAGTTCTAACAGTAACCCTTCAGAAACAAACTGTCTATTCAACATATCTGAGTGACAGTTTTGCGTTCAGGTCAAAGTTCAAACATGCATGCATGGGATTTGTGCCCACTTCACATTATGTTTGCATAAATACCTCCTTCAGTAGCGGCAAGCCAAATCAATCTCAAAGCTGCAGTACCCTTAACTGTTATCTTATCAGGCGCACAATCTCTGTTGTTGTTGCCCCTCTTGTTGTTGCTGTGCAAATATCAACAACTGTCTGCCAGTCTGTCCCGTCTATCTTCCCTGTCTGGCTATCTGTCTCCTCGTGACAGACGCCGGGTTTTCCACTCGACGGCCAGCGGATCGACACTAATTGCTTGACCTTTTTTGCAAGGTCTGTTGTTGTTGTTATTGTTGCTGTTGCTGTTGCTGTAGCTGCCACAGTGTTGACCTTTGAACGCGAGTCGACTTTGCATGCGTTGACGCAAACCGCCGACTCTGACCCGCTGTCGCCGTCAACAACATTGACATGGATAACCAATTAGAGTCAAGAACAAACAGGCAAAAACCTCAACAAATCAAATGTCCAAAATCAAAAATCCATTTCAATTGAACAGTTTGAAAAGTCGCTAAGCTATACATATAACTTGAAGAGGTTAAAGGCCATTTGTTAGCTTGTGTTAACATTGTTCTTTTGGAAAAATAGCAAATTGTTATTAAGGCTCTCTCTGAAACCAAATGTTAAAAATTCGCAAGTGACATCTATAAAAGAGTATATGTTTAATTTACTAATGTTTCTTTTATAGCAATATACTTGTATTTGTTGTTTTTAAATCAAACAAACATTGGAACGAATATATGTGAGAAAACTATTTCGCATAGTGTTCAGATTCGAAGTTAAAAAATGCTGACATAATCTGTATTTTATATATTTAATCTTAATTATTCTGAGTAGTAAATTTTAATTGGTAGAGATTTCAATATTTCTTTTGTCTTTTATGGCAAATGCCTTTGCAGTTAGGAATCAACTTGTTATACATGCTGATTCAATTCATTCTACAGATATGAAATACATAAAATCATATGACAAAACAATCGCAATCATTTGTCGCCCTGCCATCCCCCCTTTGGGGAGCGGGGTGGGACAGGGAATGTGTCACATCGACAGAAAACGCAATCAACATTTTGTCAGGCATTGTGTTAACATTCATTTGTTGCCCCACAGCTTGTGTGGTTTGCATATTTATTCTTAACCAAAATCTAATAAAAACATTGCAGTAAAGCGAATGCATAAATCAAGGGGAAACCAGGAGAAACCAGGGGGGCGAAACAAAGGGGGAACATCAAATGCCAAAAGCCAAGCGCAATGTGAAATCCCACAAGTGCATAAATTTTAAGCATTTGCTCAGGGTTATGATGCTTCCACAACCTGCAGCTTGCAACCTGCACATTCCCACAATCCCACAAAACACACACACACACTCACCGGACACACCCCTACACCCCCACACACACACAAACTCACACACCTACACTTGCATACCTGATAAGCCCACAAGCTGACATTGTGCACATACACAAATTCCAGCACAAGAACAAGAAAAGCAAGTTTAATGTGCAACGCGGCAATGAAAACAGCTCCAAGATGCAACATGTGTGTTAGTGTGTGTATTGGTGTTTGTGTATCTGTGGGTGCTTGTTGCACCTGCTGAGATTTTTGGACATGCGGCGCATACCTCAACGCCAACTTATGGCCACATTTTTTGCCCGTTTTTATGCAACTTTTGCCATTTCTATACCCCTTTAACCCCCTGCTCTCCTTTGATGCACTGAGACTTCTAGGGGGCATAACAAAAAACCAAAAAGTACTGTTAAACTTTCGCTTGAGCAAATAAAATTGTGCTGTGGCAGCTGCAGCATAGGAACCATATCTTAGGGGTCTGAGGGAGAAAGGTAGAGGAGAGGACATGAACTCTCTGCCATTACCCTGTGCCGCATGTCAACTGGAGTGGCAATAAGTGCCGTGCATATTGTCGCAACCAGGTGACGCCACACATCCTGACAGCATAAACTGCAAGTTGGCCTAGAAACTTGGCTTATTGGCAACGCCTTTTTACAGCACCCTCCCACTCTTTCCGCGCGATAACAAAAACCACTTAAAAAATGTTTAAATCTTAGCTCAAAACTTTGCATAATCTCGTGGAACTTGTAAAGCTTTCAGAGAGATTCATCAACTTAAAAGTTGTCAATTACTCGTATGCTTACTATAAAGAGAATTTACCAATTATTTCTGACAAATATACTTTGATCAAATGCAAACTTAAATGCTTAATGCTTATTATATTTTATTTACATAATCTTATAAAAATATATAGATCCAGGTAGGCAGATTCTTTCCATTTAATTTAATTCCATTTGATCGATACTGTGATTGATGCTTACGAACTATATTTGTAATATTTAATATGTTTAATTGTTTATTTTTATACGGATTTTCGGTTACATTGTAACAAATTGGTATCTTTCTAATTCTTCTGAAGTAAACTATTATATTTTTTCATAAAGTTATCATTTTGTATAACAACTCAGTCATCTATAGATATATCTCTACAGATATTCGACAAACTTTATTTGAATTGTTGGTTTAAAAGTTGTTCAGTAAACCAATTTGACAATTTACAATCAGCAAGTTTTTCCAATTTTCTACAATATTCAGTAGCTCCTGTCTTCCACTCGTACTCACTCCCCCTTGCCCATCAACAATACATGACCAATTCACACGATTTTCACCCCACTTCTTCCCAGTGTATGAGCGTGTGTGTTTTCCTTCTCGACCCTTCCGGCAATTTACGCGCTAGTAACGATTCCATTGCAATTGCTTGACCCACATGTCATAAACAATAAAATATATTAAAATATATACGCGGCATATGGGGAAAGGACCCATTTAAAACAGGACAACAAGCGAACACAATGGACACAATGCTCCACAAGGGGGCGCTGCCTGAAAATTTAAACAAATTTTTACACATTTCCTGTTGCCCATTGTGATTGTTGTTGTAGTTTCGGTTGTTGATGCCGCTGTTGTTGTTGCTCATATCGCTGTTGCTGTTGCTTTATTTCGTTGCGTTGTTCTGCACTTGCAGCTTGACACAGTTCTCTACCACACCCATTTATTTGCAATGTCAACGAGAGTGCAAAAAAAAAAAAACATTGCAAGAATGTTGTAGATGAGAGTGCTGAACCATGAGATGCGCTTGAAAGTGAGCTGAATCTGAACTCAGTGCAAATTAATGAATATACGACACCCAGTTAATGAATTCATATGAATATAAGTTTGAGATACCATATAAAATTTCATTCCAATTTTCCCGGAATTTTAAAAACAAATAATAGTAAGAATTCCGCACAAAATATCATCATACCGATTAAATTATAAATATTTCGAATACTATTTGCGTATGATTAAAAGGTGAGTTCATTCGCGTTTCAAAAGAGTAAAGCTTTTACACTTTGGTAATTGAAAACTACTGTTGATGATTACAAACGAAATCTCAACTGGAAAACTCTTGTTGCCCAGTGTAATCAAAGCAGGCTTTCAGAAATTATCTACATATACCCTAAAAAGACAAATTTGTCTTATTTCTCTTAATGTATTCAGTTGCATATCCTGATGTTGCCCTTAATACTCATCTGATTCTCATTCTGAATACAGGGTATTAAAAATACCCATCCTAGAGGCTCCAACTTGTTTTTGTCTCTGCTAATGGCCGGTACATGATGCAGCCCATGAAATGTGCATGTAATTTTGAATAGCAAGAAGAAGAAGAAGAGGTTGAGTAGAGGCGTGGCATTTCATGTATTCATTATGCGACGAAATCCAACTTCTTTAGCTGCTCGTACTGTTGCTGTGGCGACCTTGTTGCCAGGGACCTTGAACCGAGAGTCTGTTGCAAATTCAACAGCGTTCATGACAACGCCCCTTCGCTGTCATTGCAATTTTCGGGGACAAAATGTGGCTAATTAGCAATGGGCAATGGGCCAATGTCAGTTCTGGAAATGGCCAAATGGGCATGGCAAATAGGAGTCAGGGACTTTAAATTAATTTCATTGGCCGCTGCCAAGTGATCTAATTAAAACCAAAACTTGTAGACAACGTTTTGTGTGCTGCATTTTATTGGGATTTAATTTCCGTTGTTGCCGCCTTGAAGGTGCCACACACACATTTCAATTGTTGTGCAACCGCAAGGCGTGTGTGAAAATTGAAATGTCACCCATATTCCCTCTGTTCCCCTCTCCACTCATCTATCTCTCACAATCTCAATACCATGCAGCATGCCATGTCGTGGTTCGCTTTTGCTGCTTGTCTGCCGTTGACAGTCATTGACAGCCACGAGGACGAGAACGAGAACGAGGACGAAAGCAAGGACAATTTTAAAGGGGGAAGGGCACTGGTTGGCAACCTCTGTTAGCCACATTGCATGCAGGCAATGTTGCATGCCGAGCTGCACTTAATGCTGACTCAACGCTATAGAAGTTCTTATTTGCCAGGCGACTTGGCTTCCCTCGACTCTGCCATGTTTCGATACTTTAGCTTGGCAGGCCAACTCGTGCAACTTAATTTGTGCCCTACACCGGTCATAGCAGACATAGCAAAGTATGTAAAAAAATGTATGCAAATGTTTTCATTCAAAAGAATGCCGCCTACTTAATAAATGTTCTTCTTGAAATTTGAAATTTATCCAAACCTTTCTTAGTTTATTTTAGTTTTCTTTTGATTTACTAATAGGTAGATATTTTATTTAAATATTAATGTGTTAATGCAAATCGAAGATAGTTAAATTTAGGCCAAATCTACATACGAATGTCATTTTATTTTATTTTCAATATTTGAAAACGATTCTGTAGCGTGTGCACAATTCGAATCTACATACGAATGTCATTTTATTTTATTTTAAATATTTGAAAACGATTCTGTAGCGTGTGCACAATTCGTTTTAAGCTCATATATGAGTCTAATTTTTATATATTTTTTATAGCCAACTACAAGCTGTCGCCCAAGCCAACAACTTCCCCGTTTGTCCTCAACATCTTTAGCTGCTTTTTAGCACAAATCCTTTTTTGTAGTTTAAAACGTTTTCGACAGGATTTAGTTGCATGACTTTTTGCTTTTAACATTTTGCTTGCTAACATTTCTAGTGCTGCTGGTCAGTCCAACAACTCCCCCTTACATCCACAAAGTCCCCTCTTCAGTCTTAGTCACTGGCTGAACTGGCCTGAAGCTGCTCTGATCCTGTTTCTGTACCAGACACGTAGCTCCATGGGCAAACGTGCGCGGCATTTCCAAATACAAATACATGGCCGCATTTTGTAGTTACCACCCACTTACTTAACTACCGCCACAACACATCTCTCCGACCTTTTAGCCCCTTTCCATTCCACGATTTTCTGCTGTTTTGTTGCAGTCTCAATAAATTGTGTTCTCGGTCTTATTTGTTGACCACATTTCCGATCGAATCTTAAATTCGATATATTTTGCACTTACGATTTGTTTTAGCCATTCTGTGGGCCTGTTAAAATCAGTTCTTTGGCCCAGTTGAAAATCAGTTATTATGGGGTGACCAAATTGTTGCACTGTTGACACTGTTGAGTCAGAGCCAAGTAAACCATTTAAAACCCGATTGCGACTAGGGAAAATCCTCTGCAGATACTGCTAACTGGTAACTGCCAACTACCAACAACCAAATAGCAACTGCCGCCATTTGCCTCTCACAATGTTTGCGGTAAAACTTTTTGCCCAGCTTTGTTAATTCGGTCAATATTTGCGGACGCACGAAATAAAAATGAAAACTCAGCGCAAAACTTTTCGCAGCGCTGTCGCAATGGCCAAGTTAAAGCAAAATAATGAAAAAATCTATTTAACCCCTTAATGGTTGTTGGCCCAAACTTATTCCACACTTTTTTTTCGCTCTTTCTTTCTGTACTATGTGGTCTGTAGTTTGTTTTGCTTTTGCGACTGTTAGCTGGAAGCAGGAAACTTTAGAACTGTTTGTTAAGGCCGCCCACTACAGCAGTCAGATATATACGATATATAGTATACTATATAAATATAAATGAATGTATGTACGATGTGTGTACACTCCATGTGCACACACAAGCAACAGTTGTGACAGCTGTCAAATGCTTGCATATGGACCCATTGGCTGAGGTTCTTTTTAAAGTTTTTAATTTTTGCAGAACAATTTTGTTTCAACAATTTTTTTAGGTAAAGAACTAAGTGAGAAACAACTAACAATATTTTTTTAGCTTTTCTTATACATTATTCACATTGATAAAAATGTATAGAAAAAAGTCTGGTATATTTGTATGTTTTAAGCTAAGTTAGTTTAGTTTTTATTCAAAAACCAATTTAATTTCCTAACATAAATAATTTCATCTATACATATTATTTTTATTTACTTTATTTTTATATTTTTTGTTTAAATACAGTTTAATTGAGAGGCCGTTTGAAGTGTTTTGCTCTTAGCGCTAATTACAAGTCGAGCTATTTGCGAAACTTACCTGTTAAGTATTCAGTTTGGGAGCCACGCTCCAGTTCTTCTGCTCAGCTGGGTTCAGTTCAGTTTTGGCAAGACTGAAAGAAAAAAGGAAAAGTTTTTTTATTTGACGTTAGTTAAATTTGTTTGCAAATTATTTGCTTTGCTGTTTGTTGTTTAGCTGTTGCGTGCAAAGAGCCTTAAATTAATTGGTCTCAGTTAAGTTTCAGAGTTATCGTTCATATCGCTGAGGAATTTCGTAGTTTAACTTTAATTCAATCGGTAACTAGGGGTAAATAGAGTCCAATTTTGTGAACTTAAGTTGTAAGCAAGCCAGATTGAAATGGCTGTGCGTATTTGAAATTTGGATAAGTATCTTATATTTTTGAGGCTGACAATGGAAACCAAATGGACTTGTTGAACTTGTTAAAATTGTCATTAAATGTGAAAAACGACTATATATAATAAAAATTGTAAATAATTTAAAAAACAGATGCTTATCTTTTCTGCAAAGTAATATAGCTAAATATCTGTGTCTTCAAGTCATCAAGTTACACATTTAACGTGGCGACCACAACAACAACAACAAGCAGCTGACCATAAATAATCAAATCTTATACACAATCTGCAAACAGATTTTGCGTTTCTAATAAATTTCACTTTGCGAGTAACCAAAAAGCCACCAAAAAAGGCAAGAAAAAAATAAATAAATATGCAAAAAATGAAGATTGCCAATGAAGGCTGTCCAGGCAAAAATGGGAAAGCTTTTTGCCAGACAAGAAAATATAAAAATTTATATTTATGTCCTGGCAACATACAATATAGAATATATATGTATCTGTGTAAATCTGTGGGCTGCAGGGCAATTGTTGTTGTGTTGGTTTATTGGAAATTGCGTTTATACAAAACTATACAAAAAAGGGAGGAAAAAGTGAAGAAAAGGCAAACAACGAAACAGCGAAATAGAAGCGACAACAAATTATGGTTCACCGATTTTATAAGCGATTTTTATACCCTGTACTTGGTGAATTTGTAAAGAGGGTATACCAAGAGCAGAGGAGTCGAAAAAACTCAGTTTAGTATAAAAAATAATCAAAGATTTAAATATTCCTACTGATATTAAAACTGGAATATTAACACAACTGCTTTATACGTCTCGAGCACAAGAAAGTAAGCAATAGTTTTACAGAACTTGTGGGTAACTTCAAGTCACTCAAATGTATCCCAACTAGAACATTCCACTTTTGTTGTTTTTATATATTCTTGTGTCTTTAGCTTTTTCTCGTTCTCCCTGTTTTGTGTCTGTTGTCAAGGACGAGCCTCTTATTTATGCGGTGTGAAAATGTGGTTAGAAGTCAATAACATAATAAAAACGTTGACGTTGCCTTGTGAAGGCCGCACGCATCAGTGAAACAGCTGCTGAAAGATGCTGTGAGCCCAAAAAGAGATTCTATATGCCAAACTTGAAGGCTGATTGCGAAATGCTAGCCTTAAGGCTTTCTCTCCGCCTCTGTCTCGTGTCTATCTGCTGGGGCAGAACAATGCGAAAACAAAACTTTCATTGCATAACAATAGGCGCAATGGCGTGCCACAAGCAGCATTTAAATATAAATACCTGCAGCCAGAGCAGAAAACCACCAGAAAGCCGCCGCTGGCCAAAAAGTGAAAAGTTTTCTGCGTTTTACAGGCAATTTTCCCATCTCTATCTTCTTCTCGCTTTCTCTATTCATTTATCTCTGTCCTGCTCACTGACACTGCCGGTGAATGTTGCTCGTGGTCGGTGGCACGTGAAAGAAAAAGTGCAGGTGGCTTTTGCTGGATTCGCGTGGCCAACAGAATAAATAAACTTCAACTTTTTGCTGGCCACAACAAACGCAGTAGCAGCACCAAAAACAACAAATATCTAGGGGAAAAATCTAAAAATGTAACAATAACAAATGAGAAACAGAAATGGGCACAAAAATTGAAAAAGGAAGCGTAAAAAAAGTTTTATTTATTATTTTGGTTACAAGCAGAGCGTGAAAAATTTGTTAAGCTTTAAAATGTTGTTTTTTTGCCTTCCTTCTCTCTCACATTTTTTCTGTCTCTTTTCGTTTTTTTTTTTTGTTTGTCGGTGTTAAGGTGGCAAATAATTGCGAACAAATACAAACAAGCTGCATCAACAGCGAGGGGAGACAGATAGAGCAGATGCCAAGAAATTAGGTTGAGAGCTGGCTAAGCAGAGCAGGTTGAAGCTGATAATGCGAAGAGCTGAACAATTTGGGTCAACTGAGGATAATAGCTAAAGGAAAACTATATATTATAATATAGTTGAAGCAGTTCAACTGTTGTTTCAATCCTTAAATCTATATTTTAGTTTCCATTACTTCTTCATATATTTTTCAAGTTGAAATTTTATATTACGAATTTTAAACAAAATAATTTCTAATGTTCAAAATTTACGAGCTTTTTGCTTCGCTTTATGCAATTATTTTAAAAATATTTTCTTTATCTTCAGATAAATTACCACTTTTTTGAGATCAATTTAATTTGTTTATTTATTTTATATTCCTTTATTTCTTGTATTTCCATTGAGGCATCACAACTACTATCTATTCTTGTCTTCTATTTCTCATCTCATCTTCTGCTTTCTGCCACTCCCCTAGTCTCAAACATTATTTCCGCACTTTCTATTTATATATCCACCTGCTTTCATTAGTTTACCTGTCTTAACCCTACTCCCACCTCACCCTTTTTGCAATTGCTGTGCCACAAAATAATTGCCTACTTTTCAAAGGGCGCAGAAAACTTCATTTTAATGCAGGAATTTCCCCATGGGAGCAAATTTTGTTGCCAGAATTTTCTTCTTTTTAAAATTATACAAATTAATTTGGGAGCGACAATTGCAGAGTTTCGGCCCTGCTGTTGCCGGCTCCTCGTTTCCTGATTCCCTTTGCCTCCTTTGCCCTGTGCCCATTTCGCGGGCATCGCATTAATTATGCTGAAGTGTCCACTGGGAATGTGGCCAACACTTGTTATGTAATCACTTTTGTTGGGCTGGGACGCGTGGGTAGAGGTAGGGGCGTGGCATTCTGTCATCAGCGTCGCGTTGTTGGACAAGTTTTTGATTTGATTCTGCAAACTGTTGGCAGCCAATGGGGATTTGTATGCTGCAGTTGAAAGCGACCGAGACACAGAGCGAGAGAGAGAAAGGTGAAAGCCTTTCGCTAAATAAAACTAAGCATGGGAAACCCTGGTAAAAATTTATCGGCCCGCCAGCTGCACGGCAATATATCACAGATTTATGTCAGAATCATGAAAATAGCACACGCAGATACAGGAATAAATACAAATACACACGCACACGCACACAGATACAAGCAAAGACTATGAACAAACTACAAAAACATAGTGAAAGTAAATACAGATGAAAAAACACATTCCCAAAGCGAAAACAGAAGCAAAAACAACATCAGCGAAATCGAGGGAAATGCGGAAACGACAATGTTAAAGCTCAAAAACCAGAGAAAACACTAAAACCAATAAAAATATAAATTCGTGAGTTTTGTTAAGAATATATGTGTGTGTGGTTGAGTGTGTGTGTGATTGTGTTGTTGTGCAGAGCCCTTAGCAATTGGCAAACAAACTGTAAGCTTTATCACAGACTGTATTGATATATTGAAAGAAGTAGCTAAAAAATAAATAAGTATATACAAAGGAACTTTAGGTAATAAGTCAAGGTATATTTAAGAAAGTTGGCATTACAATTTACTTAGATTATGGTTTCACCCCAAGTCAAGTGAAGATGAGAGAAATAGATAAGTTGTAGTAGAAAATTTCTTAGGTATCTAAATAATTTGTTCTTATTTTGCTTTAAGAACTGAAAACGAGAGAAATTATTATATATGTATATCTTGTTATCAGCCTAACAATAATAGAATTACAAGTGAATATATGATTCGCATCCAATTAAATACTGTTCATTGTACTTGATGTTATATGATTAAATATTAATATTATCGTACAAATTAAATAATGTTTTCTGTTAAGCATAATTTTCTTGTTGAAATCATAAATATATTGAGT
This sequence comes from Drosophila histrio, assembly GCA_958299025.2. Classification (NCBI taxonomy): domain Eukaryota; kingdom Metazoa; phylum Arthropoda; class Insecta; order Diptera; family Drosophilidae; genus Drosophila; species Drosophila histrio. The sequence continues at coordinate 27,759,270 of OY282580.2, read as the reverse complement.
TTAACTGAATCAATTTCATCAAGAAAAGCATAAATAAAATACAATTCTAATGTGCAGCAGTTGCCGTCAATCAGCCGTCAACCTTTACTCTCTGCCCCTAGACCACTCCCCCCAGCTCCCACCCCTGCCACGTGCTCTTTAGGTTCTGTCGGGCATTAATTTACGCAAATGACAAAAGCATGTTGCAAATGGAAAGGCTGTCTGTCAAAATGTACTTAAGTGAGTTAAATGCATTTACAAATGTTTTTGCTTTCTCTCATTGCTGTTGTTGTTCTTTTGGTCATTCACCTGACACGGAGATTAATAATGATTCTGCATAATTACTGAATAAGCGGACGGGAATATGGAAAGGGGAAAACTGAAACTGTTTGCAGTTTTAACGCCTGTACTTGACACTTGAAGTACAACAATAAATTTAAAGTCAGTCTGCAGTGAAAGCAGTCAAACACACACACACACACACACACACACACACACACAGCCAAGCACACTCTAAGCAGAGTTTAGGGAAAACGAATGAAAACTATGCGCTCGTGATTTATGTGCACAAAGTTATAGAGAACTGAAAAAACCCTAAAAACCCCAAAGATGGCTATGCAAAACTTCAAAAACAACTGTCGAGGCGCAGTTAGAGTTGGACTTGCGGGTTAGGTGTCGTGGTTGGGGTCGGGGTCAGGAATCGCAGGTTGCAGGCATTGCCAAAGCCGCAGCAACATTGCGGCCAATAAAAAATTGTCGCAGGGCCAGAGACAAAGATATAGCGATACATTCAGTTATACATAGAAGTATGTACAGCATATAGAAAGCCACATGTGCTGTAAACCAATTGAAAGTGCCGTAAATTGGGTCAGACAGGGACTACGAGCTGAGTTCTGAAATCGAAGACAGCTGCAGCGAAGAGAAACAACTAAGAAAGATTAAAGCGGGCCTTATGAACGAGGAGATATCCATATTATAAAAAGTATGCACTATAATATATCCTTATTTTATAGTTATACCGTGGATTAATGGGATTAATCGAAACTTTTTGCTAAATTTGACAGCATTAACTATTCTTAACTTAAGTAATAGTTTTTTCTATATCTTATAAAATCTCCATTAACACTTTTGAGAATAAACTGACTAAAAGTGTTTTGTACGAAAACATAATGAAAATAGTACGTTTAATGTTGAGAATGGTTAAGTTCATATAGCCAACTAGTATATATTACAGGGTATACGACCACAACATCCAATTGCTTCGCCTTGGCCCACGCGGCTTTTGTGGCGCAACAAATCTTTGAAGCGTGGCAGGCATCGAGTGGCGCTGCCTACAAATTGTGTTAGTGCGACAAGGTGAACGAACATGCTGCAAGTGTGGCACATCGAACACAGGCTGCATATCTATTTATCAATTTGCAATTGCAGAAAGAAAAAGTTTCGCAAGACAAAAGAAAAATCACATAAAATTACATTTTATTGATAGTAAAACGAAAGTAAAGCCTGGCAACAAAGCGCGAGCTGAGACGAGACGAGGATAAACGTAAGTGCAAAATAAAAGCCTCACTAAATTACTAAACACACACGTGTAAGGCTGCTGAGTTGCAGCATTTGGGGCAGTCTTACTTTAGATTTTTACTCTTCTTTTTTAGCGTTAAACTTTGCGTTGAGGCTGCAAAGTTTGACTGGAATTACTTTCAATTCTAAACTTGGCCAAAGTCGTTGAAAAGTTGGCTACTGCAGCGAGAGCCAACGTTGCCGAAAATAAATGTGCTGTGAAAGTCAATCAAGTGTGGCAATTTGCTGCGAGTGCTGCATCGAGTTTCTCACGGGCTTTGGCTTTTTTGGGTTACCTATCACAGTGGTTAGTGGCAAGTTTCCATCCAACAGCATCTGCATGTGAAGCGGCAACATTGCAACTGACAGGTAACAAGCGGTAAGCCGAACCTGACCAAATTAATAGCCAAGTCGATTGAGTCTTTCGGGAAAGAGTTTTGGCATCTTTGTGCATGGCTTATTGAAGGTTGAATAAAGTTGGTGTTTTGGTTATAAAAGCAGATTTTGCATATTATATTTATGATCACAATATGGAAATCTAATTACTTAAGAACAGTTTTAAAAATTGTCAAAACGGTTAGAATATGAATTGATTTCTTCTAATAGATATATACAGCTATTATAAAAAAGATTTTATTAGGAAGAAATATTCCAATATATCGACCATGAATAGATTTCATTCTTAAAGGTGTTTTTTATTATTTATGTATTGAAAAGGTTCTCAAAATAAGATCCTCCTCTCTCTTTCTTCCTAATATCTTGACATATAATATATTAATATTTTCTTCAAATATAATTGATAAACAAAAATAAATATAATATACTTAGCATCTTTTTCTGAACTGATTTACTCGCTTAAATCTACGTATAAGTATATTTGCTAAATTAAACAAGTTTTTGAAAAGATTCATTTTCCTTTCCTTTTCCCCAACAGTTTCAAAGGCTTTGATGTTATCCAATCTACTCTATTCTACGCATGGCTATCTGTGGTCATTCCAACACAATTCGCTTCTTAAACCGCTTTGCTCGGATTTTGCGTTTCGCTTTGCCCACATTTGGCGTTCAATTATAAATCAAGCATAAACCATAATTGAAAGATCAGACGCACAAAACTGGAACATGTATTTGAGTCTTATCTAGTATGTGTGTGACACTGTGTGTGGATATGTGTGCATAGTAGTTGTATCTGCTGCGCATTTGTCGCTGCTTTCAGTGTTGTGATGATAAAAATACACACACTCATGGAAAACAAACGGGCAGACGAAGGCGTAAGCGAAAAATGTTGTGTGCGTTAATAAATTACAACAATAATGACGCCAAACATGATAACAACATGGCTGATAGATGGTAGGGAAGGGGAATGGGGTGGGTATAATAAGGCAGCGACTGTGATTCGTTTCAGAGAATGTAAATACAGTAGGTGGTGGGGGGACTTGCGATTGTTATTGATCATCGCAATATTTTGGGCATTAAGCAGACGCAAGTCAAGCCAAACATATGCAGTCAGCTGTGTGGGAGAGGGAGGGTGGGTGGATATGGCCAGTACTGTTTGTGTGTATGGGCCAGCCTTTTATCCATTTGACTTGTTTGCGCAGACAAGGCAAAAAGGATAACATTGTCCTGTGGCTACATGGCAGCATGGCATTGAGTCGGCCATTCAAAGTGCTGAAAGTCTAAGCCATTAAAGCATATTAGTTTGCCGTCTTGTTGTGTCTCCACTGTGTGTGTCACTCTGCCTGTCTGTTTGTCAGTGCGTGTTTTTATTTATTTCGGTACATTTTTGTTTACGCTCGAATGAACAATAAAAGTTTTAAAGGATTGACATGCTTTTTGTTGCTGACACTGTTGTTGTTGGTGGTTTTTGGTTGTTTTCCACCATTTTGTGTTTTGCATTGCCTGCCTGTCGCTGCGATAGTTGGGGATTTCGATTTACCAGCGACGCCGAAAAGCGCGCAACAGTTTTTAGAACAGCCACACAGGCAGTGCGTATTCGCAATATTTTGTTGTGTTGCAAGTTAAGTTATATGTATAAATTGATAAATATACCAAGTGAAGAAAGAGAATTCTATGTTATACCTGAGTAAAATGTTTCGTTTAAATTTCATTTTAATAGTTTTTAATTAGATTAGATATTATTAAAGAATTAGACAGGAATGTGCTGAAATTTAATTATTATTATTTTACCTTGTCAAATAATATTTAAAATCAATTGGGAAACTCCAAAAATTCAATTTCTTTAATTCATCAATAAGTTAAATCAGCTCTAAGCCAAGAACACGCATAAAACCCGGAAAACTATCACCTAATTTAATTAGTTTTATCTTTATTTACTTCAAGTCGTTAAACTTGTAATTATCATTATGTGCGAGTGATTTTCAGCTTGTAACTCATAGATATCAGTGCAATTAATTCACATTACGCATACGCAGCAAAGGCCATTAGTTAATTAGCAAATCCAACGAGTACATTTCGTAGTCATTGAGCCTTAATTAACTAATTTATATTTATGTTTACGTTTTGCTTGCAGATTTTCGTAGATTATTCAAATTATTAATTAATTGAAAGAAAACTATTTAAATGCACAATCAAAATGAGATTGAGTTCAAAAATTATACACTTTAAAGTTTAAATTCACAGAAATATTCTTTCACACTTCAACCCCTAAACTGAATTCCACGCAGCGATTCAATGAATCTTTTCACCTCCTCCTGCACCATCCTTTGACTTCTTTACTCCTTCATTTCCCGGCAACTAGTTATGCAATCAACTCGACAATGGTAAACACAAAAAACAGCATTGAATGCAATTTATTTTCGTAATAAAAATGAATTTTTATTACAAAATCATAGCTGGAAAAAATCTGGTGCACGTAGACAGCGAATATATATGGCATTCATTATGCACAGAGGCTTATATAATAATAGTCTATACAAAATTATATAAATATTTATGTAGAATAGAATCAGCATAATACCCAGTAATTTTAGATAAGGGTTAATGGACAGAAAAAGAGATAGCTTCAATGACTTATAAAAAAAACATATTTAAATTAAATGCACATTATTTAATGTAGATCTGTAGATCAGAAAATATCAATTATAAAATCGAAAGAAAACATACTTCATTATGTTTTCTCTAACCATTTACTACAGAGTATTTGCTAGTCAATCCCACTAATATTATAATGTTATTAACTATTTGTTGTACAGTTTGTTCAGGCACTCGTTTGGTCAGTTCAAAACTTTTATTAAGCTATTTACCAACCAGATATATTTTTTAGGTTTAAATGAATGTATGTGTCCAGCTGCACCTGCAGTCCACACAGAGAATTTATGTGTTTAATATAGAGAGACGCCAATAAATACGATAAACTGTCCCGCAGGCAGCTAACAAATCCGAGCAGATGCGTAAATGAACCCATTGAAAATAGTTCACCTCGTTTTTGGCCATTTTATCAACTGTGTGCGCGCTTTTAATCCAATGGACCATAATAATTTGTGTAAATTTATTTGCCAGTGCTTAGTAAACGATGGCGCGACACAGGACACAAGCCACATTTGTAGCTCTATAGAAAATCAACATCACGCATACGCCACCAATCCAGTAGAAGAGTAGTTGTTGGACGCTTGTGGTCACGGTCTGATAGCGTGTAAATAAAATAAATTGCAATAAATTATATTGCCATGTGCCATAAATCTCAGTTAAATGGACATTTGCATCTTGAAATAGTCGACAGCCGACGCCGCAGCAGGAAAGCCAAAAAAAAGAAGCAAAATAGTGAGGAGAATGACCAAAGCCAGAAAAAATAAACTCATCTGGTACTTGAAACAAAACAGCAAAATGATAAAGTGCCTCGAGACACACACGAAGAGCATCTAAAATACGATATACTGGCCAAGGTCGTTACCAGACACTGAATCTGTCAGGCCTACGCATATATAGATACTTATATACGAGTATATATTTATTTATGGTTAGTTTTCACATGAAATTTATTTTGGTTATATCTTGCGGAGAATAGTAAGTAAATGGTTTAACTTTAGTAACCTCATTTAGTGCCCATCTTAGCTTTAGCATCAAAATGTCTCTTCGCCATTTAATTCACAATTGGCAAATGTTCCTTCAGTACTTTTACCTCAAATATAAGAAATATACTTTTGATTTTAATAGAAAGTATATATTAAATCGCTGTAATATATAAATTATTACATATATAGAGTTAATATTATTATAAGTCATTTTAAATGTGAATTATAATTAATTTATATATTATCATTTAAATATCATTTTACGAGTTTATGAGATTTAGACAAGTATTAAAGCACAGCCAAAGCATATTAAAATATGTGTATGCTACTGGATAAGAAATTGCAATAAGAAACTAATAAATCAGTTCGAAATTCCAAGAATGAATTCAGTTCAATTAATTGATAACAATTTAACAAACTATACTTAAGAGTTTCTTGAATGTATTAAGCATTTAAGATAATAAACATGATTTTATCAGCAACTCAACTTTCTTGCTTAACACTATACCAAGTGATAATCTTTATAAAAACTAAAATCAATTTATAAAATGCAACCTCATGAATGGTGGAAGAATTGCAAATAGCAAAAGAAAACTGCAACTAAGCTGAATTTTAATCTGTTGCTTAGTGTAATCTATAACTTGGCTTTTTAAATGCATCTGAGCACGCAAAGCAGCTTCTCACTTAAATCTCTGTCAGTTCTGTCGAACAAGCGACCCCTCTTCTCGCCATCCCCTATTTCTACACCCCACACTCATACTGTTTCTGTCTCCGCCCAAGGGGCAGACTTAAGTACGTGTTGATTATGGCGTGGATTTTGTACTTGTTCATGTTGTTGCTATTATTGTTGTTGCTGTTGCTGTTGGTGGTGGTGATTTTGTTGCTAGTGTTAATGGCGACAGAAACTACATGCAACTGCAGAGCAGACATGAGGCAAACTTCTAGACCATTTACCATATTCCACAATATAAGCAAACGTAGTTTTTTATGCAAATATTTAAGAGCATCATCGAAGCAGAGGCGAAGAGTGCAACACCCAGTGCAGTTGCAATAATGCTAGATGTGTGTTTGTATGTATGTTATCTTCTGCTGTCTGAAGAGCCCCGGCAGCTGTAAGCCATATGTAGATATATATATATATATATGTATGTATGTGTGTGCGTGCGTGCGTGTGTGTGCACAACACTCGACGATAAAATCGTCATGTAGTCGTAATGTCTGCATCAAATTGCATTTGCCAAACCAACCCCTCCTCTTCTTAGCATGTACCTCTCCCAGCCACGCCTCAAGAGCCTTTGGGGGCATATGTGACGTCGTCGTCGTCGCAATGTGTATTTATGCATAGTTTAATGCGGTTCAATGTCTGGTAAGGACATCAAAACACAACGCAGGGCAACGACGCTGCGCACCCGCTGCTAAAGTCATAATCATAATCGTAATCATAATCAAAGTCAGAGTCAGAGTCAGAGTCAACCAGGGAGTCAGTAGTCAAGTGCAAGGCATCAAGAATCATAATCAACAGGCGCACAGCATCAAACCGTTGAATAGATATTTTTCTTACATTATTATTTTCAAATTGAATTGACATGTCGTTGGTACGATTACGAATAGAGAACATCAGACAAATCCGATTTTGTTTAAAATATCATATGGAATTTGCATTCGATTTGCGCCCTGAGCTGCATTTGATAGCCAACTGCAACGGAGAAGAACTTAAGCAGAGATTAAGAGGGAATGATGTGATGGGATTAAGGTACAACTGCTGGAAGCTGTGATCATATGGAAGAAAATGTAAAATAAAAGTAAAAACGCAAAGATGCAAATATTCAAGTGAAGTCAAATGCAAGTTCGTTGAACAAATTGAGGCTTAGCAATGAATTTATTTTTACATGCTTGACCAAATGTATTTTAAGATTAATCATAAAAGAAGGCGGGCAGAAGTTGAGAATCTTAACTAAATACAACTGCTTTGATTCCAATAATGAGTCAGCTCATTAAAATTATATTTAATTAAACAGTTTTGTATGATGAGTACAACGCAAAATATATTTATATAAACTCAGGCATTACTGAAATAAACTACAATTTGAATTCGGCTTAGAAACTTTCTCAAATAATATATGTAATTTACTAACCATAGACAATGTTTCTTAGTATTATTTAAGTATAAGTATTTCTCCCATTTCCATCTAGAATATCAAATATTTTCCATAAAGCCATTTCCATCAAATTAAATAGAAATTTCAATAGATACAAAGTACAATTCAAGTTTACGCTTTGAAATCTCAAAAAATAAATAAAAATCACTCCTGCCTTGGCATTGATTTAATATTTACTTACAGATAAAACTGCTGTCAGTCAGCAAAATAATGGTAATAATTCAAAATGTCATTTTTCTTTTCGGCCTATACTCACACATTGACAGAATTTGAAATGAAGAAGAATCACTTAATTAGAGCAATCAACACATGCAAATTGCATTGGTAGACTGTTCTTGAGTCGGTCCAATAATATTTCATTTCAATAAACAATAAACAATTTGCTGCAGCAATATCAGGCTATCAATAACAAAAAGTGCTTCAGTTTCCAGAAAATACACACACACACTCATTTACGCTTACATACTCACACATCAACTGCCATTCGATATAAGTGAGCCAAGGCACATAGCTAGAAACAATTGATTATTGTGTGTCATAAACACTGAACCCAGAACCAAAGCCGAAACCAGAAGCTGAAGCAGAACCACTCTACGCTCGAGTAGAGAAAAGAAGAAAATTTTGGTGCCACAAACCACACACACACATACACACAACTGTCAAATGCAGCAAGTAACTGAGCTACACTCGACCCTGCCTTGAATTGTCCGAAAGCAAATTTAAATGTTAATCAACTGTCGAAAGAAAAAGAAAAAAAAATGGTATGTAACTGCCACGATTTCGACGAAAATATACCGTGTAACCAACATTTGTATATCAGCAGAACTTCCCTTTACTTGGAATAATATTTGTATTCCATTTTCGATCGCTATCAATATTTTTGGAATAAAAGTAAATTCATTTATTAAATTAAAATAAAGGTATCATTTGGCTAGCGAGATAGATATGCCGGCTGTCGACTCTGCTATTAGAGGGTATAAAAAGATGAAATTGAAGTGTAGCCGAGTATTTCGCATGCATGCACATGAAAATGAATTTGATATGGGTGGCTGATGTGGATGTGGATGTAGCGACGCGTTCGGCGTCCGCAAATGTAATTGACAGTTCCAGTGGCAAGTGGTATAGGCAGTGGAGGTGGGAATCTACTTAGCATAGCCCAAAGGGTTCCGTTACCAAACACAGAAAAGCGTTGGCGAACGCTAATAAAAACGCAGCAACAGAAGCGCAAAATAATTTTATTAGGAAAAATGAAATTTATACAATCATAAAAATCGTATTTTTTTCTTGTTCCACCCTTCCCAGTCTTTTCCCCTGCTGGCATTAAAATTACTATAGTCATTTTGCAGCAATTTTCCAGCGCATGTTTCGCTTTTTTCAGTCTGGCTGCCAAATGTTTCACTTCGTTGCTTTGTGGAAAATTAAAATGTTTTTCTTATTTGCGGTTGATCGGATGACCATCGCCCTAAAGAGAAAAGGCATTATGTGTATGTATGTTGTACACACTCGAGTGCAACGAGTACACTCGAGTCTAAAAATATATATTTTAAAATTTATAAACCAAGAAAATTGAACAGAAACCGTTGTGAAAATTGTCCAAAAATTCACTTATCGCGCAAATTTTATAGTTTTGCCGACATAAAGTGACAAATTTTACACTTGTTCGATTTCCCCGTTCCCGGTTTTATAGTTTTGTAGTCGTTTTTAGATGCTTCTTCGCATAAACTCAACGAACTGGTCAGAGTTCGTATGATTACGAATAAGCGCTCCATATCGTGTAGCTATCAAAGATTTGGTATTTCTCAATTTGTTGAGGGTCTTCTCCATGCGATTCTTTCCATCATGACAGGATATGCGAGTGACCTCCATTTTTTCATTGAACCAGTTTATCAATCTGGTGGAAGAATTGTTACAAAAAGTTCCCGGTTTTATAGTCAGATTCAACTTACTTCGAGGACATTTTGCGCTTGAAAAATTGAAAAGAAAATTCCGAGACTGAAAATAATGTTTGATGTTCTAAAGCAATGAGAATACTACTGAAACAGGTTGATACAAATACAGTTTAGTGGCATTCTCAGTTGTCAAAATGAAAGGGAACTACGATTTAAAAAAGTACTAAAATATTTCATTTATTTTTCAGATCCACATTCCACCGTTGCTTAATCTGCTTTGCTTTCCCTTTCTCCTAACTCTTCTTTTGTTAGGTGCTTAGCAGTCACCGCACGCTTTTCTCTGCGCTTCTCATTCGCTACCCATAAATCTGCCGCCTCTCTACGTGCTTCTCATACTCTGTACTTGTGCCAGCAGCTGTTCAGATCCCTTAGCTAATTCATTGAATGTTCGCTCATTATTTGCTCTTTAATTGCAACAATTTCCTGATTTGATGGTCCTTGCTCCCCGTTCTCCCCACTTCCATTATCTACCTCACATGTATGTTTGTGTGTGTGTCTGTTATGTGTATGGGTCATAAAAAAAGGCTCATAAAATGTACCGCAGCATCGCAAGTCGTGCATTGCAAGTGTTTCAGTTTTATGCGCCATCCGCGCAGAAAACCATCCTCCCAGGCATGCACTAGCTGGGAAGGGGCGTTCCCATCCTCCAGCAACTGCCCGCCTACTCGGACTGCCGTCAGTCAAATCAATTGGCGGAAAATAAAAACAAAAAAAAAGAAAAACAAAATGAAAACAAATACGAGTACACAGACACAAACAACACTCTACAAATACAAATAAATCGCAGCATTTCCGCAATGCTCATGTTCTCCCGCTTTTATGATTATTATATAAATCTGCTGCCCCACCCTGACCTGGCAATGTCTCCACCCCTGACCCATGCCCCTGAAATGTCATAAAAAGTGAAGTCAAATAAAAAGCGAGTCCTGGCCGGATTTTGTTGATGATGACGCAAACTGTGCGCTTCATTGGCCGGCCATCAGTGAAAGCTGCGTCAAATGGACATATGGACTCAAGGACACATATGCAACATTTCACAAACCGCTTTTACACCTCCCCCGTCCGTGTCCACAATAAGTTGTGGTCAATATTCAAATGTTGACTTGACTACTGGTTCACTTATTAAGCCATTAAAGCATAATTTTCTGTTTGCCAGCTGCAAATCCAAGTGTTGCTTTGTATTGCTGACTGGTGCCATGCCTCCTGCCCCTGCACCTGCCCCTGCTTCCTGGCTCAACACTCTGCCACTGCCCCCTGTCACAATGCGAGTCTGAGCCTTATGAATTATGAAAGTTTTGGTTGCGCCAGCCACGCGTGTTGGCCATAAACGCCTGGCTTTATGGCCGACAGAGCCACGCAAATTGAAAGTGAAAAGTTGAGTGCAGAGTGCAGTGCGTGTGGCAATGTGGCGTGGCCTCATTTGTGGCATGCTTTGAGGTGAGCTAAAGCAAAACAGAGCGAATAATCAGCAAAAATAATTCTCAACTTGCACAGCTCTACACAAAAAGTATAGAACAAATGTGGATCATTGAGTTCATCTCTTTCAATGGAATTTCAAAGCTTGAGCATAAATACTAAACCTTATTTCTGAGAAAAATTGTTTTCCATTTCGATAGTACAATTATATTTTCATACAAAGCATTATGCAAAATGCTTGAAGATTATAACGTTCAACTTTGAGAGCTTAATTTTTTTAGTAGGAAATTTCCTGCCTTTTTGTTCTTTCTGAGTACAGATGTACTGTTAAAGAACCCCTTTTCACGAGGCTTAAGTATTTCTACATCGTTGAGGGAACTTGTCTACAAGTTCAGTTTAGATCATTGCTGACTCTCCAATTTGTGTTTTATTTGTGATTAACATTGTGAGCACTCAAATTGTATATTTTATGCTTCTTACACGCGTAACCTACGTGAAATTTAACTTGATTTCAACTGCCCACGCACTTGCCATGCACTTTACATCTCAACAGAGTGAAATCTCAGTCCAATTACCAAGTCCCGCAACATAAACCAATGCCAGATGATATACACTCTCGTTTTATTTATTCATTTGATGATGACAGTCGTGGGAGAGTAATGCAAATGAATTAAATGTTGCCTCCTGTCTGTGTTTGTTCTTTCCATTCTCTTATTTTATTTTTGTTATTTTTGGCAATTAAATTTCATTTGTGAAAACGCAAAAATCCAAAGGCGTTTAACAGGAAACGAAGAGGAGCATCAACATCAGCGAAAGGAGCTGTCGAAAATGAAAGCAAATGGGAGGCGGCAACAACACAAGTGGGCGAGGCCAGAAATAATAATGGCGTTGATTTCATTTCATTTCTCAATCCCGACCATCATTTGTTCTTCCACTCTCTCCTTTACTTTGTTTGTCTACTTGTTAGCAGTTGCCTCGACATTAACACGTTAAAAAATCGTGCTGTGCTCCCTTCCTTTTTTTTATTTCACTTTATGTTTGTACTACTTCCGCTATCGCCTAAAGTGAGACATAAAAAAATAAAACGACAGCGAGTTTTTGTCGCCATTTTTTTGAAACTCCAATTTTCCGTTCGCTTCGTTATTTGTTTGCCAAAGTTTGCGGAACTCATTCAGATCATCAATTTCTTTTACACATCTAATGAATTGACTACAAATAGCCGAAAGGCTAATGCAGATGAGATATATGTAATATGCGTAAGATGTACTTTTAAGTGGTATTCACTGAAATAATATGGAAATGGCTTTGAAATATGCATTGCCAATCAATCTTAATCTATTTCCTTGCCCTTTATCAACGCAAAATTCAATTAAGCGTGCTCATCAAATTATAATTATGTATAACAATGGAATTAGCACGTTTCAAGCTCCACTTAAGCAAAGAAATGGCCCACGTGGAGCACAATAGACTAAACTAGGAGAGACGCCCACACATTACGTATACGCAGCATATACAAGGTAAGTAGAAAATTGTTGGCCACAGGCCAAACAAACGGCAAATGGCAAATACCAAAGCACAAAACATATTTGAAGCAATAGCCAAAACGAACCAAAAATATTGTTACAAATACCAGTTTTTGCGGTGCCATGCCCAGAGAACTCCTTGCCCTCCGCCCCTTTCTCTGCATAACAAAGTACAGAAATCAATGCGTGACTGACATTTATGGAACTTTGTAGAACTCTCTAAATTCCAGAACTCCAATCGCTGGCAATTGGCCAGGACCAGACAAAAACTTTATTTTAGCAACATTTTTATATGTGTGTGTGTTTTTTTTTAAAGGTCTTTTTACTTTTCTTTTTCTTTTTTTTTGTTATGTTTGCTGAGTGAAAAAACGTCGGGTTATAAAATTTTATGTCAATTGAAACGTTCACTGAAAGCATATTTCCTTTATGGCTTTATTTTATTTACCTACTACGACTTTGGTTGCTGCTGCAGTTGGATCAGCTGGAGTTGCAGTTGCAGCTACTTGTGCTACTTGCTGCATTTCCGCATTGCGCACCAAGGACATTATTCATTGTGCTTGGCGCTCTGGGAGCACTCGAAAGTGCAAGAGCAGATAATAATTCTTACATGTCGCAGAGTTGCGCCGAGTTCTTGGCCACTCGCTAGTCCTTTTCGCCAGTTTCCTTATCATGCAACACGCCCAGGCACTTCCTGTGGCCAGACAGCACAGCTAGACAGGGACAGCAAGAATGGGTGAGAGAGAGAGAGAGAGTGAGACCCCTGCTGGTCTTGTTATCAACAAACGTTGTCACTGCTCAAGTGTCGTAGCTTGTAGTTTTTTTTCCTTTTTTCTTTTCTCCCCGTCTTTTGTCTTTTGTCTTGTGCGTCTTTTGTCTTTCAGTTATGCATGTGCGTTTCCTTTTGGCTGGCAAAGTCCTGAAGCTTTTATGACGCGCCAACTTGCCGAGCCTGCTCGCCATATGAGCCCCCAAGGCATTTGGCAAAGACAACGGGCGTCATAAAGTGGCGCAAAGTTACAGTCAAAGCTACAACTACATCGTACAGTTACATCTTCAGCCTCGACTTCAGCTTCTGTTTCAGTTTCGAGTCTAATACTTTGATAATCCTTGAATCCTTGGCTCCGACTCTAACTCCAGCTCCTGCTACATATGTCGAATATGTGCTGCCACAATAACTTTTGATGCCACAGCGTACTCGTTATCCTTATCCTGCTTATTCTAGTCTCGATATAGATATGGAGACAGTCAGTCAGCTTTGTTACTCGAGCTTTATCGCATGCTTATACAAGTATTAATATCTCTGTGTTTGTGTGTGTGTGTGTGTGCGAGCAAATTATATGAGCATGATAATATTGTATAACACTGGCTCTCACAACTACAATGACAACAGCTCTTCTGTGTCAGTGTCTGTGTCTGATTCTTTTTCTACTTCTTAGTTGGCAACTCGTGGCATGCACTTCACTTTGTCTAGTTTCAATTTCAATTTCATTTGATTCTGCTTCAGCTTCTGCCGCAGTGGCATCATTTTGATTTGCTTATTTGTCTGACTTTATTGTCAGCTTCTTTATCTAACTAGTTGTTCATTTGCAATGCACATTCTTGACTCTTATCAAATATCTGCAAGGCTTTTAACCCCCGTCTTGACTTAAATATTGCGCACACAAGCAATGATAAAACTAATATAAGATTATTGTATTTTTCTCTTCTAACATATGCCAAAAAATGTATGTCAAAAACACTTTATCGAAATCGGTTCTATTTTGACAAAACTTAAGAAGTTTGAAGGTACGAAATCTAAATGCAGGATTAATCAAACCTTAATGTGCGTTAAATTATTAATACTTGTCAAGAGGGTGTATTTAAGTCGCGTCCGTTTAATTGACGTGCTCTTGTTAATCTAAAAATATGTCAATATATTGTAAACAAATTTGCCGAGTATGGATATGTTGCTGCCTGTCATTCATATGGCAGAAATAGGTGCTGCGGGATGTGGGAAAACCGCAGTTACCACACAGAGCCACAGATGCTTTTTGTGCAACAGATAGACATATGTATGGGCACTGCTGCCTAATTGCAAATTGATAACAATTTCAAACGCTAATCAGTTATGATGGCGTCCGGAAAGGGATGCAGCTAGAAGGGAGAGTGAAACAGAAGGGCGAGCGATGGGCAGGAAATGCACAATTTGTGTTTCATTTGTTAGATTAACATGTGTGTGTGCGTGTGGGTGTGTGTGTGTGTATTTAGAGCATATTTGCTTGTTGACTTTCGAGCGATTAAACTATTAAATTTGCAGAATTTTGCAACACTGTACTGTGCAGGGAACTCATATCAGAATCAAATGCATTTGAATGTTCCTCGTTGCACAAACATATCGTCAGCTTTTGCCCAGTGCAAGTCATAAATTTAATTGATAATATTGTTGATACATAAACCGGCTGCAGTTACAGAAAGTTAGAACAGGAGAGGTAAGGACATCAATATTTGTGGATGGATTTGGGAGCAAACATGGCTTCAATATAACCTGGCTGTGAGTGTTTGACAATTAAATATTTGACCATGGCTTATAAATATTTTATGAGACCTCGGTTAAATTTATATATGCTAGCTCCTGTACTTATGCATAAATGTATGTTTATTTGAAGAACTCTCCGCTGACTGGCACTTAAATTATGCATAACGCATGAGAGGCACCTCAAGATGAGAGAGACACAGAGAGAGAAAATCGCAGGCAGAATGTAGAGAAAAATCTGGTAAGAGAATACTCATATGTTGTATAACTTTACATAGACAATTATTTAGAAGTGCACAGCCACAGAATCCCAGCCAGAAATCTTTCCATCTGCATGTGTGAGTGCCAAAGACTCGAGCTTAAGTGACACTAACAACTCAGCCGAAACATGGGCGGAGCGGGAGCAGGGGGAGAAGAGTCGGGAGAATGATTCAGCAGGTCCAGGATGAGGACGAATACGAAAACGAGGTTTCCTCTTGCGTGTTATGTTTTGGCTGCTGAGAGCAACTCAATCTAAATGCGGTACAATGACATCTAAAGTGTTTGGGCTGACTTTTTCCCCCATGTTACTCCCGCTTCCCAACAAGCCTTGCCAATCTCTGACATTAGTTCTGCTTTCTTTTAAATGTGTCACGTAATTTCACTGTGCGACTCGACTCTGTGCCACAAACTATGTGCGATGTGTGGAACTGCGGGGACTGTCAGACAGAAACGCAAACAACGATTGTATATATCCCGGCATTTAAGTAAAATGTATGTAGAGCATTTTGGCCAGAACAGAACATTTCAACTGCGCGGTTCCACCTCAAATGTATGTCAGTTGACATTTAAAGATAGTTAACAGTTTGTTGAACGATTGCAGAGTTTAACTTGCATCCGAAATGTAATAATTTAAAGTCAAATCATGTGGCATACGGACGGCATGAGGCAAATATGAGAAATGGAGTATGATAAATTGGTCTACAATTTCATAGAGAGCGTCAAGTGGATGTATACAAAACTAAATGCAAATATCAACAGGAAAAAATGTATACATTCAAACTCTAAAATGTGATTTATGTATGTCAAAACTCTGATACAAACATTTTTGTTTAAATTAATAATGCAAGTGAATTAAAAAAAAGAAAATTTTATTTTGCAATTTGCAACTACATAAAGTAAATAAAAGAAGAACTGACAACTAGAAAAATTACAATCTCTCTTGTTGCATAAATAGTTATTAGTAATGCATTTAACATGCATTAAAATAAATTGCAGTTTTTCATTCTATTTATGCTTTCCATTTGCTGCATAATCCGATGCGCGTTGTGTTGAAAACCCCTTCAACAAATTGCAGCGCTGCACAAAACCCCTTGGAATGTAAAACACACACATTAACAAACATTGCGGCAAACATATCTAAAGCCTCAATTCGCTATCAATATTAACTCTATTCAAATGCAGTCGCCGAGCTGGAAAAAAAAAACCCACACAGATCTCTCAAATCAGCACTTAACGTAAATTACGATGTATTTTTTTCCTGCTGATGTGGACTTTAACATGATTTGCAGTTGTTCGGGGGAAAATGCAGATTAATGTAATGCACCCACACACACACACGGCTAAAAGCAGGAGGGATTTGTAACTTTTGTTGGCAATTGACGTCAGCTAGAACAACAACAACAACTGAAACAAGTACGGTCAAGTGGCTGCAATTGACATTAACTGTGGCAACTTTTGTTCTAACCTCAAATCTACCCTATTCTAACTCATTTTAGACACTGAAAAAACTGCGTTACAATTTGTTTGCAGCGAGTTAAAAACGGTTGTATATATATATATAAATATATGCAAATTAGTGCAAAAAAAGTTAACTAACAGAAAAGTTGGAGTTGGAATAGGGAAAAGTGGAGTCGAGTAGCTGTTGTTGACTTAATTGTGCACGCATTAAATTGCTTAACTAAATGCCACTTTATTCAAACCAACATTTTCCCCGTCTTGTCCCGACGTCCTCTTCAAAATTTGTGGCCAAATTTAAACTTTCGCCGTTGGCATGAAAAAGTGTGTATGTGAAATTTCGTGTGTTTGAATTTGTGAGCTCTCAGGCGGCAAAGGATTAATTGCTTAAACAGAAATGAATAGACAGCAGAAACAAATGAGTGTGGCATGTCCTTAGCCTCTTTGTTAAATGTTAAGACTATGTGTTTTCAGCTGTAGCAAATTTTCTATAGCCAAAGTGTAGAGCAAACGAATTTGTTATAGAGTAAGTTACGAAGTGGAAATTTTTGTATATATATTTATATTGTATAAATGTACATAAATCTAGATATAGATACAGGTCAATATCGCCATAAATATTTGACTAACAGCACTAATCAGCACTTTTTATCAGCTATATTTTATTTATAATTGCTTATAATCTCGGCAAGAGTATTGAGTTTTCGGCACTTCTTACTAGATAATTCTTCCTTCTTGCATTCACTTTAATTTGGTTAAGTTTTTTCGTATTGTATTACACAACGTATTCAAATGTCTCTGTGTTTGCTTTAATTTCGTTTTCCATTCTAAATTTCGTAAATTTCCCTTAGTTATTTTCGTTGTTTCCCTTGTTGCTCTTGTTGTTCTCGTTTTTGTTGCTGCTATTATGCTTAGTTTTAGTATTGTTAGTTTCACTTCCACTTTACATCAAAACTACTGTCTGACTGTTGGCTAGGCAGTAGCTCCGCAGTCTCGCCCCCTTCTTGTGCCCTGGTCCATCTCCTTTCCTCATCATTACATTTCATTAAGTTTCAAAGGCAGACGGAGTCAACGTTGAGCCTGGCGTCATTTCTGCTGCTGCTTTTGTGTTTATTAAACGTTTTTGGGGCGCGTGTTCATTCAATTTGTTGCTGTTGTTCTCGTTGTTGTTGTTAATGTTATGTATACACGCCTGCGTCTAAATAAACAACAAACACAAGAATACTCGTATAGCAACAAGGCCAAAACAACACATGAACTGCTCATGCTGTGCTCGTTATGCTCAGACTGTTGTTGGTATTCTTTTCTCTGTTTTTTTTTCTTCTGTTCTGTTGTTGTTGCTGAGAACGCGCTTGGAAAATCATTTTAATTGTTTTGTTTAAATAACAGACAGGGCTGGTAGGCAGAAACCAGTGCCACTGAGTGAAACATGCATCGTGTGTCTTGTAGGCGTATACTTAATATGGCTCATACGCCACGTGTGCCAGAGTAGGGGAGTGTGTTTGGGCATGTGTGTATTTGTATCTATGGGTGTTCCAAGCGTGTTTTCTGTGTGAATGTCTGCTTCTTTAATTCCTGGAAAACGTGTCACGTAAAAGTCGCAATTCAGAGAATATAAACTATGTAAGTAAACTTATTAATTGCAGATCTATAATCTATGATTATGAAATATAATTATGTAGTATAAAATTATTTAAAATTATAATGTACTACTAACAGTTCTACAGGGAAAGACTCCAAGAAACATTATCCATTATAGTTTTTAGTAATATTATACTGAAATAGAGTTTAATATAACATTTTCTAGACTCAGCTCAATTTAATGATTATTTCATTCTAATAAGAGACTTTTTCTGTTTAGTAGCATTAGTTTAATATATAGTTATTGTTTTTAAATATGAATAAATTAAATTTCCCGCATGAGTTAGCGTAGCAAATATTCTTCTATTTTTCAAATATGTTACTTGGCGTCTTGTTTTTGTTTTTGTGCGGCGCGTTGAATTGGAAATTTGAGCCCAAGGCAATGTAGTAAAATGGTAGAAAGTGTTTTTTGCGTCTGACAATGAAATTGAAAAGTGAAATGCGATATTTTAAATACATATTGTATGTATGTATATGTGTGTCTTAGCCATAGAAGTCTATGAGTTAACCTTTGACCGGGCAAGGCCAACTGCAAAAGTTTATCAATTCCCTCTGGCAATGGCGGCAGGACGTTTATTGAAAATGCTTTGTGCAGGACACGTAGCTAAGGAAAAGGAATAAAACTTTTTTACCACGACGTTGGCTGTACGTGATCGCACTGAAAAATGGCGTAATTAAAAGCCAAGCAAATATGTTTAATATATATTTTTAGACAACTTTGGGCCGTCTGATATGATAAATCCACTTAATCCAATCCAACAAACAGAATTGAAACGATGCGTGCGTGCAGGAAAATTGCCAAGTTTTAATTGTGAAAGTTTAGCTAAAATTGAGCAGAAGGGGATTGGGCAGGAGAACAGGAAGATGGTGGTATAGGGCAAAAGGGAAAAGAGGAAGTGTAGTCCAAGCGCCACGCAGTCACATTCGTAAGCTCGTAACTCGCAACGCAGAACTCACAGCACTCACACAGCAGGTGTGGCAAATTGTGTCTCACATTAAGGGGCAACCGACAACCCACGCAATGGAAGCTTCATGATCGTCCTGTTCGTCCTGGTCGTTGCCTGTCGACTGGCTCTGCTGTCATTCTGCGTTACTTGTCATCAACTTCATGCGTTTTGACATTTTTATTAGTTGAATACTCCTCAGCAGCACGCTCCATTGCTTCAGAGAACTTCAACTGCCCTGCTTTGGGGCCGTGTGCTTCATCCTGGGCTTGTGACATCTAATAAGTGTTTACTACCCAATGAGGATGCTTTTCCAGTGCTTTAAAGCATCATGGGGAGTGCGTGTGTGAGCTGTTACAATTTGCTGCCCTGCTGGATGCTGTTTCCCCCTTATAAACGCCTCGCAATATTCCCAGCTTCCCAGTCGATAAAGAATGAACAAATTGTGCGCGATTTACTCTTTTACACTTTCTGAGCTAACTGTGCTTTTATATTTTTTGTTTGTTTTTTTATTTGTCTAACAAAATTACTTATAGTTGAACTTTATTTGCTAGGTGGGATATTCCATCAGATGATTTATATATATTGTTTACAAAATTATGTGTTTATTTATGTTTCATGAAATAATACGATAATTAAAACTGTTCATAAAATAAAGTTTAAAAATAATATTGTTTAATGTATATTTGTTCAGATTTCATGTTAAACAAATACCAGCAATTTATGTCTGTACGTGTATTTTCATTTGTGATGTGTCTTTAATTTATGCATTAAAAGCGCTTTAATTAGTTAAACAACAATAATTGCAAGAACAACAGAGGCATTGAAGAAAAGCGACAGCTGTTTAAAATACAAAAAAAATTAAATTCCCGAAAAAAACAATTTACTCACATTTACCGTTTACAAACTTATTTTGTTTGGTGAAACCAAAAACAAATTGACTTTATACGTAAATTGAATTCGCGTTAAATTATTGCTTCTCTTTGCGTCCAATAACTTGTTAACTGATTGGGAAATACTAAAACTAAATAATACAACATATTTTTTTCACAAGAAATATTGACTTAATTAATTCCAAGCCTCTAAAAATAAAAAAGTCGTATGGAGGCGTTTCCATTTTGTACATTTAAATATGTTTCAACATTCGTATACTTTTGGATTAATGATGTTCGAAAAGTTTTGATTGTATGTGATTCAAAAGTTAACTGAGAACAAATTGTAGGTTCTTCATAATATTTCTTCTCTTTGCTCGAATAACATGCCACAAAAAGCAAGTACAGCTCAAAAAATAAATATTTAACTTAATAACTTGTAAAAATGCACGTATTCGAGAGTCCTAAAATCCACATAAATTGCTCGCAGATCCCTCAACTATTTCAAATGTTTTACGCATTTCAAGTATGTTGTAAACATTTTTATTAAAAATGTTTTGAAATAGTTTTAAAACTATTCCAAATACTAACCAAATACTTGCCAAAATGAGCTGTTAAAAGAAGACCAAATTAGTTGTGCTGTGTATTAAAAAAGTATATAAATTTGCAACAGAACTATTTTCAACTTTATTTGCAATGAGCAAACCAAAAATTATGCTTTCTACAAAGGAAAGTGCTTGACTATGGGATACCCAGCTTAAAGATAGCTCTTAGAATTCCTTTAATATCTTTTTGCATATCACATACATAGATTAAGAATATCTATGCCTACCCCTTTCGCAGATACTTAATACGGTTTATGTCACATACATTTAGAGAATATTATAATTCCATCTTTTAGACATTTGCATTGAATGCAGAGCATAAGAATGGTTCCTACTTAAATGAAATTGTTGACAACTAGAATTCAACAGAAATATTAAATTGTCGCATAAATCCAGCAAGATGCCTCGACAACTTGCTAATGCTTATGGAGTGGTTAGAGTCAGGGGACAGAGTGCCGAGTCCAGAGTGCCCCGTATCCAGGCCAAAGCCCAGTGCTATGGATCGTTCAAATTGCTTGAATGTTTATGATGCACAAAAGAAAAACCAGAACCATACAACGTCAATGTCCATTTGCAAAAGTTGGCCCAAGAAACTGATGGCAATTTGGGGAGTGAGGTGAAACTTTTAAGCAGCTGGCGTGCGTCTAAAGGTGACCCAAGCTAGGCTAAGTGGATGTGGGTATCAGCGGGGAGTGTGGAGGAGTCGGTCCAGTTCCAAGTCCAAACGGCAGCAGAAACTTTTAAATGAAATTTTTGCGTTAAAGTTTTGTCAGGTAAGTTGCGCCCGACTGGCCTCGACTACGAAGCGAACAACCTGGCTTAGGTCATCCAGCAAAGTAGCGGTCTACCGCAGTCACACACCAGCACACCAGCACTCCCACACACCCACACACACACACCAAAAGACACACCCACACACACGCAGCTGTATTGTCACGTAGCTTGGTGACAGATTCCAACAGTCAGGCAAAGACAGGCAAATACCATTAAAACAACAAACGGCAGCAAAGCAACAGCAGCAACAGCAGCAGCATCGCATTATGGCCACTAAGGATGCCCAGGATGCCGAGAATGCTGAGGATGCTGATGATGCAGGTGGATATTACCCCGGTACTCTCTCTCTCTGTGAGTCTCGCAACAAAAGTTTCATTTTAATGTCTCAGCAAGTGTCGCCATCATCTCTTTGTTTGCCCATGTTTACTGCTCTCCCAAAACAAAATAAAACAGAAAAATATGAAATTAGCAACACATGCGAGTCCTTTCAAAATTATTTTAAAAAAGCGTCCTCTTTGAGAGCGCTGCAGCATTTGAAGCAATTACAACATTTCTTTTGCATATATGCTTATAATTCTTATGTGCCTTTCGGTTTTATATGCATTACGCTAATGTTTTTAAGCTCCAGCACAAATGTTGATGTTGCCCAAAAAAAAAGAAGAGAGAAAAAATGAAATTATGACACTCTGATTCGGTTTTGGGGCTTCTGCTTTGGGTGTTGGTTGCGGCTCTAAAGCCGAAAGCTAATGCGTTTTTAAATATGCTGCAGCGGATGCTCGGTTGGCATTAATTAACAGTCAGGACTCGGGCAGCCACAGTGCTTATTGTGATGCCTTTTCAAAATATGTGGTGAGAAAAAGGAGTAGGGGTAAGGGTCGGACGCTTAGCTAAATGTGTTGCAGACTATGTGGCATAATGTGAAAAACCTGGGTTTGGCAAATGTGTTTCAAAAACTATTTAACACTTAAAAGTTTGCTATAATAACTTAATTTAAATTATTATAATTTGTCAATTAACAGTAATTGTTTGTTTATAATTTGATAACGACTTTTAATAATTATTTATTGCCTGAATGCGGTGTC
Organism: Drosophila histrio; assembly: GCA_958299025.2. Classification (NCBI taxonomy): domain Eukaryota; kingdom Metazoa; phylum Arthropoda; class Insecta; order Diptera; family Drosophilidae; genus Drosophila; species Drosophila histrio. The sequence goes on along the minus strand of OY282580.2, from coordinate 27,736,513 downwards.
AATTAACCACATTTCTGTATATGAAAATGATTTCAAACAGAGCCGTCACATTAAATTTAGTAAATTTATTCAGTTCAGCAATAAGTGAAATACAATTTATATAAGAGATTCATTAAGTTCTCAGCAAGTTTATGTCACAAATAAGTATAATGAAGTCTTGGACAGTCAATTCATCAGAATTCCATTAATAAATCAACGAATGCTGCCGTTTAGCCACTTATGGGGAAGTCAATAATTATAGTGGTCACTTAACATAATGACACCTTTGCGAAAGTAGTTAGAGTATTATCTCAAGTATTCTGCTTACCTGTTGCTATCTTTCTCTTTGGATGCCTTCTTCTTCTCATCAGAATCTACTACACGGCCTATGCTTAATGTTTTTATTGAATATTATGTTTTTAGAACACACACACACGCTCACGACACTTGGCACTAAAAGGTATTTCCTACTTTATTTCAATTTCCAAACGCGTTTATGTTTGTTTTACTTAGATGCGGCTTGGAAAATAGTCTTGGTACGGTCAGCCTTTAATAAGCCGCACTTTCGAAGACACACAGACACATAGACACAGAGACACACACACTAGCACATGGTTATAATGTATTTGTTGCGCTATTGTAGTCTTTTTTTTTTTGCGAGTTCCTTCCCGTGTCCTTTGCTGTCTGCCTGCCTATCGTTGTCGTCCTGTTGGTTCGCCGTGAAAGGCAACAGCTTGAAATGCTATTAAAATATAATCTGCTGATAATCTGCACTAAATTTCGTGCTTTGGTCGAAGCAGAAGCAGGAATACTTATGTATGGGATAGCCTTGCTTTGTGGCGTCAGCTGTGTCGTTAGTTCTTCTACTCGCCGCCTACTTCCAGCTTCCTTGTACTAAATAATATTCGTACCTTTTAATTCGAGTTACTAAGTTATGTGGATTCTATTTTTGGTTTTATTCACTTCGTTACTCGATTTCTATATACGAGTATTATTGGTTCTTGTTCTTATTTTGTTTCTTGTTTTGTATTCGTTTTACAACCTTTTCCTTTCCGTTGTATTGTGAGTTCTATTTGGAGTTTTACGCTTGAGTGACTTTTAATGTTTGCTACGTTATTCTTGCAACAACAGCAGCAGCAACAACTACAACATACAACAAGTTCGTTCATGTGCGTGCGTGTTGATTTCCTTTGCTGTTACCTTTTGATATACTCGCACTTTTTTACTTTTCCCCTCTCACTCTCTTGATTTGTTTCTTTCTCGGCTATTGAGATTTTAAATTTATTAAATTCCCTTTTCTCTTCTTTAATCAAATTTCCACTTGATTAGAGTGACGACAATTTCGTTGATTTCCTGTTGCTGCTACTGTATGGGTGTGTATTGTGTGTGTGTGTGTGTGTGTGTGTGTGTGTGTGTGTGTGTGTGTGTGTGTATGTGTCAAAGTAAGCAAAAGAAAAGCAGAAAAAGTTTTTATTAGTAAAAATTTTTGTGAATTGCCATTGAATTTATAATACAAAATCTTAACTTTCATTTGAAGTTATCAATCAATGCGATTTTTATCAATCCATTGAGTTCATTTATAAAAAAAAAAGGTAAGAAACTATTAAATATCTTTAAATGAGTTGAGAAAATATTCTAACAAATTTTTTAAGTCTTAATTTTCAAAATGTATTTAAGTATTTTTGGCAAATCGATATATCTCCTCATTGTGTATTTTGGAGGCGAACTTATGTCGCTTTTCCTTTGACACTTGCGTCGATGATATTATTATAAATTATTTTAAACGTCGTCCATTTAAAAAAGAAATTTAAGGAAGGAAGTTCTACTTCAAATTCAAATATTTTTTTAATTTATTTAATTGCTGATTGTATTTATTTTCCACATTTGGCTTGGAACTGTCTGTAATGTGACTATAAGAAGAACGGAAGTGAGAGAAACTGCTCTGGCAAATGGAAATCAGCTTATGGCAATCTCATTTCCTTTTAAATTTAATTCGTCGCTTTTAGCATGTCACATTTTGCCTGCTCTCACTTAATTTTTATGTCTGCTGTATTTGTATATTTCAGAAACTGTTTTTAATTTAATTTTTTCCATTTTCCCTATCCCAACCGCGAGATCCTCTTAACGTGGCCATTGCTCCTTCGCTTTTCGGTTGTTTTCGTAATACCCCAAAATGCAACACCACGGCATTAACACAGACATACACACACACAGCATACCCAGACTCACACACACACACACACACTGGCACAAATGCACAAACATATATATCAAAGGCAGAGAAAAAAACTGATTTTCTCAATTTTTTTTTCGTAGATTTAATTCAAAATATTTTCGGCTGTTGTTGCCTGTTTGGTCCTACATAAAATTATAATTGTATATTCGTCGCTTGCCGCAGACTATAAAATATTTAATTTCCTTTTCGCGTCTGAGGTTGATGTAATTCCTTCCTGTTATTTTTTTTGCCTGCCAAGTGCCTCATCGTGTTTCTAATTCGAGAAAAACCTATTTAGCCACAACTTCCGCATGGCCAATATTCACAGGCCGTAGCCCTGTATCCCCAGCTACAACTTCCATCAAATCGACCACTCCCCCCCCCACACACCAACCACGAATCTGTAGAAACTCCTGTTTTGGTATTTTGAAAAAAAAAAAAAAATTAAATCACTTTACTTGCCTCTCTCGCTCCACTCTTGTTCTCTGTCAGGCATTTGGTTTGTTTCTGGCATTTATGCTTCATTTACTTTTGATGGTTTTTACACTTTGTACTCCCAGAAAGGCAATAGATTGTTGTCAAAAAATATGTACACATATAGTATAGAAAATCGTTATAAGAAATGAATGAAAGTCATAATCTTAAGGCACATTAAATACTCCTACATAACGCCGCAAATGTCTAACGATTTCTGGCAAACAAACGCTGAAGTGTTTACCAATATTTGCCCTTCAAAAAATAATTATACTATTATTTTATTCATTCATTATCTAAAATTAATTAAAAATTTGCCTATGCAACTGTTTTGTATGCGATTTTGGTTGACTTTTAGGAATTCAATTAATTTTGCATTAAAATTGCAATTGAATCGATAATGTATAAAATGTTTACGATAAAATAAAATAAGTCAATTAAATGACGATTTGCTTTATGGCTCTCAGTTATTTATTTAAAGTAAACAAAATTTATTTGAGTTTAACAAATTTCTGGTCATTTTCTATTGTACTTGGTAATGCTAGAATTTTACTCAGTTAAGTAAAAATCGTTATAAAGACTTTGTTCTAAGAATATTTTGTCAATTGTAGCTAATTTATTTTGAATAATTTGTGTCCTATAAGGTACACTTTCCAAGCAATCGGTTTCCACAACAAAGTACTGTAGGGACATTAACATCCTCGAGCTTATACTGCTGCCACTTTATAATCAACTACCATAGAAACGTGTATTATTTTCGGTCGTATAATTGCCATTAATTTATTTTCTACACTCTTCACTTAAAGTGCGTTTCAATAAAATTATTTGCGGCCGCAAAAGAAAAATCGAGAGGAATCCTCAGTTCACTTTATGAGCTAATGACTAATTAGTTTGATGTAGACACATTTTATTAGCTCTCGACGCTGCTCGGTGTGAAGCTCAAAGCAGGTGCTAATTAAATAAATTATAAACCTGTCGAGTCGTAGTCAAAATACAAAATAATTAAAATCATAAACTCTTTTATGTTTTCATTTAAGAGAGCGACGCTCACAGATTTTAATGAGGTGCGTGATTATGGAGTGGGAGCTCAGTGCATTAATTAAAAAGGGTTTTCATTCGCGGTAGAACGAAACTGTCACTCAACCTTTGACCTCAGGAAATGCCCAAAAGAGGCGAAGAAAGTGCAAAAAAAAAACTAAGAGAGAAATTTAAAAAAATTCTTTAAGGACGCGCCTCACACGTGTTGATGATGTCCCCTTTTCCCGTTTTCTTCTTATGTTTCTTGTTGTTGTCAACCTCAGGCCTAAGGACACAATTTCAATATTTTTTTTTTTTTTTTTTTGGGACTGCGTGTGTGGGGCATCGCCATCTCACGTCTTTCTTTATCTTTTGGTCTCTTTCATTGTGCTATGACGCTTTAATTTCCGCTTGAATGCAAAGCAAAAGGTTTTTGGCCTTTTTGAGGCAGGACCTCCTCCATCAGTTGCATGTTGACTTGCCTTGACTCGTCTCCCGACCTGGCAAAGCCAAGCAAAACAAAAGACACTCATACATTTCTGTTTTGTTCGGCCCATGTACGGAACTGCTAACAAAAATGGCCACGGGGCAACCTTTTCAACTTGATTAATTTTCACAATTTAAGTTGATGAGCAAAGAAATTTCAAACTGAACAATGGAAGATGGTAACCATCGCCACCAAGTCTTCAGTCAGTCGTTGTGTCTGTCTGTTAGTCAATGTCTGGCACGCTTTGATTTAACTTTTTTATTGCATTGGATATTTTATGTTGGCCGGACTACAGCTGTATATCACTTCTCAGATTGCTTTGTGAATGTGTTGTGATTAGAAAGCGTTGAAGGAAGCCAAAGGAGTCTTCCACTTGATTTGATTTATTTATGAAAATTTGGCGACATTTTAGGCTAATGGCTAGAAACACATGAAAGCCTGTTCTCAACACCATATTTTATTTAATTTATCCGAATTATTCACAGCATTCTGGCTCGAATTATTGTAACGTTCACTTTATTCTGCTGATACAAATAAAAAGGATTTCTCAAATCGATTTGAAAGAAGAAATATCCAGCAATTTTATTTATATTTCCCTCTAAAGGATGTAATTGATGATATTCTCTAATATTTTTTAGTTCAGTAACTATAGACACTGAAGATTGGGTTCAAGAGATCAGGAGCACATACTCGTAAGTAAACAATTTCGTAAACATTACTCATACGCCGGGTATAGCATTTCTATGTCAATTTCGAAGTAAAGGCTGTTGGGTTTACAGTTTTCAGTTTGCTTACAAGTTGGCTCAAGTGATTTATTGTTCGAATTGGATTTAGCTGGTTTTGTTTGTTCGTTTTCCAAGCCGAGCATTAGGCCAAAGGTAAAAGAACTTAATCATTTGAAATACTGCCAATAAATATTAAGAGAATTTCGCAAAATATTTGCCAAAATTTAAAGCATGAAATGCTTTTGCGTTTCCTATATTTATGTTTGCCATTTTGGGGAATTATTGCTCTTGTGGAGAATTGTAAGTCGATTTATTTATTATTTAGAGTTGCTCTACTAAATTCTTATTTATTTATGGAAGCTATTGTTATTTTATTCCCCAGGACCTAGTCTAATTTTTTTTTACAAGTTTTTTAAGACTTTGTTTACTCATTCATTGCTTATTTAATTTATTATTATTATTATCTTCGTTTTTTACAATTGTTCTTTAAGCTTACATTTTACGCAGAAGCATCTGAATTTGATGGTTTCTTTCGTAGTTTTGTGATCTAAGCGAAATTCTTTGCACGTTGAGTTTGTTTACTAGAGATTATCGTGAAGTTTCTGGCTCAGTTGAGACCCTGCGGCGGCTCAAAGGAGATGTAACGACTGTAACTTTAAGTTTAACCGGTTCACGAGGCGTTCGCGTAACCTGAAACTGTCACTGGGGCTCTGTTTCTGTTTGCTTTCGCTTTGCCCAAATTTACACACACCAATGAACACTCACGCCACGATTCGCACGCACGCACACACGCACACACACACACACAGACACACATATACAATTACAGGAAAACCCATTCACTAAGACAGACCGAAGAGGACGCGCTGAGTGTGTGTATGTGTCTCGAAAGGAACGGAACGCGTGCAATGTGCTCCCTGCTTGAACGGATGCTGGAGCTTGACTGAACTACCATTTACCTTGCCCAGCATCATCGGCATCATCGGCCAGAACCTAGTACAATACTACACTTTGGCATCGGCAGCGCCAATCGACGAGGACGAAACAAAAGCTGGCCAAAAAGACACGAAGAAGATGCCAGCAACGAGTCCTATGGTTGCCTCTTCGACATTACAGCATCCCTGAGGCAGCTTTTCAACGAAGCTTTAGCTAAAGAGCAAACGTGAAGCTTAAGAGTACTTCGTCTTCGCGCCAAGCTTACAATCCACATTCAGCAAACAAAGAGCAAGTGGGAGCGAGAGCTTTCGGAGCTTTATAAAAGTTCATTTGCTTACGTTTAAAGGTTTAATTTGTTTAGGCTTTTTATCAGAAAAATCCCGCTTGTTGTTAGTTCTTTTGGCCAAGAACACAGCTGTGCAGTTTTAAGCTTCATTTGTGACGCTTTCTATGTGTGCCTGTGTGAGTGAGTGTGTGTGTGTGTGTGTGTTATCCAACAATTTAGACAAGTTTGTTTGTTGGCACATCATTTAACAGGTGGTCTCGGGAGCTTACGATGGCTCAAAAGGAAAAAAAGATTATACGAAAATATTTTTAGCATACGTTTTGGAGAGTATTTGAAGGTTTAGATGGGCAGGCAATTTGTGCGCCTGTCAAATGTTTGAGGGAGACCAAACAAGGTTTAATCACAAATACCTCGAAGCAGACACTTACCTAAAACGCAATCAATGCATACCGAAAAGTGGTATTGGTTTTGGAGAGGCTCAAAGGGCAAACTACATACTATATCAGCTAAATGGTCAGTGCTGGTTGGCGAACAAATTTGTCCACTTTGCTGACTGGCAGGCCACGCTAATTAAACTCCTGTGACAGTAACAGCAGCGACCGGCAGGGATATAAGTCCTGGGAAAATCAACGTGCCGTCCAGCCATTAACTACTTTGTTTGGAGTGGTCCTGGCTGCGGGAGTGTGGGGTCTATGCGATCACAAATGATTGTATAATGCTAGCAAAATGCTGCTTAAATGCAGTCCCATGTCCTGTGATTGACACGTAGAGGCAATCGAATTGTGATTTGTACGAAACTGGAACTCAAAGTGAATGTAAAGCTAGTAAAGCTTTGGCTATCTACACAAGGGAATCAAGAGTGGGCGGGGAAAAGGGGAGAGGAAGCGGGCGAAGCAGAGGGAGATGGAAGCACTCAGTCAAAGTGGCATCTTCTTTCTAGACTGTGTGTTGTTTGGCCATTAAGTGGCAGCACATGTTGCCACGCCACTCGCAATGCGCATCCTAGCCCCTCAGTTGTCGCACCTACAGGTGTCTACCCTACACTGCCCTATACGACAGGATGAAATTGCCAAGAAATGTAGCGTATCTTTTTGATGAATTTCGTGGATAATTTCAATGCTCATTAGCTGTGAAAATGTTTTTCCAGAATGAGCAAATGACATAGTATGAAAATGTGTAAAGCTTGCATAAATAATTGTAGCTCGAATCACCGTAAAAATATCGAGCATTGGAATGTTCCCAATTACGCTTACAATCACAATTTTAGAAATAAATCGAAGATAAAACGAACAAGCCGATCAGTCGAGCGAGCGCGACAGTAGGATAGCCTGTGCAGGTCTTCAAAGAAAAGTATTTTCATTATAATGGGATTTAAATATATCGCTTGAAGTCGATTTTGCTTGCATCGAGAGTATTTAGCTTGCGATAGTCTGGCAACATTGGATTGCGGCTGTTGATTGTTTATGTTGAGCGCCACAGCAGACGAAAGGCAAATCAAACATACATGAACAAACGCGTCTTTTCGTTCATTATATCGTCGGGCGGCGCAGCGACTGCGCTGCTACTGCGCTGCGACGCATCTGCATAAATTTGATTCTTGAATAACTTGAATAACAATATCCGATCGTACTGAAATTTGTAGCACACATTAAGAGTAGGATACTTGCCATGTGTGCCAAATCTCAAGTCTCTAGCTATTAAACTGCTCGTGTTATCATCTTTTTCGAGTTATGGGCGAAGGGGGCGTGGCATCGCGATGAAATTTTCAGGACACATTAAGCTCAAGCTTTTTATCATGTGTGCCAAATCTCAAGTCTCTATCTTTAACATTGCGTATGTATGGTGATTTTTCTAATTTTAAAACCAACGGGACATGATATCGAAAATTAAAAATAAACTTGATCTGCGTATGGTATTCAGGAACCTACATTCCAAATGTGAAGTCTCTAGCTCTTATAGTTGCTGAGATCCACGCGTTCATACAGACGGACAGACGGACGGACAGACGGACAGACGGACAGACGGACAGACAGACGGACAGGTGTCAATCGACTCGGCTATTGGGACTGATTCAGAATATATATACTTTATAGGGTCGGACATGCTTCCTTCTGCCTGTTACATACATTCACACAAATTCATTATAGCCTTTTTTGCCCATTTTTAATGGGCACAGGCTATAAAAACGAACAATGTAATTAACAATAAGAGTGTGGGATAGCTTAATCTGTCACAACTACAATAGGCAATTATTAACAAATATGTTCGTTAATATATAATAAATGTATGCCAATTAATTTACTTCAATGAATTTTAACTTTGAGAAGTTTACTTTAGTTTCCATTTGTTGAATAGCTTGTTTGACTGCCATTGTTTTCACAAGTTTTCAGATTTCACATTGCACCAGTTGCCAAAATAAAAAGAAGGCTTCACGAAACAGGGCGTAAATGGAGAGACAAGAGATTTCACTGGAACACTCTGCAGATTATTAAAGCATGATATATGAAGCTGAAGGACTCATAATGGCCGTCTTCCTTTACCTGTATGCAGTGCTCCGTGAGGAATAAAATACAAAAAAGGAGGATGGAGACAAATACACATCTCGAGTTGTCCTGGCAACTGACGCACAGCTCTGTCATATATCATAGAGTTTCTTTCTTCATTTTTGTAGATGTGTGAGAGTGTGTGTTTGTCTGTATTGTCATGCTGTCACGCTGTGTGTAAGTCTGTGTATGGGTGACTGCTGGCCAGAATATCTTTTGTTTTGTTTTTATTTTTTTTACTTATTTCCTTCAATTTGGTCGCCGTTGTTGTCGTTGTACTCGTAAACTTAAATTGTTATTTCACCTTGAAAGCGCTACAATAAAGATTTACGGTCACCCTGGCACCTCTCATTCCACCTCCCACCTCCCACCTAGACTCTATCTCTTTTTCTCTGTCTGTTATTGTGGTTTTATTTCTCTGTCACTTTTATGCTCATTACTTCGCATTTGGTGCCGCTTTAGATTCAGCTACAGCCTGCCCTTGCTTTCAATTTACAATTCGAATAGCACCAACAACAATACGTTTAGTTATCATTTTTATAGCCTGTGCCCATTAAAAATGGGCAAAAAAGGCTATAATGAATTTGTGTGAATGTATGTAACAGGCAGAAGGAAGCATCTCGGACCCTATAAAGTATATATATTCTTGACCAGAATCAATAGCCGAGTCGAATTACACCTGTCCGTCTGTCTGTCCGTCCGTCCGTCCGTCCGTCCGTCCGTCCGTCCGTCCGTCCGTCCGTCCGTCCGTCCGTCTGTATGAACGCGTGGATCTCAGCAACTATAAGAGCTAGAGACTTCAAATTTGGAATGTAGGTTCCTGAATACCATACGCAGATCAAGTTTATTTTTAATTTTCGATATCAAGTCCCGTTGGTTTAAAAATTAGAAAAATCACCATAACATAAGCAATGTCAAAGCTAGAGACTTGAGATTTGGCACACATGATAAAAAGCTTAAGCTTAATGTATCCTGAAAATTTCATCGCGATGCCACGCCCCCTTCGCCCATAACTCGGAAAAGCTGATAACAAGATCAGTTTTATAGCTAGAGACTTGAGATTTGGCACACATAAAAAGAATCCTACTCTCAATGTGTGCTACAAATTTCAGTACGATCGGATATTGAACTCAGAAGTTATTCAAGAAACAAATTTATGCAGCGCAGCAGATGCGAGGCAGCGCAGTAGCAGCGCAGTCTCTGCGCCGCCCGAAGATACAATGAACGAAAAGACGCGTTTGTTCATGTATGTTTGATTTGCCATTCGTCTGCTGTGGAGCTAAACATAAACAATCAACAGCCGCCGTCCAGTGTTGCCAGACTATCGCAAGCTACTTACTCTCAATGCAAGCAAAATCGATTTCAAGCGATATATTTAAATCCCATTATAATGAAAATACTTTTCTTTGAAGACCTGCACAGGCTATCCTACTGTCGCGCCCGCTCGACTGATCGGCTTGTTATTGTTGTTGGACTCTGCAAGCTTATTTTGATTTCTTTTGGTTTGTTGTTTTGTCTCTGTTTTCTCTCTGTTTGCAGTCGCCTTGTCGCATATTTATTACACTTTGTATTATGATGTCTAGAAATTCTGCAGACAATTTATGGTTCACATAAGTACCCCAAATCCTTGGGGAAGGTGGGCAGCAGGGGGCCAACAGAGGTGCTATGCCGAGTTACAACAAATGGTCGGACCATTAAGATAATATTTACCTGTAAGTGCTTTTTGTGTGTCATTGATAATGTTATTTCCAGAATCGTATGAAAATTATTGCGAATTGCTATATAATATTTGGATAACGCACATACAGATTCCCTCTAAACAATTTGAAAATCGTCTATGTTTATGTATTTAAAATTGCTGATATTTTTATTAAGATGTCAGTATTGTGATGTGTTGTGACGGCTGTAATCAATTAGTATATGTCACTTATTGGTACGTAGATTTTACAGCTTCTCATCATAAATCTTTATAACAACAATCATTAAAATTATCAGAATAATTTTCATTGCTCTACATCATCTCCACAATTTGTAGCTCACATTGCACGGCTTTGTATCCCCATTCATAATTTAGCACAGCTTTTCGCAGTCATTGCAGTGTGTGTTCAGGTCATAAATAACGCACATCATTATTATCGCATTACTCGAGAACCAGAAAGCAAAGTAAACTATAAAAAATTGACTATCGCCAGAGAAAATTTCATTGCATATTTTTGTGGGCTGCATTGTCAACACAGTTGTCCTCGCTCCGTTAGCTGCCGTTGCTGGTCCCTCCGGCTGCTCTGCGCCATATTAATTAAATACAAAATGTTTACACTAATAATTTCAACATAAATTCCCCCTGAGATCGCGCCCTTGCAACGCCAATGCGAACGGCGAACGGCGAACGGAAGCGCCATAAATTTCTGGCGTCGGTTGCGTTGCAAGATGCAAGATGCGAGCAACGCGCACGCAACGGCCACAAATTGTGAGTTATCTTTGCGCGGGTCGTGGACGGCATTGGACGGGCCTCGATACCAGTGAAGTCTGCCCTTCTCTTCTCCTCTTGCTGCTGCTCCCTCTCCAGCTCCTTGTTGAACGAGTCACATCGTTTGTTGCCTTTTGTCGCCGTTGCATGCAAACACATTAAATTAAATTATTGTCACTGGGCGGCTGGGCTGCATCCTTCTGTGCTTCGTTGTCCTTCGTTTTCTGTTGTCGTTGTCGTCTTAGTTCGACTTCGACGGTGTCCTCCCGGCAGAGGGTAGAGAGATGCGCAGTGTTGGCTTAAATGCGCGCTAAATAGCTCCCCAGTTGCCCGAGTGACATAAAAACCCCTTGTGCTGCTAAGTATTCTACACAATTTGAGTTTGGCAACACGTTTCATTAGGCACACCAAAGGCGCAAAGTTGCGTATACGTATTATTAACAGCGTGTTTGGATTTGCCAGCGTCCGCTGAGAATGCTTTAAGCCTTAACAGCCTTGAGTGGGAAGCAGGATTTCCGATACTTGAAATATTGAAGATAGTATTGGTATATTATTTAAATTTAATTGGGTGTCAACTTCTATATTGTGTAGCTCTATTATGAATTGACTTTAATTTAATTTCTTTTTTGTCCTACGAATTCTTTGTAATAAAGTAAATTAGGAGTCTTTTTTGTGTTGTTATTGAAAATTAAAAACTTAAATAACTTGATTGAATTGAAGAATTAGAATAGATATTTTACATATTTACAGCTTATTGCAGACATTGAAATTGAGAACTTTTGTCATCAAAGTTGAGATTACTGATGGGTTTTAATAAAATTTTTATCAATAATTACCTTTAATAAAACTACATAAGAAACAATCATTTAAATAGCATATTATTAAAATGCATTCATTAAAGAAATTTATATTTAAGAAGAACAAAGATTGTGACAATTTTTATAGCCTGTGCCCATTAAAAATGGGCAAAAAGGCTATAATGAATTTGTGTGAATGTATGTAACAGGCAGAAGGAAGCATCTCCGACCATATAAAGTATATATATTCTTAATCAGTATCAATAGCCGAGTCGATTGACACCTGTCCGTCTGTCTGTCCGTCCGTCTGTCCGTCCGTCCGTCTGTCCGTCTGTCCGTCTGTATGAACGCGTGGATCTCAGCAACTATAAGAGCTAGAGACTTCAAATTTGGAATGTAGGTTCCTGAATACCATACGCAGATCAAGTTTATTTTCAATTTTCGATATCATGTCCCGTTGGTTTTAAAATTAGAAAAATCACCATAACATAAGCAATGTTAAAGCTAGAGACTTGAGATTTGGCAAACATGATAAAAAGCTTGGGCTTAATGTGACTTGAAAATTTCATCGCGATGCCCCGCCCCCTTCGCTTATAACTCGAAATAGCTGATAACAAGAGCAGTTTTATAGCTAGAGACTTGAGATTTGGCACACATGGCAAGTATCCTACTCTCAATGTGTGCTACAAATTTCAGTACGATCGGATATTGAACTCAGAAGTTATTCAAGAAACAAATTTATGCAGCGCAGCAGATGCGTCGCAGCGCAGTAGCAGCGCAGTCGCTGCGCCGCCAGACGATATTATGAACGAAAAGACGCGTTTGTTCATGTATGTTTGATATGCCTTTCGTCTGCTGTGGCGCTAAACATAAACAATCAATAGCCGCAGTCCAGTGTTGCCAGACTATCGCAAGCAACCTACTCTCGATGCAAGCAAAATCGACTTCAAGCGATATATTTAAATCCCATTATAATGAAAATACTTTTCTTTGAAGACCTGCACAGGCTATCCTACTGTCGCGCCCGCTCGACTGATCGGCTTGTTTGCTCTATTTTTTTGCTTTTAAAGTTTCTTTTGTGTGTCATTTTTAATAAGTACTCTCTCTCTTCCCCTTTCTCCCTCTATCTCCAACTACTCTACTGTCTCTCATACAAAATTGCACGAATTTATTATTGCTATTGTAATTTGCTCAGTCGTCCGCTTCGCTGAGTTGCCTTTGCTTGTGGTCAGCAACTTGTTGTTGCTATTGTTGTAGCACTCTTTTTTTTTGGTCGTAGTTATTGTTGTTGTGGTGGCTGCTTTTGCAGAAATTTGTAAGAAGCGTTTGCCTTCCACGCCAGCATTAGCAGCCACTTCGCTTCGCCTCGCCTCCGCTCACTTTTTGACTTTATATGTCGGACCATTAACGCAGCGTCGACGCATGAAGCGGAAGCGGAAGTGAAGGCGTCGCTGCTACGGCTTTGTTTTCCACTCTTTTGCACGGCGGCATTTTAATGAGCTACTGCCACCAATTTCCCATTCCCTACCGCTCCCGCTCCCCAAACCCACACAACCCCATTGAATGAAGTTGGTTTTGGCCTCGTCAACGAAGTGGGCCTCATGCAAATTGCGTGGCCAGAACAGTTCGCATATTAATGTTAAAATATGGCCAACATCAGGTAATGTGACTTTGATGCAATTCGCATGCACAAAATGTGACCAAGAACACTGAAATTTGCATACAACAATTTGAGCAAATATTAAATTGGCTAACAACGAAAAGCACTTTGCTTACGCTGCGTTCAACCGTTAAGATAATAAATGCATCTATAATATAAACAACCTTTCCTGCACTTTATCAGGAATAACCTGACTCTTAAAAGAATAATAGTCATTTAGCAATTGCATTCTAAATTTTAGCAATATCCCTTCATATTTATTTGAATTATTTGTAAGGATTGTTACATTCGACAAATTTATTCATTTTTATTTTCCTAATATTTTGAATTACTTTACTTTTGGTTTTTATAGCCTGTGCCCATTAAAAATGGGCAAAAAAGGCTATAATGAATTTGTGTGAATGTATGTAACAGGCAGAAGGAAGCATCTCGGACCCTATAAAGTATATATATTCTTGACCAGAATCAATAGCCGAGTCGAATTACACCTGTCCGTCTGTCTGTCCGTCCGTCCGTCCGTCCGTCCGTCCGTCCGTCTGTATGAACGCGTGGATCTCAGCAACTATAAGAGCTAGAGACTTCAAATTTGGAATGTAGGTTCCTGAATACCATACGCAGATCAAGTTTATTTTTAATTTTCGATATCAAGTCCCGTTGGTTTAAAAATTAGAAAAATCACCATAACATAAGCAATGTCAAAGCTAGAGACTTGAGATTTGGCACACATGATAAAAAGCTTAAGCTTAATGTATCCTGAAAATTTCATCGCGATGCCACGCCCCCTTCGCCCATAACTCGGAAAAGCTGATAACAAGATCAGTTTTATAGCTAGAGACTTGAGATTTGGCACACATAAAAAGAATCCTACTCTCAATGTGTGCTACAAATTTCAGTACGATCGGATATTGAACTCAGAAGTTATTCAAGAAACAAATTTATGCAGCGCAGCAGATGCGAGGCAGCGCAGTAGCAGCGCAGTCTCTGCGCCGCCCGAAGATACAATGAACGAAAAGACGCGTTTGTTCATGTATGTTTGATTTGCCATTCGTCTGCTGTGGAGCTAAACATAAACAATCAACAGCCGCCGTCCAGTGTTGCCAGACTATCGCAAGCTACTTACTCTCAATGCAAGCAAAATCGATTTCAAGCGATATATTTAAATCCCATTATAATGAAAATACTTTTCTTTGAAGACCTGCACAGGCTATCCTACTGTCGCGCCCGCTCGACTGATCGGCTTGTTAATATTGTGTATTTGTTAGTCAGTCAATATTAAATATTATACTTAAATTAATAAAAAAAATATAACATCTACTCTCCACTAACTGTTATCTTTAACTAAACCTGCACAAGAAGCAACAGTCAAATTTTAACTGAAGAAATAGAAAGTCTCCATTGATAGCTTCAAATTGGGGCAAGCAAATCTCATTAAAGCGCAATGAAAACTAAACAAAACTTTGCCAATTTGTGAAACAAAAAATTGCTGGCAAAACGATAACGGAGACCTTTACAGGAAACTTTGCAAAGAAAATGTGCAACGCATTTTCCATTAGGCCAAACGAAAAATTTTCACTTTACTAACACTGAACCGGCAAACTGAAGAAAGTACCGGCAAATGTGGGTTAATTTGCAAAAAAAAAAAAAAACTGCAGGTATATGTATATGTGTGTGTATGTGTATATGTGAACTACCAATAGCAATACACACGCACACGCTTGCACTCATATAATTGTAAAGTGTGCAAAAGTTTCATTGTTATGAGTTCCCTTTTGCACTCACGTCAAAGTTCCAAGCGACAGCGAAGGAACGAGAGAGAAACAGAAGGGCGGAGAACGGGGTGGGGAGTCGAGATTTGAGCAGAGTGAAATAACGATAGCAAAAAGGTTTTCGTAGTTTAAAGCGTTACGCTCTGCATCGTCTGGCGTTAACTATTGTAATGTGCCATGTTCAATACAAAAATTCGAACACAATGCAACATAGTATGCTTCTGAACCAGGACAAGACAGAACAGGACATTCAGACATTATTCTCCTGCCAAAATAAGAAACAGAGTGAGAAGGATTGAGCAAAAGAAAGATATTTATATATTTGAAAACAATTCTGGTACTTTTTCTAAGATATTATAATTATATAAGATTAAAGCTGTTTTTTTTTTGGATGAAACTCCGCACAAAACTATTTTCATTTAGGATAGTTCTACAAGGTTATCAGATTTTCTACAAAAATTATTTTCATTTAAGAAACAGTCTACAAGGGTATCCGATTATCGGCTTGCAGAAAATAACCTTACTTTCTTGTTTAATATAATATATACATATAGTTAAATCTCTTTATCAAAGTTTCTATTTAAGAAAAATATCTTAGCAGATTCTAAATAAAATATTAAAGAGCTTTTAGCTTGTTCTTTATCTATTCTCTTAAGACATATTGTAAATGAGTCAATAAACTGACATATTACACATTATAATCTGCCACTAAAGTGATAAAAGCAAAATATGTTAAAACAGGAAGTAGCTGTAATAACAGTTCTTTAATAAATTATACACAATTACGTATTCATGCTGAGCTAATTTCATTGTATTAAAGATGAAATTGATCGGCTCTTGATACCAATTGCTGTAAATACATATCTTGGCAAACTAATTACTAATTTATTTAAAGCATATTAAATTTTTGCACAAAAATTAATTCATGTTGGCAGCAGCAGAAGCTGAAAGAGCATCAAAAGCAAAGGCAATCGGGTGTAGGGGACGGACAGTAGGAGGCCCTATCTGAATGGAGAGCGAAAGGAAGGGGAGGAGTTGACTTGAGAGCCAGCTGGCCAGCAGACATGCAATTAATTGTGTCATTGTAGCCATTAACCAGACAGTTGAGCAGTAACCCAATTTGTTCGCTTGATTGTTGCCCTGAAATAGGAAAGAGGGTAGAAGGAAGAAGGAAGTGCCTGACCAGCCCTAATGGCTTCGCAATGGCGTCCCAAAGATGGCTCGAAAATGGGCTAGCAAGGCAGCTGCTGGTTGTCTTGTGAACCTGTCCACAGTTCACACTGTCCAGTTTGCCATTGTGTGCCGTTTTGCAATTAAGATGCTCCCCGAAAATAAAAGAAAATGTTTCCCAACATGGGAGGGAGCCTAACGGAAACGCATGAGTGTTAAAGTTTGTGCGAATTACCAACAGTAGTCATATGTCTCTATATGCCAGTTGTCATACATAATTAAACAGGTCTTGGGTTTACACACAACTTGCATTCCTAATGAAAGTAATGTCTTTTCTCTTAAGTCAACAAGTTGAGCCATTTTTGTCATGCCAGGTGGAAAGTTAAGGAAACATATTAAATTGTGGCCTTAGCTTAAGGCATTTCCGAGAAGTTTTTGGGTTAACCAAATATCATAATAATTTTGATTGGTATCCTGTGGCTTTTCATTACTTCAGCTTATTTTAGATTGAAACAAAAACTCTAACAATATGTTGTCCTCACTCAAAAGTAAAGTTTTTAATAGGGCAAAACTTAAACATCTACTTACCACATCAGTTTTCAGCTTTGCACACACTTTAACCTTCCCTTGACCGTATACTCGTGTATGAACTATGACACAACCAAATATAATCCCCAGGCACACGCAACGTTTGACACATCGCTAAGCTGATTACATTTCAACTGTAGTTTAGAGATATTTCAAGCAAGTCAGAGCTTAATTACGAGTTTAGTTTACCTCAAAGCCTCAGCTCGATTGCATCACCAGCTGCAGAAAAACATAAAGTTGGCACAAACTTAAGAGTAGAGTTAGATATTTATATACTCATATTTATTGATATCTTTAGATAATTTTAACTAAGACAGACGATATAAGACAGTGTGTTGAATATTAAAGTATTGTAAACATAAAAAATTAATAAAATTTTTAACATAAAGATGTTTTCAATATTATATATTTTTTTGATGTATAAACAATATTCAATTTAATAAAAAGAATTTAAGTTAAGGCTTAAAATATCATATTTTGAATATCTTTTTATCATACATTTCTCTTGTTCTGAAAACGAAATCAAATCTGTAAGGATATCTGATAGTCACTGTTGAAATTCCTTTGCTACTTACGCAATATTAATATCATAAGCTAGTCACGCCACACATCACAGTATAGTGAACCTGCCACAAATGTTTGCAACCTGCCTTCTGTGGAAATTGAAAGCCGCAAATGCATTTGAAAAGTCTCTGCCATTGCATCTTTTTGCCTGCAATCTCAGGCAGCAATTTCACTTTATCTATCGACGTTTCTGTTGCCTATTGAATGCAGATATAAAGCAATTGAATGACAGCTCAGTATTTGATATATTAAAATGTTTTTTGTGAATAAATTCTCATAGATTTATGAATAGCTAAATCTGTATTTGATTATTTTCCTTACCTTTATTTTGCGTTCTTTGAGCATTTATTATATTATCAGTTTCTCGAGTTGCAAAAGCAGATCATTTTTATACAATTTAGTCAATAAACAAGCTTTTAAACAAGCTTATACCCTGTAATCAGCTAAGCATTTATTATCACAGAGAGAAAGTATTTCTTGAATAACTTGATTATAATATTATCATCATCAACAAATAGTTTCAGCTTTCATCAACTTAAATATTCTGCTATTATTCTTATTCTACGAAGTTCTCTTTACTTTGTGTTTTACTTAAATTTCTGTCAGCTTTAATGCTACCTCCATGTTAACTTTAAAAGCTGCTTGCTAAGCCGCGTTCGTTGTTGCTCATTACGCAGAGCACAGAGCAACCTCGATGACAGCTGGCGCCATATTAATGCATCAAATGGGGGGGCACCAGCAGGACACAAGCTGACCACCCGCCGAGGATGTCGCATTGTCGGTCTCTGGGTCGAGCTCAGCCAGGACCGTGGCCAGGACATGCGGTGACAAACGAAAGCAACGCACTGACTTCTTTTTCTGTTCGTCCATTCGTTGTCTTCCCCATAATATCGCAGCAATAATTTGATCGTTAAAATGGACACTGGCTTTTAATGGTTTGTGCGTACCTGCCCCCCCCTTCCTCACACTCGTGTGCTTCTGCTCTGTCCTTCTGTCCATGACTTTGGCCAGCTTGCACGCATTTCATTTGCTACCCGGCTGCAATTAAATGTATTTTTACGATTGTGCAGCATTTGCAGTCTCCGTCTGGTAATGAAATTAACAACGATGCCAATGCCGATGCCGATGCCGAGGTCGAAGGACAGAGAACCTCCAGCCTGCCCGCTGTCCTGTGTGTGATAAACGATCGCCATTGCCAGGCTTTAAAATGCCACTTACGGGTAACTGCCATGAAATGCTTGTTGCACGTTAAATGCCCAAGGAAATATAATTTTCTCCTTACCATTTTCTTTTCTTTTCATATTTTTTTGTGCAATGAGGCAATGCGGGCGTGTCAGGTCTCGATGGCAGCCATAATTGCCGGCAGCGTCAAGCGCCATTTTGTTATTATCACTCTGGCAAACACGCACACACAGACACACACACACACACAGGTATATACACAGGGGAGCAAACTGTCCACAGGTGGCGCTTTAATTTGCAACTTTCACGCGCCTGAGTCCGCTGTCATTCTCCTTCTTCTGCCCCGTAAGTGAGCCACTATGTCAGCGTGCCACGAACATGCAGCAGTTGCAGTGGCAGTGGCAGTTGCAACAGCAAAAGGAGACCGAGATCGGCACTACTGCGTTACCTTTCTCTCTTTGGGGAGTAATTAACACTGCGTCGATTCTGCCACTGAGTAAACAATGTGAACCAGATGCAGTTGTTAATTACCAACGCCTGCTGGACTGCCGACTAGGCGTGGTCAAAAAGGCAAGGTTCTTTGATGTAATAAGAAATATATGTAGAAATAGATGTAGTTATAAAAAGTAAATTAAACAAACAGTCAACAAGAAGTATATAAGTTGACTGCACGTTACTATTAATTGCCTTTATAGTACTATCCTTACCTAAAAGCATTTACCCAAATGTATTCCATTTATGTAAAGAATCAGCACTTTTGATACAGTTTATGTCTTATTTAAATATTTTATTTCGTCTCTAACTTAAGTAAATCACTCTATAAATAACTCAATGGGTATCAGAACGTACATAAGTGCCAAAAGAAACTTTTAACTAATTTCCATCGCAGGAGAAAAAAGCCGTGAAAAACTATTGTATATATGCGATTGATTCCAATCAAACTTTCTTTGAAATATATTTCATTATTTGCTGAAATCATAGGTGATCGCTTCATTCAATTAACATTAAGTTAGGGCTGTTGACAGCTGAGAAGGAACTAATTTATTCCACAATAAAATACATATTTATAAAGAAAATCTCACCTATTTGCTTAATTTATTTCCGGCCTTTTTCTTTTCTCAAAAGCGTAGAGGAAAAGCTTTTTCTCAGTCACTCTAGTTTGGTTATTTCTGATCTTGCTCTTATCTTATCTTTTTTTCTAATACTCTCTTTATTATACACTTTTTCAAGAAGATAATCTTTCAATAAAATCATTTGCAGCCCAGCAATCAATTTTCATAATTTCATAAGAGTAAATTGGCTGGCTTGCTGACAGGCAGTTCCTGCCCCTGCCACAGACTGTGTTCAACTGCGGCGCTCTTGCACCTGTCGCGCCTCGGGCAAACAATCAACTAGAGTAACACACATATCTACACACTCACACACACACACACACACACTTAGACTCTGCACACCTAAAACATTTCGTGGCATGTGCAAAAGTGGCGCCCAGTTCCAAGAGCAGCCACTGAGGAAGTGTTTGCTCCCTGTTGCCCCACGTCAACTTGCCACCTGGCAGCTGCCAGCCCAGGCTGCCACCTAGACTCCGGCAAACATTTTTCCACCTTGTCATGAATTTGTTGTTGTTGGTGTTGGTGTTGGTGTTATTTGCAGCTTTCATGCATCGACTGCGTATTTTAGCCGATGGCTGTGACGCTGACGCAAGTTTGTGCTCTTTTCCCTATCTGGCGTCAAAAGGGGGCGTAGGGAGTTGGAGCTGGGACATAGGGAGTTAGAGCGGGGGCATGTACTTCTTTTTTGTGTTAAAGTAAATAACCAAACTGAAGTGCAGCGCGCCAGTTGCAATTTTTATGCGCAAGCAACATACCAGCAAAAAAGCCGAAAGTTTAAAAAAGAAAAATGAGAACGAGAAACCGCTGCACACGTGTTCTAGCAAAGGTGTGTGTATGTGTGTGTGTGTGTGTGTGCGTCTCTATTTGTAAAGTTTCTTTGAGCAAACGCGGCTTTTGCAGCTGCATTTTAGCCCTGCTGCACAGTGTGCTGAACTGCAAAGAATATGTAAATAAAGTTTAAAAATGTATTTTTAAACAACTAAATGCTACAATCTTAAATTGTATTTATTTATGTAGATGGTGTTTTAAATTTGGTAAGACAGACACCGCCTAATGTCTATACACACTATAAGACCCACTGTGCATCATCTTTTTGTCCATTTTGTGGCTAAACTGCAGGCAGCGTCGCGAACAGTTTTTGTAAAAAAAATGAAAGCTTGAACCCAGTTGCCACGCCCACTCATGAGACATGAGGCATGCCACAGTCGCGGCAGAGGAAGTTGCTGCAGCGACAGCAGTCGCGGCAGCATAAATTTCCATTACCGTTGACAAATATTTACACATCGACCTCAATTCATATTCCTTTTGATGCAGTTGCTTTTAGTTGGTGTTGCAGCCAGACAGGATATGATGTTGGTGCAGTTTGTGGGCTGGGTGGTTGCATGTGCAGCTTTATGGTATTTAATGTACGGCCAGTAACTGACGGCAGTCACTGTGTGGCTATTAAGTGCCGCTGGGCTTAGAGTAGGCGCTGCTTTGGGGGAAACTGTGCGATTTGACAATCGTTGAAACGATTTCCCTTTACAATTTTGTACAAACAAAATGATGCTCCAAATCGCATGCTGCATGTTGTTGCTGTTGGTGATGGAGTTGCCCCCTGGTGGCAGGACGGAGGTATCTCGTCACCGTTTAACCATATTTGCAGAAGCCGGTCGCATGGAATGTTATCATCAGGCTGTGGCTGCCACCGAGCACATTGTGCTGGAGTATCAGGTGATTCATGGGGGACAGGGAGAGGCTCATATCAATTTCAATTTGATGGATCCCCAACGTCGACTCCTTGTCACGGATCACAAGCAGGGCAAGGCCAAGCACAAGTTGGTGGCCAATGAAACAGGCGTCTTTAAATTGTGTTTCGACAACACCATCAGCTCCTTCAACCAGAAGATTGTCGTCTTCAATCTGGAAGTTCTCGCTGCCAATTATGAGGAACTAGAGCGTCAATTACTTATCAAGGACATGACCACCGATTATCACTTCGACCGCACCTACACCCACTTGGATGACTATGTGAACAAGATCTCGTTGAACATTATGCGTTCGCGTCAAAGCCAGGACTACATTCGCACCAACGAGGCCAAGGATCGCAAGTTGGCTGAGTCGAGTTTTACGTTGGTTAACAATTGGTCCTGTGCTCAGTTTATAGCCATGATTATCGTCGGCATGCTACAGGTCTTTATGCTGCGTAGTATCTTCAATACTGACGGCAGATTCTATAACTTCTGGAAGAAAATTTAAGTAAGATTACTTAATACAATGCAACTCTTTGATCGGATTAATAAATTTGATAAAATAAAGACTTTGACATTATAAGATGGGAGCAAATTGGAAAAGCAGACAGATGTATTAGGTAAAGTCTGCTCTTAGACGAAGTTGGTCTTAGATATAAATTGTTTGTACTAAATATACCTAGTCAAACCTCTTATAGTAGTTTATATATCTTATTTATGTATGATAGTCACGTAAGTCAAGACAAATTAACATTGTCTCATTAAGAACTTTGCATTAAATATGAGGCTGAACTAACAATTTTAACTTCCCAACTTTTGTCTCAATTAGCTAAATTTCCCTTCAGTTAGTTTTCTTAATCAGACTGCTGATTTCGATAGAACACAACTTGTGGCACAACATGAAATCAGTGTCAAGCTTTGACAAATGCAACACCTACGCTACCAAGAAAATGGACCACATTACCTCATTTCATACATTAAGACTCTTTCCTGTGACATTTACCCATCCAAAAAGAGGGCCAAACTGACAGCGGATAGTGTGGAGCAAACAATGAAAATTAAGCCGAAGATTGTGAAGGTCAGCCACAGAAATGTCTCATGAATTATTAAAAACGAGTCCAGCCAAAAGTGTGTGGTCAAAGTTGCCACTACACTTGACCCTAATCCTGGCAAAAGATGCTTGGCTCCTCCGTCAATGATTGCCAAATGCTGAGCCAAATGAAATGAAATTTGTAGCAAGGCAACGTTGTCTACCCTTCCTTTCTCCTACAACCGCAAGACCCAAAAATGTTTTGACATGCCGACAATGCCAAAACTGAAGGACATTGCTAGAGATGAGCGCGTTTCATGAGCTAAGAGTTTCATTTTTACTTATAAATACAAAGAAAACTTTTGATTAATTCATGATAAAATTAATTCTATAATATTCATAAATTTTCTTATAAAACTACCTGAGATTGTTCGTGCTATCGTGTCACGACTTTCCTCTCCGATCTAGCGGAAACAATCCAAGCCTACAACACGGCCTGTCCGAAGTTCTCCGAAAAGTTCTGTACTCGCTCCAAGTAGCACTTTAAATTAATGAACTGAGATTAAGCAAGACAAATTGATGTTTCCTACCAAAAATTTTCTACAAAGTCAAATTGTTTTTCGCCTGAGCCAAAGGAATTTATTATTTTGTTTGCAGCCGCCCATTTTGCTGCCCTTAAAATAAATGTACAATTTATTGTTATTGATATTTGTGTAAAGATTTTCCACACACAAACAGAGAGAGAGAGAGGGAGAATCGTTAAGTGAAAGAGATAGCGCAAGACGTTGCAATTAAGAATTTAAGAGCAAAACGTGGCCACAAAATGTTGCACCACAACAACAACAGCAACAACAACAACATGTAGATTTTCCAGGCAAGTTGTCAGCGTGTTGGCAAGCAACAATTTACTGCAATTCGAGTGAAAATGAATTTTGCATGGCATTTTCCCCTGGTTGCCGATTCTCCAGTTTACCCCCTACTTTCACTTCGATACGATTCTCATGTGTGCACATTGCAGCCAATTGTAAATTTCTCTGTTGATTTCTTTTCCAATTTTACTTTTTTGCTTTCCGGTTGCTACAGAAAATATTCATTGAATTTCCGAGTGACAAACGACAAGTTGTCATTCAGGCGTCGAAAAAGAAGTAGAAAATATCAATTGGAGTCACCGAAGTGTAGATACTCTTGCAAAGGAAATGATAGAAAGTCTACTATAGACTAAGCTGAAATTAAAGTCAACCTTTCCTCAAGATATTAGTGAAAACTAGTCAAATATGATTTAAATTGTATTGAAAAATTGGTATTAAAGTAGAGTCTGTATTTCTAAGAAATTTCGATAATATAAACTAGAATACATTTAAATAAATAGTTTGTGATGTTCTGATGTTTCGAATTTCATTTTAACGACCAACAAGCGCAACATTCTTGGCCCATTTCTTTATGATAACTTTTAACTATATATTATCTTCTTAACTTGAAGCTTTTATTCTATAAATATATGTGTAAACATCTGACAGACATTCTTCTATATATTTAAATGAATGTTCTTAAAATTCTCAAAAGCAGAATAGATTTTTTGGTATTTTTATAGTGACATTATTATCAACATTTACTAGTCTTTATTCACAGATTAATAAGAGTTTAATAAACTTTTGCCAATATACAAATATGTACATTTATACCTTATGTACATATTTGTATATTTATACTTTATGTACATATGATTTTCTCTAAGTAACCACAAGTGAATAGTATTCCGAATCGACTTATATTGTAAGATTATAATAGATATGTATATTGTATCAAATGATATCGATAGAGGCACAATACTTTAAAGTTAAGAGACTAGAAAAAAATCAGTTCTTTATCCATGTTATTACAAACTTGTTCCCAAAAGTGTAATATCCTCTTTGTGAGAACATTGTATAAGCAGATCCAAACTGTTGAGCAGCAACAAATTTATTACGTCATGTTTTGCATGCAAGAACTGCTTAATATAAATTCCAATGAAATGCCATGAGATCAGTTTTGGACTTGGGACTGACTGACTAAAACAACTTGAACTATGCAGTATTATTCTATTAAACTCGGACTCAAAGTTCACATTTAAACAATGCAAATAAATATGCAATTTGCAACGGCAACAACAACAGCAACAGCAAGTTGCCACACACAAGTACAACACATACACATAAAACGTAATGAAGCAACAAATTTGGTGGCTCGAGAAATGAAACTGGAAATGTTTTTCGTCCTGTGGCTCCAGTTGCAAGGACATTTGGCGCAGCTTTATCCAAAGCGCTTCAAAGTACTTCTTAACTAAGCTTAAAAGCAATGCCAAACAGTGACAGCAACAACATCAAGAACAACAACAGCAATAACAAAAATAAAGATAGGAGCAACAACTGTTGCAGCTTCGATTTGCTGTGGCCATTTCCTTGTTGCTAGCCACGCCCATCGCTCGTCCGCCCCCCCCAGCAGTTTGACAACTTTTCAGTAATAATGTTGTGGCTGTTGTTGTTGTTGTTGCTGTTGTTGTTGTCACTCTTATAGCTGCTGCTGCTCAGTGAAGTGTTGCAAAGTTGTCGTCGTTGCGGCTATTAAATGGTTTGCAAAGGTTGCTCAAAGGTTGCGCTGAGAATTCAACCGGATTAAGTTTATGCGTTACGGCAACTTGCGGTTAAGATGAATGTTTACAGCTAGAATCGAAGACGTCATCCCCCCAGCTAGGTTTAAAAGTCGAATAAATACTAATAGTTGCTACAAACTTACATTTTCCATTAAATAATAAATTAAAGATTGGAAGATTATTATTTTTGCTGGTATATAAATAATAATCTTCAAATCTGAAACCCATTTAGAATGTTCTATGACAAATGAACAAGGGGAATAAAGTACAACTCTAAATTTCCCAACAAGTGAACATTATTAATAAAGAAGAAAATGCGTAAAATCGATGAGATAATTATAAGCTTCATAAAGGTTATAATCCAGTTTAAATAATTTACATAACATAAAATTGTGTTTTCAAAAAAAAGTTATTATAATTTGATTAAAATATTACACTATATTATCATAAATATTTATTTACTTTTCTAGTTTTCTTGTGATTATGCTCCTATTATATATTAGTATTATTTACCTATTTCTCAGTGTTATTATTCAAACTGCTTTATTTAGCTCATTCTAAATATCAATTTAAATAAGGTTTGCTTTTTGAGTCGGAATTAATAATCAAAATCAAATGAATAATATATCAGAGCTCATTTGAATTGATTTACATTTACTAGCAAAACGAGCTAATATCCAGTAGAATCTTACATAAAATATAGAGTAAAATACAGAGTATATAAGGGTTGCACATTAATTTTCGCAAATTCACCCCACGAGTAGAAATTGTTGTAAAGATTACAAAGCAGTACAAAAAATGTATATTAACACATTTAATCAGTTTTTTCTTTGACTTTAATTAAACTAACATTCATTCCACCCAAAAATGGAAGTTACAAAAGAAATAAAAAGAGAAGGAAGCGTACCATTCAAATCCAATCAGACGGAGAGAGACTAATTTAATAAGCCACAAAACAGTGCTTACAACAAATAAAGCTATAAAGACTTCCTTAACTTAAGCTCTATCAGAGAAAGAGACAGGGAGAAAGGAAAGCTTAGCCAAGGACACGGCGGAGGATACACTAACTATTTTGGACACCCTAAGCGCATTGCGGTTGCCCATGGCCACCACTTACACGGAGTGGGGAGTCTGTCCACTGTCTCAGTTCCTTTCCTCCTTGCGCCACGCTTCCCCTCGTCAAGTGGCAATTCGAATTCAAAGTGCCCCGCCCCTCTTTACGTTAAATTGAACTTTTCACCTGGTCGCGAGTCAAGGAACTTCGATGAGTGCCATTTGAGGAAGCTCCACTCAAACTCGACTTGAGTCGACTCGACGTTGCCTTCATTTGCGGTTAATTTTGTCTTAGTGGAGCTGCCGTTATCCCTGGAGCAGTTGTCAAATCCTTGCTATGGTCCTGGCGAACTGTCACAAGTAAACGGCATTGGAGCGTGGCAATTGAAGTGCAGCCTCCATTCCCAAGGAAAAGTTGTTATGGCTTAGTGCAGCTTTTAGTCCTTGTCGTAGTCAACGTCGCTGTCCTTGTCTGTCCTTTTATTCGCCTAATTTCCGTTGCACACCCGCATCCTGGCAACCTGGCAACCGGGCGCTAATTGACGCCGCTTAGCGTCGTCGAAAATCTATAAACATGAAAGACGCAACTAAGAGTCCTTCGTTCTGTGTCCTTCGTCTTGCGTCCTTGTGCGTCCTTAAACACAATAAATCTGTTTATCTCTGTGCTTTATAGATGCCAATGTCCTGGCATTGTGCTGCCTCGAAGCTCACGGCCCGCTTAAAAGTTGCTGCTCAACCTGAAAAAGCGATAAAAAGTTTCCTTTTTCGCCTTTTGTGTGGCTTGTTTAATGTGTGTGTTTTGGCAGGCAAATTTGTGCGCTATTTGTTGAGATTATCCTTTGTACAGACACGGACAGACAGACAGAAGCCACAGTAAAGCCTCGCTACGTGCAACGCCAACAATTAAAGGTGCGCCCAGATAATCAAAGAAGGGAGCAATCGAAACCGACTACAATGTGCTTAGCCACAGGCATGAAATTTCCACTGAACTGAGTTGCCAAATTTCCTTCATGTCTGGTCAGTTTCTCCTCTGAGTCTTTAATTCCCAGGACACGTGAAGCCAGTTGAACGTCGCGTGGCCGCCAGGCAGACGGTCAAATCTCCTGTCCTTCGTTATGCCTGCGGTGGAGGCAATGGACACCGCAACCAACAACAGCAACAACATCCAACTCTTACTACTCTCTTCCATTCGCAGCTTGTAGGCAACCGCAAAATGGCAAAACAATCAACATGCAACGAGTAGAATGTGGCAGCCACACATGGAAGAGCCACAGGATGTGTTGGCCTAAGGCAAAGAGACCAAAGAGACCAGCAAGAAGAAGGGAACTAAATAAGGATTTGATTGACAAGCGTAGTTGCAACACCAGTTGCCAAAAGGAAAAGCTCGGTTAGTCAAATTTCCAATGAGAACCCCAAGGCAGAAGCAGAATTTGATCAGTTCTTCTTTAAAGAGGATTTGGCAAGAGGATTACAACTGTCGACGGAGTATACAGTGCTCTATGCTTAACTTTAACAAATATATTAATATATATATATGATCCACACAGTAGTATTCTGAATAACTTCTGAGTTTGTTATCAGATTGTAAGAGAATATGATAGAGTATATTATCTATCTTTCATGTAGAGTTTTAATCTTATACTGCCCGTGAGTAAATATATATATATATTTGTGGTATTTTCTCATGTACTTATGCGATAGACGATGACTTATTTAACATTTACCCACAGTTATATTTTAATATCTCTCTTTTTATCACAGGGAATATAAATATATATATATTAATATATTTGAAATATTAGAATAATTTATATATAAATTATTTTTAAATAATCTAACAAGAGATTTAAGTTGCTTTATGAAATTACATTTATTATTCATTCCCAAAACGCCCTCCTATATCTATAATAAATGAAAATATAGAGAACAAAGTGTATTGACAGTGTTTCAAATGTATAGCATAACATACACCCATATTTAAAGAAAAAAATGATCGAAAACAATCATAAACTTGGCCAAATGTTATACATCTTGAGCCTGCCCTCCCACTTCGTGGCCTAGCTCATTGCTGGGGTAATTCATTTTCATCTTAATTGTATTTCTAGTTTCTGAATTTGTTGTTCGAGGGCGTGTCTATTATAGCGCCCAGTGTCTGTTGTACAAATCCAATTCACAATTGGCCCAAAAACTTTGTGTTTACTACTTCGCGCCACTTGGCGAGCGCTCGCACAATGTTAAATGTTGTTCTTGGAGGACGCCAAGGAAATTTGGTCAAAAGGACTTTGATGAAGTTTGCCATTTCGAGTTTCAGACAAGTCGACCGACGCGTCGGAAGTGGCAGTCAAAAGTCGAGAGTCAAGACTTCTTCTTCACCGGGATTGTGTTCTATGGTCTCTTTTAAGTTCAGCCAAGCGCAATCGACAATTGTTTTCAAGTTGAAAGTTGAGCTGGAGCTGCCGCTGGAAATCAGTGTTAAGGCATAAACATGGCAACAAAACGAACTCATAATTTCCACTGTTTTCATTTAAGCCAAAACTCAGCCCAGACTGCAAATGGCATATCCGAAATTTAGTCGTCAAACTTTCATAATAAGCGCATTGAATTCGCATTAATTGAAAAAGTGTTTGCATATTGATTAATAGAAATTTAATAAGGTTGCCAGATTGTTGCCAATTTTAACGAGAAGGTGTGAACTTTCGTTCTCTATCTCTCTTTTTAGTCGTATTACCTTTTATCAAACATTTGGGCAACTTTTATTGCAACGATATTTTAATATATTCATGGCAAAAAACTTGGTGGGAATGAAAAATAAAGAAAACTAATAAACGGCACACGGAAAGTGAAGGAAACTACACAGGGAGCGGTGTTGGAATAGGGGCGTGGCAAACAATGGCAGCTGTTGCCGGGCTGAAACTTTGGGCATCAAGTGAATAACAAGTGGACAGGCAGCTGATGTTGACATGTCCAAGGGGGGGCAGCTGGGGTGGGACAGGCAAGTTGGCAATGGCGACAGTTTAAGTGTCGACTCTGTAACGGTAAATTGCATGCAAAAGTTACCGCTAGGTGGCGTCATTCGCAGTACAAAACTAGCATCAGCTGCCTATGCTGTCGTTGCCCATTTTGATGGCACATCTCTTTCTGTCTGAGTGTGTGTGTGTGGGTGTGTGTGTGTGTTAGTACACTCGAATGACATGAATACAAACAGTTGTCGTAAAAGTACTTATATATGGGAGGGGAGGGAAGCCATGGACAAAAATGATTAACGATGACACTGAGCGTTATAGAGAGATGTCGAGAAACAAACTGCACAAAGTGAGATATGTGGTAAAAAAAAAGAAATGGTTAAATGAAAACCCAATTTTCCGTTGAAAATTCTGCTAATTTATTGTTGGCTTGAATCGTTCACAATAGTTTAAAAGAATATTTCAAATAGTTTTCCACATGCAAGCAAAAATTCAAAATAAACAATCAGTGGGAAAATCCAAAAAAAAATCAAATAAACTAATTAGAATGTGATATAGGAAAGGCTAATAACCAGCAGATTAATCAGCTGAATAAAATTAGATATATATGCATGTACACATTTCAATCAGTTAAAGATTACTCTATTTTCATTAGCAGACAACTTAGAAAATTACCTAGACAATAATTCTTGCAAGTGAATTTATTGAGCTGTTTTAAGTTTAAAATAAAGTCTAGGACACAGCAAATATTAGTTTGGGGAAGAAGAAATCCACTTTTTACCCTATTTTCAATTAATTTATTACGGATTTTGTGATTCGATTTATATCAAATATGTTCCGGATTATTCAATGACTTGTTACCATTTTGAGGATAATTTTAGAATTCCTTGCTGTTAAAAAAGTCGACCAATATAGTTTCGCACTCCTCAATTGAATTAATTTTTCAGGCATTAAGAAGACTTTGTAAGGACAAGAAAAGATGATAATCGCTTGCTGCTAGATCCGTTGGATGCATTAAAACTTCCCATCGAAATTCCATTAGTTTGTTGCGCGTCATTATTGATGTGTGTAGTCTAGTTTTGGGCTGATGGAACACAATACCTATTCAATTGACCAATTCTGGTCGCTTCTGGGCAATTGCAATATTTAAACTGTCTAATTGTTGATAGTAGAGGTCCGCGTTGAGTGTTTGCTCATATGGAAGCAGCTCATGGTAGATGATTCCCTGTCAATCACAACAAGCGCATAACATAGCCTTCCTGTTAGTCCTGGTTTGGCTACCGTTTGATCAGATTCACTGCGCTTTGACAATGATCATTTTCTCACAACATTGTCGTATGTGACCCATTTTTCATCATCAGTCACCATCCGTTTAAGAATGGGTCCCAACTTTCCAAGTAGCCCAAGTGTAAGTCAGTGTGACCAATACAAATCAAAACACAGCAAAGTTGACACACAAATAAATAATGGATTACTTTTTCCCCAAACTAATACTTTCCAATATATGAATTAAAAGTAACTAATGGAAAACCATTTGGTATGATCCATGTAGCATATTTCCATTACATTCATCTCTTAAGTTAACATTTGTTTTATAACTGATATTTTTGTCTTTTATATTATTGAAAATGTCAACATCACATAGACATATTAATATTTGAAATGTATTATAACTGTGCTGTAATTGAAATCGAAAAATAAATTCAGTAAAGAGATGATGCCTGGGTATTTGCCGTCAAAATCAGAAAGTTTAGTATTTGTTCTGAATAGTCTTTGATCATTTTAAAAAACTCGACATTTTCTAGCACAAAATTGAAACACAAATTCAGTACGAAATTATTGTGTTTTTGTGGTAAGCGCCAAGTTGCTTAGCGCCTTACGCAAATTCGCTCTATTGCCGTTCCTCGCATCCATTGCCAGCGTCTGTCAAGCGACAAGTGTGCGACCCTTAAGCCAAGGTTAACAATCCAATTTCAAGTTATATTTGAAATTTGGCGACTCTCGACGCTGTAAATGGAACGTGCAAATGTTTACTAAATTCTTCTTGGATAATATGGACAAAAAGTTGCAGCAAAAGCATCAGCATCCACATCCACATCCACACTCACATTCCCATCCACATACGTTCCAAAGCAGCCAAGCACAGAAATCGCTTTCGCATCCCTTGCAAGCCAAGTTAGCGGCACTGGAGACCAAATTAAAGCACGGTTCTATACCAAATATGACAACAGCAACAACCGTAACAGGATCGCGAACAACAGCGACATCGATGGCAGCCACAAGTCATAACAATGGCCGAAACGTGGCCAAGACAAGCCAACAATTTGGCAGCCGTCAGGTGATGATCAAGGAGTCAAATGGCAATCGGGAGCGTGATCGAGAACGTGATCGAGAACGAGATCGAGATCGAGAACGAGAACGAGATCGTGATCGGGAGAGAAGCAATAGCAAATACGAATCGAATGTGGGAGTATTTAATCGTTACTGTGTGCCACATAATCAACAGACAGTGGCGCCACAGCCCGTTGTGCCACTGTTGACGCAAGTGCAGCGGGTCAACAACGATTTGACGGATAAACTCACCCGTTTGGCACGCCGGAATACGTTCAAGTTCCGGGAGCTGGCGGCAATGCAGGTGCATGATAAGAACACGGAAGCATTGCTGGAATTGCAGACGTCAATTCCAGAGATTAGCAAGATCTTTGATATGCACTGTCGCATTGGCAGCGGCACCTTTAGCACCGTCCTCCTGGGTACCCTGCAGAGGGAGCGTCAACTGCCGGAGTCGCAGCGTCGTCGGTTTGCCATCAAACATCACAATCCGACAAATCATCCGGAGCGCATCTTGAGGGAATTGGAGTGCATGTTTCGCATGGGTGGAAACCACAACGTGATTGGCATCAATTGCTGCATACGCTACAATGATAATGTGGCATTTGTGATGCCCTTCATGAGTCACGATCGATTCCACGACATCTATCGCAATCTCAGCATGCTGGAGGTCAAGGATTACCTGCGCAATCTACTGATTGCTCTGCGTCACGTCCACAAGTTCAATGTCATCCATCGGGATGTTAAGCCCAGCAATATTCTCTTCAATCGTCGCACAGGAAAGTTTCTACTCTGCGACTTTGGCTTGGCCCAACGATTGGCGGAGGATGGCAGTCTGATTCAGGCATCCGATTTGAGCGGAGCTGCCGCCTTGATGCGGGACATGGATGCGGCACAGCAGCAACTGTTGCAGCACGACGGCAACAGTCTGCAGGCAGAGGCCGAGGCTGCGGCAATTCGACAGCAGCAGCAGATGCGGGTAGGAGATCCGGAGAGACGTGTTCGGGCTGCGGGTGGAGGCACGTCGGTGTTCGGTGAGGCGGCTTCCCAGTTGCTACAGACGGAGCCAACGCGAAAGGAGCTGGCGGCACAGAAAGCGGACACACAGCGTCTGATCAATCGATTGCGATATGTGAACGCCAACGTTGACCCCAACAACTACGTGGTGTCCACGAATAGCACAAGGAAGGAGATGCATGCATCCAGGGCAGGCACTCCAGGCTATCGACCGCCTGAGGTGCTGCTGCGTTATCCATACCAGACGACCGCTGTTGACGTGTGGGCGGCAGGTGTGATAATGCTATCGATGCTGTCCTCGTTGCATCCATTCTTCAAGGCACCCAACGATTGTGCTGCCTTGTCGGAGATAATGAATCTCTTTGGGGATTTGCAGGTACGCAAAACGGCCTTCATGCTGGATCGCTTGGTGTTGATCACCCAAAAGGTGACTGCCCTCGATTTGCGTCGCGTCTGCATGCGTTTCCGCTACGCCAATCACTTCCTGTCACCGGAAATGCAGCGACGCCATCGACGCCCCGATGGCAACACCGAACTGTGTCGTCTCTGCGAACAGCCAACCTTCAACTGCCTCTGCAAACACAGCTGCCACCAGTTGGAGACCTACGACAATCTCGACGTGTTCCATCATCAGGCTTACGATCTGCTCGGCCGTCTGCTTGAGGTGAATCCCCAGAAACGCATCACCGCCGATGAGGCTCTCAAGCATCCCTTCTTCAGTGAACACCATCGCGTTGTCTCCGGCATTCCGCTTCATCAGTTGCCTCCAAATGCGGTAGGATCTGGCCTACTGCGTTCGCGGGACTCTCTTCAATCCGGCGGCTCACGCACTCTTACTCCTTATTATTCACAGGGCGGCCAGCTGGAGATGAATACCAGCCGAACAGGTGCAACAACAACAACTGCAGCAGCAACAACAACTGGAAATGTTTGAGTCAAGTACATTTAGTTAGTTTCTCGTCTATGCATAGAAATTTTCAATTCAGCGGTCGAAACGGATTCGAATAGAAGTCGAGTTATGTCGCGAAAATTATAATGTGCAAAAGTCCCAAAATTTGCATCCACATATAAATAGAGTTTTGGTGTTTTGTTCTTTTACCGAATATTTATTGTCTTTTTGTTTGTTTGTCTGATAAAAAACTGTTTAAAATCTGACAACTTTATTTTCCATCTATCTCATCCATTTCCTTTGTCTTGATGTTTGTTTTATTCTACTTTTTCAAATCTTGTTTGCTCTCGTTAAATTGTTTTCCAATCTATTTTAATCTGCATTTATCATTTTATGACAAACATTTTTTCAATATTTTACAAAAGACAATTTCCCAATTGGTTTTCCCCCACCAGCATTTTCTATTTTTCATCGTTTTCTTATCAATTTTGCATTTATTGACAGCAAAATATTAGTTGTTGTCGTTACTTTTGTCATTGTGCATGACTCATAGCACAACTGGTGGGATAGCCATTCCTGATTTGTCTGCTTTCTTGGCATATTCAAGTCACAATGCAAATCGTGTTGACAGTTTGAACAGACTATTGACCCAAAAGGATTTTTTTGGCGCGCTGACATGTATGCAAGACTTCACTCTTGAGTTAGAATTTTAGTAAAAATAATATTGCATGCTTTTATGCGGTCACATTTTATTTAACAGTTATGCTAATGCAGATAATAAAGCAGACATGTTTTGAAAATATATTTTTTTAATGCAGCCAAATATGATAACAGCATGACCCTAAACAGTTGTGCTAATGCAGATAATTATGCACAACACACGTTATTAAAATAGTGGAATTCTTTATGTAACTAAAACTTACTTAGGTTTTATTAATGCAGCGAAAAATGCATAACAGCATAACAATAAACAGTTCTGCTAATGCATCCATCTGTAAATAACAGCAGAACGTTTCCAATAACCATTGCATACTTTTATGAGCATTAAAATTACTTAACAGTTGTGCCAATTCAAGCAACTGTAAGTAACAGCAGAAAGTATCAAAGAGTATTGCATACTCTTGTGTGCTTGATATAAAACAACCTTTGAAGAGTTGAAAAAAATCATAACAAACATACTAGTTCCGACTGACAAGTTAAACATTTCTCTTGACGTATAACATACGCTTAACTTTGTGCAGCATGTTGAACTTAAAAAGCGACGTATATAAAGTATACGCCACCTGAATTCCATTCGTAGGGATTTTAACACGGACATACACTCACTCGCTCACCCGCCCAAAAGGCTTTAAGCAGTTCGTTTGAGGCTTAGTCTCTGTTGCCCTTTCCTCCATTCTTTCGCAGCATCTGTGTGCAACTCGACTCCAGCTCCCTGTGGAGTCATAAACATTGCTCACACTGCAATGTGTGGCATCGTCATCACAGCCACAAAAGCCGCGTGCGCAGCTCACCGGACACAATGCGGCTTATCAGGCAGCCAAGCAAGTAACAAAAAACTGTGGCCAGCTCGTGTTGTATGTGCATCCTCCGTTGCTCAGCCTCGACATCCTCCATTCTTTGCCCGCTTTTGGCTGAGGCTGCCAAATGGCCAACGACACCGTTG
Source organism: Drosophila histrio (assembly GCA_958299025.2). Lineage (NCBI taxonomy): Eukaryota > Metazoa > Arthropoda > Insecta > Diptera > Drosophilidae > Drosophila > Drosophila histrio. The sequence goes on along the minus strand of OY282580.2, from coordinate 27,701,240 downwards.
CATGCCGCTTTATGGCACATGATAGATTAGTCTGGCCACAGGTGTGTGCGGCTTATTACAGCCTCTGTCTATGCCCCTTCCTTTTTTTGTATGTCTCTTTTTATGGCTTTGCTAGACGCTTAGTCGCAGATAACAGTAATTAAGTAATGAGAGGCGCTTAAATGTAGGCAACGTTTTTTAAAACATTTGACTTGAAGTTCAGACTCGAGGTTTTCGTGTATTTTAAGGGAAGATACAGGGATGTAATACATTTTAAAAAATAATTTATTATTGTAAATAATCAGCTAAATAATCAGTCAATCATCATTTATATAAATACATAATTTATTAAAAAGTTCCATAATCAATTCTTGTAATATGCATTGATCATGTTCTTAAATGTTTAATATTGATCAGTGCTATAAATTTAAGGCCCTAGCATGAGTATTTACCCAACACTGCTTTGCCAGTGATAAATATGGTAATAGAGACATTAAACAACACTGCAAATTGCTTTATGTTCATCATATTAATTAATTTAAGCTTATAACTCATAACTTTAGTCAGTGTTAAGCAAACAAATCTAGAGCTGAAAGAATTGCCCAGCACTATATTGCAATTATGCTCTTTGAGCACTTTGAAATGAGTTTGTTTATATTTGTAATAAAGGTCAATTGGCTCATCAATTGTTTCTCTATTTAAATTTGTAGTTGCAATCAATATTAAAAGCCCAAATTGTAAAACACTACTTGTACTCTTTAACTATCTCTTTGACGTTGTTCAACACTCGAGCTCTGCTTGAAAGCCCTTTAAATAACACATAATGGGAACAGAAACGCAGCATGTGCGGTGCAATGTCCTGACCCCAAACATCGCTGAACTGTTGACTTATCCATTGCTCATGCTTTCATATCTCTACGTCTGTCTCTCTTTCTCGCTGTCTCTCTGTCTTTTACTCTGTCGCGCTGTCTAACTGTTCATCTATCTGTCGTTTTGTTTGTCTGTTTGTTTGCCCGCCTGTCGCGTTTTGTTTGCCATCCGCATGCGTTGCCCCCGTTAAGGCAAGTTAATGCGTCATGGTTATCTTTGCACGCTCATCGTGGAGCAAAGGAGCAACAACAACAGCATTCATGTCCACATCGATGAGGATAATGATGATAATGATGATGGCGAATGATGATAATAATGATGATGATGCCAGCGCCAGCTGCTGACAACGTTATTGGTGTCGGGTCAGTAAATGAAGAATGATGGACCAACAGAGCACACAGTCCACCACACACACACGCAGTCTATCATGTACACCGACACACACCCATACTCACACACACACCTACAGAAAACCTCACTCCCCGCATACTCCCCGCACAGTTGGCTGCACTGGCTATACTCCAATCCAAGCGGCTGCAAAATATTTTGTCATCTTTCACGTGACGCGTTCTTGCATCAAATGGGATTTATGGTACTTTTGTTCATTGGCACTAGAAGCTGTTGTTGATTGTTGTTGTTGTTCTCATTGTATCTGGATTGCTTTGCAGCTTGTCATTCCAATGCACTTCTTGAACTTAAACGTTAATTGGAAATTTTTAGCAATTTCCTCACTTTCCACGTGATCTGGCTGCCTTTTTCCTGCTGCCTTGTGCTCTGTTGTTGTGGCCAATTGTGAAATTTGCTGAACAAAATATGGATTTATGTCAACAGCAGCAGCAGCAGCAGCAGCAGTAGCAATACTATGAACAACAACAACAACAACAGCAACAGCAATGTCATGCTGGCAACATTGCAGTCATTTTTCGCGCTTTTCCTGCATCGTCGTTGTCGTTGTTGTGTCGACATTGTCAGCTGCGAGCTGTTGGCAATGCATCACTGATTATGAAAAGCTTGCTAAAAGCTGGACTCGTGATATATTGCTTTTGTTGTTGCTGCCACGGCTGCAGCTGTTGTTGTTGCTGCTGCCGTTTTTGTGGTATCATTGCCGCTATAAGGCGCTTCTGTAGCCATCACCATCATCATCATCATCATCATCATCGTCGGCAACATCATCACATGAGCACGTGAGCCAAGGCGACAATGATGAAGTTTTATGCTTTGCCACCTGCAACACACATTGCCAATAGCTTGAATGTGCGGAGAAGGGGTTGGCAGATTTGGTAGTTGATTGTTGTTGAAAGCAACACCAACAACAATGCCAACAGCTGCAATGAAATGGAAACGCTGGCGATTTTCATTTTTTTTTTCTTTTCTATTTTTTTATTTTTGACATTGATGTGTAGAAGCAACTGCAGTGGTAACAACACTTGCTATGCCACAGTTAAGCCATCAACAGCAACAATAACAATAACTTGGCTTGCATGGCAAAGAAGTTTTGCTTTCCCACAACATGCTTCCTTTTAACTTTAACTTAAACATCAGAATTACTTTGTTATGTAAGTAAAGTAGAAGATTTATCATAGGTTTACTAGTTCAGAATAAAATATTTAAGAAAACAGATCAAAGAACATAAACTTTGAAGAAAAATAAATTCACTCAACTTAATGAACATTCTTAATCACTAATATCTTATCTATAAATATTAAGATATATAGGGTTTAATATATAATTTTGTAAATAAAGTATTTTAATATAGAAACTTAGTAATCTTTATTCCTCGTTTGAGCTGATGCTGTCGAAACCTTCCACGTCAGAGGCCGAACTGCAACTCGCTTCGTCGTCTTGGTCTGCGATCTTTTTAGCTCGCTCGGTTATGGTCGTGTGAATTCGCCTGTGATTGAACTCGCTTGTGAGTGAATTCGCCTTTGAGAGAATTCGCATACGTTGCCTTAACTCTTTGATGTTGTGTTTGCTCGCTGCTGTTGTCTCCGCTCGCTGCTGTTGTCTAGGAATTGATGCACACAGGTATTGATATACATAGGGATTGATGTACACAAGAATATTCCACCCCACACATTTAGTTTAAAAGTTGACATATAATATTATAATAAACATTTAAATAATAATATAATGCATTTAAAATTCAATCACATATATCCTGAATGTCTGAAGATGATTATCTTTATATCTTTAAATTGTTTTGTTGTGTTCTTTAATCTACTTTTTAATTTGTAATAAATATACCTGTGCTTTCATATAAATTCCAAAACACATATTTAACATTTATATTCACATATAATGACAATTTAAATTAAATTAAATTATTCAAGAGTGCTGATGAAATATATTATATGAAAGCAAATTCAAGAACTACAATTAATTATATAACACTCATCTAGATTTTGATTAAAATCTCACATCTCGCTGCTGTATAAAATGCCATAGAATTTCTCTCACTTTACATTCAAACCGTTGTTATTGTGTTGTTAATTCGAGCATTTCAAAATGAGGTCAGTGTAGGGTGCGAACCAGAGTGACGTCAGCTGTTATTAAATGACAACAGACAGCAACAACAAGAATGACAACAAAAGTAGCAGCAACAACATTAAAAGTAATCCAGAGCTGCAAGTGACAAAGAGGACAAACAGCAAGATTAATTAACTGACTGGACAAACCCAAAAAGGACAACAATCCAAGCAAGCAGGACAACAACAGGAGCGTCTGGTAAATCACAATAGCTGGCGACACGTCACAGTCACAGTACACGCTACACGGTCACAGGTTGCAGTTGCCTGTCACAGTGACAAGGCAAGCTTATTCCCTGTAAACATGGGCATATACTGAGAGCGTATTTTAAAATTATTTAATATACGGATTTAGGCAATAGGAGAATCTAAAATTGTATATTTAAATTGATAAATTTGTGTAGGTTTTTTTTGTATATTAATTAAGTCAATGAAAATAGGGTATCTTTTAGTGTACCTCTATCTACTGCTAAACTGTCCTGTTGACAAAGTCATAAACTGAAATTGTGTCTTAAAATGGAAATGTGGCCATCAAAAAGTCTGGGATTCTATGCATATCTTGCTTAAATCTATTCGGAATGCATCAGAATAAACTACTAAGATGTCTTAATTCGATAATCCTTATATGATTAAGCATATTTAATTAATATTTTATTTTTGTATTATTATAAGGTATCTCGTAGTCCATCACTCTCTGTATTACTACTGTCCTTTCGGCTTTTCTAATTTTAATTAGCCAGCAAACACACAAAAACGCAAAACAAAGGCGCAAAAATATAATTTTTGTCACATTGACGCATCCTCGCAGCAGGTTTGACCAGAGTCCAGTCCACTCCTGTGCTGTCCTGCCTTGTATCCTGACTGCCTGATTGCCTGCTGGTGCCTCCCTCCTTTCCAAAAATATATCTGGTCTACAGGTGCGTGTGGTTCGCATTTATGAACTCGTTACACGTAATTAGGGTCAGTGTGTCTGTGTTTTTGTCTGGCTATCTCTTTCAGGCCCTGTCTCTCTTGCTCTCTCTCTCTGTTGTGTGGAGAGACAATTAATTAGAGTCGGGCGAGTGCAGCAGCAAAGCGAACAGGCAAATTCCCAACGGATGTGAATATGCCGAATGGGCCTATTGAAATACAAAACGGTTTTTGGGGCCAACGCCACAAAAGTCATAAAGCTTCTTTTGGCCGGCTTTAATTAGGGCGGCATGTAAATTAGCCAACAGCAGGAGGACATCAGCAGGAGGAGGACAGTAGCAATGGCTCAGGTGTAACACATGCTGAAGCCACGCCAGGCAGACGTCACACTATTTATTATGACGTCAGCGGGAGGGAGTGGCCAACTCCGCCCTCCGCCCACTCTCTCCCACTCCCCACACATATTGTAGCCACCTTATAGTCACATTAATTGGCAGTGGCCATTTCATTTTAATTAGTTTTCGCAACGGTTCAAGAGCCGCTTCCAGCGCCAGTTCCTGTTGCCCTGCGTGAATTATTATGCCCAGCGTAATATATTTTATAAAACGCTGACTTCTGCTCTGAGTATGTGTGCCTGTGCGTGTGTGTGTGTGTGTAGAGGGTGTAAGTAAAGTTGGAGTGGGGGGTGGTTTGGGAAATTATGCAACAGCGAATATTTACGACACCGCTGCCAATGCCGTCGAATTTAATTGAGTTGCAGCGGCTGCACTCTGGAATTTTGGTCCGGATTGCAGCTGCCAACAGACGCAACTCGCATTCATTTATCAATGCCCACTATAGGGGGCAGTGGGCGTGGCAGCCGGTGGGATAATGAACAGTGAGCTATGGGCTAATTATATGGTTGGTACTTGGAAATTAGCAGTTCAAATAGCAGTTGAAATTCAAATGCTGGTTAACTGAAAATGTCCCAGGGTTCTGCGGTGTGTCAAGGATCAAGCAAGAGGAAGTGTCAGTAATCTATAAACAGACAGGTAGACTTAGTGAATTAGAATAGCAGCGGGAAAATAAAACATATATATTTGTTGGCAAAATTAGAAATATAAATCAATTAATTTCAGTCATTAGTCAGCTTGGCTACCAGATAACATAATCTCTATTGATTTGTAACTCAATAGCTTTAGCACTCTTTCCGTAATGTTAGTTACAAATACTTTGACTTGATTAAGAGTAATACGATCTTAAGTCTCATTCCTAAGGTACAGGGAGCTATTTGAAATATTAGATAGAATATTTTCTCGTAACTTATAATCGTCTATTCACTTCATCCCTGCAATAAATTGTGCTACTTAAGTATTAAAAGTAATAATATTAACTTTAATTATAGCCAGAGGGAGAGATCCCTGTTTAGTGATGGAAGCATAAAATATTTTAAATTCTTTACTTAATTAACAATAGAATTTAAATTGCACTTGAAATGCCTTGCATGGTCGAGTGCATCTTTCTAATAATAAAGAATAGTAAAGAAATTTAACGAACACACAAAAGAAGAGCAATAAATTAGACTCAAATTTCAAGTGAGAGTTATGATATAAGCTTATACACAGACCATTATCAGTCGACCCAAGAAAGATTTCAAAGATTAGAAAACCCAACATGACGATTAATGGAAACCTCAAAAGTGGCCTAATAAAGAACTCACTCCCTCAGTGATCAGAAGGCAGAATGAAGAGGTCAATGTATTACAGAGATCGCTACTCGAAAGGAAGTCCTAAGAAAGGTAATAAATAGACTCAAATGAAGACCAACAACTGTAAGCGTGTGAATAGTACAACACCTGTAAATACTGGAACATCCCCCATAACGAAAGGTCAACATATCTATGGTATCTAAGCCTAGTGCTGAAGGATATTATATTGAGAACTGAGCCAATTGCACAATGAAGTTGTTTTGTTGTTGCCAGCGACAGCTGCCACTGTCAGTGTTTTCCCGCTTACTCCTCCTCTTTTCCATTGAATGTAAAACTATATATTAATCAATATTTATGGCAGCTACGGGCATAATAACAACAACAGAAAAACTAAAAACTGAAGTCATCTATCACAAGTGTAGGCGAAGACAAACAGACAAAAATGCAGCAGGGAACACAAATTGAGCAGCCCGAATTGAAGATGAAGAAGAAACCTGTTATATGAGCCAAGTGCAGGGTAAATAGGGCCAAAATAGACAGGTAAAAGTAATAGTAAAGGCAATGCGATAGAGTTGGGATTCATGCATGTGTGCACTTTGACCACAAAAAGGTCAAGACGATCCCAAAGATACAAACAGACAAACAGACAAATATTCAAACATATACACACTGCAAAGACAAACAAGCTAGTCAAATATTTACATACCCCATATGAATGTAACAATTGGGTATACTAATTTCAAACTTCATTAATATCTTTGATCTGTCCGGAAAAGTTAGTTAATCTTAATAACATATACCATCTATTTGTTACAAGTTAGTTATCTAACTTGTGAGCATATGAAGATAAGTTAAATTTAATAAAAACAATATTAAATTTTAATTGGTTCAGTGGATCTTCTAGAATGTTTTGCTGAATAGTCTTCCAAAGTAGATATTTATCGTTATTCTTATATGTTACTTAGTTATGTATTCTCTAAAAGATATCTTCCTCTTGCAATTTCTCCCTCAAAAATGAGTCTGTTAATTCAATACGTTTTTTGAGACAATATTTTCATATCTCTAGAAATTATTTTTATATCTTTCTACTCATAGAAAAGTCTCTTTCAACTATTAATATATCATTCCTCGAAATTACTTGATGGTACTAATTAGACACACACAAGTTTCTCTTAAGAATTCATACAAGAAATCTTCGGATAATTGTTAGGGTATTTGCTGTTCTATCATCGCCCTCAAGATAGTTTCTTCCAGCTTTTCTCTTTTCCCATAGACAAGTCTTACTCTTAAGGGCTGTCCAGCAGCCCGTAACAAACTAGATAGATGGACGAGCGGGATGTTATGGTATGGTATGGGGACTGGACGGCTTGGGACTGACAACCGTAAAAGTGTTGCCTTTGCAATAGAATGTAAAGTCATCTTCATGCATAAATAAGCGCGCCCCGTTGGCTAAGGCAACTTCATATATATTTATATATATATTTGTCTGTCTCTCTGTCTATCTGTCTGTATATACCATATCAATTTCCATATTAAAATAGTTGCAAGGCAAGTGGAATAGGTATAGAAATTGTGTGTGGCACAGTTTTCTTTGATTTGTGTTCGTGCCACATACGTGTATTTTCCCACATATCATTTTGCCAACATTTTCTTCTCAACGTCCAGAAATATTTCTTCTAATTGAATGCACAGACAAGTAGTGAGTCAGTCATTCAGTTGATTCACTTCTTTATTTTCTGGGCAGTGCTCAAAAAAACTTCAACTCTGTCTGCAGTTTGGGAAATGCTTAATTTCATTAAATTTCATGAGTTGTGCCTTTTTTGCGGGTCTACAAAGTTGACTTTAGGTGTGAACTTCAATATATTACTTACATCTATTTCCCTTTTTTTGTGGTTATTTTTTTGGGGTTTTTCTTTCAATTTGAGTTGATAATTGATTGTTTGGTTTTCTTTTCTGTGTTTACTTTTTGGAAAGGGGACTTAAAAATTTTCTACGCTGATGCAGCAGTTTTTTGATTCTGGATGAAATCAAATCAAAACTGCGCTGGGAATTTAATTTTGTTGGTTTAAATAAAAACCAGTCGGAAAGGCTACAGTCGAAGTCGACCATTATATGGGATTTTAAGATTTTTTTGAATATCTTCCGAGATAACCATCCGATCACGATGAAATTTTCAGGATACGTTAGGACCCGGATACCCGTCCTGTGTGCCAAAATTCAGGACTCTAGCTTTAATATTTTTCGTTTTATGGGCTTTCAAAAATTTTGTTCTCGATTTACGGAGGCGGAAAGGGGCGTGTCAAAATTTTAAGATAAACTTGATCTGCTTAGCCCATAGACGAATCACCATACCAAATTTGGTGACTCTAGCTCTTATAGTCTCTGAGATCTAGGCGCTCATACAGACAGACGGACAGACGGACAGACGGACATGGCTATATCGACTCGGCTGGTGATGCTGATCAAGAATATATATACTTTGTGGGGTCTGCCGGACTTCCTTCGACCTGTTACACACATTTTTTTTTTGACAAACTTAATAGACCCTTTTTTACTTTTTTTTCAAAAAGTAAAGGATCTAAACCAGTCGGAAAGGCTACAGTCGAAGTCGACTATGAGAGACCCTTTACTTATTCTTCTAAACGGAAATAAGAGTGACACTAATAGATAGTACCTCATAGCGCGTTGTTACGTCAACATGCTCTTCTTCTTCCTTTGGTCCGACACTCAGTAATATTGGGTTTTGAATAACTCCCGAGTTTATTGTCCGATCGTGATGAAACTTTCAGGATACATTAGGACCCCGATGCTTGTCCAGTGTGCCAAAATTCAAGGCTCCAGTTTCAAAATTGACCATTATATGGGATTTTAAGATTTTTTTGAATATCTTCCGAGATAACCATCTGATCACGATGAAATTTTCAGGATACGTTAGGACCCGGATACCCGTCCTGTGTGCCAAAATTCAGGACTCTAGCTTTAATATTTTTCGTTTTATGGGCTTTCAAAAATTTTGTTCTCGATTTACGGAGGCGGAAGGGGGCGTGTCAAAATTTTAAGATAAACTTGATCTGCTTAGCCCATAGACGAATCACCATACCAAATTTGGTGACTCTAGCTCTTATAGTCTCTGAGATCTAGGCGCTCATACAGACAGACGGACAGACGGACAGACGGACAGACGGACATGGCTATATCGACTCGGCTGGTGATGCTGATCAAGAATATATATACTTTGTGGGGTCTGCCGGACTTCCTTCGACCTGTTACACACATTTTTTTTTTGACAAACTTAATAGACCCCTTTTTACTTTTTTTTCAAAAAGTAAAGGGTCTAAAAAGTCAGCGACAATCAGTGAACTGAACTTTATTTTGACAGTCAAAATATAAAAAGCAAAAATAAATGCATTTATAATTGAAGATTGAATTATATTTGTTAACGCAATGAATCCAAAATTAAAGCAGATGCAAAATCGTTTAATTATTTATATGAATTGTTGTTCAATCTTTGCTCTGACTACAAAGCGACAATTTGCAGGACAGAAATCAAAGTTTAAATAAGTTAGAATGCGCTCTTGACTAGTACTCGACTTAGAGATACCCTGTGACCATTCTAAAGAGTCTAAATATACATTTGTAAAAACATTACAAGTGTTAGATGGAGACGGTAATGATATGTATATTATATAAATGTTGAGCACATTGGCATCCCCATAACTATCGTTGGTATGACATCTCTACGGAGAAGTGATTATCATCACTCTTTCTAAGAAGGCGAAGATGATCAGCAGCAGTCAAGTCGTGTCGAAATATGAAGTTGTCTAAAGCTGTCTAATTATAAACATTCCACATACTAAAGATGCCATGAAGTTATATCCATATTTTCACTATTACTTTCATTTAAACTCGCTCAACGAACTATTATTACTAATGGAATACTTCTAAGTCTTACATAAATTAGATTCTTGAAGTTCTTGTGAAACTATCATGATTGATAGCTCGCACGATGGGGCAATCTTCAACTAAATGATATACTAAGAGATTTATATTAAGTATAATTAACTCTATTATATTATACTGTAATAATAGAGACATATACACACTCATAAATACTCTGCATAAGACATTATTTCAATTAATTTACAATTGTTGCTCATTTTAGAATTAGCCATAAATACGTAATCAGAGTTAAATGAAATTATCTTATTCTTTTAGTGATCCCGCCATTCTAGCCCACAATTAAATTTAAATACATTTGATCAGAAAACACTTCTGACTATTCTATACCAACCATTTGACACTTATTTCAACTACAGGGTATACAAAGTTTGCAAGACAAACTTTTATTGCATTTGAAATCCGTGTGGTTATTCCAGTTGTTGTTATTGTTGTTCTTGTTTTATTTTGTTACTTTTTTTTGACCATGGCTAACGTTAACTGTTCGGATTATTTGAAATTCAAGTGTCATCAAGTCGAGCGTTTGGGCCACAGAATGCAGCATTAGTGGGCGTGGTCATATGGGCTACTCTCGAGCGCGCAACAATTTATGTGCATTTATAATTGAAAGGGACAAAACGAGAGGAAAAAAAGAGAAAGCAAAATAAGTGAGAGAGAGAAAGAGGGAGAGAAGGACAACAAAAGTAAAACAAACGTCGGAGACAACGACACAAATTGAATTGGCTAAAAAGTTTTAATTAATTTATTGTTACTTCAGCTGGCAGCTTGTATTCATCCTCAAACCCCACGAACTGCCCTCACCTCCCGCCACGCCCCTTTGCAGAGGGTGAAGCAAACCTAGTTGGCTACTCATTTAAATTGTTGTGTTTTCTGTTGTTGCCAGGACACTTTTCATTTTCATTTCGCATATTGTTGTTGTTGTGCTTGTTGTTGTCGTAGATGTTGTCGAGTTAATGCATGGCTGCAAAAGTTGGCTAATTGTCTAGTGTGTCTGTGTGTGTGTTTGTTTGTGTGTGTGAGGGTCCAGGACCCAACTTGATACAGCTCAATTGAGGGAGGCGAGTAGTAAATTGTATATATCCTCGTCCTCAGTATCTGTGTCCAATGTTGGCCTGGGTAATGGCCAGCAATGAGTCAGCCTCTTTTTGGTCCACTGGCTGTGTTGCAAGTGTGATGTGGCAAGCTGATCCCAAGAACTGCGCCCCAGGCCTCTCTCAAGTTTTGACCCTTTGCATATAATTATACCCTGTGGGGGTATATTAAGTTTGTTAAAAATATGTAACGGGCAGAAGGAAGCATGGCCGACCCAATAAAGTATATATATTCTTGATCAGCATCAATAGCCGAGTCGATATAGCCATGTCCGTCTGTCCGTCTGTCCGTCGGTCTGTCGGTCCGTCGGTCCGTCGGTCTGTCGGTCCGTCGGTCCGTCGGTCCGTCCGTATGAACGAAAGGATTTCAGAGATGGTAAGAGCTAGAAGCTTGAACTTGGTGTCCCAGCACTGGAAATTTTTGCAGGCAGATCAAGTTTATCTTTTTTTTTGGATGCCACGCCCTCTTTGCCCACAAATTAAGTAAAAGCTTATAAAGCAAGCAGTTTTGTAGCTCAAAATCCTCATACCAAGGGCAGTTTTGTAGCTAGAGACTTGAGATTTGGCACATATGACAAATATTTTGTGGTCAATGTGTCCAGAAAATTTTATCACGATGCCACGCCCCCCTTGCCTACAAAACGGAAAGGCTTATAACAAGAGCAATATTACAGTAAGAGACTTGAAATTTGGCACATATGATAAGAATCTTAGGGTCAATGTGTCCAGAAAATTTAATCGCGATGCCACGCCCCCTTCGCCCTCAAATTAAGTAAAAGCTCATAAAGCAAGCAGTTTTCTAGCTCAAAAACCTCATAACAAAAGCAGTTTTGTATCTAGAGACTTGAGATTTAGCACACATGATGAGTATCTTGAGGTCGATTTGTCCAGAAAATTTTATCACGATGCCACGCCCCCTTCGCCCACAAATTAAAAAATAAAGAATTACTAGAGAATTTTATCTAGAGTGAATTTGAGCGGGTTCCTGTAGACCCACAGGGTATATTACGGTTGGGGTCCCGACTGTTCCGCTTGTTTTATTTTGGTTTTGGATTTGGCCAAAAGAAAAAAAACACAAACTTTTCTAATTGAAAGCATTATCCCTTGCCTCTCAAATAAAAAGTACTTGGATTTGTAATGGAAATGTAAACTACTTAATCGATTTGCTAAAGCTGTGAAAGCTCATTTAGATGCGATTAAATAGGTTTTTGCTTGAATGTCAATTGCAAAGTAAGTTGCGCCTTAAAATAAGGTAAAACAGTATCAGAATAATTAGCTGAAATGGAAACATGTTTTCAGAGTGATACAAAATTATACATGATGGGTTGCAATGGAGTAAATGTAAAAGACATGAATATAAATATATGTAATGTATATAAAAGAAAACCTATTAGGTAAGACGTAATATGAAATTACTTTGATTCTATTAACAACATTTAAAAGATAATTGAAAATGTAATAGTGAAATCTACCTCTCATAAATTCGCTTAATAATTTATTTATCCTTTAAAGGGCTTGCTATTAGACATATAATTTCAAATGTTAAATAAATAAATAATCAACTGATAAGTTATTCAACACTTTGAGCACTTTTGAATCTTTCTTACGTAAATGTTTGCCAGACAAACTCTTCTATAAAGTGAGTATAATTTAAGACAAATAAAATAAATATTTCTGTTGGTTTTGGCTTGGACATGATATCAATAAATTGTATGCACTTCTGTCTCAGTCTATTCTCTCAGTCTCCCTCCCTGTCTCTAGCTGAACTAGACACACATTAAATCAAAATTCAGTAATTGCCTTGGTCAACAAAATGGACATTTTGGTACTTCAGAGACACCCAAAAATGTTGCTTTGACATTTTTATTGAATTTTAATTTATGCCTTTGACATTTTTCTCTAAACAGCACAAAGCGCACAACGACAACAATAACAATCGAAACAGGTCGAGAGTCTCGAGACCGAAAAACAAAATCAAAGTCAATAACCTGGCTAAGAGGCGGCTGCTGCGCTGTTGCCTGTTGCACCAATGGCTGATGTTGCAACCACACAAAAATAAAGAAACAGAAACAGAAAAACCAATTTTAGTTCTTGAAGCGTGACAACAAACGACATTTTCAAGGGACTCGACTCGAGTCTTTGGGCCCTTGAACGGAGGTCGCCTTGTTTTGATTACCTGAGAGCGGCAAGAGGCTGAGTTCTTGGCCAGCTTAGAGATTTTCAGCGTTAGAGTTCATTGACTTGACCACGTGCAGGGAGACGTTCTATAAATGCAGTTAAAGATATTCCAGATGATGTGATGCGAGTATCTATTTAAATTGATGGCAACTTGAATGCGGCACATTAGTGAGCTCTGCAGGCAGTCTGATCTTTGATATGGATTTATGTAAATCTAAGTTAGGATTATCAGCGGCGGTTCGTTGAACTCTCAGCCTAGTAGCTGTGACAGCTGATAATCCACACGAGTTGCCACTCTTTGGGCGTTGCATGCATCAACAAGTTGTGGCAACATTTTCGCCTCAACTGCTGATAAGAAGGAGAGAAAATACAATTTTCACACTCGACGAGCTGGGCAAACATGGCATTGGCTAATAACATAAGCGGGCAAGCAAACAAACAGTCAGCACACACTATCTCCCGGTCTCTTTCTAACGCCCCACTCCTGCCTCTTTTGGTCTGGTTAAGCAGTGGCACTGACAGCGCCATGAGAGAGTGCGAAAACTAATAAAGACAAGTGGCAAGTCAGAAGCAATTGCCCCAGCTCCAGATATGAACCTCCCCTCGGCTGCTGTTCCTCCTCCAATCTCTGCCACATCTTTCACTTTGCTCCTGCATGCACTTGTCCTATTCTGGCCATGGCCAAAAGCCTTTGAGCAAACACATGGCTGGCTCTGTGTGTGTGGCGTCCCATTAGTGCCGTGCGCTAATCGCCATTGTCCACCCTTGTCAAAGTCGCACTAGGGAAAATATCAGGACGAGGACCAGGAACAGGAGCAGGAGCAGGAGCTGATGCAGGACAAAGTCGAAGAGCTTTTGCTCTGTTTGCTTTTTTCGTATCTCAAAATCGCAGCGTTGGAAGCATTTTATCTAAGGAAAATGCTTCTATTACTTTCTCTTTTTCTTTTGGCCAACTAAAAGCGCAAATAAATAATCAGCAACAGTTGCCAAATATATCAACACTTTTTCTACACACACATGCTTATTTGTGTGGGGAAGATTGTGGGCTTATGGGCGTATGGGCGTATGGGCGTCTGGGCGTGTCTGGTAGTTTGTCACTGTGTAATCCGTTTGCTTTTTGGCATTTAAGACATTTGCTGGTTTCTCGCACTCGTCTAATAAATTGCAATAGATTATTGTCAGCAGCTTTCAATGTGTCAAGTCGAGCAACCCTCGCATTTGTTATTATCCTTATTACACTTGTGTCCCCCGCATCCTTGTAATCTTTAAGCTGCATTGCGCATTCAACAGCACTCAACATTTGATATCGTATTGAAACAGATGTAAATCGTCAAAGGGCCAACAACACAATTTAGTTAAATCGCGCGTAGGCAACCAAAATGGCCAATAACTGAAACTCTCTGCCTCTCTCTTACACTCATTCAGTGGGTTATTAGTGGGTCAGCAGGCAAAACCACAACTGATTATGGTTTCGCGGGTGGTTTGAATGGCTTTTCTTGGAGTTAATTGCTCTTGAGGCAAAGCCACAAAGCAGCTGCGATAAGCTGGCCACGAAAATCAATTCAAATTGTTTGTCTCTATGAATTCGCCACAGCTTTCAAGTGGGAAACTAATAGTTCCCCTCCCGGTGACAGGGTGAAATATTTTTAAGACCTTAACACTCTGACTACCATATATAAATTATACATATGTATATTACCTTAACACTTTTCTATGTGATAAATGTAATATTCCATAGATATAGTCGATAGTTATGTTACTTATCTGTTCCACACTAGTACTCGACTAGTTAGACCCTTTACTTTATAAAAAAAAGTAAAAAGGGTCTATTAAGTTTGTTAAAATGTGCGTAACAGGTCGAAGGAAGTCTGGCAGACCCCATAAAGTATATATATTCTTGATCAGTATCACCAGCCGAGTCGATATAGCCATGTCCGTCTGTCCGTCTGTCTGTATGAGCGCTTAGATCTCAGAGACTAGAAGTGCTAGAGTCACCAAATTTGGTATAGTGAATCGTCTATGGAACCAAATTTTGGAAATTCCATAAAACGAAAACTATTAGCGCTAGAGTCCTGAATTGTGGCACACAGGACGGGTATCAGAGTCCTAACGTATCCTGAATATTTCATTACGATCGGATAATAAACTCGAGAGTTATTCAAAACGGAATGTTTCTCAGTGTCGGACCAAAGGAAGAAGAAGAGCATATTGACGTTACAACGCGTTATGGGAACTTTTAGTGTTACTCTTATTTCCCTTTAGAAGAATAAGTAAAGGGTCTCTCATAGTCGACTTCGACTGTAGGCTTTCCGACTGGTTTCTTTACAATATACCAAATTACACCTCTAGAATAATTTGGCTTTTAAATTTACAATTAGTTAGACTTATTTATATAATATCCTTTTTAATTTAAATTTATTAGTATGATTCTACGCAATATCCTTAAAATATTACAAATCTATAGCAAGGAATATCTTTAAATATGGCTTTATGAATTCGATTAGTTTTGTCTAGTTGGCAAAAGTATTAAATTTATTTTGTTAAGCTGCAAATTTTTGCAATAATCACCTTAGTATAAATATTTGCTTATTTTCCTTAATACCTTTTATGCTTACTTAACTGCTTTTACACCCGAAACATGCCCTAGAGCATTCAGCATTGGCTGTAGTCTCAAGCATACATATATTGTAAAGTTTGAGTATTGTTTACTTTAAGCCAAAACTGGAAATTCTCTGATGGCCATCGAATTTTCAATTTTCCATTTAGTTCTGCACATGACATGAACCCTTGAAGTGCAGCAACTTTTAATTGCTGCCACGGATTTGCAGCAAGAGCAACAACGTCTCGATGGCTGTTGGCCATGGCCAAGACAATGGGCAAACATTGAACAGCAGCAGCACCAGCAGCAGCAAGAGTTGCTGCAGCATAGACAAAACTACTAAATGTCAAAAGTGTCAAAATTTCTTAGAATTATGTCTTGAGAACATCAAAGTTGCCAGCAAAGCTCAAAGCTAGCTTCAGTCTGCGGTTGCCTCTTGCCAGTTGCCAGTTGCCAGTTGCAAGTTCGTTTTGGGTTGGGTTTTTGTATTTTTAGGAGGCAGGCAGACAGCTTACAAGCCACAAGTTTCTGCTTGTAACATTTTCGACACATTAACGAGGGGAAAAGGGGACGGGAGATGGTTGTCGGCCAGGTAGCGGAAAAGAGGAAACAACGCTGGGCACGTTTCGCCTGCTTTTCTTGCGTTTCTGTGAAGCCAAAGCACACCACAGTCAGCAGAGTGTGTGTGTGAGAGGGAGTGTGTGATAGTTAGCCATGCGATATGTGAAATTGAGAACAGTAATGACGTTGTCAACCAAACGTTATGTCAACTGACAGACACGCCAAGAGTCAGAGGAGGCAAACGGAGTCACGTACTTGCAGCAGCAGCAAGCTGTTCCAATTTTAAGTCAGCAATTAAGTAAACAAGAAGGAGCTTAAACAGCATGTTGTTATGTTGCTAGCAGCATGTTGCTGCCAACATGCTGAGCTAAAGTTCGCAACAGACGGCACAAGGCAAGGCAACCAAATGAGACACCTACAAGCAAAGCAATTACAACAGATGAAAAGGACGGAGAGCAGAGTTCTTGGCTCAAATAGAATAGAGTGTTAAGCTAAAACCGTACAATATGTGGCCAAGAGCATAAGTAAAGCAAACAGACAAACATATGGACGGCAAGCAGGCAAAGCAGAAACCGAAGCAGGCCAAAAGCATTGAAAGCGAAGCTTGGAATAAAAGATGTTAAGAAGAGTGGTATGGGGTAGGGGCAGGGAGTTCTGCAGCTAAACTGGGTGCGTCTTCCAACAGTAGACGACGGCGTCTTGAGCATGGAGACAAACCTGTTCCCCCGAATGCCTCATGATGACCATGGTTCACAGCAACAGCAACAACAACAACAACAACAGCAACAACAACAACACATGAAGTCAAGTCGTAGTCTGACTTTTTCAGTGACGACACAAACCGGCTTTGCAGCTCAACAACAGAGACAAAGGCTGCGGTTGCAAAGGGTTAGGGGGGGGGGGTGACGGGGGGAGTCACCTCCTCCTCCTCCTCTAGAGGGAGCTGCACAGCAAACTTCACATTTGCCGTCTACTTATTGTTATGTTTTATAATATTTTAGAGACAAAAGCTAAAAGACAACGGACAACACATTTACGCATACATTGGCAGACACTGTGTGGCGAGTGATAGGTTGCCAGAGGGGAAGAAGGGGATGGAGAGGGTGGGCAAGGCGACACTTTAGTTATTTTCCACTTCTTCTCCACTTGCACTTCACAATTTCAAAGGCGCATTAAAATGCATGATGATAAAAAGCGAGCACAGGATGAGAATGAGATGAGAACGTTGCCTTGAGGCGCAAATGTTGCAACTGGTTGCAGCATGCAGCATGTGGGTTGCATACACTTTGGATTCGACTCCAGCTCTGTTTCTCCTTATTTTTGTGGGTGGGGCGTGTGTGGGTGCCAGGAATATGATACATTTTAAATTTAAGCATTTTACATGTGATGCCAAGGCACTCACTTCAACACACCTCGTGGGCGTTGACGAAGTTGAGCGAAGAGTGCGAGTGAGTGAGAGGGTGGAAGGGAGGGAACGCTTCTGGCGTCGGCGCCGTCGTCGTCGTCGTCGTCGTCGTCGTCCTCGTCGGCGGGTTAATGTCAGTGTCTGTGGCCGGGAACACAACTCTAAGCTGTGACTGGCTTTGGCTTTTATCCAGCTCCAACTTGGCAAAAGGTTAAGTAGTTGAGCCCGTCCTGGTCTGGTCTTGGCCTGTCCTTAGCCTTGAATCAACATGGTCTGGCTACAGTTGGGCCTCCGGCTTTCAACTTGTTGTTAGTTGAACTCCAAGTATTTCTACATAATTATATTGCAGCTTTTAGTGCAGTGCTTAAACGCGTATTAGCCGCTGGCTACCTACAATTTCTTGCTGACTTATTGGCATGCCTAATGCCAATAGGTAAGACACGCCAGCTAAAGACAATGACAGCAACTCTGGTTGGTCATAAAAATGATTTGACCTTTTGCTGTGCGGAGCCAAGTTACAACAACGAAACTGTAACACACATTTGGCCAAAAAAACGTCGTGTTCCGGCACATAAAAAGTAAATACAGTGAATAGCAGTGGGAAGGGAAAGAAAGGAAAAAAAATCAAAGCCAAGTAAAGCAATTGAATTCGAATTTGTGTATCTGTATCTAATCTAGCGTGGAGCCAGCCAACAAACGGCCAACAAACGTCGCATTGCCAGCATTGCCAGTGTGGTAGACAGAGAGAGGGGAGGGGGCTGCACGTAGCAGCAGAAAAGGAGAGTAAACGCAGTAAACACAGTAAATAAATAAAAAGCGATGCTGTTGCCACACAGTTGAAATTCGTTTCAGTTCGCCTCAGTTTCTGTTGCCATTTTATTTATTTTTTCGGTTTAAGCATTGACCGTTGCTCGCTTTGGCTTTTTTTCAAAAGAAGAAGAAGAAGCAGAAGCTAAAAGAAAAACGTGAGGCGGCGCAGGCAGCAAACAAACAAAAAGGCAAGCAAAACAAAAGCTACATACACAGAGATACAGCTACAGATACATTTGCAGATGCAAAGAGATACAAATGAATACGGTTCTGCACGAATACCCTGTCTGTGCATGTACGTGTGTGCCTGTGTGTGAGTGTTTGTCAAAAGCGCGCGCAACGAGCATTCAAAAAGCCAACAAAAACGAACAACAGGTACAAAAGGTACAGTCCACAAATGAAGCAGGCGGCAGGCAAGGAACAATAACAGTGTCATAACAGTAGCGCCGTAACAGAGCTCTGTTAAGTGCTACTACCAATTGGTACTGTTAAAGC
Source organism: Drosophila histrio (assembly GCA_958299025.2). Lineage (NCBI taxonomy): Eukaryota > Metazoa > Arthropoda > Insecta > Diptera > Drosophilidae > Drosophila > Drosophila histrio. Next base: position 27,682,174 of record OY282580.2, on the reverse strand, counting down.
GGCAGCGAAACGTATTGGGAAATGAAACAGCAACGTTTGAGAGCGCAATCAGCGAGAGAGCGCGTAGTTCTGTTAAGTTTAACATTTCGTTACTGTTAAACAAGCTGATCTACATTTTGAGCTACAGCAACATGTTGATCAATGCCTGTTAGCTCGCGCAACATGTTGCTTGATGTCGCTTTCAATTTATGTTTGAGCGAAACATTTCTTTTTTGTACATTTTCGGCACTCACTTAAGTTAGTTGTTAACTGCCAAAACTGCAAGTACAAGCAGCATCCAAGTAAATACAAGTTAATCCCAAGCGCCCTTAACCATTTTGCAACGAAACTTTTGCAACATATGCCAAGCCTGGCTGAGATTGTTGCCCTTCAGGACACTGGGACTGTAGCTAATGTTGCAGTGGCGACAACTTTGTGAACTTTGCCCGTTTCTGCTGTTTTAGCCCGCTCCGCAAAAAAAAACCCATTTGCCATTTACCATATTCCCAGACCACAATGGTCACCAGGCATCACACACACACACGCACACATACTCACACATACAATTGGCTGAGGTTGCGCAACTTTTTGCACTAGCCTTTCGCACATAAATCTCAATTTGTTGCCACGCTCCGAGTGCGAATAGTTTTGCGAATACTGCGGAATATACACTATGTGAATGACTCACAGCGAAACAGGCACACCAACATACTCATAAGTGCGAGTCCCTCTACTCAGCGTACAGCACATTTGAATTTCTGCTCACTCGAGTCCCAATTGGAGTCAGCCAACCGCAACATGTTGCACGTAGCACGTTGCACGATATGCGTTTACCACTGCCCCAGAATCAGCGACATCAACGCTAACAATGCCCAAAAGTCAGGCGTCCATTTCTGCATTTAAGTGGCCAACAAAGAGCTTTAAGTTAGTATACCCTGCCTGCTGCAAATGTTTAGCAGGGTATCTCGAACTTTGCCATCAAAAAAGAAGCCAGAAGGGTAAGGAAGTAATGTTCGTTGATCAGCATGAAAAGTGTTAGCTTCACATAGACGACTATTAGACACGCTACTATCTTTTTTAAGAGCAAAGATCATAAATATGTGTATAGTTTAAATGCTAATGTTTAAATTTACAAATATTTAAATCATTAGATTTACTTGTAAGTATATTTTTAACCAGTCGGAAAGGCTACAGTCGAAGTCGCTATGAGAGACCCTTTACTTATTCTTCAAAATGGAAATAAGAGTAACACTAACAGTTCCTATGAAGCGTTTTAACGTCAATATGCTCTTCTTCTTCCTTTGGTCCGACACTGAGTAATATTAAGTCTTGAATAACTTCCGAGTTTATTATCCGATCGCAATGAAATTTTCAGGATACATTAGGAACCCGATGCTTGTCCTGTGTGCCAATATTCAAGGCTCCAGTTTTTAAATTGACCATTATATGAGATTTTAAGTTTTTTTTAATAACTTCCGAGTTTTATGTGATTTCAAAAATGTTGTTGTCGATTTTTGGTAGGCGAAAGGGGGCGTGGCAAAATTCTAAAACAAATATGACCTTTGTGCAGCCCTTATGAGTATTCTCACCAAATTTGGTGACCCTAGCTCTTATAGTCTCTGAGATCTAGGCGCTCATACAGCAGCACAGACGGACAGACGGACATGGCTATATCGACTTGGCTGTTGATGCTGATCAAGAATATATATACTTTATGGAGTCTGCCGGACTTCCTTCGACCTGTTACGCACATTTTTTTTTTTTGACAAACTTAATAGACCCGTTTTACTTTTTTAAAGTAAAGGGTCTAAAAATATTTATTGATAATTTATTTATAATTCCTTTATTAAATGAATATATTAAGATCTTACACATACTATGTTGTCTTATGTTTATGGTGGCAACTCTGCTTATTATTAATTAATATTCTCAGATAATATTGGGAACTATTTTTAATAAAAGAGTATAAGTATTTACTTAAAAAATAAATAAATGCATATTGCAATTAAAATATAAGTTGAATACGTTTTAATTATTTATGAATTGCAATTTGACACCATCATTTAAAGTAAATTTATTTTTTGTTGTTGTAATGCATTCCATAGTGTATTAACTCTGATTCACTCACACGTTACTTCATATATGCGGCTTTAAAATGACTTTGGCTCGAGATAAGCGCCAGCCACGCCCTCAACGCCTTTGGCTACTACCCAAAAAGGGGGAGAAAAAAGCATTTGAATCCAGAGCTTATGCCAAAAAGAGCTTGGTGCGATCCCAGTGCTGACGTTGTCGGTTACATTTCTAACAACAACAATAACAACAACAACAACAACAAAGTGAAAAAATGCTTTAATGCAAATTGCCAGCGGCTGCTGCTACACCCATCCACAACAACAACAACAACAACAAGAACGAAAACAACAACCACAATAACAAGAGAAAATTCTCATTACAAGCGGAGTTTAATCTGCAGCCAACACAGTCAGCAGAGGCCCAAGGGCCAAAACGGGGGAAGGGGGCGGGGGTGGCATTAACGGGGAGGGAGTTGAAGTTTAAACGCGCCACCAACAAGTCAAATGTGTGTAAAGCTGCACCAACTCGCACCTCGGTTCCCTCTACCCCTCACTCCGATTTGTTGTTATTTTGTATGGTAGTTGGAAAAAAAAGTAGAAGTAGAAAAAGCAAAATAAAAACGAATATAAATTCATTGTTTCGCACAATATGAGCGTAGACCACCCCCTCCCCTCCCCTCTCCACCTTCCATCCCCGCCTTGGCAGCATCACTGTACAGTGGAGCCTGCTTTGCAGTAATAATGGCTACACAAAACTGAAACTGAACTGTAACTCAATTGTAATGCAAGGTCTTTACTCGCTCATCTACACCCGGGCAGGTCGTCCGTCTGTAACGTCTCCACCCCCTCTTCATCCCTTACTACGCCCCTGATACAGTAGGTTGCCTGGCGTGCTAAATTTGCATGTTTTGGTAACTTTATATACTTGTACTACTCGTTTTTAGTACTTGCTAGCTTCTAGGCGATTTTCATTTCATTATTTTGCAGGTTATTGTTTTTCTCTGTCTCTCTCGCTTTCTATATCTCCATCTCTGTCTCTCTCTCTCACTCGCTTTCTGACTGCATTTTCGAAAACGTTCGCTATGGAAATGACTTGCAATGAAATTATAATGAGTTTGACTTGGCTTTTTCGGAGTGGGCGTTGACAGGCATGGGGGCGTGGCATGATTGGATGCCACATTCGGTTTAGCATAAAATGCATATGACAGCACTATGTTGTCATACACTGCGTTGGCAGTTGCAATCAGAAGGAAGACAGACAAAAATACAAACACAAATAGAGACTGAAGCTGTAGCTGTAGCTGAAAACTGGAAACTAAAAACTGAAGCTGAAATTGAAACCAAAGCTAGAACTAGAGCTGAAACTGCAAATGCACTCCGACTCTGTCAGATTGTCAGTGCAAATCTCTGGGGTTACGACCAGAGAGTGTTGACATCTTGCAAGTTGAGAGAAAGCTGGCAGTGGAAAAAATACTTATATATATTAGGGGGTGTAAAAGACGCAAAAATTCCTATGAAATTTGAAAAAGTTGTAAAGTCAAATGAAAATACAGCATAAGCACAAAAAAGGAAAGTTGGCAAACTTTTAACCCTAAAACATTGTGAAGGGGAAATTTGCAACATGTTTTCCCAAAACATTGCCAATTAATACACGAGTTGAACAGGGATCAAACAGGATTGGGAGTTCATGAAGTTTCATTTAATACTTCATAATCATTTCATTGCAGGGAGCCTAAAAATAAAAAAAATTAATTAAATATTTAAGGCTATGTGTATTTCACTTATTTTAAAATTACTAAAACATACACAGTCGTTAAATAATATACAAATTCTAAAACAAGTATTTCAGTTGGAATTACTGATGTAGTAAAACAAAATTAATAAAATATTGTAATTTGTAAATAAAGTACTCTGAAATAAGCTCAATTTTCATAAGTAGAAGTTTAAGTCAAATATATTAAGAAAGGCAAAAATAAAACAATTTAAAGGCTTTAAAATTCACATACTACAAATTTCAAAAACATAATATATTTAACTGATAAAAATATTATTAAGATTTCAGCTTAATTTTCCAGGAAGTTCGTATTTGACGCAACTTGTGAAGTGTGTGTGTGTGTGGAAAAAGTAAAACCAACTCAATGGTAAGACAAATATTTCAGAGTAATTAAGTAAAATGCTATTTGTATGTGCTAAATAAGTATTTAGCAGTTATTCTGCAAGATTCACATGCTTTATTTAGCAGTTGTTTTAGCAGCTTTCAGCATCTGCACAAAGTCCTAAGTATTTCAAGGCATACAACAAACAATTGCAATTTCAATTATTGTTACACAGAGACAGACGAAGTTGCAGCTGTATCCTTTGGCAACGGAACCAAAACTATGTTCATGCCCCTTTTCCCATACATCAGACATTGTTTTTCTATATATTTGCTTGCCACATGCCTCATCATAGTCTTGCAACCGCTAACGTTGTTGCTGATGTTGCTCATGGCTCTGTCGCCAGTCGGGCTGCCTTCTGGCTTCTGCTGCTGCTGCTGTTGCTGCTGCTGATGTTGCTCAACCACACACGCAAAATTGAGTTGCAACACGAGTTGCAAGCGATGGCAACTAACGTAGATGCCACCAGCAGTGGCAGAGGCAGCAGCAGCAGCAACGTTGCCAGTATATGTCCGTTGAATGCCACTGGCTGCCAACGTCTGTTAGTTTTGCCTTGACTGCTTGCCGTTTTTCCGGCTGTTTTTCCGGAGCTTAACACGCCCCATTATCGCACCACCACGCCTTCAATTCCAACTCCCACTCGCACTCGCTCTCCATCCATTCACACATTACGTGTAATCATCATTTTCAGCTGGCAATAAACACATGCTGCCTGTTCTCAACTCAACTAGCCCCAGTTTGCCCAGCATCCTCATCCTCATACTCATCCTCATCCTCAGCCACATCCACATTCAGCCCAAGTGTGATTTTCTGGACTACATTTTGCAACGAATTCGCCCAAGTGACAAGTGGGTGGTTAACCCACCCGAGCCACCCTATCTTCACCCTTCACCGCAACTTCCCCCGGTTCAGGCATTTCCATAGTGCTACTGCCTGGCCATTACATGAATTTACAATTTCCAGTGCACTGCACACTGCTCACATTCTTTATAGCATGCGATATTTTTATTGCATGCAAAATGCACAGCCATCGACCAAAAAAAAAATTGAGTAAATAAATAAACAAACCGGAATGACTAAAAGTTACCCTGTAGCTAAAATACAGATATGTTTGCAGTGTAACCAAACAAAAAATCAAAATAGGCGACAAGAATTTTAAAATGTTTCTGAGATTTTTAAGATACATTTAGAGCAATTTAATATTTCTTTTCTTGCTTTAATATCAAATATATAAAATATCAAAAGAATGATAATGCAAATTAGACGAATGCATTGAATGGAAATCTTTAATAAATAAACCCAAGTTATTGTATGACTCACATATTATTCTAAGCTAATTTATTCTACTCTAAATTCTAATTGAAAATGTACTGCCATTCATTTCATCTACTAGTTGGTATTGACCTTCAATTGTTGAGTTAAACTGAAATACCCTATTATCATAGTTTTCTACATATTCGAATTTTAGAATGTACATATTTGATGGTACGTTAACAACTATCAGATGCCCTTACATTATAAGAGTAATTATCTAAATGACATTAATGCAAATAAATATAATAGAAATTAAAGACCTTTAGCATTATCTGCTCACTAACTCTTTCGATATTATTTGGCAAACTTGATAATTATTTCAACATGCCACAGGCAGTGTGTAGGGTATGCTTTGGTCCTGGCATGTAGTGTGGTATGCTTGAGCGTATGCAAAATATGGCCAAAGGGCATTCAAAGCGAGTATTTGTTGAAAAAATAGAAGCTTTGATTAAATTTAAAAGGTTGGTTATATTATTGGCCACGTGAACGAATCGCACATAGAGAGGCAGCGATTGCTGACGGTAAAATGAATATGTTATGTGGCATAATAAATATCGGTGGCGCCACGGATACCCTAGAGACCTTCTAGCTCATACAATATGCATATTTCGATTGCAGTTCATAATTGATTTATGTTGATGTGTGTGTGAGTGTGTGAGAGTGTGTATTTGTGAGATGCAGCTAATCATTGAGGTCACGGCAAAGCGATGGGCTTGGCACAATTCGCGATTTGTTTGCCTATTGACAGTGCAGCGTATTTGCGTCAGAGTCGAGCCACTGTGCAACAGACTGAAGCTGTGGCAAACAAAAGCCAGAGATTATCAGCCAACAAATAGACAGAAATGCGGCTGCCACACAAATGCAAACAACAACAACACCAACAACACCAACAACAGCAACAACAAAAGCAAATGAGAATGCACAAGAGACAAACAAATTCAAATCAAACTGCCTGGTGCATGCCACAGTCACTGCCACGCTGCTGCTGCTGCTGCCAAAGTAGAACACGACTCGCACAGCCCTGCAACATTTGAAGCGAGCAGAGCGAACAACTTTAAATGTTGCTAGCGCTCTGCGCATGTTGCCAGCTAACATACGAAATGTTGCTAACATATAGAGTGCTCGAGTGTGTGTGTGCGTGTGTGTGAGCTGCGCTGCCTGCACATGCATATGTATGCAATCAACACGCCGCTCGCTTGTGTGTATCTGCCGCTGTGTGCGTGTGTGTTTGTGCTGTTGCTGTTGCTGCTGCCGCTGCGTGGCCGTTTGGCAACTTCATAGATACAGATACACTCAGTCTGTTGGTAACTGTTGCATTCAACGCTTCGTTCGCTCTCCAACCGAATTTATATTTTATTCGTTCGACACATTCGCAGTCGTAGTCGTATTCGCTCGTCTCGTTCGTTCGTACGTTCGCTCGTTCGTTCGTTCCGTTTGCTTCGCTTCGTTTCGTTTGTCGGTGATTCGTACATTTCGTTCTTTCACCCACGCTGCGTATGTCTGTGTGTGCGAGTGGCATATGAGAGTGTGTGTTTGCGTGTGGAGCCGGTAACCGAACGTCGTTCAACGTCATCGTCATCAATTTCATAACGTCATTTCGTTTTGGCCGTTCGTTCACAGCGTGCGCTGTGCGTGTATCTGTAGCCAAAGTCGCAGTCAACTGCATCTGTATCTGTATCTGTTAATATACGAAGTATCTGCATCTGTGACTAGCTAGTCAGCCGGACTTGCGTCTTTCGCCTCAGAGTTTTTACTTGACAACTTCGGCGCGTAAAGCAAAGATACAAAAACACGATAAAAATCCTTTTACCCCATTGTTCGCGACAGTGGGCGTTTATTTACAAACAAAGTGGGAAAAAAAAGAGTTGAAGAAACTCGCAAAATTGTGCTTGACAGTGCGCGCTAAAAGTAAACACATATAAAATATATGCACACAAACAAAACACACACACACAACGGAAATACACACACATACAAATACACAAAGGCTGCAACGGCCGTAAAGTGCCCCCCACTTCAACTAAAGCGACACATTTTATGCTTGAAAAGCTAAACAACAACAACAACAGCAACAAGAGAAATCTCTAAGCTCTTTGCCAAATACGCGAGAGTGAAAAAATAAAAAAAAAGTATATAAAAAATCCCCAACATAATAATAATAATAAAAAAAGAGAGTCTTTGCCCAACGGCAAAAAGTAACGTCGAATATTAAAGTGCACATATTGGGATTACAGGAGCACTAGGAAGTCAAAGAAGAAGCAACAACAACTACAACAAAATGTCACGGATCATTTTAGTATTTCTTGCAGCCATTTTATCAGGTAAGAAGCCAAGTTAAGAGCTCGTACGAGACTCGAATCGCGAGATGAAATCACGAGTCGCGTTTATTTTAAGCGCTGATTGATACTCACAACTATCTGAGTGAGTAAGTGTGAATGTGAGTGAGTATGTATGTGTGTGTGTGTGTGTCTATGTGAGTGTGGGAAAACTCGTTCTCAGCCTCTAAGTATGTAAATTCTAACTCGATTATAGGGCCATTGTATCGAAACTGAGTTTGATTGATGAAGCTTAATCGATAACGATGTATTCATATCAAAGTTTTTTAATACCTTTGAGTACTTCTTTTCACTGTCGTGTCACGCGTGTGTCTGACAGTTTGGCGGTATTTTTTAGCCTTTGCTTGACCTCTTGATGCAAATTTGTATTTGTTGCGATATTACCGAGCACTGCGCATGCTCGTAGGCTCCAGAGCCGAAGTGGCATAAGGGGCATGTGGCATGGGGGGCACCTGTACACGAAGCCCATGAAGCATGAACCGAATGCACCTTGTGACCTTTATTTTGGCAAACAGCTTGAGTTCGTCTGGCCCGAAAGGTCAGACATAACCCAAGTTTCTCGCTTGTTAATGAAGTGTTTGCGAGGTGAGTTGAAATCTTGTTGAACTTTAAGACAATGAGTAGATAAGGCACTCAGAAGTATGGAAACATTATCTAAATAACTACATTTATAAAATATAATTACCTAACTTGCTTAATTTAATAATAAATGCATAAGTGGGATTTTCCAGCTTTATATTCACTATATAAACTATTGATATTAAAGAAGGTTTTCCGAATTAATACCAACACTCATAAATATACGCTCTTTTTTCATAAAAGCTGCTTTTGTACCCAACCCCAGGCACTTCAAGAACTTGATGGTTTTCTTAAAATAAATTAAATACTCAAAGAATTATGCGACAATAAAGGTGCTCCTGATACATCCTCGCAATTAAATAAAGCCATCCTCCCCAACTCCCTCGCAGCTGAATCTGTCTCTATCCCATGCATACATATATCTTAAAGTGCCGCCTTTCAGGACACAGACAGCAGCCCGTCAGCAGAGGCTTCGGCTGAAATTTACAGCTTGCCCGCGCCTAGCAGCCTATTTAATTAAAATCCTTCAATGTTTTTTCTCCTTTTTTTTTTGGTTTTTGTGTTGCTGTTGCCTGAACCCCAGCCTCTTATTACGCCACACAAAATTTTGCGAGGCCCGCACATGGAAAAGAGAGTCCCATTCTCATTAGCTGAAAAGAAGCTGCTGCTTCTGATGCTATTTATCCTGCTGCCTAACAACATTAACAGCAGCGAGCGGCATATGAGGCAGCTGTCTCATTACAGGCAGCAGGCGTACATAACCAGGCCCACAAAACACTCTTCCCCGCCAGTAACATATACGAAACATGACGTGACTTTAAGACAGATACTTTTTGTTCTCGTCGTGCTAAGCCGAGTTTCCATTCAGAGGCAGAGAACCTTTCAAATGGCGCCCAACGTGAGACAGGACCCCACAAAAGCCTCGCCCAATGTATGCAAAGCAAAAAATCCTCTGAAAACAAGCCGAAAAATGCAGCAACAGATTCAGATTCAGTTTCAGATTCAACTGCAGATGCAGATGCGAATGCGGATGCAACTTGATGCCGTCTACTATGCGCAGCTCTGCCACTTCACACTGAATACTTAAACATTTTTTCATTTTTTGTTCTGTTTTGTTATATTTTGCTATTTTTTTTTACATACAAACACATCAGACATCGCAGCACACGCCGACGACGAAGTAGATGACGACGATGTTGCCATGTAATTATAAATGTTTAATATGCCTCTGGACTCGCCACAGTCCTGCACATTTGAATAGAGACAGCGCATGCTGTAGTTATGTCTCCGTCCCGCACACGCGGCGTATTAGTAATGGCACACAAAACCCCAGTTCCAAATGTCAAATGCAAAAATTGCTTACAGCTTATGCATTTTAATGGCCACAAATTGAGACTCCACACATGGCTATAACTGCATAACTGCATGGCCTCTGTCTCTTTCTATAACTGCATCTGTCTCCATCTATAATAAATAAAATGCCAAACAAAAAGCATGCTAAGGAATAAAAATTTGATATTTGACTTGGCGCAATGCCTCGGTCTACATTTGCTTTCCTACTGATTTTGGCAGCCTGCAGAGATAACTCTTTTTGTTTCGCATACCAAATGGTAGATGAAGTTTAAGGAATGCTGTGCAGTTTGTAGTAGTTGTTATCGATACTATTTCAGCAAAGGGAATTTGGTTATCTGGAATTGTATGAAAAGTAAAGAGTATAAACTAATAACTATAATGAAAATTGAATTTGTAGTAAAATTATATATATTGAAATATTAAATTCATATGTTATATCAACATTTTAAAGGTCACTTTGAAAATGTATAACAAATATTATAAATCTCTTTCAGTAATTTATATATATATTAATATTTTTAAAATATTATACGTAACTTTTATGAAGAAAACTTTACTTTAAATTATTTATTTGCTTTTATATTATGAATTAAATTCATAGAATAACTATTTGTACCTCACTTAGACTGCTTTTAGAGCTAGAAATATATCCTGAGTCTATACTTTAAATTCATCTGCGATAACCTGAACTCGATTTAAATTTCCAGAGAGTGTATCTCACAGTTTGCACATCTTTAGTTGCAAAATCTTTCAGTGTTTCTACCAATGGTAATTGCATGTGCTTGCAGATAGAGACAGAGACACTCTCTCATTCATATTCATAACGTTGTCGCTTGGTAGTTTTTCTGCCATTGCTTTGTGCCTTCGCTTTGGATTTGACTTTTTACTGGAATCCGAAAAAAAGGACTTTTGTAACTGAAACTGAAACTGAAAATGAAATGCAGCCTAAGGCGATGTGCAGGTGAATGGGCTTTAGACAAAGGCTTAGACTCGCCTCGGGCTTAGGTTCTTATACTAAATAAAGAAAGAAGTTTCATCCATCTAGCTCACTTATTCAGCATCTTTTTCATCGTTTCTTTATCGTCGCTTTGCTGTGCCTGCTTTATTCAATTTCCGCTTTTTAATTGCTTGCCTTTTTTCATGTTTTTTTCATGTTTTTTAATTGAACGCCTTCGAAAACAAAGCTTATTTTTTCAGACAACTGTCTATTGATTTTCTGTATAAATTCTCCAACAAATTGCGGATTATTGTGCAAAAATTTTGTGTTTGCTTTTGGCATTTACTGTCACTTTGAGCGCATTAACGGAGCATTTTCGTAGCCAGAAATGATTGTTGAATTATTTGAGATGTTGACAAATAAAATACACAGCTTCATGACTAATTTGCTAAAAAATAAGTGAATAATGTCAACAACGACAAAGAGAAGAGGGAAACGGAGACATGCATAAAATGCTGCATTTTGTATGTCACTGTAACAATACGTGTGTGTGTGTGTGTGTGTGTGTGTGCTAGAGCACAGGAAGTTGGCAACGCTTTGGGCCATGTTGGAATTTCGGCAAAACGCACACGCAGATCGTTGGCTAACAGACGGAGAAAGAGGAGAGACAGAGAAACGGTGAGGTAAAGCAAAACGAGCATATAGTGCGATATTGAGAAAGCATATGCCAGGCAAATTAAATATAATAGGAGACACGATTCACCAAGCCCCTTCCTCCTCCCAAAAAATAAAATAAAGTAAAGTTGCAGCTTATATAAAACTTTTACAGTAGTCTTCCCTCCGACTGTGTGTGTGTATCTATGTATATGTGTGTAAGTAGCGCACAGTTTACAATTTACAATTGACAGAGGCAAACTTTTGATCGATTTGTACACGTTGTCTTCATAAGCACGTACCGTAGTCATACTTTGAATATGAAGAAGAAAACTTATAGAGTCGCTCTATAAGTATGCTCAGAAGGGGAAGAGAGCAAGTTCAAGCTGAGAATAATATTTAAAAGTATTTCGATAGTTTCAATCAGCGTATTTCTTTTAGTTACAACTTGTCTACTTTTGAATTGTTCTCCGTCTTTTCTTAGTTCTAAGTTTGTACAGGAAAGTTAACTACTATATATTTAAATTCTTGCATGACTCACAGTGTTCTTTTGACAGTATACAGGTCAGTATAAGTTTACTTAGGATATTTAAAACATTGAATGAATCACAGTTTTGCTAGAGTTCACTTTACAAGCTAATAAATTTAGAAGCAAGTCAATTCCAAGTATTCACCACAAAATGTGAAGTTTATAGTGTATGAGTGATTCACAGTTTTTCATATAGTTGCCTTAGTCTAGTATTTAGTATACTAATGGAAGTCCAATTAACTCCCATAAACTCTTACAAACTCAATGTGTACCTTCAACTGTACTAAGTATAATCTTTAGCAAATATACTCTTATAATGACTTGCTACCTCTTTTCTTTCTTTTTCACATTTCTTTCTTTGCTTGTTTCCAAAGCTCCTCTTTCTCAGCTTAGTTATTTGACCTGATTAATAATCATCTCATTTCTATTTGATTTCAATTTCTAAAAATCGATTCATGTCCTTGTTAAGTTGCGTTATTTATATATTCTCGCTGTTCGCTTGCTATCAACAATAATTGCAATTATTATTTGAGTATATGCTAGTATGTGAGTGCTCGGTATAGTCATAGACTCATACTATGATTCATAAGCTCATATTCGATTCTGTGCAAGTCGCCAATAATTAGTCACGCAGAGAGAAAAGCATTTTCCAATATTCGCTAGTTGGTAAGAGAAGCATGTCTAACTGTCTCAATTGCGGATAGAAAATAGTTAAACCTCATCAGATGCATTCGAGTCTTAGTCATAGTCAATGTTTGAATTGCATGTAGATTCACAATTGCTATTCACATTCACCCGTAGTCGTCGTGTATTTGTTTGTGCTATTTTGTTTGGCTTGATTTGGGCCACGTTTGGCTGATAACGCTATGCACCTGTGCGCTAGTTTGTAATTTTCATTATTGTTGACTGTTTCTCGGTTTTGGGGCACACACAACATACTCAACATACACAACACACACACACACACAGATATTTATGACGTGTATGTGTATGTACATTGAATTTGTTGTGGTTGCATTGGGGAAATACGATTAGATAAGAATTCTGCCAGTCTAAAAGTCTTATCAATATCAACAACTTTGTGTAACTAACACACACACTCACACACACAGTCTGTGGCAGGTTGCTGATAAGTCGACTGTATTGTGTCATATTTATGGGGCATTATTCACAAGAGACCAGTGCCATTTTCCATGGGGGAGGCAGTTTCAATCGATTCGTAATGTGGCACGAGGCATGCAACGTCTCTTGCACTTAATAATCGTATTGCGTATTGCCAAAGGCTTAAGTTATACAAGTAAATAAATCTTGCTGCCATTGGCTTATTAGAAATGCAAATAATTTGGCATTGGTTGACCGACTGAATTCCATCCATCTGGATATCCAAAATTATGTCATACTTTTGCCACCGACCCAAAAGTGTAATTAAACTTTAATAGACCACACAATGGTAGTATATTATTTTATTCAACTGCCACTTGATAACTACTCACTTACCATTTGATATTGTGCAATGTCAGTTTGATTAATTTTTAATCAAAAATACATATGAAAAATGATTTTCTGTATCAGTTTTGTGGCAACAACTTGCTCAGCCATTCAATAAATTGACGGTCTGACATCATCTGCCCAGGGAAACAAAGGGGAGCGAGGGAGCACTCGAAATTATAACATTATTTCGTCGAAATGTTTGTAATGCATTTTTGGCATATTACGCAACATAATTAAATGTGCAGTTATAATTAAATTCCCATCGCCAGAAGGTCTGATTCTATGTAATCTTGGCATATGCATTAGAGTTCCCCTCTCTCTCTCTCTCTCTCTCTCTCTCTATCACCCATAATGCGAATTAATTGAAAATAATGCACGTGCAACGCTTGACATTATAATTATAATAATAAAATTATCGAATCACAATGCATTTGTAAAAACACTGAACAACAAAGTGACTAATACATCATAATTAAAATTGATATCAGTACTGAAAAAATGGAATAGTATACAATATAATACTGTTATTATTAGAAAGCTTATGTATCATCTAATTGAAAATTATCCAAATATTTAATATATTATTCTAAAACATTCTACAAATATTACGTTTATTTTTAGACAGAAAACATTTCCACGTAATTATTTAATTGTCTAGAAAACCTTTCCTCTTTCATGTCTTCTTACCCTCATTATCTCAAAGCCCGCATATATCATATCTCACCTCTGTAGACTTTTGTATCTTCTGCTGTTGCTAGCCAGCCAAGTTTAGAGAAGCTCAGCTCAAAGTTCAAAGACTTGCCCATAGAATTATGGCTTGTATGTCTGGGGTATTCTTTTCTTTTCTCCATTTTTCTTGTTATTTATTTTATATGTTTTTTGTAGCCTCTCCCAAGCACATGTTTACAACTTGTACATGAACAAAGCCCCACAAAACGCAGCTGCTATCTTTCATATCTAAATGCTAAACTTTTGTGTAGCTTATAGATACATATACACAAACACACACAGGCACATATACTTAGTTACATATACATATTAACATTGTGTATTTGTAGCTGCAAAGTTGTTGCTCACGAACCGGTTCTTCAATTCCTCTCGACGAGTTTCCATTTTTGTTCATTAAAACTTGACGCTTGTTCTTCGTCTGTTTCTTCTACTTGGCGTTGTCGACGTTGTTGTTGTTGTTGTATCTCAACAAAGCTATGCGTTTTTTTATAATTTTTTTAATTTGCCACAAAATGTGGTTAGTAGTATTTTTAAGTTGCCCCTGCCTCAGTTTGTTGCTATCTGCGAAGCGAAAAAAACAAAGCACGCACACATGCGCAATGATTGCCACACTAAGTGTAACCAAGCGTGTGTGTGTGTGTGTGTGTGTGTGAGTGTTGTGTTAATATTTTTAACTGTTATTGCTACGCTGATTGTTGTTGTTTTGTTGTTCTATATTATTGCCCCCCATTTCGAATATAATTTTTTGTGTTGTTTGTTACTCACATTTTGTTTTGTTTACTCAATGGGTGTAGTCAACTCTCCAAAGAGTGAGATACAGAGAGAATGAGAGAGAGAGAGAGAGAGCGAGAGCGAGAGTGAGCGTGTGGGAATTGTTAAAAGTTAATTATTTGTATTTGTATTGCTAGCACGTTGTATTTGTTCAACTTTTTTCGCTTCTGTTTCGGTTGTGTTGTATGACTTTTGGAAAATAAACCAGCTAAAAAGAGAGAAAAACCATCAGGGAGTCAATTTCAGAGTTTCGACAGTTTGGACAGCCGCTCACACACTTGTTTTTCATTCTCGTTATTATTATTAGTATTGTTGTTTCTTCTTTTATTCCGTGTAACCCATTTTCCATATTATTTTCTTCTCTTCTCTTTTGTTTTCAATATTTACACGCGCTTGTTCGACAAACTTGACTAACGCTCTCACAAAATACGTTAATTAAGTGGTCATTGCAACCACGACATACTTGCCACCTTATAGACCCTTTCAATGTCTAAATTGTAGGGGATCGGTGTTTGTCCTGCAATTAAAGCGACACACTGACAATTTTGTCTGGCATGACAGGAGCTCGTTATGTGCCAATTGTGCGGGCCACACTAAAAATTGACAATTTAACACCCGACCAGGGCTGCCAAGGGGCAAGAGGGGAGAACCCTGTTAAGGGTTGCCACTCCGGTCTAAGCATGTCCGGCTACTGCAATCACGACTGCAATCTCTGCTCTGCGCCTCGAGACTGGGCCAATGTTTAATTTGATAAATGTGCCAGGTTCGTGCCACAAACAGTTGTTAACTGGCATGTTGCAAGTTACAGTTGCTGCCACAGCTACAGCTACAGCTACTGCTCCGGCTACTGTCGTTACAGTTTTACTGTCGTCGCATTCTGTCATTCATTGGCCAGTTGTTCATTAGCCAAATGTCTGCCTACGACTTTGCTTTTGCCTGACTCTCCCACCTTATCCGCAACCCAATCGATGTTAAGCTAGATTTAGAACTGATGTCTGCATATTATCGCCTGACACTTTGCATGCCATTTGAAGTATTCGAAAATTGTACAAGATAATGAGATGAAGTGGAAAATAGCAGAAGGAAGGTGTAGAGAACATAATAAACTGAAGCTGGAAGGTGGCAGGCAGGGAGAACTAATTAAGTCAATTAGGGATTATGTCAAACATTTGATGCATGATTCGATTATGAAACTACTCGAAAAGATAGAAGGAATAAACGTATCAATGAAACATCAAGGAAACATAACAGTAGATAAAGTGAAACACTGATCATAATAGCAGCGAAATGGAAAACAATAAAATATATAACAAAGAAATTTTAATAATCTGTCGAAAACTGAGCAAATTGAAAAAGTTTATTTATATACTAACTATAAGCCAAATCATTATTTCCTCTTTCAAACATCAAAAAATAATGCAGAACTCTGTGTAGTATCATAATACGACAACGTTATGTTATGCAAATTATAAAATCCATTCCTTTATGCCAACAATCTCAAAAGAAAAGCCTATGGCGAAATTTATTTTATTTTGTGCGTGACAAGTCCGAAGCATTCCAAATGCAAATGCCAAAAGTGCCAACTGGCTTCAACTTTAGCCCCGTCCACTCCATCAGCATTAGCCACATTCAGAGTGAAAAGCTGTGGTCATAAAACAAAAGTTCCGCTCTCCTCCCACTGCTCGCACTACCGCCCCGCTTGCCACCGTTAAATGCAAAGTATTACAAACTAAACGGGCAAAGTAAGTGAACTTTAAAAGAAGAAAAAAGTAAAATGTACATAGAATTAAAATTAAATTTAAATAAATTTCACGACGCACGCACATCGAGTGTGAGAGAGTTTTCAGTTTTTTTTTTATATTTGCCTTCCTTCTTCGGCCATAGACATATTTTGTATGCCCGGTTAGCTGCTGTATTTTTTATGTAATTACTTTCTAAGTGAGCGAGTGCGTGAGTCAGGCAAGAAAGTTTTTCACTTTATTGCGCGTTTGCTGTTTATTTTTATTTACTTACTTTTATTTATTTTTATTTTTACTTTTATAATAAACTGACTACAACTGAAAGTTGTCTGGCCCAGACCCAAGCCCCGTGGCTCTCTTAACTTATCGCATAATGTACAATATTTTAAAGGCCAGCCAAGTATTTGCCTTTGCTGCTGATAGCGTTAACTATTAGGCGAAGAATTTATCAGTCAGCGACCACGTTTGTTGCCAACTAAACTAGAAAGAATAACAAAACTTTAGAGTTGGATTATTTTTAACAAAGGTGCCAAATTAAAACCGGACAGGTGAAACTACCTGGGCGGGGCCTCATGATAGATTGGATTGTCGTGACTGCAGAAAAGGTGAATACAATAAAGATATTAGAAGTACTTTTAAGATTTAATTCTTGTTGCCACTGTTCTGTTTGGTTCAAATCTTTTCTCATTCCATTTACCATTCTCTAGCTGATCTACCCGTAGAGTTTTTCCCTTCTTTATAATTGTCTGATATAAATTTAAGCAACTCATTTGGATTTCATTTGCAACGCCCTTCAAGCACTTTTACTTCATAGAATTACATTCACAAATAGTTACATCTGTATATTCTCATATTCAAACTTTCAATTTAACAATTGTGTTTTCATCTTTTTAATTTCCGCATTAAATTAAGTAATTAACAAATAAACCACAAACTGACAAAAGTAGAAAAATTAAATGAGCACTGAAAACTGCCAACAACAATCAAAACACAAAACAGAGAAAACTTTCACCTTGGCCAGAGACACAGTCAGAGTCACAGATACAGATACAGATACAGATACAGATACAGATACAGCTGTGGCTAAAGACACAGTAACAGTTACACTGACACCGAGAAGTTTGGGCGTGAATTTTTTAATGCTGTTAAAATTACATAAAAATATTAAAGAAGAAAAAAACATAATGAATTGACAAAACGAGAAATTCAGCAAACAAATAAACAAAGCAAACTTACTAAGCAGATAGAGAGAGCGAGAGGGAAGCGTAAATAAAAGTAATTAAAATGTTTACAAATTAAATACATTAAACACAAAATTCAGAGCAACCAAGGCGTTTTAGCTTTCATAATGTTTAGCCGGGGGCAATTTGAAATGCAAATCGTCGTCATATATGATATTTAATTGCAACTAAGTTAAAACATTTAATTAGAATTTGATTTTTATTGTTTTGCGGGAACATTGTATTTGTATCGTGTCAGCTGAAAACAAGAATGTTTTAATTGTTACTTTCATTTATTTATATTTTATAATTTAGATAATAGATTGTATCCTGCTGAATTCATATTATGTTTTATTAGTACTGGTATACATTTTCAGATTGTAGAGTATCTTTAAGTTAAATACTTTTCAAAAAACAGCACGTCTATTTAATTGCTAATTGCTTTTCGGCTACTGCACAAATTTGGCTATTATTCTACGCTAAACATGCGCATGTAATGCTAGTAATAATAATTATAATATAATTGATAATCAAAAGAATTTATCTATTGAAATGTGCCAATAATAATTGAGAAATGATTTCGTAATCAAATTATGAAATAATTTAAACCAACAGAGCGCTTTGTTTTCGTTGAAAATGCTGTCATTACCTCAACGTCCGCATATTTCAGTAATCAATAATTATTGCAAATTCTCCATAAATTAGCATTATTGTACAGTATAATTGTGCATTATTGGCCAAATGGAATTGGGTAAACTCAATTGAATGCTAATTAAGTCAAAATACAATGTGAAAAGAAAAAGAAGACATTTGTTAATAGTTTTATTTCAAATTAGGGTTAATATTTCCACGAATTGATAGAATACATTAGAAGTACAACGATAAGTTGACTGCGCTCTTGCAGCTCATGAAATGGTCAACTTTCGTGTTGATAGCTATGTTAACGGTAACTATATATACACTACACTTTTAGCTAGTTGATAACATGTAATGAATAGTCATAAATACTCATAGATATTTGTATATACTCATATTGCGAATGCAATTCTCTCACGTTCTCTTTGATATGATATGAAACTTGAGCGTATTTTGCATTTCTTTCAGTCCATGTTTATCTCACAAAGTAGTACTTAGAGAGTAATATGGAAATAATAATAATAACATATTATTTTTAAGATTAAAGAAAGCTTTAGTAATTTCCTCAATAATGAAAATACTATAAATAAATGCATTGCCTGTAGCCTGCTTTATATTTAAGACATCATGTGAGACAAGATTTATCACTCAGTTGTAGCTTACTCCGTTATTACAGTAAAAGTATATACTCCGTCATGCATAAGTTAATAACTACAGGGTATTAAAACACTCATTAAATAAACATATTTAAACTATTCACTCTGTCTTCTACCTTTCCCTTTTTAATGCCCATTTTCGCTCTGTGGCAACAGTGTTGCAATTTATGCACTCCACAAGTTGCACACACAGTTGAAACTCAAGTCAAGTCACCAACTTGAGCAGCAACAACAACACAAACTAACAACTACGACTAGCAAATGTTTTACAACTTTGCCGCTTAACTAACTTAAAATCGCATAAAGTGAGAGGTTGCCCTCCAGTCTAGGACTGAGCACAGACGTCGGCCAAGAGGAGTGGGCCGGTATGGGTGAGTGTACGCAAAGAGGCCCTCGGAAAACGTTGCTAAGTATCTAAATTCGATTTGGTTGCACTTAAGCGCGCTGCACTGTGCCGCTTAAAGTTTAGCAACAACAAACTCAACAACAACAACAACAGCAGTTGGCGACCCACTTTGTCCGCTTGCTCGGCCCACTTGAGTGGGTCAAGTAAAACCTTTTTGTCAGCGATAAAAATGCGACAGCAACAACAAGTACAACAACAACAACAACAACAAGTCCAATTTAACGGTTGCCATTGCCCATAAAGCCACTGACTTGACGTTGAGTCTTGGCCCGGCTTTAGACTTGGCCAAAACGAGTTCTGTAAGTGTTTTTTTTTTCTATTTTTTTGGCGGTTTTCTTGGCTTTCATTGGTTCTCTTTTCGGTTAGTTTTCATTCTCATAGTAACCGCCATAAAAATAATAAATATTGTGGTCGTTAGTTTGAGGCACAGCCATTCAAATTGGGTCGTCTTTGTGGCATGCGGCTCGCCGCGTCTTTTTTCTTCGTCTCGCACTGAAATTAGCTGGTTTCCAAGTAATTCGAGTAATCGCCGCTTTAATTGCAGCTACATGCAAATTGCGCAATGCACTTCCTCACTCCTCTCTTTCCCACCTCTCTCAGCCCATTTCTCGCCCGAATGTCAAGGAGAAAAGAAATTTGATTTGAGAACCTCGAAATACTCTCATATTTCGATTCGCATTCATATTTTGCTGACATTGAAGCGTACTTAGCATTTTTGTGAATGAATTTAATAAACGCGCGTATTTGTCGACTGACTCACCGAAAACACTCATCACTCGATAGTCAAACGACATTCATGAATACAACGAAATAATACGAATACGGGCTACAGTTCAATTGCACTAATTGAACATGATTCAGCCAGTGTTGTCGTCCTCCTCTCTGCCATCCGCTCTTAGTTTGTCTCTAATTAAACTGAATATTCAAATGAGCAAATTTTTGGAGCGCTGCTGTCGATGACGTTGCTGCCGCCACATTGCTGCATAAAATTTGTGGCACATTTAAGCCCAGAATTTTGGCAGCAAATGCAACCTTAAATAACCCGTTAGAGCTGTCTAGCTTCCGTCTATATATGTATCAAGTGTGAAAGTGCCTGCCAGGAGCAAGAGGAGGAGGAGGACTGAAAGTCTGCCTCTTTGTGTTCGTCTGCCATTTTGCGGACCATAAATGAGCTGGGGACATTGAGTTTTGTGTCGGGTTTTAATGATATAATGTCGCTGGTTGGCCAACTAAATGTGCAGAGCTGCTGCTGGGTATTGCGATACGAGTATTACTTATTGGACTTGCCAAAACTATGATATTGACTACATTTTCAAGCCATACATGTGTGCGAGAAAACTAAATTAAAAGCAGAAAAGCAGCAGATATATCACTTTTTAATGAATACAATAATGTTTAGTTGAATCACTACAGAGAAATCTATATTGTATTGATTATCTATTGGACTTTTTGCCTACTATTAGCTAACTAAACTAATACCTCAACTTTCTGTTCTATTTTTTCAGGTAACAACCACAAAAAACATGTCAACCCAAATGAACTTTTAAGGCTCACGTAAGGCTCTAATGGGAAGCACTTTTAAGCGCCAAAAACTGTAAGAGATATCGTAGAATTAATTTATTTGATACGAACCCGTCCAAGCGAAAGTTGTCCACAAATCTTGTGTGATGACCAAAAGGAATTTCTATGCGAGGCACGCCCCGCCCGGACGGCCAATAAATGTCACTTGTTGGTGCGCTACCGGAAAACTATTAAAAAAGAATTATCACCTGAGTTACAGGGGAAAGAGATCGTTGGAACAGGGGAAGGGGGCAGACGTGGGCATGTGCCGTCGTCATTTCAACAGAAAATGCCACAAAATGCCGACGAAGTTGAGGCAATTAAGAGATGCCACGCACTCGACAACACACATCGAAAAACAAAAGGAAAGTTGGCGGGAACATTTTTGTCGTCAGCATTGAAAATTGTAAACAAAATACAGGCAAAGGCAATTTTTTTTTGAACACTCGAAACGTCAAAACGGAAGCAAATTTATAAACAAAAGAAACCAAAAAGGGAAAAGAAAAGAAAAGTTTACGCTTTACTTGACTGCATTTTGGGTTTTCTTTGTGTTGTTTTTGGTTTTTTGATTGTTGCTTAAGTTGTCTGCGTTGACAGCTTCAAATGTTCACAAATGTTTGGCCTGTTGACAGCTGCTGGCTGGGGCGGAACGTTTTGGCAATGGAACACCGTTAAGTGCGCGTGGGCGACATTTGTTTACATTTCGCCGCACACAGACGAAGGGCAACTCT
Source organism: Drosophila histrio (assembly GCA_958299025.2). Taxonomy (NCBI): domain Eukaryota; kingdom Metazoa; phylum Arthropoda; class Insecta; order Diptera; family Drosophilidae; genus Drosophila; species Drosophila histrio. Next base: position 27,660,326 of record OY282580.2, on the reverse strand, counting down.
GGAAAACTGCTCAGGCTGCAGTGCAGTGTAAACAATGTGTGTAGAGGGCTAGTTATTTGGAAGGTGGTAGGGGGGGGGCAAGAGTTGTGCCTGGGCTGGTTGTGTGTGTGCGTGAAGATCAACAAAAGCATTGCACGTTCATAATTAAAGCAAAACAAGCGCGGGAAATGATGCAAGTGGAGAGAGGCAAACGTGCAGCTGCCGAAGAAAAAGGTCATAAAAAATGTCTTTAAAGTCAGCGCCTGTCTGAACTGATAGTGATAAACACCTTGAATTAGTTCATTAACAGGAAATACCGCTGGCAATTAACACCCTCCCTTCCAGCCTTCGCGTTCTCTCTTCTGGTAATTTAAAGAAATCATGTTCTGGAAATAGAATCTGAATCGATTCCAATCCATGCCCATTCAGCAAAGTTCATGGCACGTGTTCTAACAAGTGCAGGCCAATTGCAATCCGATTACAATCAACTGCAATCAATGGCAACAACACACACACACACAAATGTCATTGGCCTCGCTTGAACTTGTGTGTGTGTGTGGCTGTGTGTGTGTGTCTTTCCGTGCGGTGCGATGCGCTGTGTCGAGCCGTCAAATTGTTTTCCGGCTTTTGTTTTCGTTTTGTTTCTCCTACTTTTTTTTGGGGTTTGCCTTTGCGGTTTTTGAGTTTTGCTTTGATATGTCCAAATGGCAGCTGGTTTAAGTATGGGCCAGATGTACGAATATACCATACATATATTGCCATAGCAATAGAAGAGTGGGCGTGTCTAGGCCCAAAAACTTTAACAAAAGTGCAAATTCTACTAGAGAAATTCAATTAAATTGCTAGCCAAGGTACTTCAAAAAATATAACAATCAAATGTACCGACTAAAATAAATCTATCGAAAGTCAACTAATTGAATTTCGGCCAGTTATCATATACAGCAGAGAAGAGAAGTGGAGTGAGAGGAGAGGAAAATCAACTGAAATCAATTGACTTGTTCAGGGGAAACAAGCCAAAAATGCAACCGAAATGAAATCAAATGTTTTGTGGCTCGCTTCAATTCCGCAAAATGTTGCTACTGTTATTTTTTACGTAGTATAATATACACACATGTGACACAGGCATCACACAACAACAACAACAACAACAGAGGACCACTGAGAGACATTTGGAATTGTTTTTGTAGCTGGTCTGGTCAGAGCTAAACCACAATCTGTTGCACACATGATTTCATTTTTATTTCCTATTAAAATCACATAAAAATCTAACACAAATACCCGTTACACAACTAACTGAAATATGTCAGCCAATGGAAATTGATTCTTGATACTACTATATTTTGGCTATTGCCCCCCCCCCCATCACTTCTTTATGTGGCATGTGGCTTTTGTTGTGCGCCACATTCTGTTGAAATAATTGTTATTTGTAATTCCCAATTAATACAATTTTAAATGCAAATATTGTTGTTCTGTTTGCAATTGTGGTCGGGACAATCGGTGAGTTGTTGCCCACAATTGACTAGTTTTATTATAAAATTTACATTCTATCTGGTTGATGAAGTGCCCTTTGCAAAGTTCACAATTAGCAATAGTTATAAAGTTGTTTATAAAGCTTTTGAAAAATTAAATATATGCTACTATCTTTATATGAAACAATCTTTAAATAAAGGGTCTAAAAATATATACTTATATAAAGCTTAAACAGTTTACCCTTTAAGCTCAAAGGAATATATATTCCCAGGTTGTTATTTATCAATTGTCTTTAATATATATTCTACTATATCAACGCAATAATTTCCCTTCCCTCAAAGTTCTCGTAGTACTCACCCTTTGCAATTGTTTATTATTTCTATTTATTTCGTTGAGCGCAACACAGCATGTTGCCATGCTGTCAATTCTAAGAATACGTTTAAGAAAACCCAGACGCCCCCTACCACAGCCTATAAATCGACCACCTATCGATTCGACAGTATCTGGAACAGAAGCAAATGTCTTCTATAAAGCTTCCATGAATAAACACTTCACAGACTCCACACTTCGTAGAGACAGAGGCAGCTTCCATCTGTTCGTCTTACTTGCAGCCCTTTGTGCTCATTATTCTTAATTTCTTGTATTTTGATTGTTTTCCTACGTCTCGCTCTCCGCCTACTTATCAGTGGCACTGCTGTTTAATTTCAGGAGAAATATTTATTGATTAATACAGGGGGAAAGAACAAGGCAAAGTGCATGAGTTTGGCTACATTTTTGAGGCTTGCCACTTGAATGCCAGACAAGTGGCACGAGCTGTGCATGCAAAATCTACAGGCGTATCTGTCAGATACTCTATCTACGCATCTGCAGAGATATTGCCTAAAATTTATTATGCCCTAATTAGTCATGTTGTAAGCATAATACGCATCACTAAGGTTCAGCTTCCGCCTCTCAGAGAGTAGAAGTAGGCAAATATGGTATGGTATGTGGCAAGCTACGCCATGATGTTGCATGCTGTGTTTGGGGGCGTTTTCGAGTGACAATCGTATGTGGATTGTGTCTCATATGTAACTGTAATATGCATTGCACACGCCCCATCTCTTATCACAAGCCAACGTCATTTTCATCGTCAGCGTCAGCGTCAGCTTCATCGTCAGCTTCATCGTCATCCTCAGTTTACAGTTCCGTTTGTGGAGCTGTCGGAATTGTTCGGTTGCTCGACAGAACGGACAGACTCAACGGGCTCTATGGGTTTCTGGTATGTTTCATTTGTTTCACAAGTGGCTTCAAGTGCGGCTGTTGCACATTCAGTTTTTGTTGTCGTTGTCGTTGTCGTTGCCGTTGCCGTTGCTTTTGTTATTTGTACTTTTTGTTGCATTTGTTTATGCATCTTTGTCGTCTGTCGTTGCTTTGTTTACCCATCAATGACGACTGACAAGAAACATGCGACGACGCCCACAAACCAACAACACAACCGACAATAAGTTACCGTCGTCGTAGTTGTTGTTGCTCAGCTGGCAGCTCAATTTAATTTGCTTTAATATTTATTCCCTACAATTCTCTAACTCCTCTTGAGTTTCTGTTTATTCTCATTTTGCGTATTCCTTTTTTTATGAATATGTTTATAAAATATTTCCGTTTTGATTTGACATGCCGCTGATTGAAATGGGTTAAACATTCATCGGGAGATTTGCATTTTACAGCATCGATTGATTTTGATGCGTTCAATCAACAAAACTTTTCAATTTGATTCATTATGAGGCTGAAAATTTTGAAGAGTGAAACCTGTGAATGATATAAGAAAGGAAAAATATTTTAAGACTCTAACTAAAAGTGCAATATATCATGCCGAAGGCTTTCTATAAAAAAGCTGTTGAAAGAGGGCAGATGAAAGAGCCCAGGGTCGGGAAAGATCTCGTATTTAATTATTTCTGATTGTAGGAAATTAGAGAATTAATAAGAAAAGAGTTGAAGAGTCTCACAATTGAAAGACGTACCTCATAGATGAGTCAACATATTCTATGATTACTTTAAAATACACAGAACAGAAAACTTGATTGCAGGGCATGATAAATTTGCTTTTGTCGGGCTTAAAAAAATTAGCTACAGTTATTCTAAGTCGCAGATTTGGGTCAATTCTCAATTAAAGCTTTCCCAGGCTTCTTCAAAAGAAAACAAAATACATTTAAATAAATTTATATTCATTTTCTTGTGTTCTTGGGTTGATTTAAATGTATTCATTCAATCGTTTAAACATTTTAGCATTTTATACAAGTTTACAACATGGCGGAAAAAAGGTTGAAAGCAACAAAAACGACAAAAACAAGGCAGCAACACAGTTCAACAAAACTTTTGCGGAAAAACAAAGTTAATTGTTTGGGAAACAACAACAAAAACAGCAATAACAGTAACAAAAAACTAAGCAATAGAGAAAAATAACAATAAAGCAAAGCAAAAACGTGAAATCCGCTGCATAATAATTATGAGAAAACATAAAAGTAACTAAAAAGCCGAATTAATTATAAGGAAAAATGTTGAAAAACACATCCACAAAACGTGAGCTGAAATGGCCAAGAAAATGTTGTCCGAATGGACATGGACATGTCTGTGGGGGGAGATTGTTTGAGTTCTGGGCGTGGCTGGAGAAAACTGCCAGACGCTGACATTGAAGTGGAAAGCAAGACTGAGGTCATACGTGTGTGCCCTGTAAATGATTAGGTATTGGGCTTAATGAAACTATAGAAAACAAAAGAACTGACGAAAAATTAGTGTTATTTGTATAACATTATCTAGGGATTGTCTGTCTGCTTGAGCTGTTGATATTTCATGACTTTTTTCCCACTGTCAATTATTAAGAAATGAATTACAATATAATATGTAGCTTTCTCTATTTTCAATATCTCATAATTTCATAATTAGCTTAACTTTAGAAATTCTGTTTATAGGGAATTTTGTAGTCTCAAATACTCTATTGGAATTTGCCAGTGCCATCTGGTAAGTTGGTATTGGCATTGATCAAGTGGCCGACAACTGGGGGCCAATTAGCAGCTGCCAAAAATTGACTCGCAACGAGGTCACCCACAGCCGCAAATTTATAGAGTTGTTGCTCTCGTTTCAGTGGCTTAAATTGCTGCTGGGGGCTATGGCAATATGACAGGTTGACTAGGCCTTAAGACACATTAAGACATTTTACATATGCTTCGTTTCTTTTACCACACCCAAGACTATAATTTGTTTAAATTTCTGTTAAAGCCAGCAGCAAATCAATAATTTGATTTAATACTTTACTTAATGAACATTAATAATAAATAAGGTTAATATTCCAATTGTAGCAATGATTTATTGCATTAATATATCAAACTGATCTGTATGTCTATCTTTCTTGCAAATTAATCTCTAATTTCCTAACTATTTATTTTAAATTATATCATTTCTAATTTCTATAAGAGTATCTAAAGTTTTGCAAGACAACTTTGTGTTCGGCAAACAAACAATTTCAATTGATACAAGTTTCGTTTTAATTGACACAAATTAAAATGTTTGTCAATTGTTTAAGTTGGATTTGTTTTAGTGTGGGCGTCGCACTGGGGCGCTCTCACCTATTAAAGTTGTATTCAAGGTGGAACCGATTGGGTCTGGGGCTCCGAAAAGCTTTTGGATCTCTTAACAATTTCCTGCAATTTGCTGTGCTTTGCTCAAACAACAATTGCGTCGCACATGGCAAATCAAACCGAAGCGTGAAGCTCTTTTTCAACTAATTTTACACATTTATTTTGCTTAGTTTTTCCAGAAATTGTTCAAGTTTTTGTCTTTGTATCTGTATCTTTGGTTCGTTGGCAATAATTTTGTAAATACGACAAAACAATTAGAGAGAATTTAACTGAAGTGAAGTGGCATTGGGATTGACTAAGGGGAGGAGGAGGAGGTGGGTAGGAGGAGCTCTGACTCTCGACATGTGCACAATTCTCATGTGCCAGCTAAAATTTGTTGTTATTTACTTTTTTACTTTTTTTCTGTATTTTTCTCTTATTTTTGTTGCTGTTCACATTTGCTTTTGTGCTGCTTTTGTAATTGCAACATAATTTGCTATTACACGCTAGTTCTTGTTGCTGCTATTGTTATTGTTGTAGGCACTTGTTGTTGCACAGTTGAGCTTTGTAGGTCTCTGGGTCTCCCAGCTGTTGCGAATTGCAAAAGAGACAGACATAGAGAAAAGAGAGAAAGAGAGATAGAGAGGAGGAAGGCAATTACAAGCAATTAGAAATGAATTGCTCGAAAATGGCAAACTTTAGAAACAATGCAAACTGAAGCTGAAGTTTCGGTTTGTCTAAGCGTGTCAGTGTGTGTGTGTGTGTGTGTGTGTGTGTGTGTGGGGGTGTATATGTGGGTGTGAGTGTGGGTGTGTGTTAGTTTTCTTTCAAAACCTGACTATAGACAAAGTCATGTGCTATAAATAAATTAGGGTTTCACTGCGCTGAACTAATGACAAATGAAAGAGTTCATCTGTTGTCAAATGTAAATGTAATTAACTTCACAACTTTTTAGTTAAACAATTGCCAAGTAGTTAACATAGCTTACAATGTTAGAGCACTCTCATAATGTAAGGCTTAACAGCAACTTAATTATGTTAAAGCTCTGTTAAGTCGTATTCTTTGCATGCCATTGAAAATATATTTAATTTACACTTAACCTCAATCAAGGCAGAAATCAAGAATATTAAACAAATGGAAGTCACATTTATAAATCTAACTGAAATGCTTTTAAGATATTCTAGAACCTATTTGAATGGACGTACGAAGACTAAAAGTATCCTCGTAAAATATTTAAGTAAGTTCACTGTTTTGTCAACCATATCATTCTGTAAGCTTACAGCTTTTAATTATTTACCGACTGCAAGTGATTCTGCAACTTTATTTAAAGATACAGCTACAGCTACAGATGGCAAGGTGAACTGTGAACAGTAAAAAGCAAAAGATACAATGAAATGTATAGAATGCATAGATACTACTCGTTTGAATGTATCTACGAGACTGTGTCTGTCGCAATCTTTTACTCTTTTACAAAAGATAAGCTGCAATTAGTTGCAAATTTTGTGGCACACATTGGACGTTCCCTCCCTGCAGCTCTGTATCTCTGTGTGTGAGTGCGTGTGTGTGTGTGTGTCCCCGGGGCATGTTTTGTGCAACAGAAACTGCAACTGTATCTGTGTGTCGAATTTACATGGGTTTTTTGTGAGTTTGTCCGAGCGGACCGCTGCCTGCAGCTACAGAACGGATACAGATACAGATGCAGATACATTTACAGACACAGCTACAGATACAAATGGTTATACAAATGCTGAAGACAAAGCAACAACTACAGCAACAAAAAGAGGCATCCAGTTAAATGGCAATGCGTGTTCCGTTCGTGTTTGGAGCTCATTGTATGCACAATGAATGGCAACATGTTGTTGTCCACAACAACAACAACAAAAACAACAAAAAAAAGAACAGCAACAGCAACAACACACGTGCCGCATGCTTAACATTTTTGCTAAACTATTTTTGTGCATTTTAAACATTTTTAACATTTAAAACTCGACAGGCGTGTGCACACTTTTTGCACTGACTGTGCTGCCAGTTACAGCAGCAACTGTTGTCGCTCTGTATGTTGTTGTTATTGTGTATGAAAACGTAATTAACAACATTTTCCTACAATTTTATTTCTTTTTATTTCCAACTCACAAGGGATGCGCCTAAGTTAAAGAGAAGGGGAATGTGGGGCATGTGGCACGTTCGGCAGGCGAGCTTGCCGCATGCCACAACAAAATAATATAACTTATGGCCTCGTTTGTATATTGCTGTTGCCGATGCTGCTGCTGCCGGCAATTAAGTTACTTAAAATACTACTACTGCTGTGCAACATCGTTGAATAATGAAGCTCTTATAATTGTTTTTATTTTTTGCATATGGAAAAAACAAACTCAATTGGTTGAGCAGAAGCCCTGATTACACATCAAATTAATATAATTAATAAAAAAACAAAACAGAGTCAGTTATTGGCAGCAGCTACAATAAATGCTGCTTCAACTTGCGTTGAACAGAAACAATAAACATTCATAAAACAAAAATGAAAATGAAAACAATTTCAATGCTTCAATTGGTAAAGTTCAAGCCCGGGCTACTTAAAGGGAACTTGCCACTTGAACCCCAACTGTGGCAGCAACAATAAATTAATATGCATATGCTCGCTATTTCAATTTGGAATATGTGCCACTACTTAGGGAGGGTCAAGATGAGTGTGCTACACACACACACACACACACACACACTGAGACTGATTAATCAGTCAGAGATCAGCAAGAATTAAATATGTTGTACGATATGCTGATGAAATTCTTTAAAAAACGATTGTTCTTCTTGCTTTAAGTCTTCTTTTGTGCTTATGCTACTTAAGAGAATTTGGAAACTTCTTGTCATGTTCAACTCTTTTATTTCCACTCTGACAATGATAATTTAAATTAACATATCTTATTGTAACTTAATGAAGTCATAGCGTTATTCGACTTAAGCTTAGTTCTCATTTATAAATACTAAAATTACCGGTCAAGTATCTACCTTGATTTATAAGGCTCTTTATACTTTATTCGGTTTGTTCAACAGTATCTGATAGGCACATAAACTAAATTGAACATGTCTTTATTTACAATTATCACAGACTTTCTATTTCATATCTTATTTCTCTATAACATATTGGAATATTTAATAAATTAAGATTATAAATAGAGCTCACATAATACACACAAATATAAGCAAACCAATTATTTTGAATTTCTATTCTATTCTGTTAAGCTGCATTTCCCTCACCCTCGTCTCTCCATTCGCCATTATCTCCATTTATTTTTCATGTCGACCCATATCTAATTTTCTATCTTTTGTACACAATTCTCCCTTTAACCATTTAAATTTACCATATATTCTATATTCTCATATTCTATATACTCTCATATATTCTCCCCTTCCCCCTTGTTCACTCACTCAGCCGTCCTGTCTGATCGTTTATCTGTCTGTCGCTTTGTAAGGCACGCTTTACATTCAACGTTATCAGCAATCTGCCCCCATATTTCCCCTCTTCTCCCGCCATCCATCACCGTCGCACACTTCACATGGCGTATGCGTAATTGTCTCAATTATTCACCAAAATGAGCCGCCATGTAATGTGCATATTTGTTTGGGTGTGTGTGTGTGTGTGTGTGTGTGTTTGCCACTGATTTCATATGCGCCTTGTCTGCCAGCCGTCTCCCTCATCTCCCTACCCTGAACCCACTACTACTCCCCCAATCTTTCCCTCGACCAAGTCGGCATTCACTTGCTGCTGTTTGCATTTAGAGCGCATTGCACAAATTACATTTGTATGCGTTTTGTGCACCACGCATTGCAATTGCAATCATTGCATATAAATTGCACCGCAAATGCAAAGCCACAACAATTGTAGCCCCCCTCTACATCACCTCCTCTCTTGCTCACTGAGTCATTAATGCGCTCGCCTTGATGATGACTATCTTTGCTTATGCATGTTGCCTGACTGCCTTCAGGCCAAGTTAGTAGCTGCAGCTCAAGACGAAGCCAAAGTCGAGGAGGACCTCGACTAACCGATTTCATATGCTGACGATGTCATTAGTCGACTTTGACGATTTGGTCGATTTATTAGGAGCTGTGACCCGACCAATCTATATATGTTAGTGTTCATAACGAGCTGCCGCTTTTGTTGGCAATTTGTTGCATGCAACGGCTGTGGTCTGACCAACAGCTGTTCCAGCCTGTAATTAAAGCGACCAACCAATTGGTATTGGCTTACTCAAAATCATATCTAAAACCGTTGCTTGATTTGGCTTTGATTTGTTCGGGGTTTCTCCTGATTGTTGCGGCTTTCAGCTCGACACCTCGCTCTCCCTCCCCCCGCTGACACTCAACTCCCCGTCCCGTTGAACTCTCTGATCTCTACATTGATTGCGGTGGCACAAACAATTGCTTGAGCCACTGTGAGTCTATCTCTCGGTCAGTGCATGTGTTTGTGGTAGGCAATTTATGCAATATCCGGTTTGAGTTTCAGTGTAAACGCTAATTGAGATTTTGGACAATGTGGGCAGTTATAGATTAGTCTAGAAAATTACAGTAATACAAAAGATTGAAGATAAAAGATTATCGGTAGGAAGTATATATGAAATTAACTCGTGCGCTGCGTGGGATTATAAATTTGGAAAATTATAGGAAATAGACAAGTCAAGAATTTGTTTTAATGTCAGTACATTTCACAAGAAGTTTTAATACTGTGGTTACTCCGAAAAAATAATATTACTAGTTAACATATCATAATGTTCCCAGACTCACAAGTCACAGTTGATAACTAAAGTTATGTTTAATAGAATACTACAGAAACTGAGACCGCATCAAATTTAATATACTTAATCATTATTCATACACAACATTCGGTTAAATATTAAAATATAAATAACAGTTTTACCCATTTCATTTATTTTCCACTCATACCACATCATTTTCCTCTAAGTGTATCTCTTGTCTCTCAATCAATAAATTTCTCGACATTATTCAAGTGTATTGATATTTTCCGATAATTAATGAAATTTCTAAAAATAAACATGCTTCAATTTGAAGCCTTCAAATGGCCAATAGACAGTTTCATTGTCAACGTATCGACCTCGAAACAATAAATAACAATAAATACCAAAGCAATTAAATAAAAAATGTATAAATATTTAAAAGCAAATTAAATAATGCCAATAAAGGCTGATGGGAAAAGCTGTCGACTGTCAGTTGCAGAGACTGGAGGGGGCGCGGGACGAGGTGTGCGTGTAAAAACTTTCACGTGTCGCATGGTGATAAAGATTAATAAATGGCCAAGACAGTAATTATAATTAATTATGAAATTATTACGCGTCTTTTATGTGTGTGTGTTTTTTTTTGTTTTTGTTGTAATTTACAAAAGTTGCTTCACAGCAGCTGCAAGAAAATGAAAAGAAAAACAAAGAAATGCCATGAAAAGCGAATGTCAACAAAAAGCGAAAATTACTTTCGCCAGGTAATATTAAGTGGCCGCTCAACGCAGCTGCCACGCCCCTCAGCTCTCAGACCCCCCCCCCGCACACCTCAAGCGCAATGCAATTTGCATGTGCTCTCGCTCTGCCGCTAGATGGCGCTGCAGCGGCAATCAATCTAATTACTGTCAATTTGTGCGAACGACGCGACGCTTCAGACGCTCGGAGCAAAAGCATAAAAAGCGATGAAGAAAAACCAGAAAAAATGACGCGCGAGCGCACTTCAATTAGGCAGCCACGCCCACACGCCTGCGTTATGGGAGTCAGGTTATTGGGTCGTCATCGTTGTCGTTGCAAGTGCAACGCACTGCGTCCAAGTGCCGGCCGTCAACTAAAATGGAAAGCTAACATCAATTAAGCGACGACGTCGTCCACTTTGGCCAGCTGCAAGAGTTGCCCGGCAAAAAGCCGCCTGATCTCGTCTGGCCTTCGTGCTCCTGCCTGCCGCAAACTGAGGCAAGTTGAGTTCAGTTGCCATTGCAATTAATTTATGAGCTCAGCTGGCAGATACGAGTCTCTCTATCGGTTGTTGTGTGACAGCTTTCACATCTGGCAATAGATAAGTTGCCATAGTCTTTTGGATTGGATCCAAGTCAGCTTAGCCAACAGTTGGAGTCTGTCATGTCTGGAATCGCGTCAATTTTATGAACATTAGTTGTTACTTTTTATGACGTTCTACCAAACTGCAACTGCCACTGCATGGGGCAACTGCAACTGCATTTGTGCAACTGTAAGCCCGACTAATCCTGTCCAGCAATTTGGCAGCAGTGACCGAGCTCAGTTGGCATATCAAAGTGAAAGGGTTTTGGTTCCCGGATCGCCACTTGGCCAATGTCCATAGCACAGCCATTGCAACAAAGATTTGAAACCGCACACACTCACACAAAACACACACTCACACACACACACATATTTGGGGTCACTTTGCATTTTCGGTTTGTTTGTTTATTTGCGTTTACCTATTACACGTTGTAGCCACACCCCAAACTCCCTCCCAAACCTCGATATGACCTGCACTTCATGCGGTCTCTCTGTCTGTTCCTCCAGCCGTCTGACTGTCTATGCAATGCTTTGAATGTTTTCCCATTGCTGGCTAATCCGTTGCTATTTTGGTCAAAACTGCAAAAACATAAACTGCAGTCCTCAACCTAACAGAATCAAGTCGACTTACAACTGCACTGCAAAGTCAGAACTGCATTTTCGATAGAGAAAGAAATATACACTTTTCATTAATAATTTTAAAATATTTTGCAATTAAATAAAGACAATAACAATTTAAATATTAACTATTATATATAAATATTGATAGTAAAATACGAATTAAATATTTTAATATATTGCAAATTTTTTTAAAGTATAATCAATAATTAAAATTAATCAACTACATTTATAAAATCACATAAAGAACAATCATATATATACACCATAACAAATTAAAAGACCATAATAGAGTGCAAGAATTCATGAAAATTAATAGCAATTTAATACTTAATACTTAATACTTATGCATAACACTTTGCAAATAAAAATAAATATGAGCACAATTTTATTAAATTAAATATGCATAAATAATCCAAATAAATATAATATTATACATATATAATACATATATGTATTATATAAAATAAATGGTAAATAATTTAAACAAGTAAATAATTAGTGAACAGTAATTAAATAACTCCATAAGGAAAGCTCTGATACAATTTAATATATTTAAATATTGGTAATATCTTTCGTCTGCTCAATCATGCGGTATTATTAGTTTTAGCACTTCTACTCTTTCGTCTTGATCAGTTTCCATTTGATTTTCTTCAGTGGATTTCCTAAACAATATCGCATTCGACATTGTTTCGAGTGTCACGCTGTCTCAAACCAATTGACAAAGTCATAAATCCCGTTTGGCATGCATTCAAATTACAAAGCTTACACCGACAGTCATCCGTCCATGCAGCATGCAGTGTACAGCAGGTGGCGTTGCAACAAGAGAACTGGGCGTGGCACAGGTGGAAAGTGGGCAGCTTTTGTTTTACTAGCATGCCAGCCAAATGCTGTACATTCCCTCAATATATTTTTTCCCTCTGAAATGGCCTGGCTACACTTTTTGGTGTTGCTTTCAATTTGGCTGCCTTTGCAGTTGCTTCCGTTTTATGCTTATGCATTGTTGTTTTTGTTGTTGCTGTAAAGTTTGCCATTTCCGGCGCACTCATGCGTATAATTTTTGCTTGAGGCTGTCGCTGAGTACGAAACAATACCGTACCAAATAAAAGGAAAGCAAAAGAAAGTCAAAAAAAGTAGAGAATACGAAAAAAAAGAAAGAAATTAAATAAGCGAAGCCAAAAGCACGACAGAACATCAGAATGTGTGAGCCGGAGTAATGCCAATGCTGGGACAACGTGACGTATGCGCAATGTGAGTGAAAAATAGAGAAAAACAAAAACTGAAAATTGGCACAACTGCCAGTGCATTTTCACCATGTTTCCATGTTTGAAGTTTGAAATGGTCAGCTGATATTTTTGGGGCAGGTTACAATTTTATGCAGCCCGATTGAGATTTTTCTTCAGCAGAGCAATAAGGAGGCAAAGATTGGTTGATTACATTTTGTCGTTGGCAGTGGACACTTGGCTTAAAGCTTAAATTATGGCTTACACACTGACAATTGTCACATGCCCAGCTTTAACTTTGGCTACCGAAGGGGAATCCGGGATTTCATTGGAGCTCAGTGAATGGCAGTCGCAGGCGAAAGGACAATGAAGGCACAGGACACGTTGGACAACGAGACTGTGAACAGTTTTTATGGCCATGGCCAGGACGATACTTGCGATTGTTGTTGTTGTTTTTGTTTTTAACATTGTTGTATTTGTGCATTCTTGCTGCCTATTCGTTCAGCGCGCTTTACAAAAACGTAGCTGGGCAACAACCTACCCATTGTGCCTTTCTCTCTACTCGCTATTTGTTAAAAATGTGCATTTAATCAAACAACAAAAACATCAAAAACAACAACAACAAGAAAATCGACGACAACGTTAAATTCAACGACGACAACAACAGGGAAAGGATGGCAAAAACCTTCAACAGCTTGTAAGCTCCCACGCTGCGCATTGCCTTTAAAATTTTCTTTGGCCAACACTTGAACTTTATTTATCTTACTTTTGCATCAACACGCAGCACGAACCGCCAATGTCTCCCCTCCCCGCCCCCCCTTACCTTTTTCAACTACAAGCCAACGAGCTGCGACCCTCAATGCAATCAAGTCACAGACTGCGTCCAAGCATGGAACGCCACCTGCTGCTATGCACATGCAACGATAACAGCAACAACAGAAACAGCAACAACAACAGCAGCAGCAACAACAACAACAGGTGGCACTTGGCATCGTCATCGTCATCATAAATGGCCACGCTCACGTACGCCTCGTTACAAAGAATCCCCCACGCTGCCACCCCTTTGTGAAGGCCCGAGAATAACCGTTCCGCTTTGCACCAGAGTCTCATATGCCCCATAGTCGTCGCTTTTGGTTAGATTATCCCGCGGCGCACTTTTGCGGTTCGCATTTCCATTTCCATTGCCATTCCAATTTCAGAAATTCACAATTTAGATTTTCACATTGGTAGCAACCCCATAAGTTAACCAAGTCCCTAGAATGCCACCGTCGACTGTCGGCGCATTAGGCAATTTCTTGCAGGCACATTACACGATTTACTTGTACTTTTCCATTTCCAATTCGAATCTCAAGCCATGCAAATTGCTTTGCGGCAAAAGGAAAACACTGTGGAAAACACACAGGAACAAGCTGAAGAGAAGTAAGAAGAACTTAAGAAAGGAAGAAACAAACAGAACAAATGAGACGATGAGACTGTCACAATGAGGCCAATGATGAGGTAAACTCAGGTACACTGGTTGCTAAAGTGAAATAGTTAATAATAAAAAAAATACAGAAAATCAATTTATATATTTAATCATTTGAAAATATCGATAATCATTGTGGTGTAATTAGTTTTGTAGTCAATGACTATCGAACAAGCATCATTTACAATCCAGAGACAAGATTTCAATTGTATTTTTATTCACATTCGTATATTATAAAAAAAATTAACTAAAACTAATCGTTGACAAGCAATTATAAAAAAAAAACAGGTGAATTAAATATATAAATAAACGACTTATATATTTATTAACAAATTAACAATAATATAATATTATATATTAATCTAATAAAATAATATAATTGATCAGATCTCAGTTTTTACTGCAAATAACAATCAATAGTTAAAATTGAGAGCTTTTCTCCAACGATATCGATTAAATATTACTGTGTTTATTCACATATATATATAAACTACATTTATGCTGTATTTTGTCCCACTGTACCACACATTCACACACCACATTGACTTGGCTTCCTTCGCTGCACTTAATGCACACGCTTCAGGGAGTTTATTGAAAACTTTGTCGTGCCAAAAGCAAGTAGCTGGCATAGGGCGGGTTTACAGGGGAGCGGTGAACTGGGGTTTTAGGTGGAAAGAGGGGAGGTGCGATGTGCTAGGGACAGTACACAAAAGACAGGTATTATGTACGCTGAGCATATTTGGTTGCGCGCCTGAGCAGGTTGTCGGCATCGTCGACATCGGCATCGTTGTTGCCGCTTCAATGCTGACACAATGCAACGCGCCGCGGTCCACGGTTGCCAGTCTATTGTCTGCAACCCTTTGAGAGCCTTTCAACCCCCTCCCATCCCCTGGTGGTAACATTTTGTGCCTCGCGTCTTAAGTAGCTCCACATTGGGCCATTCGGTTTGGCTTGGAGATCTTATGAATGCGAAGCATGTTGATAACGCATTCGCTTCTAGATATGCCAACCTGCCTTTCCCCTGACCCGTGTTTTATGCATGGTACGTGTTCAGGACACGTTATGGTCATGCCAAACGGATGATGATGGCGATTATGAAGATAGCTGGGAGATAGAAGATGCCAGTAGATGCTGAAGATGCAGATAAAACGCCCGCGCATGTGACTGCCAAAGGTTTTTTTTTATTGATTTCAAGTAAAGTTCGTGACTGCTCCTGAGGTGGAAAAATAAGTGCAGCCAATCTCTTCTGGCAGCCTCAGTCTCAGCCTCATCGTTTTGGCATTGTTAGCCAACTTGACGCTGCTGCCCTTTGTTTGGGCTCACTTCCCATTTTCATCTCCAACATATATCCACTGCCATTTCCATTTTCAAGTCTCCAAGTCTGAACTCTAAACTGAAGTCTGAAGTGATTGGCTGCGTATGGGAATTGAGCGCGAAAATAGCTTCATTATTTAAAGTACTTAGACGCCAGCCAGGCAGGATGCCAGAACGCCAGAATGCCAGGATACTGAGATGTGCCAGGATGTGTGCAGCCAGAATTGAGCTGTGCATTGGGACAAATCCAAAAGCAAAGCCGAAGCCAAAAAGAAACGAGAGTGAAAAACTGAAATGGAAATTGCCTAAATAATTTGTATACCTCGGAGACATTTTTCCCAGGCATTCAATTGAATGATTCGGCTGAGTGAAAACACCAAAGAAAATAGAATACAAATTTCTTCGTTTTCAACTTGTGTTTTCCTCATCAAAATTACTGTGAATTTGTCAAGTGTAACATGAGTTTTAAAGAGAGTTTTTAAAGCCATTGCTACTGTCAATGCAACTGTTATTATTATTATTATTATTATTGATAGAATAACTTCTGTAATTAAATTATATTATTTTAAGCTTTTCTGCTACTATTACAATCACTGTTACCTTGACACTTCTTAGCCGAACTTAAAGCTATTAATATCTACAACTAAATTAAATATTTCTCTCATAAATCAATAACTAACATTCCCAGAGTTTCTGATCCATCAATGTTTATACAAAGCCCAATTGCATATTTTTTCACAATTCAACATCATCATTTCCGCTTACAACTGCACTGTAACCAAATAACAAACAATTGCCGCGGTGCATTATTAAACTTCAGAATGAAAAAAAGAATAAAAAATAGCTGAAAAAATATGAATGTAAATCGAATGCATGACAAAATATGGCGACAGACGATAGACAGAGTCAGTGCCAGAATCAGAATCAGAGTCACAAACTGAACCGGAATTATAAAACCGATTCCATCACAGAACTCGCAAACCCGATATAAGGTTGAACAAAATGCCGACTAGCAAAAATTTGTCATCGCTGCAGGAAGCCGGAAACTAGCAACAGTTGCTGTTTGCTCGTGTTGTTGTTGCTGTTGTTGTTTGTGTTGTCACGCCTGGTGCCAGAACTTTATTTGTACACCCCCCTATTTCCCATCCTGCCATTATCCAACCTTATCAACAGGGCGCGTTATTTTTTGCTCTCGGCATTTCCACGTTGTTTTTTCGCATTCTTTTTTTGCACTCGCAATGATTGCAGGTTCAATGTACCTGAGATCCAACCACGAGTGGAACATGCAAAATATATGTAAATTATGACATAACACAGAGCCAGATAAAGAAGAAGTTGGGAAGGAGAATGAACAAAGAGTGCTTAGGATAGGGAGACAAAGGGGAAGGCAACAAATGCAGGTGACATTAGGTGTAAAAGTTGCCATATTAACCACCTGTTGTATCAAAGAGGGGAAACTCTCTTTTCTAAGTCTGATAAACGCGCTTGGCGACACAAAAGCAACTACAAAATGTTTTTATTGTGTGTCTACATTGTGTGTATACGAGTGTGCGGGTGTGTGTTAGTTGTCTAATGGGGCATATGTGCGATACACATAATATTAAGTAAATAAATGTTCTCTGGGGACTCTTTTTTTTGCTCCAGCTCGTGGGGTTCCCCAATACCTGAAGCTATTGTGAAATTTGCATAGAAAAACAAGTTGATTTGACATGTGAAATTGTTGTTTCAATCGCTTTAAGGAGGGAGATATGAATGGATAGAACAATGGACTGCATATGAAATGAGCCAAGAAAAAGCTGAAAGGCGAGATATTATGTAGAAATAACAAGAAAATATAAAAGACATGAGAGGAAAATGGGTGATTTCTTCTGATTTAACTTTAATTCACTGAAATTTAATCGGAAACATAAATTTAAGAAGTAATCTACTCAAAACTAAGTGTAAGCAACTGCAACTGCAATTACCGAAATATCAATAAAACAAGCTTCCCCAATCCAATATAAACATAACACAAATCTACCATTTGTTATAGGGTATAATTCTTTCAAGGCAAAACAATTTATATCCTCTAAAAGCTATCAGCTCATCAAGCTTTACGATAGCAAACCATTAAAAATAAAAGGTCATAGCTTAAACTATCGCTACTATCTGTGATGGGATCAATTATATTGCACTTTTAACTTGTGCATTTACCACTTTCATCGATTTGAATAGCTTTTTACACAACAACAAACTAAATCTAAACCATTTCTCTTTTATTTTGCAGGTACGTTACAAGCACACACTGTGGATGCTTTGCTCTAAGCTTGACTGTACAGGTAAACGCCACAGCAATTTTCCCAAAATAAACAAAGCACATGCCACTAGATATACACGCGAGTTTAGATAGGATGTTTGTGGGTGTGTGGATAATCCACGCACAAGCCAAACATTTGCGCAGCTTCAGTTGCCGCGGCGGAAACGGAAATAAAAAATGCAGGCAAAAGTGAGCCGCAGGCAATGGAAAAGGCAAAAACAACAAAGAATCGCAGCAGCCACAACAACAACAGCAACGACGATAGAAACCACTAGGCAAAATGTTCACACTTGCAATTAAAAAATGAAAAAAAAAATGTAGAAAGAAATAATAAAAAGGGAGATGGGCATCAGAACTGGGGCCACTTTATGAGCCTGACGGGCGTTAGTCTGTTCGCAATTGGGTCAACAGCGTCATAACAGGGCTAGGACAGAGCGCCACCTAGCGGCGCTAAACGAATTACAGTGCGAATCTAAAGTGGCATAAAAATAGAATGGAGAGAGAAATGTGCACTGGCAGTGAGAAGTCCGATGCCTGCTGCATACAAAGTGCAGGCCAAACAGTTTGCAATTAAAATGGGGCTAAGAATGGAGAACAATAACAACAACAACAGGAACACCAACAACAACGATAGCAGCAGTAAAACAGTAGCTGCCAGTAGTTGGTGTACCAAGAATACGCGCTGTAAGTTCAGGTGTCTGTAAATGAAATTAGAAAACTGCGTCTGACTGCGACTTGACCGTAAAAAGCAGCTCCGGGTTACTCTACGTACGGTTTGGTTTGGTGTTGTTGCCATTTGCCACTTGCCACTTGCCACTTACCAGTTGCCACATGGAACGTGCAACCTATTCGACAGTCAGACTGTCTGACACGTATTCTAAGCTATGGCCATGACTATGGCTATGGCTATAACGATGGCTTTCACATTCCGGCGCTACACTTGACCAAGTTAACTGGTTGCCAGTCGACAGCTATTTCTGTCTCGGTCTCGGCATCGGCATCGGCATCGGTTCTATTCCCGCCTGACCACTTAGCGAACCTGCTCGAGGCCACTTTCCCAGTTGGCGAGTCGCCTCCACACTTACACAGAGACAGTGAGAGAGACAGAATGGAGTGCAGTTTATTGGATTCCATTCAGCGGCCTCTATTCTCCATTCTCCATTCCCGACTCTCAACTGTCGCCTATTCCCTGTTTTGTATTTGCTAAACATTTTAACATATCTGTGGCACATCTTCTTCCTCCCCTCCCTCTCTTCACCCGTAACACAATGCCCCTCCATGGGTTAGGCTAAATGAAAAACACTCAAATCCCAAAACGCTTTTGTTCCGACCAAGTTTAGTGGAAACCCATTGCAGTAACAGCTTCTGCGGCCCATCACTAAAAGTGGGCGTGGCCGCGGTCAGTCGCTTGATGCACTTTGTTTGCTGTATCCTTTTGCATTTAGCAGCATCATCGATGGGGTTTGCCCTTCTGTCTATTGACTCGGAATACCAAAAAGTCTTTTAGCGTAATTAAACTTTGGTCTTGGGGTTTTGATTTTTTAACGCTGTTCGTTTTTTGGGATTTTTGGTGGATTTTTTTAGCAGCAGCTTTTGTTAACAAAGTTCATTTTTGTTTGTGGGAAGAAAAAGGAAACAGAAAGTAAAAGACTCCTTTAAAGAAACCACTTCACTTCTAACACTTCAAAAAATCTTGATACTAAGTATATTTCATGTTTAAATTAACAAATAAACAGTGCAAACTCATTTGCGATTTGCACATTGCTATTAATTTAACAGAAGTGAAAGTGGCTAAAGAATGATCAGGAGTTGTTTGTATAAACTCATTGAAGCCAACAAATTTAAGCTTAATAATAAAATTATAATATACATATACATAAACATAATTTGAACACAATTTGCAAGTCTTCAGTCTAAAGATAGCTTACTTTACAGCAATTATAATTGACAGATGACAAATTACCGTCATGTACACAATACAAATATTAATTTAACCCCATACTCATTATATGTAACGTCTCAGTCATTAATAAACGTCGCTTACAATTCAAAATGCGCGCAATAAAATCTGAAAAAAGCAACTAAATAAACACAATAATAATAAATAATAAAAAACAAGCACCAACAAGACAAATGATTGGCTATCAATTTGGCTGTGAAGGTCATGAAAACCAAGCGGCTTCCAAAAGGAAAACAAAGAGGGAAAGACAAAGAGAGAACCAAAAGCTATAACAAATTGACTTTCACTTTAATGATGTCTTTTGCAATAAACTTAAAAATTAATAAACATTAAACATCCAACATCAAACATAATACGTATTTATAGTGTAAAGGAAAAGACACAAAAGTATGTCGAAAACTGACCAAGAGCATTAACAATTCACGTTGCAGTGCTAAGTGGCATTTCAAAAGACTTTCAAATTCGAATATTCGTATATGTTATAAAGAAAAGCAGAAAACCAAATAAAATGGTAAACAACAAAAAAATATAAAAAACAGAGAAACAGAAATATGCAACCAAAATGCACTCAGGCCATGACTTTCAATGCACTTTGTGAGTGAGAGCCCAGAGTCAAGTCAACATGCAAATGTTCCCCTTACCACATCTTGCCACGCTGCCATGTTGCCATGGACTTCATGTCGTGTCGCTCAGCCATAACGCGGCAACTCCACCTCATTTCCCCCATCGTCCCGCATCAAAGACCAAACGAAGCCAAACCAAACCGAAAGTCATAAAAGTCTCGCCTGTCAGTTCATCAGTTGAGTTGTCGGCCGACCCAAAAAATGTGGGTCAAATGTGGTTTGGCGGTCTGGACACAACACGCCTTTTATAGTATTGGCACTGTCCATGTGGAAATTTCGCGTTTTGATTTGACCCCGGCATAAGAAAGCCTTTATGTTTATTGAGTTGTTCATTTGTATTTTATGAGCCTCTCTCGACTTGCAGCTACTCGTCTGAGATTTATGACTCTAATTAGTTGTAGATGCTTTTTTGTGGCCATAGAACATGCAACATTGCCAGAACATTTGATTTACGGGCAGGACATCAGCTGTGACAGCACTTCCAAATTCCCATAGCTATCGGAACTAAATGCTATTTCCTACGTTCCAATTACAAACGACAAACGACTACTTATTGCGACAACGGCTAAAATATCAGAAATAGTTGATCATAGAACTAATTAATTATATATCACGTTGTCAAGCTGGTATGTAAGATTTATCTATTAATTGTAGCTCAATTTATGGATTCATTGGTATCAAAGTATTAAACTAAAATGATATATATGTTTAAATATAAATGTAACAGGCAGGACAGTCAGTCAGCAGAACTCTCATCACTCGGTATATAAATTATTCTGTTAAACTTTTGAATATGCATCAGAGTGAATTTTAGATTTGACATGAACATAAAAAAGTGAAGATGTTAAACTACAGCAAGATATAAATATCACTGGATTACTCTTCTAAATTTAGATGTTTTTTTTTAAATTTAAATTCGATTTAATTAACATCCCAGTGCTACAAGTTTAAGTTAAATTTAGGGCGCTAGTCACATGATTTACGTAATCAAATTAACATAAGTAATATGCAAACATATTTAAAAATAATAGCACAATCAAATAGAAGACTATATTTCCACTCGAATCAAAATGCCTCAATTAAACAGTTGTATTTACCTTTGTAGGGTGCACAGCTTTTACCTGATGATGCCGGAAATGTTTATACTGCAAACGAGGAAAACAAAAATAAGAAAATATGCAACTCAACAATTGTTGCTTGCTGAAATTTTTATGGAAAACATCTATGCAATTTTATGAAATTCGACTTTATGGCTTCTGCTGTGTATCTTTTAGGTATTTGTTTGTTGTTGTGATTGTTGCTGTTGCATTATCATTTGTTGCCTGAGTGCACTTTAAATAATCGTTGCCTCTTCAAATTGTTTTGTGTGGGCTTTAAAAAGTTGGTGAGGGATATGTTGAAAGAAGGGAAGAGGAAGCGAGGTTTACCTTGGCTGCAATTTTTATCAAATTTGTTATTGTTGTTGTAGCTTTCGTTATTATTGTTGTTGTGGCAGCTGTGCAGCGACGTTGATGAGCTTTTTATGGTCGGGTCATTAGAGGGCGTGCCACGCAATAGCTGCAGCAGCAGCAGCAGCAGCAACAGCATCTTTTGTCTTGCATGCTGCACAACATTAGCATCATCATCGTCGTGATCATGACGAGCAACATCATCATCATCATCATCATGGTTGTCTGCATCTTGATATATCTGTGGAATTGTGGTAACCAGTTGTCTTTTAACCGGTTTTTGGGCGTCGTTGCGTGTGCCAGCAATTTGCCCGAACGTTTAACGAGCTGTTTATGGGCCCTAGCACAGAGTTGGTTTTTTGTTGAAGCGGGCTTCCTTGAAAATACCCCTCTTCTTCAGCCCCTCTCCCACTTAAGTTGGCTGCACAATCGGCTACTTGAAATCTAGAGCTAAACATCCAAAACTCCTTCTAGCTGAGGTAGTTTGGCATTTTCGAGTGGCAGCCCATGAATAACATCAGTCGCAGAACAACAAAAAGTACACATTCATAGAGCACTCACTAATACTATTCATAAATTCAAATGAAGCACTCTACAAAAAAATAAAGTAAAGAAAAGAAAACGAGAGAAAAGTAAATAAAAGAATAGAATTCCAAACAATATGAACAACAACTGTAAGGCTGAGAAACTGGAGTTGTCCCTCGTCTGCAGTTGTCTACAATACTATAGCTAGTTATACGAGTAGTTCTGCTTATTTCTTATTTTCCCTTTTTTCATTTTTTTGTTTCTTTTGATTTTCTTTTTACCTTTTGCTCTTGTCATTGTCATGACCAGGCAGAGGGGCTTGCATAAACATTATGCGCTTATCAGTTATCAGCTGATCTCTCTATCTCTCTTACCATGCCAGTCATGAATCTCCTTGGCTAAGCTCTGTCCAGCCTCAGAAGTCTTCTAAACTCTTCAGTATTTCAGCTTTTCACAATTAGTTTGAAAACTGAAACCTTTTTCTATCTGTACGGCCAAATACACTCGATAACATAGTACGAAATCGCTATAAAATTTAGATTGAGGGAAAAGATGCTATTCATTGTTCCGAAAAGGTTTACTAGTGGTATACGATAAAGATATGCATTTATTAAATAATGATGATAATAAGTGATAATATAATACGATTATAGGTAATTCATAACATTCAAATGTTTTATGGTTGATTTTAGTAGGCAAGCAACATAATTAAATCAACATAAAACTTCTGCAATTCAAACAAGGCAAATTTCGATAAATTGACCAGCCGTTACTCATATTCAAAAGTTTAAACCCTTTTAGTTGTAAAATGCTTGGAGTGAAATCGAAACTATAAATTGATTCAGCTCAGTGAAAATCCCCTCAATATTTTATAACAAATATTATTTCTGACATAACTGAAGTGCGCTCTGGTTGCACAGTGTGATCAGGTGCAGAGCCTGTAGATTAGTGCCGCCTAAGGGCACATCTCTGGTACGCTCGATTTAAGCTGTAAAGCCTTTCGCTATTTCCCTGTATGCCCAACTCTCTTCCCCGCATGCCGTAACATTCCCCTCATCATATTTATGCACTTGGCATTTTGCATTTATTGCCGCTTTGTTTTCTTTCCTCCCAACCTGCTCCCGCAATTTTCCTTGCTCCGTCGCAATGATTTTTCAATGCCAAGCTACGACTCTAGTTTCCTGTAGATTCCCCCAAGCATTTGCCGTAAGCATTCCCTGGTTGCCCCCAATGCAGACATCAATGACTGCAGTCTGTCTTGTCGGCTTAGTCGGCACACCTACTCCGCCCGCACTTCTCCTACATTCCCTCCTTTTACTTCTAGCTTGGCATACAATGGGCCATCATACAACATGCACTTCATTTCAACTGGCTTTTCTTTTGCCCAGGCTCTCCGTCCGCTCTACCCATTTCATGTCTTCAAGTTATGGCCTGGGTTGCCAGAGTCGGCTAGAGTTAAGCTCGAAGGCCCAGAGCACTTCCTTCCTGCTTTAGAATTGGAACTGGTCTGGCAGTTGGTTCGTCAGTCTCGGAAACGTTTAACTCTGCTGATTGATTGCAGTCAACAATTGTTTGTTCTTTATACAACATTTATTTCCAGTTAGGCGGTTAGTCATAGGCCGCTTTTTTATTCCACCCCCTCAAAGTTGTGGGCGTCCCTATTGGCTCTTTGTTTGGTTATGCTAATGCGTCTATTTCTTGCCTTCAATTCTTGACGAGACTTTAAGTTCTCTTGGCTCTTGTGGCCTCTTGTTATCTTTAATTGGCTTTCCACTCATTTATTGTCGTCGCAACAATTGCCTGTTGTTTAGTTGTTCTGGGTATGCCAGCATATGACCAGGCCATAGATCAAGTTGCATGCAACCACATGTAGCAAATACGCCCACGCTGACGCCTAGAGGGCAAACTGAGGAGGATTCCCTTCTTGTTTTCCACAAAACCAACTATTATAATTGGTCGAGTGTTTTCAATGTGTTCAATGATTCATGGCAGTTTTGATTTTATTGCCGCCTGGCAGAGTTGTATTTCGATTTGTTATTATTATTGTTGTTGTTGTTGTTCTTTCTCTGTTCGTCTCTCTGTAAATTGCCATAGAAATTTTGTTGTTTTCAGTAAACTGGCAATTATAGGCGAAACTAGAAAATGTTGCCTCAACCTGTAAATGCCAAATTGTGTGGAAATTCAAATTGAAAATTCATACAGGAGGCTGTTATGCAAATTGCTGAAATTATTTTTGTATTCGGTCTTAAAGGAACATGAATAATAATTTTTAATCACACACATATGTTACAGACAGACAAGAAAGCTCTTTAAGCTTTAAGATAAGTGTAGGCGCTCAGAGCTTTGGTGTAAAAAGCTCACTAATACTACTACTGTAATGATTACTAGTTCTAACAGACCAGGAATGCTTATATTTAAACCAAATTCCATAACTTACTAAACTCTTTATTTCCATACTTTAACTGAAGATCTAACAGCAATCGACGCATTTTTAGACGAAAAATGTTAGGTCAGTAAAATTCGTCGTGGGTCAAAAATTTTCGAATTTGAGAAAACTACATATTTTTGTATTTTTGGTCAATTCTCCTTAAAGTTTTCTCATTTAATCAATGCTCTTGATTTTAGTATATTTATTAGTATATTAAGTTGTTTAATATATTCTATTAAATTTCACTTACTCCGCATTTTTCACAAAAACAAGTTTCTGCAGCAGGCACAAATAATTGTGTTAATAAAAGTGCTTTTAGTAAATTCCATATTTAATTAAAACCTTTTCAATCGATGATAAAAAGAAAATTCTTTAAAAAGTAAAGTGAAAACAAAGTAGAAAATAGAAAACAAAACGAACTTCAAGCTCTTCACTCTTTTAACGCTTTATGCTGCCTTTTTTAGTTCCGGAAATTGATTGACATAATAAAATAATCCTTGAGAGTTAATTGAAATGGACGAGGCGAACAAATATAGAGACAAACTGATGGCTGGCTAAAGCGTGACACGTGGAAAAACCAGACCAAAGAAGGGGATAAAAAGCAACAGCAACTACAGCAATTAAATGAAATTAATGCGAGTTTTATTGAAATGAAATTTGCCATAAAAAACAGCTAAAAGGCTAAAAGGCGTAGCGGAAAAACGAGAGGCATGAAATGGTGTTGTATCAATTCGATTAGCATGGTCAAATCTCCTACAATGTAGCCTTTAAAGCGACGCGAATTGAATTTCCAAAAATATCTGTTGGCCATTACTCAAAACTTTCGGTCCCATGTTTGCCATCAATAATAGGATGGTGCGAAGGGGCAAAAGGGGTCATTGGGGAAATTCCAAATAAAGCCAAAATCGAAAGACGAGAGTTTCGAACAAAACTTGAACGAGTTTTTGGGGCTATAATCTGCCTGAGGCTTACAACGCGGCACGAAATTTTAATTATGGCCAGCTTAACGGGAAAAACTTTAGTACGGTCAGTGCCCCCTCCTTTTTTGGCTTCCCCCTGCCCATGCTTTTAGAATAGGCAAAGTTCTATAACAATTTATTTACTTGCATATTTGCTGTGAACCCTTTTAAAACCTCACCGAGTTTTGTGTCCAGGCAATTATTCGGTGCTAGGACATCTTAGTAGCCAACTGTCAAGTATTTTTAATTGACTCACAATCCCTTGGAGACCTTCTCACTCCAGCAGCAAATCAAACACGCATTTGAATCCAATTTTAATTGGCCTCAAACTCTCGACTCGAACCCAACTCGAGCTTGGTCAAAATTTATTGCAATCGGCGAGTATTTTGAAGTTTTTTCTTGTTTTTCGCATTTCAGTTTACATTTCTTTGCTGTTGTTTTTAATCTCCGCTCCGTTCTCCGCTCTTCCGTAAAATTAATGCCCCGGGACAAGGGGCTGGACAGGGTTGGGCGTTGCCAGCTTGAGGCAGTTTTGCCTTTTCCATGTGCTGCTGCTGCTGCTGTTGTTTTTTCTGTGTATTTCCGGCTCAATTGTTGCACTAAATACTTTGCACAAACAACAGCCGAGCAACTGAACAACCAAAGACCAGTTGAGGCCAGAAACGGAACTGGTTCGCGTGCCAGCTCAACTGAGCATATGTTAATGCCCCTTAGCAGGACCTCCATCTACTCCCAGGTCTTTCATTCTTTTGCATGGGTTGATCTTTTATTGTCTGAACCGACAGCTTTAATTAGATATGTAGAGTCGCATCATTATCAACGCTCCAGTGATAAAACCATGGCGAATGCAAATGACGAATGACATTTGATATGCATCTATAACAGCGAATACTTTCTGGGTTACGACCTAATGTTTAGGTTTTGGCAGCTGTCAGTCTACGGCTTGTTAACCGTTACTGGCCTCACTTCTTTGTGTTTAATGGGGTTCCAAAATAACAGGGCTGAAGATAATGCTTAAGTGATTGACTTGACCGACAGTTAATTAACTAGTCAAAAGATTAATGTAATGAGAAACTATTAAGTGTATGCCATCTGAAATAATTGATTAATTAGTTGCTTGAAAGTCTTATAAAGCTATCATAGTTTGAGCTTATAGCAAGTTTTTACCGCTTTCACAAATTTACTTCTTTTACATACTCTGTAAACTACAAAAGCACATGAAAGCTTTCAGCATAATATATTTTATTGAGAACACATGGAAGCTTGCAGTTTGAGGTACTGAAGCTAAGTCGTTTAATATTAATAAGTCTTATATTGAACCAGATTAAACAAAGTCCAATTTCCAACAAACTGCTGTAAAAAGCAACTGAAAATATACTTTTAAGAGGACCCCGTCACTCCTATTATAGATTTCCCTGTCTCAATTTATTTTCTACATTTATTTCTCATGAATACTTTTAAAAATGCTCAGCAAAAACCCCAAAATTTGATTGATTGACGATGCACGGCCGTGTTAAAAACTTTAATAAGTTTAGCCAATGCCAGCGCAAAATGAATTTACAACTTCAAGAGACAACAGTAAAAAAAAGGACGCAAGCAAATATTGCAGAAAAAAGTTAATTAAATTGAAAGCATTCATTGGTTGCCACAGCAACAAGAGCAACAATAAATAAAACAAGAATTTACAACATGTAACTTCCGTGTATTGATTAAAAATACAATAAAAAGTAAAAAATAAAAACAGCAATGTAGCAAATTGCGGACAACACCAAAAATAGAATGAATAATCGTTATACAGTAACTTTATACATACTTGCATTTTAAACTATTGAGTTTGGCCAAAAGATATTGGAACAGTTCATGTTACAAATTAGCAGCGGATTTTAATATCAGATGCACTTGTATCTTTCCATTCAACCCGACTTGACCCCCTCGCCCAGAGCTATCTGCACCTCATTTTTCATGGCTTGCCAGAAAAAAGAGAAAGCTTCATTCTCTCTGAAAGTCTATGACTTGTATATACCCTGTGATATAGTGTGAAACGTTGTGTAACTTATGAATTTATTACTTGGTTGATCAAAAGTGCTGTAATTTTATTTTAATTTCTTTTAATATAATATTTTAAATTTTATGACTTGCACATACCTTGAAAATAAAGAACTTTCTTAGTGATTTATACAATATAATATAAAAATATTTGAATTTTAAAGATACTGTAATAGATTTACGGGAGAACCAAAGAAAATCGCTGAAATAAATTAAAAGGCGAAGTAAAAGTTCAATAATAATATGTTAAGTGTATAGATACAGCTGACTCTCTCTCTCTGTCTCTCTCTGTTCTTTTCAAAATGTACCCATTTTCATAGATAGAGGGTATGTTTGAAGGGGACATAAAAAGGAAAACCGTGAAAATATTGCACTAGGGGAAGCTGTGTGAAAAATGCATTCGAATGCGAGTGCTGTAACTGTAAATGTGAAAGGCACTTTTAAATGCGCTGCAATGCATCTTGTTAATTTAATGCAATTTATTTGTGCGCTGCTGAAATTGTTGAATGATTTCTGACTGACTGCTTGACTCCTTGGCCTGATTGCGGGCCGTTTGTAAGGACTTTCGGCCAGAACTATTGTGGTCATAACTAACCAGCGTGTGGGCAGAACGTTAAGACTTGCGGGTACTGTGGAGATCCTACTGCAACGCAATCAGTTGAGTCAAGTGTTCGTGCCAGGACTGATTTTCAGAGATTGCCTGCCAGGCGTTGTCTATTGTGATTATGCGATGCCAGCTGACAAGATGCCCAGGAGAGGGTTCACACGGAAGCGACGACAAAAGTGACAGCAATGGCAACAAAAGCAGTTCATTACAGTGGCTGCAAAAAGTCAGGCCAGGAAGGAGGCGTTAACCAAAAGGCAGCTACGAAAAACTGCAATGTAAAATGAAGAAAACCAAAAGCAACCCAGTCGAAAAGAAAAAGAAAATGAAAATGAAAATGAAAAGAAAAGGCAACACAAACAGTGAGCTTTGCTTATCTGACAGATACAATTTTCAAATTGCTGAGATACTCTCACGGCATTTTGTACGTTTGCTTAACACACAAACCAAAACTTGCGGCAAATTGTTGAAAGAAAACTCGGAATAGCTGTGAAAATTCATGAAAACTGTTAACTGAAATCAAGTTGGTGCTTCAGTTAAGCTGAGAAACTGGCAAAAGCTGCAAGCAATTGAAATTATGCAAGAAATTTCACTCGGCTGATGATGATGATGGGATGATGATGATGATTATGTCATACTACTTATGCAATCACAGCTCAAAGAGAACCTTGGCACATTTTAAGCCCAATTAACAAACTTAGCTCGTGTTATGACAACAATTTAAATGTCATACAACTGTTATGTCTATCTAATTGATAATCCACATCGATAAGGAAGGAGCATGTTCATCAACCACGACAGCCGAGATAGTTACTTAACCCGAGTGTCATTCTTAGTTTTAATCAACTGTTGACAGTTAAAAGACTCATTAAAACGCAAAGAAGTAAGCAACGAAGAGATTGAGAAAGGGAGAATAAAAGAGTCCCATCGAGATAAGGCCAGAATGCCATTCAATTAAGACGGACAGGCCGACAGAACGACAGACCAGCCAACAGAGAGTCAGCAAAATGTCACTTTTGACATTTATTAACTCGCAATTGTTGATTGTATTTATTTCGTCCTTCGTTTTATTTTCCCTGCTGCGTTGTGTTGTGCCTTTTCGAGTTGTCCAAGTTAAATGAAGTTGTAATGCTTAGGTTGTGGAAATTGTTCAATTTATGCGGGCTGCGTTCGGAATGTGAATGTGCAGAAAACCGAAATACGTGTACGACCATATAGATGGGGCATTCCCCAGAGATGATTCGAACGATATCATTCAACTAGAGAGTCAGTAAAGTGATGTAAACGATTTATTACTGAACGAAACTATAGAAGGTATCACAAAATAACAAGTAATTTGATTGGAGTAATGTGCATCTAAAACAGTTAAAAGCCTGAAGAAACAACCCTGAGGTATCTTATTCGGTTCTATAGAAATTTCAGCTATTGTCATATCATATCCCTTTCATGAGGAATTAAACATTGTCATGTCTATAGTAATCTTTGTTTTCCTTTGTGATTTTACTGACTGAGTTTTCAAAACCTTCTTGACTATAGCTTCAAAATAATCGATCAATCATTATTATCTTCAATGACGTTATTATACATACATAATAGGTCTTACATGATGTGTTATATTTGATATTACATTTGCAAGCAGCTCAAAATGGGTCGTAAGATATTATATTAGCCTTGAGTGGAAGTGAAAAATCCAAGGAAAGAACTAGCGATGCCAAAATTGAACTTAATAAATTCTTAAATGAAAACTGAGTCATATTAAATAGTAATAGCAATATTCATAAGCCCTTTCAGTTTCTGAGCCATTTTCAAGTTGAATGTAAGCCATCTTGCCTGCTCTAGACGAGAACAAGTAAGTCGCACAATGAATCAGTATTAAAACATTTACACATGAGAGATTTCAATATACATATTTCATTTTAGACATACGCTTTCCTACTCCCAACATATGTGGGTCACAAGTTTATGTTGCCAGCAATTCCCAACATAATACGAAATGTTGTCATCTCCGTGCTACATTCGACTAAGCGCAATCCCATATATGGATGATGTTTTTTCTCTCTATGTTTTCTATTTCTATCTCTATCTATATTTCAATTTCTATATGTCGTATATCTGCATCTATCTTCTAAAAGCTTCTGTTGACAATTTAGCTTTAGCTTGTCGCCCACTCTAATTTCTCTCTTGACAGTTTTAGCCACAAACGCCGCTTGACTGAAACTTATAGATAGAGAAGGAGATGCAGTGAGGTATATATGTATATATATAGAGAGAGAGGGAGTGTGTATATTCTCCCATACAGAGCAACAGCTGGCAACACACAACTTTCATTACGCTGCATTAAGTTTGCTACAATTTCGCGACATGTTGCAAATTTTTGTGGCGTTGTTGCATTTCG
The DNA here is from genome assembly GCA_958299025.2 of Drosophila histrio. Lineage (NCBI taxonomy): Eukaryota > Metazoa > Arthropoda > Insecta > Diptera > Drosophilidae > Drosophila > Drosophila histrio. The sequence continues at coordinate 27,629,339 of OY282580.2, read as the reverse complement.
GCTTCTTTTGTCCCTCGTTTCCTCTTCGACTCTTTCTCCTTCTCCTCCTTCTTCTCTCTGTGGACCATTTGCCGACGTCGCGTCGTTGCCAATGTCATCTGTCAATATTGATTTAAAATCAATTCATCTCCCGTTGCGCCAACTTCTGATTTGGTCGGTTGTTCTCGCAGCTTGAGTTTTTCATTAGCTGGACGCAGCCAAAGTGGGTCGGTGTCTTTTGTGTGCTGTTTGTGCCCCATTTTTGAGATACTTGTATTCGTGCAACATTTGTAGAGAGTATTTGGTTACCATGGAGTGGCAGTGCGTGTCTCTTATTACATTTATGTATGTATGCATGCTCTCTGAATTAATCAAATTTTGTGCGACGCGCCCATCGGCCAGTCAACATCAACAGTCTACAGTCCAACAGTCCAACAGACCAACAGTCGAGTCAAAGCCAAGCCCTTCAGTCGTCCATGACACTTGTCCATCAGCTTGGCAAGCAAAACGGGCCAAGTCAGGCACTGCCAGTCATTTCAATTGAAGCGAACGTCATTTGAAACGTGGTCACTCCACCCAACTTTAGTTTCAACCACAGCGATTACCAACTGACTGAACCACCCAGTTCCCAGTTACCAGTTACGACTTCCATACAAAGTTCAATGCTCCAATATGCAAATCGAGTCTTGTTATTGCTACTGTTGTTGTTGTGGTTGTTGTTGTTGCTGAGCACGCACAACAAAAGCAAAAATTTTCTTTCATTTCGATTTTGTTCACTTTGCGCCACTTTAAAAGCGGCTTAAAGCGACGCTTCGGAGACGCCAGCCAAGTTAAATACAATTTTGCCATCGTGTTTTTAAGAATTACAGCACGAAAATAATGTAAGCTTGGGCTTTACATATGCATACCCCACGTTAATCCAATGAAATGACCAAACAATGGTGCAACAACCATACGAAAAGCAATTATGAACATGAGTAGGCGACTAGCCAAACACCCTGTAATTAAAAGCACTTTAGAAAGAATAATGCAAAACTCAAAAAGAAAAATTTACTGAACGGACAAATAAAGCTGTATAATAGAAAGTTTTGAATGCCGTTTTTTAATTAATCTTCTTTGAAGCTAATAGCAAAAATTTCTATTAGCAAATTATATTTAAGACGAAGCTTGGTCGAATCTTAAAGCTGCAATGCGTTTTTAAAGCTCCTAAATCTCTTGACACTTTAATGCGCTTTCAAAACTCCTTTCGGTCTTGAGAAAATATTAATTAGTAATGCTATCATTAAATATGATACTTTTGATACCTGTTATTATCATACGCACATTTTTTTATTTTAATTAGTAATTTTATCAGTAAATATGATATTTTTGATACCAATAATTATCATACGCACATTTAAGTAGGCGTAGGGTATCAAAGGGACTGCGATGGCTTTGCAACGTTGCTGTTGACTCCTCATTTCAATTGCATTCACAACACTTAACAATTTACTACCAACTACCGAACCGAATTACATATATTGTTTGTATATATATAAATTTTCACGCAATAAAAGGCAATGGCTTTTAACTGGGAAAACAGACGACAATGAGAACATCGCATGGCGGCGCAGTAAAATATTAAACAAAAAAGTTAAATGAGTCTGGGATAAACGAGTATGGCCAGAAAAAAATGTCGCCTGAAAAATGGCAAAAGAAAATGCAAATATATATATATATGTATATATATATATTGTTAAATGGTTTTAAAATAAATAAAAAATAAAAATGTCAAATGATTAATCTATTTAACAGTCCCGCAGGCTAATAACGACTGAATTTGAAATGATTTTAATTTGTTATGACAATTGGATATTTATAATTGTTAACTATATTTAAAATTGATGCATCGACAGGAATGTGACAAGAATATGATAACAATTTAATCAAGTTTTTTTTTTATCACAACGATCGAATTGAAGAGTGCTCTCAGCCAGCTAGGAGTATATACAAGTATTACATATTAGAGAAAACAACTTATTGGAAATGTAACCATTTAATAATAATAAACAATTTAGATGTCAATTTAATTAAACTCTCAGATTTCTGATGTAATTGAAATTCAGAAACCGGCCTCAAATTGGGTTCCGAGTACAAAGAACAATTATACAATTGCATTGTCTAAAATAGAATTTGCTGGGCGCAGTAAATATAATTCCTTTACAGTTTTATTGTCTTGTTCAAATAAAAAACAAGCAGGAAAACTGTCGTCACACAAGAAGTATGCAATTTGCATATAAAGGAGTTCACGTTATAATCATTTAGTTATATGACTTATCGGTAAGCCAGAAATGTAATCAGCATTAAGATTTTCCGCAATGCATTGTATAAAAGCACGTGTGTGTGTCAGTGTGTGTGTGTGAGTGTGTGTGTGTCAGTGTGTGTGTGTGTGTAGACATGTAAATTAAATTTAATTAAATCGAGACATAAATTTTGAGCTGCGAAGCCACACAACATGCCCCCTGGGGGAACTAATAGCGTTTTGAATAACTTTCTCTTTATTTGTATCTGTTAGATACTTGTACTTGACTCAGTCCAAACTCAGCCCAGCCCATCAAGCAGTACGTGATGGTATTTAAATAGCTATCCTCCCTTAGTTGTTCGCCTAGTAAATAACTTTATGGCATTGTTATTGTCATTGTTATTTCAATTAGCCGACTGATTACTAATGAGCAATTTTCAACCATGCATTGTTCTGTATTAAATTAATTATTAAATATTTTATCGTTCATACTAGCATTTCAATTAGTGAAGCCTGTTTTTGATTGACTTTGAACTTTAAGTTAAATATGTTAAAATAATTACATATTAATGGATATACAATTTTGTTTCTCTTAGATCTTCTACTAGATCAATAAATTCGAAAGAATTTCTTTAAAGATTAAATTTATAAATGGAAATGATTATAAATAAATATATCTGTATTGAATGCTCATAAATACTATTTAAATATTTTATTAACTGCATTAATTGTGGTTTTTCTAGCTTTCGATTGACAAGGATACAGCATAATTTAAAGATATGCACATCAGATCCAATTACATACAAGAGGCTTAGGCCAGAAACAACATATTTAGGAAGTGCAATAAAGTGCAACTGAAGGCCACAAAGTGTCAAAATCTTGTACAGGCAGACTTAAAAGCTAATATAAATTCGAAACTTTAAGCTTGGATGTTGCAACATTTTAATTACATGAAATTTCGCTTTGTTCAATTAACAACAATAACATTAAGACTCAGCCACAATGTTGAGGCGGCAAGGAGGAAAACTCAATGTTGCATTTTAGCTAGCTTATAAACTTGGCTAATTGATGTGCCAAACTTTAAGTAAATACAAGTGTCTAAGATCTGTGTGCATGAGTGTGTGTGTGCGGGGGGACAAGTGCAATTAGCAATTGCTGCGAGGAATTTCAAAACAATTTAAATAATGTTATAGTTTCAGGCAGCTGCTCTAATTCACTTAGCCAGCCCAACTAAAACTTCTTGAAGTAAAAATATTTCAAGAAGATAGCTAAGAAAGCTGCAAGCCAACAAATTGCGATAAAACCTGAGCATGAAAATGTCAACAAAGCTGTCAACACAGCCAAAATAAAACACTAAGGTACATGTAAAGAAAGAAAGAGAAAAGTAGATGAAAAAGAGAGAAAGCGCTGCCAACACGTGCAGTCAATTTAGTGTTAAAAAAAAGTCAAAGTTTTGTCTGTTATTAAATTTGCAAGAGCCCAACAAAAACTTAGCACAACAAACTGCCAGCTGCGGCAGCCACGCCCCATAAAACGCCTTTCGTCACCTTTCTCTGGGCGCCAACAGGGAAACATTTGAATAATTACTAAAGTTGACTGCCAACTAAGCGAGAGCGAAAGAGAAAGGTGAATCTATGAAGAGAGAGACAGAGAGAGCAAGAGTTGAATATAATGTTTGCAGGCGATTTATGTGTCTCCTGAGCTGCAATTTTTAGCAGCTTACCAAATGCAACGCTTTGCAAGCCACACGTGTATGTGTGTGTAAATGTGTTGATGTGTGTGTTATTGTTGTTATTGTCAAGAGCTTAAAAGACGTGTGAATTTATGTAGGGAAATGCATTTTAAGTGAATTAAATTCCCAAAACTGCGCCAAACACTCCACTTCACTGCAGTACGTATATGTTGTAGCAACATGTTGCCAGCACAATAGTTGGCAACATTTGCCAATGGCAACATTCTTTAAGGGTGCATTTTATGCTGTTGGCAAACAGCCAATGGCCGCAAAGCCAAAAGATAAAATCTCACCAAAAGAAAAGAACAAAATTTCTATATTGAGGTAATCTTAAAACATCAGTGATGATGTTGATGATGATGATGATGCGTAGAACAACCCTGCAGCCGCAACCCTGGCCATGAAGAAAACCTAAACCAATTTGGCACGCGAAAATTTCATTACAGCCGGTAAATTTAATAAGCCATCAACCGGCGACGAAGCGGCAGGCGCAATATAAATACAAGTACGGGGAACAACTGGCAACGGTACACAACCCCAGAGTTGTCAGGCTTTTCGGCGATTAGAAAACTCCACACCTTGCCGCTCTCTGTCCGCAAAACAAATGTAAAATTTCACAGTTGAACTTGGGTTTCCATTTTTTTTATGATTTGATTTCCTTTTTTCCCTCTTGTTTTACTGACGGGGGTTGCTTTAGTTTTTATCGTAGGGTTGCTTTAATACCACACACACACACACATTTGAGCTAAATGTTGGCATATTTGTGTAGCATTTGCATCGCCATTTTTGATTTATGCCATAGCGCATAGAAAATGGATATTTATTGTATTCAGGCGCGCTTTTAAATGTCAGCTGCGGCCATTAAAAAACTGCCTCGTATTTTTATAGTTCGCTCAAAAAATACAGTAAAGTTACTGCACAAGCTGTAAAAACGCAGAGAGTTACCTCAGTGTCAGTTTAAGTTACGTACTGTGGCGAGAACTAGACTTTAATATTATGCAAAAAGAATATTATATGATTAAATTTAGCACTCAATTCTATTTATCTTCTAAAATAAATAAGAATAAATACTCCAACGATGAAAACTTATTTCACACCAATGGACTGAAAATGCTCAACGATTTGAAACAGAAACCACAAAACTATTTTTAAATCATATCATTCAAACAAACCACTTCCTCAATTTAAGCCACACAAATTCCAAACACACACAGTGAGTGCACATTTCTTCTTCCTCTTCATCTAAGCCGCACTCAATGCCCCATTGAAAATGTGTTTAAGAGTCCACACGATTTAGTGCAAAAATCGTTTCGATTGGTGGATCCAAAAATATTTCAATTGACATAATCAGCGAGCTGTCAGCGGCAGGTGAGAAAATCTACCGAAATTGCAATACAATATTTTAATACCTGATGGCTTCAACCTCGCCCCCAACCAGACACCTGTGTCTCTTTTGCCCCTTTTCCCTCACACTCTTCCCTCCGCGGCAGTCAACACCTCAAAAATGCATGAAGCGGCGACTTCATTAGGTTGATTGTGCTGGCTATTTGACAGCGGGGGTTGTTGGGATGGCAGCTTGTAAATAGAAAGCACTGTAAACCGCAAACACAGCAGGTAAACTCGCTCATAGTTTATTGACAGCAACAACAATAAAAGCAAAGAGCGCGAATATGAAATATTTTCCTGCGGAAAATGGTTTTTTTTTGTCCTCCTCTTTTTTTGGCTCGCTGCTGAAATTCTTTTGGCTTAAAATGTAAATAACGTAATTTGTAATGAAAGCCAGCTTCAAAATACACTCCTCACACATCCATAATAAAAGCTGGTGTTACACACACACACACACACACACACACAGAGAAACTCATTCAAACACTCACCCGCACACACACTAATGCATTTATGCAACGGTTGCGGCATTGTAAAAATTCCTTTGGCTCGCAATACCCAATAAAAAACAGCAAAAGGGTATGCCAAATATATAAAATACAGAAAATATAAAAATAAAACTTAACCATCTGCAGTATCTTTATTAAGTTAATTATGTCTTAAAGCTGAGAGCTTTATAATAGTGTATACTGATAGTGTTTTATACAGCCCTGCTATATCTAGATATATTTAATAGTTTAAGTTCTTTAAAATTAGAAAATCTGTCAAAAATCAAAGAAACTATTCTGTTTATAATACTTTAACACAAAGTGTCTACTACAGGGCATCTCACAGTCAACCTTTGTGCACTGTACACTATTTGGCTGTCTTTTTTAACAGTATATCTTTTATGAAATATTTCACGCTGGCACTTTAAAGCTTTGATAGTAAGGTGGATTCCCAGTTTCTGCACTGACAGAGGCGAAGGGCAATAAAAATTCCACAATGGCGTTAGCTTTGCCAGAACACCCTTATAGAGGGGTACACACACAAACACACACACACACACACACTCTCAGCTGATATTTGTGTGGATTTGTGGCGCATATTTGCGGTAAAACAATGTCGCGCACGCGGAGTTGGTAAAAGTAAAATGCAATAAAATAAAATTAAATGCACAGAATTTCCCATTCACACATATGCATGAACAGATGCGTTTGTGTGTGTGTGTGATTGTATGACTTTTTGTATTTATTTATATACATTTATTTTGTGCTATAATTTACATATACTTTCCCATTCATTTTTATACTCAAAAGCTACAAACTGCACGTCGCACTGTGGCGGCTGTGTTCTGTGTTCTCTATACTCGGATCGGTGCTAAATTGTATTACTGCACGCGATTCCCTGGAAAGCCATTAACAGAGACAGAAACACTAACAGCAGCAACAACAACAATAGTAATAACAAGAACAAGTTCAGATACAGATACTGTAACTCACTAACTTAACTGTGCAAAGCCATATACCATTTGCCATATACCAGGCATATACAAGTACAGACAACATTTGGCGTCCATAATAAGCCACGCCAAAAAAGCGATTCAACCAGCTAACCCTTGCCCACTCCCCCGAAAAATACCCCTTTATCCCCACCCCTAAAGTCCTGCACAGCAGCCGCAAAAAGTTTTTGTTTTCAGCATGGTCTGAACTGGCTGACTGGCTGACTGGTTGCCTGGAATGTGCCCCACAGTAATTAGTGTAATAAGCCTCAATGTACACACACATATGCATATATACAGACATATATATAATATATACATACATATATGTATATGCATGTGTCTCTGTGGCATACGAAATCCTTTGCATCAGTCTCAATGCTGCCATTTTATGTGAGTTTGACCAAAAACCGAAAATCCAAACGGAATTGAACCCAATGCTTTGCTTAACTTTTTTGCCGCCCAAAACCAAATAATTCAAACTAATTCCTGAAACTATAAGAAGTGCTGAAAAAGACAGAGAGCGAGAGAGAGACAGAGAGAGAAAGAGGGATATAAGTAAGCGATAAGTTTCATGTGAAAAGCCATAAATAAGCTTTTTGTTATGGCCCATGGACATGATTAGCATGTTAAGTAACTTCAGCATACATTTCAATAAGTGTAAGAGCAACAAACTAATAACAGTTATTAAAGTCAATAAGTTTAACAGTTCCCAGAAATATTTGCGCTCACTTTTGCTAATTTCATATTGTTTTCTTTTACTTACAGGTAATTATGCCCCAGGCAAATAAACCACAACAGAGAAGGGAATCATTGTGAATGATTGTCATAGAGCCGCGTCCGCCCACAGATACGCCCACAATTTGTCACGCACAGCACTGCACTTCAAGGGCACATAATAACAAAAATTATTGATGGAAAATTGTCTAGTCAGGTTTATGAGTATGGAGGGGTCGCAAAATGGAATTGTTGAATTAATAGGCCATCAAAGACCTCTTTTGGAGCCATGAAAGCGACCTCGACCGCAGCTGCGGCTCGTATTGTGACGTTTAACGGCAACTCGACTCTGCCTTCCTCTTCCTGTACCCCCCGCCGCCATGATTCGCTGTCAAAGGGGCTACTTGTGGTCGACTCTTTCATAAAAGTTAAAATGCAAATACAATTTGCCACTTAAAATCAACATAAATTGATGCATACGCTGAGCAGGGGTAAGTGGTCGCCCTCGGAGGGAGAGGCAATCATTTCGCATTCGAGAGCCACTTCAAACAATTTACAACAAAAACGATGAAAACACACGCAGCGATGAAAATAGAGACAAGAAGAGCAGAAAGAAAACTTAGCAAAAAAGCCAAATCGATGAGAAAACTCAAAAGCTTGCTAGGCATTTACTTGAAAGAGATGGGGAAAATTCTTCGAAATCGTTATTAACTAGAAAACCATTTTAAATACTCGGCAGAAATAATTTAAGTACATAACCATGACAATCTAATATGACAAATAACATTTAAGAATAATAATATGAAGCTGCTTTCAAAAAATCATAAATATTTCCAAGAAAGCGATTTTCCGTCAATTTATTCAACATTCATTGAAGATGTAACAGACTTCCAAGAATTATTCCTTGAGGGTTTTGTTCAAAGTCACACATGGTTCAAATAAAAAAAAATTTCAAGATAAATTATTAATATTTTTAAATTGTCATGTAGCATTGGCTTAAAAAATATACATGAAATATATTAATATATTGCAATTAATCCAGTAGAAACTTTCAAATTCTAAGTCTTTAGTTATGAAACCTATAAACTATACTAAGTATATTTTCAAGAAAAAACCTACCCTATAAATGCATTATATAATTGTCGAATAACTTGCAAGGATCTCTCATATATACAAAATTATGAATTTAATTATGAAATAGCCATGAGGAGTTCATCAAATCTTGTTTTCATAAATCTTATATTCAATTTTAAATTTGTCGTATTAATTCTCACTTTGGGTTCAGTCTAACAATTCTGCCAGCTTATCGCAATTATTTAAACTGAAATAATTGTCAATTATATATGAAATCTCAGAGAATCTCATATTGCCAAAATCACCTATCATATTCTCCTTCTGGGGATCAATTCCCAGAACTGTCTCAACCTTTGTCAGAGAGCTTATTAAATATCTATGCATATAACGAAGCAGCTGTTGTCAGGCTTCAAGCAATAATTACCCAGTCACAGAAGTCGCACAATTGTACTCTCTAATAAATTCATAATTGACAACTTCACCCGTCCCGCCCCCCCTCAGACTTCACGCACATATGACAAAATGCTGCGGGGCGGCACATTTCACGCATAAACAGGCCGCACTTCCACTTCCTTCAACCGTCTCCCACCGTGGCCAACTTCCTGGCAAATTGCTGCGTTTCCTGCCTACTGCAAAAGGGTTGTTCTTCTTCTTTCAGTTCTTGCTTGTTGTTGCTATACATGCACAGCCCTTTGGGTAATTGCAAAAACTATTAAGCCAAATTATGGGTTTTAATATACGAGTCGCATAAAATGCCGGCTGCTCGCTGACTTTCCCATTCCCCTTCTCTTCCGTTCTCAGCCCCTTAGTTCCCTTCCCAGCAATCCTTTCTAGTGCCAACACTTGAATATTTGAAGTAGCGTAAAAATCAAGCACACGCGAAATTATTATATGGATTTGAAACCCCGGCTAAAACCCAAGACCACCCCTGTCCCTGCCCCTGGACGTATGTTTGATTGCAAAATATTTGCTTGGCAGAAAAACAAAAAAAAAACAAAAAAGGCGCCGCATCGAATTATATGAAAAATGCAAGGGTAATATTTGTTCGACCTTAGTTGTCCCCCGACTGCCCCTTCCTATCTACGTGCCCCCCCTTGCCAATGGAACTCCCACACAGATCAAATAATCCAGGCGCAGCTCTCGTAAATATAGTAGTTTGTGAGTTTTTATTTTCCCCTTTTGCCCTCAATTGGCCTGGAGTCCTGTGGCATTCCCATGGCGCTCTTTAAACGTTTCTGGTTAGTCCTGTGAGAGTCATACAGAAAAAATGTATGCCAATTGTCGGCTCAAAATTGCAAAAACAGACACCAACAATAACAGCAACTGCAAATTTGGCAAATAAAAAATGAAAGTCATTCTGCCATACTGGGAGTCATCGTTACGTTTTCATCTCCTTTTTTTTTTAATTTTATTGGTTAGTTAGTTTTATTGCTGTTGTTGTTGTTATTGTTGTTGTTATTCTCGATTGCTGCATAATTTAAACGGTGTATTTAAGCGGAATTATTGACTGTAAAATACCCATGGTGTAAACTGTATAAAGTGTGTTAAGAGAAATGGCCCAGGGCAGGTCAGGGCAAGGCAGGGTAAATGGTAAGGGGAACATTGTATACAAATGCTGGGGCTATGAGTGTACTTTTCAATACGGGCTATTTGGCTTATTTTCGCTATTGGGCTATTGAGCTATTGGCTATAAATTGTTCATCATTTAATGAACATTGGAATTCGGTAATAAATCGCAGTTCCGAATGAGATTGAGCTCAGTCAGAGATACATATGTAGGAGTAAATATTTGAATTCCCCATGTCAGTTAGTTTTGAATTAAAGATGTGATTGTTAATTTAAAAATATTCTTAATACTTGAAAAAATACTATTTCAATATCAAACTTAACTAATTTTAGGATCATTTATTATAAGGCAAAATATTCTAATTATCTTATAACATATTTATCTATATAATACATAAGAAGTAAATACTACATATTATACCTATCAGAGATTAAAAATCGAATAGCTGTCTGCACTTAACCATCCTTCTATCTGTCCTTCTATCTGCTCTAGTCAAATCATCCCATCTATATAAACTCTACTTGCTTTATTTATACAATTTACAAGTTTTACATAATAATATGTGAAAAATGCAACTTCATATTTCGCAAAAAGCCAACTTAAGGACATTCTGTTGTAACTTGAGTAAATTCTGTTCCTTTGCGATTTGCTTACGCTAGGGTAACATCTGTAATCCTGTCTGCAATGCGGTATGAATACACTCGGCACTCACTGTATATGCTTTATGTTCACCCTCTTTGCACTTGCTACGAGTTTCGCTTGAAAAGATAAATTGCACTGCACTTGGCCATAAATTAAATATAAAAAAAAAAAGTATTTCTTTGCTGTATTTACTTGTTTTTGTTGCAAATCTAAGTCAAATCTTCGCATGGACGCCTCTTAAGAATGTGGAATGCCTGGCAGCACAGACTCAAAATTCAGGCCTCAGGACTTTTAGCCCATTCCCAGCTATGAGTTCGAGTTTGAGTTCGAGTTATAGAACAGACGGCGGCTGTTTGCTGCTCACTGAAATTTTAATAACTCAATTACGCACACATTTGAATTCATTAGCGCCACACGAAATAACAAAAACAGCAACAGCAACAACAACAACCAGAGGCTATTGGTTGAACAAGGAAGAAAGTGAGGGGATGATGTAAGGGGTTCGTCGGGGTAGCAAAAGCAAATATAATAAAATGTATATAAATCAAATTTAGCGCTGAAATGGCAAAAGGAGTGCGATGGGAGGGAAGCGACGAGAGGGAAGAGGATTTTTGGGTATCCTGAATCTTTGTTAGCCCATGGCTTGCGTGTCGACGAGGAGTTCACTGCAGGGGTGCATTTTTATTCACCAATGTAACGTGGGGAGGGGGGAAATTATTGCCTGTGCCAAAAGCATTTGAAAAACTAATAACCATGTACGGATTTCATAATAAATCAAGTACGCAGCAGCAGCAACAAAAACAACATCCTCATCAGCATTCGAAAAAGAAAGGACTGCTACAGGAAGAATGCGCTAAATCCCTATTTCAAATAGACAAATGAACGAATTCTGACAATGCCAAAGACCTTTAGAGCATGCTACAGTGTTGCATTCATTATGTTGCACAAAGCCGAGGCAGTTACATACATATGTTTCACCATGGGACAGCAGCAGAGACAATGCCATTCAAAGCCCTGGAAACCCATTTCCCAAAATGAAAACTATTCTCTCGCACTTCATTCAGGCCAGGGGAGGTATTTGCCAATCAGCTAATAAGGTCAGGTAGCTGCTCTGATTTTGCCACACTAATCGAAGTTGGCATGTTCTCGATAAGGCAGCTAAGACCTTTCCATATCAATTGTCTAATGCGGCTTAGCTCCGTCCAGTCTCTCTCTCTATCTTGGCTAAGCACTTCCTGCATTGTGTGCAACGGCAGAGATTATAGTAAACTGACGCTTCAATGGATCGCAATCGTTTGCCTCTGGTCGCTAATTGACAGCTTAGCAGCGTCCATGCAACGGATGAGGTCAGCTGGAAGCAGTTAGCCGAGTTGGGATTGGTATATTCCGGAGATTGTGCATATGCTCAACCGAGTCGAATCAAGTGAAAGCACAGCTGCTTTTCGATTAGATCTCTCTCTATCACGGCTAACTGATCTTTAATCGAAGTTGCTTATACGATAAAATCATTAAGTATCTATCATAACCAATGTGAATAAATATGGGCAACTATTCTGATCATTAATATATCATTAAGTAGTTCGTAATGAAGAAATCTTTCACTATTTCTCATTTGTATATTTGGTCGTTCAACTTTAAAAGAAGAACTTAATAATAAAATGTTTATTCTTGACACTGTCAATATTGATAAATAACTTTATTGAAGTTTGTAATTTACTAACATATTAATTAAACATTTCAATTCATAATTTCATGTATATTCATGAAATATATTAATTAAACATTTATGTTTACCATCTTATACACTTGATAGTATTTACCTCTAGGCTGTGTTTAATATGCTGCATAAATTTGATGTAGACCATTATCTAATAATCCGCTTTTTGCCAACACTTTAAGTAGTTCAGCGTACATATTGATATAATCACATACACACAGCCACACCCAATGGTTCTACACAAGCACACACACACACACACACACACACACACATGCATTAGTACAAGCACTTTTAATTAATCAAATTTTCGATTTTCCATTTAATTTGCAAATGCTTCGAAGTAAGAGACCAGCTCGTCTTTCAGTCTGCTTGTTGGGCTCGGCAAATTATTTACACACATACATAAAGATACACAAATACAAATGGACATTTGCATGTATGTATAACTAAATTATAAGCCGCTTAGGGCCTGGCATTGTTAGCACTGATGACCAGATCAAAAGCAACTGGATGCCAGTTACCATTATTAGCCTAACCATTGTGAACTATCGTTACGATTATTTGTGCATTGTTAGACTGTGTGTAATTGAAGCTGATTACGAGGCAGCAGTAAAAGTTATCAAATGCATTGCCTCGCTCATATTACGGATCGACTAGTATGTGGCATGCAACACTTGTTTGCATTTCCTATTGTGCCTCAGGTAAAATGGTTAGCGGTTCACAAATCTCCCTAAGCCCCCTTAGCTCAGTTGGCTGCCCCGAAGCGCTCTTGACGTCTCAATTTCCAAATGGCCAAGCTAATTACATTGCCTGACAGTTTCTCCCTTTTGTCAACCACTTTCTATGACATAATTCCGCTCGAATTTCGCCCGTCTGCCTGACTTTTTACACTCGCTCACAATGATATAATTAGATTGAACCCTCCGAGTAACCCTCGCTGCGTACTCCGAACCACACCCCTCACTTGTGTGCACAGCTGGCAGCTGGCAAATGCAATCAAATGTTAAGCATTACAATTGTTAAATGAAAACTTTTGCTTTTTAATATAAAATTATGCAAATTTTCACATTGAGCTCGCTGCATTTTCACGCATTAAGCGATCGAGAAAACTTTATGAAAATCACAAATGCTACAACAATAACAAACGCAGTGAAAGGATAGAAAATATGCTAGAGTTTACTAGTCGAGTGGGTTCGACTGTGAGGATACGCTGTAGTGAAAGCCTAGTAAATTAAGTTGAAACTTAACTGATGTTTTCTCTTTTCCCTCTTTTACTTAGATTTAGTTAGTTAAATAATGATAGTATCTGACCTGAAATGGCAATGGATTTATTGATTGTAGTAGTCAAATGAACATCGTGTAGATCGTGTTTTATATAGATTATATTAAACTTCATTGAAATTAATTTATTAATGAATTTATTTAGAAACGTTAACAAGTTTTGACTTATACTAATTATTCAATATATTTATTATTCAAATATGTGAATTACAGTCTTTAACATTATACCCCATTTCAGTCAAGACTTTTCTGAGTATAAGAAAGGGAGCATGCAACTAACATTTATTACGATTCGCGAAAACCCTCAAGTGAACTTCTTCTGCATTCCCCCTCGGTTTTAGTCCATAAAAAATGCAAGTCAGCAACTGGAGAAATCCTTGAGGATTTACCAGCGATATTCTCTCAATGCTTTAGCTAAAAGCTTTGGAGTTCTGAAATTTTTGCGTTGATTTCTCCAGCGTCGTCGTCGTCGTTGTCATCGTCATTGTGGGGGATTTTTTGTGGCACTCAAAGGACTTGAATGTGGCGATGCTAAAATTTCAATAGTCAGTTGTTTGTTGTTGTTCATGAAATATGCAATGAATTTGCTGTGATTTTATTAGCTAATCGAAGTGTAGTGACAACCCACAAAATAGGCGTAAATTTTTAATGTTACTAGCTCTTAGCTGATTGTCTTAGGATATTTCCCATGTTTTCCTTTGCATGCTAATGAACTCAATATTTGATGCATATGCATAGACAGAGACAGAGACAGAGACCGAAAACGAATGCCAATACACAGAGAGGGTTTTAATGAATTTCAAGAAATGTTCACAGCAAAACCAGAGCTGGCCAAAAACCATAATTAAATATTTCAGCTGGCCAAAACTGTCTAAGACAATTAGTGAAATTCTAGTCAAGCGATGCCATCGGTCGGGAAACCAACAACAACAACAACAAGAGCCACAATATCGACAAGGCAAGGACAGCTCATCATCATTAACACCCAACGACAATTGAACGTTGTCCATGGCAACTTGACTGTTTCCCCGCTTCAATGGGATTGGGATTGGCATAGGGAATGGTACGAGGGAAAAGGGATTTGGATTGAGCTACGTTATGTGGGCTGCTGTTTAAGTTCTCTGTTCAAATTGTTGCTGTGCCAGCATAATAATGTGGCCAGGGAATCGATGACGACGTAAATCAATGCAACATACATACACATAGTATATATTGACTAAATGTGTGTGTGTGTGTGTATGTGTGAATTGAAACAATCATTAATTAATGTCAATCGAATCGAAATGAAATTTTGCGACAAACGTTTTCCGCTTGAAATTAACGTAAATGAGCAGCCGCTGTAATCATCGTCATCATCATTATTATTATCATCTGGGGAGAGGGGAAATACCCGCTTGTCTGAGGGTCTGGAGCAGGTAACCCGCAACTTTCCCAGTTCCTCCGTCGTTCTTTAGTTAATGACATTCTCTAGAAAACAAGGAATAATTCTCAGCGTCAGAATGCCAACAGAACTTTTCACAACTCAGAACGCAAAATACTTGGCTTCTACAATATTTACTATTTTCGTGTAGAGGGAAAAAACGGAAACGGAAAGAACGAAAACATGACGACAACTTTTGGCACAAATGTCGGATGCAAAAATCTAGCAAATGTCCTGCAATTAATTACCGCCATGTTAAGCAAATATTTCTTCTCTATGTCTGTCGCTTTTTTGGTTTTTTCTGTTAACATCAACTTTGATTTGAGTTTGTGCGTGTATTCCATATTAATGTGATGGCAAGAGTTTTGAAGAATTCCGACCAAAATCTACCAAGGCAATTAGCAATGGAATTTAAATGGAATGTTGCTCAGATATTTTGATAATGAATTTGCAGAGCAAAAATTTGAGTATACTAGTACGGAGAAATATAATACAGTAAAAAAATAGTTGAAAATTTATCAGACGAATGAAACTTTGAGAGATTATTACTTATATGGAATTAAAGAAAACAATATAAAGAATATCTCACTCTCGTTAGCTATAATATTAACATAATTAAAATGTTTTAACTTCCTCTTACTCTTTGTACAATCTTTTAACAAATATTATCTCTTAAATTTAAAGTCTTTCCTTTAATAACCACAAATGTGGCCCTGACTCTCAATAGCAAATAAATGAATCCATTGTAAATTCATTGGTAATTCGAGAAAAGAAGTGAATGAAAAACAATTCGATTGTCAGTTAAGACAAGTGCTGAACTGACTGTTGTCAGACTCTCATCAGCAATCACCCATCACTTTGGTCACTTTAACTGTGACTCAAGTCAGCCTCGTCAATGTTATTTTAACGATTATTAAAATTATTATTACGAAATGTGTGGATGCTTATTGAAAAATATAAATTGCATAATAGTTGGCAGCATAAAGAGGACTTGGCTTGACTTTAATTAAAAATGCGTATTGAAAATATGTTTAATATTGAACGCCTTTATCTCGTTTTTACATCGTTGTAAAAGGGACTTGTTGACACACACACAAACACAGATACATCTGTTATACAGATGTGATATTAAATAACTGACGAATGTTCTTTATAGCCAGAAAAGTGTTTTCCGTTGTTGGCAACAGCAACAGCAACAGCAATAACAACAACATTGACACAACACAACATAATTGCAATTTAATGCAGTTTTATTGACATTCAACGGCCTGTGAAAAGGAGTGGACTCGTCGTTCATTAATTAAAAACACTTTGCCTGACTCTATCTCTTCATCTGTCCAGCAATCAGGTCGGCGTGGACAAATGTCGTCGGCAACATTTTCAATTTCGTAAAGCTGTTTTCGCTACACTGAAGCAGAGTGCAACAAAAACTAAACGGCCAAAGGCCTCGCGGCCTGTCAAACAAATCACAACATTTATTATAACTACCCCCAAGCACTGGAGCTTTTAATTAGATGTTCTGCTGACCCACCCCAATCTCCTTTCTTTCCTCAATCTCCTCGGGACCCAGCATGAAACTTATTCCATCATAATAAATCTTGGGCATGCAGGTGGTAGGCGAGTCCAACGAGGAAGCCCAGGCGTCCGGGCTTACTCATAATTAGCCCTATCCATAGAGCAAACTAGGAAGTGACCCAATGGCCCCGCCTAACACTCCACCTTCCCTCCGCCCGCATGCTCCTCGCGCCACATCATAATTATGCAAAAGTGTGAAACGTTGCAGCAAAAAAATGAATGAGAAAAATGTTGACTAAACAAACAGTTTTCTGAGCTCAACTTTCGCAACATAATTCGTTATTTATGACTTCAATTATGTTTGCCCGTAGCCGGCACACAAATACATATACACATACGTATAAACTGGAGGTTAAACGGGCGCAGTGAGGCGCACTTAACCTACAGGAGGCCGCAGCCGCTTTAGCGCCTCCTGGTATGCTACATATTTGTCGTCACCTCAAATTGAGCAGCCAAAGAGTGAGAGAAAAAGAAAGAGAGTGAACGAGATAGAAAGGGAGAGAAGTACATATACTGAGAAATTTAAGGTGCGGTCACCTTTCGCTTTTAATTAGACTTTCAACAAAGGTCCAAAAACAATGTCCACCCCCCTTTCCCACATCACAGGCGAACTGATAGCCAAGAGCCCACTCTCGGGAGTGCTTCTCACTCCCACATTTATGATAAATTACAAGGAAAGGGAGCACAAAAGTTTCAACCCAAACTTTGACTCACCTCTAATGATATAATTGCATGTGTTCTGAAAACCTAATGCACTTCAATTACGCTCGAAATTTCTAATAAAGAAAATGTTGTTCGTAATTAAACAAGCTTAAGATTCCCACTTACATCTATGTCTCGAAATAAATGGTTAAAAACTCTTACAGCATCTTATTATAGTTTACGATATTAATAGAATCATATCCGCTTTCTTTGTTATTCAACTTCAGATCAATCTCTTTTTGCCACTGCTTGCATTTGATTGAACGACATTAAATAGTTCATAAATTGAGTTGAATACGTATTTGGGAACAACTTCAACTATAATTATTCGTGTCCATTTATTCCAATCAACAGATTCTATGAATTACAGTATTAATTATTGAGCTCATTTGGCTTGATTATGTCAACGCCGTGTTCCTCACAAAGTTATTCATAATGAATTGTATTTATTTGCTATTTTTTTTGCAATCTCTTTTCCATGAGAATTAATGTCAAAATATGTAATAAGGTTGATAAACATTTTTTTTAACCAATAACATTTGACTGAACAGTTAATAAAAATCCATTTTCATAAACTTTAATTATATGTCAGGTAAAAAACATTTAATACGAATTTGAGCGCAGGCTGCTGAACTAAAAAATACCATGTAAGTTAAGAGAAAAAACAGTATAATTTTTGTTTGTTTTCGGTTCGTTAGAAAATTATAAATATCAAGGATTAATATATTAAGACCAAGGTTAATTGGAATCCACCCGAAAATTATACCCGTTTAGTTATTTATAATGAGTAAAACTTAAAAAAAAATCCTCGTTAATTTCAATGTCATTTACAATTCATAAAATAATTTATATCATCAGCTATTTAAGAGTGTAAAAAAATGGCATTATGCAAATGAGTTTTGACAGTGAAAATGTAAATAAAACTATGATTCCACGATATTATTAACGGCTGCAGACAAAAATCCCATTTTTTTGGGATCTCGTACTTGAACTGTGTTTCAGTTAGGCCAGCAATTGTAATTGGCTAATTCCAAGGCTGGCAATTGTGATTAAGTCAAAGATAGACACCCACGATTGTGCTAGCCTAACCATTTCCAGTTATCACAAATACGAAACAAGCTCTGGCTCAAAGCGGTTCACCTTGTGGCTGGTTATGTATCTAAATGTGGCCCCCGACCGTCTAACTGCAACTGCAACTCAGCTGCATAACCTTGAGCCTCACGTCAGCTCATTTTCCCACAAATCAACTGTGTGAATGGTAAATAAAACAACACAAAAAGCAACAAAATACAAAAACCACACTGAAAACACGTTTCCCACTTGACTTTGCACAATTTGCATGTGAAAAGAAGAAAAAATAAAACAACAATAAAGAAAAACTGAGCCATGGACAGTGTTGCGTTAACTTGGTTTATATAATAACAGAGCCCTAACAGAAATTTGTGTATTTTTGTATAATATTTATTTTAGAAATTGTTTAAAATGCGTTTCAAGAAAGCTTATTGCCAAACAATTCTGCATCCCTTTAATTGTAAAATAAATAAACGAGGCAATTAAACGATAAACTTAAAAAAACAAACATAACAGCACAGCAAAAACAACAAAACAGCAAATAAATAAAATATAATAAAACAATATCAATGAATAAATTACAGCCAAATGAAGTTTAAATACTCTAACAATACTTAAATTCAAACTTATTAAAGATATACAGAAAAATTCGTAACTAAAATCAGAAAATATGTATTAAAGTATAATTATTTTAGATTATGCAACTATTTTTTGTTACTTCAATCCTATTTTGTCATATATCATAATATATAATATATTAACTCTCAAAGCTTTTTACACTATAGCGTCACACGTTTAATGAGAAATTTGTCCGACCCGCTTGCAGGGTAAACTTCAAGAAAGTCAAAGTTCAAGGAAAGTTTCATTAGCCCTGTCCTGACGACATACGTATAAACTTGGCCCGTTCGTTATTTTGCACTTACTTTGCAGCTGTCAAAAATGTTTATGCATTTTATTTGCATGAATTTCATTCACAACTCGCATTCTGACTGCCGCATTTTATTTAAAATAAAAAGTATAAGACTCGTACTTGGCACATACATATAAAAGATACATATATGTATAAGTGGGTACAACTAATTAAAATTGTGGGTCAGCAACTTCTAGTTTTAAAGTAGTTGTTGGGTTGTTGGGCTCTATGACTCAGAGCTCAAGTTGAGTTGAGAGTTTTATCGGTTCAACAGATCAGCGCCAAAAATATTTTACATTCGGCAAAAATTTAAGAGCTGAAACTTTAAAGCTTAAACAAAACAGAAAGAGATAAATCAATTTGGGTGTGTATAACTCAGAAATTTCCTGCACTTACGAGAAATAGATAGAAAGATGCTTTTGTTACCCATCATACTATACCATTGCCCAAAGTTTTCATACTCCATTTTATACAGTGACATGGTTACAGGGTATACAATTACCTGAGTTCAAAGACTTATGGCATGACAACCGTTAGTTATGCTCAAGTAAGCAACGTTATAAAAATGTTTTAACAAAAAATTGCGCACAGTTGTTGTTTATGGCGATGACACACGACAGTAACTGTCTTTTAGCGCATATTTAATACTTACACAAAAAAATATTTATATAAATATGTATAGTTTATTTATAATAACATATTTAGCATATAAATTAGCTGCGCATATAAATTATGCAATTAAAGTGTCTCACACAATGAAAAATGTGCAGAACAAAAGGTGTTTAAAAAGTATTCAAACAATTTGTTATTTTAATTTGAAAGTGACGGGAATTACATGAAAGCGTAATATTCATAATGTCTGGACGGCTATAAAAAGCCTGTCTATAAAAATAGGAAGCAGAAAAGAAATTTATTTAAAAATCTAGTTTATTAAAAGGTCTTGCACAACAATTAATACAATTAGATGAAGCAAAGCAGTTTAATGTCGACAGAATGAGAATAATAGAGTAAGATAGTAACATAAAAACCTTTAATGGTCTAATTAGACCTCATTTCATATTGGTTTTTGAAAATATCCGTTTATTTATCATAAATCTACTTCACATTTTTAGTCTTATTTAAGTTAAACGTTTATTATCCACAATTCAATTACCTATCAAGAACAATTCAATGCAACATTAAATGTAATATTTATTTTTTATTAATTTACATAAAAGGGCAACGACCATACATAGTAATGCCTTTTTAAGTTCAGCGAGTGAAAAGTCTGTCATCAAAGGCCCCCAGAGGACATGTCAACACCCAATAGGATCAATAACCTTAACACCGAGTCGCTGAGCGACGTGAAATAATAATTATTTGTTGTTTATCACATTTTTTCAATTGTTAATATCGCAACGATAATTAATTGATTTCAAGTTGCAACAAATATAAAATTAATGCCAATTCACAGCGAGACATGACCGGCGTTTTACGATTTCGCCAACCATTTGTCAAATTCCGAGTATGTCCTCATCCTTCTGTGGGCTTAACGGGAATGACATATAAAGTATGAGACCAAAACCGCAGATCAATTTATTTTGTGGCCAAAATGTTCCAGACATTTTTCTCTAGCTCACAACTTGACTCTCTCCCCCGCTATATTTTACTAATGTGATTCGTCCTGTTCTGTCAACGCAAAAACAATTAAAACCGAAGCCCGAGACATTTTACGACGGCGTCGTCTGGTGAACTGTTGTCTCCTCTCTGTCCCAGTCTCGGCCACAGTCTCGACTCCAGTCGCTGAACCGCCTGGTATTCTGCCTGCCATTAACTTTATTTACCTTTGGCGCTGATTTGGCCAACAGTGTTTTTTTTTGTCTCTCTGTCTGCACGTTTGATAAATGTTTTGCAAATAGCTGGCGACACTTGGCGGACAGCCAAGCGACCTGAAAGTAGGCAACAGTTTTTTTCTTATTTCTATTTATTTATTTTTATTTTTCAACATGCATTAATAACTGTCATTTTGTGTGTGCTCATCGTGGAACCGCTTTTTGCTGATTTCTTTGATATTTTGTATTATATTTGACAAAAAAAAAGAAGAAAAATGAAAAATATGAAATAAAAGAGAATTCACGTAAATTCATACGCTGTCTGTCTAAGCTCTTTTGCATATCTTAAGCAGCGTATGGAGCCACAGGCAGCAGACCAGCCTTACCTAGAATAAGGCGTGGCAAAAGTGGCGCATGTATATGAAAATTATGTTAATGAATGCCTGGATGACTCCTTCGCCTGCTGGTCGTGTTATGCCACCCACTCACATATTGGCCTTGTCTACAATTTGGATGGGTTACTCTTTGTAATACCTCGTACTTAGAATATAGATAAAGATTTCTGTTTTATTATAAATTTTTTTATTACGATAATAAGTTTACTTCTCTTACGACCGGCTTTTCTCTTAAATATATATAATAATTTCTAAATAGTACATTACAAATATGATTTCTAAACGCAATAGAAAATAAGAGGGTATTATGTGTATCGACTACTCCCTGTTTTCTATATGTTCCATCACATTTTGCGTGTGCGTGGGCTTCATGCATTAAATTAGAAAAAGGTGAGGGCAACTAGGTGGTGTCGGGAGGGGAGGTCAGAGGGAAGAGTAATAACAAAGTCTGCTGCCATTTAGAATATGTTTTTTTTTAAGAAGCTGTCGCCGCTGTCACATGGCAGACTGAAGAAAATTGCTTTTAAGAGCACACATATAGACTTCATAAAGGGTTAAGTTCAATGCTGGTAGATTAAAAGAAACCCTTAAATCCATATTTTAAATGCTAGAGAATGTTGTTACCTACATAGTCACAATTTTTGATTCTCTCTCATCTGCTCACATATAAAGCAAAAACTATTTAAATAAATATTTAAGCATTTATGTTTCTTATTTATAATATTTAAAATCTAAGAATATTATGATACTTTTTGATCAAAATGAAAGGCTGAAGCAGTAACTGAATTATTTTTATTGGCAGTTAACTAACAAGTGGGTTTAGCTTTGATTTAACAAGACAAGTTTTACATTTTCGAATCCATCATTGTGAGAGCTTTAAGCCAGGCAACAACTGGCACAGCAACAACTTGGTCAATGGCTCAACTGACGTATATTAATGTCCTGGTCACAAAACTAGCGCAATTAATTTGGCATATTTGTGGGAAAATGCATTCCAAACATGTTGTAGAACATGCTCTATACATACTTACAAATACAACATATTATATAAATCGCTTTTACAGTTGGAACTGCTGTAAAATTTATGAGGAAAATGCACCGCAAAATTTATCACACGTCCGTCCGGTGCGGAGTTCTGACTGGTTTCTCCGACTCGAACTGGCAAATCGTTTAATACAAATACACACACACAGACATAAGCACGCATATATACAAACATATGCAGATATACTTATATATGTATTTTGTATAATGAGCAATATTTGCATAAATTTCTCAATAAGTCAAGTGGCAGCAGCGGCAACTCTATTCTCAACAGACCCGTCTAACATTGCGGTCTATATGCTATTCTCCAGCCCTCCCTCCACTCTGCCTTCCTTATTTTTCTCCCTGCCCCGTGGCTGTTGCAACTTGCAATGCATTAATTATGATAATAATTCTTGAGGCTTTAATAAGCATTTGGCATTCTGTGTGCACTTTGCTTGCCTTTCTGCCTTCTGAGCTATTCAAATATGCAAACTGCTCAGCACTTGCAGTCATACAAGTTGCCCTACAAGTTGTTGTTCTTGCAGCTATTATTGTTGTTGTCGTTGTAGTTGTAGAACCACTTGACTGCATTGTCAGGTAATTACAATAAGACGCTTATAAACTCATCGAAAATTGAAGTGGCAAGTAGTGCAAGTTGAATCAAACACACCGAACAGTAGCAACATCTACTTAAAGTAGATAATTCTGTCTGTCTTTGTGTTTTTGGCATATATTACAATAATTAACTGAGAGCTGAGAGGAGTTGGTGCTGTGGTTAAACTGCAGTAACAACAAAGCTTAAAATATAGTTAAAATCATCATGGAAAGTTTTTCAGTAATTGAAAGCAAACTAAAGTAACTTTCAAACAATCAAACTCAGTTATTAATTGTAATTGTATCTCCATAGACTTAAGAAACTTAAAGTTACAATCCTTTTCTATAGGAATTCCATAGACTTAACTTTACCTGGTGTTTAACAGGAATTACAGTTCATGGGTGGATTACACTTTAATTTGCCAGATGCTGGGCAACTTTCACTTGCCAAAATGGAAATTACAATCGAAATTTGGCAGTCTTTCACTTTTGGTAAGGCCTAGACCTTGCGATTTATGGCGTCGATTAACGAAATTATGTTGCCAATCATAGATGGCGCTGTGGTGCAACGAATGCCCTTGCTAGGCGCTGAGTTTCGAAAGTGAATATAACCATTGTGACTCATTTGAGCAGGCTGCACCTTGGTCTGGCAAACAGTTAACGGTTTACTTTTACCGCTTTGTGCCACGTGTGGCAAAAATTGCCACTTTGTCTGCCATTATTGACCCTTGACTTTAACTCTCTTTGATAATTTGTCGCCCGAATACTTTTCTTGAAATCTCGCATTGTATAAATCATAGAAAATGTTTAATAAAATTGGACACCTTGTACATAAAGCGTGATTCATAATGGCCATAAATAATGTTAATAATAAATAGAAAATCGGCGGGACAAAATCAACGGAGAACTGCGACACGGCAATTTGATGTAACAACCAATCATTATTAATAGCCAAAAAAAAATGGCAAAAGAAATTGCACACACGCCATGTTAGCCCGATTAATAATAACAACAACGGCTCTTTTTCCATGACTTTTTTGTTGTTAGTTTAATTCATGTTGCAGGAGCCAAAGTCAAGCTCAAGTCAAGCTCAAGATATGCACACATAAAAGAGGAGATACGGGTATCATGTATCGCAAACGTTTTCCGTTGCAATAAATCAACAATAATTATTGTATTTTTTTGTTGGTGTCCATATTGCACTGCAGGTGAAGCAACAACCATAGTTGATAAATCGTCGTAGATAAATTGAAAATTACTAAGGAATACAATAGAGCAATATTTGCCACTACTACTTGTACTTGTATCCGAGATTGTGTGTGTCTATGCCTTGCACATGTCTATATAGATATAAATATATATATATATAGATTCCTTTTATGCTGAAATTGCATGCCAACTTCTTGTGGCACTCCACGGAGACAGACAAGGCGTTGGATTTGGCTTATTCCTTATTCTTTTGACCCAAGCAACAGACATCTGTTACAGTGGCAGGAATATGCTCAATGCGAAAACGATTTAAAAGTGGTTTGAAATGGGAAGTAAGATGAATTTTACTAAGGAAAATTAAGGAATCACTCACATAATATAGAAATCAAATATAAAGTAGTTATCATAAGGGTTTTCTTAGCGCAGTTTCTCAGCAACTGTCAGAGTTATATTCTAAGTTAAGCCAGTATCTAAGATTATTGGGAAAGATTTTATGATATCGGTTTCAATCTCCAAATTTTTCTCTTCCAATCTCTTAATATCACAAAGCAGTAAACTTTGTGTCAATATATTCTGCAATATAATTATAATATTTTCCCAGCTATTCTTTTTACTCTTGACTAATCCAACACATCAATTCAATAACTTGAATCCAACATATTTTTCATCACATTTCCATCAATCTGGTGACACTGTGCGATAAGAATCTAGGCGAAACTCGAGCGCAAAATTGTTGATGCGGCTATCCGCGGGGGAAAAATCAAATACTTGAACGTAATATTTAAGGAAAAATCACGTTTCACATAAAAGACGCTAACGTGGCCAAAGTCAAATGGAAACAATAGTAAAAAAAAAATAAGGAAAGAGAGGCGTGCCGTGGGGCATACCACTTGCTGTGGATTGCCCGGCAATGGGCAAGCAAGTTGATTTTATTGCGCTTTAAATTAAATATATTGTACAATTTATAGAAGGAAAGTGAAGTGAAATGATTTTATGGCTGTTGCCACACACACACACACACACACACACACACACACACACAAACCTCACATGATCACACACTCACACACAAAAAAAGAGGAAACAGAAGGAAAAGAACGTTGCACATAACAGAAGCTGAGGCATGACCACTGAACTGGACATTGTCCGTCCAACAATCGCAGCAGTCGCCTCTGGGTCTGCCTCTGCGACTCGACGAAGTTGAAAACTGCAGACATGGCATCAAATAAAACACAGAACCCAACGACGACCGACGACCGACGACCGACAACGACGACGACGACGATGACGACGTTCCACTGGAAATTCCGCTTGCAAAAAGCTAAATAAATAAATATCACGATGCGAAGCGTGCTGAGGGAATGCGATACGGGGAACGGAATTCTCTACTGGCTGCAGGAAGGAGACGGGCAAGAAATAAAAAATAGATTCACTTGCGAATTGTGTGTGTCCCGACAAAGAAGGGCAGTAGGAATAAGGCGGGTAGAGTATTGGAGCATACGCCTCGGCTCAAACTTCATACAAACCATACACCAATCCAGCATCCATTGTCTTCATCATCATCATCATCATCATCATCATCAGCGTCATCATCTTTGTTTTCATAGCTAGCTGTGAATGTGACATTGTCCACAGTCCACAGTGGGAGTTTTTGGGAAGTGCTGACGCTTGAAATTCAAGCTGAAACTTATTTTTTACTATGGCAAAAAAACAAAAGCGAAATATAAATTCAGCGATTTGGTTTATGTAGCGATTTCAAAGTGGTTTCATTGCGCGACAAGCTCAAGTGTGAAGTGATTGTTGAGGGAGGAGGAATGCATTGAGATATATATATAGTGTAAAAAAAACTCACTCACAACTCAATTGTCAAAATGGTTGGACAGGATTTGGCGGGTTTTAAATTACAGACAGTCGAGCAGCTGGTCAACTGGCCAACTGGTTGACCCGCTTTAAAGCCAAACAAATGCAAATATCAAAGACGAACCAATGAATTGGCAGGCAGCAGCCAAACCTTTGCCATTGTTGTTATTGCTGTTATTGTTGCTGTTGTTATTTCCTGTCGGCTTGTATGTGAGTGCGGCTGACCAAACAAAAATCTTGGCAGACCGGCACGTCATGCAGTCAGTCAAAAAGCCAAAAAGCGCAACGAAATTGAAATCAATGCATGACCAGCTGCACTTGGCCAGCCTACTCCCCTCTCCACCTCCTCAGGCCACCCCCCTTCATCGCTCCAATCATTCGTCTAGCAATTTTGGCCAACAGCTGCAACAGCAGCCGGCTCATGTTTATGGCACATTTTGCAATTTTGCGGCTTTCATTTACAAAATTAGTTAGATTGCTGTTGTGCTGGCAGAGGGGCGGGGGGAGAGAATGGAGCATAGAGGGGCAGGGTAGAAGGGTAGAGGTTTTCGGTGGAGACATTGGGGAGCAAGCAATTGGCAAAGTGTTTTGCAGGCTGTGAAAATTGAAGCCTATACGGAAAAGCTAAAACAACAACAACAATTGCAAATCAATCGATCAACACAAAAATTATTATGGCCAAGTGCGGACTGAAAAAGAAAACCACAACCTAAATTTAACAGCAACAGTTTTAGCAAATGTTTTCCCTAGAAATCGAAAGGCGAGAAAAAAGAAAATTGTGTGTAGTGAGACGCTATTTGAAGGAAGTGGTTAGCACAAAAAGTTGAAGATATGAAAGTAACATAAGAAAATGACAAAATATGGTGATATTTATATTTAGTAGAAATTTCTTAAGGAAACAAGACTTGTTAAGACGATTAAAAGAGGAAATTATTGAATTTATATTAAGTAACTAAATCTAGTAATCGTAGAAAGTAATTGAAAGTAAAGAAAAGAAAACTGCCTATAATTTTAATTATTTTAGATAGAAAGAAATTCTGTTAAATACTTATAAATAAACATGTGAAAGCATAGTGGTTTATATTAAAATATATATGCGAAATCTAGCACACAATACATTTGGGAACAACTCAAAATAATTAAAGAAAAGTTTTGCTTTTGGTTAGAAAATCGCTAGAATATACGTAAGTTAATTGGCAATTCTAGGAAGATAAGAGAACAGAGCAAATGAGAACTTTGGCAGATGCCATTGCCAGTTAAGTTAAATTTTTAAGACATGGAAAGAAAAATTCGAAAATTGTTTTCAACAGCGCAGAGAATAACGTAATTGAAACTTAATGAGAGATGAGGTTTGAGGTTTGCTCGGGAATTTATGTGGAGGTATTTGCGTTGTGCAAGCAAATGCGTATCTGAAAGATGCAAAACGTAAGCGTGCAAGTGCTTGGCAAACGATACAAAAACCGTTTAGCTTAGATTTTCATGGCCTTAGGCAAGTGTTGGCTCGCCATTTACCAGTTACAAGATACAAGATACTTTATGCATTTCGCAACAGCGACAGAAACTGCAAAACAATGCAAAATAATCTAAATAATTTTATCTTTTTCTTTCTTTTGCAGATGC
Organism: Drosophila histrio; assembly: GCA_958299025.2. Taxonomy (NCBI): domain Eukaryota; kingdom Metazoa; phylum Arthropoda; class Insecta; order Diptera; family Drosophilidae; genus Drosophila; species Drosophila histrio. The sequence goes on along the minus strand of OY282580.2, from coordinate 27,601,287 downwards.
GCTCAGCTATGGCCAAGTGAATGTTGAGCCAAATACAGCGTTGCTCAACGAGGGCGATCGCACCGAGCTGCTTTGTCGTTATGGTCGTGCCATCAACTATTGCCGCATTGAGATACCCGGCGAACAGAAGGTATTGAATCTGTCGCCCGTTTGGAGCAAGACGCCAGGATTTACCTACTTCGGAGCCGGTCTTACAGCCGGCCAATGTGGTGTCAGCATTGAGCGTGTGAAGGCCAGCAATAATGGTCAGGTCAAGTGCAGTCTGGGCGTTGAGGGTGAGGAACTCTCAGGCACCATTGACCTGGTGGTGGCATGTAAGTACCCAGAATATACATAACTATAAATCGATGAAATGCTTATTTAATCATCTGTAACTTACAGTGCGCCCACAGCAACCCATTATTGAACTGATCTCCAAACCAAATCGTGATGGTTACTTCTCGGAGGGCACTGAATTCCATGCCCGTTGCGTTGTTCGCGATGGTCGTCCACCAGCCAACATTTCCTGGTACATTGACAACATGCCAGCCAACAAAGTTACTGATAAACTGAATGTTATCGCCTCACGCACCAACGACAATGTCGAGTTGTCCACCTCAATTCAGGAGATCAAGTGGCATTTGGCGCCTGAGGACAGCAATCGCAAACTTGTCTGTCGCTCACATCATCAAACCGATCGTGAGAGTGTGCCGCCCCAGGAAGCTGCCTACATCATCAATGTCCGCTGTAAGTATTCAGAGTAAACATATGGGAAAGTCGTTACGAAAATTTCCTTGTGCTTCTTATTTTCGTATCCTTTCCAAAGTTCTAAGATAAGATAATAGATTTACTTTTAAAGTGCCCGTCACGACAACTAATTCCATCTGCAATAAAATATGTAATGCAGTGCCAAATATCATTTTCAATAAGCATCGTAGTGATAACTATATTTTGTTAGTTCATCAACAGAACAAATCATGACCTTTAAGGTCTAGTCAATTGTTGCTTCCTGCAACAGTACTCTGGATTATGTTTAATCTGTAAATACAAAACTCATTTTCATAAAAAGAAAAGACAATTGAAATGCTGTAAGTCTTCAGAATAAACATATAGGAAAGTGGTTGCAGAAATCTTATTCTGCTGCTTATCAATGGATGTGTATTTAAAGGACCTACACGACAAATAATTGTATCTGTAATGAAATCTGTGATGCATTTACTAATGATTTATTTAATATAATCCCTAATTTAATCAATATATTGTCCGTTGAGCAATTTTATTATTTCCTATATTATGCAATTGTAATATGTCCTCACGGATGATCGCTAATTCTCATTTAAGTCATAAAAAAAGCATAAATATTTCTGCAATGAAATCCATAATGATAAATTTGTTTTATCCGTTGAGCCATCTTCACCGTTAATTAACTCTGCGATGAAATCAATTATGATATTTTTATATTTTATTCATTTTCAATTGATACATTTTGAAATTCATAATTAACTCCAAAATTAAATCGTTAACATATTTTAATAATTTAATCCACATTAATATATCTACGTCTTTGTACATATGAATTCATACAGAAATTCCTATCGAATTCGTTCACAAACATAATTAATTCAGATATAAATTCAATAATGAACTGTGAAATGAAATCTTCAATTAATTCCGTAATCCGAAATCCATAATGTTATATCAAATGTTACTCTTACAGATGCACCTGTCCAGCAGCCGGAGGCTTCAGTCTATGGTCTCTATTTGGAGCATACCGCCATTGTGAATATAACGATCCGTGCCAGCCCACCGCCAACCATTGAGTGGAATGTTGGTGGCGTCGATATACCACAGGGCCGAAGCGAGGGACGCTACTCGGCCTACGAGCCAGAATATCTAAAGAATGATATGTACAATGTGACACTGGCGATTGCTGGACTAACTCTGGAGGATACGACCAAAACGTACCGTCTGAAGGCCAGCAATGAATTTGGAACTACGAACTACGAAGTGCGCATCAGTTCGTCGAGCAAGCCACCCAGCAGCAGCTTAGATGTGGCCGCCATTGTGGGAATCGTTGTGGCCGTTGCTGTTCTGATCCTGATTGTGCTGCTTGTCTTGTTTGCGCGTGCCACCGGCAGATGGTGCTTTGGCGGTAAGTCGCAGAGTTGAGCTGCTACCTCTCGTTATTGTTTTTTCTACTTTTTCTACTCGTTCGCTTTTCGTGGGTGCCCATCATAATGTCATCATCATGTCCTCATTATCATAGTCATGCCATCATCAGCTACGCTAACAATAATTTCTAGCCCGAACCACCGTTCACCATCCACCATCCACCACCCATCAGCCATCAAACACCATGCTCATCAACATTTGCCACATGCTGCAATGTCTGAAAACAAACACATGGTAGCCCGGCAACCCAGTGGCATGGGCGGGGGGCATGGTCGTAGCTTTCAAAGCCACCAGCCACCAGCCAACAGCCACCAACCGGCTGCCACAGCCCGTTGTTAACTTTCGACTCATTGTGCGGCTTTTACATTTTAATTAGCGGCAAGTTGCAAGTTGGAAGTGGCAGCAACTCGTGCAGCCTTAAAAACTCTTGTAATTAAACATTTTTACTTCACTTTGCGATGCCTTTTCTTAATTTTTTTGTATAAATAAAATTATATCTGCCTTAAGGGGTCCTAGATTAGATTACGGGAAGAGTCTTCTAGGATCTCCCTGTTGATTTTTCATCGCCAATTTGCCAAAATAATTAATAATTTCAATTTAATACCAAGAAAAGCAATTATGCAAAGATCTCAAGAGAATACAAATTCTCTGACAAAATATACCAAAACATCAAGTCAAATTAACTGGAAATGCTGAGTCAAATATGCTAATGTGTAAACAAATAAAATGAAGAAATCTGCAGACTGCTTGAAATCGATAAAATTCCAGCAATAAAATGATGTCAACAAAATTCATTTAATTTTCAGATTTAACTGTCATGAATAAAAACTATATAAATACGAATTGTACACAATTTTCCAAAATATTTGATAATTATAAATGTATTTAGTATATATAAAAATCTAAAAATAATTGTTAAAGTATATTTTAGCAAACACGAAACTCTGACTTAAAAATGTCTACAAATGACAACAACAAGAAGAGCTAACATAAATGACGCTTAACAATTAATTATAAATTATTTATCTATTGATTTATTTTATTTTATTTTTTTTTTTTGTATTTATATTTTTATGTGTTTTCAAATTTTCTCTAAACAAACTTTTAATTTTGGTTATTGCTTTTCTATGTTTCGCCTCTAAATCTTTTATTAAGTTTCTCGATAAAAATCTTTTATTGTCACTTTACTTCACTTTTATTTTTTGGTAAATGGACTAACCCAATACGTACTTATTAAGCTTGGACCAAAATGAACAAAATGGTCCAAAATGGTTGTAGTAAGCAGCCAGAACTCACTCGTCGCTAAATGTTAGTTCTTGTTGTTGTTGTTCTTTGCAGGCGCCACCCTCAATACAGACATCGGTCCCGATTCTGAGGCACAAATACATCCCGATCAGCATGACGATGAACTCGATGGCCAAGACAATGGCGATGAGCATATCGATACCACGCCACAATCAGAGGAGGCCACGCCCCCAGTCACAGATAAATTGGAGGCCCAAAAGAAGGCCGATCTAAAGAAGACCGCAGCGGCCACAGCTGCAGCGGTCATTGCTGCCGGAAATGGCCAACAAAATGGCTCTGATGCACCCAAACCGCCCAACACATCCGTATAGAGTCTGTTTAGAGTCCCATCCCAATGTTAGCTGTGCGCGATCTTTGCTCTAAGCAAATGATCACTATCAAAAAACGCTCTCTGTTCCGCTCAGATATATCTCAAAAGGCGCACAAAATTATTCAGCAAATTAATACAAATTAAAAAGAAAGAGAAAGTAAAAGAAAAGAGAAAATGTTAAGAAAAAGAAGTTAAAATATATCTATTCTGTAGGCCAAGTATATTTGTAAGCTCTCTATGTTGTTCTTAAGTTAAATAACGAAAACTCGGAATCTCCTGGAATCTCGCAGCATTTCAATACACACGTCCAACATTTTTTATATATTTTTTTTATTAATATTATTCAGAAATTCAATATTTTGTAAAATAATTTTTCATATTTTGGTTTAATTTGCCACAGCAATTAATTAACTTAATTTAAGCTTCAACCTGCCAGCATTTTTTGCATTTTTCGCCTCGAATATTTTTCTTGCTCAACAAAAAACAATTAGTTTATAGCAAATAAAAAACAAAATGAAATACTATATATACATATATATAAATTATAAATAAAACTTGGCTTGAATAATTAGACAAACTTAATATGTATCCCACTTATAAATTATATAGTTATAAATAATAAACAAAACAAAACAAATTGGCTAAAACTACATTTTATGATAATTTGCACACTCTTATTCAGTTCTATTTACTTTTAGAATTTGTAAAAACAAAACATATTTTAAAGTTACAAATAAATTTTGTTTTTATTTAAATAATAAACACATTGGCTTTTCAAATCAGTTCGCATAGTGAGAGTTGATCATTGTTGGCTGTAGTTCATGATGATGATGGCATCGAATGGTTTGCATCATGTGGCATAAACTCATTAGCTCTAAATTTTTCTATTAACATATATATTTTTCTTAAACAATTACTAAAGTTCTCACAACTATTTTCACAGGTAAATCTATCAAGACGCCCACAAATGAAACGTAAGTAGTAAATTGATTTGATGTCCTACATGATTCGCCAAATATTTATACATATGTCAAAATAAGTTCAAAGTGCAACGGGGCCAGGTCATATACGAATCATGCTTTGGAAATCTAACCCGGAACGGTATCTGTCTGCCTAACTATATCCATTGCATTATATAGTAGCTGATCTCTAGCTATATATATTCATTAAGCTTCACATTTTCTTATAATAATTGCGTAGTTGAGTTGTACGTATGTCTTGTTGCATGTTTGTGGCTTTTAGTTAATTGTTAACTTTTATTTTTTCCATTCCTTATTTTTTAATAATGTTCATTAACATGCGCTATGAATCAAACACAGCTACAGTCACAAAATCTCATATTTAATCACTGTTCTCATCATCCATGTCATAAGTCATCCATCATTTATATCATTGCTAGGCTACTTGTCATAATCATACTTAATTACTAAGCATATAACTTAAGCACACACACATACAAACACACCTACAAACACACAGGATAGTTTCCACTGGCAAACTTAACATTCTAAGGAGAATCTGGAAATAATATGATTTGAAATTGAACATAAAACTTCAGATCCATTTGCAATTCGTTTCCATATTTGAAATAACTCTTTTATGTACATTTTTGAGTATCTTCAACGAAATTAAAGTGCAACTTGTCAGTGGAAATTGCCCGGGAAATAACTAAAAACTAAAAACTTGTCGCAGAATTGTGTCTCGTCTCATTTTGGTCTCGTATCGTTCGTTGTCTTGTCGCCCCAAAAATCGAAATCAAATCAAATTCACTTTGAAATTCGCAAACAAATTTCACGCTGCCACACACTCACCAACACCAACACCAACACCCACACACACACACCCCCTCACACATACAATGCTCGCCTCTTTCGTCTGCCCGCCTCGCCTCGTCAAACAAAATCGCTCGTCAGTTGTTCTACCTTCCACTGTCTGTCTCTCTCACTCTGTCTATCTCTATCTTTCTCTCTCACTGACTGTGCCGTACCGCAAAGAACAACTAAATCTGCATATACTAAAATGTCAAGTCGCTGTCCAAGCCATACCCAAAAAAAACCCAAAAAAATAGTTTGCCATTTCGCAAATGAATCACAACAATTATTCCCTCTCTCTCTCTCTATTTCTCTCTCACTCACACAAACAACTTCTTTTGTGTACTTTCATATGGACAAATAAAACATCTCCCCCAAAAAATAAACTGTCAAAATGAACACAAAACTGTCAAAAATGTTGTTTCGCCCCCCAAACGCCCCTTCGCTTATTGCAGCAACGACAAACAACTCGAATCTGGCCATGGTCAAAATGTAGCACTGCTGGAAACCCCCAATGGCATTACGCTACTAGGCTCCAGCAAAATGCACGAATCAAATGGCACTGGCAATGGAAATGGCCATAATCACGAGCGTTTCTCGGTGGAGCGTCGTCCACACGCAAATGATGAGGATGATTCTTTTGAGTATGCCACAGATCGGGAGAGTAGTGTCTATAATCCCACAACTATACCGATGCGTAATGTCTTAATGGGTCAGGCGGCAGGACGTAACTTACAGCCAAAGCAGGAGACGGAATCCGCGGAATCCGCGGAGAACTCAGACTTGTTGCAACGTGGCAATCAATTGGGAATACCCGAGTCGCGTTTCTCGCGTTGGCTGCCCAAGGATCAGCGTGAGCTGCTCGAGAAACAGGCCAATCTGCTTTCCGGACGCAGTCAGACACCGGCGAAAGCGACACCCCCAGCAGCACCACCGAAGCCCATTAAAAATCCACAGATAGCCTCAGCAACAACACCAGCAACATCCACGACTAACACGACAACAACGACGACGACGCCAAAACTGCCACAGGAAACGGAAATCTAAAAATATATATATATGTGTGTATTTGTATGTGTATGTGTTTAGGTACGGAAAATGACACTTAAGTGAGCTTGATGGCATCCGTTTCAGTTGCATAGCAGCTAGCTACGAAAGTGCAGTTGTAACTCAGTTTTAAACAAAACTATTTCATGACAAGCTTCACTCACTCACACACACACATCATAAAACCAGAAGAGAAAACCTCATCGAGAATTTTCATTTAGCATGAAATCTTAGGCATGAAGTTAAGAATATTTTCGAATATGTTTTGTAATTTATGCAGTTGCAACCCTAAGCGTATTACATGCCATATAGCTAACTGTTACGTCACTCAAACGCGAACAAAGTCAAAAGTAGATGTCCAACAAGTGTTTGACTTAAACTGTGCCCACTGTACTTTCTAATTTCCTTAAGAGCCAAAAAAATATAAAATTTCCTTATTAATAATTTTTAATACATTTTAATTTATATTAAAAACTTGAAAAGTATTTAAATTGAAATTTTAAACTAAAGCTAAAGAAAAACAGAGCGCGTTTAGTTAGTAAGTTGTAGTTAGTGACTTTTTGATAAGTTTGTTCTTTATTTTATAGATTACTTTATTTTATATATATTTATTTTTAACAACTTAACAAACAATAAAATCAACAACAACAACAACATGTGCTCGTATGTGTGTGTGTTTAAGGGCTCAAGGGTAAATTTCTTACTAAATAAATTATGTTTTTTCTAAGCACACGAATTTGTTAAAGTAGACACATAACTTCGACTAGAGCTTCTATCAGTTACTGTCAGATAACTGGGCTAAAACGCAGACAAACTGCTGCCAGACACTCAAATAGACCATAATAAGTATTTATAGAGTACGGCTAAAGTCTAATAAAGAGCACTCGTCGTTTGCGTGTTGTGTCTAACAAACAAATTATGTGGGCAACTATCAGCTAAATGCCATCAAGGCCATGCCAAAGAGGTCCAAGAATGAAGGTCAATGATAGCAAATTCAACTTAACAAAGGCCAAGGTCAAGAGGAAAGTTTGCCTAACTAAATGTAGCATGGGACTGGAGAGCTGGTTGAATATGATAAGAGTTCCTTGAGTTTTAATTGTAATGTGGTATTCTTGGTGATATCTAGATTGAAGTGTCTAAAATTAATCTTTGAAATATGATAGTTAAATAAAAAGAATTTGGTGATTTCGAGATTAGAAGTCATAGATTAAATACTCATTAAAACACATATTTATAAATTGAGATATCAAGAAATAAATAATATTTTAGATGTGATAAATCTTTTGAAGGAGTACCTAAACATAAAAATTACTTCTATCTATATCATATACGGAATAGAAAACAATTTGCTGGTCTCTATTCCATATGAATTACAGCTAGAATCTAAGCTAGAGTCTTTTACAAACTAGAATTTATTTATTCAACCTGCAGACAGAATTTTATCCTCTCCAGTTTTGTAATTTCCCTCCAGCTTCGTAATTTCTCCCATATTAATTGCGACAATTTCTGCCGAAAGTTCAATTTTTGGTTGAACTAACACTTTTGGTTTAATGGTGCCACATAACAATTACAATTACGCAATTATCCGTACAAGTTAAAGCCGCTACTAACCATGATTACCAATTGAAAACTTCTAATCAAAGCCAAGTTACAACACACACACACCTTTCATCTAACAACCGACTAACCCGCTTTTATGGCCATTTTGGGGTATTGGCCCAAAGGCGCAGCTCACTATTTGTCTGTTCTATCTATTGTCCCCGGCTGCACGACAACAATTATTTTGACACATTTAATAAGTAGCCCAAGAGTTCACACAACAACAACAATAACAACAACAACAACAAAAGTAACAATTATAACAACAACATCAAATAAGAACAAGAAAACGCCATCCCTTAACCACAATTGAAACCAAAAACAGGAGCGACACCGAAAGCGCCGACATTAAAGCAACCTCCACCTCAACTGCCACGGCAACAACAACGGCAACAACAGCTGGAGGAGCCACAAATGGAGCTGGCGAGGAGCAGGAGGGGGAGGAGGGGCAGGCACTGAGCGGGGATGTGGAGCTGACGACCGGTAAGAAGGCCAAACGTTTGCCAGCCTTTGCCGTTGCCATTTTAAAGCGATTCAATGAGAGGGATGCCAGCAAGAGCAAGGACAATAAGGATAATGCGGAGACAACGGCAGCAGGCACAAACGAGCAGACGCAGGACAACAATACAACAGCAACAACAACAATCGATGGCAATGACAATGAACCAAAGGTATACAAAAACTGTCTCAGTCCATAACTCCCCCCACTATATCTCTATCTCTCTTTCTTACTCTGTGTGTATGAGTGCGCGCGTGTGTGTCTGTGTTTGTGTGTGTGTATTAGTGTGCGTGGGCGATTCGTTTTCTACACCATTTAGCTTAGCATACTTGTAGGCGCTATAAAAGCTTTAATAATTCTTTATAATTTTTTTTCTCCAAGTATAATCACAAATATTTTGCTGTTCTCTTTATGCTCTCTTCTTCTTTCGTGTACACTTTAATCGCTTACACAACAACAACAACAAATACAAAATATATATATTTTTTTCGTTTTGTCGTGTTGGTAACGCATGCAAAATTTATGTAATTTGTATATATCTTAAACTGTATCGATATAAAGGCTATAGTTTGGCAGAGCACCTCACCCGTGTGGACTTTTAAGTAAATCGATAAACGATAAACGTAGAACAGCAAGCAAATAAAGGAAAAGGTACCACAATTGCCCTAAAAACTCCTTAAATATTAAAAAAATTAAATAAATTCCAATTAATTTATATTTTCATGTTATTTAAATTCTGTAAAATATTCTAATCCTTTTTGCATATTTTCCCTCTGCAGCAAGACAAACAACTCGTCTATGCTGAACTTGTACTAAAGCCCGCTCAAGAGAAGACAGCAGCTGCCACAGCAGCAACAACAACACCAGCAGCTACAACAACAACAACAACAACACCTGTGGATGCTGCAGCGAAGCATACAACAGAATATGCTGAAATAGTTTATGTGCAAAAAGGCGAAGGTAAAAAATGAAATGCACTATGAAATGCCCAGTGAGGCTGTACAACAAAATAGCATTAACAGCAACAACAACAGCAACAACAACAACAACAACACTTAAGTAAAATATTGCGAGCTACAAACACAAAACCCAATGCATAAATATAAAACATTAAATAATAATGATATTTAAATATATATATATGAAACAAAAAGCAAAAAGAAAAAGTCTTACGTGGTTTTTCAAAAACTCCATGAGTGTGTGTACTAAAATCTTAAATCTAATTAAATGTAAAGCTATAAATGTCAGCAAAACAACAACAATGAAACCCAATAAATGTGTTATACAAACATTTTTCCACATAACTAATTCATAAAACAACAAATAAAAAATAAAAATAGCGCACAGAAATCGTCACACAAAACACACAGCCCACACATCTAAATAAAATTTACAAAAACATAATAAATCAACATATAATGAATAAATATGAAAATTAAAAAAAAATATTATAAATAAAATTTACATAGGCAAAACAAAATGAAAAAAATATTTGAAAAATCTCAATTATTTACATAAATGTCTCGCAGTTAAGCTAAACGTAATTTAAGTCAAGAAAATATGCATAAACCGAAAAACATCAAAATATTTAGATCAGTCCTAAATTATCGCTAAAACGATTTTGTATACAACAAAAACTTAACTTTTTTTAAGCCTTTTTGATATACACAATTTGAAAAGCCAGAGCAGAGCATTTAATAAATTAGACAAAAGTAAAAATCAAACTATGGCAACTCCAGAAATAAATCATTTTCAAATTCCAACTGATCGGAATTTTACTAAATCTGTAAAGTTTAAGTGAATTTTAATCTAAAGTGGAATTTGAAGACAGATTTGAGAGAATCTCAAAAGGCAACGGCGAATCAAATTATAACCGAAAGTATTTTATTCTAATTTTTTTTGATTTATATTACTCAACATTTTCCATCCATTTCACTCATAGCAATTTTGAATTATTTTTCTTTTTGCTTGAGCTTTACATACTCTCGTAACTGGCATATTATGTTATTTACATAAATTATTAATATTAATGTATTAATTATTATGATAATTATGGCTAATTTAAACGCATAACTAATTATATATATATATATTTTGATTATTGATTCTGTATCTGTAAGTTATCATTTGTATAAAGTTAAGATGAGCAACTTTTTTGAATAAAATTCTTTACCGTAAACAACCTACGTTTAATTATTGACTAATTGATTGACGACAATGATTGAAAATAACATTAAATAGCAGAGATCAACGTAAGTATTTAACGAAGAAATAAATAAACTGAAGCCTCAGCAATTTGTCTATATCTATTTTTATATACCTTTGTTAAAAGTATGTAACTGGCAGAAGGAGCGTGACCGACACCATAAAGTATAGCCATGTCCGTCTGTCCATTGGTCCTTCTGTCCATCCATATGAACGAAAGGTTCGTAGAGATGGTAAGAGCTAGAGCTTGAACTTGGTCTCCCAGCAGGATCGAGTTTGTCTTCTTTGTTTTGATGTCTTCGCACAGAAATCAAGAAAAAGCTCCTAACAAACGCAGTTGTGAAGCTATAGACTTGAGATTTGTCACACATGATGAGTATCTCGGGGTCGATGTGTCCAAAAAGTTTTATCACGATGCCACGCCCCGTTCTCTTACAAATTAATCAATTACAAGAGAATTACATCGGCATTGAATTTGAGCGGGTCCCTGTAGAGCCACAGGGTATATTACGGTCGGGGTCCCGACTATTCGGCTTGTTACTCTCGAGTAAGAGGGGAAACTGTTTTGACAATAATAAATCCGTAGGGACTCTCATCCTCGCGCACTTTAAATTTAGACAAAGCATTCACTTATTGCGGGCAGAAATAGAAGCCCAGTCACTCAAACATTTGACAAGCTGGCAATGCTCGTGAGCGTATACTTATTTTCAATATTAAACCCTATAAACATGCCAACTACACGCTGTTTAGGCAATCCAATCTTCAATTAAGCAGCAGTCAAAGAGTATTTTATTTGTTTAATTAAAAGTACAAATTTGATAGAATAACAATAGCTGCAGGTACGACAACTATAACAGGAACTACAATATTATTTGAATTAGGCATGCCAAATGCCAAATCTGTGTGAAAGTAAATTTAAATGGAAATCGAGTTTACGGCACAAACATGACAACCGCAGTGTCTGCACTAGTCACGTAATTGAATAAAACCACTTTGGAAATTTGAATTAGAGTTTAAATTTGAGTTTAAATTTGCAATTGAATGTCATCGTCATCTTGTCGGGTTTCTGGGGGCATGGAGATAGCAGACGAAATGCAAATCCCCATGACAATGGCAATTACACAAAACTGCAGCATACTTATGAGCGCCACACTCGCATACTGAGGCCATAAGTGCCGCCCTATTATTCATGGCCACAATGTCGTAAGTTTTTTGATGCTGCTCAAAGGAAACATCAACTTTTACCGTTGACTTGGCCATCTGGAACTGGCTGTTGGTTGCTGGCTGAGCTTGTTGGCTCTGGATTTGGTTGCCGGCGTGTCAGTCATGCGCTGCGCGCACTCAACTTTTTCTGACATTTCAATTTATAAAGCTCAAAATCTTCGCATTACCCCAAGCAATGCCGGCGTTACATTAGACCAAAAAACAAGAGAAACCAAAAACATTCTTTTCCCACTCCTCTTACTTTTCCTTTTTTTTTACTGTCTACTGCGACAAGCTAAACGGGAAATACAATTTTTGCATTTTTATGCCGACGGCTGTACATTGAATTTGACTTGAAGAAACTGCTCCTGCAATCTACGACAGTTTTCAGGATTACATCTCAGCCTGCACTCTCAATGCACTTGAGGCAAATGAAAGCGTTTCGGGCTGACATGGCAACCTACTGCATTTTAAATGAGGCATCCTGCTGTGCATTTATATCAATAAAAACAGCTTCGTTGCCTGTCATTCTGCATAATTTGGATCAATTCACCTGAAGAAGTTTTAATCCTAAAATTAACACTTATAGTTGCAAATTATTAAAGTTTCAGTTGTATCGTTGCAAAAAGGTTTATTTTATTAACACAAACTTAAATAATATTGGATGCAGTATAATATACATAACTTTGCATCTAAGAAATGGAATAACTATAAGATAGATAAGTTTGTATGTTGCATTTGTTTGTGTGCCTTTCACAATTGATGCCAATAAATAAATAATAAAATATAATTTTGTAGGTAAAATTGCTTGAGTGCCTTTAATTCCAAAATTTCGGTATGCTTTCAATGCTTTAAAGATAGTTAAAGATGCTTACTTCTAAATTTTCTTAATTAATCAATTTCTTACACTATTTACATCTGCAGATACTATTTCTAAAAATTCAAATATACAAAGCCCTTTAAGCCATTTTTTAAATTGCATATGTAGGTAAAATTGCTTGAGTGGCAATTATTCCAAAATTTCGGTATGCTATCGAGGTTTAAGATGCTTACTTCTGAATCTCCTTAATTAAACAATTTCTTACACTATTTACATCTGCAGATACTATTTCTAAAAATTAAAATATACAAAGCCCTTTAAGCCGTTTTTAAATTGCATTTAGACCAATTCGATTGAAAGTCTTGCTAACTGTTTCGGACTCGCATTGTTGGCTAAAATAGTTCCCCATAATTGACTCTAAGCCTTCATAAGAAATATGCGACAAGTTTGTGCAATTGCTTTGCGAACAGTTTCCCATGGGAAAAGCTAAGAAAACACCTGCACAACAACAATGCGAACAACAACAAATTATTGAAAGAAACTACAAGCAAAGCAGAAAAAGTTTGTTTCTTGTTTTAGCACTTTGTTTATTTCTCACTCTTTTGACTCTCCGTCTGTTTCTGTAGTTTACCTTCAGTTGTTTCAGTTTACATGACTCTTGATTTTGGATTTTTGTTTGATTGTATTTGAGTTTTGCTGTTCAGCTGGTTCACAACTGCCTTCCAGCTGTTTGCTTAATGAATCTTGTACTTCTTATGGCATTGTTGTTGGGCTAGTGACAAATGCATGTAGATTTGATGTAAGTGCAATTTGGTAAAGTAAACGTAGCAAAGTTTTACTCACTCTCACATTCAGTTCGTTAGTTAGTTTGGGGAACGGTAGTGCCGGCCTTGTAATTAAATCAATGGTCCTTTCACAACGTTTATTAATTGGAAATCGGCTTGAATATCTTTTCAAATTAAATGCAAACGCGTCCTGCAAGCTAATTGGCTGTAATTAATGCCGCATGCATTCTAAAGCTGATTATACAAGAAACAAATGTCTCTCTGATGAGGGCCGAAATATCAGTTACACAACTGAATAGATGGCACGCAATAGAGCTCATGTCTTGCCTCATTAGCGCAATCAGTAATTAGCTGTTGCATTGGAAATGTTGAGGAAATTTAAACAGGAGGTCCTTTCAAATTATATATATATATATGCAAATTATATAATATTTTTTGGAGCATAAATAAATTACGTGTTGAAGTTTTGCACAAATCTCTAGAAATATGTCAGAGAATATTTTTGATATATCTTAATAAACTTATCAATTAATAGAAATGTTCTTACAACAAATAAGTAAAATTAATAAACATTAAATATATTTCATGGCTTTTCTCAATTAAAAAATTAATTTAATTTAACTGTACAAACTTAAAATATTATGCAATTTATAAACAAATATTTTAACACTTAAAAATAATGTCTGCTTGGTTTCAGGAACACCGTCAATTGCTTTTGGGAGAGAGAGATTTGTAAATCAAGCCTGTCATTATTTATTTAGATGTATATAAAAGTAGAATTGAGAAGTGAACTTCTAACTAATTTAATATTATACTTTTAAGAGATTAGTGAATTAGTTCTCAACATAGAACACTCATTCATAACCTACGGCAACATTGGAAATATTCCTTTTACTCCCGACTCCATCGTAAGCTCACAACGTTGTCTGTTGCATACTTTGGGGTGTCTAAAGTTATGGCTTTTAGAGCATTTACCAGACTTACGTCCTGCTCAACAACAGCATCATTATCATATGTCATTCAAAACTTTTACGCTTACGAGAAATTCGATAAGCGCGCCTACAAATTGTTTAAAAAGTAACAAAAAAAGCTCCGACTGAACAGCTGTTCTACTAGTAATCCTTATCAACGTAGTTAGCATCCACACAAATTCCTCTCCTTTTATCTGGCTCTCTGCTGAATGTAAAAGCACACAAAGAGAGAAGTCCAAATAGCGCGCTCTTCTCGTGTGGTTCGCAAGCTTAAAGCTCAATCTATTACTCTTAACTACGTTCTCTTTAGTCTGCGAGCTTTTAAGAGAACGCGCTTTTAATCTAACGGTCGGCTTAGATAATGCAGTTTTGCCAGCGGATAAGTTCTAGTATTATTTTTCAAACTATTTCAAATGTTCAGACTGTGCCAGACTGGTTAATTGATAAACTCTTAAAATAGTAAACGGAATTTTTTAAGAGTAATCCATCTCACACACACACACAAATATAGAGATAGACTTATACTTACATACATATAGACAATGGTAATTCATAAAGGAACTGTGCCACTTGTGCAGTCAACAAGCTTTTGCTTGTGTCCTTTATAATTTGTACTCTCTGTGCTAGTGTGTTTGTGTGTGTGTGTGTGCCACTTATTCACTAGCATTTGACGTAGCAACAGGTCTGGTCTTAAAATTTGCCTTATTATGTTGAGTCTGATATATATATTTATTTACACTGATTATATCATTGTTAAAAACGTATATACAGCAGATGTTATATATTATATAGGAAATATGTTATTGTTTGTATTTTTCTAAGGGTTCTTGACTCAACTTGAACTTCTTTTTCGATAAGCTCGTCAGCTGGAAAACGAATGTTCGACTGGACCAGGTTGCAATTTCGCTTGATTGCCACGAAAATGCGTAAATTAAAACTTGAAATGAAATACCAAAAATAAAGAAAATAACACAGAAACCAAAACAGAAAATAAAAATGAAAGTAACCAAAAACTTTGTGCGCTGAGGAAGTTGGTTGGTAGCTGACTGGGCAGCAGAGTAAAAGGCAACAGTGCGCATACTTAATTATATTTCCGTTGTTTATATTTCTCATCGTTGATGTTGTTGCTGTCGTTGTTGGTGTTGCCACTTTCGCAGTCATCTCCCAAGCAAATTTCTTCTATAAAATTTGTGGTTTTAATAAGCGCAGAATATGGCAAAATATGCCAAAGCCAAAAGCGTAAAAGGGACACAATTAATTACTCCTGAACAGAAAAAAACGAGATACCAAAGGAACAGCAAACTGTGCAACAAGTTCAACTTTTGTATACCGGTTGGCTCCATGAAAATTGATATGTACAATGTGTAAATAAAAAACGAATAAAACTTGAAGAAGTTTTCTTGAGGCGCGTGGAAAGTGGATTTAAGGGTTCAGACATTTCTCGTTTTGCGTGTTAAATTTCTTTAAATGTGCTATAATAAGTGAAAATATTTCTTTTAAACTTTAAATTTATAATAGTTTTCTGCACAATTTAGTCACACTTTAAGCTTGAACAATGAAGTGAACAAAGAAAGTGTTTCTCATTGTATTTTGAATGTAAACTTAATTGCACCTTTGCAACATTGGTATTAAAATCAATAATCAGTGCATACTTTTCGGCTGCAATGTGGAGCACCTCACCAACTAAATATGTTGCATACTTCTGAGCGCTGCCTAAAAATGCGCATTTTACGCAACATAAAATATACAGCCTAAAAGGCTGCAACAATTTCTAGGTATTTCACTTATTTTTGGTTTTCCCCCAAATAGAATTTTGGTTAAGGGTGGCTGTCTAAATTACATGTCAGAAAGTGTGTACACATTTTATGTAAATATATTTTAAAATAAGTGGAGATCATGGGATTCAAGTGCACACGATTGCATTCAGAGGCAGACGCCATTATGAGAACACAGATATTTATAATGAAGTGCAGCTGCAGGTGCAGCAAGTGTAGCTGCTGTGCCCAATCCCGTTGCAAGTTTATGAGCTGTCCCCATGTAGAACGAAATGTTTCTAAAAATAATATGCGACCCACAAAACCACAAATCTAGCACAGTGCATTTTATGTCGAGTACCCAAGTAGCACTCGTGTCCCCCTGAAAAACGGGTTAGGGCTGTGGAGGGGTTTTGTAATTTCACTTTTCAAACACTGACATTCAATTTTCAACTGAAATGTTTTGTGGCTGTGATGCGGAAATTGAAAATGTCGCAACACACCCAAAACCCAAGAACAACAATTGAAATGTGGCTGGCACTTTGAAGAACTTTTTAAATGCAATCAGGATTTCAATGCATTTAATATTATTATAATTAGACTCAAATTGTTGCCATTTGTGTTTGTCCTTTAATTACTCAAATTGTTGGCGGCAAGAAGCGTGCCATCTTCCACCGGAATGTCCAATGTAATTGTTGCAGAAGCGCAAAGAGTCGCATGAAAAGTGAAATGTTGCACAGTTTAACACCAACAACAACAGGAAGAAGAACAATAGCATCAGTATCAGCAGCATCGCTAACAAGTTGTTGCCTCGCTGACTGAATGACTGGCTGCGTGCCTGCCTGCCTGGCTGCCTGACTGCCACATGCCACAAGCCTCCTCTCGCGCGCTGTCAGCTGTCCTCGTCAGGGCGTCAGTGTAGCATTTCAAGCAAAGTATTTAATTTCCAAAGCATACACACAGTCGCCCTGCAAACAATGGGTCCCATGAAATGTGTGCCAAGGCGAAGGCTGCTTGCCAGCTCCTCCCCTCGCTCTACGTCTCATGCAAAAAAGCGAAAGGTAAACCAGACATGGACAAAACTATACTACACTTTTCTTTGTATGCTGATTCCTTGAAAAACATCAGCGAATTTGCCTTAACAGCGTACCCTCTACCGTAACAGCCTCCCAAAACACTAAGAATGAATTTATTAAATATTAAATGCAAATTTGGAATGCTCTCTTAACAAAAATAAATAAATAAACAATCTAACTATAATAAAAAATACATGGTCCCATAAATAGCACATTTTCTTAAGAAGTTATTGAAATAATTTGCAGACTGGGAATTCGTTAAAAATTCTACACTTCCTGAGCTATTATTGTACTTTAAATTCTCACATTTGCTTGGTACTTATGATAATATATATGTATCATAAAACCGATAACAGAACAACTTAGAACGTAAGAATTTTAAAAATTAAAACAAAATTAACTTAAAATGTTGTAATACTTGATATACATAAAGTAAGATAACACGTAAGCATCAAGCACAATATGATCCTCATCCTTCCAAAAAGTTTCATCAATAACATCATCACTGAACGTACGATGGTTAGACAAGAAAGTTGGTTAGATGGTTAGAAAGATCTAAAATTTTTTGGAATTATCAACAAATTATTGAAAAACTAAAGAGAATTAATGAAATTAAACTACGAGATGAACTGATCTTAAATTATGTATTTATGCTAAAAATAACAAGCTTTCTTTTCGAACATTTGACTAATATCTCGCTATGTTGAGGTCAAAAAGACTATAATATCGATATAGATTTTAAGAAACAGACACATTTATGTAATTACTTGAGTCAAGAAGAAATAACAAATTGAATTAATTCTGCTTTATACTTTATATAAACATTTGGCTAAGAAAACGCATACAGAGTATCTGCCAGTTAAGCTCACTTTACTATTGCTTTCTTACCTGTGTTTATTGCATTAATTCTGTCACGGTTTGGACAAAATTATGGAAGGAATGGGGGACTAACTGGATGGAAGAGGAAAAATAAGTTAGAAGGAGAGTCATAAAGTTAGAGAGAGAAAGAGGAAAGTGTATTATGTTGGGACTGGAACATAAATGAAATACAATAAAATAAATAGCAAAATTTGGTATTTCAAGCATAAAAGTATTGGGGGAACGGAAAGTTTATGCTGAACTCTGTTTTAGTTTAATGGCTTAAATCAATTTAAGCCAAGGCCAAAAGTTAAAGCTGATTACGAGTATATAGAATATGGAATATTGTTGTGGTTGTTTGGCGGGCCTTGGCTTTGTGGTTTTTGGTTTTCGGTCTGAAAGCCGGAAGCTAAGGTTGACCCCGCTGCCAAGTCAATAAATTCTCATTGCCTAAGCCATAAATCAGCATCACGGTGCGCTAAGTGTCATTTTTTGTGACGTCGGGATGGCTTTTTACCCGGCCAAAAAGTAACATAAACAACTGACTAGTGGGTGGATGGAAGGTAACAACTGGCAACTGGCAGCACCACAATGCGCGTTATAATTTACACCTTGCTGAGCGACAGAAACTACAACTGTCATTTGACCTTAGTCAGCAGCCAGTGACCAGGATGAGCACTGAAGCTGAGGATCCGTGGAGGCTATGGTTAGTCGACTGTGTGTGTATTTGAGGGTGTGTTATAGTGTGTGTGTGTGAGAAGATGGAGCGAAAAGTGTGAAGTGACGGTTACATAGTGCTACGTTATATATTTTACTGAAAAGCGCAATTGCTTGATTTGAAAATTGGCTGTGATGGCCTTTCATTTTGAGTGACTGATGAGAAAGAGCAATAGATGAACGACAAGTGAGAAAGAGAGAGAGAGAGAGCGATAGACTGGACGAGCTCGCGAAGGTACAATATAACATTGCAGCTATGTGATTGATGCTCTATTCAGACCATAGATTGCATTAAGTCAGCTGAATGCAGAGCAAACTCAAGAATGGAAGAGTTGAAGTTTAAGAATATACCAAGAAAAAAATCATTTTATCTCTTCTGAACTTAAGATTGTTTAATTTCAAGTGCTTAATGATCAAACTTATCAATTGCAAGCCTAAGTGCAACAGGCTTTAAGTTTAACTTCCTTCCTATTGCTGATACTTTCATTCTCACTTGCTGTGAGCCCAGCTGCTGTGATTGCCATAACAACTTTTGAAATTAAGTCTGTGAAAGTCGGCCAACGAATGGTGATAGCTGCAGCATGGAGGGACGATTGCCAGACGAGCACACACAATTGACGCAATTGCAACGATACTTTGATTTTATTCCATTTGCAGGCGACGCATGCTTTCCAACCAAGGACATCGACCATGCAGTAAGGGGGACTATTGGGACTGTACAGACTGGCAGTCAGCGGAACAGTTGCCAATAAAAATTGCATTGAAAACGCTTAACCAAGCAGCGTTCATCAAATTGATTTCATGCGCCATGCGATGCCTTCAATTTTACCAGCGAATGCCGAAAAATGTGTTACGCTTTTGAGTTCTGCAAAAATATTGTCTTGCAATACAGTCTCCCTCTTTCACAGTCGGAAAAAAAGGAAATGTAACGATAAAAACGGTACCGAAATGTAATTTTTGAATCGCAAAACGAAAAAATAATAAGTAAAATTCATAACGCTGACAATTGCATGACTTCGTGATACCTGCACCAAAGTCTTATGGGAACTATCACATTTACTTACAGGAGCTACAACTGTATATAAGATATTTCGATTGGATTTTTAAACATAAAGGAAAGTATAAGTTTTTGTCATTTATTTAAATGGTTTTTATGAATTGGCTCTAAAGGTAAGTCCGATTTTTTGTTGCTAAAGTGAAATTCGTAAAGCTATCAAAAATAGTTTTATTTAATATATTTCCCAATATATTTGCATTGGTCTTTAATAACCAAAATCATAACAAAATGTGCTTGTCTGTATTAAAAAATGTATAATTTACGTATTTTTATTAAAGGTAAATTATATAAATTGACCATAAGGTATCTCTTATTAATTTCATGACAACCCTGACAATTAAATTAAAAATTTCTTAGAGAATTCTATATCTATTCCATTGCTATAACTCAATTTCTATAAATTCATTTATAGGTTATTTTATATTTATGTATATATATTAAATAGATGTTAAATAAAGAAACTTTCAGAGACTACTAAATTGTCTTTGATTACTAAAGCATACCAAACTTAAAGTATATTTTAATTACATTCAATTGAAACTAATTCTTGGAGTTTCCATAAAAAGTATACTATATTTTTTGTTTAATGCTTATAAATTTACTTTATTGAGTTAAATTAAAGATTCCCTTATCAAATTGTTAACTTTGTAAAATAGATGCATATATTTCTCTATTTTTAAACATTACAACAACATAAAATACCATATATGAACAATAAGTTCGGGTAAATCCAGCAAATTGGCAAAACGAAAAGCAAAAGTGACATGCGTGAAAATACGTGAAAATTGCTGGTGATGTGTGTGTGTGTTTGTGTGTGTGTGTGTGGCATTCGTGCTCGTTTGTTGGTGTGTTCGATTTTTGCGCTCAATCCCTCAATCAACACCAATAGCAACTCGAACCAGCGCGATTTTCGCATGCCTTTAAACTTGTTATTTCGAGCATATCCGCGGCACAATTCGCACTCTTGCCAAAGATAGAATTGGGCGAGGGAAAGTGGGGGAAATGGCGTAAAACAGTCGCGGCTTTGGCAACAATTTTGCTTGTTGTTGCCAGATTTCTTTATCTCTCATAAGCAGGGAAAACAAAACCAAAAAAAAATAAATAGAAAAAGCACATATGTATGTACATACTCGTATCGCATATAGTATAAACGAGCTTGCGATAGATCTATTCAATTTGTAAGTTCGAATGGTTTGGCATGTTTAGCAGCTCACTGAACAATATGCTGCAGCGAAAACGAAATGGAACTTGTGGAAACTCTTTCTTAATTAAATGCATTCGTTAAGTTAATATCTTTAATTAATTATGCACTTACCGAACGTGGACTTAACACTTAACAGTCGTTGCCTTTGGGCCATAAAATTTCATGAATATGGCAAACACTTTAGCTCACAATGGGAATGCCGCTTGAGTCGCATTGCAAATGCAATAAATGCCTCTTCATTTGGTAAGGAGCTCTTATAAGTGGAAGGAATAAGTAGCGGATAAGAATGCCATACAAACAGTAGAGGATTTTCCGCCTGAAAATTGTCAGTGAAGTCGTAAAGTTCAACATTAATATCTTAATGGATGAGCTGCCTATGATACCCTATGATGGCTGTCAATTTTATTTGATCAACTATAACTTAATTCTGATTTTAAGAAAATTATCAGCTGCTGGGGGAACTTTTAACAAAACGTATAATACACACAAGTAACATAATTCCTACAATATATATATAAATATTGTATATAATTCCAGCAATCTGTAGGTGTTCTGCTGACAATTCCTGAAATATGGAGGATTTCATTTATTGAAAACATAATCTGCACAGCAATCGGCTGCAAAATCAGCACTATAAATTTATTTCAATGTTTTTGAAATCGTTATATTATGTGCATTGTTAAGAAAATAAAACATTTAATTTATATTACCTATATAAAAAATTTAATTTATATTACCTACCCTTCAATTCAAAATAAATATGAATACTACTTAATTCAATACAATGCTACAGAATTATTTGAGGAACAAATGGAATTTTCTTTGCTTTTGGCAACAGATAAGAATTTGTAGAACATCCGTGATATAGAACATAATTTATCAATTTAATTCTAATTAAATTAGAAATTAAAAAAATAGAAAGGAGGACAAATGTTATCAAGTTTTATTTTTGGAGTTAATTCTACGTATCGATTGAGCGACGAGACTCGATTTGATGGCATTTTGCATTGACAGGTGGGTTGTGGCAATCGCTTAATAACCAAACCGAAGCCAGACATCAATCAAAAAGCCACAATCAGCCCTTGCACATAGCCCATGACTCATACTATACCAATTGCTTTCACACTCACTGGTGGTATAACCTTCAAAGTGGCAACCACAAATTGACGCTGAAAATCGATGGCTAATAGGCGACTGTATTTGTATCTGTGTTTGTATATGTGTGTGTATCAGTTGTTGAGAAGTGTCAATAGCAAAAGACAGAGCGCAGTGTTGCACAAAATATAACTGACAACCAGTGGATGAGTGTGTGTGTGTGTGGGGGTGTGTGTGTGTGTACTAGTTGGGGTGCATCGAAATTTGATTTAAGGCCAAGCTGCAGAGTTATGCCATGGCTTAGTTTTCCTGTAGCTAGCGAAACATTGGAAAAACGCGACAAGCGTGAAAAAAAAATGAAAAACAACAAGCACACACACACAGACATACATGTGTGAAGTGGGGCCGTCAATGGCAGTCAAAGCAGAGGCAAAACCGTTAGTCAAGTTGAAAGATTGATTAGTTTTTAACAACTTGTGACTCGTCGAATGGAGAAGGAGAGAAAGTGGTGTAGAAAAAGGTAGGGAAATTGAGGAAAGTTCCAACACGTGCAGAGAATTAACACGAGGATGATGACGATACTGTTGAATGGCAGCAATTAGCCAAGGCAGCAAAGCAACAGCAGCCGCAGCAAAGTTGTCAGGCCTTGCCCCATATTGCTTGCTCCCACTGCTGCCACAGGTCAGGACAGAGCTGTTGATAAATTGTGTTGCAAGTTGCAAGTTTACAAGGTAGGCAGGCGATACTAAAATTCCCTGCTCGTAAAACTGTTTGACCCACCCACAGTCACAACAACATCAGCCATGGAAACAGCTAACCAGGCTAACGCCTGGCCATGCATGCTTTATGTGTGGTCGACACACCGAGCGGGTGGTGAGAAGGGGGGAATAAGGGGAGGTGTAGCATACACGCATACAACTGCATAGAAAATCACATTTCATATTTGCATACGAAATGTATTTGCGCTCTGCGAAGCACAACAATAAACATTGTAAATATTTTTTATGTTCATGTTATTTCTTCTTTTCTTTTCCAGTCACACATAAACAATCATTTTTCTTACTCGTTTCGTTTGCTTTTTCCTCTTTTATTTCTGCTGTTACGTTTTATTACTATACAATACATTATTCAATTGCATTTTGTTTCGCATGCACTTTACCTGTTTCGTCTGGTTTATGTGACCGTCAAATATTTGGAGGATTTAAATTGGATTTGGGACGAAAAGTGTAACAAATTCTATGCAAATATTAATCATCAGCATAATCTGTTCATGGATGGCCATTTTTTTTTTTAATATTTTACGATAAGCTTAAAGGTTGCGGAGATCACGTATTTATAGTAAAACTTTTGTGTTTTCAATTTATAAATTTTAAGTTTTTAAAATATTAATTAATATTGCATTGTAATTGGGATTGATTTTTAATTTAAAAGAACGACTATACATTTTTTAACATATTTTGAATATTTGAATTATTTTACTAGATATGCTAGTTAAATTAATTTGAGTTTAGTTTAATTAATAAGTTGTGCTAAATGCTTCTTTTTTGTATAATTGAGTTAAGCAGTTAAGCAAATGTGCCTATCATATATTGAAACTTTTAAAACTTTATATTTATATTGTTTTCTGCATTGCCTTTTGGCAAGTGTTTTTTGTGTTGATGTATGTTGATATTATGTCAGCTAAGCCAGACTTATTTACCATTGACAAAAGAAGCTAAAATACAACAAAAGTATAACATTTTTATATGACATTTACTTTTGTATTTTTGAAAACTATTTAAGAATTACTTTAAATTAATTAGTCTATGTAGAAAAGTCTCAAAGTAATTGCATCATTTTCCATAGAAAATTGAGTGTTCTTTGTCTTAAGACATTGCAAAAGTGTAAGACTAACCTTTTAGCAAATACTTATGCAAGAGCAAGAGTTGATTTAACTAATTTGCTTGAGAGTCTGACAATTTAGGAAGTTCAACAAAAGCAGCAACAACATCAACAACAAAGCAACAAAACAACAACAATAAGAAAACAACACTTCACGTGTTGCACTAGAAAATGTCGTCGGATAATTGGAAAAAAGTCAGAGCTAGAAGGAGAGAGATTCAGATCCTGGCCAACAGATAGTCGGCGATTCTAATTAAATTCATGCTCACACTTTCGTTTAAGCAAATTTACAGCAAGGCGTCGGTTGCCAGAAGGCGTGGCAGGCTGGGGCAGCAGCAGGACAGGAACTATTACAGTTCGCCGGCTAAGGGACAAAAGTTGAAGGCAACATTAATTGCAAATCCGCAGCGCCAACTGAGTAAAGGAGACGGAGCAAAAAAGAGTGAGATAGAGAGAGAGAGAGAGAAGAGTAGCTGAAACAGGAGCCACAGCCTTGTCAGCCTGCAGTTGCTGGTTGTCCTCGTTGTGGCGCATATCCTTGACCCGTTTTGTTACCGCGCCGCAACGCCGCAAAATTAAAACGGCTTTTTCTTAGTTCATTTCATTGCATTTCATGAACAATTTAAGCCAATTGCGAGCCTCGCTCGACACTGTCCTTGCGCCCAGAGCTTTATAAATTAATTTTGAATAGCAGTTTACACTATGAAACAACAACAAGCAGAAGTAAGAGTGCTGCAGGCGAGATTTCTTAGCTTCTAGATACTCTATAAAATATAACTAAAATTAATATTTCATTTTCGATGTTGAGGGATCGAAAAAACCTAAACAGAAACCAAAACTTTATTATTTTCAACGCTTGATAGCTTGTAACTTTATTTCAAATTGTATTAATCTCCATATTATTTTATGTAGAATATATAATTTATTAATTTATAAAATCAACATATTTTGTTTGATATCTGAAAACGATTTGGCTTGAATTTATATCATGTTACTCAAAGCATTTTCAGACAAGTCGTTAAAGGTTTAAAAATACCCTCAACCACTCTACAGGGTATAAAAAGTCAACTATATGCCATACTTAACTTTATCTTCCACTTTTGCATGAAATATTTTTCCATTTAATTAAATTTTTATGTAATATAAAAAGCAAAAGTTTTTTCTAGTTCATAAATGGAAGTTGATTTGAAAACTTGAACGTTTCTATGCCGCATTTGTAGGTGTCTATTATATTAGCCGAGTCAAATGACTATCAAGTTCTAGTTTAGCAGAAAGTTAAATCGTTCTTTAAACAAAATATAAAAGAAATCAATTAGAAACTTGACCCAAGAGAAATTATTTAAAGTGGCAAAGTTAAATTGCTGCATGCCAGAAAAAATTAAAGCCACTTTTAATTAAAATCCTGCAGCTGCTGGCAAAAACTAACCTCAAAATCTTAACCGCAATTTAATGTAGCATACATTAGGGCGTCCCATACGGCAGAAGGCAGTCAGAATTCAGCTTCGCCTTTTTATTTATGTCTTCAATAACGCGCCGCGCGCCTTAGCTCAAGTGGGTGTGGCATGCCTCACCAAAGTTATTAAAATGCGGCAGCCTTCAGCTTTACTCTCGGTTATTTACTGTCGACGCGTCACAACCAAATCGCGACAGGTGGTTGCCACACGTGCCTTTGAATGAGTCTGTGTATGGGTGTGTTTATATGCGAGTGGGGTAATCTCATTAATAGACTATGATGTGGCATAGATTTGCCTTCTTCAAATGCTGCCTAACAGAGAAAATCTTAACAGAAAACCCCAGTACAGGTCTTCAAAACAAAGTATTTTGATTATAATGAGATTGTCTTAACTTATGTATCTATAGTATAAATGGATATATCGCTTGAATTCGATTTTGCTTACGTCAAGAGGTAACTCTCAATAGTCTGACAACTGTGGACTGCGGCTGTTGATGTAGAAATTAATTATTGTTTAAGTATATGAGAGAAATGTAATTTTTTCAAATATGTGTATAGGCAAACGGTTATATTAATTATTAAATTAAAACACTTTTGAGTCCTTAGTGCTCGACAACTCCCAAGCAATAGTGTTGGAAAATATTATAACAGGCGTTCTCGCTCTGGCCAACAATTATGAAATAACTGATTTAAAGCAAATTCCTTAATATCTCCCTTATTTATGGGTCAATCCCTATGAAACCTGCAGCAAACTGTAATATTTTGATAAATTTTTAAGTTAAGCTGCGTTATCTTAACAAACATGTGTGAAAACAATCGTTAATATTAATTTTAGATTCGCCAGTAGCATTCAGCTTTTCTTTACCGACAGTTTTCAGTGTAGCTTTCAGCTTTTATTCACCGACACAATGTATAGCGCCACAGCGGCCGACAGCGCAAATCAGATGGCATTTTCATATGCATTCTCCCTGTGGCCAATACTTATGAAATAATGGATTTAAAGAAAAATCCTTGATATCTCCTTTATTTGTGAATCAAACGCTATAAAATTTGCAGCAAATTGCTCAGGCTGTAATTGGTATTCAGGACCAGCGAATGGTATTCAGATACCTTCATTTCAAATTTGAAGTCTCTAGCTGAGAACCATGCGTTCATACAGGCGTCAATCCACTCGGCTATTGATACTGATCAGGAATATATATACTTTCTAGGGTCGAAAATACCTCCGTATGCCTGTTACATACATTGGGCACTGGGTATAAAATCTTTAAAATAGAAGAATATTTAAATAGTACTGTATGCCGTTTAAAAAAATAACAGCAATAATACAAATATAAAAATATTTTTAGGTCTAAATAGTTTCAAATAAAAATTACATTATTAATTACATTTTTTACACGTAAACTCTATAAAAACTGGTTCGCCATTCATTCTGTAATTCCCTTAATTCCTTTTATTTGTCCTTTACGTACAGTGAAGCCTTTATAAGCTCATAGCACAAAAGCGTTAACAAAAGTTTCGCAGCAAAAAAAATGCACAGATACTTGTACACAGCACTAATACAGACATGAATTAATTTAACATAAATACATTTAATACCGTAAAGCGCCATTTAGAGAGAATACCGAAAGATTTTGAGAGTCCATGTGCAGTGAGTGTGCAACTGTGCATGCACAATGGCTTTCAAACTGTAGGTGACTAGGTAAACTGGATATTTGCTTTTCGCTCGAATTGCTTTTGGGGCAATTTGAACAAACATTTTGCTTTTGGCCAGTGAGTGCATTGCACATATTTAAAAGTAATTTTTAATAGACTTGCAACACTTGGGACGCATAATGCAAGGCAACTTCTTGGCCCAACAACAAAATATTATGCAACTTGAAAGTTGAATTTTGCCAGACTTAGGCAAAACTTTTGTTATTGCCTCAACTGCCCCGCCTGCTCGTTGTACAATACGGACAAGTCCTATAGTCAATGCAGGCAGGCAGGCAGGCCCTGAAGACTTCTGGCACTTGGCCTTAACTTGAGCAAATAAACAAATTTTCATTGAAAAAGATTTTTCCAGCACTCTGAAAATGCTGCCAAAATGCAAAAATGTTTATAAATATTCAAATTCCTTTTTGCTTCTGCAGTTGCTTTCCCGCTATATAAACTATCCGTATTTCAACTTTATTCTACAAGACTTGCGATGTTTGTTAATTCTCGCCCGGCTCTGGAAAAAAAACCAAAAAAATATAACTATTTTTGACAAAAAAAAAAGTAAGTCAACAAAAGAGAAACTTGAGGCAAAAACTTTTCTTGGCAATTGAAACGCAAAACTTCATATGTGTGCTATATGTATGCGTATCTCTGTGTGTGTGTGTATTTGATTGTGTGTGTGTGTGTGTTGTTCCTTGGTTAAACTGCAAATGTTGAGTAAATATTTGCTCAGCAGCTTGTTTGGGGGTCAAGCGTTGCAAGGTGAGAAAAAAACCAACTGTGGTCTATAGAAATCCATCTGAAAGCCAAGAAAATAAATTAAGATTAAAATACAAATATTTATATTCTACTTAAAAGCAAATATATAGCTAGAAAAATGTATAGGAAACCTCACGAAATATTGTTTGTGAAATTGAATTAATAAAATACTTTAACATTGGATTTAAAGCAACCAGAACGGTTAAAAAAAATTTAAAATAATATAATTTGAATTAAAATAAATATATGTATGAACAAATTTATTAGCTTTGACTCCTTAAATGTTGATATAAATCCCTGTATAACCCCTAGAGCTCTATCAAAGCTAAACAAAAAAAAAACTATTAAATAAGTCAATTTGACTTGTTACAAATTGTACTGAAAATAACGGTTGCCTTCTTTTTGGGCCTGCAGCAGTAAACATAGACAATAAAAAACCGTTTGAGCAACTTTACAGTCAACTAAAATACTAAAAGAATCACATAAAATAAAACTAATCCAGCAGGAAATAGAAATAGAGCGTATGCGATGCGGCGCTTTCAATTAAATGCAACATCATAGAAACGCTTCGACTAAGCTGCAAAATAGTCGCTTGCACCATCAACAAACAGACAAACAAACAAACAAACAACCCAGCAGCCCAACAAAGCAGCGCGTCAAAAAGCAACAAATGCGTTTAATCAAACATGCAACAAAACAGGCCGGGCACATGCCGCATGGGGCATGGTAGATGTCCTCAAAGGCAAAGGGAACGTTGCAACCTAGTTGCTAAGAGCTGGGCACAAAATGCAAAAAATTAAAACGAGAAAAAATATTCGAAAGAGGGTAAAAAAAAAGAAAGCAAGCGCAAATATTTGTCAACTGTAATGAACATTTCATATTTTCTTCTCAGAAGTGTTGTTGCTCTTGTTGTTGTTGTTGTTGTTGCTGTAATGCTTTTCAGAGCCCATTTTCTTTTCACATGCAGCAAAGAGTCCAGGTCTCAATGAGA
Organism: Drosophila histrio; assembly: GCA_958299025.2. Taxonomy (NCBI): domain Eukaryota; kingdom Metazoa; phylum Arthropoda; class Insecta; order Diptera; family Drosophilidae; genus Drosophila; species Drosophila histrio. Next base: position 27,572,038 of record OY282580.2, on the reverse strand, counting down.
CTAGAAGCAGAGGCAGCAGCAGCAGCAACGGCAACAGATGAAGAGCTTCCATCATAAATAGAAATGTAACACACAACACATGTTTCTGCCCCGCAGTCAAATTCCCCTTCCTCCGGTTCGCATCCTGTGTGTGTTGTCAGCCATGTCTATACACACACACCTGCACACCTGCACACCCACACACAGAAGTGTATGTGTTATCACTTAACAGCACAAATCGGTGCGAAATACGCAACCAGATTCTAATTTATTTTCAATTTAAAAAGGTAAATGTGCCAGGCCGTAGGGGAGGGTTGAATAGGGGCGTGTCAGACAAGCAATTGCCCCGCAGCAAACTATTTGACAACGCACAATGTTGGCAAACAGCAACAACAACAACAAGAACCTTCCTCTTTTTTTTTTGATTTTAGAACAGGCAAAAATTACACAAAGCAAATGTTTGTTGGGCAAAAGTTAAGGCTTACACCAAATGGCCGCCTTAGGTGTATCGTGCGAGAGGATTCTGTTGGCCTAAACAAATTGCTGATGTGCATCGGTGTGTTGAGTAACAACACAAATTAGAATTCCTGCACAATTTAACTACCAACATTTGAAAAGGGAATTTTACTTTTGCAGTTAGTCAAATATGCCTAAGATGCTTTTGCAGTTACCTGATGTGTTTCTGCTTAGAGATTGAAGTATTCGGTAACGTTTTAAGATGCACACATAGTTGCATTCTGAGTGTGGTTTAGTTGCTATAATTACAGACACGATCCTCATTGCGAAAATCACACAAAACTTGGAAAACACAAAACTGTTAAGCAGTAAATCGAAGCTAAAACATAGCTAAGATTAAATAACTGCAGTCCATGATTGTAATATTGTTCAAAAGTATTATTTACTTGACTCAACTTTCTATAACACATTCTTATCGATACTGTGATTAAATAAACAGTCAGTACAAGCTACAGAAATTAAAATACTTAGACGATTTACCGGCACTCTGACATTAGGAGGGATCTAGGTGTGTTAACGGTAATGGACGCCATCAAATTAGAGTCTAATAGGCAAAATGAAAGACACTATCATCATACTTTGCTCTCAAATTCAACGCAAACAACCCAAGGACGAAGGGCTTGAAAAGAGTCTTCCCTGATCAACTTCCGACTCGCTCCCTTTCAAACAGACTCATAATTCACCAAACTGATCTAGCACTGGACCCTAATTAAGAAAGTTTGTAGCTTTCATCCTCGAAGGACTCCCTTCCATCCTTCATATTCACAGCACGATACGAATGTGTTTTAAAGTTCGAATTCTTAGAGCGTACTTTCTACTTATATTAAATTAAAAGCAAATTTGCATATTATTTGATTTTTTATTAATAATTAAACAAGTCTGCAATTCACATATTTAAATCATAAACCTGTTACTCTCAGATACATATTTAATGTAATCGTCTTAAAGCCACTTTCGCCTATTAGTCAGATTGTATATATAATAAACATTTTGCTTTGTTTTACGCTCACCTTGGCCACCTGACACAAAATGCTTTTATAAAAATTTAAGGCAAAAGAAACAAGAGAAAAGTGAAATTTTAAGCACTGCGCTGACAGACGACAACAACAAGAACAAGAAATGTGACGACAACAACAGGAATGTGGCGACCTAAGCACGCGGCTCGCTTATCAGAGCAACAACAGCTGCAACACACACACACACATACACCTAGACAGACACTCATAGAGCCTGTGTGAAAATTTCTATTGCATAAGCCAAGGCGCGCGAGTCAAAAATTCCTGCAGCCATTTTATTATTATGTGCAAAGTTTTTTCACATCGCGAGAAAAAATACGTGAAAAATAATAAAAACAAATTCAGCGAAAAGTGAAAAATGCTTAAAGAAGAAAACGCGCAAGCAGAGAAAGAGAAATGTAGAAACTGAACATTTATAAGAAGAACAAGAATGACAACGACTCTTGATGCATGATGGCAGCAGGGTAATAATGACAACGACTGCAGAAGCTCAAGGAGTCGAGTCCTGCCACAACGCCAGCAGCAAATGCTGCTGCTGCTGCTGCTGCCGTTGTCTCATTTGCAGCATTTCGCATGCAAATGCTTGCAACGTGCGATAAAATAGTGCAAGAATGCAATAAGCTGTAGGTAGCCACAGAGCATAGCAGAAGATGATGAAGCATCTGTACCCTTCATATTTAGTTGAATATATATATATATATAGTCTGCAGTTGTGTGTGTGGTGAAAGTGATCCCAAAGTTGGCTAACAAAGTTGACGGAGATTACGCATTCCATTGATGGATGCAAAACCATTTAGCTGGCAAATGAATGCCATGAAACTATTTGACATATTCAACTTTTAAGGCCAAGTTGCAGTTGAAGAAGAAGTTTAAGCAACGTTGCCAAGTCAAATTTAGATTGATCTCTGGCAGAGCAGCTGAAACTGCCTTATTAATTTGCGTCCTGCCATGACAGTTCAGATAGCGCGACACGACGCGACAACGAGGATGACAAGGACTCCCAAGGTGCTGCTCAAAAGTTTAACAACGGCCGTGAACAAGTTTTTGGGTAGCCAAAACGTTTAGCACCTTTGCCGGATATGGAGACACCGCCGTGGAGCTAACATCAACACTTACACCCACATATACCTACATACAAATACCAGCACACACCTACAGACATTCGCACTTCAATCACTTTAATTGAAACACGAAGTCTACTCATTTATCTACATCAGCTGCAAATATTGCTTTTCCCGCTGTCTCCTTTTCCTTTCAGGTAAGTCTGTGTGTGTGTGCCAAAGCTGATAATGATGAAAACTGTCTCGCAGCTGCCTTTTGTGTCTAAACATGTGTGTGTGTGTGTGTGTGAGATTGCGTGGGTGTGTGGATGTCTCTCTGTTGCTGGAGTTGCGTGGAAATACTTCAATTAGGCGAATTGTGAACACCAGTAGCAAAAACGTCAAAGCTCTGTATACCCTATAAATGCGATGAAGTCAGGCTATACACAAGAGGCAAAGGAAACATAAGCAATTGATGCAAAAGTGAAAATCAGTAGTAATAAAAGTACAATAAATTAAAGAAAAGACAATTTATCTACGATAAAATTTGAATTATTATTAAAAATTGATTATTATGCAAACAATCTTGCAGGGTATTTTAATATCCATATTAGAGGCCTTTCTGCTCTATAGGAAATTCTTAAAATCTCTCGTTCAGTACATAATGATAAGCTTTGGCTGTCGACATAGACAGGCAAGTTCAATATGTATCAAAAGACAATCCAAAGTATTACCTACTGCACAAAACAGTGATCGAATTAAAGAGAAATGATAATGAAATGGTACGTATTAAATATGCCAATGGGAGCATAGAAAAATTGCTTAAGATTCACTTGCAAAAGTTATTTATAAGTAGATAGCACTTTAACGCAACAAGGTTTTTCCCTAAGGTAAAATCTCTAAAACTATAATATCCTTTAATACTGTACCTTGAGTTTATTTTTACATATCTGATTATTAAATATTCAAAAAACAAATTTCTAACTAAATGTACACAAAAGTTTGTACTACTTATCAGTTAATAGTTATCTGCAAATTTTCCATTGCAAATAGTCGAAAAATTGTTGCAAAATATTTTATGTAAAAATCAACAAATTTTAGACAAAAGCATTTCTTTTCTCTCATGCATAAATAAATGAAATGCAGAGCTCAGTTTATGAAAAAGAGATGCCCTGTAATTATGAATACTGAGTATATACGAGCGACATGCATATAAAGATGAATAGACAGAAATACATGGCCAGTTAAACGTGGCCAAAATCTTTATGAGTGTCTGTCTGCCTGTCTTTCACATATTCAATATACCCTGCTTAAGCATATTATGTTTACATAGCATGTTGAGAATAATAAATTTAGCCAGTAATTGGAATATGCAAATTATGGCTATGAAAACTATAAAAACAATTATATTAAATTAAATAAATACAAAACAAATGTATAAATTACCCATATTTATTTACTTACTAATTACAACAATTAAAATGCCTTTGCTTAACTAACATTCGGTGGTTTGGCAAAGTAAGCGTATGCCAGTAATTAAGCCAAACTGCTATTAATTGGTAGTATCTAATGGAGCTCACTACACATATCAAGGAGGGCTGTGACAGGTGGAGAGATGGAGTAGAAAAGAAAGGAATTTAGAATGCAGAAGTTGGAAGGTTGCGGAATAAATAAAGAGTAATTAAACACTGTATTTAAACCAATCTAGAAAATAAGCATTATTATCAAGAATATCATTTGATACATAATTAATCTAAATAGGGGAAACTATATGAAGGTGATGAGCTAATGTGTTTTTAAGCTTTAAATCTTATAAAGTAAATAGTTTTTTTCGATCAAAATAATACATCGTCAAACATTTTACTAGCCCTAAAGCCCGTTCACTCAAACAGTCAGTGCTTCAAATAATAATTTTACAGGGCATAATCAGGAGTACTTATCGGCATAGCTTTATGGTAACAGTTGCAGTAACTTTAACAGTCCAACAGTTTTGCCTTTATACTCGGTTAAAGTCCTGCCAAATCCTCTATCAGCTATCATTTCCTCATAACAAACCATTGTCATTTATGGCCACCAAATGACTAAAGTCATAATTTAATGTTCTCTTTCCCTCCGCAACATAATTTAATGTTTTTGCTCAGCAGAAATGGAGCATTGTCCTTGGCCAATGGCCATGATAACCTGGCCAGTTGACGCCGTTGACTTTGGCTTAATGTTCGAGTATACGCCATAAATTGCCGTTGTTAAAGACAAGACATTTTGTCTACATCAAGCGGTTGACCAAGTGTTGGAGAGAACCCCAACTAATGGCCAATCAAATTAAATATCCTCCCAAACTCTGATTTAAAATGCCAATAATTTTTCAATGGCAAGACGATGGCCGGCGATCTGCAGCCTTGGCCCATTAGGCGGGTCAAAAACAACAGCACAGATGCTGACTCATCAGACAGCTGCTGGCTCATTTGTCCAGCTCCTCCTCCTGCTCCTATTTGCGACTATTTTTATCACTAATAGATGCCACTTTGTTGCCTTGGCCCAGAGGCCAAAGAAAGAATCACAAGTTGCGCTGGCCCAAATTGTTGACAAATTTCAAGGCGCACCTGGAAGACAAATTATCGAAACGAGTGACGGGGGGACGAGGACGAACTTTCTTTCTGCAAGGTAATGAAATGATGACAAAGCGACCAAGGAGCGTTGATAGCCAACATCAGCAGAAGCAGCAACAACAGCGACAACATCAAGGACACAGGACGACCTCTAGTCTAGTCGTAGACCAAAAACTTTTGTTTGTTTTCCTCACTTTGGCGGTAGATGTTAATTTTTTTTCCCGCTCTCACCTTTTTTTTCTGCCACCGTCATTAATTACACGCTCGGAGTGTGAGAGCGGAAAACGATCAGGATGTGCAGGAGCAGGAGGTAGAACTATCACAGGACCATCACGAAACTTACCCCGACAGACACGGGTCAGGTTAAGTGAGGTTATGTACACACAGCCAGCTAACTCGTATTTGTATTTGTATTTGCCTCGATGTCGCCAATTTTGAGAATCTCGAGGTTGTCTTCAAATGTCGGCCATTTAGTTGATTACAAACACAATTAGCAACGGTTTATTTGATTTTCAAATCGCCAAGTCAGATGATGACTTCGATTAGATTGGATACATTTCGAATCGCAGCAACAGTCGAGAATTTATAATTTATTGTAATTGCCGTTGAGTTAATGTATTTGCTTACAAGTCTTTTAAAAATTGCGATACTCTGAGAAGAGAAACTGGAGATAAGAAGACAATGTAATTTTATTATATTTATCAGTTCTTGTATTTATATTTTTATTTACCAAATTACTATATTTTATATTATTTAAAATGTTCGTAAATCTACTTTGTCTGGTTGCAAATATAACACTATATTTCTTAAATTTATAAACTTGGTAGCAGCTTTTTCATAACTGGTATATTTCACGATCGAACTTTAAATGAAAACCATTGATTGTATTCAAGTAAATCAATGACTATAGTCGAATATCCATGTCTTAAATACCTTACCAAAGCATCAATGCCTGGTGAAGGACCGAGCAGAAAACAAACTGTATTCAGTATAAATTCCGTAAAAAAACAGTCTCCTCTGCCACAGCACACGACAGTTTGAAGAGCGCACTTCAATGCCCCTGATTTGTTTTGTTATGGCCTTGACAATCATGCTTAGAGCTTTTTCTTCTCCCTCATATAAATCAATCAAATGTTTTGCAATGCAATTGTCAATCAATAAACGAGTCTGAAATGTGCCAAAAACAAATACAAAGAAAAACGAAAAAAGAAAAGAAAAGCAACTCAACCTCTCAACTTGAAGCAACTGCAATTTATCACTGCAAATAGGAAAATAGGCGATGCCAACAGCTTTCCCCACCCCCGACCCCGCAGGATATCAATTTCAGGCGCCTGTTGGCTCATTTTTAATGCGCAACGACATCGCGCGCGCCTGCATAATTATGCATGATCCCCGCCACCTCTCACACTTTAGACCAAGTTCCAATCGAAAGTTCGCCGGCGGCGGCGGCGGCGGCGGCATTTAAGCCACCAATCAGCGTCAAAGCCAGAATCTAACGGGGAGGGCTGACGGGGCCGTTAGCTGGCTAATGCCAACACGATGGCGCCTGTTTTGAATTTTGAAAAAGTACGTGAAGCGAACTAAGTGATATCCCTCAACCTCCTAACTCCTACCTAACTCAACCGCTGCACTGCAACACGGTTGTGGAGCCATAACCGTATCCGTATCCGGACATAACTGCACCAAAGTATGGCAATCATTTTTGCTTTAAGCCAAGGCGTCGCGACTGGTTGCCCGTCGGAATGACCAACATTTTCAATTACAACAAAGGAATGCCGGTCATTATTTATTATGCCGACCGCATGGCCTCGAGCAAGCTACCTGCCCCCCCCCCGCCCCTCTTAGGCGTAACACCCACTGCCTCTCGCAGAGATCTCGTCAGCGAGCTCATTTTAGCGTTGAGCAACTTAAGCCTTCCACAGGCAGGACGAATGTCCTTTGGCTTGGACGCGAACGTCTGCTTGGTGGCATTCATTCATCTAATATTCATGAAGAAAATGTTGTACTGTACATATACATTTTGCAGTCACTGTCTGTGTGCGCAGTCATTTTTCACAAACAGCCTTCGCTTGCCTCACCCAATAGGCGTCTATTTGTCCATTCGTCCGGCTTTTCATAATTTTGTGCTCTTTATAAGACGTGCAAGCTGCACTATTTTATCGTTCCCTCCTCATCACATCTTGCCACTACCCTTCCCCTCCCCCTCCACCAGTGTTCGACTCCTTTCAGCTTCAGCGACTGTCAGTTTTATGTGTTTTATGAAATTTTTCGCAGCATATTTTGTGTATATTGTATTACGCTTTTGCTTAATTTTGTGCGCCTCTTGTTGTAAAATGTTCTGGCGAAAAATGCTCTCATAAATCAAACACAGGCATTACCAACCCCCTCCATTCTCTGTGCGGGTGTGTGTGTGTGTGTGTGTGCCAACAAGTGGCAACGGGGCAAGTTCATTGGCTCGAGGTTTTGGTACGAAAATTTTAATTGCATTCTGGAAACTAAGTTGTAGTTTTCTATGCCAACTTCTCAATTGTACAAAAGGCTTGTCTGCCTGCCTGCTGCTATCCTTTCTCCTGCCTCCATCTTTAAGGACAAAAGGTCAAATATATATTTTAATATTCATGAGGGCTCTGCGCCGGCAAAAAGACGGCAAAGTCAAACTCGCTCAGTTTGAAACAGAGCAGCAACTCCGACATATTAAACAAAGGATTCCAACTGACTAAAACTAATAAATACGATTTAATTTGATTAAATGCCGGCTGTGATAAGCCATAAAGCATATTTAATTCACAATTATAGCACTTGAATGGATTAGTTTATACTGCACTAAATGGATTGCTCAAATTTCCAAGTGCTTCCCAAATGCTATTCAAATATTTAGGATAAACCTATATTAGTTTTAATAAATTTACAATAATTTCCATTCTATGAAGTGGCAATTATATGCAGATAAAGGATTCGATGTAATAATAATTCGATTGCAATAAAATTAAAATTAAATTTTGATTTACATGTGTAGCTACAATTGGGGTTTTAGCTGGTAAGTTGAAATAATTTATTAAATTTTTTATATTTTTTCCAATATTAATTTCTAAACTCCTCAACTTACTCTACTTATGCAGTGCCTAAGATATTGAAAAAGAATCCTCAGCTGGACACAGTGTGAATTCTTAGAAAAGACTAACAATTCTTGGAAAATATTCTATAATAAGCTTTGTCTATTAGTTCTATACAAACAAATACAAAAATATATTTATTTGCAATACAATTCACCTCTCTATAACTTATACTTCAAGTGTTTCATTTAATTGCTATTCTGGTAAATGGGTCAATTAAAGCTCAATGTAACAAATTATGATTGACAACTGGACAAAGAACAAAGAACATACAAGTACGGCATTATTAGCATGACCCGGATTTTCTTTCTTCTTTCTTTCTTTCGAACGAAAGAGAAACCCATAATAAAGTTGCCAAAGAGAGACTGGCCAAAAGGCAAATGAAAACAACAATACGATGATGAGAATGATGACAAGCAAGATGGAAAAAAAATGAATACAAGAAAATGTTACTAATTTGTTAGGCTCGTATTCATAATGTGCTCTTGTTGTAGTTGTTGTTGTTGTTGCTGTTGGCCAATGCCTAATTGTTGGCCAGCCCTGACACAGTGCCACAGAAAGCCAAACAATGGCAAACAAAAGTAAAGGCAAACCCTTTTTTTTCTCTCCCACATAAAGCCGAAACAACAAATGAGTTCAGTCAACGGGCAAATGCGGCGTATGCGTAATATTATTTGTGTTGTGCGGTCTCAGTGGCTCTCGATTTGATTATGTAACAAATAAGCCACACAAGTGGCTCACCAAACAGCAGCAGCACCAACAACAAATAAGTTGTATGTATTGCAAACAATAGCAATATATAGTATATATAAATTTTTGATTTATTTGAGCGTATAAAGGACACACAGGAAATCCAAGAAGGAAAAACAGAAGCGCCACAAAGTTTTCGTAACAATTGTAGGCCAGGCCCTAGTCCCTTCCCTCCTTCCCCTGTCACGCCCTCTAGTTTCCCCGTCGTTTTCCTCAACGAAACACCTACAATAATCCTGTTAAAATTTTGTTTGTTTTCCATCGTGCAAAAGTTGTGTTTGGTTGTTTTCGGTTTTTATGGCTGCAACTTTGGCAGGTTAACCAAACTCAAATCGATTTAGGAGCAGCCAACAGGAAATTGATTTCGTATGCCGTCTGCAACTCTACCCTACCTCTCCCCCTGGCCCGTCTTTGGGCTCCTCCTGGGCTTCTTCATTCGCCCAAATGACCCAATAAAACACAAAGCTCGCTGCGGGAAAATGTTTCTTTGATTTGCAAGCAACGTTCAAATTAGCTGCTCCATAGTTTTTCCTCCGTCCTTTTTTTATATCTGACTATAAAATGTTTTCGCGCGAATTTTAATTTTGCTGCGTTCGTCCCCCCATTCCTTCTTCCCCTTTTTGGTCACCCTTGCACTGTTATTCACCCTCTAGCATATCGTTCAATGTTTGCTTTTGTATTTGCTTGTAATTCATTTTAGCGTGAAACTTCATTTTCTACCCATTTTCATTGTATTCCTCCCTCCATTCAGCAACAAATGGCCCTCAGTCAATTTGCAATCTGGTTGCTTCAAAATGCAATCGATGTGTTCAATTTGTTTCGACATTATATTAGATTTATTAATTAATTTTGTGTGCAACACAGGTTGCAAAAAAACATTGACAATGCCAAATTAAATACCATTTTCAGCTCTACAAAGTACAAAATTGAATTGCAATTACTAATTGTATATATGTATGTAGTGGGGAACGAAGGGAACAAACTCCCTAGCTTTCTAATTATTCTAAAATAATGAAATCTTTTGAAAAATAAACACATTAAAGAGCAAGTAAAGTGACAGCTGTTGTATTCCCTATTCGATAGGGAAAATTAAGTAACTTTAAGTGAAGGTTTAAGATAGATAAATAACTCATCTATAGATGTATTTGTCTAGTTATGATTTGCGATACTTTTGTTGCTGTCCCTGTACTAATTAAATTATAATTCCTGATGATATTATAATGCCGATACTAAAATTCTTTTAATAAAACAATAAGGAAATATTTTTAATTTGAATTTATTAAATATGAGTTATTTACCTCTTAAACAATTGTATATAATTAATTTCTCCTCAATCATATACACTTTACAAACAGCTGTTGTGTGTTATGTTGCAATCAGGTTCATTAAACTGTTCAAAGCAGAAACAACTGAAGTTACTCTTGGAGTCTCAGATTCTAATCGTTCACAAGTGTAGCAGAAACTACTCTGAACTAAGTATAACATGTAAGAACGCACATACTCTACATACGTATATATATTTATAGTTGCTGTCGTTTTCCCCGTCGAGTTTATGGATACTTGAAGTTACTTTCTTCGGAGTACAACATGTTAATAACTTTGGCACAAATGTGGCAATAGCAAAAGTGGCAGAAGTGTCTCAATTGTTGGACGATGTTTATTAAATATTCCCAACGTATATAATGAGCCAACTCTTGCAACACATTTAACGGACAGCAAGCAACAAATGTGTGTGTGGCAAGTAAATAAATGCATGCCCCTTGAGTTAACGACGTTTCCCTAGAAGCTTCCCCTTTGTAATTATGCCACGGATGATGAAGCGTTTCTTTGACTGTTGTTCACAACTATTTGCGCTTATTAAAAAGAAATTATACAGCTAAATATTGTGCATATATTTATTTTCCTCTTCTTTGTATTCTGCACACTGACACAAATTTATGTAAACGATAAACAACAAATTATTTGCTGCTTACACCAAAAAAATTAACTATAATTGTGAAAGAACGAAGATTAAATACTCTCGACGAGAATTTTAAAAGTAAAACAGGCAGAGAGTTAATCAACTTAGTGAAAAATTCGTTTAAGTCATTATTTTCGGTAATGCATATAGACGTTTCACAACACTGTCAAAATTTTATTTAAATACATGATACTGGCAGACAGATTTTCTTTTAGTAAGTGAGGCTTGACTCAGTATTTAACCTGTTAAGAAATATATATAAAATATATATATTTATAATAAGTAATTGGAAATTTATATAAGCATTGCGCGTTTCACAACACTGCCAATGGATCCATCTGTAAGCATATTAAAACTGGAACAAAATTACTCGACATTGTAAGCGGAAGCGCATAAATTTGCCAAAAATTCGTTTTGGACGGAATGAAACGGAGAGAGAGAGAGAGCGAAAGAGAGAGAACGAAAGAAAGGGAAAGAAAGAAAAAGAAACTAATCAATCTTAATGTCACAACGAGCAACAAATTTTTGCTGTGGCTATGACATGTTGTTGTTGTTGTTGTTGCTGCTGTTTTTGATGTCATTAGAAAATGTTGCAGGTGAATGGAATGCGAACGATCCATTTTCAGTTGAAGAGAAAAACTTTTGTCAGTTGCTCTTTGGGGAGTTGTGGAAAACAAAAAAATAAAACAAGAAAAGACTAATGAAAAATCGAAACGTTTAAACTTTAACGCTGCGATTTCTTTAGCATTTGGGGGCGTGTTTGGATTACCGTATGGGAAGGCGTGTCCTGTGTGTTTGTGTGTGTGTGTGTGTGATGGTACACCCTGTATTCAACGAATTTGACAGTGCGTTGGACGCATGACAAACGTGCCGTCTGGTGATTGATGTCTCATCATTCAGCTGAAAGCACAGAATTCGTTTTTTTTTTAAAGCCGTTTTACAAATGTTTACAATGTTGCGTGATTTGCAATTGAATAAGAGAGTGCAACATGGCAGTAGGAACAGTGTTTAGTCGAGGACAAGTCATGGCATGAACGGAAGAAACGAAAAGAAGTCGGAGGGAACACGGGTTAACTGAAAAGTTTTCATGATGACTGATAAGAGCTTAGCCATTAGGTCAGTCAAGGGACAGAAATAGGACATAAAGAGAATAATGAGACATTTTGTTCTCTAAACAAACGGAACGAACTTCTGGCATTACAACAAGAATGAGAGACAGACAGAAAGAGCAGGACAGAGACAGAGATAGAAGAGCTTAGGAAACAAATGACAGCAGGCAGAAAGACTGAAGTTTTGAAAACATATTTGAGTATTAGACATAAACAAATGGACCAGGGAGATTGGATATAAATACAATTACACTTTATAATATGTGAATGTTTGCCGTTTAAGCTGTTTGCAAATTTAGTATACGTCAATGTAATGTATAATTGCATCTCAAAAGAAAATGGAGAATAGTAAAAAGCAGATGTAAGGACAAAGAGTTATAGAGTAGAAAATATGCCAAATATTCTTAAGTTAAAGTCCATCAAGTGACACTAGAGAGCAATGACAATTATAGGATCAAGTAACGAGGAAAATTATGTTTGAAGATAAACACTTATGTTAAAGTCCATTAATTGACACTGGATTTTGTGTAACTTAAAACTTTACTGAATACTTTTACTTATATCTAACAATGAAACAATTCTCATAAATAAATTATAATATAAACTAAAGAATCATATGTTTAACTATAAGAACTTCTTAGTCTACCCAAAAAGTAAATCCTACGACAAACACATGCCAAATACTTTACAAGATTCACAACAACTTCTCGGGGATTACGTGCCATTTGAGAAACAAAGTATGCGCTGAAATTGCCAAAAAACATTTAACCTTGAAAGGTGTACGAAACTGATTCGTGTTTAAACTGAAGTCCGAAAACGGTGGCACTGTGTTTTCCATTTAAATTTACAGTTGTGCAACGGAAAACCGAAAACTTCGCACACAAATCGCATAAATACAGGCAGTAGACGCTGACGCCAAAATAAATTATCTGAAACGTTGTTGCAGCCGTACGCAATACGCCCCCCGCCCACCGTCCCCCTCCTCCCATATTCTCCTCCCTATATTGGTATTCTGCACCCGACAACAACTTCAACAAAAATTGGCATGCAACATCCGGTGGCGGCTGCGCTTAGAATTGCCACAACGCCAAAAGCTAGAAAACAAATGTCGAATTGAATGTCAGAATATTATTTGGAGCCTGAAGCTATGCTGAAATAGGAGGCTACAGCTACGGCTACAACCATAGTTGACTACAGTCCGACTAGGGGCACATAGGAGTGGGAGGGAGAACATATAGAGGGGGAGCATACGCAGCTTTGTGTGTAAGCCAAAATGCATGTCAATGAAAATATCTAGAGTGAGATATGCAAACATGCAGCAAAAATGAATTTTGTATTTGGTAAAGCCACAGAAATTCACAGAAAAAGAGACAGATGTTGGGAGAGAAAGAGAAATTGGAAGCTTGGCTTTTGTTTATCTGCCAAATATTATTACAATGTTTTTGAAAGGTGCGTGGTATGGCAGCTGCAGTCCAATGCATTTGTCATTTGCCATGTTGTTTTAAACTTAACAAAGCTCAGTCCTCGCAAATGGAAAGTGCGTGGAAGAGAATAGAAATTGAACAAATAATAGATGAGAAGATAAGTAGAAATATTTACGTGGAGAGAATTTAAGTTAAAATTGTAGCACTGGATCTAAAGGGATTAAATAGAATGAAAATACATGATATAGAATCTAATAGAATACGATAATCAAATTATGTTTCTTCTTTTACGAGTTGAGAAGAATGTATGCTTAAATTTAGTTTAGATTTGAATCGAATACGCGCAGAATAAAGCTTACATTTAATTTAAATAAAATATGTTTCTAGAATATATATACTCAAGTCAAATTCTCATCGTACAATTTATAAAATGAATTTAGTTCGTTACCAATTCAAATGCAATTCAATTTCATTGGTCAACTCCTAACTTTGCATTTTCAGTTAATTCAATTCGTAACTTAAGATCTCGGCTGCCATACCATTGTCCACAAATCGAAATCCGGAATCCGGAATCCGGACAACAGTAAAATCTCTAACATTGCTTAGAGAACCTTCCATGCCATACAATTGTGTCCAGCTTTGTTGTATGCCAAGAAAGTAAGCATTGAGTTTTATATGCTGACGCTTGATTATCGACACGCTTTTCTGCGCTTTTAGATCTCAACTCCCATGGACCACTCTCTCAGTAAAAAGTTAAAAGTGATGCCATGTGGCAGCAACAATAACAACGACAACGACAGAACAAAAGGAAAGCAAAGCAAATGTCTGCCACATAAAAACAGCCTGAAGATGCCAAACATTTTGTGCTGCTAAAATATGTGGCAGGCTACTGAGGCTGAGATTGAGACTGGGGCAAAGGCCGAGGCTGAGGCAGCCAGTATAGACCAAGCTGTGGTCGCCTCTTTGCCGTTCGACAGTCATTTTCCAATAACTTCATTTTTCCGTTGTTGAGCAGAGATTGTGTTGCAGATTGCAGATTGGATGCAACAGCAGCAGCAGCAGCAGCAACAGCAACAGCGACGGCAGCTGGCAGCAGATAAGCACAGACCAAACCATCCCAGACCAGACCTTACACTGTGGCTACATCAGCATCAGTATCAGCAACAGCAACAGCAACAAAAACTGCATTTCATTGATAAGCAAAATCAGGTCACTGAGGGACGGGGGCGTATACGTAATATAAAAAGTATTCTCGTTTGTTTGTTCAGAACATTTTCATTCTTTTGTCTGATTTTATCTCTCTTTCTTTCTTTACACATATGTATTTTCCAAACTGCCAAAAATCAACTCATTGCACTGAATTTGATTCCGATTCAAAAGAATTCATATGAATATGTTTACATAATTATATTATTCATATTGCAAATCAATAAAAATCTATTAAGCTATTTGCGTTAATATAACGACTTCAAAAATGGGGAGAACGTATTTAAATTGTTTGTTGTATTTGAGTAAAATTAACACACTCATTATTTGAGTAAGCAGCACTCAACTCCTATGTGGACAACATTGGTCAAGTTTAATAATACTTAATTGATTTTAAATAAGATAAATATAAACTCCGAACGATCCGAAACAACAATATATAAAGTGAATTAATGAATAATGAATAACATATTGAACAACGAGCAAGCAATTAACACACAATTTCCATTATTAGCACAATGGGGATATTTGTTTCGGGATTCGGGGATTTACAATTACTTACGTACAATATTAAATATAGCTGTTAAGCATTTGAATAATTTGTATGTACCTTTCAAAATGACTCAGTCCATTAATGAGCAATTAATTGTCATTTTTTGTATGTTTAATATTTTAAATTTAAATTTGTCACCCTCGATAAATGAATGCCTTTTGTATTGAATTGTGAGATTGTTCGACTAATTGAAGCGTACAAATTTCAATGGCTTTCGATGCGTTCGTTGCCTGCAAATTGTTAATAAACAATACACGCTTCCAATGCGCAAAACTCATTAAATAATTATGCAACAAAAACGTTATGTGGCACAACTTGCCGTCGAAAACACTACCCGTGCCCTCCCCTCCCCCCTGCTAAATTGCATTACATACGTTAATCAAATGTCAACGAGCAAAACGAGATGGGGGCGACCAAAACGGAATATGCAGCGATTGCATGCTGGGATTGTGTTTAAAACTCCATCAATATTCAGATATTTAAATTAATAATGCGCACATTATCGGCGACAGGAAAAATGAGAAGAAGAAAAAAAAAAACAGGTTAAAACCTATACAATTAAACCGTTACTTTCCATGCAATGCAGTCGCCATTTTATTTTTGCCGCGATGCTGATTACACTTCCGCTTTGGGAATCGCCGTGTACGTACACCGTTAGCACTGTGCATTAATGAATTAATTGTTCCACCGGATATTTCAAACATTTTAGATTTGTGGTTTTTAATTTCCTGCAAAATAATCGCAAAACGATTTTAACATTTCGAATGCAGCAGCTGTCAGTTTGTTCAGTGGGTATGATGACTGTGTAAGTGATTATGTGACGCTTCGAAAATACTTAGTATACTTTTGGGCATAAGAATTAAATTAAATATTGAAGTGATTTCTATCTGAAGAGTATCTTTATTATCTTTCAAGTTAGTCAAACTGTGTTAAAGCTGAACTGATTATAGGGTATTTATTCAACGACTTATTGCAGCTAACTGTCACTTCTTCTGCTTCTTGTCAACTAAAATTATATTTAAATGTTAAACATTTTGTGGTTTTTCCTCTTTGCAGCCTGACTTTAAATGCCAAAAACAAACAACAGCAAATATAGAAACAAAACTAACAACAACTCAAACATTGTGACAATAGCGCAAGCTGCCAAATGACCGACGTGTCAGTGTATGGGTTTATGTGAATGTGTTTGCTCTGGTTTAGTGGTTAAATTAGCCTAAGTGCAGTCAACGTCACCGAAGTGGCCACTTTTTTCAACCAGTCTGGTTCGCTAATAGAAAATATAAATTTTTGCATAAAGAAATGAGCTTTCCAACTTGCCAACTTAAGGCAACACAATTATAAAATAGATTTCAAAATTAACATTTCAAATATGCTGCTAAAATAAAAAGTTTTTAAATACCTAGTATCGTTCTGCTTTTTAAACGACAGTTGCAAAATCATAAAGCCAAAAAAAGAATAAAATTTATATATATTTAGTCCAATATTCTGCAGTAACTGCAACTCATTTGGTTTATCTGACAGCTCGTTTTCAATTGGATGCCAGTGAGCTGTGGACTGGTAAATAGTTGGTCATAAGTTTCGACTGTCTATCTGTGTGTCCAGCTGTCTGTGCCCTTTTGCTAGTATTTAAGCTGATAGTTACTTTAAGATCCTTACCAGTCACTTGGCAACCACATGCTTCACAACTAACGAATCTGCCCCTTGGCAACCTTCTTAAGGCACTACTACTTGGTGTTGTTGTTGTCTGTGCAGTGAGGCCACAAAACATATTTCCGTTTCATTTACTGGCCAAAAAGAATAGTAAAACAGCAATGGAAAAAAAGGTGGTTGAGAAGAAAAATAAGTGAAAAACGCAAGCCAAAAA
This sequence comes from Drosophila histrio, assembly GCA_958299025.2. Lineage (NCBI taxonomy): Eukaryota > Metazoa > Arthropoda > Insecta > Diptera > Drosophilidae > Drosophila > Drosophila histrio. Next base: position 27,554,902 of record OY282580.2, on the reverse strand, counting down.
TACCAAACAACAACGAGAATGACAACAACAACAAGAACATGCTGATGACGGCCAGAAACACAACTCCATAAACAGGCGACCCAAGTAAAAATTGCTTGTAACCTATTTGGCAGCAATTTCATCGAAGCCCAGAAATTTGCTCGACCACAAAAATTTCGCCATCGCCAGAACTTTCCTTCTTGGCGAGTTTTCTTCACATTCTCTTCTGTCCTGGGCTGTCAGGACGTTTGCATGTTGTCCCCACTTGGCTCTGCTTTGTTAGTTGGCCAAAAAAAAAAAAAAAAAAATAGACGGGCTAAAAATGCAAGCCAGGCCGTGGCTACTTCATTTTCTGCTGTATATTTTGCAGTTTTCAGGCCTGGCAGCCGCTGCATAACGTAACCCACAAAGGAGCCCACTTTTTGGCACTGTCCTGACCATATCTCACCCTCTCTTTCGCACTCTATTCTACCCGTTTCACTCGACAAGATAAACAGCATTTTAGGCAAAGGTCTCACTGAGCTCTCGGCATGTTTTGGGTGTGCGGAAACTTCTACTAGACGATTCTGCGACTATACAAAAATTCCACACATCCTCCAACTTAAATTCTCGTTTGCTTTGCTTTTGCCTTTATCGCGACTCTTCTTCTTCTTCTTCTTCTTATTTTGTCATTCCCATTCCGCATGTAGCTGCGGCCTTTTCTGTAGTTGTGTTCATTGACCGCAGTTTTAGTCCCGTGCAAGAAAAATTTTCATTCGTTTTCCATTTAATTTTTTTTTTTTGTCATTTTTATCTTTAGCTATTTGCTGAAGCATAAAAATTCATTGAAAGTATGGTTAGTTTTACATTGATTATAGTTCACGTTTAGTTCAATGCATTTGCGAAACAACCGGATATTTGGCAGCTAAAGATACAAGTTATTTAATCTAGTATTGAGCGTATAAATGTTATATAACTAAGATACGCTTTTGTGTATGTATGAACTTTTTTTACATTTTAATTGATGTTTACATACATATCTCTAACAATCATGATTGATACTCGATCGCATAGTAAAAGGAATTATAATATTTAAATGATCTTACGTTGTTAATGTGTCCGAAATAATAGTTTAATGGGCCTCTTTTTCAAGTTAAACAAATAAATAAAGATAAATTAAACAAACTACTAAATAATTGCATATCAAATTTTAATTATATCATAATATTTTTGGCGCATTTTGCAAATTGTGAATATTTTAATAGATTTACTCAATCTAATGGCCATTTCTCTCCCAGGATTTTACGGCGCATTAATGAACTGCAAATGGGATGGGAATTTCTTGGCTTGGCCAGGCCGATGCCAGCTGCCACAATGGCAATGCCACAAAGCGTAACTGGTAAGGCGAAATCGTTTATCTTGCAACCGGAGCAAGTAATAAATAACTTTGAAATGACCGCAACAGTTCATATATTAGAGAAGTATTTTCATAGATTTTTCCTGGAGATCCATTCGGGCGCAATTTTCAGTTCAAGTCAGCAGTCAGACGGGATGGAGACTTGAATGCTGCAGGGGATGGTCCAAGTGTTAATAGCTCATAAATATTTGAAAATGTTTAGCATTTTCGAGAAGATGTCTTCAAATCCCAGGCAAAGCCTTCCATTGCTGTGTGCTGTGTGCGGTGTGCGGTCATAAATGGCGAGGACATCCCTTAAGTGTGACATAATATCTGAAATATTTTGTGCAAAGTTATACACAAAAGGCGAAAAAGCAAAGGCACGAGGAGATGGCAAAGGAGCCGGAATGGGAGCCACAGGAGCAGCCACATGTGCTTGCCTTGCATGCCATTTAATTTTGCAAAATGTTTGTTTGATGTCCTTAATAGGCTTAGAGACGCTCCCCCTTCTGTCTCTTTCCTTGCCGCTCTACCTTTACTTCACAAAAAGTATTCTGAAATATTCAAAACTTGGGCGTTTGGCCAAGTTTTTGCCAGAATCTCAAGTCCTGACTCTCGAGTCGCTAGCTAAGAAAGCTGCAAGTCAAACACAAGTTTCACATTTTTACATATTTCACTTGATAATGCCCCTAGCTACCGTATCCGTACTGTGTCCTAACAGTTCACAATTCTCACAGTTGCAGACATATTCTTACTTGGCTTACCTTTCGTCGTCTTGAAATGCATTTACCTTTGCGCTGCTGTGGCGGCTGTTTAAAAATGTCATCGTTCTTGTCCTTTCAGCTGGTTATGCATCGAAAACTTTGCACATTGAGGTTGTCGAAAGTTTGTCTATTCATTAACCTAAATACGAGTACGTGCCAGAGAGGTGAACGGTGAGTTCGGGGTGGATTAGGCTCAGCGTTCACGATTAAGTTTTAGAAGCTAATTTGCATATTTGAGTGACACAGACCTCCTTACATAGTGAGAGAGAGAGATATATAAACACATACTATATGTATGCACATCTTTATGCCAATGACTTTCGCTTTTGTTTTCTTGGCCTGGCCAAGACAATCTGTACAAGTTATCATTGTCAGCTTTTAGTTTGGCGCAATTTCTTAGCTTTTAGCGCTTAGCGCTTAGCAATTTGAAAGATGACAGGAATTAGGAACGAAACAGCCAACTTAATACTAATGTCTTTAGTTTAAGCTCCTGCTCACAAAAGCAGCCCAAAGAATTCCTAAACACGTTTTGCAGTTTCAACTAACAAGCCAGGTGACTCCCAAAAGCATGCCAAACAAATTTCGTATACAATTCCCAAGCGTTTCAACGTTTAGTCAGTTGGCCGTCCCCTCTGGAAAATGTTCGTCTTTTTAAATATTGCAGTATTTTGTTCTCATTTGAAATTCTCATAAAAATATAAATAAGTGCAATTGTGTTAAGACCTTGGCGTTAAGTTGGCAACACCACAACAACAAGTTAAGTAGTAGGCCTGAAAGGCCACAAGCTGACATTTATTGTAGCTCTTTAACAAGCAGTTAAATGGCTTAAAAAGTTTTCCCAAAACGAATTTAACAGTCTCTCGTAGAATGAGATTCTACAATTCATAAATGTGTGAATCATTAAATATGGAGAAAGTTAATGCGACAACATTTGAATTTAAAAGTAAAGCTTAATATGATTATTAAAAAATAATGAATATCATAGAAGCATCAATTAAGTGTAGTAAAAAATGATTTGACAATTTCTTAGTGTAAATAATAAATTTAACGTGACGCAATAAAATGAAAATTACTGATAAACTTCTAATAAATATAAGAAAATGGTATTAAATAACTCGTTAATATATGAATTAAGTTAAAGTTGAAATTTATATATAATACTGAGATAGTAAAATCGAGAACTTTGAATGTTATGTATTAATACTAGCATTAAGATGAAAAGTCGAAGACTACAAGAGAACTTGCTTTAAGTTTGAGAAAACTTTTAAGTGAGCGTTAGGAAACCAAGAATTCAGCCAGATGGAAAGGCTACAGTCGAAGACCCTTTACATATTCTATAAAATGGAAATACTAGTAAGAAACATAGATACTTATATACAAACCTTGAGGTTTTAATTTATTTTCTAAAATGGGCAAATACCCAATAGTACGTTGTAACGTCTGTTCATAAATAAACATATTTCTGAAACATCCCTCGGTCTGCGCGGCCAAATGTGAGAACAACCACTTGAAAGGGTCACCAATGCGTTAGGTTACCACACGGACTGCAGTCCCGGCGCTCAGAAACCGAGGGACAATTACAACATAGACAAACATGCATACCTAATAGATAAGAAGAAATAGACTGGTAAGTATATATGACAATGAGAAGAAAGGAGTGAGGATTACTCTAAACAATCACGTACTCGATCACATTAATACATAAGCGCAATAGTGAACTCTGTCTAGCACTTAGGCTATTTGACATAATTAGTAAATAAGACTCCTTAACGCTATGGTGAACTCTGTCTACTACTAAAGCTAACTTGATCTGATTAGTACATAAGATACTTTAACGCTATAGTGAACCCTGTCTAGCACTATAGCTAAATCTGTTTAAATAGTACATAAGATATTCTATAAAACCCCATACCAGTTAATAAATAAAGGTTCAGTTCTTAAAAACCGAGACGTGAGTGTTCTTATTTAGGGATTGGCGAGCGTGCATACACACTGATCTAACGCTGAAACTAACATCGCGACTTAGTAAAGTGAAGCTTTGACCCTTTGACCCGACACTTAGTAATATTTTGCTTCGAATAACTTACGACTTTATTATCCGATCGCGATGAAATTGTCAGGATACATTAGGACCCCAATGTTTGCTCTGTGTTCCAAAATTTAAGGCTCCAATTTTAAAATTGGTTATTATATGGGATCTCAATTTTTTCAGGAAACATTGGGATCCTGATGCTCTTCCTGTTTGCCAAAATTCGGGACTTTAGCTTTAATAATTATGGTATTTTAAAAATTTTGATTTCGATTTGCGGGGCGGAAGAAGGCGTGGCAAAATTTTAACACAAACTGGTGCTGCTGAGCCCGTAGACGAAGCAACATACCAAATCTGGTGACTCTAGCTCTCATAGCCTCTGAGACCTAGGCGCTCGTACCGACAAATGGACAGACGAATAGACGGACATGACTCGACTGTTGATGCTGATCAAGAATATATATACTTTATAGGGTCTGCCAGACTTCCTTAGACCTGTTACGCAAATTTTTTTTTAACAACTTTAAGGGGGTCTACCTTATTCTTTCTTAAAGGCCTAAAAAGGCAAGTTTTGTACGATATTTTAAACTTATTTTAAAGACTTCAATCTACGCATTGAGTTGTGTTATTCACATGCACAGAGGGGAGGTTCCATTAGTAATCATGCCATTATCTAATCAGCTGTTATCGCCGCATCATGCATGACTGTTGCCATTTTATGGCAGACAGCACCGCAAATCAAATACGCCCAATTAAACATGGCTCATTTTAAAGGTTGTCGACAGAGTTTTTTCTCCTTTTGTTGCTCTCTCTTTTTATTTTGTAATTATATTCGCAGGCAGAAAGTGAAATGGAAAAATTGAAAGCACATTCCCGAATAGATTGTGTGAAATCAGAGCTAACCAATTTCAAATCAATCACGCAGCCGGTTCCAATACAAGCTTCCGCTTAGACTCTTTCGCTCGCTGTCTCGCTCTCTCTCTCTCCCTCTCTCTTTCTCTTTCTATCTCTCGCACTCACAAGGGCAACGAATCGAGCGTTTAATCGAGCGTAATGATTGCGCTTATCTATGGTCCAAGTTTTGGTATTACATTTTCTTTCACTCTTCGCTTTTTTTTCATGCTGCGCCTGGAAAATGTGTTAAATTAAGCGCTCATTATTTTAAGTGTGTGCGGAACACACACACACAGATAGACACAAAGATAAAATGGGAAATAAAACAATTGTATCTAATAGATGTGTCAACGTCAGTTCACAAGTTGAAAAGTTAAAGCCAAACGACAGAGAAACTTAAGTTTCGGCCCATGGGCAAGGGACATTAATGAACACATGTTCACAAAACATTAAAATTAAATGTGCTGCTCATTAAAAATTAAAACATGCGCAAAACACACTCAGGCCACAAAAACATGCTACGCAGCAAATGTTGCATGCCACACAGCTCCAAGTGAATGACCCATACCCAAAAGTTCAAAGGAAAAACATTCATTCGGTATCCCAAATTGCCGCTACGTTTGCGTCATATAACAATAATAATGAAGCATTTACGTTAAATGTCAAAAATGGTTTTCATCAACGGTCGATCTGTTGGCCAACGGCTGCTGATAAAGCCAAAGTGTTTGGTCACTCACGACAGTGACAGCAGTCGAGAGGGGGACAGCTGAGGTATCTGCTATCGTACTATAAAACAAAAGCCAACATAAACGAAAGTAGAGCGATAGAGACAGCCTTAACCGGCTGACTAAAAGACTGACTGAGTGACTGACATGAACATGGCACAAGTTCAATTCAATTTTTGGGCCATGTTTTTGGCATTTCCATATATGCAAATGAAAATGCTGAAAGCCGGAAAATCAGACAGACAGCCACAGTTCGGGGTAAACAATACAACGCCAACGGTCAGGATTGCGCATAATTTTATAAACAAAAGATGGGCTCGATTAAAACTTAAAGTGATTAGTTAAAAATTATTGAAATGCCGAGAAATATTAAACTTAGCTTAAGAAGAAATATTATTAAATTGAAATGTTAAATAAACTTCACAGAAACTGAAAAAAGAACAGAAAAATAAAAGAAGAAGTAAGATTAATATGATGAATAAAAGTAGTCAACATTAATTTTATGAATTAATCAAATAACTAATATTTTAGCATACTTTTTAGCGCATAATTAAAATAAGCCAAAGCAACAACTTCCAGTGAATTGATTGCATGAGCAATGCAATATTTGCTAATAATAATTATATATATATTAATAAATAAGTTGTATTAATTACGAAAGTATCTTATAGCAATAGCATTAATTTCTAGCAATTGAACGATACACGAGCAATGCCGCATATGCTAAATAATCGAATAGTCATAGTCGGTTATAGATTGATGGGCGTTAGCAAACATTATCACAGTTAAATGATATGCACCTGATGAAAAGTTAAATAGCCTGCGCCAGAGATGCATATAGTGAGTGTAAGCGGGTGAGGGAATGACAGAGTTGGGGGAACGGACTGTAATTCAAATGAGCTGACTATACGCAATGCGGCAAACAAAAGTCAACACAGGATACGTACAGTCACAGCCATATAGAGAAGGACAAGGCACGCATAGAGAGAAGGACATCCGGTTTTGCCACTAGCGACGACAAATGTCATCAAGCAGTCCAAATAATAATAAAATATACACTTAAGCCTCGTTTTGTGTGTACGTCCGCTTTCTGGCTCACATGTGTGGTGTATCCGTGTGTACATCTGTGTGCGTGTGTGTGCGTGTGTGGATTTAAATAAAACGGAAATTTATTTCGACAAATGGCATTTACTTGCAACGGATGTACCACCATTACACTGACACGGAAAGGCTACACTTGCCTCTATTTCAACTCAGTTTTAAGACTCAACGTCAACCGTGCGCAAATTTAAAATGAATGGGGGGTGGAGTCACTTTTAAATACAACGAATTGCACTTACTCTATATGTAAAATATGGAAGAAATAATTTACAAATTGGCGGACTTAAACTGATATTTTTGATTGCCATTATTTCTTTCAAATATATTTTTAATCTAAGTTTAAATTATTAAAACTGATATGTCATTGGAGTAGATTCTATGTTTATTTTGCCAGTGCTGCCACCTGGTCAGAGCATTACAAAGCATCTGGCAAACTCCAGTCTAGTCTAGTGGTCTGCTATCTGATCTTTGACATGACGTTGCCACCTGTCTTGTATAATGCATACTTTTAGTAGGTGGCAGCACCGAGCTACTTAAACCAGTGCTGCCAACTCGTCTCTGTAGTGATGCTGCCAGATTTGCACACAATTGTACTACTTTATTAATGCAATTAATTTAAAGTATATGTTTTTATAATGTCTTAAATAAAACCACGTCTGATAATACATTACAGAGAGATCGCCAATATTTTATTTTAAGCCATCGAAGAGCACAACAACCTTCCGCATACTCTTATTCTTAGGGAAATTACAGTTATACTGATGGGACACAGTCGCAATCCCAGCATGACGACTACTGACTCGACTTACTGACTGTCTCACTGTCTGAGTGAATGCCTTCATCGTGAATAAGTGGGATAATGGGTCAGGCTAAGCCACAAGCATCCAAGTAGCTGTGATGTCTCTCCCCTTACGTCGGAAACGGAAACTCTCACGCAGCGCACACACACACACAGACAGACAGACACTCATGCGACAGTTGTGTTGTATGATAAATTGTATAAGATATTGCTGTAGATTTTTACATACGAGTGCGAGTATTGCAAGTATATATTCCACAGGCACCGAGTGGGTCCTTATTATGGCCGGGGCATTTAGCATTCATGAGATAATAAAAACGAACCCAAAAAGCCACTGGACAACAACAAATGATTTGGCCCAACGGCTGTGTCTCTGTCTCTGTCTCTGTCTCTCATTCTATGTTTTTAGAGCCCACCACATTGCGTATACGCAATATTGTTAAGCAAGTGAAAGTCAGTGCTCCGCCTCAAGCTGTTGATAATTTGGGGTCCACACCGAAACACTCACACACACACACACACTCTTTCGCACACACCCACACACAAACTGGCACACATGTTTATTATGATTTTTCGTAGAATTTTCACTTTGATCCATTTGCCGAGCGCGCAGATTGTTTGTTTGCCTTTGGTTTTCTGATTTTTATTTTATTTTTATGAAAAACAAAATGTTTTATACGTACTCCCAGTCACTCTCCCCAATTTATGTTGGCTTTAATGTGAGCTCTTTGGCGATACAAAAAAAGGGTTGGTCTCCCTCCGAGGTGTTTCAGATTGTGTTTGTGTGTGTGCCATCCATTTCCTTGGTGTTAAATGCGATAAATGAAAGCATAGATTGCTATCTGCGGGAATTTCCCTTGTGAAACCCCAATTGAGATACCCAAAAACTCCGAAATGTGGAAGGTAACAAAGGGAAACAGGTTTTTTGGGTAATTATGTCCCCCAATTAACCACTTAATGGAGCTTTCAAATTTAAAGTGAGCATCATTTTAAAAATATAATATTTTTTGAATAAAAGGCTGGTAGATGGAAAAGAGTTAATTGAAGAAGAAAAACCCAATCAGAAGAGTTAACAGGATAATTTGTAAAAATAAAATAAAATAAATTGCTAAAATCAAATGAGAAAGTTGTAAATTGATACACATATTCTACTTCTTACGGAACTAAAAGGTTTCCCTGAACCATTTTAAGTTTGTATCAATAACTTTTTGATATTCTTGAGAAAAAAGGTGCTTCATGTTTCCATAATTTTGGCAACTTTTAAACAATTTTGAGGAATAGAATATTTAAAAAGAATTCTAAATAATAAGATGTCCTAAGATTGATAAGACTTTATAAAGAGTTCTCATAGGAAATACAAAATTTCTACTCTCCTTAAAACTGACTCGTTTCGCAAACTGTTTTTATGGCGCAATGCCAATGATAATTCAATTATGAAACATCATTATCAGCGGACTGTCTGTGTAAACCATAAACGCATTACCGAGGTGCTAATGAAGAGTTATGCAGATGGTTCCAGCCAAGACAGACTCTCTCTAGACTCTAGACTTCAATAATAAAAGTGGCGCCTATAAAAGTGCTGGGCCATTAGCATAACCAAAGCGGACTTCAAACAAGCCGCTGCTCCTTTTTCGCAGTCCATTAAAAGTGCAGGAAATACTCATACACATACAGAGACTCTTATATGTGTATGTATAGAGTACACTTTGAGTTCGTTTTAATGTGGTCAAGGTAAAGCCATTGAGGGACTTTGGGGCGACTGCAGCAACTTCTGCAATGAGTTGGCTGAATTATTAATTAACCTCAAACAATTAAAAGTGAAATGTTTAAAAAATTTCACATAATTACATGCAGAGTTTTTGAACAAAGAACTGGGGCAGAAAGAGAGGTGACAGGGACTGGGCGCTGGGTAACTGGTAACTGGAACTGGTAACTGGGGACTTGTGAATTATTTAAAAATGCTATTAAAGAGCATGAAATTAATTTGCTGGGCAAAGGAATAACGCAAATAGGGATGGGCCCGTATGATGGGCCGATAAACAATGTAGATTGTAATTAACTTGACCATCTCTCGCACAGGTGGACTGAGTCCGAGCTGGAGTCGAAGTCCGAGCTGGAGTCGAAGTCCGAGCTGGAGTTCTGGCTTAATTGCATGCACAAAATGCGCAAGCACAGGACACGGACTATCCAGCAATTCAAAATGAACAAATGAACGAATGAGTGCATGACTGAATGAATGAATGACATTCATTTTCGTCGTGCGTCGGCTCTGCCTTCTGCCTTTTGTTGCACTTCCGTTTGCCACAGCGGAAGAAGGTACCAGATAAGAGACATAGTAAGAGAGTAAGGGAAGTAAGAGTGGGGGGTGGGGGAAGCGGCAGAACAACAGTTAACATCGAGGACATTGCAGGTCTCCCAATCGCAATTGGGGCGCACTCGAATTTCATAAAGCATTCTCAATGAAAATAATTAAAATGCGTCGAACGTTCAAAATCAAGCAGCATGGAAATTTAATTGTATTGATGGCAATACCGTAAAACGGGGGCGGCTCCCACGCCCACACCAAGTAGTTGATAACGAATGGTTTACAATTGCATTGGGGCGATAAATGAGTTTTCTACCAGGTGACAGGCACTGAATGCAAACAAAATGCCTTAAAACGAATGCAATATGCAAACGTTGAATAATTGCAATGCGACACAAGAATCGATGGAAACAATTTCATCTTCAGAGGGTCACATTACAGGCCCAGATAGTCTTAAGGACTAGTAACCCAGTTAACAGTTGAACGAACAGGTTAATGGAGCACTGCTATTAACGTATATCTAAAGAATTTTCAAAGAAAATAGAACTTGATATCAAGCATGAAAATTGCAAGAAAAAAATGATAAAACAAGGCAGAAAATTTTTAATTTATATTAATTCTTGAATTCAAATGCAACTCGATTTGTTTATTATTGTTGAAAGATCTGTATAAAATTGGAATTGTGACCGATAAAATAACATCGGTAAAGTTATCGGCCTGCTACAGAATTGTTTCATGTTAACATTCTGTTAACTGAACTTGATTACCATTAGCATATGAGCATATAACAGAGTCAAGCAAAAGAAACAGAGATCTTATATATCAATTAGCAAATTAATGACAGCGTACGAGGTGAGTAACCACAACCCACCTACTGTGGTGTATGCTTGAGCTTGCTTGCTATAAAATCACTAACCAGTTCTGTAAGATTCAGTTTAAAATCATGTATATCTTCCAGCCCCGTCAACTAGAAATGTAAATGAACTTCGATCAAGCTAAAATCAGACTTGAAATCAGCAATTTAGTTACAAGGTGATTAAAAATCGGTTTAAAAATCGGACCATGCATTTATTCATTTTTTTCTCACTATTTCTTTCAGCTGTTCTACATTTTTTCGCATATGTAGAATTCCCATAGACAATGGACGAACACATAACCCAAGGGCACAACAATTCCGCTACAGTAAACAACACACACACACACACACATACGCATAAGGACACATATACAACGTGAACCCGCAGCTGTCATTGCCAATACAAAAAAAAAAAAAAAAAAATGAATATTAAAAAAAAAGAAATAAATAAGAATAATAATAATAAGAGGCATGCACCTTTAACAACAACAGACAGTAGCAACGGTAGCAGCCACGACAATCAAACATTTATTTTTTATCAATCACAAAATAAACATTCAGCTCGACTTTATGTGGCAGGTGGGTGTGGCATGTGGCATGTGACATGTGGCAATGGGCGTGCCACAATGCTGGCATATTTTACACTTCTGCTTTCAATGCAAACAATTTTTTTATTACAATATTATTGCTATAGGCATTACATGTGTCTGTTCCCGCTCCCGCTGCTACTCTCTTCCTGCCATCCCCCTTTATCATAACACTCCCCCGCCCCGGCGTCCTGCATTGCTTCTTTGTCAAAGGAAAATATAAACACGAATGTTTGTAGGTATATGAAATGAATTCGCATTTTAATCTGCACAGTATTCAAGATAATTGAAATGAAAGCAACGCCATTTCACGATTTCAGTCTATAAAAATAAATAAATACAACAGCAAAGATTCTATTTTTATGATTTGTTTGACAAGCGTTGCAAGAACAAGACCCCAACAAGTCTCCCTATTGTCGCAACCGGAGTCCAAGCAAGTTCTCCCATCTTTTGCCATTTTTCATGGCGTAAAATGGCGTTGACAAAAAGCATACAAAGGGAAATAAAAATGTAAGTAAATATATTGCTGGCAACATAAGCACAATAAATGAGCACAAAAATCAATTGACAATTTATTGTTTGAAGCATAAAAAATGAGACCAGAAGTCGGAGAATGGTGCTTGGCACGGCCAAAAATCTATATTAAATTACGAGCCAGCTTACAAAATGGTCAAATAATAATCATAAAATACAAGCAAACATTTTCTAGTTAGACGTAATCGACTGCCGGATACCCTGTGCTAGTTAACGTTCCAGCAATTCTTAATATTTATTACAAAACTTAGTTACGGAACATGATTGGAATTACATTTTCTATCTTCCATCTTCTTAGAATATATTAGGTATTTTTAAAAAAATTAAACAACACCATAATGAAATCAATCTTAAACTCTTAGTTCTAAGGTGAAAGTTTCTATAATCTTTCTATTTAAAACCTATATTAAATTAAAAGAAATCTCAAACAAATCTTTTTTTCAGTTGTTATCTAGTTATTCAAGCATAAAAGCTTATTTTATTAAACTAATCAAACATTGTACTTAAAATAATTGTAATTATAAATATAACATTACTTAAATACTAATACCGATTTAATGCTGACTTAGTTGACGAAGTTGTAGAGGGGTAAACTGGGATAAATGTGGAGGATCAACTGAAAATGAGCGTGTATACATAACGTCAAGACTCGATCCACTTAAAGCTTTAAATTAAATTATCATTCAGCAGAATCTTGGAAACTCCCTAGCACAAATTTCATATGTGCAAATACAAAGCATACTTTTCGGGATGATTTTTAAACACTTTAGTTATTAGTGAAAACTATCGATGGTGTCTGGTAAAGCTGTAAAAATATCGATATGAATATCGATATATCGAATATTGACATATCTTCTTGCATAACGATAAATTTAAAGAAGTAGATTAAAATTGTACTCAATGTTTATAATTGAAGATCTCATGAAAAATTGATTTCTTTACTTTGATAAGAAAACGTGTATATATTATTATTATTATTTAATATAAGATTTTGCCTTTTTAATTCAAATAAAAACGAAAATCACAGATTGCGATCACAACTATTTGACAAAGTTGTCTCTCGATAGCCTGTTAACTCCTAATATAAAATAATTACCATTTTCTAAATAGACATCTACAATATAATTTATACAGGGTATAAAATATAAGGAAATAACGCAATCTATGACATACAACCAAACACATGAGCAGTCAGTATGTTCATATATTTATATGACCATATACATATATATATATATATATATATATATATAGATATATATATAGATGTTTCCGTATCGCTTTTGGCTTTTTTGTGGCCATTGTTGTTGATGCTGTTGTTTTTGTTGTTGTGCTCAATTGCCTTTAAATTGTCCCGAGTGTTAAGTGGCGCACGTTAAAAAAACATTTAACGTTTTTATTTACGCTTAAAATGGGCAAAAAGCCTTCGTACGTGAAAAGGACAGACGATAAGGGGGGAAAGGGAAGATGGGGAGAAGAGGACCGGCAGCGAAAGTGCTTTGTCCCGGCCATGGCATAGATACAAAGCGAAAAAATATAAAATAAAATATATACGAATATGTATCGAAAATGTTGGAGTGAGCGGAAATTAAAGTAAAATATGACACACGAAGTTTGTAGAAAAAGGAAGAAAGTGAATGTGCGTGGAATAGATGAAGCACAAAAAATAATAATAATAATAATAACACATATAAAACACTATAATAATGATATAAAAACATTTGTACAAGGAATTTTAGCTAGTATGTTACTATTGCATCGCTTTAAACGAATGTTTTGGAATACTCGTAATAGATATAGACATTTAAATGTTCTGCAGAGAGATGCTCTTCAGTTACTTTTGTATATCTACATAAGAGAAACGTTTAAGAATAACTCAAAAAAAGGGAAGAGACAACTAACATGCTCTCGGGAGAGTGAACAAGATGCTTTTGAGAGACTAAGTCAGACATGTTAAGCAAACAAATATCTATTATATATATAGACATTTAAATGTTCTGCAGAGTGATGCTCTTCAGTTACTTTTGTATATCTACATAAGAGAAACGTTTAAGAATAACTCAAAAAAAGGGAAGAGACAACTAACATTCTCTCCGAAGAGTGGGGTAGATACTTTTGAGAGACCAAGTCAGACATGTTAAGCAAACAAATATATATTCTATGTATATATTCCACCTACTTAACGTTTAAGGATATAACAAAAAGAGAATTAGATTAGATACTTTTGACTTAGCAATTCAGACTTACCGAGCGAGTGAGTAAATCATCGACTTCAACGTTTTCAACTGGTATATAAATTGATTTTTAATATTTTAATGAATCTCTCCTTGGAAGAATGTGTCAACCAGTAGAAAATTTTGACAGTTGACAGTAATTCTCCACTCAGATTCAATAATTGGTAACTCTTTTTTAAGTTGTTCTACCACATATCAATTTCGATAAAAATCCAAATGAAAGAAGCGTCTCAGAATGCAAAGAGCAGCAATCACAGCGTTAACCGATTTCTTGCAACACGTGCAACTTACAAAGATAATGCAACATCCTGTGCACTTATCAACTGCCCAGTTGCCACGCCCCCAGACGTCTAGCTATGATAATGATGGGGCAACAGTTGCCGATGTGGGGAAGTCGTGTTTGGTGCATCTGCCACTCGATTTCAAGTTGCATCGCCTGGAATTTGGGCCCGACACTTTGGTATCCCTCAAGCAGAAGGAAGCGTCGCTTTACTACCGTCAACTGGTGGCCATAAGGAGGCTGGAGGCGGCGGCATCGCAGCTCTACAAGGAGAAGCTCGTGAGGGGCTTCTGTCATTTGTATACGGGACAGGAGGCGTGTGCGGTGGGAATGTGTGCGGCGATGAGGCCACGGGATAATCTGATTGCCGGCTATCGAATTCATGGATGGGCCTATCTGATGGGCGTCAGCGCAGTGGGCGTGTTGGCCGAATTAACGGGCAGGTCGAGCGGCTGTGCACGTGGCAAGGGTGGCTCCATGCACATGTATGCACCACATTTCTATGGCGGCAACGGAATTGTCGGTGCTCAGATTGCACTTGGAGCCGGCATTGCCTTGGCCAGCAAATACCGAGCGGATGACGCCGTCTGCCTAGCCCTGTACGGCGATGGGGCTGCCAATCAGGGACAGATATTCGAGTCCTTCAACATGGCCCAGTTGTGGAAATTGCCAGTGGTTTTTGTCTGCGAGAACAACAACTACGGCATGGGCACAAGCACCTGGCGCTCATCCAGCAATACCAACAACTATACGAGAGGTGATTACCTGCCTGGCATTTGGGTTGATGGCCAGAATGTTCTGGCCGTTCGCAGCGCCACAGAGTTTGCCATCGGGTATGTCCAACAGCGTGGTCCATTGATTCTCGAACTCTGCACTTATCGTTATGCTGGTCACTCGATGTCTGATCCCGGCACCAACTATCGCAGTCGCGAGGAGGTGCAGGAGGTGCGTCGTCGTCAGGATGCCATTCATCGTTTTCGCAAGCTCTGCCTCGACCAGAAATTGCTCAGCGAAAAGGAACTTCTCGAGATTGAGCTGGATGTCCGTCGTGAAATCAAACTGGCAGTGAAGGCAGCCAAAAACGATGCTGAGTTGCCATTGAGCCATCTCTGGAGCGATGTCTATGCCGAGAGCGAACAGTTGGGAAAACTACGAGGTGTTCTTGGCCATGATCTGGTACACACGGGAGCAAATTAAGTCAGGCAACAGGATAAACAATCCTCTGCCTTTAATAGGGTTCAATAGGTTTCTAAATTGTAGACAGATAATATATTTTATTTAAATTTTGAGAGTAAATTGCCCTTTAAATTATTTTATACTAAAAGTCGAGAGTTAAAATTTAATAATACGTAAATATGGCCTTAAAAATTGTTTTAAAATAAATAAAAATTATTAAACGAAAGTGTAAATAAACTAATAGATATCAAAGAAAGAGGGAAATTAATTTAAATCTAAAGTATATAGATTAAATAATTGATTGAAAATTAAAGTGGAAGTACGAATAAAATAGTAAATGTTGTATAAAAAATTATTTAAATATCAGTATTAATATATAAACGAAACTATAAATTAAATAATAAATATAAAAGCAAGACAGCGATTTATCCCAAGTTTGAATAAAATAAGGAATATAGTGTTCAAAAAATTAATAATATAAAAGATATTTATAAATAAACGAAAGCTTGAAAACATTTTCAAAACAATTCATTTTCAAAGAAATTCTTCCCAAGTTTGCCTTTACTTTCGTTTAAAGTTAAAGTCGAAAGTTATCTTAAAGTTAAAAGGAATTCTTAATGCGATCTGCAAACTTGTTTTTAAATTAAATATTAATAAGAGCAATTTAAAAAGCTTTCTTTAAATAGTCAACTCCGAGCAGCTACAGTTTATCAGATAACTTTCCGTCCGTACTGTGCTAAAGTAAACTAAGTAAAATATTATTATGCTGCTAACTTCAAGAGGCAACAATAATATATGTATATGTGTTTGTGTGTGGAAGGGGGAAGGGCCACTTGTCATAACCTCCATTAGGATTCGTTTGCTGTTGCTCTCTTTAATTTATGCTAAATGATCAGCGGCAGCTGCTTATGTCTACGTTTTATTTGCCAAGCAAAACGAAAACAATAATTTAGCGTTGGGGTTTGCTGCAGAACAAACTGCTGCACAAGCAGAAAAATATCATCAAGTGGGCGAGAAAGGGGTAAACAGGAAACGGAAGTACGCACCAACACACACATACAGAGACATGAGGCCACTCTCACACACACACACATGTACACAGTTGGTCTACAAGAAGCAAAACTCATTTGCCTTTGCGCTCACGTTTTCTGCAAATTTATGCCAAAAAGCAGCATGCAATACATTTTTTGTTAGTTGTTTTTGTTTTTTGTTGAGGTCGCCTAAATGTATGCTACAGTTCTGACTGCTTCTGAGTTGCTTAAGTCGCCCGCCGCTGGAGGGCGCTTTTTAAGCACAGATTACAAATCACACGAAGCGCTTTCCCCGACTGCCTGAATGTGTGTATATTGCAATACATATTTATTTTTTTTTACATTTATTGTTATTCACGGTTTCTATTGATATTTCCTTGTGTTATTTGGGTCACTCAAGCGAAATGAAAAGTTTTTCAAAAACCTACCTAACCTCACAAAAATACGCCGGCCAAGCAAGTACGAGTATACAGTGCCGTCCCACAGTGAGACACCCACCGTATCCGTATGCTCTTGTGAGGTGAGCAAAAACCTGGCACCTGGAAAAATCAGGCAGCCAGTGGGACGCTTAAGCCGGAAATGAGATATCACACACGACTAAATGCAGAACGCATCCGGCTGAAGTCGGCCGGCCCCAGTCGGAACCGTATGAAACGCTGGTTACAGTGGTGCCCCTACTCAATGGTTTTTCCAGGGAAATATAGAGGCGACATTTCCGTGCCAGTGAGCTGAAATCAATCAGTTTTGCCCGTCCCAGAAATGATTTGGTCACCTGATTGTTGTTTTAAAAAACCGAATGCTTATATTTTGCTACGCGAGCGAGCGTGTAACGTTCATCCAAATAATCGTACTTAGTGGTTAACAATAGCGTGTGTGTGGATTGTTGCCAGTTGTTGTTGCTGTTGTGGGTTTTTTATAAGCATGCCGCCTTTTAAACGCATTTACTTCCTATTCTGGTTGTTGCGTTGCATGTCCTTGGGGAAGGAACGCACTGGCGGCGTACGGATGCGACGTGCCTCGCGCGAACGATTGCGCACCACCTTGGAGTGGATTGCGCACGAGACGCAGTAGTGGAGCTTCGCGTAGAGTTTAGGCAGCACATATGTGTCCCAGATGCTGGCCTCGCTAATATCGCGAACAGCAGCAGCCTCGACGATGTTGCGGATGACAAACTTCTTGATTGCCTTATCCTTGGGCACACAACGGGCGCAGTTGGTGCAACGCACGGGCTTCACATGGCCACGATTGTGCTTGTTACGTCCTCCATTACGACGCTTCTTCGTCATTTTGGCAGCTGCATAATGTTGAATAGGCAGTTGTTAGCCATTGTGGCACTAACTTTTATTTGGATGGCATTTATATTTACCTTATTTAATAATTAAAAAATCCACGAAGCGAAATCCGCGTGTTCACGCCAGGCGACACTTATGCGAAAAGGGTGTTACCAGCTGAAAAATGTTTACAGCAGCAACTCTGAGTGAATGGCATTGCCAACTGAACAAAATCAGATTCAGAGTTGCATATTGTAAAATAAGCAGCGCCGCGTTCAGCAAACGCAACTGTTGTGTAGCGGCTGCCAAAAAACAGCTGAGTTAATAAACTTTTAAAATTTAAATTAAATAAATCCTAACCATTTAATTTCTAGCTAAAGCATAAAAATTGGAAATAATATTAATCACATAATTTATAAATGCGTAAGATGTACTACGTTTTAAGTGCTTGTTCTAGTAAATATTTTAAAGTGGCGCCAATGGTGAGATTTTGGCAACTATAATACAGTTACTAAAGAAAATATATTGATAAAATTTAATATATAAATCTTTTGTTTTACTAATCTTTTAAAACCTTATCTCAGCTTTTTATATATTTTCTGACTTTTCTAAAGTTTCTTAAGATTCTTAGAATAGAAATAATTAGATCCATTGAGTATAACTATTTTTAACAATAAAAAGCACATGCAAACGTTTTTCCTTGTCAAAAGAATTAGTTGACCGACTGTATGTTTATTATTGCTGTGCGGCATGTGTTCCAATTTGTTGATTTTGCCGCTCAGCTTGCTGGATAATAGCGAATTTGAAACCCAACGCTGTTTTATACCCGATTTTAATGAAGAAGATGTCAATGGCAGATGGTGCAAGTGTGTGTTGCAGGATGGCAGCTACTCCATTTGTCGTGTGATACAACGTGCTGGCAGTGAAACCTGTTGCTTCCTGGACAATCTTGTGACTTCGGCGAATTTCACAGCCAACAATCAGCGTTTAAGCCACTTTGAACGTCTAACATTGACTGCAGACATAGAGAAAGTTTCCTGCATTGTAAGGATAACGGAACAACTGCTCCAGCGTCCACAACTCTCTTTGGACGAACTGCGCGAGGATGTGCGCATCTTTTTGCAGTACTTAAAGCTGGTCAAAGGCTGTCACGTGCAACATGCTCGTCTCCTGGCACTGGGCATAGCAAGCATTGAAATATGCGAGGTATCTGGACTGACTGACGGCAATTGCTTTGAGCTAAAACGCGGAACGCCGCTGCAGATTGAAGATGTGCGCTTGGCGAAACCTGCAGCATTGCCCGAAATTAGAAACTTTCATCCTCAAGGGTTTGATGAGCCCCTGCAGGCACTGGAGAGTCTGTTGCGTAGCTCCCGTAAATCACAGCTACGTGGTCTGCCACTAAATGCTCTCCTGGTGGGCGCAGTGGGAGCTGGCAAGAGTTCTCTGCTGGGCGAGTTTCTGCGACGCCACAACTGCAATTGTTTCTATATCACAGCCTCACAAGTGTTGCGCTCCTATCCTGGTGAAACGGAGCAGCAGCTGAGACAGATCTTTCAGTCAGCGCACACATTTAAAGTGCGACTGCAGCCACGTTTACCAATTGTCATATTGCTGGAGGATCTGGAACTGTTCTGTCCCACATCGTCCTCTGTTGACGCCAAGAACTCTGGAAATGCATTGCGCATCTCCGCACAGCTCTACAGGCTAATTGATGCGCTGCCACAACGTAGTGGCGGCATCTTGTGCCTGGCCAGCAGCAGTTCCCCAGATGCAATTGATACGCAAGCACGACGCGCTGGACGCTTTGGACATGAAGTTAGCATAGAGATGCCTACGGAGGAGCAACGTCGTCAATTGTTTGCTGCACTCTGGAGGGATGAGCAACCTCTTTCGGAGCATTTGACGCCAGCTTTGTTGGATTACCTTGCTCAACAAACGCAGGGTTATGTAGTGGGCGATCTCACTTTGCTGCTGCGTCAGCTGCAACAGAAGATGCTGTCTCACAATTCATGCTCTGTTGATTTCGAGTCCATTCTCCGCCAGACACTGCTGCAATGCCAACCAAGTGCATCGCGTTCCACCGATGTGCGCGTCTTGAAGATGACAGAGGGCTTTGAGATGATTGGCGGCATGGAGTCATTGAAGCGCACGTTGCAAGTTTCCGTTTTGGCTGCACTGCAACATAGTGCGGCACATGCACGCTTTGGCCTGAGTCTGCCCAGAGGTGTGCTGCTTTATGGACCACCTGGCTGTGCCAAGACAACAATTGCCAAGTGCCTGGCCAAGGAGGCGAACATGACATTCATTGCCACGTCCGCAGCAGAAGTGTATTCCCCCTACGTCGGCTGTGCCGAGCGCTTTATTACACAGATATTTAATACGGCGCGAAAGAATGCGCCTTGCCTGATATTTCTGGACGAGATTGACTCGCTGGTGGGTCGTCGGACAGTTGGCAATGGCACAGGAGGCGGCGGCGGCAGTGTCCAGCTGCGTATTCTCTCCACTTTGCTAACGGAGATGGATGGCATTGTGAGCGCTGGAGGACAACAGCAGCATATTCTCGTCGTGGCAGCCACCAATCGTCCGGATATGATTGATGATGCACTTTTACGTCCTGGTCGCTTTGACAAACTCATACATGTGCCTGCTCCGGATCTGAAATCCCGCCTAGCACTGTTGCAACTGCATGGAACACGCATGCCCTTCGATGCCAATCTGCAGCTGGAGCAGATAGCCGAACGCACTGAACGCTTCTCTGGCGCAGATCTCTGCAATCTGTGCAACGAGGCGGCCATTGAGGCATTCCAGCGTGACTTCAATGCCAGCCAAATTGAGCTGCAGGACTTTGACACCGTCCTGGCCAGGCTAAAGTCATCTCTGAGAAAAAGTCAAATCGACAGCTATTATAAATTCGCATCAAGATATTTGTAATGCTAGTCTTTATACCCATTTAAGATGATCGAAAAAGGGGTATAGTATATTTGTGCAAATGTATGTAACACAGAGAGGAACGAAAGTTGTACTCCTTTTTTATAAAAATAAAACAAACCAGAAAACAACAATATTTAAATGAATTTTCAAGTCAATTAATGATCAACATGATATTGCGGGCATTCAGCAGGAAATTCAATCATTTCTTGTGATGGATCAGTAATGAATGACATGATGCCTTTTTAAACAAATCAGCCTACTACATGATAACTTTTATGAAATCAGTCTGCGACGGATTCTCAAGGTTTGTGAAAAATCTATATTTGTTGGTTGTAAGAAACAATCAGTATCATGTATCACTATTTGTATGATACATTTTTCATAATTCCTATACCAAAATTAGAGATTTGATGGCTGAAAATTTCCTGTTGAATGCAAGAAGTAACCAGTCGGAAAGGCTACAGTCGAAGTCGACTATGAGAGACCCTTTATTTATTCTTCAAACTTCCTTCGACCTGTTACGCACATGTTGACAAACTTAATAGACCCTATTTACTTTTTTAAAGTAAAGGGTCTAATAATAATCAGGTATAATGATTGGTGATCAGAATTACATGCTGAAGGCCCCCCTTGATCATAGTAATCGGTTGGGTTTTTGTGAAGTTTGAACACTGCGAAGTTTCCGATAAAAATAATACAGAACTAAGAATACAATAAATCTAAATTTTTCAAAAAAGATTCCAGAAATAAACAAAATATAGATGAAGAATCAATTTTTATGTCAAGTAATGATTAGAAAGAAATTGATCAAAGCATTAGATTAAGTTTTCGTGAAGTTAGGACAGTTTCTAGGAAAGTTATCACTGTGGCGGCAGTCCACGCTAGTGACAAAAGAAGACCCCAAGAACTCACACTAGTGAAGTTTTCAGGGCTGCATATATGCACGCAATATTAAATACAGAGATCGGCTAGGCCGACCGCAATAAGTGATCTATCGTTCGAAAAATAGTTCCTTTTCTTTTAATATTGCATACTAATATCTTCGATCGGTCAGATAGTTTTCGATAAATAGACATTTCATATCTTTGTCAAATTCGGTTGAAGTATAAATACCCATTTTTTGGATGCAGATAATTGTATCAAATTAAATACTCTTCGAACAGTACTTAATTTACCCAAATCGGACAATCCATTCCAGAGATTATGGAATTTTTAGATTTTGATGACGCCATCATGCTGAGATGAAAATCTTGTGTGTTTGTTTGGACCAATCTTTGAGATATTGGAATAAATCTTCTTGAGTGCGTTATTTCCAAAAATCAAGAATCTTTTGTTCTAGAACTTTTTTTAAAAAAGCACTAGTTTGGCGGAAAAAAGCTAGAAAAGTTAAAAATTCAATTGACAACTGTGGTGAAACAGTTTAATCTATGCATGATTTTTCTACATCATTCGAAAGGTTATCAAATAGCTTTAATATAAGTCTAAACTAACTCTAAGATTATTACATGATGTAATAATTACATGTTTATTTGTTTGGATTTGAAAAAAACTGAGACCAAGTGTTTGCATTATTCTGCGTGGAGATTGCGAAAATTTTACATATAACACTTAAAAGGAATATTGTTCATCACAAAACTTGATATCAGTAATTTTGGGGCATGAATATGCTTCGTCACTAGACTTCTACCTCGTGTAGGTTTATTTTGGTGTATGGAATAACCATGAAAAAATTCAAAATAATCAAAAACTACAAGTAAATTAACAGAATTTAGATGGAAAATAAATTTAAATATCAAGCAATTATAAGAACGATGTCAAATCAATTTTAAAATCAAGCAATTATTAAATTTTAATAAAGTTGTTATAGATTCAACTGTTGAAAAAAGCTATGAGTGCTTAGTCGTGCTTAGCAGGGTATCTCATAGTCGAGCACTCTCGCCTAGAGCATTTGCAATTGTTACTTATATTAAATGAAACATGTTTTAAGGCAAGTATTGTAATTTGTTGATGCTTTTATATATTTTTTTGTACATTTACAATTGTTATTCCAGGGCTTAGATCGTTGCTTTGTACACAGTTGACGGATTAGACGAGAAATGCAAAGAGAATGTCGAATTCTTTGATGGTTTCAGCCTCGTTCCTTGGACACGCTGCGTCTATGATGATTACGACGTGGAGAATCGCGTCGTTCTCGTTCCCTTCGAGAGTTGTTTCGTGAATCGCGATCGCGATCCCGATTCCTTTCCCGCTCTCGATCTCGCTCCCGCTCCCTTTCCCTATCTTTGTTGCGTTCCCTTTCCCGATCCCTATCGCGTTCCCGCTCTCTGTCTCGTCTTTTGTCACGTTCATTTTCCCTTCCCTTATCACGTTCACTTTCCCTTCCCTTGTCACGTTCACTTTCCCTTCCCTTGTCACGTTCATTTTCTCTTCCGTTGTCGCGTTCACTTTCCCTTCCCTTGTCACGTTCATTTTCTCGTCTTTTGTCGCGTTCACTTTCCCTTCCTTTAACACGTTCATTTTCCCGTCCCTTGTCACGTTCACTTTCCCGTCCGCGTTTATTACGTCCATCGTCATTCTCCGCCCGTCGTCCCCGACGTTCTTGCTCCCGTTCTCTTTCCCGCTCCCGTTCCAGCTGTCTTTCATCAGGAGATGCAACTCGTCTGCGTTCCTTTTCTCCATGATCACCATGTCCATTGTGCTGTTGTCGCTGAGGTGGCGATCCAACAGGTCCATCGAGATCAAACTCATCGCTCTCTCGACGTTTGCTCCTTGATTTTGTCTTGCTGTTACTTCCACTGTTGTTATTGTTGTTCTCCTTGCGTTGTATTTTGGCCTGTGGCTCGGTAGCTTCGCTGTCGCTGCTGTTGCTGGACGATGTGTCGGAGGAGGAGCTGCTATCACTGTCATCATCGCTGCTGCTGTTGCTGGAGCTGCTGCTCTGTTCCCGTTTACGCTTGCGTTTTGATATCTTTTCAGCTGCCTTTTTTTTCGCCTCCTTCTCGGACTTCTTTTTCTCCTTGTCCGTTTTCTTTTTCTCCTTCTCAGACTTCTTTTTCTGCTTCTTGTCCTTGGACTTTTTGGCCTTAAGCTGCTTCTTGGACTTCTTATTTTTCTTGCTACGCTTTTTGCGCGACGGTTCGCTGGACTCGGAACTAGAACTCGATTCACTGTCACTATCCTCATCGCTGCTGTTGTCCTCGCCGCTGCTGGAACTACTGCTGCTGCCGCTGCTGCTGCTGGATGAGGACGACGATTTAACAGCGAGCACTTCACCCGCTGCTGACGGATCCTTGAAGGGATTACCGCTGGCCAAGATCTCGGCATTGATGGCCGGCACCGCTTTCGGCGCATTCTTCAAGAAGCGTCGCAAATCATCCGTCAGGCCACCCAAACCAATGGAGGTGAAGAAGTTAATGGAGAAGCGTGTATTTCTGGGATTGTCCTTGGGAAACAGCCCGGCCAGACTGTCCAGCAGCACATCCTCCTTGAGCTTGGCATTTAACTTGCCCAGGCCCATATATTCGGCCAACTCTTGGAACAATATCTTAATGAATATACGACTTGAGGATGTTGTATCATCCTCATTCAGTTGAATGCACTCCAACACATCCCAACTAATAGCATCCGTGAAAAGCAAATGGGCAAAGAATTTGCTCACATTACGCAAACGATTCGTGTCCAGGCGATGCGTCGTCTGATAGGTGTCCTTGAATATCTCCTCAAACGGCGGTATATAGATCTTATTGATGCTACAGAAACGCTGTGCCAACAGACCGTAGAACTTCTCATAGGTACGCTGCTCGGCACAGCAATCGAGGAACATGTGACACAGTTCCACCTCCTGACCCGGCTTCAGCTGCATCTTCATCAGCTTGTGCGCACACTCCTCGTAGTCCAAACTTGAATTTATGGTCAGATAAATGGTGCGACGCAACGCTATCAGATTCGTTTCCGTGCTATCAATAATATCTCCCGCCGTTGTCTTCTCAGCATCCGCCTCAGCTCCCGAGCCGGACTCGCCATCGGAATCACTGTCCGAATCCGAGCCAGATCCAGAGGAACCGCTGCCCGATCCGCTGGCATCGCTGCCCAGAATCTCACAACTCAACGCCTTGTATTTCTCCTCGTTCTCCGCAAAGTCCTCGTCAAATTTAAAGACATCTACAACGATTTTAGTTTAGTAAGTAATTAGAAAGAAAGAATGGGTATCTTTGACCGGCCAAAGATTTGATACGCTTGCAGAGCTCTCTATTCAATTTTGGAAAGATTAATCCTATGGATATAGTAGTCTGATTTTAGCTAAATTTGTTCAGGTTGTATAAGTTAATATTAAATACACCATCTATGAGATTGATTGAAATATCTCATGGAATAACAAAGTTTCCATATTAAATGTTGATTTTTAACCGATCTTTCCTATGACAGCTATATGATATAGTAATCTGATTTTGGTAAAATTGTTTCAAGATGTTAATAACACTATGTAATACACAATATGTGAGATTCATTAAGATATATTAACATACAACAACGTTTTCTGTACTAAAAATAGATCTTTGACCGATAGGATAGTTGTAAGATATAGTAATCTCTGCTGCCTGCAGCAAAATGACACATCTGTGCCAGGTTAAATTAAGATAACTTTAAAACTAACAGACCAGTTTACATAGAAACAGATGAATATGTCTGCAACAACTCCAATCGTTCTCCTGATCAAGAAATTATATACTTTAAGCCTTAAACATTTCCGGGCAATAATAAAATACCCTCTGCAAGTGTATAAAAATATCAGAGATATTTTAATTCCCTTTACTCACTTAGTATATCCTCAGTTTCGGTGGCCTCGTCCAGCATCATGAGATGCGTAAATTGATCGTCTTCCTCGACGAGCTCTAGATCATCCACAATAGCCGGGTGATCCTTGAATCCATCCTTGCGCACCTGGAACAGCACCTCAATCATGTACTGCACACGTCTGTCCAGTTTTCCCTCGTGCAGAATATTACGCAGCATCTCAAAGATGGCGCCAATGCCCTTGGATGAGACCTCCGTGAGTTTCATGCCGCATTCCTTGAGGAATGAAATGGCCACCTCAACGGAATCATCGGTGGGCATCTCCACCAGCAGCGTAAGCATCTCCAAGGCCAATATCTCATGCGCCACACGCTGATTAACGAGGTGGCCAATGAAACGAGTCGCCGACATACAGACCATCTTATCATTACGTCGAAAGGCGCGTCTAAATTGAATGACCAGACGCTTGAGCAGTAGTTCGCCAATATTGGGAAACTTGGAGTTAATAATGGCCACGAGGGCGGCGTAAACATGCGTAAATGTAGGAGAAGCTGCCTGAGCCTGAATAATGCTGCGACAGAGTAAGCCACGACCACGCACAATATTCTCCCGGAGCAGTTCCCTGGTAATGATTGCAATATTCGTCACGTTCACCTTATTGATGAAGCCATGAATGGATTTCTTGAGCGCCTCCCAAGCAATCCGCTGATATGCCGCCGATGCCTTGTCGGTGATCTCGGCCTGCATCAGGCGCAGCTTGGCGGGAGGTATATAGGCGCCGCCAGTGCGAGATGTGAGCACGTCCACAGTACGTCGCTGTCGCTCGGTAATCTTTGCCGTTGGCTCACTGACCGTGGCATTGTCGGCGTTTTCAGCGGCAGGCGTTGTGGGCTCTGGACTCGCGTCTCGCTCCTTCCTGGCGGGCTCGTCGCGTCGCCGATGCTGATGTCGCTTTTCACGCTCCCGTTGTCTTTCCTCATCCTGCTTTGCACGTTCCTCATGCCGCTTTTCACGCTCCACGCGTCGTCGCTCCAGTGAACTGGAACGTCTGCGTATTGGGCTCACGCTCCGGCTGCGTGGACTGCGTGTGCGTCGACGTCGACGATTGCGTGGCGAGCGACTGCGACTTGGACTGCGGCTGGAATGACGACGTCGCTGTCGTCGCTTCTCCTCATCGCGACTGTGACTGCGCCGTCGCACCTCGCTGGCAATTTGCGGTGGTTTGGTAACTGGCTCCTCAGTTGAGGAATTGAGCTCTTCCTTCTGCTGCTTGCTGTCGTTGTTGGCTGTGGTTGCTTCTCCTTTTGCTGCCGTTACTTCTGCAGCATCGTCCTCTTTCTGCAAAAACAAAGGGGGGTATTAATATATAGTCAAGTTACTCGTACAGTCTAACATATTTATGTATATACACTAGTTTTTACTATATTATGGAATTCTTGCTGGGGATTTCCTAACAACGACTGTTGGACTAATCTTAAGCATTTTTAATACTTCTCGTCTATTTATTTTTAGTGCCTGTTAGGATTTGGTTGACTTGCAAGCAGAATTTAAACCGTAACTGAAACTGCAACTCGTAAACCGTTATTAACCGTTTGAATAAAATCAATGGTAAAAAGGTTTTAAGACGAAACTGCTCGAAACTGTTATTGTTAATTTGGACAAACCATTAGAAACAAAACTATAAAAACGGTTATTTCGGTATAAGGAATTCGGTTTGCGGCTTCGGTATAAGAAAAATGTTTCTTTCGGTTACGGTTTCAGTTACAGTTTGGAGTTGATTCCTTGCTTGCTACTTACATCGGTAATTTCGCCCTCCTCCACATTATTCGGCGAACTGGCTGCTGGAACTGTTGTAGTCGCTTCAGGCGCTGCATTGCCATTTGTGGTTACTGGCTCCGACTTCGACTCTGCCTCCTTCTCTTGCTCCTGCTCCTTCTGAGGCTGCTCCTGTTGTGCTTTACTTTCAATTGGATTTGTTGCCTCTGTCTTTTCCGCCTTCTCCACCTGTTCTTTTTCAACAGATTTTTCAGCTTTATCTGCTTCTTCTTTCAGCTCAGACGTGTCAACAGTGCTGGTGGCGGTTTTGTTGTTGTCAACTGTTTGCAGCTGCTTTTCTTGTTCTTCCGTTCCATCTGCATCACTTGGTTTCTGTTCATCATTCTTAGCAACTGTCTCTGTAGCAATTGATTCACTCTCATCTGGCTTCTGTTCCACAGCTGCTTCTTCTTTCTCACTTGGCCGACTGCTGCTGCCAGCATCACTGGCGCTGCCGGAGCCGCTGCTTGTTGAACCGCTGCTACTGCTGTTGCTGCTTCTAGAGCTATTGCTCGAATCGCTATCGGGTTCACTGACTGGCATCCTTGATGCACTGCTTCAAAAACCAATGCACAAGTGGGTTAGAAATGCTAAGTGAAAATTTTTACAGCTAAACGTTGGCAAACGCGGCCGCTTGCTCAGCGGTTGTGGCTGTGCAAGATGCGACAACCCTAATCGAACGCCGTGTTGTATTTGATACATTTAAATCGTAATCTTCGATAAAAATGTGGCGGTTGGTCGATACGAAATTGCAGCTGGCACTGTTTAAAAATCATTTCCGTTATTTTCAAGTAAGCTGTGCATTTATAATAAAACATAAAGTGTTCATGCTTTGACTAACAGCATATATTTCATTTCTGTTTTGAATACCATACAGTAAATATCTAAAAAGAGTTCATTTTTTTTATATATATACTTTTTTAGTTTTATTTTAACAACTTTTCGAGAATTGTTATATGTAAATTTTAGAAGCAATTTGAACTATATATATATTTTAATTGAGTCATTGTATTCGCTATTTTAAACTAATCTTGGACTAAGGTCGATAACTTGAAAGTTATAAACGCATTTTGGTAAGCTGAAAAAAGTAAATTCCCCATTACTTTCCAATTAATTAGGCGCTATTCTGGATCAGAAATGTCGGACGTCGAACCTATTGTCAATGTGACTTCAAACTACAACAGCCGAAGACTTTGGTCGCGCCAATCTGTTTTGTTCTGGGTCAATCAAACCTTAAGGACCAATATCGCTAAGGTCGATCATCTATGCACTGGCGCAGCATATTGTTGTTTATTGGATATACTATTTCCCGATTCTGTTAATTTGCGACGAGTCAAGTACATAACCGACCAAGTGAAAGATTTCACAAGCAATTTCCTAATTTTGCAGCAGGCCTTTAAGAGACTTAAAATCAAAAAGGTTATACCAATTGAGCAGCTAGTAAAAGGGCTGTTTCAAGACAACTATGACTTTATCATATGGTTTCGTCTGTTTTTTAACGCCAACTTCAAAAAAATGCCACTGGGTTACGATGTGGAGGAAAAGCGATTCAATAACGGCATTATGAAGGGCACCGTTCCAAGATTGAGACGCAGTCGCACCGCCGTAACTTTAAGAAATCGAATTTCCCCAAGACTCCGAAGTGCCACGCAGGAGCCCCCGTCGACATTTCCAGTCCGTTAAGTAAATGGAAAAGCCCTGCGAGCCCGTTCGGAAAAATCAAAAATCAAGAACTTAGCAATATCAAATTTTAAATCATTTCGGAAATTGTATACAATTAAATTTATGCAGATAAAAATAAAAACATAAATTTGCAATAAAAACAACTAATTATATTTTTTAGTTTACAATTTGTTGACAACAGCATAGTAAATACTAGATAGATATAGCATAATTATCTTATGATTAGACTAAAGAACCGCGCCGCTTAAGCATGTTCCGGTTTCTGTGGCACCGTCTCGGGTTTCTTTGGCGAAACATCGTCATCGCTGCTGCTGCTGCCACTCGATGAGGAGCTGGAATCCTCCGCCTTGGTGCGTTTCTCCGGCACCGTGTATGGGAACTTCTGTGATTTCTCCTCAACCGCCTGCTTCAGACGCAGCAACGCAGTCCGATTGATATTCTCCAGTGAAACATCCTTGATGGCATTCGCTAGCACCTCCAGCGCCTTGTCCGTATTCCCCTTGTTCGTCTGTATATCCAAGAGGCAGGAATAGGCATTGCCAATGGCTCCCTCGGATATTTTGCTGCCCTTCAGCTGTCCAATAACCGTCGTGGCAAGTTTCTCATCCTGTTGCTCGCGTGCCGTTTGCAACACACGCTGGAACATCAGACGTGGCGCACTGGACAAGTGTTTATCCCAGATTTGCTTGGAAGCCACCTCCTGACCATTGGAAATCAAATGCATCCACAGCACATTCATGGGTCCAAGTTGATTGAGTGCCGCATACTTTTCAGCCAACGCTTCATCTAAAAGTCGTATATTTGCAATTAATCAGTTTTTAGTAATGATGAAGATCATAATGGATGTGTAAATTCCCTACTACAAATATAGTTGTAGTGAAAAAACATCTAATAATTTAGTAACAATAAAAATCACATCTAGGAATATATTGAAAATATATTTAATATTCCCTACTATAAATATAGTGGTAGTTAAAAGTTCAACAAAACATTTGGTGGTAGTGCAAATCCCTGCTAATTATTTAGTGGTACGAAAAATTCTTAATAAACGATTATTAGAAGTGGAATCCTCACCATTCCTGAAAACTGTGTTTTCAGCTATTTCTCACATAATAACAAAAAAGTTACAAAAATAGTAACGAAAAAATGTTTACTACTTTCGAATGGTTTTAGTTATAGTTGTTAGTAAAATTTACATACCACCATGCTTTATAATTTAATGAAAACAAATTCCCAGCTATGATTGATGATTAAACTCGCTTCACTTACATTGCGCCACCAGCTCGGGATGTTTGTCCAGGATGCCCACAGCGCCGCCACGTGGGAATTTTTCAGCCAACTTGGCGGCATCTTCGGGCGTCTTGGCCGCTTCAATGTCATTGCCAAGTTGCTTGAGGAACTGCTCCGCTTTGCCGGCGACAATATACGCATGACAATAGCGATTGTCAAACGACACCAGACGCTTCTGTTCGTCGTTTAGTTGCTTGCCAATGCGTTCCAATGTGGCCAAATCCCCAGAGGCGGCAATTTTATTCAAGAAATATTTAAAGATCTTTGGCTGTGGATGCTGCTTAGCGGCGAGCAACTCATCCACGTATTTGGTGGCCTCAGTTAAGCGATCCGAGCGCACAAGCAGTTCAATAAGACGCGAGGTATCCAGGACGCCAATCTTCTCGCCACTGATGATCCGCTCTCGGCTGGCGATGGCGGCATCTGCATCGTTGGCCTGAATAGCGCGACGGAAGCTTTGGGAGCTGGAAGTCGTCTTGGCTGGCTGTGTGTTCTTGGGAGGCTCAGCCTTTATCTGCTCTGGCTTGGAATCTGTTTTAACTGCTGGCTTGCTCCGTTTGACTTTGGACTGCACACTCTCCGGCACCACAAAAGGCACATCGATATTCTTGCGCTGCAACAGCTCCGCCAACTTGAGCAGGAAGGCATCTGTGGGTGCTACAGCCTCTTCCTGCATCTTTGTCCACAAACCCAGCGCCTTCTCCGCCTCATCGGCCTTGTCGTAGCTCACCAAAAGTGTGTAGTAGATTTTATTGCGATCAATGTGTCCCAGATCTTTGGTAGCCTCTATTAAACCCTCCAGTGGCTGCAACATGCCCTCGTTCTTATAACGATCACAGGCGGAACTAATACGTTGTGGCCTCGTGCGCAGTCCAGGCGTCTCTAGAATCTTTCGCGCCTGGCGCACACGTCCACACTCGACAAATGAGAAGACCAAGTCATACAGACTGTTGACCTCGCCATGGATACTTGTACTCAGATCTGTTAATCGCTGTAAGTTGGCTGCATCCTCTTTCTGGATGAGGCGGCAGGCAAGCTCGTTCTTCCACGGAGTTACCTTGTACTGTTGACAGATCTGTTCGAAGGTATTGATTGCATTCGTCAGATCATCCTTCAGCACATGCACCTTAATCAATGGACCCAACACCACATTTGTGGGTGCCACATAATTGCCCGCAATCAGTGTGTCAAAGATGCGCTTCAATTTCTCGGCATCTCCCGATTCTGCCATCGCATTGAGTATACGCCAAACAGTGCTGACATAATTGAAACTACCTTCGCCCTCGTTGAAGAGCGATTCCTTCTGGTTCTCCTGAAGCAGCTGCACTGCCTCCGCCTCACGTTCCTCCTGCAACAAAAGCTCTGCCAATCGTATTGCTTTCAGATTGTCCAGCTTGAAATTTGCGTCCGCTGTGCGCAGTTTCTTGTACTGGACAAGTGCATCCGAGCTGCGTTTGTGATGTGTGTACAGATCCACTAACTGGGCATAGACGCCAATTGGTATCTGGAATTTCTCCTGCTCGAAACGTTCGATAACCTCATTGGTTTTCTCGAGATTCAGGGAACGGAAACAGGCCGAAATCAGTTGACGTTTAATGTTATTTGCATTCTCGCCCTTCGCCTCAACGTTTTTGATGAAACGTTCCAGCTCTGAAAGATTTTAAAGGTGTGTTAATTAGACACGGTACTTAAAAAGTGCAAAGGGTATGTAAATAATAAAGTAAGAACGCTTTAGTCAACGACTTTGAGAAACCGGTCACTCTATTGAATTATACAATAATTGTATCTATGAACTTTAGATTTTAACAGTTTAAAATAATGTTTACTTTTACAAACTTAAAACATCCTTAACTACTATTATATATATCCCATCTTTAAACGATTTAGTAGAATAATTGGTAATAATAAAAGAAGATTTCACATATTTATAATACTGTGAGTGTGCTGGAAGTATTCCTGATTTGTCAGGAGAAATGAGACGTGGCAAAGACGTGTAAAAAAACAACTCTGATGTCCGTGGATATAATTCACGTTTGTCCTTTCAAATTTAAAGTCTATAGCTCTATAGTCAACTGTATTGTTAAACAAAATGTTTTTTTACATTTCATTGAGTATCTCACAGTGTATCTTACAATGAGTATCTCACAGTGCAGTGTATCTAATAGTCGGGTTATTTTCACTTTCTACTAGTTATAGTTTAGTTTGTTTACTACTAGTTTTAATACTACTCTTCTATTAGATATTATACTACTTTCATACTATTTGTAATACTACTTTTCTATTAGTCCTGATACTACTTTTCTACTATTTTTTTTTAATACTTCTTATCATCTAGTTTTAATACTACTAGTTTTTTTTACTACTTTCCTACTTTTATTAAAAATAATTTCATACTAGTGTTAATACTACTTTCTTAGTAGTCTTAATACTACTTTATTAGTAGTTTTAATAATACTTTCATACAATTTTAATACTCATTTTTTTCCTAGTTTGCATACTACTTTCCTACAATTTTAATACTACTTTTTCTCTAGTTTAAATACTACTTTCTTACAATTTTTAAATCTACTTCCCTACAAGTTTTTATGCTACTTATCTGCTTGTTTTAATAGTACTCTCCTATTACATTTAGTTACTACTTTTCTACTAGTTTTTTCTACAACTTTCCTACTATAAATAGTGATTTTTTTCATTCTAGTTTTAAGACTACTTTCCCACTTGCTTTACTACTTTCCCACTAGTCTAAATACTACATTCCCACCATGTCATTACTTGATCTAATACCACATTCCCACTACTTTTTATACTAATTTCCTACTAGCTTCAACACTTCTTTCTACTACTTTTAATACGTTCCACATTCCTTCTACTACTTTTCCACTACTCAAAATACAAACTCAACTAAACCCAACTCAATACAAACTCACCATCAATGCTCAGGGAGTCCAAAGAACGTTTGCCGCTGTTGTTTGGCAGCGGAATGGGTTCCAGGTCGCCAGAGCTAAGCTTGCCCAACAGCTCAGAGATCTTGGGCGTCATCTCGGCGCCCAGGAGCTCGGACACCGCCGTCGCCTTGGCGCTGCTGATGGAAAGTCCTTGCATGACTAGACCCTTGAGTACCTTCTCCAACATGGTGACACGCTCGCGTCGGAAGTAGATGGCCGCCTCGTGGACAATGCTGCCAACCACATCGGGTGTTGCACGCTCCGTTGTCGTGGCAGCTTCCACTTCGCTGCCTGTTTCGGGCTCCTCTGCCGCCTCCTTAGATGCACGGAACTGCATACCTTCGTGAATCTGACGAATGCAGCGTATAAACGCTGAATAATCATTGGTATTACTAAGTGCCAGAATCAGAGGTTGACGGAAGATAATAGGCACATAGTAAGCGCGATTCTTTTCCATAATCTTGGCTGCGTCTCCAATTTGATGAGTGGTCAATGCGGCATAAACGGCGGAAGTAACTGCCGTGGAATTGGGCACGCCAGCGTCTCGTAGCACAGTTACTACACGATCCCAGTTCTTCTCCTTGAGATTGGGTATAACATAGTCTCGTACTGTTTCCGAATTCGGATTAATAGCGAATTCCTGCTGCATGCGACGCACAATGTCCAACACCTGATTGGAGTTCACCGAACAGATCAATGGCCAGAAGTAATGCTGACGTATGGGCAATCCCAGGTTCTTCATCTCCTGCAGCAGCGGCAGCGCATTGTTCATGGCTCCATGTGTCAATCCCGCTTCCGTGGCAATTGTCAGCGCCTTGGGATTGAGACCCTCCGCCTGCAGTGTGCGGCAAATGGTTAAGATCTTATCCACCGGTCGATTGGCCTTCACCAGCTGACGAATGTAGAAGGCGCCTACATCGACGGCCTCGCCATTAACACGCGTTCCACGTGGCATCAGACGCAGTAGCTTCAATGCCACATCCTCGTAGCCTTTGTTCACCAAACGCAATATAATATTGACTGCATCCTGATTGAAACCTGGTGAAATACGCAACTTGGCGAGCACAGCATCCACATTCTCGCCATGGCCATTAATTGTCAAGGTGTAGACGATGTCCAGCAGATCCTTGTCCAGCAATATGATCTCCTTGGGCTCGCACTCGGCGAGTGTGGCGTTCAATGCCTCGATATCGCCGTGGCGCGCAAAGGCGCACAACAGCGTCGTATAGGTGTCGGCACTGGGTTCCAATCCTGCCTGCTTCATCACGCCCAGAACTCCCTTGGCCGACTCCAGATCGTTGGCCTAGAAAAAAAAAACAAATAAAACTAAGCAACTGGCAGTCAAACTAAAATCTCCCACTCACCTGCGAGTGTCCTAGGATCAAGGAATTAAACACATTCTCATTCACAGGCAGAGATTTGCCGCGCATAAACTCCAGAATTCGTGTGGCGCCCTCAATGTCTCCTTGCTGGCAATAACGTGCAATTAAACGCTGATATGTAACGCGATTTGGTTCAATGCCTTTGGCTTCGATCTCGGCCAGAAAATCAGTAGGCGTAAACTGATGTTCGTTCTCCAAATAAACACGCAACAAGGCATTATAATGTGAAATGTCCATGGGCACATTTAATGCGTTCAGCGTTTTCCATATTTCCTGCACAAGAGCCGTTCGCACCTCGGGCAGCTCCTCGGGCACCAGGTTGCCACAGCATCTGATGACGAGCAGGGATTGCGAGCTGGTTGCCGTCCGATGTGTGCGAATCTCGTCGAGAACTTCCTCTAAATCACGCCGGGAAATACGCCCAATGCGTCGTGCATCTTGATCCAGTCGCTTGATTTGTCTGTCCAGACTCACTTCAGCCTTGGTGGCCGCCGCATTGCTGGCAAAGCCACTGTTGACAAACAAATGCCATATTAATGTTGAAGAAAACCGAATAATTAATTCCAACATCCACAAGTTGAGGTTATGTAAACACCGTAAGATTTTACACAATTTTCTTAATGAAATCGTCAGGTAATTACATTTGACTGACTGATTCATTTGACATTTATCAATGTTGAATGCATTTCTGGCATTTGACAGATATTATTCGAGAGCAAAAAGCTAGGCATTGCGTAATTGCCGGGCCGACGAAAAAGAAACTTCAAAACTTACTTCTGGAACTGTCCGCACATGCAAGGCGCCGACTGCAGCAGATTGTTGCTTTCGCAGTCCCTCACCGAGTTGACGACCACGTTGCGTGTGAAGCCGGCGAAGTAACGCAACAGTTTACCCGTGCGTAATATGGATGCCATTTTTATTATTAATTATTTATAGTGCTTAAAGAAAACAATATAAATTTATCAGCCAGCTGAATAGCAGGGCGAGCGCACACTAGTGTAATTTAGAGATGGGCGATATTTACGTCACTGTTATTTGCGATTAGCGATGGGCGTCAATGCTACTTGTCATAAGTATTTTGACGTAATTATCACGGCGGTGACAAAATATCAAAAGTTTCAGTGAGAAAGTCACGGATTGTCACTGATTGGTATTTGGTCACCGAATAATATTCTGCCGCTGAATGATATTGTGTTCTTTCTGCTACATCTCATTTGAAACTATTTATTATTGAAATTACTTAATTTGACATTTTTAAATTGCTAAATGAGTACATTTTGGACTATATTTACAGCAACAACAATTACAGTCACTGACTGGGATAAATATCAAATATCACCATATTGTGCATCTTTAGTGTAAGTTGTAATTGCAATTCGTCGTATCTAACAAACAACAGATGGCGCCAAAGTGTAGCAAAGTGTGGCCGTCTTGGTTCCCAGTAATATATACATACACTTCACAAAATCAAGTGACACAAAAGAAAAATATAATTTTTTACTTTTCTCTAAATGTAAAGTTTGGAATTATACATAAACTCTTTATTATTTTGTTATACCTAGCATTCACTTAAATTATCATTTGTTTTAAACCATCATATTCTATTCCTATTCATAGATTACAAATTGTGTAAATTGAATTCAAATTGTGCGCCAGTGTTGTAGTAGTGTGACCACACGCGAGAAATATAAACATACCCAATGAGCAATTTACGTAATGTTAACGCCAAGAGAGCAAGCAGAATAGTTCTCACGTGAACAGAAACCTCTTTACTTTACAGAAAACAGTGTGTAATTAACAGGAAACCCCGTTTTTAACTTGTATCTCTATTTTATATGAAACTATTTACTTCATATATTAATAGCTAACCTGCTTTGGAGTTTGTCTTAGTTATAATCTCCAAAATTATTGACTCAACTTAATACAATACATTTAATAAATCATTCAATGAATATTTTGACATTTATCAAAAAGTCGAAGTAATTGTTGACTTAGTAAGGAATATTTTTAGTTATATCTAATAGGGATGCAATAGAAAATGTATGGGAAATGTAATGTAATTATATATTGCATTAGCCTGCCAGGGAATAGCTCTACTGATAACTTCATATAACTTCATATTAACAGGACACAATAACAGCACCCTAACATAATCTGTTAATAATCTGAAACAGTAGAGTTTTTGGCACTTGAATTGTAATATCCAGTGTAAACTGGGCTAAAACATCATATAATTTAACTGCAGCCTGAATTTAACAATATTTAGACCCTTTACTTTTTAAAAAAAAGTTTAAATGGGTCTATTAAGTTTGTCAAAATGTGCGTAACAGGTCGAAGGAAGTCCGGCAGACCCCATAAAGTATATATATTCTTGATCAGCATCACCAGCCGAGTCAATATAGTCATGTCCGTCTGTCCGTCGGTCCGTCTGTCTGTATGAGCGCCTAGATCTCAGAGACTATAAGAGCTAGAGTCACCAAATTTGGTATGGTGGTTCGTCTATGGGCTAAGCAGATCAAGTTTATCTTAAAATTTTGACACGCCCCCTTCCGCCTCCGTAAATCGAGAACAAAATTTTTAAAAGCCCATAAATCGAAAAATAAATAAATTATAGCTAGAGTCCTGTATTTTGGCACACAGGACGGTTATTAGGGATCCAACGTATCCTGAAAATTTCATCGCGATCGGAAAATAAACTCGTAAGTTATTCAAGACTTAATATTACTCAGTGTCGGGTCAAAGGAAGAAGAAGAGCATATAGACGCTACAACGTGTTATGGGGTACTTTTAGTGTTACTCTTATTTCCATTTAGAAGAATAAGTAAAGGGTCTCTCATAGTCGACTTCGACTATAGCCTTTCCGACTGATTTTTGGACAGACTTTAACCAAACTCACAGATTATGTAACTGGCCATGTCTTATACAGACTGACCAAATTTGATATAAATCGGATCACCATATCATGTAGCTGCCATAGGAAAGATCGGTTGAAAAGTGCATTAGGGTTCTGCAAGGGTATGAAATTTTTTGGCGTGTGCCAAAATTTAGGACTCTAGCTATAATATTTCTCGTTTTATGGGATTTCAAAAATTTTGTTCTCGATTTACGGAGGCGGAAGGGGGCGTGTCAAAATTTTAAGATAAACTTGATCTGCTTAGCCCATAGACGAACCACCATACCAAATTTGGTGACTCTAGCTCTTATAGTCTCTGAGATCTAGGCGCTCATACAGACAGACGGACGGACGGACAGACGGGCGGACGGACAGACGGACGGACGGACAGACGGACAGACGGACATGGCTATATCGACTCGGCTGGTGATGCTGATCAAGAATATATATACTTTATGGTGTCTGCCGGACTTCCTTCGACCTGTTACGCACATTTTTTTTTTTGACAAACTTAATAGACCCGTTTTACTTTTTTAAAGTAAAGGGTCTAATAAATCGTCGTGAAGATTATTTGAATAATTTGAACCGTCTTAAATTTAAGATTCTTGAAGTTGAATAGATCGCCTACCTTTGGCTTCCACTACTGTCTATCCGTTCCTGCACCAAAAAAATATCGCAGTGTATAATGAGTTTTTCGGGGCAAAAAGTACAATTTTGTTGATGGAAAAATTTTGGGAATTGAATCTCACATCCTTCGGGTAAAAATGGACTTTGCTTGTAACTCGAGAAGTGGTCGGGCAAATGCATTTTAATCACTCCATTCTGAATACTGTTATTTTTAAGTACTTTCAATGCTACTATTAGATCTAAATCAGTGGGACGTAGCTCCAACTGAAAGTCAACGTCATCATCATTAATTGGAAAGTTCGGTGATTTTAGCCCATAGTCCAATTCCCAATCATGTAAGATGTTATAGTTTTCAATTGTCCATTGAAATATTATGTTCAAGAGTTGATGCGACGTGGTCCAGCATTCCCTTAAATTCTGCATTTTGAAAAAAAAAAAATTAATTTGTTTCGGAATATTTTTAATATTTGGAACTACAACCGCTTTGACGTTTGAATCAATTGTAACAAATTAAATAATAACACACTAAGGTCCGATTTCTCATCTTACCGATACAGCCTACTTTATGAAAATGTTGCTTTACCACAAAAGGAAGAATATAACATTTTTCGTTTTCTCATCCAGCAGCCCTTTTCAAAATATTTAAAGTTTGTTATACCCAGTGCCCATTAAAAATGGGCAAAAGTGGTATAATGAATTTGTGTGAATGTATGTAACAGGCAGAAGGAAGCATCTCCAACCCTATAAAGTATATATATTCTTGATCAGTATCAATAGCCGAGTCGATTGACACCTGTCCGTCTGTCCGTCCGTCCGTCTGTATGAACGCGTGGATCTTAGCAACTATAAGAGCTAGAGACTTCAAATTTGGAATGTAGGTCCCTGAATACCATACGCAGATCAAGTTTATTTTCAATTTTCAATATCTCACCGCCCGCCCACGCAAATAGAAGAAAGTCTCAAATTGCAAGATAATCCAGCCTAACATGACCGATAGTTGAAGTATAACTCACGCTTAGTAAATTGCTGCAAGTTTTATCGCGATCGACCCATAAATAAGGGAGATATTAAGGAATTTGTCTTAATTCCGTTTTTTGGCCAAAGCGAGAGAGCATATGTAAATTCCATTTGCGCAAACGAGAAAGCATATGATAATCTGATGTTTTGCACTGTCGGCCGCTGTGTGTCGAATTGTGTCATGTGTCATGTGGCGCCATCCATCGGTCATACCCAGAACTATACATTGTAATGTAAATTAATATTAGCGATTCTTTACACGCATGTTTGTTAAGATAATACAGCTTAAATTAACAGAATAACCACGCTAAGCTATTTGCTGCAAGTTTCATAGCGATCGACCGACAAATAACGGAGATATTAAAGAATTTCTATTATTAACATTATTTCATAGTTGTTGGCAAGAGCGACAGAGCATATGACAATCTTCTTTGCACTATCGCTCGCCTTGTCTTTCTTTCGTGAATCTAAATTTAATATTAGCGACTCATGTTTGTTAAGATAACACAGCTTAAATTGATAGTAGAGCAACGCTAAGAAATTTGATACAAGTTTCATAGCGATCGACCCACAAATAATGGAGATATTAAGGAATTTCTTTTTTTGGCATTATTTCATAGTGGTTGGCAAGAGCGAGAGCACATATGACAATCTTCTTTGAACTATCGCTCGCCTTGTCTTCCTCCCGTGAATGTAAAATTAATATTTGCGACTGTTTACACTCATCTTCGCTGAGATAACACAGGTTAAATTGGCAGTACGACAACGCTAAGCAATTTGATGCTAGTTTCATAGCGATCGACCCACAAATAAGAGAGATATTAAGGAATTTCTTTTCTTGCCATTATTTCATTATAATTGGCCAGTTGTCCAACACTGTCCAACAATAGTTTAAGAGTTGTCCAGCACTGACAAACAGAATAATTACTACTATTATATTAATTTATATTTGCGATTGCTAACACGTATGGTTGACAATTCTACGTTTCGATCATAGTATTAAAATAACTTAAATTTTCTGCATTACCACTACCCATATATATTAACATTTCCTAAAATTTCAAAAATAAATGGTTTGCGCGCAATAAAGAACAGCTGTGTGTAAGTGAGAGAAACATGTGGTGTTGCCAGACAACATGCAGAGTAAAATTTAGTTTGTTGCCATTCTGTACGCAAGCAACATCGATTTCGAGCGATTCCGATAACGATCTTCGATTTATTCATTATTATTTAAATAATTCAAATAAGTTATTATTTAATAGCATCTACGTTATTATAATTTGTGATTTAATTAATTCAGTAGTGTTTTAATTACTTATATTTTTCGGGAAAATTATCGGCATATTTGCATATGGTTAGTGATTGTTCTGCAAATTCCCTATACATGTGTGCAAATGTGTGTATGTATAGAGTGCGCGCGGGAATTCAAGGATTGTACGTGCAAAACGGTATCGGTATCGGTAACGGTTTGTGTTAAATTCACCAGTGACTGGACAATCAAACAGCGATAATTTCCCTGTGCCGTTTATTTGAGTAAATCGATCAAAATAATAGCAAGTTTATTCAATTATTCTACACTGTGCCCATTATTTTAAATTAATTTGAATTTTAATTACTTATATATATTATATTTAATTAAGTATATATAATACAATAAAATTAAAACAGTTATTATTTA
The DNA here is from genome assembly GCA_958299025.2 of Drosophila histrio. NCBI lineage: Eukaryota > Metazoa > Arthropoda > Insecta > Diptera > Drosophilidae > Drosophila > Drosophila histrio. The sequence continues at coordinate 27,513,904 of OY282580.2, read as the reverse complement.
TAATAATAGTAAGAATTATTATTGTTTATTTATAACAATAATAATTATTATTATTGTTCATTTATACTAACCTTTTTTCCCTTTTTTATTATTTTTATACCCTGTGCTCATTATTATTTCTTTGTTACATTTATATCCTCTGCCCATGTTTATATTATATTAACATTACCTACTTTTTCAATTCTATATATTTTCTATATTCTGTATTGTATTGCATTAATTTAATTCTAATATTAAAATGCCCAGGCAAACAAGAATGTCGGCTTCCAGTAGGTCTAGGAGACAACAGAATAGGAATAATTGAAATAGGTCTAACTCAGAATACTCTGAGCAAGATAGGCAAAATAATGCTTCATCTCAAAGAGAGCGTAGGGAAAATGAAAAATTTAGTCGTGCCGAAAGAATTAGAGATAATGAAAGGCACACTCTTAGAAGAAGTAGCAGGATTTTTAGGGCAACTGAGCAAAGTCATAATACTGCTCAGCGTGCCATCTTACGAAGCGATTCTCCTGTTAGAGTGCTGGAGCAAGCAGCCAACACTTCTCAACGCTCGATTGCCCGACAAAATCCAGTTTATCGGGCAAACGAACAAGGAGCTAACACTTTGCAACGATCGATTGCCAGACAAGACCCAGTCTATCGGGCAAACGAACAAGGACGAAACACGACAGAGCACGCAGCTCGGCGAGCTAATACTCCGGTTAGAGAACTGGAACAAGCCGCCAACACTTCTCAACGATCGATTGCCCGAGAAAATCTAGTTTATTGGGCAAACGAACGAGATCGGGACAATACAGAGCACGCGGCTCGGCGAGCTGATACTCCAGTCAGAGAACTGGAACAAGCCGCCAACACTTCTAAACGATCAATTGCCCGACAAAATCCTGTTTATCGGGCAAACGAACGAGAACGCGATAGAACAGAGCACGCGGCTCGACGAGCTGATGCTCCGGTTAGAGAACTGGAGCAAGCAGCCAACACTTCACAACGATCGATTGCCCGAGAAAGCTCAGTTTATCGGGCAAACGAACGAGGACAAGACAGAGTTCGGCGAGCTAATCAGCGTCGGATTTTTCTTAGTCAGAGAATTTTGGAGAATGAAAGGGATAGAAGCCAAAGGAGTATTGCTAGAGGTAACCGCATTCGTCGGATTGTTGAACAGCAAACTATTACAGCAAACTATAGGGCAATAGAAAATAGGAGAAATGCGACACGAAACAGGATAGAGCGTGCCAATATTCTTCCAGAAGATAGAGAATCTCAAGGAAGAAATAATAGTTTAGATCTTATGATTGCCGCCATTAATAAGATCGTCAAACAGGGGCCCGATCAGGTTTGCATTTGCTGCAAAGGCTTTCATCAAGTGATGAAAATATCTCGTCAGTTGATTGAAAGCAAGTTTAGTGCAGAATATAGTTCAGATATTTTATATCTTTCATCTGTATTTCCTTCACAGAACAACAAATATATTTTTTGCAAAACTTGCGGTGGAAGCATCAAATTAGGCAGAAAACCTAGAGCTTCCATAAGAAATGGCCTAGATTTCCCAGAGCTTCCTGAATGCTTGAAAGGCTTAACGGCATTAGAAGAAAGACTTATTTCTCCTCGCCTTCCTTTCATGATAATTAAGACTCTCGGATATGGTCGCCAAAATGCCATTAAAGGAGCAGTGGTAAATGTGCCAATTCCAGTAGCCAACGTTGTAACGTCACTTCCCAGGGCGTTCAATGAAGCTGAAGTTGTTCAAATAGATTTGAACCGAAAATTGGAATATAACCACAATTTTATGGCTGAAACTATCCGTCCTTCTAAAGTTTTCGAAGCACTTCAGTTTCTACTGAGCACAGAGCTTTATAGGAAACACCAGGACACTGTTAACGAACAGTGGCTGACTTCGTTTCTTGAAAATGATACGGATGTTCCGTTTGTTGCATCACCTGATGATAGGGACTTAGTTTTAGAATTGCTGGAAAGATCTGCTCAAGCCGCTTTAAATGAGGAGCATACAATAGAGAGGGAAATTATTAACCCAGGATGTCGGGATATATTGCTAGAAAATATTCCTGCTGAAAATATTGCCATGCAAAGAATAGTTATTGCTCCTGGAGAGGGTCAGCGTCCTTTGAATTTGATTGAAGATAGCGATTCCGAGGAGCTGGCCTTTCCAACTATATTTGCAGGCAATAAAAGAAAATGCCAAGAAAGTTTTACAACCATAGTTAGATCAGAGCTTAGAAATTATGATAGGAGAGGTTGTAGAACTGACAAATTATTTCTAAACTATAAGAAGTTAGAAATGATTAATATTAGGAATAATACTTCTATTTGCTTACGCAAGCACAGCTCCACTCGAGGTATTTCGGCTGCAAATGCCCTTTGTGAGGAACACATAGATAATTTAATAAGGCATGACGAAGGCTATAGGGTTTTAAAAGGGAAGCAGAAAAGAAGAAAGTTATGGCTATGATTAGGCAGATGGGTCTTCCGACCTTTTTTATAACATTTTCGGCAGCTGAGACTATGTGGACGGAGCTTTTAGTCTTGCTATCTAAAAATGTAGATAAACATATCATAACAGAAGAAGCTGCTTCAGTTATGACTTTTGATAACAAAGCCCGTCTTATCAGAGCTGATCCTGTAACATGTGCGAGGTACTTTGACTTAATGACTTAAAACTAATGAAGAAGGAAGGCGGTGTTTTTGGTTCTCATAGAGTCATCAAATTTTATTGGCGAGTAGAGTTTAGAGTTTTAGGTTTGCCTGAGATAGATCCTCAATTTAATGTTTTGAATGTCAATGGCGATGATAACAATGCAGATTTAGGTGACAATAATATTCGCTTGATAAAGCTCCCACCCTTAGTTTCAGAGGAGAGCTTAGCTAATATTGTTAGGTCCCTAAATTTAAAGCAGAAAACATATTTAACGCATGTCTTGCACAATGCCAAAAACAATTCTGCATATCACGAATTTGTTGGTGACGGTGCTGGTGCTGGAAAGAGCCGCCTTATCTTGGCGATTGTTGTGTGCCCCGACCGGCAAAGCCGCATTCGGAATAAGTGGAACAACCCTGCATTCCATGTTTTCACTTCCTGTTAACCAATCTCGATCTAATTTGAGAGCTTTAAGTCATGATTTGGTTAACACGTTGTATTCAAGGTTGTTAGACCTTAAACTAATTATCATTGATGAAATTTCAATGGTTAGTTCACTAATGTTTTCTTACTTGGATGCCCGTTTAAAGCAAATTTTCAAAAATACTTCTCCCTTTGGTGGTATTTCTGTCATAGTCTTCGGTGATCTAAGACAGTTAAGACCAGTAGGTGGTCGTTGGATTTTTGAATCCAATACCAATGATCCATATTTTGCCATTTTTGGTTCATCTTTGTGACACCTATTTAAGTATTTTGAGCTCACAGAAATCATGCGACAACGGGATGACCAACTATTCGCTTCTGCATTGAATAATATGGCATCGGGCTGTATGACCGCCGATGACATTCAACTCATCCGGTCACGAATATGTCAACCATCGGATGTTCCCGATGATGCAATCCATCTCCTTACTAGCAATAACGAGGTGGATAATTTCAATACAGCCAAACTTAATTTAATACCGACAGAGCAAATTTATTCTTCCGCTGAAGATTTAATAAAAGCCACACATTTGAGTGAGGCACAAAGAAATAGTATTTTAGTAGCTGTTAGGAGTTTTAAGTCATCCGAAACTCAGGGACTATGTATGTCTCTTCTCTTAAAAACCACTGCCAAAAATATGATGACGGTCAATGTAGATACAGAGGATGGATTAGTTAATGGAGCATCAGGCATATTGATGCAAATAGATTTTAATACATCCAACACTCCAAAAACTTTATGGATTAAATTTTCTGAGGAAACCGTAGGTGAAATTGCTCGCTCAAAATGTACACACATTTCTGAACCTTTGTGGACCCCTGTTCAGAAAATAGGAAGAAGTTTCATTTCATTTAAAGTAAACGGTAGAAAAATGATTGATTCACTTGTCTTTGAATATGCCAAACTTCGGTACAAGTCAATATGTTTTCTTATACTTTATAAAAGTCCGAGGTCCCCGCCAACGATATTTAAGAATGAAGTTGAGGAACTATTTTGGCAGTATACATTTTTAGATGCAAATTCAATTGTATTAGGAGATTTTAATCTATTTCTGAAAAAGCTTGAGAGTGCCACTGTAAATGTATATAATATTTTATACAGGAAGGGAATTAGGAGTTTGCTAGAGTCCACTACCAATATGGACACACATATTGATTGGCCTGCAGATGATATTAGTGCCAGGACTTTTGAGACTGTTTATAGTCACCACAGTGGACTTTCGATTAGTGTTAACGATAGTATAGATCATTCTGACTAAGTAGGTAGCATTGATTTCTTTGCATGCATGTATATACATTTAAGTTATTATTCATATATCATTTATTTCATTTCTTACGTCTTCCACATAAAATAATATTTCATTTTCATGATTTACGTCTTCCCATAATATTATATGTTAAGTTCTTTATAAAATCTGCTGTTGAATTTTTCAGATCATATTAAGTTTTTATTATTTTGGGGAACTAAGGAGCTTTAAAGCAGCTCAAGTCGACTCGTAGGTCCCCAAATTATTATTTGGAAAAGTGATCCCTTTACAATTGTATTGGCCTCCCCGTGGTGTTCCCTGGGAACCGGTTGAATTAAATTCGAGCGGCGATATCTTTAAATGTATATGTAGACATAAATAAAAGCAATTCCACTATAATAAATACTTTTTCTAAAAAAAATTTTATTTTAAGACCTGCACAGGGTATCCACCTGTCGCGCCCGCTCGACTGATCGGCTTGTTAGAATTTACACTTTAGAATTTACAACATCAATATTACAAGTCCACTTTTTCCCCGTCAGATTTGGCTTTTTTTGAAGTGTGATTGCGGGTAAAATTTGAAAACAGCGGGCAGCGGAAATTCTAGATTTTTTTAGAAAATTTAAGCAGCTTTATTTTATTTCACTTTTACTCAATTTTGAGAGTAGATTTAATTGAGTTCGACGGATGTTAAAAATGTATTTATATCGGGAAAGTATCGATATTTACTTTAATCGAATAATAATATCCCTCAATAGTTCGCCCCTAAATTGGCGCGACTTCCATAGATAGCATTGTGAAACTCGTTTGCGAAACAGAATAAAATAAATTGACGATACAATGTCAAAAGAAGTTTACAAACAAAAAGTCCGAGATGTCTGGATGCAGAGCACGGAATTTAAGGAGTGGCTTAGGAAGGATCCCATCGATTATATTCTAATTGACTAATGTGAAAATATATAACACATATGTATATAATAAATCAGCTTTTTTCATAACTTTTTTCCCTGGGATTCCGCTTTTTTAGCTTTTTTTTCGTTGATCCAGCCTTTTTTGCTCAGACCAATATGACACCACTGAATGCAACTGCTCTCTCTCACACACACACACACACACACGCAGTGACACGCTTTTAAAGAGAAACTCTCTTTGCGTTTGCAGCGACGTCAACAAAGAGCAGATTCGGTGCTTTTTGCCAGTTTTTTTTTCGCATGCCGCGTCATTCCATTACGAACAGTGGAACCAGCGGCCAAATAGGATCACATAAAAACTGAAGCAAAAGCTGTGTAAACTTAATAAATTGAATACGTATTTAAGGTGAAAAGCAGAAGCCAAATCAAGCAAATTGTTTCAAAAGCGAAATAAAGTGTGGAGAGTATAAGAAAACTCATTAAAATGAGTGTATGTAATTTTCACTAAATTTAGCGTGCTCTTGCCCCACTGTGCAGCTTTCTTTTGTCGCCAGCAGCGCTGGTTGCATTCATTTGCGAAAGATTCGTTGCACATCGCGGTCGCTTGCGCTTTTGTCTCTGCTTGTTCTTTCCTCACATTCGCCAAGTTTACTTACATTTTGCATATGTATTTGTCGGTGTCTTGTCAAAGTGTAAGCGCATAATTTCTTGTTTCACGGTTTTCGCGACGTCATCGCCTCCGCTGTCCGTTACATTGCCGTTGCTGTTGTTGTTGTTCTTGTTGGCGTTGCCTTTGTTTGTCTTCTTCTTGTTGAACAATTTACATTGCAGGTGCGTTGTACTTTTACGATCGGTACGCATTTTCCAACACTGGTAAGAATCCCCCAACGCCGCCCTCGCTCCCTGAAGATGATTAAATTCATTGCCTTCGATTACAACACACACACACGCAAGCAAACACACTCACTCACACACACACACACACACACACACACACAAGCACACATGTAAAGGCACGCAAAAAAGTTGACAGCAAGTGCGCGGCTGTATTACAACAATGGCGAGAGAGAGCGAGAGCGAGAGCGAGAGGGAGAGGGAGAGAGAGCTGGGGCGTGAGTGAGCGAACAGATGAAAATTGCAATACACACAAACAAAAGTTGCCACGCAAAGGCGGCCGGCACTTCGAAGCTTCCCCTGCGTCGACTGCAGCCGTGTCTGCCGTGTGTGTGTGTGTGTGTGTGTAATGGTCTGATTGTGTTCCGTGTATATACAGTTAGTCAAGTAATTGTTTTGACAAAATATAAAATGCACATATTTTACTTTGGTAAAGCATAGCTTTTGCTGGTTCTTTATTATAGCACAATTGAAATAAACGAAATAATAATATTCATTGTCTTTAGCTATTTTTAGACCCTGTACATTTTTAAAGTACCAAGGGTCTATTAAGTTTGACAATTAAAAAATGTGCTTAACAGGCAGAAGAAAGTTTGGGAGACCCCTTAAAGTGTTGAGCATTAACAGTTGAGTCGATACATAAGCGACCCAATGTGTCCTGAAATTTGCATCGCAATCGGATAATATACTTAGAAGTTATTTAAGAAAGTAGCTTTCGCTATTATGTGTATGAGTTCTTAGAGAGTAAGTACAGGGTTTACGACAGTCGGGTTAACTGAACTGTAGCTATTTTTATACCCTGTGGGGGTATATTAAGTTTGTTAAAAATATGTAACGGGCAGAAGGAAGCATGGCCGTCCCAATAAAGTATATATATTCTTGATCAGCATCAATAGCCGAGTCGATATAGCCATGTCCGTCTGTCCGTCGGTCTGTCGGTCTGTCGGTCCGTCGGTCCGTCGGTCCGTCCGTATGAACGAAAGGATCTCAGAGATGGTAAGAGCTAGAAGCTTGAACTTGGTGTCCCAGCACTGGAAATTTTTGCAGGCAGATCAAGTTTATCTTTTTTTTTGGATGCCACGCCCTCTTTGCCCACAATTTAAGTAAAAGCTTATAAAGCAAGCAGTTTTGTAGATCAAAAACCTCATACCAAGGGCAGTTTTGAAGCTAGAGACTTGAGATTTTGCACATATGATAAATATTTTGTGGTCAATGTGTCCAGAAAATTGTATCACGATGCCACGCCCCCATTGCCTACATAACGGAAAGTCTTATAACAAGAGCAATATTACAGTAAGAGACTTGAGATTTGGCACATATGATAAGAATCTTAGGGTCAATGTGTCCAGAAAATTTAATCGCGATGCCACGCCCCCTTCGCCCTCAAATTAAGTAAAACCTCATAAAGCAAGCAGTTTTCTAGCTCAAAAACCTCATAACAAAAGCAGTTTTGTAGCTAGAGACTTGAGATTTAGCACACATGATGAGTATCTTGAGCTCGATTTGTCCAGAAAATTTTATCACGATGCCACGCCCCCTTCGCTTACAAATTAAAAAATAAAGAATTACTAGAGAATTTCATCTGGAGTGAATTTGAGCGGGTTCCTGTAGACCCACAGGGTATATTACGGTCGGGGTCCCGACTGTTCCGCTTGTTTTTAATACAGTTTCTTATTTTATAAAATAAATAAAATACATGTAAAATTTTAATTTTGTCAAAACAATTACTGCACCAACTGTATATATGTGTGTGTGTGTGTGTCTGTTTTGGATCCACTTGGTGCGATTCATTTGCTTTTATTACCATTTTTGGTGGCTGCTGCCTGCGTTGGCGTCTCCTCCACATCTCTTCCTCGTCACCTCCTCGTCTCCTCATCGTTTTGGTGGGCTCTGTGCTTTTGCAATTGCACGAACTGCCGAGCGTCGCGTCGCGTTGACTTTGATCGGCATCGGCTTTTTTGTGCAAGCAATGGCAACTCTGGCCAAACGTTGGAGAAAAAGTTCTCTACCCTTTTGTCAGTGTGGAGCGCGACTTTGAAATGCACGGCAACGACAACGGCAATCGCAACGTAACGGCTGAAATGCATTTTTCAAGTGACTTAAAATTCAAATGGAAAGTTCATTACATTAAAAAAAACTCAAGTGATAAATACGAATGAAAATAAATATACAAGAATTGTTTGTTATTTTATAAACATTTAATACGAAAAAAAATAACGACGTAAATTATTTTAAATGCATTAAGAACTTCGCTAAACATCAAACAGACAAACTTCATGGCATTTTTCCGCATTGACGATGACCTACGACAAAGGAAATGAAGTCATACCAATACACAGACAACAAACAACGCCGCACTCACACACACACACACACAACCACACACATTCAAGTGCAGCTAGGCAAGCGAATAAGTAAAACAGACGCAATAAAAAAAGCGCTGCTGCAACAACAACAACAAGACAGCCCTACCAACAAGAAAGCGTCAGCAATGAAAAAGCAACGACCAGCAAGAACAACAACAACGCTGACGTCGACGTCAACATCGACGTCGTGTGTTCGCTTGCAGTGCGCATGCACATGCACACGCATACAAATGCAATACGCTCATACATTCATACACACACACACACAGTCAGTGCAATGTGTGCTTTGCATTAGTGTTGGTGCGCTTTGTTCGTTTCGTTTGTTGCAAAAAAAAGCAAATGAAAAAGGGAAAAACTTTAGAAATAATTCTAAAAATATATATAAAATAAAAATGATCAGTTTAGTTTTGCAAAAAAAAAAATAAAGAATACATATTATACATTTTATAAATAATTTAAAGCTCAAGTGTGCGTGTGTGTGCGAGTGAGGGAGACAGCGACTGTTTTTCTTTGCTTAATTCCATTGTATATCATTTGTATATTTAATAATTTATTTATATGTTTTTACATAAGGATTTGCATATATAAAACACGTGAGCATATGTATGTGTTCGTGTATTTATGTACATATATATTTATTAACCTTTTTTTTGATATTTTAAATTTATTTTAAATGCACGTCATGCTCAAACGACAGTTGAATGCACTCGCTGTTGCTGATAATGAAAGAAAGTTAAATTATAAATTGTGGAAAAGATTAATTTATTATACTGGTAGCTGTTTTTCCGTGTTTTCAATCAACATATACTGTTATTAATAAACATAAACGTACATATCAGCAAATTCCCTTTAAATTCTTTGCAAATTCCATTCATTTCGCTTTGCTATGAGTCATTTATTAAATTTGTAAACTCCTGGCTTGCAAATGACCTTGAATTGCACAAATATACAAACATGCTCACATATACATATGCAGGAATAGGAAATTTAGCATGGGATACATACGAGTCACATATTTATTTCACATTCGACAATTACTCATCAGCGTTCTGTAAAGACATCAACACACATTTATAAACAAATACAGACCACACACGCACACAAACTGCAATTACATAAATAATAGAAAACAATAAAATACAAAATAAAATAGTCTCGAAAATCAGAAACTGCGCACGCGTTGCAATTTTTCAAGACCAAAAAAAAAAAAACTCAGAGCAACAACAAACAAAATAAAAACAAAATTGCATAGTAAAAACACAAAAATCAAAAAAAACAAATGAAACATAAAAACAAACTTTGCCAAGTAGCAAAAGCCGAAGCGCAATGTTCTCTACAGTTGAAAGGGTAGAAAGGGATAGCAGCTGTTTGGCAGCCGGCGTCGGCGTCGGCCTGGAGCCGCTAAAAGGACAAGGGTTCAAGTGCAAGGAGGATGCAGGACACCGAACGGAGTGCAACACTCGCAACTGGCGACAGAAACAAGGACGCCTTTTGCCCTGTGTGGTGAGTTTTATATACAGTGAATAAGCCGTAGAAAGTACAACAAAACAAATTCTATAATTTGAGTTCTTAATTTAGAAGAAAGTTTAAATCTTTAAACAGAGGTAACAAAGCAAATAAAGTGTATTTCATAAACAAAACCCACTTCCACAATTTAAATAAATTATTTAGTTTAGTTTAAATTAAATTGTTGTGTTTTTTAAACACTTGAAATATTAAATAGAATATTATCAGATATTTTTTGGTGAATACTTGAGTTTTGATCGAGTTTAGACCTTTGCCAAGCGATTGCAGTTAGTTGTATTGAGTCCACACTGTAATGCGTATACGCCGTGTGGTGAATTCACACATCTCTGACTTAATGCGTCGCTTGCAGTCGTGCAACCAACTATTTTTAGTCTAAAAGGGAGGCTCCAGAATCGACTCCATCGCCCTTGAACCAACACATACCGTGGTGCAACAACACAACCCACACAACATATTTAGCCAAGAGCTCTAAACGTTTGCCTCAAACTCAGACAGACACAGCTGGAAACCAGTTGTTGGTTAGCTGCATATGTCAGGCCAGTCAAGCATTGATTCCATTCTCATGCTCGAGAACTTGCCCTTAAGTCCCAATGTCCAAATGTCCTTGCTTAGTGAACTCTGCATATTTTGACATTGATTTTACAAGCATGTGGGTGTAGTTTCCCTTCTGTGTGTGTGTGTGTGTGTTTGTGAGTTTCTGGTTATATTTGTCTGTGGCTATGTGTGTGCTTGTGATTGTTTTGTGGTTTCCAATTGCAGCGTCGACTCAGCTGTCAGCTGCATTTGGTCTTATGTCATGCAATTTGACTTGGCTCGGCTTTTTCTCTGTTTATGTGCTAGTTAAAAGCTAAAAAGGGATGCCGCTAATTTAATTGTTTACAGTAATTTTTTGATAAATAAACTGCATTGATATTCGATAATAAACTAACTTTAAAAATGACGTAAACTCTTGCGAATTATGAAAGAAAGTTCACTTTGACCGAATGAAATTGGGTATTAGCCGACTCGATATAACAGATATATCAACATACAGGATAACACAAAAATAGCGTACCCAACGAACCAAGCTTGTTCTCTATGTTATGCTGCTAGAACCAGTTGAGAATTCCAAGGCCGCAACATAGAAACAACTCATGATAGTTGAGCTCGCCTTTTAGTGTTATAATTATACAATTATTGTTTTTTGGGAACTAGGCGAGATTAATGATGTGGATAGAATTAAATACGATATTCAATTAAATTAATTTTGTTAAGTATTTAGGAACATGAAAGTTTTGTTATTCTCCTATCTTTTAATGTAATCTATTACTTACTATTATAAATAATTTCAACATTTTTGTTTATTGCCTGATTAAGAATTAAATGTATGGGTTAACAAATGACAAGTTTGGTAAATATAATTGTGCCGGCCAGTATATTATTATAACAATTGTGAGTTGAGCGTATTTTTGGGTCCAGCTGCTGTCAAAACTGATCAGTAATAAAAGCAAATTAATTGAAAGTTGTAAAAAAAAGGGGAACAAGAAAAGCTGTAATAACAGTAGCAACAATTGATATTAAAGCAAACAAAAGACAGCGCGAAATTGACTTGCAAGTAAAATGTGCGAAATGCCAATGCACAGCAACTGCGACTAATACAGCTACAGCTAACAGATGCAGATGCAGATACAAAAGTATCTGACAATCTGTAGATGTATGCTAGCTATAGCTATAGCTCTAAAGAGCTCTCTATCTGTATCTTGTATCTTGTCTGTCTGTATCCGAGCTGTTCAGTCTCATTCGGTTCGTTCTATTCTGTCGGACCGTCCGTCTATCTGTCTGACTTGCTGTGTGTATCTATCGAATGCATTTTACGCTTTAAAAGGAATTTTGTAGTTTATGGATGCAGCGAGAGGCGATAAAAAGTGCCTCTGCCTCTGCCTCTGCTTCTGTCTCTGTCTCTGTCTATGTCTATGACTGTACTCCGAGAGCAACATCAGCAACAGTCACATCAGTTGCTGCCGCCATGGCAACGACGTCATCGCCTTTGCTCGAGAATATCGTGAGGCAGAGGCAGCGACAGTGAAAAAAGGCAGCAATGGCGGCTCTCTCATAAGCGAAAAACTTAAAAGAAAAGAAAGAAAACTTGCAGGAACAACAACAACAATGCAGTAGTTGTTGCACGAACAGTGAGTCAAGTCGGTGACTTGTGCGCTTTGTTGTGTATCTCACAGATACTTTTCTTTCTATTCTTTTTATATTCATTCTGGTTTCGCTTCGCTTAAGCGTCTTAGCGCACAATTAAAGCGCCATCAGGCACTTTTCAATGGAATTTAGTAAAATATTTCAATTATAACATGTTTTTCACATCACACAAATTACGCATACGCCATGTTGTTATGAGAAAGAGATGATAAAGTGCTTTAAGACCAAAAAACATAATGTAATTGCATTGAAAAGAGCGTTGACATTATGCAGAGGGGATCACTGTAAACGGCAGTTCACGCTAGTGACGAAAGAAGAAACCAAAAACTGACAGTTTATTGGTAGTTAGTTAGTTATTTTAAGGTAAACAAATGCTGGACCTTTTTGCGCAATGTGCGGAATGCCAAACTATTTTTTGTATATTAGAATAGTTTATATATTAAAATGAATATTGCTCGTCGCAAAATTTGATATCAGTAATTTTGGGTCGTGAATATGCTTACGGCACTAGACTTTTACCTCGTGAAGTAGTTTTTTTTGGGGGTTTATCATATACATAAAACTGAAAATGTGTGAATTAATAGATATTAAAATTCCAGAAAAATGTAGTAAACAAAATTGTGAAATTGTAAATTTAGAATTTTGATGAGAAAGAAAATCTCTAAATTGAATGTATTTAATTGAACTTATAATTACATTTAAAATCGATGGCCCTAGTTGCTAGCACTTCATTACCTTATTAGTTATTATACTGTAAATACCTTTACATAAAATAATTAATGTAATAAATAATAAAACATATTTATATATATTTATATATAATAAAAAGACATTAAAATAAATTTGTTAAGGAATAAAACGTAGCCAACAAATTTGAGGGATTGAGAATTTTGTTGAAAAAGTAAATCTCTAATTTGATTTAATTTATATACTTATATTTATATATTTGTATACCCTTTACTTTAAAAGAGGTTTAAGCGTCAATAAAGTTTTTTAATATATATTTTTATATATTTTATCTAAGCGACTTTCATATTATAAACACATTCAAATCCGCATTCTTCGATTAATGCCATGCCATTAGCCGGTAGCAATAATACTATCACATATAGTAAAAGCCACAACAACAGCAATCACATAAATCTAACACGAGTTGCTCTCTCAATTAGTTGGCCATAAATTTGATGATTTAAACCACAAGCCCGTTGCAAATCGTGTATACGCCGTGTGTGTGCACACACAGAGATGGAAGGCAAACTGCACATTTCCACATTTCCGGCTTGTCATAAATACAGCAACAAGCATAATCCCATGCACTCAATGGCCATTAGCTGAAGTTCTCTCTCAGCGCCACCTGCTTGCCATGCTAGCCAGGTCTGTAATATTGGCAACAGTTGTAAGGTAACATTTTGGCCCATGGGTTAGCCCCTAAATTATGGCTCAATGCTCACGTGGGTCGCTTGAGTAACTTCTGGACATAGTTGAGCGGGAATTTGTTAGCTTACCATTATCATTTGGCTTTTTAACTAAGACACACAGCTAACTGTACTTGAGAATTGCAAGAGGGAAGAAAACAACGAGGTAATAGCTGAGTTTTTAGAGCGTAACCAAAACGGGACGTTTTCTTAATGTCTGACTTTGTTGGGTCATGACTAAGCTTATATATGCGAATATATTAACATATAGAGAAGGAGAATGAGAGGGGATGAGACGTAGAGAGAGCGAGAGAGAGAGGGGGAGGGACAGACTGCATTTTGTCCATAAATTTGCCACTGCAAATGCATTGTAATGAATGTCATCCGTTCATTTAAATTATGTCATTCAGACACATGGAATACATTCTGACACACATTTGCACAGTCAACTCATGCCATACACACACACACACACACACACACACACACACACATATACACTCTCTCACATAGAGAGATATTTAGAAAAGCCAACCAACAACTGCGCCTCATTATTAATAGCAAACTGACCCCCTCCACCTACACTAGCACAACCCTCTAGCCAATGCCCGCTTTGTTTCCGTTCAATTCAATGCGGCACCCTACAATAACTGTTCCCCTTCCCACGCCCCACGCCCCTTGGCCCCCATCCCTTTTCACACACGCACAAAGCAATTTCTTGACTGACCAATAAAAACTGAGAGACGTTCTGCTTGAACTGTTGTTTATACTTATAGCTATTACTCGTTTTATGGCCAAGCATAGTTAGGATTAGTTATGATGGATGGAAAGTCAAATCTATATTATAGTCAAAGATATATTTATTCTATTTAAAGATTCGATTCCAGATAGATGCTTATAATAATATAAAATATTTCTACATATTTCGTATATTTTTAGTTATATTTTTATTTCAATATTATTGATAAAACACTACTTTATTGCGTTAAGTATGAAAACATTAAACATTGTAATCCTTTAATTTAGTTTTTTTATAATATTATTTTATTTTACTAGAGTTATCTTGAGAATTTTCTAAACTAAACGATATACTTTGTCATTAGAATTATCAGTAACTCGTATTAGATAACAGTTGAACTTTTATTTCTTTTATATATTTAAATAATCAATTTTATTGAATTTTTATTAATGTTCTATAGAATATATATTGTTTAAAATTTAGCAGTTAGTTCTTTTTAGCGAGCTTTTACTGTATTTAATGTGTGACATGTTTTCATAAATTAAATGAATCAATTTTAAGATTGTTACGGAAAAAAGTTTAAGCAGCGCTAGAAAAAAAACCGCATAAAAAACCGCATAAACAAGTTGCTCATGTATATCTCTCGCTCTATTTCACTCTCTCTCTCTCTCTTTCTCTTCTCTGCCTATCTCTCACTATCTCTCTCTCTACTTACTATTCTCTTCTTTTGACTTATGCAAAATGGCCGTCTTTTATTCGCAGCGGTTTGTCACATTGTTAAGTATTTGTTTCCACATTTTGTTGCTAAGGCGTCGCAGTAGCTATTGTTGCTATTGTTGTTGTTACTACTGTTGTTGTTTTTATTTTTTTCTCATTAATTTCAATTTGCTATTTGAATAGTTAGCTGCATTTTGTGCGCCATTTTATTATCGTCTCGTCGCGTCGTCTGTTTTCATGCTCTTCATTTGCCAGTCTGTTATTTTGTCAATTTCCATTTTTCACTCTCTCATTTCAGCGTTTAAAAGTGCATATTTAACAATTGAAATGTTGTCCGGTCATTAGATAGTCACCATTTATAATTTATAGTTCCTAATTGGTGTGAAAATTAGAATGATATCTAGATGGCAATTAATAAGTGACAAATAATAATAGCAAATTAAATATACAGATATACATGTATTTAAACAGTTGTTTTCCATTTCACGTTTATCAATTTGCATACATTTAATTGCCTGTGCTGGACAACAGGGGGCGCTTTAGTTCTTAAATTTTACTGCAGAAACTCTTGGTGTTCTCAATGTTGACGTAAAGAACAAGCCGAACCCCCACCTTAAAATTCACTGCCGATGTAATTCTCTTGTAATTCGTGATTTTTTTTTAATTTATGGGTGTTGCAACGTGATTAAATTTTCTGGACACATTGACTCTAAAATATTCATTATGTGTGCCAAATCTTAAGTCTCTAGCTGTAAAATTGCTTTTGTTATGAGCTCTTTCTTGATTTGTGGGCGAAGGGGGCGTGGCATCCAAAGAAAGATATACTAGATCTTCTTACAAATATTACCATTGCTAGGAGATCAAGTTAAAGCTTCTAGCTCTTACCATCTCTGAGATCCTATCGCTCATACGGACGGACAGACGGATAGACGGAACGCCGGACAGTCGTAGAAGGCTATATCGACTCGTCTGTTGATGCTGATCAAGAATATATATATATATATATATACTCTAGACCTGTTACGTACTTTAACAAATTTAATATATCCCCACAGGGTACAAAAATGATTTTGTTTGCTTTTCTTATCTTATCTCTGTTATCATTTCTTAACTGTTATACATTAAGTTGGCAGAAACTCATTAATATGTTGGCAGTGCTTTCTTAGTCATATATAGAAGTGTTTATGCGTATACTTAATAAGATTGACCACATTGCAAACATATTTACATTCATTACAAATATGATGAAAACTTTTGTTATATCTATGCTTCAATTTAAATAAAGTTTGAGAAAACAATTAATGGCATTATAATGTTATAAAAATAACATAAATATAATATAGAATATATTATTATATATAAATATTGACTTTGGGCTTTAACTTCTAATCTGAATTTATCTTTATTAGTAGTAAGAATATTATCCAACTCTTGAGAAACTTTTCGTTGAATAAGTTTCATTAAATCTGAAAAGAAACTAAATGATACTTAATGATACTTGAAATGGAAAGCGGCATTTGTTTTTCCCTTAGATCATTTCGGCAGTTATATTTAATGTGCAATGCACATATAATTATCTGATATCAGCGTATCAATTTCCAGAATTTCATTGCAATTTCTCATCACGCATTCTGATAAATTTCTTATAATACTCATGCAATATTGTGTCTGCAATCTTGCAACATCAGAAAATCCCCATAAAAATCAACAGATTTTTGTCTTTAAATTGCACACAAATTATATGCCTGAGGTTACAGCTTTCTGCTCCCTTTTGAATCATCTTTCGTCCCCTCTTTGTTGCATCTACTACCTGCATAACGGTAAAGCTAATTTATGCCACAAACTAATGGAATGGGGAGAGGGGAATTTTGTTCTAAAGCGCAAGGCGGAAGTTGCTGCTGTCTAAAGAAGCCAATTGAATGCAACAACAACAATAA
This sequence comes from Drosophila histrio, assembly GCA_958299025.2. Taxonomy (NCBI): domain Eukaryota; kingdom Metazoa; phylum Arthropoda; class Insecta; order Diptera; family Drosophilidae; genus Drosophila; species Drosophila histrio. The sequence goes on along the minus strand of OY282580.2, from coordinate 27,496,831 downwards.
CAACAACAACAACAACAACAACTACAGGAGAGTGTTGAACAAGTGGCAGGTTGCAAGTTGCAGTTTACAGGTTGCAAGTTTTGTGTGGATTCTTCTTGTTGTTGATGGCCGGGGAAAGGGGCAAGTGGCAAGTGGATAAACAACCGTTGGCTTTGTGCAATTTTCGGCCTGCACTTGTTGGTCAGCATTTAAGCGCTTAAAGCCAAAGGCCAGCTGCAATTGGCCGCAAAGACTGTAGCTCACGAAGCTCAACGATATCAATGGGAATAACTGGTTTTTGCTTATTGCTTTTTTTTTAATTTTTTTGGAAGTAACACGCGGCGTATACGTAATTAGATTTGCGTTTGCTTTCCCTGCTTACTAATTGGACTAAAGCTACGGCGCATTGCACTCGCTGCAGGGCAAAACTGTAGTAAAGTCGAAGCTGTAGCTGCAGCCGAGAGTGATAGAGTAAGAGATACCCTATGTATATGGGGTTTTAGCTACTAGTGGAAACGGTATGTTCAACAATGCTCTGAGTTGACGGATTTGACAGTATTTGTCAGCATTCTAGATCGAGATTATAGAAATAAACTTTTGGAAATTAAATAGAAAAGTTTTTCAATTTGGGAATCAAGTTTGGAAAATTAACTATTATTACTTATAAATAAATATATAAAATTAATATTGCGGGTAGATGTAGAAATATTTAAGCATTCGATGTGTCGCATCGCTATAAATTAGTTAGATAATTCTCTGCATGGGCCACTAACTAATCTAAATATAGTCAGACACGAGGATTGATGCACTTGCAGCAATCTTATCTTATAAAACTCAAAAAATATGCCAAGAGATCTCAAAATGTATCTCAAAATAGGTAACTCAAAATTGATGTAATTTTAGAATAAGAAAATTGTATAGCATTAAGAATAACCAGTCGAAAAGGCTACAGTCGAAGTCGACTATAGGAGACCCTTTACTTCAAAATGGAAATAGGAGTGACACTAATAGTACCCCATAGCGCGTTGTAACGTCAATATGCTCTTCTTCTTCCTTCGGCCCGACATTGAGTAATATTAAGTTTTGAATAACTTCCGAGTTTATCATCCGATCACGATGAAATTTTCAGGATACATTACCCTGCTTACCGATGCTTACCCTGTGTGCCAAAATTCAGGACTCAAAAAATTTTTATTCGATTTTTGGGGGCGGAAGGGGGCGTGGCGAAATTTTAAAACAAACTTGACCTTTTCGGGGGTCACAGGAGTATTGTCACCAAATTTGGTGACTCTAGCTCTTATAGTCTCTGAGATCTAGGTGTTCATACAGCAGGACAAACAGACAGACGGACATGACTACATCGTCTCGGCTGGTGATGCTGATCAAGAATATATATACTTTATGGGGTCTGCCGGACTTTCTTCGACCTGTTACGCACATTTTGACAAACTTAATAGACCCTTTTTACTTTTTTAAAGTAAAGGGTCTAAAAATTACAACTACAGCCCTACAGTATTTTTGAAGTCTTATTCAATTATATAATATAAGAGATTTAAAATATTGTCTATTTAAGTATTAAGTTTTTATTCAAAAGGAATTTGCTAGTGTATTTGAACTATTGATCGTATATCAACTGTTTTGCAGTTTTTTCAGATAATTTATCATTTAAGAGATATCCTATATTAAATACTAGTCACTAGTCTCGATATTACTATCATGCTATGTATTCAATAGTATAATTACGCTAGTTAAAAGGAATAATCAATTACAGAAGCATTACACATTAATTGAAAGAGATGCAAAATAATTTATAATATTTAGTAAAAGTATCATTTTAAATATCAATTTAAATTCGCAAAATATAATGACTAGAATAATAATCATTTAGTTTATAGTTATCTTTGACTAGTCTGTTTATATCACATTTAAACTGACTTAACAGTCTGCTAAGTTGATCAGTAATCAAGATTTGCCCCTTTATTAAAGGGTATCAAAGCAACAGCAACGCGAACAATAGCAACCACAAGTTGAGGCAACACAGAAACATTTGTCTATGGACAGGAACTCGACTCGATGTCGATATTGATGGAATTCTGGTTTAACAACGTTCACTGATCCTCAAATGACATTGTCTGTCCACCTCGGCTTCTGCAACATTCGTGTTGTTGTGCCCTGCAGGGGTGCCACAAACTGTTCGAGGCGCTGCACGATGACGCTGCAGTTTTGTTGCTGTTGTTGTTTTATTTTTGCAACGTCAATAAACGGGTTTTACGGCCGCCTCAAACCTTGCGAACTGGCCAAGCCACGCTCTATTGGAGTCGTGGGGTTGGGAGAGGAGGGGAGGTTGGCGGGTATTGAGTTTGGTTTCGACTTTGGTTCGTCTACCTTGTGTTTGTGTTTCGCTCTTTTTCTTTTCTTTTTCTTTTTATTTAGCTTTTGCGTTGCCATGTTGCATAGGATTTTGAACCCGTTTTGTCGTCATGTCACCCCCCGTGCAACCTCCACGCCTCACCTCCCGGCACCCTCGTTAACCGTTGCACTCCATGCGGCGCGTCCATAACCTAACCTAACTTTTTTATAGCCTCAAAGCCGGAGATGAAATAGCGTGCGGCAAATGCTTTGTTAGTTCTTTTTATTTTTGTTGTTGCTGTTGTTGTTGCCTTTGCTGCCTTCCCCGTTTGTTGTTTCACTCTGTTGTTGTTTATTTTCCGGGATTTGCGTTCTTTTGTTGTCGAATGTTAAACGTTTAATACTCTAACCCGTTGTTCGTTTGTTTATTTTATCCATGACCCTTTTTTTTGTTTTTGCCAACAAACACATATTGTTATTGTTATTAACGCTTTCGTTGTATTTGCAACTAAGTGAGTGTTAATTGTTTAATTAACCTGGGCAATTGTTAACGATTGAATGAGTAATTTATCAATTAATCTGTTTATAGGGGAGTTGACAACATTGTGTTAGCAGATTACAAAGTGAATACACGGGATTTTCTACAATTTGTTTGCAATTTCTAATGGGAAGGGGAGAAAACAACCATGAGGAAAACAAATCTAAGCTAAAAAGAATTTTTAATTAGTTTTAAATAAATAATCAAAATTAAATAAAATAATTAAATTAAATTTACATTTCTTAAGCTTTAATGATGTGTGAGTGAGATAGATATATACCTTTAGATACATAGTTAGAATTACTGTGAGTAAGACAGATCTATACTTATTGATAATATAATATATAATAAATTACTCGTTATTTAACAAAAAATAACGAAATAACTTTTCTTCCTTAGGAAATATTATATTTAAGGTATATAAACTATCTCACACACACATACTTAATTAAACTTAGGAACCAATAACTGAAATTTAATAAAGACTATTTTAAGAATATAGCTAGCTTTCTCACTCACTTACTCCTAGCATCTTCAGCTATAAATTAGCTAGATAATAAGCTTCAACACTTTTGTTCAAACTAACTTTGTGCAAAGTATTAACTATTTTTAGACTATAGATTAAAGTTTTGCCAACAAACTGTGATTTTTATTAGCCAAGTTTTCGCTCAGTTGACAACGTTTCTTGCCTTTTGAGTGAGGTATTCTCTTAATGGAAATAATTGCATATTTCTGCATAATTTATGACTGCGTTCAACAACCACACACACACACACACACACACACAGTCATAACTCACTCGGGAAGAGGCTCAAGAGCCTGGCAAGATACGCTTTCCTCTTTCTCTCTGGCCTGTGTATTTTGTGTGGCAAGTAATTTGTGGCACATGTGGGTGTCATTCTCACTCGACTCGTTGCAAAAGCAGCGTAAAATGCAATCAACTACAATGAAAAAAAATTACAAACAGCAGCGGCAACAACAAGAACAACAGAAGAGCTTGCGTACTTCCTGTGTGTGAATGAAAAGCAGCAACAACAAGAACAACGACGAAAACGGGTGCAAAATTCAATTTGTGAATATATATGTATATTCTGCAAATGCAAATACAAAGAGCACGAAGCTTGGCAAAGAGCGCGAGCTTAACATCTCTGCAGCAGTGTTGCCAACTCTTCAGGACCCAGAATAGCTAAATCAACATTTTAAAAAAGCTAGAAATAGCTAAATAAAATTGAAGATAGCCAGATTTAAAGATATTTTTGTTTTTATTATCAATAAAGCAAAAATAGGCAATTGTCAAGCTCAACATAAGATTCTTCTACCTCCAATTTGTACGATTGATTTGTACCAATGTATTTTAAATACTTTAAAGGTACTTCTTAGTTATGGCCCCAATTATTTGTCCTAAGCTATCCAAATATATAAAAATATAGAAATAGGTATAATTAATAATTAGTAATTATACTTTGCATACTTTGCATAAGCAAAACAACTCCAAGATGATAAAGATAAAATATCGATCGATTAACTGCTGCAAAATATCGATGAACAGTAGTGAAATGTAGAGTTCTTCATCACAGTTCAATTGAAGGATTTAGTTCAGTAGTTCAAATTTTGATGAACGAACTAATCGATCATATAGCTCAGTAGTTCAATGCCTTGTTCGTTCAGTGACTCAAATCCTATTATTGTTCCTTCAGTGACTCGAATCGTTCAGTGCTATAATGGGATTCGATTCACTGAACTAAATGACCTACAATCAGGGATTTAGTTCGTTCGTTCACTTTAGTGATTAGTTCAATTGATCTTAATCCGAACGATTTGATACAACTCTATATGAAATTCTATATAATTTAACGATTTCGCCAGAGTTTGGTTTAATATAGCTAGAATTCCCGCTAGCCGCTATTTCACATTTTTTCCCGCGTTTAGCATTCGTAAACCGCCAGAACTGACGGGAAAATAGCTGAATTGGCAACACTGCTCTGCAGGCGAAAGCTTTAACGCTCGCTCTCTCTCGCGCTCTTTGAATCTTATGCTCTCTGCTAACGCCGCTGCACGTTGCGTGTCATTGACCTTTGAAATTGCATTGCATGTGGCTTCGCTTATGTGTTGCTGCCGCTGCCGCTGTCGCTGCCTCTGTTGGTGTCGCTGCTTTGCTTTCGCTACGTCATTCTACGTTATTTCGCATTGCCCTCATGTCCCGGCTGTCTGCGTCTGTGTCTGCCTTCCTTTTTGCTGTGACTTCGTCATCAAGCTCTTCTCCACACACACACACACACACATACACACGATTGTTTGTGTGCTTGCCATAACATAAAATTATATTAAGGCAGCTAAAGTACAAACCAGTAAAAGCGCTATAGTTGAGTCGCCGACTATAAGATACCCATTACTTAATTTGGATATATATTTATTTAACATATGCATTTTAAGCTGCCTACCTTTAGGCGTTGACGTTGCTTAAAAACTTAAATCACTCGTAAATAGCGTTATATTTATCTAATATTAATGAGATTGCGTAGAAACATTTCAAAAAGTAAAATAAAACGTTTTCCACCAAAAAAAGTGTTCTATTTCATTATATCTATCGAAATATTACGCATCTGTTTACAAAGTCAGAAGTTTTTGCTGGAATAGAGAAGATGCTAGACATTTTTAATGAATTGCGGGACCGTTTTTACTTTTAGATAAGTCTGTATGCCAAGTTGGGTTGCACTAGCTTTTATTAACTCTGAGATCTAGGTGTTTATACAAATGGACAGACGGGCAGACAGAGAGACAGACAGACAGACATGACCACATCGACCCGGCTGTTGATGCTGATCAAGAATGTATCTACATATATACTTAAAGGTTCGAAGATGCCTTCTTCTCCCTGTTACATACATTGCCACAAATACAATATACCCATTTACGCTACGAGCAACGTGTATAAGAACCAACGCTGCTTATCTGCTGCCTGCCTCTCTGCTGCGTCGACTGCGACTGCGACGGCGGCTGCTGCTTCTCTTTTGTGTCTTGCAAGTTATTTTAATATCTTCTTCGCTGCGCTTTTTTCATTGCTTTTGCTGTTGCTGCTCCTGATATTGGTATTGTTGTTGTTGTTGTTGTTGTTTGGCCCTTTCGATTAAATTCGACGTCTTCGCTAATCGCTCGATAGGAAAAGTTTTGCTACTCAGCAGCTATACGGCAATTACATGGACGGGCGACAATTCTCGGCCTGAGATTCACAAAGTCGCATTGTCTGAGTGGACGCCCAGCAGTAACAACAACAACAACAACAACAATAACAACAACAACAAAAACACAGCAACAACATCTTCAGCAGCAATAGCAGCCGGCGCAGAAGTTCATTGAACGCCCCGCAGACATAAAGCAAACTCAATAAACGAACGCACAGCGCAAATAAACAGCAGCCAATAAGAAAACGAATGAACAGATACAAATCGCAATCGGGCAAAAGATGCAAAGACTACCCAACGCAAGACGCAGCAAAAACAGAAACAGACAGCAACAAAAGAAGGCAGAAAAGTGGCCCTAGTAAGTTGTGCATACCATGGCGAATGCACCGTTTACACTACTCACACACATACATTAACATATACATATACGTACACTTGCAGACAATCTACGGATATTCTGTATGATTATCAGAGTTGTTGAAGTGCCAGAAAACCGATTCGATCGATCAAACATAAAAACAGGTGTGTAAAACTCATATGAAATTGTACCAAAATAATATTTCAAATGTAACGAATCACTTACGAATCAAATTGGGTTTTACTGGGTTTTCCCTAATTCTTGCCAGAAGTTTGAGATCGATAAAAAACCTTTTTAGTATACCTATACTATTAAACTTTATCTATCCCTTCAGTTATAAATATAAAATATAAAACCGTGTGACTGTAAAGGGACCCACTCAAATTCACTCTCTTCATCATCATCCCTACATCATCATTGTGGGCGAAGGGGTCGTGGCATCGTGATTAAATTTTGTGGACACATCTACCCAAAGATACTTAGCATGTGTGCCGAATCTCAAATTTCTAGCTTTAAAATTGCCTATGTTATGAGCTTTTTCTAGATTTGTGGGCGAAGGGTGCGTGGCGTCCAAAATTAAAGATAAACTTGATCTGCCTGTAAATATTACCAATGCTTGGAGACTAAGTTCAATCTTTTAGCTCTTACCATCTCGGAGATCCTTTTGTTCATACTTACGGACATGTCTATATCGACTCGGCTATTAATGCTGATCAAGAATATATACACTGTATGGGGTCGGCCACGCTTTCTTCTGCCTGTTACATACATTTCACAAAGTTAATATACCCCCACAGGGTTTAAAAGGGTATTTTATTTTTTGATTTAAAATCATTTTTCATAATTATTTTGAAATAATGTTTTGTCGAAGTTATATAAATAAATAATTGCGAATTGTGTTAAGAAATGAGAAATTAAAGTATTGAAAGATTCCTCTCTCTATATGCAATAACCGATAGTAATTAATAATAATTTTTCTGAATGATTAAATAAACTTAAACGCCTATCGCCTTAAATCTTGTAACTATGAATTTATATTGCTATCGATATTATATACCTTTAAACATTACTCTATTATTATTCTAATGGAATAATTAAAGCTTTTGTTCTGCCAATTAAATGTTGAAAATATTTAAGTTATTATTAATATTAATTGTCAATCAGAATTTATGTATATTTATAAAAATATTTTAAATATATATATTTAAATGGAAATTATTTATCAATAATCATGACTATATTTAATTTAAGTGAATGATTAAAGTTTCCCATGTCTGTTAAATGTTGTATCTGTTTATGTTATTATCGATATTATTTGTCGATCAGAATGACTCGAACATTAACCTAAATGTAGGATAAATGTTCGCCCATAACTTAAGACTTATAAATCTAATTTTTCATTGTTACCGTCTAAAACTCTATAAATATAATTTCAATTTTCTAATTAAATGATTAAAGCTTTCCCTTGTCAGTTATATTTTATATTTATATTATATTTATATTGCTATCGTCATTATCATACCCTGTGCCCATTAAAAATTGGCTAAAAGGGTATAATGAATTTGTGTGAGTGTATGTAACAAGCAGAAGGAGGCATCTGCGATCCTATAAAGTATATATATTTTTGATCAGTATCAATAGCCGAATCGATTGACACCTGTCCGTCTGTCTGTCCGTCCGCCGTCTGTATGAACGCGTGGATCTCAGGAACAATAAGAGCTAGAGACTTCAAATTTGGAATGTAGGTTCCTGAATACCATACTCAGATTAAGTTAATTTTAAATTTTCGATATCAAGCCCCGTTTGTTTTAAAATTAGAAAAATCACCATAACATAAGCAATGTTAAAGCTAGACACTTGAGATTTGGCACATATGATAAGAAGCTTGTTATTTATTGATCAGAAGTACTTTATTTCGAATTAAAGCTTTCCCTTGTCAGTTAAATATTTATATTGTTATCGGCAATATTATTTATCGATCAGAAGTACATTATTTCGAATATTTGCATTGTTATCGATTACATTTAACGATAATCATTACTCTGCAACATGCTGAATAAATGTGATGAAGGCTTTGTCTACTCTGCCACATCATGTAAAGAAATTCCTTTACAAATTACTCAAGAAACTCATTAGGAATAAAACGAGTTTCAGTGTATGTTTGTTGTCAGAGAAGAATATTAACAATATGAAACTTACATAAATGCTCGCAATACACTGCACAACAAAAGACAGATATCAGAGTTGCCTTCACATTATGATTTAATTGCACAAAAGGCCGGGCGACAATATTGTGCAATTTGTGAGCAACAAAAGAGCAGTCATAACAAGGCAAGTGACTGGTCAGACTCTTGGACGCAGACGAGCAGGAGAGAAGCGAGGGGGTGTGGGGGAGGCAGCATAAAAAGGAGCAGTCGAATACGAACAAAAGAGAGCGTAGCGCTGCCGTGACGCGACAACAACCATGACCCACACCAACAAGCAGGAAGCAGGAATAAACGCCAAAACAACTTTGCCAAAAAAGCAGCAACTGTAATAAAAATACATGCATAGCAGAGACAGAGAGCAAGCGACTGCCAGAGAGCGAGAGAGAAGGAGAAAAAGAGAGAGGAGAGAGTGTGTGTGCATGGGAACAAAGAGTGAGGTAGAGCGTAACGTTTACTTGCTTCAACGCCAAATTTCAATTACAATTACCAACACGGAGCGACGAAAAGAGTTAAAAAAAAGAAAAAAATAAAAAAAAATTAAAAAAACTAGAAAAACTAGAAATATATATTGATGCATTGATGCCGGGATTTGAACTGTGATCTTGTGCAGGTTGTCGCCGCTGTCTAAAAAGTCAAATACTTTGCAAATAATGTTAAATTTCATATCTTCTTTGTTTATTAAGCGAATTTGTTGAAATTTTTAGAAAACGTCCGCAATTGTTCAAAAATGATGTGTGTCAAATTTTGAGGCAATAGCTTTAAAGCTTTTTCAAATTTTAAAACAAATTTAATCTGCCTGATCACACTGTTGGAGTATTGTCAAGTTTGGTTGCTCTAGCTCTTATAGTGTCTGAGATACAGGTGTATATACGGACAGACAGACGAACATAGCTTTATCGACTTGACTGTTGATAGTGATCAAGAATATACATACATACATATATATACTTTATAGGTTCGCAGATGCTTCCTTCTGCCTGTTACAAACATAGGCACAAACTGAGTACTTTAAAAAAGCGAATTATGTGACGTAGACAACGAAGATAAAAAAATCTACATTAACATTATAAAGCGGACGGCGTGGAGTGGGAAGGGGGGCGTGGCAATGCAGCTTAGTGTGAATGAAGCATAAACTACTCCATTTACTCCACAGCAGAAGAAGCCGAAAAAAAGCAGAGACACATAGACACACACACAAACATACACATATTTACATACATATGTATGGTATATGCACATGTACATATGACTATTAAAAATGGCTGCTAACATGGCTGCGAACACGAAGGCAGCGCAACAGACAGAGACGAAACACACACACTCGCACTCGCACATAACTCCAGCATTTAAATCGGAGCAGCAGCAGCAGCAGCTCCAGTGCTCCACGAATGAAGTTGCAAAGCAGAACGCGCAAAGGTTAATCAACTCTGCATTTGGCTTTGCCAACAAACTTCCCAACTCGCCACTCGATTTTTCAAATGGCAGAAGAGTCTCCTCCGCCGTTGACGTCTCCAAATGTGCGACTCTCCGTCGCGCAGCTCCGTGTTGTTGTCTGTGGCACCATAAGCCAGAAAGGAGTAGGCAGCAGCAGCGCACACTAACAACAATCAGCAGCAGCAGCAGCAGCGAAAGCTGCAAAAACAACAACAACTGGCATCTAATTGAATTGCTTGCATGTGACGCTTATCTCACTGTGTGCATGTATGTGTGTGTGTGTGTGCAGCTCCCATGACAATGGCATTGAAAGAGCAGCGCCCAAGCAAACGTAAAACTTACCCAAGAGAGAGAATGAAAGAAAGAGATAGAGAGCGCGCTGTTTAGTTTGAGAGCGAGTTGCAGTTGGCTTAAGAGCGCACAATTGCAAATGGCGTATTGCATAATTTTGTGCAGCTGAATCTCATGTAGGTGCCATAGTCTCCCTGTGTGTGTGAGTATACGTGTGAGTGTGTGTGGCATTGGCTTTTTATGCGGAGGCGCTTTTGGCCTTGGTTTTTTTTAAAGAAACGGGAATATTTCTCGAGGGATTAAATACGTTGGCAGCTACAAAGCCAGCGGCAGTAAAGGTTTATATATTTGAAATAAATAAACAAATATTTAAAACCATTTAAAATATTATTTAAATATATTAATATTATATTTAAAATTTAAAATAATTAAAACAATATTTGTACATTTTATAATAATTATTAATTCAATAAATGGAAACTGTAGACTTTGTAGCAATCGAATTAAATCGAATAAAATTAATAAAGTAATATAAAAATTAATATAAATATTATATTTTGAAATTGTTTTTTTTATGATAATTATTAATTCAATATATTGGAACCATTAAGTTGCCAGTAAGACTTGTAGCAAACAAATTAATTAGACAAAATTAGAGATATTACAAAAATATAAAAAATAAATATAATATTTATATCAAGATATGGTTAATTTTATTATATTTATTAATTAAACAAATTAAGACTGTGTACATACTTGGATATATATTTTCTATCTGAAGCTAAGCTCAGTTTCCTTTTTCAAATTTAGCAAGTCTTAATTAATGCCATTTAATTTATTCTTTACTTATCACAACAATTTATTTTAATTTCAAACCATTAAAAAATGAATTCAAGCTTAAATAATTACAATTTATTTAAATTTTAACCTTTAGAAAAGAGTGAGTTTAAAATCTACCTCATTGCAGAACCTCAAAATAATTGTAATGCCAAAATTTGTTTCCCTAATGCACAGCTTAAAAACTTCCCCAATAAGGATACAAATTAATGCATTAACCAGAAAGTTGGCTTAATTCTCAACACTTCCCGTACAGCAACTTTCCTATTGGCATCCTTCTTTAAAAGTCTATTGTCTATTGTATTATTTAAATCGAATGGCCTGATTCGTGCAGTGTACAAAAGCTGCTGTAACTACACCAATTAAGCAAACAACTTACATATTTAAATGACCAACAGAAAACCCACAGACAATACACACCCATACTCACTCACTCACACACACACAGAGATACAAGCGCTTATTCAGTAAATATGAAAATTAATAGCAGAGAGTTCATTATTCATGAGAACATTTCCACATCATTGCGCGCAGTCGAATGCAAATTGTTGATTAATGTTTGCAGTTAAATGAATTTCGATATTATTTGCACAACGCTGCGTATGCGTAATAATTGCATTTTTTGGTAAAAGCTTAAAATCATAATTACCAGCTGGCTTACGTGGCGTATGCAAAATATGCCTATATTTATTTATTTTCATTTTCAACTCTTATCAAATGCTGACCACACTTAAATAGAAAACTATGTGAAGCACTCGACCAAAATCCAAAAATAATTGCAGCTTACAAATGCACAAGTTTTTAAGCTGTGGGAGAAAAACGAAGTGGAAACTAGAAAAAGTTTAATGCGGGCCATAAGCGAGAGCAAAACACAAACAAAAAGTAAACAAATGCAGGCGAAGAGCATGGCTAGAACAAAAGAGCGGCAGAGCTTGCAAAGAGAAAGACAGCGGAAGAGAGAGAGCAGAACTTTAGAGAGCTTTTTTTTTGCATGCTGGGGCAATGCAAAGTTCTTGCTGTCGCTGTCGCAGTCGCCGCCGCTGCTGACTGAGCTGTTACCGGTTTTTTGCGCGACGTCAGCGTCACAGCATAAGTAGGAAGGAAACCAGAAAGCGCACATGTGTGTGAGTGTGTGTGTGTGTGTGACGTCGCTGCTCAATTGTTGTCTGTGTGAATTTGTTGAGGCAGGTCCTGGCCAAAATAGGTACAGCCAACGAACTGCGCTCAGACAGACGTCGCGTTCTGTGAGTATTTGTGTGTGTGTGGTGCTACCACCAAAGAAACATGTGGAAGTGGCAGGCCAATGGGTGAAGACGCCAAAGCATTTTGGCAGCGTCTCTCTGTGTGTGTTGTAAATACATATGTATGCAACAACAGCAACATCGAACAGCAGGCACAACAAACATGAGCAACATATAGCCAAAACACTCGATAGATACACATACACACACACGCACACACATAAATGCGCTCAGCTGCAGCTGCGCCGGCAGCGTCTCTGCTTACTGGCGACTGCGCTGCTGAGGCGGCTCAGTGGCATTTCAGTTTCAGTTTTGTTGTTTCGAGCATTTGCCGTTCAGGAAGCGCAACGCCAAGTTGCCCAAAGAAGCTAAATACATATAAACACATATAGATATCTATATACAAAGGTGCACACACATACATACATACATTTATAGTTATAACTATGGTTATAACTATGTCTATGGCCGTTAGTTTTTGTCTGACGGAGCAGATTTGTTCATGTTTTTCCTTTTTTTGTGTGCTATGAATTATATATTCATGCAGTTTTTCTGCAGAGTCTTTGTTGCAAATTGAATTGAAACTTGCAACAGCAGCGACTAGCGACTTACGTTGCCAGGAGACAAATCTATTGAGGATTAGGTAAAATAAAGTGAATCCCAGCAGACCATATAACAACTTCAAGTATTTGTAATTAGCCTTAGATAAATGAAAATAATTTATTAAAATCTCCATTTATTACAATCTCTTTGCAGTTGCAACGGTTCATCGACAGGGGAAACATGCAATCGCAGTCAAAGGATTTGTTATTATTAATTCAATTAAATTCACGTTATAAACAATGACATTAATAAATGTTCTTTTTACTTGCAGATGGATGAATCTAAAGGAATTTCACAACAATGCAAAATGTTTGCGTGTCACAAAGAAGGAAGGAAAACGGTGCAAAGGGAAAGGGGTACAACCAAAAGTCAACGCGACAAGCGAAAACATAAATCAATTTGATATTGTAATCCAATGAGAAATGGTGCATACTTACATATGGACCATTAACAGAAACCCGTAAATCCGAACTTGTGCTGTTTTATATCTGTTACAAGACCGGCATTATGGGAGTCTGTCAATGCAAACAACTGGTTTTTGGCAACAACAAAAAAGCGTTCTAAACAAACAAATACAATTTGAATATAAATAGTTGAAAATGCTGAAAGCATTGTTCAGGCAAAATCATCAAGAATAATGTAAACAAAGTAGGAAATATAAATCAAACAATACATTAAATAATGTAATGAAATAATGAAACCATATGCAAAATTAAAATAAAAATAAAACAAATATCACATTAAATGATAAACATTTTCTAAATTCTTAATAAAATATAACAAAACAATATAAATTTGAAAATGTGAGCTAATAAATTAAACTGAACTGAAAATTGTGAAGAGTATATGGAGGAAACTTCAGACAATAAATTAAAGTGAAAAATAAATAGTAATAAATAAATAAGAAATTACAAATAACATGAAAATTAGCATAACTCATAACCCAAAACCTATTATTAATTAGAATCATGCAAAATACCTAATATAATAATTAATTAAATCATAATGCAATTTATAACATATATAAACAGAAAGTATAAAAAAAAGGTGACTAATTAAATAAACAAAGATAAATGCAGACAGCATTTAAAATTATAATAATAAAGATAACTACATCGTGTCAAATGGACATTTTTTTTAAGTTATTATCTCAATGGATTATATTTTATTTTTGCGACTACGCTTTTTGTTTCTTTTTATCTGTGTTTTCTGTTAAAAAGCGCATATCAAATAAAATATACCTAATTGAATAGTCTTATTTTGTTAGTTAAACTAAAATTCCAAAATATATATATTTATTTTTTCATATTGTTTTATTTGTTGTTGCTTTAACATTATTTGCCAAATGTATAAACCAATTATCCCAAACCTAAGCCTAAACCAAAACTGAAACCGAGCCAAACCAAAATACAACCAGCAAGCAAAAAGGACTACACCAAGGACCTTTTTCTCTCTGGCAAATTGAGGTAGTAGGTTGTATAGTAGTAACTATAGATCATACTATACAGCGTGCTAGCTTTCTTTGCTTGACTATAAGCCACAAAGACAACCTAATCCCCTACATACACACACTCAAAATACACTTAAACCAGCCATACAATGTGTGAAAATTGTGTGTGAAAGTGCTTAAATTATTAGATGTTTGTATAATGATGACGGATCATCTAAGATCTAAGATATTTACTGCATATAAGTATTTTCCATATTGGTATTAGTGACATGTGCAAATGTTTGTATGGCTGATTCCCTGAGACCCTAACTTGTGACTTTTAATACCAGTTTCACAAGTTTTGATCTCCGGTATTGGACGCAAACTTGCTGATGTTAGCAAAAAAGACACGAAGACGATGAACTCTCAAAGGATTAAAGAGGGAAACTGTATGAAGAGCACTATAAATTCCATAACTGGTAAATTTTAAAATTAACTTAAATGTTTTTTTTCTATGCAGGAAATTGAGATAGTAAAATAACACTGGATAATAAGGCGACTTCGATCTATACTCAGCCCCTTGTAAATATGAGAGTGTAACTACTATTTTACATAAATATAACTAATTTTATATTCTTTATTCCCAGACAATCAATACGCAAATCTGTTGGAAAGTGGGAATACTTATAGAGTGGAACTGAGAATACTTCCCATTTCAAATTGATTAGTTGCCATTGAATTAATTAGCTGAAATGTGATTTTAGTCATTTTAGCCCAAGATTTATGTTCTTAATGTCCTTATTTTCTAATCTGAAATAATAGTGCAGCGGAGGAAGCTAGTTTCAATTTGTATTTTTATATCCTTGCAGAGTGTATTATATAGGAAATGCCTTATTATGACAAACTATTTTGGTTTTCGACATATATACTTCAACCAAACTCACAGATTATGCATTTGGATATATCACATACATCCTGGTCAAAATTTGGTTTAAGTCGGAACACTTTATCATTAAGTTGCCAAAGGAAAGACCAGTTGATAAGTGCATCAGAGTTCTGCAAGGGAATGAAATCTTTGAAGTGCTATAATTTCATAATATAATTTTATAATGTCATAATAAGTAAAGGAAAGAAACTCAAATCATAAAATCTCAATTGTCTTGGAACTCTATCGTTTTATTATCTTTATTACGACCTTACGCGCATATTTAATACATCAATCTGAAAATCAGATTATTATTGACTGTGAACTTTTTATAACCGTCGCACAGTGGATGAACAGTGGCAAAAATCAAAAGGGTCATGGAATGGCAGGATTAATTGACGAAGCTTCAGAAAATAGTACCTTTGTGGAACTCGCGCTTCTCGTTTTGGCGATATATATAATCAAAATTGAGAAAACTACTAAAATTTCCGATCTATATTGTGGCTTTCCGATTGAATTATATCTAAACGGTTGATTGGATTTATAATTTTGCTACTTATATTAAAACTTGTTTCAATTCCTAAGAGAATTATACCAAAATATTGTATATTCACATTTTATAAGATAATAATAATACTAATTTTAAAAAGTACTCCTTTTATACCCTGTGCCCATTAAAAATTGGCAATAAAGGGTATAATGAATTTGTGTGAATGTATGTAACTTAAAGAAGGAGGCATCTCCGACCCTATAAAGTATATATATTCTTCATATGTATCAATAGCCGAGTCGATTGACACCTGTCCGTCTGTCTGTCTGTCCGTCCGTCTGTCCGTCTGTATGAACGCGTGAATCTCAGCAACTATAAGAGCTAGAGACTTCAAATTTGGAATGTAGGTTCCTGAATACCATACGCAGATCAAGTTAATTTTAAATTTTCGATATCAAGCCCCGTTTGTTTTAAAATTAGAAAAATCACCATAACATAAGCAATGTTAAAGCTAGACTCTTGAGATTTGGCACACATGATAAGAAACTAGAGCTTAATGTGCCCAGAAAATTTCATCGTGATGACACGCCCCCTTCGTCCATAATTCTAAAAAGCGCTGTGGCGCGTAACATAAACAATCAACAGCCGCTGTCCAGTGTTGCCAGACTATCGCAAGTTAACTACTCTCGATGCAAGCAAAATCGACTTCAAGCGATATATTGAAATCCCATAATAATGAAAATACTTTTCATTGAAGTCCTGCACAGGGTTTCCTACGGTCGCGCGTGCTCGACTGATCGGCTTGTTCACATTATTTTTCAACTTTAGGTTAAGTTTTGAATTGAAACTTCGGTCTACTTTGGTTGGTAACTATAACTTTGTCAATCTGGAGTTATTTCTGATAATAATCGGGAAAGCCCGGAAACTTCAATGGATTATCCTTACATGCCTAGACATTAAAACTAATGACTTAAGAAATAATAATAATAAATAAATACGAAAGCATGTAAATATTGTTATTATTAATCTCATCCTTAGTAGATATAAAATAAAGACAATAAAATACGAATTTCATTATATAAATACATAAATTAAATATAAATAAATACAAGATTTTAAAAAACTTTATATTAATCTTAATTGTTAAATTAAATATTTGTAAAGCAGTATTTCTAAGAAATGGAACTTTCACCACTTGTTGAGTAAGAACGTTTTGTCAGATTTTACACAGATGTGGTAATTATCTATAAAATGATTTTAAAACTTTAGTAATATTTTATTTGGATCAGAAGTTTTGATTTTTCGCATTGGATAAAGTAAGATTCAGCCAAGGAGCGTCTTTAATTTTAATAAAGATAATGTACAGATTGAGTTAATATAATGTTTTTAAAATATAGATTTCATACTAATTGAAAAATAATTTTCTTTAGACTGTAATGCATTTTTCTGTAAAACTTTCAACAATCAACAAAGAAAAACACATCTTGTAAAGTCTATAAATATAGTTCCATTTTTATACTACGCTCTGAATCTGCTTGATAATCAATAAAACAAGTAATATATTAAGTTGACTTATTAACAAATATTTATTGTAAACCCAAAGCTGGATTGTCTGTCATCTGATACCATACACAACAAAATTACGATATATCTAGCGTATCTACGTACTACATTTAAGCACTAATTGGAGATGCGAAAACGAAAGATGATGGATGTGAGCTGAACAACAATTTCATTGTTGAGAAGTTGAGAGCATACAAAAAATATATAGTTAAATGTATAATATAAATGTGTGTGTGTGTTGTATTCTATATTCTATGAAAGAGAAGACGCTTTATTGATGCGTGCACTTGTTGTCCTTGGATTTCTTTTTACGATCTTCACTTGAATTCGATCGGCGTGTACCCTGAATTGGCATGTAAGGTGGCGTGGGGCTGGCGCTTTGATCTAAACATAGATGTAAATATATTAATATATAAGTTTATGGCTACTGCGTTAATTTTTTAAATACATATATACCAAAGTTGCCGGACTTGGAGTATTTCATGTGTGGCGAAACATCGCAACCACTTGAGAGTGTGCTGTCATGGGAGCCCGCTTCCGATCCATAATGCTCAGAGCTACGATACAAAAGGCATTTTAGTTGAAGCTACTAAAGAGGCGGTTTAAGTTTTCCTTACCGCGTCATGGAGTTGTGCTGCTGCACTGTCTCCGCGGCCATGTGCAATGAAATGGGCCGCTGACCCGGTCCCTGACCTGGCCGACAACTGTCCACGGGCAGCGTATAGATGTCATCCTCGCCACGACTGAGACTATGTGCCGCTGCAGCTGCCTGTCTTTGCTGTCGCTGCATCGAGCCATGTGAGGACGAGCTGTCTCTTGTCAGACTGCCATTGGTGAGAGTGCCATTTGGCTGACGTTGTTCCCGACTGTTGTTGAGCACATCAATGGGATTCGAATAGGCCTCCACATCGATATCAGCTGGCGTTTGTGACGACGACATACAGTCCTGTGGCAGCGACAACAGTGGACCGCAATGTGAGCCATTGGTGCCACACAATAAGCTATTGCTGCCACCTCCTCCGGCAGCTGCTTCCTTCTGCTGCGACTTGCGCAGTCGCGCCTTCTCCTTGGCACGCTTCACTTTGGCTTTCTCCTGTTAACGATTTGTTGTAATTAAATACTGTTCTTTCTCTGTTAAATTATTTGTACTTACACGCTCCTGCAGCATCTTGGCCAGCTCCTTGTCCTGCGCCTCGATGGCCATCATGCGATCACGCTGCTCCTGCCGCACATTGTCCTTGCTCTCAATGGCCTGCAGACGGCGCGCCAGCAACTGCAAAAGGATTGAGAGATATTAATAAATTTGTATATTATTAAATTTTAATTTTAAAATATTACTGTATCTTTTTCTATTAAATTTTATCAAATGCCTAAATGGACGGTAAAAAAATAATGAAATAAATAAATATGCTAAGAGTATCTTCGATGTTTTAGCGTTAGTTGCAATTAAATATAAACTTTAAATAATTCACGTGTGAGAGTTTACTTTAAATGTTATCATTTACATAATTTCTAATATTGACTGTCTTAATTGTTGTTAAACGAATGAATAAATTATTATATGTATCAATAAAATAAATACATTTATGTATCAATAAACATGTTGAACATGTTTTCTTAAATTTCTTTAATTTCTGGTGTAGACTATTTAAGTTGACGTTAAACAAATAACTAAATAAATAAAATAATTGCATTGTTTAATATATTAACAGGTTTAGAGTTTATCACATATATTTTTTTTAATTTAAATAAATGCCTAATTTAACGATAAATAAATAATTAACTCAATAGATATGTTGAGAGTATCTTAAAAAAACTCATCAGCACTTGATAGTTTTCTTTTAATATTATCGTTTACAGGATTTCTGATCTCGACTGTTAAAATGTTTGTTTAATTATTGAATAAATGATTAAATCAATAAAATAAATAAATGTATAATTTTATACATTTTATACAGTTTCCTGTAAATGGTTTTGTTTATAATAATTTCTTGTAAAACTTCTTAAGTTGACGTTATTATAGTAATTAAATTAATAAAATATCTGTATTACTTATATAATAAATAAACAAGTTGGGATTTATTTTTAATTTTATCACTATAAATATATCCTCTGTAGACTGCCTTAGTTAAAGATAAGTAAATAATTTAATCAATAAACATATTGAAATTTTATTTTAGTAGTGACTTTACCTCATCCTTTTGCTCCTGTTTGATCTTCTTGCTCATCTCGTGTATCTCCTCCGGCGGCAGTCCAATGTCTCGCAAGCTTGCATAATCGCAGGGATCCACATAGAGCTCAATGTCATCGGCATGTTGTTGCATGTGTCGCTCGACGGCTTTGGCATTGCCCAGTCCAAAGTTGCCCACCATTTGATCATATTTTTCCAGTGAGAGTTTCTGAAATTTGGGTTCGGTTCGAAGTAAGTTCTCATTGGATGCTGAACGTTGCGGCATTGCTGCATCGCCATTGATTGCTGCCGCAGCAGCTGTGGTTGCTGCTGTTGCTGCTGACATGCCGCGTATGCTGTCAGCAACATCGGCATAATCCACAAGCTCATCGATGTCAGTTGCATGATTGATATTGTGTGCTGCAGTTGTAGTAGGTGTGGTGTGCTGGGATGTGGATGCGGTGCTGATGCGACGTGCTGATTGATGTGATTGTTGTTGTTGTTGTGCATGATGGAAGCGTGACTGTTGCTGATGTGTCTGTTGCTGTGGCGCGTGCTCAGCA
Source organism: Drosophila histrio (assembly GCA_958299025.2). Classification (NCBI taxonomy): domain Eukaryota; kingdom Metazoa; phylum Arthropoda; class Insecta; order Diptera; family Drosophilidae; genus Drosophila; species Drosophila histrio. The sequence goes on along the minus strand of OY282580.2, from coordinate 27,476,672 downwards.
TCACTCACCAACAGCTGATTGTGTGTCTGTGACTGTGTGTGTTCTTTAGGTGCTTGTCTACTGGGTGTGCTATTTGCTGTTGTTGCTGCTGCTACTGCTGCTGTTGGCATATCTAAAATATTTGGTATGAGCGATAGTCCTACATAGTTGTCTGTTTGTGAAAAGTGTTGCTGCTGCAGCTGCAATGGTTGCTGCTGCTGCTGCTGACTGAGATATCTAGCCTGTTGTGAGGTGCTGGGCTCAAGGCTGCCATTGGATTGTTGCTGTTGTAGTTGTTGTTGCTGTTGCAACTGTTGCTGATGTATACTTGCTTTGGCTGGTCGCGGCGGCGGACGACTTTTATCGCGTGTTGCTGGCGGTGGCACAGGCGGCAGATTCACATAGATTTCCTGCAGATAAGAGCACGTTATTAATTAAGAAAATTATTATTTTAATTAACAAGTGCTTAAAGATTTAATCAATTCTGTGATTGCTGCAAATAACAAATCTTTATGAGTATATGGAATTTTTGTGTTTTCAAAGTCAAACTGAAGTAAATGCTATTGTTTCTCTTGCTGTTCTTATTACATACATATATTGCAGTAGATAAGTTACTGTTATTGTTAATCTTTCTGATGCTAAAAATGTTACTGTTAATTAGTATGTTAGTGTTTCTGTAAGTGCTGCTGTTGCTGTCACGGTTACTCTTACTTCTACTGCTTTAAAAGCTATCACTTTCACCGTAAACCTTATTGTTATTTACTATTTTTTTTATTATTTATTTATTATTAATACTTCACATGATATCATCGTCATTGTTTGTGACTCTGTTACTGTTACTGTTACTACTTTAGATGTTAGTGAAAGTGTCACTGTTACTATTTATACTTAAATGATTCTGTTACTGTCACTTTTTCTGTAAATGAAACTAGCATTGGTGCTGTCTCTGTTCTGTTACTGTTAACATTAATGCTTTCTCGTATCTTACGTAAATTACAGTTGTAAAATGGGTAAGTAGGCCTTAACAAAGTTGTGGAAATGTCTGAAACGTATTTATATATTTTATCTATGGCTGTTCTTCCGAATTTTTGCACGAATTTCTCCACCTTAGGGACTATAAAAACTAGAGACTACAAATTGATGTTTTATAAATTTTCTGAGGCGATGTATAGGTTTATACATATTATTATATAAAAAATTTATATAAGTATAATATTCGGTATATTATTCTCTGTTTTTATATACATTACATTACTATTATATACATGTCAATACAATTTTCTAGGAATGTCCACATTTTATTATGCAAACGAACAATATTTAGGTACATTTTTACAAATTTTTTTCTAATATTTAAAATATACATTTGTTGCTTGTTCAACCCATAACAAATCTACAATTTTTCTTATGAAAAAAATGTATAAAAACGGGGTAAAAATTCACCTAACCATCATAGTGGAAAGAGTGTATTTAATATTTATCATATCTGGCTTAGAAAATATAACCACATTATGGGTCATGTAATATTTCATCTTATCACATAGACACACCTGCATTTTCTGTGCTATAATCTCGCTCTGTTGCATCTCCTTTTGCAGCTGTTCCTGCAGATCACGTTCCAGCTTGTCAGCGATTTCTTTGGCAACGCGTTTATCGTGCTCCTCCCTGATGAGAGACAACAACAGATTAATGTGGATGGAAAATGGTAGAGAAATCTAAGATATTTAAAATATATTACTGCTCAGTGAGGCGTCTTCGGTAGGCGTCTTTCTGACGTTGGGCCTGCTCTGTTTCCTTAATTTGCTCATGCAGAGCCGTGGGGAAATCTTCGCGCACCACCGCATTCCTGTACCGATTGCCCTTATAAAAGTCGTTAACTGCAATGAGTTATAAAAAAAACGAACTGAATGCAATCTTAGAGTTATTTGCCGTTTGGTTGGAACTTACTCTCCTGGGACTGCAACTTGTAGGCCAGAGCGCCGTCCTCACGCACAAGCCATTCCTTGCAAACTGAAATGAGAAGAGGAGAAAAGAGAAGTGTGAGGGTGAGTGAGAGTGAGAGAAGTGCTTAAGTTATTAAGGTTGTCTCTAATCACCTTTTGATGGCTAATAAACTGTCAGCTCTGGCCAACTTGATTACAATTCATAAAGATACTTAACGACAACGGAGCCTATCAAATTTCAAGTCGAATCTAATGAAGCCCCACACATAAGATACATATAAGAAGAGTCCACTTAAGGATTGGAAATTCAATGAGTCACGTTCATGTTCGTCTCTCAAAATATTGGGGGCAGTTTAAACAAAGAAATTCCATTGAAGATGCACATGTTTCGTTTCGTTTCACGGAAATGCATTTGATGTGGCTCCAGATACAGATACAGAACGGGAGTAGGCGGTGGAGTTAAAGGAAGGGAGGGGTAACAACGGATGTCAGCTTTTGATCGATTTGCCGGGCAGCGAGATCTTTGTTTGTTGATAAGCGAAAGCGTGGTACAAAAATTTACTTTTAATTGTGTGTGTGTGTGTGTTTGTAAAGAATTTTGTTGATTGTCAGCTTATAAAGAGGGGCAAATATGTTTGAGGTTGTGGCTGTGGTTCGTCTGAGGTCTGAGGCCTGTGGTCTGGGGTCTGAAGTCTCTGTTTATGCCTCGCTGTCATTTATCATTAGTCGCGGAGCAGTTGGTAATTGGTTGCCTTTAGGGGTCGCCATCAACTAAAATACTAAAATTATTGTATGTTGCTTTACAAAATGGAAAGTGCCAGACGAAAGTGGCAGCAAGTCTCGAGTGCGACTCCGAGTGTGTGTGAAGCATCTGCTGCTTCTAGCGATAATAAAAGAAGCAAAAGCAATCAAAATGATTCTCATTTATTGAGCTGTTTATTGAGCCACGAACTTTATTAACCCCTTGAGGAGGAGATTCAGTTTATATATATTTTAATGATACCATTTTCATTTGAAATGCAATGATAGTTTTCATAGCTATGTGTATACACATATTGGCATTTAGCTTAAGAGCGAAAACTTTAAAGATAAATGCAGCGAAGAAAAAGGTCATTAAGAAAGTTTTATAATCTTATGCATTTTATCTTAAAAACACACCAATTTTGATGTTGAGTATACAATAATATGCTTAATTAACTACTTATTTATTTCAATTTAATTTAGTTCAGCTTAAATGTCTGTGTACCCTTAGTTTATTCATTAAACTATCTAACGATATATAATTGTTTTATAGTTCCCTTTTAACCATTTATAGTACAATCATAAATATTTTGTAAATGTCCACACTTAAGTGATCATTGGGGAAATACCATAAAAGAGTTTGTCAATATTCTACTTTTATTCCATATTCTCCTTATACGCATATAAAGTTTTAAGCCATTTAACGATCTTTTTATGGTTGTTTCTCCTTTCTTTTCTATTAAATTTCAACGTTTAAATGTATCTCCAAGATAGAAATCAATGTTCTACTTTAAATTCTTACATTTTCCAAAGTGTATATCTTTCTTTTTAAGATCTTTTTAAATTACTTTCCGTAATAAAAACAAACGTCACATGCAATTGTTTTAATAGTTTTCAGCATGAACAGACAATCAACTTGTATAGTATTCATTGAGTGTATTCATACTCATACTCATATGTCAGTGCTCTCATTAGTTGGTCAATTTTGACATTTGAGAGTCCCTCACAAGTGCGCTATCTGTGTGACACTTTGAGGAAATCGCCTTAATTTAAAGGTTCTTTGACTTTAAACTGTCAGTTCAGCAATTAGTTGAACTCTGACCATAGATCTGAGTGTGCCTCGAGGGATGTGAACTGGTTTCCCGGTTGTTGCATGCAATTAGAGCAACTTGCCTAGTTGAATTATGCGGCATGACCCTCCTCACCCTCCCCACCCTCTGCAGTTGCTCTTGCTGTTGCTTAATTAACTGCAATTTGCGGAACTGAAAGTGCAACAAAATTGCCACACGATGATGCGCCTGTGGCAAGAGCAGAAGAAAGCAAGACTTGCAAGCATAATCAATTTAGCTGTTTGCTTTTCCATTTGATTTCTGACTGACCAAAGCAACAATCCCCTACCTAAGTAGATTAAGTATACAAAGTATCTGAGTGTGTGTGTGTGTGTGCCGCTGCATATGATTTCAACAAAATTGTATCTGCTGCTCTGCATAAACAACAGCCAAAGTATCTTTTTTGTGTTATTTTTTTTTTCTTATTTGTGCCCGTTCGACGTGATTGCTCCGGTTGGCCCTCTCGTCTTACACATTGGTTCAATATTTTGTGCTGACTTCAGCATACGTATTACCCGCTATGCCCTGTACACCCCACACTGCCCCCAATCCCCTCGCTCCTAGACATGTGGCATGTGTCTATTGTGCTTTCAGCATACATATTACTTACTAAGTCTCTTGTGTTGTTCTTACGTTCGCTTGCTTTGCTTTTGCTTAATAATGGCTCGCAAAAGCGCAGCTTTGTATACCCTGTAAGCTAAGATTTGGCAAGAGTATGCTGCATGCTTAATTTGTGCTTTAAGCGGGTACGAGAATAGATTAAGTTAAACTAGGTTAACTGATAAAGTTCATTTATAATAATACATATAATGCTAATAATGATGAAAGTGATATTTAAACTAATAAAGGTAATCATAAACATAATGGTAATGATCACGATCAATATATTGATTGATGCTAGTGATAACTTTAATACTGACTATTGTAATGAACAAACTAATGTTAATAGTTTTTATAATTATATTATTAATTAGTGTTGCTTTTAATTATTTAAAAAAGGGTATTTGTATAGCCTTGTATGCTTATCTGTAGAATATCTACTCATTATTATGCACTACGTACGGCGAATAAAAATGGTAAAAATAAGTTTAACTTTGTCTGACTGGTCAGCAAATGTTGACGTTAACTTACTGTACATTTTACACCAGGTTGTTAAATAATTTTTCATTTTTATATTTTTTGTTGTTTTCTTTATTATTTAACAGCCACAGGAAATGGGCAAGGCAGTAAAAAGTATTGCAAATATGTCTACGAAAATTGTTTATGTCGATGAAAAAGATTTCAGCTGTCGAATGCAAATGAAAATGCACTTGTCACACGAAATTTGAAATTCTTTTAATTTCCTGCTATGCCACACACATACAAAGATACAACACACAGACAACAACTCATTGTTACGCAAGACAGAAACTCAGAAAATAAATAAAAACATAATGACAGCTGATTTATTAAACATACGTTCCTCCTTAAATCGAAGTCGGAGTTCTGTTTCGGCCAAAGGGAAATTGTTTTGTTAAATATTCGTAAGTATTTACCTTGCCCTGGAACGGGTTTCTTTTTGCGCCAAATAACAGTTGACCTCCTCTAAAGACAACAACAACAACAACAAGAGACACTCATTCGACAGTGTGTGTGATGTGTGGTGTACTGTGGTGCAATGTGGGTCGCCAGCAGTTTATTGACTTGACCAAAAAGAACAAAGTGTCAGGGAACGGGTTAGTAAGTCACTGGAGTTGTATTCGAGACAAAATGCGTCATGCCGCGAGTTCAGAAGAATTCCAAAATTGTTGCTCTTTTTGGCCAAGTCAGCTGATCGCAAAAGTTGTTGGTTTACATTTTTTATGTGTTAATTGTTCGAATTCTGCAGCTGACGCAGCAGAAATGTAGTTTCCTTAGGATTCATTGTAGTTTTTTGTTTGCGATTTTCTATAAAAATGCATTATCAAAATAATAATATTAAGAAGAATAGATTTATATATTTGAAGCAAACAGTAACAAATCGTAGGACTTTAAATATGAATATGTTGCATAATGAAACAAAACTATAAAGATAGATATTTGTAGAATAATAATCTGCACTTTTATATAAGTACTTCTGAAAGAAAAGTAGATCAATAACCGGTTATTAAGCGGTTCGTGATTGAATAAATATACCATATGAATAAATAAAAGTACCACCAAGCAAGTTTAGGCTCTTTTCTGTTCTGTCTAAGCTAGTGTATTATATAAGCAAGCGACGTTTCTATTAACATTCTTTAAATACGATTAGAAATAATTTTAAAAACCTTTTTAAATTGTAAGTAAAATGTTGTTTTCCTTAAATTTTAAATACAATTTATAATATTAATCATTGGAAAGGTATCTTATAGTTTTTGAGTAAATATTCAACCAACTCTTAGCAGTTTTTCCAAATATGAAATTTACTTTCTTTAATATTTCTTTAATCATGTTAATCTAATAGTTTAAGAAAGTGTTTCTATTTAACCCACTTTTAACTGCTGACATTTCTCTTGCAGGGCAATTTGAAGGCCACAAGTTGAAGTGATTTTCAATAGCCTTTCTCTAGTGCACCCTTTGTTAGCCACATTTGAGGCAGAGACCTCAATTAACCTTCGCAGTGCATTCAATTGCAATTACAATTACAGTTCACAGCATTTTTCCAACCGCCAACACTTTGGTTGCTGTTGCAATTCTCTTAGCCACTATTGTGGGGCTTCCATCAATGATTTTTACCTCTTTCCCACCTGTCATGGTATCTCTTTCTCTGTCTGTATTGCTGTCTCTCTCTCTCTTTCTTTCTTTCTGTCCCTCCGCCCACAGCACGAGCAAGTTTAAATTGTGGTTTAAGCATGAATGGTTCGAAGAAGGAAAAGGAGATCGCGTGAAAAGTTACACAACGAACGAAATTGGAATATGTAAAACTAAACAAAATTTTATGCATATGCAAGACATATGATGATAAATAGATAAAACAGGGAAACAATTATAAAGCAGAGCGGAAAACCAAATTGGAAAGTCGTTTGTCGAGGCTGCTCAACGTGGAAATTTATGAGAGCCACCGAAAAGCAGGAAAAATGGTTGTCGACAACGTCTGCATTGCATTGATTAGCGGCTGAAAGTGGAAAAACCTGACTCAAGGTTGTTGAACATGCCACCACAGCCAAGAGACGACGACGAGACCCAAACAAATATGTGGCTGCAACAGCGACGCTGACGCCGACGCCGACGCGACGCGCCGCAAAGCGAGGCAAGTTGTGGCGACGCAACGTTAACTATTTGAATGTTGCAGCTGATGGATACACACAACAGGCAACAGAAGATGCAGCCCTCACAGCACACATGAATACCTAAGTGTTCCTATGTATGCACAACCATTGACCTTAGCCATGGTCATGATGATAATGATGATGACGATAAGAAGCTGCCACAGCTGTGGGAAGAATTCAACTCAAGCAATTTGAATTTGAATTTGAATGAAATGCCGATTGGCTGAATGACTGATTGATTGGCCAGGTTCAAGAGCATACCTCTAACAACTAAATTGTTATGGCCAAAAGCAGACAGAGATTGGGCCATAATTATGCATACCCAGTTGTGTTGACTTTTGCCCATTTCAAATTAGCGTAATTTCAATTTTTATGGCATCATCTGAAGCGTTTACAAAACTCATTACACAGCTGCCAGCTTTCTCTCCAAATGGAGTCAAATATGCTTTTCATTTGCCAAACAACAATTGTGTTGCAGGTTAATCAACGATACTAACGAGTGCAACGACGACTAACTAGTTTAATTTTAAGAAACCCAAACACATTTCGTTCTCATTTGTTGGGCAACCAGGCAAAACATCTGTTTAGACAGCTTGACAAAGACCTGGTTCTTTCAGCTTATTATTTGTTATAATATAATTTATTGTAATATCATGTTTAAGATCAATTTGAGTAGTTTTCTCTTTAGTTTAAGACCTCTATCTCTTGGATCCATCTAAATTACTGCTTTTCCTGCCCTGAGATTATAAAATTTAATATAGAATTGCGTAGAGCAATTTCTTAATCATTTTAGAATAACGAAAACCTGTTTTCTAATTTCCAACGTTGTCTATGAGATGATTATCGAGGTGTATATTTCATCTATAATAACTGCAATAACTTCTAGCAGTGTATGAACCCAGAATATCATACTTTAATTAAGCAAACGGGTCTTTAAAGTACTGTAATATCGCGTTGACTTGATTCAAGTATAAGTCTGGATAGCCGTTTGATTCCAGTTTGCCAGACATAACTTAATATAGAATCCATATAATATATAATCAATTTTTAAGTAATACTTTAGATTGTTTGTTCTACGTTTTACTTTGTTATAAGTTGCATTTTATATTTAACAAAGTTATGGTAATTTTTTAAAAATTCTGTATTTTATCTTAACCTCAAAGCTTAAGCTATTATAATAGAATGCATAAATACCAATCAGTTTAATATAGTATTTTGACAACACCTTAGAATTTCCTGACTTATATAGATTGCAGTTTTACATTCAATTGAATTCCAATCATGATCATGATCACAGTTGATCTATCTATAATAAATATATATTTTTTTAATCGTTTCTCGATTTGTTATAATGAAGTTCATCTTTAAAATGCTTAACAAGTCTAACTATATAAAAGGTTCTTAATCTTTATGGTATATAAACTCTTTGTGTAGTTTCTCTAACTAATAATTTATTTATTAAAAACGTGCTTTAATTCGATTAAAGAATGTGTGTTTATTAAAAATTATATCAAACAAAAAACAACTCAGCTCGACTACTTTTATCTTTACTATTATTTATTTAACAAGAATTTGAAATATTAAAAAAGAAAATGTAAACTAAATTTACCATAAACACTGTGCTCAATTAAAGACAAGTCTGACTTCATAGTTCATATTTGTTGAAAAGAAACTTTTAAAATCTTTTGTATGCGAAAACAATTATGTAGGTACGAAAATGAGTAGTTGTGAGTTGTGGCAGGCTTTTAGGTGGGCATCTCTAGGCTGAAAACCAAGTGGAGACCTCTTTGTGGCACTTGCACATCCTGTCGCCGACAAGTGAATCATGCGAGGCATGCAGCAGAGGCAGAAGAAAAATGCCACAGAAAACTGCATTCAGTGAGGCAGTTCAGGCATCTCGTCATGCAACTGTCGACTGTTTCATTCCATTTACTTGCAACCCCGCACCTTTCCCCGCTCAGGCAGTTTGTCAGTCAGCGCGGCAAGATAGAAAAAAAAGAGGCCAGCGGTTGAGTTGAGTGCCAGCCTGGATGGCTTCAACTGGGGACTGAGAACTGGGGATCTTTTGTCTTTAGTTATGCGTGCTTGGGCGCAAATGAAGCGGCTGCCCGAAGGAGTCAGCTGTTGTATCTTTAAGATACAAGATACAATGAGTGGCAAGCTCTTTGAGTATTTTTTTGTTTTGCGTGTCTACTCATCAAATGGAAAGTGCTCGCAGCACATTTTTGCACCTCATTTTCCCTTTCAAAAGCAAAAGCAAACGCAAACTTAAACTAAAACAGTTCGCATTTGTTTATTTTCAGTTGAAATTTCTACTTTACAGACTGTTCGGCATTATGTCTTTGGATGTTGTCCGTCTCTTGGCCTCTTCTGACTGGCAGGTCATTGTTTTTGTTTATCGTTTCATGAAAAACTTTCAAAAAAAATACTACAAATCGCTAGCAACCCCTTTGGGACACGTCGAGAAAGTTTCTCCTCATCTTTCTTTTGATTAGCATAACAAAAATGATGACTAAAATGTTTTTGACATCAACTTTTGTCGCAGATACTCGTAACGTTAACTTTTTTAATTGATTCGAGACTTGTGGCTCAATATACATATTTACCCCACGGGCACATTTTTTTATTGAGCTTAATTATAGATACTCTTACGTCTGTGAAATGAAGTAACAAATATTGAGGCCTTTGTTTATTATGACTTCTATGTACATATGTCTTTGCTTTTCAAATTTATGTAAATATTTATTGTTCGTTATATAAGTAATTTTTATTTGTTTAGAATTGTTGATAATAAACGTAAACGTGCCGTCTAAGACTCTAAATGATTCATGTCGACGCTCAGTTTAGAAATTTTGCGGTTGAAATAAAACCTTTTCATAACGATTTGCAGGTTCTATGAAATCTTCTAGATGTGGCTAGCTTTTCATTGCTCTTGAGGGAATTCCTTAAATAATTAATTTATTTATAATATGAATTGGTTTAGTTATTACTATTACAATATTAATTTATTATAAGAACATTTAGGAAAGAAGTCAAGTGTCCGTTGAAATTGTCTCTAATTGCAGGCATCGATTACGTAGCTGATTTATCGATTAGATTGCCGATAAATCAGTCACATCTTCAGTATCTTTAAAAATATTTTGTAAAAAATGTATCTCAACAAAAAAACAAGTGTCCCCCATGTACTAAAGAATACAGTAAAGGATTTCGAATTCTAAAATACAGTTAAGAAGAGTTTACTTTATTATTTGAAGAGCTGTAAAATTATGGCAACTAGATTATAAACCTTTAGCTTAGTTGAATAAAACGTATATAATAACTTATTTTAAAATGCATCGCAATGCATCGCGTTTTCTAAATGTTTCTAATTGCTGTTGACCTTATACTTATCTTATGTAATTAATATACATATTTATTTAGTATTTCTTCATGCAAACTCTTCTGACTCAAACATGACCATACACTAATCTATGAATATACTTGTTTGCGGCAATTAAAACTCAAATGTGCCACTTCCTGCACACTGTAATTAATGATTCTAAAAACAAAACAACAACAACAACAACAAAGAGCGTAACATTTTAAAACTCACCCTAACTAAATGAGAAGACCTTCCACTTCTCCATTTCAATTCTCATTTTCATTCTGAACTCAAGCAATTTAAAATGATACGAAAATAATTTGCTCACTCAGGCAAAAATGAAACCCAACGAATCTTTGTTGTTGTTGTTGTTGTGGTTAGTGATGATGTTGTTGTTGGAGTTCTTACCCTCATTAACGTGTCCTGATCGTGGCAGTGATTCCTTTTTGGGCACGGCGGCCGTTGTTGTTGTGAAATTATTCATTTTGAAGCTGCAAGCTCAGAGACAGAGAAAGACACAAAATGCTCTTCCCGTTGGTAGTAGTAGTTGATGTTGTTGTTGTTGTTTCGCTTGAACAGGTGTTTAAATTATGAGCTCAAGGACGCAATATTGTGGTTGTTGTTATTGTTAATATGTTAAGCGTTTCAGTTTCAGGTTGAGTTTGATGCTGCCGCGCCTTCCAGTTGAACGAAGCGAAGCGGCGTTGTTGTTGATTGAACTTGTTGAAAGAGAGCTGCGTCGCTTTCGATAGATAAACAACAAAAACCTGACTTGATTTTTTTTAGAAATTTGTTCACTTAATTGCGTCGCTTTAGTCTGCGCTCGTTTATTATGTGTGGCATCCACTCGCACTTAGTTATGTTGCCTGCAACGCATTTCACTTTCACGCCACGCGATTTATTTATAAATTTCACACCAACAACACTAATACCAACTCAAAACGCAAAATATAACAAAACACAACACAAACAACGCGCGCGTCGGGCAGCTGCAATTTTGTATCTGCCCCAAAGAACGTCGCCTCGTCAGTCGTTTCGTTTAATTGGCAGAGCCGTCGTTCATCCCGTCGTCGCGTCCGCAGGCCTGCAACAAGCGAAAGCCGCTCAACGAATGCGGGCAAAAGAGTATGACTGGCTTGGCATTGCATGTATCGATATAGCGATAGTGTGTGCTGTTGTCTATCGATATAACGATTGCACGCGTATATTAAATATACTGCACTTGTAAATAAACTTTACATGTATAAACTTAGCTTCATATGCTAACACATTTATTACTTAAATTATTATAAATGCTTGTTTATTAAAACAATAAATTAATAACAAGTAAACAGCGAAATTTTACTCTGAATTCCAACAAACCAATCGATATTCGATTGGAATTCTAAGAGTCCAGCCCGCCGATAGAATTTGAATAAAAAAGTGCAGCCAAATTCTGTAAAAATATCATATCTGTTATAATTGATACTTAAATGATATTTAAATAAAATTAAATTAATAATACAACATTAAAATAAAATAATACAATGTTATTTATATTCTATATGTATATGTAAATTTGTTCAGCATTTACTTAATTTTTTACCTTAGCATTGACTTAGCCAAGTTTCACACCAAATTTCAAACTGTGCACAGTTCGCCTCAAACTTTGTGTCCACTTTTAAAACCAGTTAAATACAAATGAAAATAACAACAATTGAAATGTCTAGAAATTCTATAAGGTTATTGTTTATATTATTGACGCATGAGAGTCAAGTGTTTGTACATTGGAATTTATAAGTATCAAAGCAATGAGGAAAATCCAATTATCTTTCGAGTACCGAAAACGTTATACGTTAACAGGTATATCCTAGAGCATATATCAATTTATAAGCTAATTTGCTTAATAAATATTACCTTTAATAAATATTAAAATTGGCTAGAAAATACTTCATATTTATATATATCATTAAATTGTAAATTTGAGCTTTATTTATCTCAAATACTTCGTGATGTAACTTCCCTATAAGTCACATCAACTTGCCATAAAAGTCTACTCATTGATTTTGCGTATTTTGTTTAAAATCAAATCAACGTTCGTCGTGGTTTCATTCATAAATATAAATAAACTCAACTTGTTGTTAAACTGCTTCTGTATATGAGTCAACCAGCATTTGCAGTATTTGGTTTTTATCAGGTTTCGCTTTTGGCAAAAATTAAATAAAAAGTTGTAAAAGTTTTATAATATTTTTGATGCAGCTCAGTTTGTTAATTGTATTATTAGCGCAAATTTCATAGAAATGCAATATGAATGCCGGGTTCAAAGTATGCGCTCAATAAACGAAACTAAATAGAAATGAAATCTCAGATACCAATACATCGATAACTTTAACTATGCCTCTACCTGTTACCTGCCAGCCTCAGCTATAGATCCAGATACTTATACAGATACCAGATACTTTTGAGTAAACAAAAATAAACAAAGTCAAGTCAACTGGTTGAGCACATTTTGCTAATGATTTCTCGTAGTATGTGTGTGAGTATCTTCAGCCGTGAACGTTGCATTTGAGTGAGTGTGAGTGTGTATCTGTGTGCAGTTTGAGCTGTTGTTGGTAACACTTCGTTCCGTGATCGTTGCTGTTGCCAGTAACGAATTGAGTGTGGCTCAAAGCGATTCGCTGGCGGGTGATGTAAAAATACATATTTTATGGAAATTTGTTTAAAAAAAAACATAAAAAGTGTTAAAAATATGGCAAAGCATTAATAAAATAATAAAAAAAATTCAGTTGCACCGTTGGAAAGCCATTGGAAGTTTCCAAAAGAGCAGGAAAAGTGCAGGAATTTGGCCAAGATAAACCCGTTTCAAAAGCGTCTCACACAGTCGCACACACACATACGTAGACAGCCTGCTAAATACACTCAACTCCCAGAGGGAACTCAACGTTTGTCGCTGCCAAAACGAAGCCAACAATTAAAGAAAGAAGTTCAGTTAAAGGGGAACGGGGAGGAGCAAGTTATGAATCATAGCCAAGTGGCTATAAAGAATCAACTTCAGAAGAGTCACATATATATTGGAGCTACCTCAGCGCTTGTTAACGTTATGTAAAGCCAAGCATCAGCAACAACAACTGACACAAACAAAGTTTAAGCGATTATAAATAAATTAAAATAAATTAGTATATCTTCGGGCAAACTTATCACTAATGTCAGCCAAGGAAATGCGTCCATTGTCTCTCTCCATTGGCGCCTCATTGCTGCCCAGTTTCTCACTGGTCACCGCAGCGGCGGGTCAAAATATACAGGGATCGTCGATTAATCGGGAATGTAATGGTAAAATCTGTCATCCCGTGAATGAATATTGTTCTCCCTTTGCCGAGGGCTGTTCGCCCTGTGCCGACATTTGTGATATCAACTCACATAACCATCAAGCGGGTACGTGTGCCAAGGAATGCTCAGGTGAGTACATCAATTACATTCCCCATCGATTACATCACAATTGGATTTCCATTCGAAATGTGGCTAAGGTTCACAGCAATTAATTGTTGATTATTTTAACAATTGATTAGCTCATTGTTTGGTTGACTATGCAAATAACACAAGTCTTCCGAGGGTGTTAACTGGCTGTTTATAGGGTTCCATTAAAAATATACATTAGCAAAGCTTGCAGTTTTTTGTTTAATTTAATAACAAATGTCTTGGCATGAAGAGTTTATGTAAAAATCACATTATCACTTCCGTAATGCTAGATAAATATGCAATTTTTAAATGAGTTTATATTTGATTATCTAGTTACTATCTAGCTATAGTAGTATATGTTGATAGATAGCAACACTACGGTAGAAGTATTTTGAACAACAATTTCAATGAAATGCTTATCCCCTTGTATAAGAAAATGTAGTTATTTGTACATAGATAATAATTTATATTTATGTAGTGAAATTTATTAATATTTAAAAAGTCTGATATATGTCTGTGAATCAGGGGGGTTTAGGAACATCTTTTCACTACAAAAACCTGTATTATTTTCTGGGTTTTAACATCTTTTTTTTGCTTTTTTTAAAACATGTACAAGCCGGTACAAATTCCTAGAATCTAGCTACCTCACTCTGCACTTTAGCTGTTAAATTGAATGACGCTGTTTATAGTCAACGAGTTATTATTATTAATAATAATTTCCTTCATTTCCTTCACAGTCTACAACAGCTATGAGCCCCTTAAAGCCGAGATCAACAGCATAAAGAACACTCAACATCTCATATTACTCCTGTTGAGCATACTTCTAATATTGATTGTCATACGTTATCTGGTCAAGTGTCTGAGTTGGCTGCGACACAAGCGTTGCATTCAGAAGATGCTGTCCCGGCTGCTGTCCAAACCATATCAGAGCAATACCAATGGCAAGGATCTCAATGCCACGACCATACAGAATTTCAATGCCATAAACCGTGACATTGAGCGGGCGCCTTCTCAGATCTATAGTGTGGCAGGTAAGTGGAAATTATGTGACTACCTGAGGTACCATCATTCATAGCGTAATTTTATTTTATTACAATTACAACCAGGCGCTGCTGAAGGTTCTGTGCTGACCATGGCGACTCCGGTGAGCATACGTCATCCGGCCGAGAATAGCACAACACCAACAACTGTAGTCACTGAAATTGGCTATGGATATGGCTACGATAATCAGGCCATGGTCGTGACACCCGGCACTGAGAAGCCGGCGGCGACCACACCGGCTGCTTTCTAAGTTTTATCATCCTTATCAATTCACACAGCTGCTAAAGCAAATGAAACAGTGTGCATCACATTGAAACTAGTGATATTTTAGTTTTATATTTATAATCAATTTATATTAAACACAGTTAATAAAAATATTTACTTTAAGTTAATTTAAGAATACAATGTCCATAAATATAAATATGCATTGCCTATTACATAAAATAAACATTTGAATTCAACCGTCGTTCGATAAATCGTTTTGGTATTCTTGATAAGTTTCTTATCGGAACAAGAAAAATCTCATTTGATATTATCGATAAATTGTGACGGTCAGTGTTTGCAAAAACTTTAAGTAAACTGAATTGTTACTTAAAAAAATGCAGTTTTAATTAAAAAACAATAATACACATTGTCTATTAATAAAATAAATATTTGAAGCCAACAGTTCTAATTGGTCGATCGATAAATCATATTAGTATTTTTGTACGTTTTTCATATCGAAAAAATACTGTCCTAAGTCATCGATTGGAAAGTTTTGATATTTACGATAAGTTGTGGCGGTCGGACAATAAACTGTTTGCAAAAAGCGCGTCGTAATTTAAATTTGGCAAATAATAATTACCATTTCACACTATTTATTTTTAAACGACTGAAAAGTATAAGGAAAAAAAAAGAAACACAAATGTTAGCTTAAAAATATTGTCATTTATTTTAAAATATATTTTTCGCAATTAAAATCGTTTTCTAACACAAAGCTTAAAACTAATATTGAAAGTTGGCAAATGTTATAGCTAACGAGTATAACTCCTACATATAAATATATCTATTTATGGCAAAATTTGTATAAGCAGCTGAATTAAATGGCTTTTCGATATGTTATAAAATGCTTAATAAAAACTAACAAAGTCCATTTGCTTACAAGTAAAGCGTGCGAATCTCATAAATCAGCCTTAAACTTACATAAGACTAAACCTAAATAAATATGTTAACACTAATTTGCCGTAATCTCTTTCTTTTTTCAGACCCAGTACTGATTTCGTCGCAGCAACGGATTTGTGGGCGGCGCTGAAGGCGGCGAACTGACAGACCCGGAAATGGAGATGCTCTGGGGAACGGAAGCGTAGCCAGCAAAATCGTTGGCCATGTCGCAGGATGAACTCCAGGCATCGTGATCCACATGATAGGGATTGTAGCGTTGAGGCAGCATCATTTGCTGCGGATCGCACTGATCGTCCGTTTCATCCTCATCGGGATCATAGTCGGGATACTCGTGCTTATACGATTCCACGGGTATAATCTTACAGTGCGGAATATTGCTGAAGCCTGGCAGCGGCGTTGAGTTTCCTGTTGCCGGCACTGAATCTGCCTCGGAGCTGGCATAGTGAAGATGATGATGATGATGATGCTGTGGACTGACCGAAGTCAAATCCGGCGGACAAGGCAATGCTGGCGGCTGATCCTTGGATATATCCGCCTTACGCTTGCGCATACTCCTCATCTTGAGTGTCAGTAATACAATGAGCAGACAGATGAGTAGGATGAAGAGCGCACAACCCACGGCCAGATAGTTAATGGATATATCCGTATTTCCCAAATGCACAGTCTCAGTTTCAATCGCCTGGGCGCGATACTCAATCGAGACTGTGGACTGTGCCGGCTGCACTGTTTTGATAATAAGCTGATAGTCAAAACTGTCGCTTTCCGCCTCCGTTTCATCCACCGAAGCATGTGGCACAAAGTAGACGACGCCACTGCGAAGTTCCTTGTACGAGAAAATGTTCGTGGAGCGTTCATTCTGTGCATCAGTTCCAGACGCTGATGTTGCCCCATTGCTGCTGCTGCGTATGATCTTCCTCAGCTGACCCGTCGCTGGCATGCGTGTGATGACGAATTTGGGATTGAATTTGTTGAGCTTCAGTGACAGTGGATTGTCATTGACCAGGGAGCTGCTCAATCTGATCTTGCCACCGGCCGCACTTGAACTGGACTCTGCCTCACGCATGTCAATGTCAGCGATCTTGATAACCGGGTCCACAATAACCACAACATCCACCTGGGCAGCATAGTTGGTCCCTGGCACATAGGCACTGATCTGGAACGTGTCGTTGGATCGCAGGGAGTCCGTTAGCATGTACGTAATCTGCGAAGTTTCCAGCAGCTGCTGATTGAATCTCAACGTCGGTTGATTCTTGTACAATAAAATGCCATAAAGTGGGGAATTGGAAATGTTATACGCCAGTCGATCCATCTTCACATTGGTGGTTAGCCCAATGTGCTCCAATTTCATGAAAGCCTTGTCTGCTCCCTGCTGCAGACTGACTGGAGTTTGTGTAGTTGCTGGTAGAAGACTTATTGGAGCTACCTTAATCGTAAAGATCTCATAAGCAGGATTAAATTGACCATCTGTAACAGTAAAACAAAAGGTCGTGGACTGCGGTTGTCCAAAATGCACATAAATGATGCGATCATTGTTGATATCCGCCTGTGTAAACTGATTAGAGAAGACCAACAGATCTTCGGGTTGTCCATTGTTATTTAGTTTCTTGAGCCCACCCAACGTTGGACCACTCATCACATCGTAAATGATTTCTTCCGGTGGTGTGTCCTTATCCTCTGTGAGTAACGCATCCCGTGTTATGGTTCGATTCTCTCCCTCAACCACAATCATTTGGGGTAAATGGGTAATGAGTTGAAAGGGTTGATCGTTGATGGGATTAATGGAAACTGGAATGGTTAAATTGCACAGAAAGATGTTGCTGAAAGGAAAGAAAATATATTACTATAAGTATTTAATTATGTTAAGTTTGTGAAGTCAAATCTTACCCCTGTGTCAAGTACACTCCCATAAGTATTGTATCTTCTAAGGTATCCGTATGATCGTGTATATAATATACTTTCTTGGTAAAAAAATCACTTGGATGATAACGTTGCATGGGCCTGAATTCATGTCCCAGTCCTATGCTGCCATGTGTTGGCTTCTGTGCCGCTTCGATAAACAATTCCGGATTGTTGATACCAGCACGAGTTTTCAAATACTCCAAAATCTTGGAGAAATCTAGTTTAATCGGCACCGAACCGCCCTCATCCACACTTAACTTTGAGACGGGCAAAAATCGAAGTAATCCTCCAGAAGATACCGAGATTTCGATATTGAACTTTTGATCCAAAAGGCGATCACTGCGTTCGGCTACCACGTCAAAGAAAAAGGAATCATTAATGCGGAATTCCATAATAACAGCCGTGTGCTCATAGAAAATGTGTCCGTTGTCCACATCGTTCTGGGTAAACTCGCTGATCTCCTTGGCATATCCATTGCCCAGATACTCGTTGACAATGCGTCCCAGATTGGGAGGCACTGTAATATTATAGCGAATCTCACGCTCCTCATCCGAGCACTTGAAGTGTAAATGGTCGCGAAGAATTTGTTTCTTGGTTAGGGGAAAGACATGCAAGTTTTCATTGTGCTCCACTAGAATTTCAATGGGTTTGATTTCGATATTGAGCAATTGAGTGCTGGTATTGAAGAGTCCATCGGTGACCAGGAATGAGAGCTCGTTCTTCCTAGAGTTGGAATTGTGTATAAAGTAGATTTTCTCCGCATTGATCTGGGACTGTGTGAAGTGCTCGATCTTGTGCAGAGTTGCAGACTTTTCAGCCAAGTAGCCCCCGTAGACGTAATTCACAATGAAAGTTAAGTTTTCCGGAGGAGTATCATAATCCTGAGCCACTGAAAGATTGAAAAATAGGACAAGGAGACATTTATAAGCAAATATATTCAAAATTAGTAATATCAAATGAGGAGAAATAGGAATTACGGAAATATGGACGTGGAAGAGAAACACACTATTTATGAATAAAAAAGAAACTTACATAGATCTGTATTTCTTATCACATAGCGCCCACCATTCCACACCTGCAGTCCCGTATTTGTCACCATCATGGGTTCCTCATCATTAACTGGAACCACAGCTAGTTCCAATTCAAAGGGCACACTCTCCTTGTTTCTGGCCATGGCGATCATTGTAAGCGTATCCGTTGCATTCTCACTGCCATTGTGCACATATTGAATGCTGCCGTGTTCCAATTGCTTTTGTGTAAACCTCTTGACCTTTGAATTTCCAGCAAGTATGTGACCCGAACTAGGCGTTATGGTAACTATATACTCCAATATCTTTCCCCGGTAGTACTCCGAATAGGGTTGTATATCTGTAGCGCTCAGCTGAACCGTTTTTCCCTCTACCACCGATATGATATTTGTGTGCATGTAAAGCTTCTCTGGGATGATGACAATCTTCAGCATTAGTTGACGCAACCACGTTATGCCATTGGTCACATCAAAGATAAAGTAATCCGAGGATTGATTAACTCCAGCTTGAATGTAGAACATCTTTTCGGTGTTTACGGAGGACTGATCAAAGACCTTGCAGTTGTATTCATCGTCAAAGGACATAGATTGCATTTCCAGATAACCATGCATGGGTGAAGATGTAACCAAGAAGGTTATATCACCCGGTGAGATGTTGGGATGAACGACCTGGGTAGGAAAATGAAGTAGAATTAATGTCAGTTATATTAAAGATCTGGAAAACGTAAGGAAAAGTAAGTTTCTTGCTACGTACCTCTAAAATATCCCTTGAGATTAACACACTCGTTGATTCCTCCACGTAGAGCGTGTGATTCTGTTTCACCTGCAGAGGTTCCCAATAAGCGGATGGATAAATACGAAAGATGACCTCGCCCTCGGCTGTAATATTCTTAATGTGCACGCGATATCTGTAAAGTCGCAAAAAAGTGATACAGATTTCATCCGCAAATACAACTTCCCTTCTCTTCCCTTACTCACCTCACTTTATCCATCGATGCTATTTCCGTATTCCAATAGACCAGACGTTCCCGCTCTATGTCCAAGTGAGTAAAGTTGCCCAGGGAGGTAAAGTTGGTTGCCTTGTGCATAATTGTACTATTCTCCCTTTCCCCTGCTCCAGGTTGTCCACTCAGATACATTAGGATACCATAGGATGGCGTTTTAATGACCTCGTAGTAGATCTCATCCAGTTTCATGTCCAAATTGGTTTCCAACACAAAATCCTTGTTCTTAAGTATAACAAACTTGCCCTCCTGCACAATGGAAGCGTTCGCTGGCAACATGGATACAAAAGGATCGGAGGCACGTATCTCCAACTGACCATTCACCTCATGTTCCCGATCCGTGACAATGAAGGAGGCTGTACCCACATCTGGTCCGCTATGCTGGAACATAATTCTGCGATTGGCAATGTCATCTTGACTGAACGTGTCTATGAAGTGTCCCGACTTGTAGAAAGCTCCATTCGTACTCGATACATGAGTGTAGTGAATATCCGTGTGATTTGTATTCACATCCGCATCAAGATATTGCAGCACAGTTGGATTCAGAGTTCGAATCCCATTACGGACAACATGAAAAACACGCTCCATGGCACTGCGATATGGTTCATTATCGTTTACCAGCTTGATGTGCACCTCCATATTGGCCACAAACTGGAGATCCGTCTCATCGCCGGAGAGTATTAACAGCTCGAAGCCATCCAGCGTGGACTCTGTATCATCGTGACAATAATAGATATCATTGCGGAACAATTGCTCCAGAGTGAACAATTCAACAGGTGTTGTCAATCCCGTCTGTTCATCATATTTACAAACCAATCCATGAGCTGGCGGCACCGAGACCTGAAACTGCAGACTCTCGTAGATGTTGAAACGTATCTCGAAGTGATTCTTGGTGATCAACGCTCTTTCACCTTCCTGCACTTGCAACACATCGAACTTCTGAAAGTGCAGCTTATGTATGAGCTCCTCCAGCGGATTAAAGATGATCTGCAGTTTGCCCACAACATCATCGCACTCCGCCACGGAAACTACGAATTCCAGGTGATCCGTAAAACTTGAGTAGCAGCTGTGATGTGTCTTATAATGAATGCGACGCTTGTCAATGTCCTGCTGTGTAAACGAGTCCATCTGCTTAGCCGCCTTGCGTGATCCCTCCACATAGATACCGCCATATTTTGTCGGCTTGCTAATCTTATAGATGACATTTCGCGGAAAACTGCCAATTGGCACCGTCTCATAGTTCAACAGTTTGTTCGTCAACAGAAACTCTCGCGTTCCATTGATCGCAATAGTCGAAGGTGAATTACAGGTGATCTTCAGTCGGGTGAATGTTATCCGAAAGTCAAAGGTTTGTGTCGTCACAAAGCCAAACGAGGCAATAAACTGTGAGAGTTGAGGGAATAACATAATTATATTAAAGTTAGGTGTGAACTTGTTGTGTTTGAAGTATGACTGAGGAATTGTAAATTGTATAGAATTTGGGAGTATAAAACTACAACTTTTCGTATCTTTCTAATTTACAAAAGAAAACATCTTTATAGGTGTAGTTATTTCTAGGTAATATCTGTATTAGTGAATCTCAAAGTGTGATTATAGTTACGGTATTGTTGCTTAGATTTGCTAGCGTGTTAATGGTCTTTGGAAGATTTTCGCAAGTAATAAATATTTTGAGATATTTTTGAATACTGAGTGTCTTTCAAAAGGTTGCTCTGGTTAGAGAGAAGCTTTTGATATTGTGTGGTCATATTGGTAGAGCACTTTAATTAATTTAACTCCTTATGAAATCAAGCCTCTGGCAGCCTGATAGACTTGGGAATTTGAAAAAGGGCCTTTACTTAATAATTAGTGATATAATTGTGAGAGTAGACTTTAACAACAGAGAAATACTTATATGTATATATATATTTTGATCAGATCTTCGTGGTGAATTGCAAAATTTTTTGATTGCTCTGGTTTGTGAGATGCATTTGGCAGTGGAAGAATCTGTTGTGCCTCTTACTATTAAGACTTCGTATGCCATGAAACTCTGGGAAACTGGTAGAATCTAAAAGTCCAATCATAGTATAGGAATTGTAATAACATAATTATCTTAAGATATTTTGAAGAAATTTAAATCGATTTCGATACTTATTGGCAATTAAAGAAATTGTTCTTCAACTAAACCTGAGTCCAAATCATTATTGTAAAATTCAACAGCTGCCTGTACCACTACAAAAAGTATCAAATAACTTCCTCATATTTGGGTTTTCTACACTCTTTTTTTCGGCCAAATAAGAGGTTTACGCTGATTAGGAAATTCCCCAAAATGTTGGCGTAATGCCAGCTTGGTAAATACGTACCTTGAATTCGTCTTGCCAAGGGAAATCGCTGTTGTGCAGATATCTAATGTGGCCCAGCAACAATTGGCTATCGGTGAAGTATTCCACGTTTACCCAGGTGCCATCGACCTGACGGAGACGTTGGAGCACGCCGTGTTGCGGAGGCTTAACGATATCGTAGCGAATGTTGATGTGCTCATCGACGGCATTGGTGCCGATGGAGAGATTAGCGGGTGTCAAAAGCAGCGAATTCTTGTGGATCATAATGAGACCTGTGTTATTGACAACTCGCAGCTCCAAAGGATGCACAGAGACAGGTAAAAAGACTGTGTCGCTGGTCTCAATGCCATCGGAGACTTGGAGCAACAGTTGATAGCTAAACGATTCGGTTGTCGTGGAGTTGTATAAGTAGGAAACCTTGCCCACATTAACATCCGCCTGGGAGAAGGTCATCGTGTTGATGCCACCCACCATAAAGCGACCAAAAGCCTCTTGGGAATTCGTTGATGGCTTAATTGTGTAGATCAGATCGCTAGGATCGCTATCGGGATCCGCAATGTTGAACAGATCCACATCAAGTATACGCTCGATGCCCTCTATGACTCGCAGGATCTTGTGGGAATGCAGTTGTAGCTGGGGAGGATCATTCACAGCTGTTATGTTCGCATGTAGCAGAAAGCGATGCTTGCCGAGAATATTCTCTGGTATCTTATTGGAATCGCCATAGATCTGCATATCCAGCGTGGCATGATCATTGAAGTTCTCTAATCCATTGTGCACATACTTTAACTTATCTGTCGCCAGATCCACGAGATTAAAAGTGCGACAGGGCACAAAGTTGGACTTCTCTGAAGAGTATTGAAGCAGCTGTCCATATTTGGGCTGATGTACCACATGAAATGCAATCGAATGCTCACTGAGGCTGGGAAAGCGACGTGTATCGAGGAGCACGTCTATGATGTGAGGTGAGAGAAAGGCTGTACCGCCTTCTAGCAACTGCATGGGGGAAACATAAAGCAGTTCCTGCTCGGGACTCGTTTCCGTAAAGATCTGCGCAGAGTAAGAGATTAGAGGGAGGTTCTGCAATTAATTTCAATGTTAACTCACCTTGAAAGGCCCCTGAAAGTCTGCCTTAATGCAGTAAGATTGATCACAGTAGCATATAAACTCATCTACACCATGCTGACTGCAAATGCCGCTCTTCAAACAAGGACTTTGCTCCACACAAGGATACTTCCACACACAGTTCAAGGCCAAATGCCTGGAGATTGTCATCTCTCCGAAACTCAGCGGCAAATTATTCACATTTATATTTCTCATGCAGCCCTTGAAACTGAGCTCATTGATGCGCAGACCCTTGTTGATTAGACGACGACGCATCTCCTCCTGTACGC
The DNA here is from genome assembly GCA_958299025.2 of Drosophila histrio. NCBI lineage: Eukaryota > Metazoa > Arthropoda > Insecta > Diptera > Drosophilidae > Drosophila > Drosophila histrio. The sequence goes on along the minus strand of OY282580.2, from coordinate 27,452,994 downwards.
CGCCAAAGAAGACGCTCTTCTCGAGATTTATGCTCGTCTTGGTGTCATTAGCATGCTCTCCATGGTAACTCAACTGTCCATCGTCCAGCACCAACTCGGCCATTACGGCATTATATCTCAACAGCACACGATGCCATTTGCCATCCGAGATGGACTCATTTGTCATGAACTGCACCAGGCTGCCAGCCTTGTTAAATGTCAGCTTTAGTTTCTGATCCTCAATTTCCAACAGCACAAAATCGTAGCCACCATTGAAGAACACCGTTCCCGACTCCGTCATCGTGCGAAATTGAAATGAGAGTCTGCAATTGTAGTGGATTATGTATTGAGTTTAATTTTATCTCATCTGTCTTATCTAATTCTATAAGCAATGCATGAAGGTCTCTCTTGGAAAATAAATGGAGAGTTGTTTTGATCTTAACTAAGTCTCAGCTTATTCTCAATCAGATAATTTTTATATAGAACTTCACTTGCAAGTTTCAATACATTTTTACGTTATTCTAAGATCTAGAAAAATATTCAACTTAAAATTTAGTTGTACTGAAAATATCAGCTAATAACTTAGTGGTAGTGAAATCCCAACTTAAAATTTAATGGCGACATTTGTAAATATTTTATTTTAGTTAAGATTTGTTTGATTTGCTTGCTGATTTTCAGAAGATTGTATACTTACGATTCGCCCACGGCATGTGACTCCTTCAGCATAAGAGCAAATGAATCATTGCTCAAAAAACTGATGCTATCCTGAACTCCACCATCGAACTCATTGCTGCAAGTCCAGGATACTCCCGTGCTCGTCGTGTGGCCCGTGCGATCTTTGGCACGCTTTATGATGTTGATGTTGTTATAAAAGACCTACAAATATACAAAATGGATTAGCTCATGCCAGTTTATGGTCGCTTGTTAATGCCACTCACATCGGAGATGCAGCCACGAAAGCCAATGACATCATTGAGAAACTCGGCCGTAAAATCGCCAACGCCGCCAAGAAAGGTGCCAAAATGTACGTTGAGTGCGGCCAAATCGTCTGGCAGCTGTTTGCGCATAATGTGACCATCCACCTGCAGGGTAACATTATTCTCGAAACGTTGCACGGCCACATCGTGCCACTCCAAGTCGTTAAGCTTTTGCTTCTTCGGCGAACGCAGCTGCAACGGCAACCGGAATCAGTTTCAAGTTGTAGTTGAAGTTGCAGTTGAAATATGCAACAGGTTGAATGGTATAAGGTATGTGTAGCTCACCTGGACCACATCCCGTTCAATTTTATAGCTAAAACTGATGAGGCCATTCTCGAGACGCAGCAGGCAATAATCGGTACGACCGGCGGCCAAAAAGAGGAATGCATCCTCCTGCTTGGTGCGAAACTTGACGCGAATGTTCGTTGACATTTTGGCCTCCTGCAGCGGCATCGACACGTAACCATCGCCGAATAGTGAAACTGTAACAATATCACAAATTGAAATTGAAATGGACATATCATCAGATATACTCCTCCCATCTGGTTTGCGGCATTTGGCATGTTGCAACCAGTTGATTGGCAATCTAGCTACCCATTAGACATACTCGTGCTACGTGCATAACAAATTTGTCCAGCTCTTTGCCCAGCTTGTCAGTCAATATCTGTGCACTCTGTCAGTCTGTCCATCAGACAATCTATCTCTTATTTATCTATCTACAGATCCATCTTGTACTTGATTTGCTTAATTAGCTGTGTGCCTTGTTTGCATTGCCCTCGTTGCAATATCTTATGCCCTCATTCTGCAGGCTCTGTATGATAGTGTTTCTTAGGGAATGTGGATTTTATGATCAATTTTGTCATATATGTAGATTAAGAACTGTGTAGACTAGTCTGCATATATTTGTGATTTTTAAATTTAAAAAAAAACGTTGTGTTTTTCCAGTTTTTTAAATTATTACTAATAGATTTATTTAATTTTATTATCAAGAAATTTTCAATGTTTTAGTTTCATCTAAATTGTTTTTTTTTCACAAAAACAGTTCTAGTTTTTACTCAAATATTTATGTTGAAGAATATTTATTTATATAAATACTATATCTATATCTATAATATAAAACTTGAAGCTCTTTTCTATTTCTCGGTAAATATTCTTTTAAACATATTGTCCTACATGTTGTTTTGTAAATTTCCGCATTAAATAGATTATATAGGCTTCAAAATTTATTTCTTGCATTTTAACGAGTATATTTAATCTTCTAAAGTTTCCATTTGACTAAAAGATAAAACATGTATCGAGAATTTAGAGATTCCCTCAACTTCTGTCTAAAATAAGAGCATACACTGATCGGATAACTTTCGCCCTTCTTTACCTATTTTTTATTCTCTTTTTATAGCGTCTTCTTTTCAAGGCAAAGACATGATTTATGTTCTGTATTCGTCAATAAAATCTAGTGCTTGTGAAATAAATTATATACAAAATCAATTTGTCACATTTGAAGGCGCATTTACTAGAGCTGCATTTAAAATTTGAGTTATTTTAGTAAGTCTACAGTAACACATATTTATATATTCATGGCGGCCTCAACTTTGACAGCAATTTGTTGGACAAACATTGGTTCCCAATCTCCCTTGGACATGCGGTCTCATATTGACCTAACCCACATAAATGTATTTAGATGTATATTTGAGCTGCTTGAACAAACAGTTCAAACAGTTGCACACAAATGTTGCAGACACACACAGACAATCGACTGACAACCGTCAACAAGATAAACAAAGCAAAATGAGAAACAAATAATTTCTTTTATTGCTGTTGTGATCGGAGTCGTTGTTGAAGTTGGCGTCGTCGTCGGCGTCGGCGTTGTCTGCGTTGGCAGAGTCATTTTGACGCCAATTAGCAGCAATCAGGCGTCAAAAACTGGCGGAAAAGCCTAAAAAACACTTTCCCAACGCATTGAGTTGACCCAAATTAAGATATCGTTACGGTTTGTTATTGAATCAAAAATTGAAAAAAGATGCGCAGGCGTTGCGTTTTTTGAATAAACAAAACTGCAGCAACAAACGCAATTTGCATTCGACAGTCAACGGCAGCAACAAATGAGACATCATCAGGCAACACCAACGCGCCCCCGTCAGCTCAAAAGTTGCCCAAGCAACGCGTTGCAAGAATTATGGCAACAGATGCGTTGCAACTTGCCAGGCGGCGGCATGTGACATGGTCCACACTCCACTCCTTCTCCCCTCCCTCCATCTATTTAATGTCAAATATATGTTTATCTCAGCAGTTGCAACGTGCAACATGCAACTCTGCCGCATGGATAAGGTAGCCGTAGCAAGCGCATATTTATGTTATAGCCAATGTTTATTTTATTTGAGTTATATGTCGTATTTAGTATTCAACTTCCACTATTTGATGCTTTTCCTTTGATGGCCACACAGCGGCATTTCTTTTATTTTCCATCTCCATTTTACATTTTCTTTTTGGCTTTTAATTAATGCTTCTTCGGTGGCCTGTAGGTATTTGTATTTAGCTTGTATTTCATGTTTGATGGCATTCATTACAGCATTTCATCTGACATTGACAATTTATAATTTTTCTTGCATTTTCCTTTATCTAATTTCCCTAATAATGTCAAATTTTATGTGATTTGTGAGCCAACTTCGTGATGTTCAGCGAATTGCACGAGATGCAGTCAAAATTTATGGAGTTTGTCTTAGTTTTTATTAACTTGGACTAATTGGTAGGTTAGTCCAAAAAAAAATTAATTTTTCATAGTATTTATGGTTCCAGATTGCTTCTAGATTTTTCTTTAGAATGAATGTTAGAGAAATCTAGTAGGATATACTTTTTTACTAGATTTGCAAAAGATTTCTTAAGCAATTAAAAAAGATCTTTGATTAGATAAAGTGCTCGTTTTCTTAGATCTAAAGATTTGATCAAAACTGATGAAGCTATCCAAAAATGTTAAATGGAATCCGGCTGTTGGTAAAGCCAGCTCCATAACTCTGTTAATTATCATTGTTAACAGATGCTATTACTCTTACTTTCAGTCATATTAAGAATCTCTATAGACAGTTGATAGACTTAGCGAGAGTTTAAGCACTTTCATAAGCAATACCATTTTCCCCAGGGGGGTGTTTTATTTCAAACATTTTATGGCTCCATTCTACGGCTTTAGAGATCAATTTAAATCAAATAAAACTGCCATGACCATATAGCAAACACATTTAAGAACCCATTTGCCTTAGTATTCCATTTTATGAGATGCCAGGCCGCGGACAGATAAACATGTGGAATGTGCATGGAAAGTCGCATCGCACCCTAATTAGACCCCGGGGCCACATAAAATTCAATTATAAGTATGCTTTCGACTTTTCTCCCTCATTCTTTTTTTCTTTTTTTTTGCCTATCAATGACAAATGATTATCGAGCAATGGCAATCGACAACTCATAAAGACAAGCTCTTACATGACTCAATTCCGGTTGCGATGACAATCCATGCAATGAGGTTGACAATGGACAACGGATGTCGCCAAAATAAATTTAAGAATTTTCGATTCTGACATGTGGTGTTATTTATTATAAGTCAGAGTGAGACTCATTTGGTAGATACCCTATTCGTAGATTTGAAGGATCTAACCATAAACTATGCGAAGCTGATTTTTTCCCATGAGAAGATACTATTCGTTATTAAAATGAATACAAATATTATGTGTCATTTATTTCGATAAGGTAAGATTATATTTCTTAGGAGTAATTAATCTGTAGATACCCTATTCTTTAGTCAAAAGTTGTTGAAGACTTATTTGAACCTAAGCTATCCTGTGCTTCTCCTTTCCTCTTCAAAAAAGTCTCAAATATTACCAAAACTATTTGATATTTAGAATCAGAACTTTACTGGTATAAAGCTGCAAATATTACGATTTATTCCTGAATTTTGGGCTGCTTATAGAGAAAATTAAAAAGAAATACAATTTAGATCTATTATAATAATACCTACATAAAGAACTTTATTTAAAAGTTCATATTGAATACCTTCTTTAGAAATTTTCTGCCTACAGGGTAAGAAAATAATGAATAATCAAGAGAACAGCAGCATATGGCGCACCAGATACTCGCAGTAGTCAGCTACAGATACAGATACATTTGTATCTGCGCCTGTGTGTGTTAACAGTGTTAAAATTGGCACAATGCGTTGCGCGTGTAAATGATTTACATTTTATGCTGTATAAATAAAAAATTCTGTGAAAATTCAAATGAACTGAAATAGTAAAAAAAAGTGAAAATTCTCAACGACTGTGCGATCGCAAATGATTCATGCAACGTTGTTTAGTGTCTTCCAAAGTGACGTCACGTGCCAACTAAAAATATCATTAAAAATACATTTGCGCCCCAAGACCAAACAACCAAAAATATATATCCACTCTACATACATATATGCGTATGTATAAAAGTATAATTATACTTATATATAGTGTTGAGAATTAAGAGCATGGCAGCATTCTGTGTGTATGTGTGTGTATTTGTATCTGTTGGGGCTTGCAACGTTTTGTGGTCTGCCGCAATGGCAAGATGGAAACGAAGTGGAGACATCGACGACAACGACGACAAAAGTGCGCCTCAAGTCAAATGTCAAGCGTGAAAAATGCGTTAAGTGCACTGCGACGGCGCATTCTAGTTAAGTAGTTGGGTTTTATGACCAGGCGGTTACCATGGATCGCACAAAGCTTGAGAAAGTTGCGCCCTAACTAACAAAATGGTAAAATCTGGCACAAGACCAACCACAGCCAAACAGTTGCTCAACTTGGACACGGGCTTGGCCAGGAAATTGCATAAAACTAAGCGAAAAATTGACCGAAAAATCAGACCTAAAACGAATTTTCAAATTTATTTAGGACTATAAAAAACGTGATTATATTTTGATATTATTAATAATTTTCAAAGGAAAAAAAACTAAGCTATATTTATAGCTGTTTGATGGGGGTCTAATTGTTTACTAGTTGTATATCACTAGAGAAATTGCTGGATTAATACTTAGTACCACTTAACTTTTATAACACACGATTATTATATATGAAACTATTTTACTAGGGATTCACATCAGATTCACATTCAGCTATCTTAATTATCATCTTTAAGTTATCATCAATAACTAAAGGTTTATCTAGTTTAAAATTAACTACTGTTCATTTCATACTATTGGTAGTATTGGTGAGCTTTTAAAAGTTGCCCACCTGAACGTCAAGGCTTTAAGGCTGCTGGGCGTGTTTGTGATTCTGTGTCTGTGTCTGTGTGAAAGCTCGACTATGACTTTCTTCTGGTTTACTTGTTGCACACTGTGCAGCTTCTATTTGGCATTTTACTACCCACTGTGACTTCACCATTTGCAACTCTTTATTTTGACTTTTATTTATTTGTTGGCAGCTAAGTAAATGCAATTTGAACATTGCCCACGTTGCTGGCAAAGCAACAGAAACTCGGCAGCTTCTGCTCGAGTGTTGGATTTGTGGCCAATTCGTGGATGGCCATATTTGTAATGAGCATAAATCGTGCGTTGATCATTTGCCATGATAAATCGCATGTTTATGCCGTGCGGTCGGTCGGTTGGTCGGTCCGTCGGTCGGTATTCGTATTAAGTTCTGTGTCGCAGCAGCAGCTACTGTGACTGTGATTTCAAGAGCGTAACATTTAATTAACTGGCCTGGCTCTCGACTTACCTTTCATAGACGATGCCGTTTGGAGCAATTGCAGCATGGCTAGCAGGAATCCATATCCAAATCCGCAGAGGCGCGACATTGCGCTGCAGCTGCTTTGAAGTTATACAGATTACAGTGAAGATCACAGCGAGTGGACTCAAAGAGTTGGCCCAGCAAGCAGTTGATTCGTTTTTCCTCGTTTTACTTTTTCGTCGTTTTTAATAATTCTGCGTGTTAATTGATTTTTCATGGGGCCACGCATCCGTCGTCGTTTACACTGTGTGTGTGTGTGTATGGGTGTGTGTGTGTGTGCTCATAAAAATAGCAACAACTGAGACACAGCAGCACGTCCTGGTCTATGGCTACATAGACAGATGCTGCATGTCATTTCGTTGACAGAACTCATGCGTTTGCACTAGGGGGCCAGTAGCCGTAGACAGACGGACAGACAGACAGCCACACTTATAGACAGTCAGACAGAGGGACAGACAGACAGACAGACAGACTGCCTTTGAAGCTCCTGGTGTTGCTGTCTATATAAGATCTGCTCTCGTTTGCCTTTCAATATCGCAATCTTTTGCTTGATTACGTTTCAATTTGACTTTGCCACATCTTTCACACTTTGAACACTTTATTTCTGTATTTTTCAAAATTTTTGTTTATCTTTCTCTGCGCTCTGTAAGAAAAACCACATTTGTTTTATTATTAAGAATAAAAGTTTATTTATTGTTTTGATTTATTTGAGATTTTATGACACTCGTGAGGCTCATTTAGTTTCTGAAGCCACTTAATTCGATTTTTATTATCACTTTTAAATGCTCAATTTAATAATTTAATAACCAAGCATTTAAGTGAGCTCAATTGTAGTTTTATTTGTTTATAGCAATGATTTTTTAATTTATCAGTTAATTCTTCGATTTACAAACTATTAAATGCTTAATGCAGTTCCTGTTCTAGTTTCACATAATTAATTGATATTTTGGATTCCTGTCTAAAGCTCAATTGAGTTGCACTTGTGTTTTGTGTGTGAAAGATCTTTGTTTTTTGATTATTGCTTCTCGAAGTCACATAAATTTAATTATGGTATGCTATGTTATTTTTTATAAAAATATTTTTTATATATTTAGACAAACAAATCTTTTAAATTTAAAGAACAAAAACGCCTTTGGTTCAAGTAGTTGCTTGGCACATCCAAAGCAATTTGTAGCTTTGGCATTAACATGCAGAGTCCCCCATATAGAAACACAGACAGAGAGATATATATATCATTGATTAGCGTATCTGGATATTTTATGGACACTTAATTGAGTTGCTTGCCCCGCCGATGCCGCTTCCCCCTTTTGGACTGAGTTGCAACCACTTCAGTTGAAACTGCGCAGCGGCAGCAACAGCGACGATGGCGCTGAGTAAAATTTATTATATTTTGGGCCAAGTGAGAGACGCCCATAAAAAGTAGCTTAAGTGGCATGCCACGCAGCTTAACATTGTGCGAGTATGTGTTGCAAGTAGATTCAATTTTTGGTCAGCTAAATTGCCAAAGTGGAATTTCTAGTTCATGAGTTTGCAATACAACGGAATTGCAGTCAAAGTTCAATGCAAATGCTGCCAGGCAATTTATAAATAAAATTCAAACTTAAACATACCAAAAAGTGAGAGAAAAAGAATGATGAAAATATCAAAAGGCCAAATAGGGCGCAAAAACACTTTCAAGTTTAGATGCAAATCAACAGCGAGGCGAACGCGCAAATCCCTTGGGACGCAAATCCGAAAAAATTCCCCTTGGGAATGAGATGAGATGCGATATGAAGAGGAAGCATTTCCCCATTTCCCGTTTTTTCCCTATGCCCAAACCGACTTGGCGTCACTTTGTGCCTCTTTCGGCGGCGGCGACGAACGTCAACAACTGTGACTGGAAAATGAATTATTTACGCTCTCGGGCATCTAAAAATACAAACGGGACGACGGCATTATTATGAGGAGTATGGATATGAAGGGAATATGCAGAGAGGGAGTATGCGAATGCAACGCCAGGTTCGACATCCTGAGGGGGTCAATTGCAGTCTTCGTCTACGTCTACGTCTTCGACATCGACTTCGACTTTGGCTTGTTAACGCTTCTCTTTCTAATTTTTTCTTCTTCTTGTTAGTTTTTATATGTGCCGCGCGGCAAGTTGTTTGTCATTAGTTTTATAGCCCGTTGGGGCAGTCAAAATACAATTTGAGAGACGCCTGTCCAGAAGACAACGGCAGTGCACCCAAAAGTGACAATCGTTGGTGGATTTTTATGACAGGCGCGTGTTCTTAACATGCTGCGAGCAATTCCATAAAAATTCATAAACATAAATGTATCTGTCAGATACAGCGGCGCATCACCTATGTTACCAACATGTGCAGCTGCATTTTTGAGAAAGTTCTACAAATTCTAAGATATTTTGGCCAGATACAATATATTTTATGGTAATTAAAATTAGTGGCACCCAGACAAAACGCCATCTCATTTGGTAGTCCAATATCCAATTTGATAGACTAAAATGTTTTGAGCTGCGGCTATTTTAAGCATTTTGGGTTTTTGGTAGGCGTTAGATAGTCCCCTGCCCACATCGATTTTCGACACTTTTCTAAATGTTTCCTCAGTTTAAGCTGGCAGTTGGAGAGCTGAATTGATTATTGACTTATGATTGAAAAATGCAAGATGAATATATTTGTCTTTTATGAGTATTCAATTTTGTGGAGGAAGTTTTAATACATCCGAAAAGTTATCCATTTGTTGGGGAAGCTATTGCATTATGTTAATGAAACCTCTTAAAATTGCATTACATATTTTCATATTAAAAATGTAGATCATTTATTTAGCATAATGTGCCGCAATATGTCTATAATATGATTTACTTTAAATATTTTATATGGTTTTTCCAATATGTTTCTTTTATATAATACATTTAAAATATTCTATATATTATTTATTTCGTTTTCATCCCTGTCTTAATTCTTCTTTAAATTTCCACATCAATTTTAAATATATGTTTATATCTTTTTTCTTTAATTTTGTTGAGCTATTTAAATATCGTTTTTATTGTTTATTTTTACTTCACATTTCCACACAATATTTTTCTGTAATTTTAAACACTTTCTTCACATTTCTTTATTTCCGTTCTCTGGCGTTTTTCAAAACATTTTGTTTCGCATTTCACGTGTGTGGCAGAAAGATATATATGTATCTTCTAAAAGCCCCTTAGAACAACAAACAGCATCCGAATTCATGGTCAATTTGCACTAAGAAGTGGTGTGCGTGTGTGTGTGTGTATCTTATGCACATTACTACACATTCATAAGTATTTCTCTTGACAACAACAAACGTTTCCATTCAGTATTTCTTTTTATCCAGAATTCCCGATAAAAACGACTAAAAAAAGGCCGACCGCACAGAACCGAAAGAAGGAAAATAAATAACTTAAAAATAAATTAAATTTTTTAACTGTGCGGTGGATGGCTCAGCGCGCTTTCCACTCACTGCGAAGGCACACACACACATCTATAGATGCACTCATACGTAGATACACTCACATTGAGGGTGCGCAGAGTTTTCCGCGACGATTACCGCCACCCGCAACAAACCGAATATTCGTTCGATAAGCCAAAGGCCGTCCAGGCACAACCAAGTGAGCAACCGAACAACCGAACAACCGAGCAACTGAACAACCAAACAACCGAACAACCGAAAAATGAAGACAACCAAACAGCCCGACGTTTTCTCACAGACTGACGGCACCGAAAAACCGAACCGAACTCGAAAAAGAAAATTCCGCACGCAGTGCGCAATGCGCAGTGAGACTGAGGCAGAGACCCCGGTCTGTCTGTCTGTCGGTCTGTGAGTCCGTCGGTCGCCGGGCCATGGCGCACCCGCGAGTCACTTTTACGCGGTTCAGTCCGCTCCACTCAGCGAACTCAACCGAAGGCGAGCAGTCCAATAAGTATAAATGTATCTAGATACTCTAGTACTGACAGTGATGAGCCACAACACACTTTTCCTGAAACTATATTATGTGTATATTCTTACAATTTGTGAATCATTTTGATGTGTATTTTTAAAAGTACTGAGATCTTAACCTTATACTAAGATCTCTGAAATAGTGCGGTCTATCATTTAATAGATCTGTGAACTGTCAGACATATGATCAGTCACAAACTGTGATCTCCTCCTTAATGCTACATTCTATGATCAGCATTTAACATTGATCTATAGCGGAATGTATTACTTGATCACCTAGATTAATTTGTTTGATATTCTTTGATAACTCACAAACAATGTTGTTCTACATTACTTTAATATTATCACTGTTTTCTGTTTTATACGATGATCTTAAAAAGCTATGCAATAATTATTTATATCCTGTGATCTCTGGGATTTGTAATCAACTTGCAAATATTGTTTAAAATTCAGAATGTTATTTCGCATTCAGATCAAGTATTCTGCGATCTTCTTATACTTTGCTCTGATCTCCTATAGTTTAATCCCCAGATCTTTCATATGCTTTGATCATTTCTTTGCTTTATTATATACATATACTTGTATTACTTTGATCTACTAAATTCTTAAGTTTTGAGTGCTGCGATGAACCGAAATGAGTTGATTTTTTAATCAGTGTGTTAAATTTATTTGATCATCGCTGATTTCCTTCATAATACTATATTATTTAGATCTGTAGAAAGATTCCCACTTGCTGGTTGAAGATAATCTTATTAAGTAGTTGATCGATTCACTCGATTCAAAAGGATCGTAATGATCTGCATTGTATGAATGAATGAACTGAATACTGAGTTTCTTGCGCATCTCTAGCAAATATGAGAGCTGAGTAGAGTTTAGCCTCTGTACTTTTGCTCTGTGCAACATTGTCATCATTATCGTCTTGATCATCATCATATGCTGCTGTTGATGTTGATGTTGTTGCCCATCCTTCCCTTTACCCACACCCTTCCTTGCAGCACGCGAAAATGCGCGATTGAGCAATTGCGAGCGCCAAGAGGCTGAGGACTTGAAATTTTTCAATTTGTTTAGCGGTGCCTGCCTCAGTTGTTGCCCCTGCTGCTGACACCGCTGGCTGCCGAGTTGTTGTTGCTGCTGCCGTTGCTGTTGTTGCATCTGTTGATGCTGATGATGACGATCAACATTGTGGGGCGAGTGCGACGCACACATGTGGATACAATTTGGCTGGGCCATTGCCATATGTTGTTTGCCTTTGCGACGTCGTCAACTCCTTTGCTAGCACTGAATGTGTGTGATGTGATGTGTGTGTGTGTGTATGTGTGTGTGTGTATTGTGTGGTGTGGGCATGTTGAATGATAAAAATCTAGCGGCTATTTTTCAGCAGCCTATTAAGTTACATAAGTCACACGGAGCGCGCATCGTGTGAATATCCTTTTGGCGTGCTAATGAACCTTTTGACACCAGACTTACCCAGAGTGGTGCCACAACTCACGACACATGCATCAAAAAATGCCAACGACATGCCTCATAAATCAGTGGCCAAAAGGCAGCTTATTAATAAATTAAATGCAGAAAATCTGAAATACACCTAGAAAAGACACCCAAGACGGGAGTTGAAGATGGGGAAAGTGGAACGACAGCTACACCCTCTCACTCATTCTATCTCTATCTACATGTTTGTTGTATTTGGTGTCGTTTACACGCCCCCCCCCTTCCCACCACACACATTTTTAAGGCTCAGCTGTGCAACCCTTAGAGGTTTCGGGTGTGATAACGTGACAGCAACAACAACAAGAATAGAAACATTGACAACGGCAACGACAACGACTTTATGGCACGCACAATTTGAGTTGCAGTTCGTCACAGGAGCAGGAGTGCCAGGCCCAGGTTTAGGCTGCCTCCAGAGGGCGACCACTTGAATAATATGCATATACATATCCAAATACATATCAATATGTATATAGGTTAGGCCACACAGCTGTGTGTCTCTTGCCTCTTGCCTCCGCTTGTGGCATACATATGCAGCATAAAAGAAACACATAAAACTGCACTTTTCCTAATTGCTCAAGGGAGACGCCTCTTCCTCCTTCTCCTGCCCAATGCAATGCAACACGCAGTATTCGATAAGAAATCGGCGATAAAGCCACATGAATATAGTTAAAGTCAAGGGAGAACTAACAAATGCACACGTGCGATACCAACTAACAATTGCAGTTGCATCAGTGTTGTCGAGCTGCACAAGGAGGGTTGCCAGGCTTATCGGGTTGCTTTGGGCAATGACATTGAAATATGCTCATAAATAAGATTATATTTATTATAACGAAAGCATGTCTGCATTCATTTAAATTTAACCTAAAACCTAACGCAACCTGGCAACCCTAACATACCTCACATATCTCTAAAGGAAATGGCTAAGTACTTGTACTTAACTAAAGGTACACGCTTAGGGTGCATCCTTTTACGCATCAACAGTTTTCATAGTTGTTTCTTTGAAATTTAAAGAGGGGGCGTGTTCTCCTGCGTGTTCGCCGTGAATCACTTTCAAGGCGTGGTAGCTCTGTTATTTATGTGAAATTGGAACTGGGAATTTATACGCAAATACCATGTAATTTGCTCATTAACAAATTGTTATAGGTTAGGCTTAAAAAATACACAGAAAGAGAGATAGAGAGAGAGAGAGCAGGGAATTTGTTCAGAGGTCATTGTCATGCTTAATATTCCCCTCAGTTGTATCTTATCTCCAGCTAAACTGGGCACAGATTGTGCTGAGCATTCATGTCCTTTGCACTCTGTTGCGGAACCACTTGAGTTATCCACCCCGTGAAACAACTTTATTGCGAGGGGCGTCTCATGTGTCCCATTATAACTCAATTTTAAATTATCTACGAGTATAATTTTATTTTTGACATATTAAATTAATATTGACACATTGACAGCCTGCCGAGCTGTTCATCATATTGGCTGACGTTCTGCCAAAACAAACCCCCAACCCTCTTACCATGCCCTTAACAACCCATTACAAAACTATCAACATTCATGTCCAAGTCTTTCTCAGCCTCTGTCTCTGTCTCTGTCTCTGTCTAGGAGAGCCGACCACCCGCTAACTGTGCTCAGTGCTCTGATCCGCCCATGCGGGTGCAGATCGCGACTAAAAGTGTGCACTAGTTGCTCGACTAGGGAATACTCTGTAAGCATCGATAATAAGTTCTACAAACAATTTTAATAAATTACCAGTAGGGTGCAGTGAGTCGGTACTCTTTGTTATTTTTGGCTCGCCAAAAATTTCATACCCTTGCAGATCCCTGATGCACTTTTCAACCGATCTTTCCTATGGCAGCTATATGATATGGTGATCCGATTTATATCAAATTTGGTCAGTCTGTATAACACATGACCAGTTACATAATCTGTGAGTTTGGTTAAAGTCTTTCGAAAAATAATAAAGTTTTCCATACAAAAGAATGATTTTCGACCGATAGTTCCTATGGCAGCTATATGATATAGTGATCCGATTTAAACCAAATCTGGTCAGAATATTTAAGACAAAACCAAATGCATAATCTGTGAGTTTGGTGGAAATGTGTTGAAAAATAAAAAAGTTTGCCATACAAAAGTATGATTTTCGACCGATAGTTCCTATGGCAGCTATATGATATAGACATCCGATTCGGCCGGTTCCGACATATGTACTGCCTGCAGAAAAAAGACTGATCTGTACCAAGTTTCATCCAGATAGCTCAAAAACTGAGAGACTAGTTCAGAAACAGACGGACAGACGGACATGGCTATATCGACGCGGCTGTTGATGCTGATCAAGAATATATATACTTTATAGGGTCGGAGATGTCTGCTTTCATGCGTTACACATTTCGTGACAACATTATAATACCCTCTGCAAGGGTATAAATAATGAATCAGATGTCCCTCCCTTCTCCTAATTCACATCGTAAAAATAACTTCAGCATAGATATTTAAATAAACATAATCGACTAGATCTACTCAACTGTTGAGGCGGCATAGGACGATACTAACCCTCTTCTAAAGTGTACAGGGTATTCGAAAATATTCGCTTCAAGTTCTTCAATTCGTGCGCTAATCATGCGCAACGTTCGATTTTGGTGAAATTTTTAATTGCCGCATGAAACGCCAGGGCACAAAATAGATTACGTGGAAATCAGCAGTGTCATCCATTTGGACTTGGGCTTGGGTTCTGTTGGGGTGTGTGTATGTGCGCCTGTGTGTTTGTGCGTGGTGTGTTCCCTCTTTATCTAAAACGCGCCTGGGAAAACGCGAGCTGGCTTAATTGATAGATAGAAACGTACAAATAGATACAAATGGCATTTGTTCGCAGTATCTGACAAAGGTTTTTCCATTTCCAATAGCTCTATCTGTATTTGATTTGCCCAAATTGGTCGATGGGCTTGAAGTGCAAAGTAAACATTAAATTGGCGCAAACTAACAAATTGTTTGCCTTTGTTAGGTGGCCATCATTAGATATGGGTTGGGCTCAACGGGATGTAATGATGATCACAGTGCGTGGGCTCAAATTGATCATCAATTGATGTCATATGTTTTGGTAAATTTGTAGTTTGCACCTCGTAAAAGATAGAACTAAATGAATAACTTAGAATTATTTGAATTGAAAATTATTATTAGAAATTGTAGGTCTTGTATATCAGACGAGAGCATTTACAAAGGAAGTCTGTGATTAATTCCGGAATTTACAAAATAAATACAGGCGAGACTGGAATTAGAGAGTTTAGTTGAGAAAATATATAGTGCTAGATAAGGTATGTCGATTCGTAATGATGAAGAAAGCGTTTTCAATAAACTTAACTCAATCCAGCTTGTTGTATTGATTACGAATTATGTGTAATTAATGGGTTTTGGGGAATATCTCTTTTTAACTTCAAAAGGATCGTATAAATGCTGATTATGGTTATGGCATCGTAATGCTTTAAACGAGCTTTTTGAATTGAGTAATAAATAGTTTGAGTTTGAAATGAGCTTGACTTGATGCCCACTTTACGCATCACCGCTATGGCATCTACAAGCTAATTTATCTTAGCTACAAAGTATCTTTATGCCACCGTTTGATGCGCTGCCTTTGCCTGCTGCAGTTATTTTTCTCTCTCTCTCTCGAGACTCATTCGACACATTTCGCTACACGCAATTCAATTTCATTGCACCGTGGCCACATTTTGTGCCTTTGCAGCTTGTGAATGAACTCGCCGCATGCATCAAAAGTGCCGTTTCTTGGCCAGGCAAAGTCTGGGCAACTTCGGGGCAACTCTGGACGAGGCTGGCCCCCGACCGGGTTGGGTTGGGCAGTCCATCATCGCCCACACCCTCTGCCTCAGCTCAAGTTGCCCCGACTTGCTGCAGTTTCCTTGTGGTACGCTTCACTGA
Source organism: Drosophila histrio (assembly GCA_958299025.2). Lineage (NCBI taxonomy): Eukaryota > Metazoa > Arthropoda > Insecta > Diptera > Drosophilidae > Drosophila > Drosophila histrio. The sequence goes on along the minus strand of OY282580.2, from coordinate 27,436,946 downwards.
AGCGTGCCAATTGTCATTGAAATGTTTCGGTGTCTTCAGTTGTGTTTTTTCGGGTTTTGTTTAACATTTTTTTCTTAATTTTCTGTTTGTTCCATATGCTTTTTTTTGGAGGCATTGCAGTGTTGTTGTCGCTTTCATTTGTCTGCAATTATTTGTATCACTTTATAATTTTAAAGCCATTCTATCAATGTTTACTCGGGCTAATTTCGATAAGCGTTTAGGGGTCTCTCTTATCAGTCAACCACCGTACTAAATGATTTTGCAAAATTGCACATTTTTGCAATAATGTCGCTGTTCAAACCGGCTACAAAGTCGGTAATTTTCTACTTCTATTAAAAGCATATATAATTAAACTAACGTTCATTGTTTGTGCACGATTATTTTAGGTAACATTAAATTGTTTCGATTGTTTAAGTCAAACGAATTTTATTATGGATTTCCACTGAAAAGGAAATGCTTTACCTTTCTCGAATGGGAATTTCCCATTCTGCTAGGTTTGAATACGTTTTCTCTAGATTAAAGAATGATTGTTTTTTCCTGTTATCCAGAAGTTAAATTATTATTTTCAAATATTGATTAATCAATAATTAAATTAATCAATAATCGCTCTAATTCATTAAAGCGCATGTTTAGCAGGTTATATTTACGTTTTAAGATTTGATTAACTTGCGGACCTGTTTCATTTTCAATGGCATAAATTATAAATTGGCCAACATTGGGTTACAATAAACTGCCAATAAATAAATAAATTGAACTCTTTATCTTATATAAACTCGAAATGACAACAGCTCTTTTCTTGTCAATTATTTACGTGTTCTTTAATACTGTAAAAATATTTAAATAAATAATAATTACAAAATAAAATGTAATTTATTTATCACATTAGAATATATAAATATTTCTGCATAATACTGATTATAGGGAATTTTATAACCCACTGCATTCTGCGCCACTGGAGTATTCGTCAAATTGCAAGTCGACAAATATAAATTGAGAACCGGAACAAGTGCAATGACATGAAAACTGGTTGCCAAAATGTTATTAATTATTTGTGCGTGTCTGTATGTTTGTATGTCTATATGCAGCTAACCCAGCTCTGAACTGTTTGTTGAACTTTTGATAGACAATGGAATAAAGATCCCGCTGCAGACACGTGCATCAGTCACATGTGAGAGACACATGAATCGATTAGAATCCCAACACATTGATCAATTGAGAACTGTTCGGCTGCAATTATTTTGGCAACATTTGCAATGATTTCTCAAGTTTGTGCCAATCATTTGCAAAAAAAAAAGCAATTCTTACTCGTACATATAATTACAAATCCGACAAGCATACAATAACAATAAAACAAATGCGATTGCTTGGGAAGAGATTGCACGACCATAGACATATTGTGTACAATTCTAAATTTAATATTTAACTGCATGGTAAACATTGATAAGTTAAATTTCAATTAAAGAAACATTGAAAAAAATTTAAGGAATTTAAACTTTAATGTTAATTAATGTTTGTCTTGATTCTCTTAAAACTCTAAATGAAATAATATAAAAGTTCCAGGGTATTACACTAATCGGCTTGCAGTGTACGCATTCGTTTCGCTTTGTATTTGCACGTCTCAATGCCAGGGCTGAATGCATATTCTTGTTGACCGGCGAAAACACAAACAAAAGCAAAGACATATGTACACGTATGTATGCACTTCATCATTCTATTTGTATTTCTGTTGACTTTGCAACTTAAATTGTCTTTGCTTGCGATCGTTGAAGTCGTTGCCGTTGACTTTGCTGCCGGCGTCTCAGTCGACTTGTGATTAAGCAAGAAAGTTAAGGTGGTCGTGTTGCGTTCGGATCAGTCAGTGATAACTGTAAGTCGTTGCACATCGGACGTGTTTCTCGGTTGAAAATACTTGCAAATTTATAAGGAAAAATTAAGTTAATTATCTCTTTATTATCATTAGCCAAAAAGAAGGTGAAATACGACGACAAAGTAAATATATTATACAAATGAAATAAGAGTGTTTAAAAATAAAAACAAAGGAGAAAGTAAAAGTTCTTCAAACATTTGTAATTAATTAATAATATATAAAGTATTTTGGACACCTAAAGAACACTCTCATAATATAATCTTAAAAAGATTTTTCAAAAGATAAGAAAAGAATTAAAATTAAACGTATTTAATAAACATTTACAACAAACTATATATAAGTTATATAAATATTTATAAAAAAGTTATACATTTATTTTCCAATTGATTAAATTCAACTTTGAAGTATACATATATTAGGTTTTTCTGTTAAAATGTGCACACGGTGCAACAAATTATACATTATCGTTATATTTCAGTTGTCCTTTATATAATATCAATATAAATATATGCAAGTGTATATAGTAAATTCTCCCTTAGTCATAATCAAATTCTCATTCATTAACATTGGCCTTTGTTCACCTTTTTCGATTAAGCTTTAGACATTTTTTAAAGTCCAACTGAATCGAATCTTCTCAAATTTACCAATTAGACGCTGAGATTAATATTACAGGCAATTATGTTTATGGCTGCAGTCTGAATAATCGTAAGATAAAGACCTTGGTACACGCGAAATTCAGCAGGTGCATTGAAGCAACAACAACTTGAAGTGCAATTCAGCTATACAATAAAAGTATAACGAGAAGTGAAATGTTTGCGTTAGAAAGAAAATACATGCAATATATACTAGGAAAGTTCACTGCAATAGAAACAATTTTACATACCTAACACTTATGTACTCATATATGTATGTATGTATGTGTGTGACACTCAATGCCGAATAGTATTTATTTAATTTGTGTTTTTTTTTTTGTAGAACAACAGCTAAACAAACAAGTGCGGATTGTAAATTTAAATAATTATATGTGCGACAATACGGTGAAAATACATAAAAGTCAAACTTTTCGGAACAAAGAAATTGACACTTGCAACCTAAGCAAATGATATATTATTTGTAAATATTTACAACTTGAAATGAGTAAATTAAAAGTTGATATATTTATTACAAAAATAAATCAGTTTAGTCATCTCACCCATTAAAAGTAAACACACCCAATTAAGGGAAAACTGTATACGTCAAATGGCACTAAGAATGCAGTCCAATCGACTTTTTATGCACAATTCATAAATTAATGGAATAATTTATTAATGATGAAATGTTATTAACTTGTTGCACTTCAATCAAACAGTTTGCTCCAACACAGTACTTAGATCTATAAATGCAGTTAGAAAATTCAAGTCAAGAAATGATTTCTATCTCTGGTTTGCTGAACATTAAATACCCTCAATTCAATTTCAACCATTTGTATATTAGCTATATTGTTATAAATATAATTATTATTTATATTTTAAAAAATAAACTTTTAATTGATCCATATTTATACCCTGTGATGGTATATTAATTTTTTTAAAAGTATGTAACAGGCAGAAGGAAGCGTGGTATGTATATTCTTGATCAGCATCAATAGCCGAGTCGATATAGCCATGTCCGTCTGTATGAAAGAAATGATCTTAGAAATGGTAAGAGCTAGAAGCTTGAACGTGGTCTCCCAGCACTGGTAATTTTTGCAGGCAGATCAAGTTTATCTTTAATTTTGGATGCCACGCCCTCTTTGCCCACAAATCAAGAAAAAGCTCATAACAAAAGCAGTGTTGCAGCTGGAGAATTGAGATTTGGCACACATGATGACTCTTGGGTTCTATGTGTCCAGAAAATTGTATCACGATGTTATATTATGTTATATTATCTAATCTTATCTTATCGCTTGCAATATTGTTTTATTCTATATCCCTACATATCTACATCTCTTAATATATCCCCCACAGGGTATAATAAGCACTGTTGTTGAGTATAATCGTTTAGCGGATACCCTGACAGCAATTTCTAGTATATCTAAAGTCTCTTTACTCTGTGTTTGTTCTAACAGTTGACGCTGATAACGAATATGTAAATGGGAGTGTATCAATACCATTTGTGCCTTCACATATATTAGGTCAACATTTAGATTCTTTTTTACATTTCTAATGAGGAAAACATGATTTAAAAACAACTTTGCTGGTGATCACAATATTGTAGATAATCTGACGAAGAAACATGTCTTAACGCAGAATTGAATATGCAACTAGTATTGCAACTTGTCGTTCCCATCGCGGCAGTATAAAATATATATCCATAAATGCGTGAAGCATTTCCTGATATTATTTTACTACACCCACAGTTCCATGTAATTCATAAAATTAAACCAATGTAATGCAGTGCATATAAAAATAAATGGATAATAAGGATGGATATTATTTTACTACACACAGTTTCATGTAAACCACATAACCGAAGCAAAGAAATGCAGCGCAAATACAAATAAATATATAATAAGGAAGTATATTTGAGCAAGTTGATAATATAATTGCATCGTTAATTCCATTTGGCCATTCAACTTGTTTATGTAAATAGTGAAATAAACTATTGCAAAATAGACTGAGTTTATATAATAATCTGACACTGATTGAGACGTTGACATTTTAATTGTAGATGCAGTTGCAGTTAAGATCTTTAGTGTGGATCTGCTTGCTGGCAATGTGTGGAGTGTGCAGTAATGCCTCTCGAATTCTGTTTATGGGCCCCTTTCCGGCGCCAAGTCATTGGATGTGGCTGGAGCACTTTCAGCGCGATTTGCTGCAACGTGGCCATCATGTGACCAGTGTCAATAATCATCCCACGAAACAGCCGCATGAAAATCTAACTGAGATTATACTTAATCCTTCTTTTGATATACCCAAGCATTGTGAGTATAGAATGTAAGCTCTTTCTATATAATTTATTCATTTGTTGTTCTTATCTCTTTCAGTTCCCAAGAAGAACATCTTCAGCATGCAATTTGCCAGCGATTTTCAGAATCTACAAATGTGGTGGCAAATTGGATTGATGACTACGGAACATGCTTTGCAGGACGTGCAGCTTAAGCGACTTATTGACAACCAGAATGAACACTTTGATCTTGTGATTTTGGAGCAGTTCTTTCATGAGGCATTCCTCATGTTTGGCAGAAAGTTCAATTGTCCTGTTGTGACCATTGGCACCATGGGCTATGCAGATAATATGGATCATGCTATGGGCTTAATAACACCCTGGTCGGTTATACCCCATCTGCTGCTGCCACATACGGATCACATGAGTTTCTCTCAGCGTGCTTACAACTCATATCTGTCCATTTACGATGCTCTAATGAGACGTTGGTATTATTTACCCAAAATGCAACAGCTGGCGGAGACATATTTCGGAGCAGCTATTAAAGGTGGGTATTGAAAGATTTGTTTTTAATCTAACTGCTGACATATGTACACTCTCTCAGGTCCCTTGCCACATGTGCATGATTTGGAGCGCAACATTTCGCTAATGTTGATCAACAGCCATCGCAGTGTCGATCTGCCACGTCCCAGCATGCCAGGTCTCATCAATGTGGGCGGAGCACATATTCAGCCTGCCAAAAAGTTGCCAATCGACATGCAAAACTTTCTGGACAATGCCACACATGGTGTGGTCTATTTCAGTCTGGGTTCCTATATGAAAAGCACAGATATGCCGCCGGAGAAGACAGCACAAATACTTCAAGCCTTTGGGAAACTGAAGCAGCAGGTGCTTTGGAAGTATGAGAATGCATCTACTGGTCAATTACCTCCAAATGTGATGATCAGCAAGTGGATGCCACAAAATGACATCTTGGCACATCCGAATGTTAAACTATTCATCACACACGGCGGTATTTTTGGCACTCAGGAGGGCATCTACTGGGGAGTTCCCATGCTGTGTATTCCCCTGTATGGAGATCAACACAGGAATACCATCAAATCTGTGCGTGAGGGTTATGCTCGTTCCTTGGTCTTCTCAAAGTTCACAGTCGATGATCTGGTGCAGAATATCGAGACATTGATCTATGAACCGCAATATAAACGTAGTGCTCTGGAGGTATCACAGCGTTTCCGTGACAATGCTATGCATCCATTGGAAGAGGCTAGTTTCTGGATCGAATACATAATCAGACATCGTGGTGCCAGTCACCTGAAATCACACGGCGCCTTTATTCCCCTCTATGAGTATCTACTGCTCGATGTGATTGGCTGTGTTCTTCTCGCCCTTTGGTTGACTGTGTGGTTGCCTTGGCGCATGTTGAGGAAGCTGCACAAAAGGTGGGCTACGACTGCAGCTACTGCCCAGGCCCAGGAAGCCAAGAAACAATTGTAAATAGTCGATCATGTTTTAATGTTGACTTAGTTCTTAAGTATGTTATAGTCACAACAAATAAAAGGTGATATAATTTTAGAAATTCAAGTAATCTAACTTTTATATGGTGCAGAGCATGCAAACATATTAAAATCCAAATAGATGAAATATCTCAATGATTGCATTTTTTCTGTATCACACTTACTTATTTAGTACACATAAATTTAGAGCAGTTGCCTTGAAACTACGCTACATTTTTTAACAAAGCAGCTAAAGTTTACTGCCTACTTTTAGGCAGCAGCAAAATTATTTGAGAATACAAATTCAGGTATTTCAAAAAGTGCTGCATACTTTTATGTGATACGAGGAAATAAAACAACTTTTCCGGATCATTATTATCAGAAAACATTTTTATTTCAATGTATTTTTATAATGCCAACTGTCATAAAATTTTATTGCGTTTCGAATAAAAAATTAAGTAGTTCTAACTAGTGAGCTTTTACTCTATTTAGCAATATATTTAATTTATCGTTACTTGGGTATACTACATAGTTGGTTCTCGCTGGTTGCCCAGTATTATCTAATTTTTTATATATTCCATGAATAATTTATGTCCCAATTAATTAAATCGAAATAGGCAAATAGAAAAACTTAAAGAGGAAAAAAATACAATATAAATATCGAAATCACATGGCATATTTTGCGCTGAGTGTTTTGACTGTTGCTGGCAACAATCACGAACTGGCAGACAATTCAAAGATCATAAAACGCCCACACACTGCACGTTCTTTTGTTAGCCAAAGTCTGTGTAGAGAATTGTCGCTTAGCATATAGAAAATCTTTAGATACATTTGCTGGCTATGAATGGTACAACAAAGTAGCCGACAGGCGACAGGCGACAGTCGAGACGACTTACTGAGTAAAAGAGCGAATTACAAACACAAAGATACAATAATATTTATAATAGGTTACTGTGGAAAATCGAGAGAGGACAAGACTTTTAAAATAAGTTTTATTTTGTGTATGTTCCTTATAATAAGTTTCATTAATTTCACATTTTATTCAACCTGCCAGCAACAATTTTTATTTTGCTTTACTTTTGACATCACTTTAAGTTTTGCTCTGATAATTGTCCTTGGGAGCCCATGAAATGGAAAGTTTTGGGCGATAATTGTCATATTATATTATCATTAAAGATCTGCAAGCTCATTCTCTATATCTCTCTCAGTCTCTTACTGAGTATCAGTCTTTTGGTTGGTACAAGACTTTCTCTGCTTCATCCATATCCATTCGACAATCCATCAATCACTTCTATAGTTGCTATTTATATTCAGATTATTCGCCAAGCCATCGCATATTATTATTTATGATTTAGACACACTAGTACTCATCTAATCATGTGATATTGCAGATTCTACAAGTCGGAATTCGCTTCCGTCTGCTTCCTCTCTCCCTCTCCCTTTCGATTTCTTTGGACCATTTACAAATTCGCATTGTCGCATGGTTTATGTCACATGCATCTCATACTTTCACTGTGCGGTCACCTTGTGAAGGTTCAAGTGCGACTCCATTGTTGATATTCACGCTGTTACGATCTGTCATGTGTATGGTGCCCTGTACCGGCCGTACCGGTTGAACCAAGTGGAAAAAAGAGACTGTACGCATATTTGGCGCATCTTCACCTTTTTTTTGTGCTTGTGCTTGTTATTGTTTTTGTTTAAATTTGATGCCTCTTATGTTGTTCGATAATAAATTGAAATTTTAATGATACATATATTAATTGACCTCTATGGAGGTTCGAGCTGCCGCCAAGACAAATAACGTTAAGCCCTACAAACAAAATCGTTTCGATGCTCAACACTTGACTGACTTTTTGGAAGTCAGTTTTCTGTTTTTGTTATTTTATATTTATTTTTTAATTTTTGTGTTTAGCTAACGGCACTTAATTACCCGTTATTTTTATATGGTAAGTGTCGTGCATTTTTGACTCAAACAAAAAACAATTTAAATAAGATTTGAATGTTTACGTAATTTAGAAACCGGACCTATGCATAAATGTACAATTTGGAGTATGTGGCCACAGAAAAGACGTACATACTTCCCCAGTTCCTATGGCGATGAATGATGGAATCAGTGCCTGGCACGCGAGATTGAAATAGAATTCTCTATTGACCACTTCACTATTACGTAGAATTGAACAGAAGATGTGAAGAAGAATACACAAAAAGAACCGCCATCAAGTTCAGATTATATAATCAGAGGCGCCAGGTCGACCAAAACTTGAAACCCACTTCGTTATTCTTCTAAATTTACATAAGACATCAACGCTGACACTGCCGCTGCCGATGACTATGATGATGAGATTTGAAAACTTTTAGCACTCACCGTAAAAGTAAATGCAATAAAAGTCGTTTGAAGGATTTTTGGAGTGCAAAAGATCAGAGAGTTGACAACCGTAAGCCGACGTCGACAGACAGACGCCCTCACATCCGTCTTGGAAATTAGCAAGTGCTCAAAATACTCGTAATTTATGGTATTTCATATTGCATTTGTTTTATTGACGTCGATGAATTTGAAATCAAGCCAGTCACATGAATCCAATAAAATCGAAAACCTAAAATAACCGAATACCACGAAAAAACCAACACAACGAACAAACCAAACAAACAGCTTTTGTATATACTTCTATCTTCTTCTAGAGTCTGTCTCTTTTTTCTACTTTATTGGCAGAGGCTAAAATTTTGCTTCGGTTCCTGCTGCGGTTAATGTCGCGACTCTAAGTCAAAATAAAAAGACCGTCAAAAACCAAATGAAGACGAGCATCGAGAGCACGTGATGCGATGCCTCAGCTCATGGCTGGTATTTATTTAATTTTTTCATAATTTTTTCTTTTTTGTTAATAAATGTTTACGTATTTATTTTGTTTTTGTTACGTGCCTGTAACTCTGTACGTTTTTGTAATTAAGCGAGTGGCAGAAATGCTCATTTAAATGTAATTTGAAATATCTTTTTTTCGTTTTTTGGTCAGCTGAGGTGACAAATTAAAGCCCCGGCAAGGTCATGTGAGGGGCGGCCATTAGCCATGAAACCAAGAGGCAGGCGCCTGCCTCTTCATCGTAAATCTTGTGGCATTTTCGTCTTTGAAACTGTTTGATTATTTGCCTGCTCTTCGATTGGAAAGTTAAAGGCTTTTGTGTTTGTTGATTTCGTGTGGATCCGTGGATTACCGATTTCCACTATTGCAAATGAATCAAACAAAAAACAACATAATGTGAACATAATGACATTATGCAAATCAAACTGCGCATCGTAAATACATTGACCTGTATTAGCACAAAATACTTTATTTTTGCAAAATGTATTTCATTGTAAATAAAAATTAACTCTGTTCGCTTTGGAGATACCTCCCTGAGCAATATTCAAAGATTTTTAATGGAATAAAAAAAATAATATACATTTTTAAGCTTGGGCTCGTCATTATCATTATGGTATTATTCATATATCATAATATCTCTTTATACATAATGCAGGTGTACCAGCTTACATAATTATGAACTTGAATGCTGTTAGAAATTAGAAGAAAGTTTTCATTCATTAAGGTAGGAAATACTTCATTTGACGTGGAGAAAGATAAAGTTTTTAGGTCATTGTGACAGTTACTTACTTCTTCATGTAAAGTGGTAGTTAATCAGATACTAAACAAGAACTGATTTTGAATAAGAACGATTTTAAAATAATAAGAAATATCCTTTATAAATAATTTGTTTTCACCTTATTCTGTTATGACTACAACATATTGCAAGTACTTCTCTACACAAATAAGTATTAAATAATACAATAATTATAATGTGCACATTAAATAACCAGTCGCTAAATAGCATACATCTCTTAATATGGCAATTAGTTATGTTCTTTGCAAACGTAATATATGTATAGTTCATTTAAAATAGCTACACCCTCTTCGTGGCAGAAAGTTGAAATAAGAAACTGTTTAATGAACTTTAAACAGCGCAAATAAAATGCATTTTAATTATATTTTTCTTAAGATAAACGATTATCTATTTTCTGTTGTTAGTTTGGAATTTTGTTGAATTTCCTGATTCAAAATTAAACTGTGTCAATGTTATTTTAGCAAGGTATGCAGTTATTTTTTAGTATCATTATCATTATTTTTTGCTATATTTATAAGGCAGTCTCCGCTTATCTAAGAAAATATTTAAATTTCAAATTTGAATTTATTAAGTGACTTTAAAGTTGTCTTCGATGTGCTAATACACGACTCGTTAACTTGTTAAGTTTATTATTAGAAAATCAGTTTTTGTACGTGAGCGCAAATGATATAGATATTCAGTTCTTTCAAAGGTTTCACTTTTACCTGTGCTGTAATCAATGGAGTTGTATCGTGCCTGTAACGCATATTGTAAAGTACAAAAACACGTCAAACTCTAAACGATTTTAGCTGATTTTAATTAGCAGACATTATGTTTTATGGCGTTTCTTAGATGACAATTGCCCGATGGCAGCTGCAATTGATGAGACACCTGCCGCCCATATTGGTTGAAGAAATTAGCGGTTGAATACTAAGCGAATTGTTTGAATTCCCTATTAACATTGCCTATGAGCGCACTTTCAACAACTCTTTCAGCTATCCAGCTGTCCAGCTGTCCGGCTGTCTGCACCTTGGGGATGCCCATCAAAAAGATTTAGATGTTATTCACGAAACTCACATGAATCTGATTTCAAATTCATGCAACGCCCACTAACGAACCCCGCAGACGCTATTATCTTAACAACAACAACAACAACAACAAAATAGATACAAGTATACATTGCTCAACTGAGACAAGACCTTTGCTGGAGCTTACATCACACAGCAGGAGTCGTTGGCAGACCCAAGACCCAGTCCAATTGAGTTTTGGAGAGGAGAGACTGAGCTCGAGTCGAATAACTTGTTTGCTGCGTCGCCTCGCGTCTCGACGATGCTTCGACAGCAATAAATATTTGCCTCTTCACTCAGGTTTTTTTTTCTGTTTATATTTTTTTTCTTGTGCAAATTACAAAAATAATAATAAGCGACACAAAGCGCGTGACTCCTTTCACAAGGCACAAAAGCAGCCAAAATAAAAAGAAGACTGCACACAAAAGGTGTTAAAATATATACATACTTCAGATTATATACAATATGTATGTCTGCTAAGATATTTGTTGGAAAATGTGCCAACAATGTGGTTTAAATGACTTAAAATTGGCCGAAATTGTCTGACCGCAAAAGCGCTCCCCATGTGAGTTTTTGTGAATTGGCCTGATTTTGCTTTCGTTCGGCCCGCATGCTGTGTTGTCGAGTGTATGGCGCATCATTTTTACTTTCTCCCGCAGCACAACACACAGACAGCCAAACAGACAGACAGACAAACAGACACACAGACACACAGACACTTAGACACACAGTTACACAAACACACACTCACAAATGGGTGCATTGCTGTCTGTATGAGTGAGAGCTGCCGCTGAGCCGGCTAAAAAGCTTCGTTTCTCATTGGTGCTGTTGTTGCTTCGATCGTCATAGCGTCTACCGGTTTATGTGGAAGCTTACAGCGGATCCGTTTTTGTGGTGTGCTTTGCCTTTTAAGCCCGACCACCAGCGCTCCCAGCTTTCAGATACGTTTTTGCTTTGCCAGCGTGCAATTGTTCGCTCGTTGGCTCGTTGTTGGCTCCGGCTCTAACAACGTTTCTTTTGGGCATACTAATCCCCAACAGCAAGCTCTTTCATCTTTAAAGTTATCGTTCGGTGTACGGTTTTCGGTATCGGTTAACAGTTCGTTGGCGCGATCGAACGAGTTAAGTGGTTGCCAGTTGCCAGTTGCCAACTGCGAGTTACTGTTATTACTGCCGTCAAACCTTTCGTTCGTGGCCAAAATAGGCTCGTTATCGTCTTGGTTCTCGCTTCAATGTTGTGCTTTGTATTGCCTGCGTTATGCTAATTACCGAAAGGATTCAAATCGTTGCGTACATTATCGGTTACAATCTCTTTGGCAAGACGACATCTAACGTTTGTTAAATCAAATCAAATCAATCCAAAATTATACTCAACGCACAAGTGTTTCAATTAATTTACACACACGCACACACACACACACACAAACGCACACAACAAAATAAAAATATTTATTTTATCAATTTGCAAACGTGCCAAATATAATTTAATAATCCTAATCTATTTATTCTGATTAACAAAGAGCTAATAAGTCTAACTATAAATAATTAAGTCGTAATTTTAAATACAAACAACAAAAGCCAACGCGTCGCGTATATATCACAATAAATAGAAAAAGAGAGAGAGACACAGGAAGAGAAGTTTGCTTTAAAATGAATAAGCAACGACTTCTATTTAGTTTAATTTTATGGTGAGTTGAGTTATTGTTTATAACAATTGAACACTTTGAGTGAAAATCAAGCGAAACCTGCTGTGATGCAATTATATTTTATATTAATTACAATACTCTCTTGAGAACCTTAAAAAAATCGTTGGAATTAATATATCAGTTACTGATTATAATAATTAAAGATTATATATCAATTAATGATAAAGCTGTCAAAACACCCTGTAAAATTAGCTATTTAAACAAATTTGGAGTAAATCGATTGCTGAAATTTGACTTGTTGTATAAAATAATTGAAGATTGTAAAGGAAGATCAAATGAAACAATGCTTTAATTTAATGGGACATTCTAAAACTTTCTAAAACTCACAGTTAAAACATGTATTATGCAAAAAGTTTTCAATCATTAACTAAATCACATTGTAATGAAGTTAATGATTAAACTAATTATAAATGAAGAACAAGTCAATCATTTCTTTAACATACATGCCTTTCATACATACTACTGTCTTTCTTAATCTCTTGCTCTAGCATTGGAATTCCTTGTAACATAATGTTATCTTCAATGGAAACTGCAAGTAGACTGATTTACCTTGTGTTGCATTCCTCGGCTTTAACAATTCAATGAGCAGCACGAGCACAAGCCCACAAATGCTAAATGCTGGTGTAAATCTGGTTCTGGCCTTGTTGTCTTGGTCGTCGTCATCGTCAAGTTCGTTGTCTAAGTCTTTCGTTTAGCTCCTACGCAAATGCTCCAATTAAGTTGGCCATTTTGCAAATAGTTTTCATGCAAACTATTCAACGCACATTTGTACATCGTGCTGAGCCTTGAGCCTTGACAAAGTCAATAAACAAATGTCAAATGTTGTTGGATTTTTAGTATATTATTTTAGCCTTTTATTTGTTGCTGTTGGTTTTTCGGCTGTAAAGCACTCGACAAAACATTTAGTAAGAACTCTACGACATCGCAAAGTCGAATTAAGTGACTTAAGTGTGTCAACTAGACAATGTCAGTGACTTAGCAGCGATGCTGACTTTGCAGCCTCTGTTGACGTCGACGTCAACGTCGACGTCGAAGTCAGCAGCGCTACTTGTGCTTAATTTGCCAGCGCATTAAAGTTGCTTGGCTGCATTCTGAGAGCGATTGGATGACTAAGCCAAAGAAGTTACAGCTGGCAAGCGGCCAACCAAGGCTGCCAACACCTCCCTACAATGCCATGTAGACCAGGCAGTGTACCTGCGATATTTATGTATCCACTTATGTATATCAGAGGGGTGTAACGCATTGCATAATAACCAAGCAAATTGATCATCGATTTGCATAAAGATTCAACTTTGATTAGCAATGAATTGCGAAAAAGAAAACTTTCTAAATTTGACATCTGCTCACAAATTGGGTTCACTTCGTTTAAAGATCGAATAAATAAGGAGACGTTAATTAAATGTAGGCCGATCTATAAATTAGCTGTAATATGTGCGCAAATTATGTAAAGCATGGCAACGAAATTATGTCAATGCGGTTTTTTGTCTGTTAACATTAACATTAACACAAAAACCAAAGAAAAACAAAACAAAAGTGAAACAAAAAATCAAGTCATGATTAGGTAATCGTTCCAAAAACCACCTGGCACGACACACAAACATCAATAAACACAAGTACAACAACTACAACATCAACATCAACATCAACCTCAAAAGAAAAAAAAAAGGTCTTTCGTTGTTAACAACTTTTTCTCTTTCGCCGCCTCGAGTCGGACATCTTCAGTGAATGCGTAAAGCGACGACGAGAAACGCGAAATGAAAGTGAAACTTTTTTTCTTGAAGATGCTCAAAAATAGATTTTTTATATGCAAAGAAATTCAAATTTAGTTCGATTATATGATCGCTGATCTTCAATAGTTCGAAATTAACATACCCATTAACACTGCACAACAGTAGCCATCGAATCAATATAAATATAATTTGAGTGCTTTGTGCTTTGTCCTAATGCAAATTCTTATGCTTTGCATAATTATGCATTCCGTCAAGGACCGTCCAAAAGGGGAAGGGGAAGTTGCTGACTCGACTGATAAGCGTATCTGTCAGAGTTACGGATCTACGCTTCCGTAGGCACAACTACAAAGTCTGCACATGCCATAGAGTTAAACAACAAAAAAATATGATTAATGATGAGAGTTGGCCAGAGTTAAGTATTCCATATGGAAATGCTGAGGCATCTTTTAAACGCACTTGAAACTGACTGACAAATGTGCGTGTAAGGTCAGTTATAAAAGCGAAGAATTCAAGCTATAAAAGCAAATTATATAAAGATGATATATAACTTTAATTAGATAAAGGCCTAAAGCAAATATATTACTTTAGTTAATGAAGCATTTAAAGTTTATTTTTTAATCATCTAAAACAATGGCAGAGCTTGGCTGAAATTGTACTTGAACAACAGAACTGCATACCAAACTGTGGCAGATAAATGTATATTCCAAATATATAATCTTAATAGATTTATGTTGAGATTATTTAATTTGCTGGTCAACATGTCAAGCTGTTGTTGCAATTTATAAGTTATCTGTGACTTGTCTTCCTGAGTCTTCGCCTGTCATTTCTCTATCTTAGATAAAACTGAATTGAATTCCAAATTAATTCATTCATTAGCAGAAATAAAATAATACAGCGTATGTCGATGGACGATAGACGACAGTGTTTTTAGCAAATCGAAGAGCAAATAAAACCTAAAATAGCAGATTAAATTAAATCAAGAACTGCTTAAAAATCAATTTGCCAACGTATAAATAAGTAATTAACTTAACAGATCGTGGCGAGTTCAAGGTTAAATACCTAAACCTTTATTTATTTTTTTTTTTAGATAAGAAGTTGATATTTGTTATATCTGTTGAAAGTGACTCGAAAAGAAATAAAACTGGAGGAGCAGAGCAAGTCTGTAGCTTAAATTTTTTTGTATAATTATACTTGGTAATTTAATTTGCGGCTTTGCTCGTTTTTCAATCGTCATCCATTTATCATTTTTGTGATATTTACTTTTTGTTGAAGACTCGTTTTTGTTATGTGCCTTGAGATAGATGAGGATTATATTTCTACTCGAATGTCTGAAGTAATTAATCTTCATTTGTTTCGTTTTCTTGTTGCCTTTTGAGAATTTGCAAATGCTTACTAAAAAGTTGAATGCACTTTGTATTGGGAAAAACGGGAAAACTTGTAAATTGGAAAACTGACAAGCGTATGGATCCCGAATGTGTTTCCTGGTACAAAGTGAAAGGCGAGATATATGTATAGTAGCTGACCCTGAGTAGATCTTAGACCAGGCTGTAGCTTATTGAAAATAAATCAAGAAGCCAACAAGTTCGTTGCCTAAGTCTTTCGTTTCAAAAAACTGCAACCAGTTTTCAAGCATACCGTACGCAGAATATATGTTATTATCGCTCGGTTCAATGCAAAAAAAACATTGATAAATGTACATATAGATCTACCTCTTGTCTGACCAGTATTCAGTCAACGGGTTAACCTAAATAGCTCAATATATGCACACGGCGCAACACAACAACAACAGAAACAGGCCGCCCTGACTTGACGCCCGAAAAACAATTTGTGTTGTGTTGTGCACTGTGTTGTGTACTGTGTTCGATGCTGATCTCTCGCTACATGCAGTTTAGAGTGTTTGCATGGCACTTGGACTGGGTCTCTGACACAATCAGCCACCCGAAAAATATACAGAAGAAAAAAAACAATCTTTATCGAGACACAAAAATCTTGTTTCGCCCAACTGGCAACTGGTTTATTTGGGTTAAAAAGAAATTTAACGGCCAGCTGAGAAACAACTGATGCGACTTTGCTGACAAGCCATTCAGAGAGAGAGAGAGATAGAAACAGAGAGATAGACAGAGAAGGAGAGAAAGATAACGGTACCAGGCATCTGTTAAGATGAAAGTGAAATTTTTTGCTGTTTAGTAAAACAAAACAACAACGAAATATACACAAAATATGGCAGCGGCAGCAGCAGCAGCGACAAAGACGTAATCAACTTCAGGATGAAGTGGCCCCCCAACAGGCTTGACTGGGCATTTTTCCCCTCTTTTTTCGGGCTCGTGTGGAGTGTGAAGTGCTGCTGCTGCTGCGGCTGCTGCTTGCGGCTGTTAAACAACAGGCACCAAATGGTGGTAAAGGTTTGTCTAGCTCTTCATAAAAAACTTTGAGAGGTAATTTTTTTTCGATTTTTGTCTCATTTTTTTTTAATTTCTGTATATCTTTGCTTGCGTTGATTTGTAGTGCTTTGTGAGTTTTGGTAGTCGATGCAGAGAGGCTTCCGTCATTTTACCAGCCACCTTGGACTGTCTTTTACAAAACTGTCGACTGAAGATATTAGGTAGCGGGAAGTGCATAGCTTTGGCATGCTGTCTTAAGTGGAATTTTGTCATATTTACTTAATGTTTACTTAGCGAGTAAATTAAAGAGCTTTCGAATGGGTGGAAACCAGACAAGAGTAAGACGTATAATAATTATAATATTAAAATTTAAATAAAAAGAATGTAGATACGCTGTTTAATCCCAAATTTACTGTATTGTTTATGAAATTAGCTTCACAAATATAATTTATAATTAATAATTAGAATATTCTCAAGGCAGACGAGCTCGTAAACTCTTTAAAAATGTATTTATTGATTCTCTCTCTTTAGTATTATTTTTTTATCAGTTGCAATCAATTTGTATTGTTCTTAAATTTGTATAATTTGTTAAAACAAACAAGTATTAAAATTAGCTCATGTTATACAAGGATTATAACATATTTTTAGATATAATTTAGTAATTCTCAGAAATATACAAATTATTTAGATTTTTTATTGACATCTCAATGGTTTGTTAAATTGTTAGCAATTCATTATGACAATTAAAACAGTCAAAGCTATTAGCATACTTATTTGTTTTGTAGAAAGCTGCATTTAATTTAAATCTAGTACATATACGATTATTTCTCAATTGCCATGCGCAGATCTCTTTTCACTTTTGCACATTTCACTCAAAAATGCTGCCCAAATTGCTTCAGCAGCTGACAGAGGCTTAAGATTTCACAAAAGGTGCGTCAACAGCTTAAGACCATTTATTTGTTGTGGTTATTGTTGTTGAGCATTTTGAGCGATTATTAAGTATTTAAGGTTGTCACTTGAAATATGCCAAATTTTTGGGGCAGACGAATAATTTCAATGCTTTGCATGGCACTTGTTGGGCCACTCAAGTGCCAAAGATGGAACCCAGCAAAGTTGCACAATCCAAATGGTGAAGAGCCACACGACCTTGATGCCACATGAAATGACGAATGAGCGGACCGGCAAACTGTTGGCATATTAAACATTCCTCGCTTCATAAATATCATAGAAATGCGTGGCATTAGCATGCAACTGAATGTTTGGGCCAGAAACAGAAACAGGCCAACGAAGTGGACGGGCCAAGTTGAGAGCTGCTTACCAATATCAAGTTGTATGCACTTTCGCAATGAAAACGAAAGTTACGCCCCGCATATGAGACAATACGAGTTTATATATAGATCTCTGTGTGTCTGTGTGTGTGTGTGTGCGCGCGTGACTTGCCAGCATTTACACTTTCTGGCCATATACACATAAACATACACACTGACATATAGAATTATGATCTTCACGCCTGTTGGTTTACTTTGCATATGAACGTTCACCAACAACAACAGCAACGGACAACAACATTGCAATGTCTTGGCAATGTAACAAATATTTTAAAGCCACACTCGTTGAGCGTTGAGCGGCAACGCACTCAAATTGCATCATTTCGACGTTTGTTATTGGCAATAATGATGTTAACCCGCATGCAGGCCACTGTCATAGTTTCTTCTGCCAATCGAGTGCACTTGAAACATTAGTTTTTCCGTTTTGGCCAAGCTGAGTTTCCTTAGAAGTAGCCAAGCCAAGTTGCAAGCCTATAAACAGTGCCAATGCATTGCAGACTTTTTGTTGTTGCATCTGCATTCATTGTTGTTGTTGTTGTTGCGTAATTTCAGCCAAGAAACTAACTTGTAACACACAACAATAAAGCAACAAGTCGTCGTGAAAAGAGTCTTGTGACTCGCATTAACTGTTTCTCTTTTTGTTATTGTTGTTGTTGTTGCTGTGGCTGTTGTTTTTCATGCTTTGAAGAAAACATGTTTGTCCTGTGGTTGTTGTTTGTTTGCTGCTTTATGTATGTATGTGTGTGTTGGTGGTAGGAAATCATGTGCAAAGTCATATGACGTTGAGGCTACGTGCTTTTGAGTAATTGCAACGAGTCAACGATGCCAATGAGAGAGTGTATGCCATGGGTGTGCATCTTGCTGTTGTTGCTGTTGTTGTTGTGGCAGTCATGTGGCTACAGACTGATGCAAGCACATGCCTGCATATTTGGCCAGACAGCATTCGTTGTTGATAATGAAAAAAGGCAGCAAAGTAACAAAATAACGCTAGTTAGTTATTTAGTAGCCAGCGCCATGCATGCTTCTCCTCCACAAGCTCAAACAGTTCGCATGACTAATGCGCATACCAAACAACTTACATACAGACCCAGAAAGTTGTGGGATCTACTTCCACCAATGGCGTATAATACAAATTTCCCCAAAAAAAAAACCAAGAGGGTTTTCCCTCAGACACCAAGACAACAAACGGAAGCAGAATCCATCTGCGATAATGAGTTGAGTTTCCCTAATCCTGTTCATTAGTTATTCGAGAATTATAAGCAACTGTTTAAGAGATATTAAGCTTCCTTTCAGACATTAGCTAACAGATACAAACGCAATATGTTCATTGAATTGCTGACTTTACTTTCAGCTTTGAATTGAAATTCATAAAGTGTTTATATTATTAATGATTAGCTGTTGTATTTATTTATTTATTTGTATATAAATTTTATGTTTCACCAAGTTGCTTTCTCTACTGTTAAATCGAATTTTTATTTGAAAATGTATCATTAAAACAATTTACGTTTTTAACCCGCCTAGTAAATAAATAAATATATAAATAATTTTTCTTATGATTTCCATATTTTTCTATACTATCAAGTTTCGAACTGAATGCAATTCTTGTC
This sequence comes from Drosophila histrio, assembly GCA_958299025.2. Lineage (NCBI taxonomy): Eukaryota > Metazoa > Arthropoda > Insecta > Diptera > Drosophilidae > Drosophila > Drosophila histrio. Next base: position 27,417,234 of record OY282580.2, on the reverse strand, counting down.
TCTTCTCCCTTTATTTCTATGCATATCAAGTAACTATACTCTGGCTGACAATCTCAATACTTCACAATATTGTTTTCGTTTGTGTTGCAGTTGTTGTGTTGCCACGTTAACCCATTTATGCATTTGCAAAACCTTTGCCACGCCCATAAATCATTTGTAAGGGTTTCTTTTTTTGCGCTCTTTTGCGCCTAGTTGATTGTTGTTTAAAAGTATTGCTATCGTTGCTTTTGTTGTTGCATGATTTGCCAACTGGCGCCAAGTTTGTTGCCTAAGTCTTTTGTATGTGTTTGCATTGCGCAAAAGGTTCCGCAAGCCTTACACTACTCGCTATGGGGAACGAATGGAGAACTGTTAGCAACCATATGGAAGTTCCGTTGTTCCTTATGCAATTGTTTATAAACAATTGGCAACAAATCGTGATTGAAGCGGCAGCAGCTACCGAACTATCAACACTTGCAAATGAAGCATAAATTGTGCGATGTCGATTTTTTTATCATTTAATTAATGATTTATTCAAATGACTAACATAATTGGCCATACAATCGACGGATTGCACAACATTTATTAATAATGCAATTTGCCTTGCTATATTATTAACTCAGTGTAGACAAATAATGATGCTGCTAACTGTGCTATCTCTTTGTCTCTGCCTCTGTTGTTTATGTAATTGACTCTCATTGTTCAGGTAGCTAAGTGCAATTAATATCACTTGGAGCGTAGAACCCGGCATGCGTTTAATGAATCTAAACAATCTAATATATATTCTATGTATATACAAATATGAGCTCAAGCATTTGGCGGTGTAATCTTCTATGAAGGTGGCAGAAGCTGAATCAGTTGACTTGTTTAACTTGTTACATTTGCCATTTGGTATTTAATGCTCTCACGTGTTTTATAATTGCCAGGCAACTAACTGACTAACTGACTAACTGACTGTCTGACTGACTGACTAACTAACTGAGGCAACGGCTAACAGAACGTTGTAAATAAATACAAAACAACAACAACATGCAAATACTCAGACCGGCTTTGACTTAACAGAGTAAAAGTCAATACATATATTGCTTTTGTTATTGAAATTAAAAAAGATAAAAACTCTCAAACCCATATTAAGTCTTTATTAATTTAAGAAATGTTTTTACAGCTATAATAAGTCAGTATTTTTATAACATTTGTCACATCATTTAATATCAAAAAATGAACTCAGCTAAGTCTGTTCACCACGTGATGCTGAACATCATTTATCTGATGGCGTATCACATTTCTCCCCAACACATTTCAATTAAAATATAAAAAATATCAAGAGATGAATCCGGTTACATGATATATATGAATATTTTACATTTTTGTGGTGCATAAAAACTGAATTTAAAATTAACATTAACATCGAATTAAGTGTAAAAAGTTCAAGCGCCTTTTGAACTTCGATGACGAAATTCTAATCCCCTGCCCATAAAACTAATCATTGTTCCATATATTATTATTAATATCTATAGATTTTGTATCGATTGCAAAACAAAATGAATAAAAACTTTCGTTTTTTAGCATTTTTATTGCCGGCTCTTGATTTATTTAATTATCAAACAAATTGTGCTCACAATTTATACAACTCGATCGATGTCATAAGCTCGAAGCGAGTTGGGTTAAATAACGCATACGCCGTGTGTGATGCGCATTTCTATTTGTGGCATTAACACAGCTGCTGTTGCTGTACACGTTGTTGTTGCCGTAGTTGTTGCAGTTGATTGGTGCCATCAAAGTCAGGTGTGACATAGTTTTTGGCATTCGCCTTACAATGAACACCGCGTGCGACATACTTAATTTTCAGATTGCCCCCCCCCCTGTCTCTCTATCAGCAACCGCACAACAAAATACAAAAAAAAAACAAAAAAACTATAAACAAACAAATGTAAATTGGCCAACTGCTGCTCACTCACATGACTCTCTGTCTGTCTGTTCGGTTGTCTCTCTGTAGCTTTCGCTTTCAGGTAATGCGACGTGACTGCCTTAACGTTGTTATCCATGTTCTGCGCCAATGCGGCAAGTAAATATACAAATAAAGAAATAGATAAATAAATAAATAAAATGTTATTCGTGCTCTGTGCAACATTCGCGGCATTCGCTACTGGCCAATTGCATGGAATTGCTCAGGCAACGAACTGACGTCCAAATTGCCCCAAACAAATAATCGTAACAATTGTTCAATAGTCATTTCTTTTGGCAAGAATAGTTTCGTTAATAAATCTGTTGAAATGCCAGTTGTAAGCAGCAATTGCTTTGTGAACGTTGAGGCGCATCAATAATCTCAGAACTGTGGTTGATTCACACTGAAAGATAACAAACACAAGCAGTTTGTCATGAAAATTCCCCAGAGATATTCAAATAGTGTTTAGAATTTCAGAATTTCAGTAGATAAACTATACACTATTTAAATAATGAAGTATTTTTGCACTTTGGACATATACAAAAGTGAATTATTTTCGTAATTATTTCGAGTGCTGCAAAACAAAAGACTTAGGAAACAAACTGGCTCTTTGTACAACCACTCGACTCCACAATGAGCTTAGCTTAGCTTAAAGAAACCAACCTTGAAAACATACCACAAAAATAAATAAATTATAAAAAAAATGTAGAAAAGAGCGAATGAAATATAAATCTAATTAAAGTGCACGAAATGTTTTGAGGAAAACCAGAAAAGCATGGAAACAAACGTGGTATATAATAATAATTATAAAAACGAAACTAATTATATAGAGTCGAGTATTGCACAGGCAAACGTCATAATACTCATAGATCTATGTACATATTATTCAAATTCGATTTCTAGTCGAGGAAGTGCGTCATTTAACCATAGCTAAGCATATTAATGGGGCTTATTAGGCGTACCAGTTGACAGATCTCCCTCTCCCTCTCTCTCTCTCTGTCGGCTCAGACTCAGAGCTGGACGCCCACAATAAGCTGCAATTGTTGCACAATTTAACGCACAAATGCTTGCTCAAGCATGTCAAGTGCCCAAATTGAAGTTTGTCATAAGAAAAAAGATACCAAAATAAGAAAAAATGAACAGATAATATACCAACAAAAAATCTGCTTATTAATGTCAAAGACAACAATAGAAATCTCATCACGTGAGCTAGCCATTGAGAAGAACATAATGATAGACACAACGACAACGAAAACAACAACAATATTAACCACAACAACAACATCAATAATAACCTAGTCTGTCAGCCAGTCAATCAGTTTGCCGTTTTGGGGGCAGTCGAACAGTTTGAAATTGAACCCCGTCATTGTTCATAATTTGAAATTGATTAGTTTAGAGACGTTAGTTTCATATCCGGTTGGGTAAAGATACTTAAAGCTTTAAGTTATTCGCTTCATGCATGCTGCGCCTCCAATTTGCAATGTGAAACTCGCCTACAATTAAAAACTGGAAAATACCAGAGAAGCGACATGAACTTTTCATGAATGGGGTTACTATAAAATTAGCAGCACGTGTGTAAGCCACTAAAACAAGTTGTAAAAGTAGAGGAAATTTACCAATAAATACTATAAATATACCAGAAGCATATTAAAAAATGTACAGAAAAATTACAGAAAATGTAGTGAGACATTTCAATAAGATAGATTACTTTCATGCGTTTTATTTTGAAACAAAATTACATTCAATGATGGTATTTTTTGTGTTTAAAGAAATGTAGAATAATACATTATTTTCCCCAAGAAATTATTGTAAATCAATGTCGCTTAAATGTTTCTGAAAGTGTTGTTATTTCTATAGTAATTTTAAATTGATTTAATATATATTTTTTGGTATTCTGACGCACTTTCAAGCAACTTAACTAATCATCTTCTTTTCTTTTACTCTTTCAGGTGCCTTAGCGCTCCCAGCTTCACACTGCGCATACCCGAGGACCTCGAGAATGGCGCCATCAACGCTCTCAGCTCGGAACGTGCTCGCTCTGTGACACCTTGCGCCGAGGCGAGTGCCGCTGATGATTACGATGTCTGCCCGCCGAGCAAATACCGTCAGCCAACGGCCGAGTGCAACAATGTGTCGCATAGGAAGTGGGGAGCACGTGGCGATGTCTTCCAGCGATTGTTGCAGACAGATTATGCCGATGGCGTCAGTCAGCCACGCAGCTCGAGCGGCACACATGCCCTGCCCGATGCGGAGCTGGTGATTGAGCTGCTGCAACGTCATGTGGAGAGCGAATTGCGTCACGATCATATCACTGCCATGTTGCCAGCCTGGGGACAGTTGCTGGCCAACGATTTGTACGAGGTCGGACAGCTGCCCATCAGCGGCAAGTGCTGCCAGCGGGAGGCCAATGTCAAGGATCCCAGCGAGCTGCAGCAATGCTTTGTGCGTGCCGGCCCAGACTGCAAGGAATACAAACGCTCTGCACCCGGATTCGATACCGAAGTCTGTCAGAAACGTAAGTGTCTGAATATTGAATGAATATTCTAAATATAAGCAACAGAGAGAACTATTGATTTCCGCAAAAGTATATATAATAGACAGATATAAACCATATTTAGTTTGTATTTTCTTTATTGCCAATTTAGCTTTATATAGATCTAGCAAATTGTCATACATTTACACAAATTGCAGATAATTCTTGCTATTTTTTTCAAGTATATTTACAATTTAAATGTTACAATAAAAAACAAAGTATAAGTGCAATTTTAAAGATATAATCTAGAATTTCGGTCAATACTGCACGAATCTAAAAAAAATGACATACCAAATAATAATAGAACAAGTTTAAACTCAAATGTAAATTGTATAGGTTAGATCATTTTTACAAATTTTATAATTCGTAAAGTGTAAAACATTTCTTCAACGCCATAATTAAACCAATAGCTGGTAGTGCTAGGATGTATATAAATAGATATAGACATTGGATAGGAGACACACAATTTATGCAAAAACTGGGCATAGTTTATGACGTAATTAATGTATCTAAAATGTATGCTCAGGGTATTCCTTAGTTCGTCACACTCGACTAGAGTGTTCTCAATTATTCCAAAGACTAATCCCTTTTTCCCTCTCTTCCACAGATGTTCGCGAGCAGATGAACGTTGGCTCAGCCTACATCGACGGTTCCGGTTTGTATGGCGGCACTCGCCATGAGTTCGATCAACTGCGCACCTACCTCAGTGGAGGGGTTAAGGTGGAGTCTTGTCGCTATTGCCAGGTGGCAGGAGCAACAGGTGCACTGCATCGTGCGCTGTTGCAACAGCACAACAACATTGGCGAGCAGTTGGCGCACATCAATCCGGAATGGTCCGAGGAGGATGTCTTCTTGGAGGCCAGACGCATCATTACCGCCACCATTCAGCACATTACCTACAACGAATTCTTGCCATTGGTGCTGGGTCAGGAGACGACAGCCAAGGAGGGTCTAAGACTGACCGCCGAAAAGCATTCCACCAACTATTCCAGCTCCATTCGTGCCGGCATCTACAATGAGTTCGCTACCAGCGCCATGCCCGCCTTCTGGAGCATGTATCCCCCCGAGATGCTCTCCCAAAAGAGTTCCGCCCACGAACTCCTCTCGATTGCCGCCCTGCAGAAGTCTCTTGTGCCCAGCCAGACGAATGCTGAGGGCTGGTCCGAGTTGGCTCTGGCCGTGCATCGTGGACGTGATCATGGAATTGCCTCCTACGTGCATGCTCTGGATATTTGTGATCGTCGTTTTAGCCAGAGTGGTGCCTCCAATGTGACCTTTGACAATCTGGCTCAGCTGACCAAAATTCCCGAGGAGCATGTGACCAATCTGCGTGACATCTATCAGTGAGTTTTTTCTTTGCCATTGTTGAGCATAGTTAACCATCTTTCTGCCATATTTTAGGAACGCTGGAGATATTGATTTGCTGATCGGCGCCTTGATGGAAGATCCCGTTGTGGGTGCCTTGTTTGGGCCCACAATTAGCTGTCTATTGACCCAACAGTTTGAGCTCCTGAAGCAAACCGATCGCTTCTGGTATGAGAATGAGATTCCGCCTTCATCCTTCAGTCTCGAGCAGTTGAAGAGCATTCGCCAGACGTCGCTATCGGGATTGCTCTGTGGATCAAATCAAGTGGAGACTGCCCAGTCCAAGGCCTTCATTCGTGAGGATAACTATCTGTAAGTTGCAAGGGTTACTACCTTTTAATTTATTTAGTTAATGTTTGCAAGTTAAAGGCCAAGAGATAAAAAATTAGTATTCCATTGTACACGGCAGGGATCGCAAATAAGAGTTATACATTACAAGTGTTGGAAATTCTTATTCTTATTCTCTGTCTCTTCCTATCGTAGCAATTCAGTTTTGGACTGCGCACAGCTGCCCAAGTTTGATCTGCGTCCCTGGAAGGTAAATGGCGAAGAGGAAATACACTTGGAGCATGTCGAAGTGGAGCCTGACACTAAAGAAGCTATTAGCGAACTGAGCCCCGAGCTGATTGAGGCTGCCGTTGAGCGCGCCAAGCAGGAACTGGAGGAGCGCAAACGTTTCGAATACGAGGTGTGGCGTGCACGTAAGTAGATGCCTGGAAGCCTCTCGAGAAGATCTTGTTAACGTTTTCTCATCTTTTTCTTAGAGGGTGGCATTAGCGCCCGTTCTCCTGATGGCACAGCTGCCTCCTTTAGCAAGGCCAATCCGGCTGCTTTGAGCCTGGCCAACTCGTCGCTGATCTTTGAGCTGGCTTCGAATGAGATTGTCAAGTCGTTGAATAGCATCACACGTCGCAAGCGACAGATCTTCAATCCCAACCAGAATGCCTTTAATCGCAACGAACTGACTGATACCCTACAAACTGTGGACATTAGCGCTTTGATTGGCGGCACTCAGCAGCCTTTGGATCATTGTCCGGATCCGAGTCAGCAATGTGATACCAACTCTCCATTCCGCACACTCTCGGGACGTTGCAACAATCTGAGAAACCCCAACTGGGGCAAGGCACTGACTACTTTCTCCCGCCTGCTGCCTGCTCAGTATGAGGATGGCATCTCTGCTCCCAGAGTGACTGGAGTCACAGGAACTCCTCTGCCCAATCCCCGTACCATTTCAACAACGATTCATCCTGATATTTCCAATCTGCATACACGCTACTCCTTGATGGTGATGCAGTTTGCCCAGTTTGTGGATCACGATCTGACACTGACACCCATTCACAAGGGTTTCCACGAGTCCATTCCCAGCTGTCGTCCCTGCAATTCCCGCCAGACCGTGCATCCCGAGTGCAATCCCTTCCCCGTGCCATCCGGCGATTTCTTCTACCCCGAGGTGAATGTGACGAGTGGCGAGCGTTTGTGCTTCCCCTCGATGAGATCGCTGCCAGGACAACAGTCGTTGGGACCACGTGATCAGGTCAATCAGAATACTCACTTCCTCGACGCTTCCATGATCTATGGCGAGAATCTTTGTCTGTCGGCGAAACTACGTGGATTCTCTGGTCGCCTGAACAGCACTGTGCATCCCATCCGCGGCAAGGAACTGCTGCCCCAGAGTGCCACCCATCCCGAGTGTAAATCTCGCAACGGACTCTGCTTCATTGCTGGCGATGATCGTGCCTCCGAGCAGCCAGGTTTAACTGCCATCCACACCAACTTCCTGCGTGAACACAATCGTATTGTCGAGGGTCTGCGTGGTGTGAATCCTCACTGGAATGGCGAGCAATTGTTCCATCATGCTCGTCGCATTGTCAGTGCCCAAGTTCAGCACACCGTGTTCAATGAGTTCCTGCCCCGTATTCTCAGCTGGAATGCTGTCAATCTCTACGGACTTAAGCTATTGCCTCAGGGCTATTACAAGGACTACAATCCATCCTGCAGTCCCATTGTGTTCAATGAATTTGCTGCCGCTGCCTTCCGCATCGGACACTCGCTGCTCCGTCCACACATTCCTCGTCTTAGTGTCCAGCATCAGCCCGTGGATCCTCCTCTGCTGCTCCGTGATGGCTTCTTCCGCATGGACGCCATGCTGCAGCCTGGCATTACTGATGAAATCCTGCGTGGTTTGGTTGCCACTCCCATGGAAACATTGGATCAATTTATTACCGGCGAGGTGACAAATCATTTGTTCGAGGACCGCAAGATTCCTTTCTCTGGCATTGATCTGATCGCTCTGAATATTCAGCGTGGTAAGTAATGATTTGCATCTTAATTTGAACTTCACGCTTATAGATCTTTCTTCTTAGCTCGTGATCACGGCATTCCTTCGTACAACAATTATCGCGCACTTTGCAACCTGAAACGTGCTACGACCTGGAGCGATCTGAGCCGTGAAATACCCACCGAAGTTATCAATCGTTTCCAGAAGGTTTATGCCAGTGTTGACGACATTGATCTATTCCCCGGCGCCATGACAGAGCGTCCCCTTCAAGGCGGCCTTGTTGGCCCCACTTTGGCCTGTATTATTGGCATTCAGTTCAGACAGCTGCGTAAATGTGATCGTTTCTGGTATGAGAATCAAAATCCCGAAGTTAAATTCACCGAAGCTCAGCTGGCTGAGATACGTAAGGTCACTCTGGCCAAGATCGTCTGTGAGAATCTGGAGCTGCCTGGCGATATGCAGCGTGCTGCCTTCGATTTACCCAGCAATTTCCTGTAAGTCGAAAATATACTATTCCTTCCTCGTGCTCTAGCTAATTTTATTTATCTTTTCATCAGTAATCCACGTGTTCCCTGCCAGTCCATGCCACAGATCGATTTGAATGCTTGGCGCGAAAATGTCCAGGGTTGCCAGATTGGCAATCGCAATGTGCGCGTCGGCGAATCCGCCTTCCCCTCACCCTGCACCAGCTGCGTCTGCTCCGCTGAAGGCGTAAGTAGATCTAAGATTTTGTAGAAAATTTGCCAATATTTTCAAACGAATTTCTTATTTTTTTTTAAAATTTCAACTCGCATTACTCTATTAAAAAGTTAATCGATTTTGAGTTCAAAATTAATTTCTTTCCAATTAATTTCTGATTATTGACAATATTTAAAATATTTCAATAATATTCCATACTTGGAAAAATTTGTACAATAATTTTTAAAATAATCTACAACTTATGACTTTAATTAAAAATTGTCAATTAAAATTTGTATGCTCGTATAAATAAGTATTTATTTGTGTTAATTATTTGTAATATCTAATATTCTATTTTAAATTGAATTTTAAATAATTTCTCTTGCTGACTTCCTTTAGTAATCGTTAATAATTATAATATATATATAAACATATTTCCACATAAACTAATTCTTGCCCTACTCCATTTGCAGGCCCAGTGCGCTTCCTTGCGTATCACCGACTGTGGCCAGCTGATCCGCCAGTGGCCCAAGGAGGCTATCCTCCGTGATGAGGTCTGCAACTCGCAGTGCGGCATCTACTTGACCGGCCAACAGGCAGCTGGATTCAGTCCACAACAGCGTCAGGGCCACGCCCAACAGCGTGTTACACGTTCTCGCAATCAGAACCTGTTCAAGTTCCCCGACTTGACACCGTTCATTGCAGCCTTGTAAGAGATGTGTCCAGAGAAAGAAGGAAAGAGAAAGCAGGCTTTCGTTTCGTAAATACAATTTTGTAAATAACTTTTGCGTTCTTTACATTAGTTTTCTACTTATTTTGTTCGCTTACCTGAAGACTATTCCAATGCATCTTATTATAAATATCTTTTAATATCTATTCGAACTGTTCTGTAAATCGAAACACGACCCTATCTTGAAGCATTCAACAAACAGCTGCTACTAGTTGTAAGTCCTTGTTCTTGTTTCGGCATCACTTAAATAAGTAAAGTAATATGATGTAATTCTATCCTTAGTTAAGCGACAACTAATTACTTAATTAGCATTTTTATCTATATCTATATATGTATATGTATGTAATGTATTTTTTTACCTAAACCATATGAATGTACAATAAATACACGCAATTATATGTACCTAATAAATAAATAATAAACAAAAAACACACAATAATTTAAATTTAATCATAGTTGAATTCTTGTTGAAATTTAGTTTACAAAGTTGAAATTGTGTAATCCTTGCAGAAATCTCGATTATACTCACCAAAATCCCAGTTATCTACAGCTCATTTATGCTGACAAAGTTTTACCAAAATCTGCACGTCGAATATAGATATTATTTCTATTCTTTGAGCAACATTACAATATAATTTATATAGCTCATTATATGTGCTTAAATGACGGTATAAAAATAAACATTTCAACTTGAAGTTTTGAATATTTCTTTGCTTTATTTAGTTTTGCTCTTTGAACATGGTTCCATTACAGCAAATAATTTGTGTAGTTTAGATAAGATCTCTATAATGCCGACAATAAATAACAAAACTCACAAAGTACGATTAAATCTAAAGAGGGTTGGCTTTACTATCCATATATATTTATGTATATTTATGTATATGCATGTATGTATGTGTGTAGATTGATTAAATACACAAACGTTAGACACAGACCGTTAGACGTGCTCGTAGTTTAACGCAGGTGCTTAATGCTTAGAACAAGCGAAAACTTTAAGATATTTAACTTTTCCAATTAATCTACAACTTGTTGTTTCTTTTTTTTCGGGGGAGTCTCTGGAATACGCTGGGTCTCTGCACAGAGCCAAACCCAACAATCAGCCAGAAAGTACATAGATACATACATATATTTGTGGTATATATTATATATATATTATCGCATATGTTTATAATAGTTTTATTTTTATAATAATTATAATTATTTAAATTCGAATAGAGCGCCGCAGACAAAAATACAAAGCGCTTAGTATATGTGTGTATATTAATTACTTCTTATTGTTTTGTTTATTGTTATAAACATATTTAAGCTGTTGTGCTACTTGTGCTACCCACAGATAATTCAACTAAACTGCCGCTGTGCATATTACATTAGTATTATATGTAGTATCATCAAGTGTAGCAGGAATACAATACTTTCAAAGTGTTCTTGTTGTTGGTGTTGTTGCTGTTGAGAATGCCACAACAATTAACTAATTTGCCTGTTTTTTCTTTTGTTTCATTTTCGATTTTGGTACAATTTGTGCTTAAATCTCTAGTGAATTTGACTTCTTTGCTTATGTTTTTGGGGTTTTGTATATATTTAGATATATATGTTTGTAGAATATTATTAGATATCATAGTAAATGTTTGGAACTAAACTAAAATTGAAGTTAAACACACAGCATATAGTGTCATTAGATAATTACAAATAAGTTTACATACGCATACTCAATAGATATATATATATATATATATATATATATATATATATATATATATATATATATGTATATATATGTATATATATGTATATATATGTATATATATGTATATATGTATGTTTATAGGAATCTTTCTATTTAGTTTGTAATCAAATTGCTGTGCCACAATTTGCTTATGGTATGTATTTTATTTTATATAATTTTATTTAATTTGTAATTGTAATTTTACTGCACTGCGCTAAGATCGATACTGATACAAATTATATACAAAATGTGCGTGAGAAATATGCCTATGTACAATATATAATATATTTATTGAATGACAGTCAATAAACGGTTGGCCTAAACTATCGACTGGCGCCACGCCCCTCACTTATCAGCCGCCAATGCGGTGGGCGGTCCATTGCTATTGTTGGTCTCCGAGTGGCGACGTGTCAGCAAATGATGATGTTGCTGCTGCTGTTGCTGCTGTGGATAGTTAAATGGCAGACCGTGGCCATTGGTGAAGGTTAGACCATCGAGGTTTCCAAGTTTACCCACAATTTTTGGTATTTTATCACTTTCCGTGCCGAGGCCAATGAGGCCGCTGCCGCCAATGCTGGCGCTGCCGATGCCGCCGCCAATAATGTGGTTCTGATTGTGATGATGATTGTGATGTGAATGCGAATGCGAGTGATGATGATGATGATGATTATGGTTGTGGTTATGGTTGTGATTGTGATTATGCTGATGGCTTATGGCAGGTGTGCTTTTGCATAATGCCACATCCTTTTTATTGCCACAGCCATTTAATTCCTGTGCCCCCTTCAGGGAATTCGTCTTGCGCACCTGCAGACAGGTGCGTGTCTGATCGCAATTCTTGCAGCGCTGTTTCTGTACTGACGTCGTTTTACCCTGCGACAGCGCATTGAGATTGGCTGCCACCAGTTTGGCCTGCAACGTCTTGGAGGGCGAAACAGGTGTGCTGTCATCTTCTCCAGTCGGCGGTGGCGTCGAAAGGCGACTCGAGACTGTGGACGAGCTGGTTGAGGACATGCAGCTGCTGTTGCTGCTACAGTTTCGAGCGGCATGTCCATTATCCAGCTGGGCCACATCTGCATCTCCAACTCCATCATCATCATCATCACTGGTCTGTTTGCTGCTGGGACGAGAAGCGATGGCAATGTTGTTAGTAGTTGCGATGCTTTTGACAACATTCAAGCCATTTACGCATGCTTCGGCTACAGTTACAGCTTCAGCTCCAGCTCCAAAATCAGCATTCACATCGGACACATTATCATCAGTTGTTGCCTGTTTGCTGTCCCCATTCGGTATCACAATTTGCTGCTGCTGCTGATCCTGATCCTGACTAGTTTTGATTTTTACATCGTCGGCCATATCAATCCAATGGTCGCGATTATCGCGCACGCCATCAACGAGCGGTTCCAGCTTATCCGAGAGCGTGGCAAAGGCCTACATATTAAAATACAATTATTTAATGCAAGTCATGTTAAATAAAATCAAGTAAAACTTAAATACGCACCTCATAGATGGGCAGGCAAACTGAATCAATAAAGTTCACCTGCATCATGGGCAGTTCATCCTCCTTCTCGCGATTCATGATATCCTGTTGAAGATAATAAAGTAGTCTCAACATCAACTCAATCCATCTGACATTAATAACTTACAATTGGCGTTATGTTTAGCTCCTGTTTCTCCATATCGCCCTGCTCAAAGAACTCGGAACTGACCAAGTCGGCTACACGCTTCTCAATCTCCCACGGCTTTGTAATCGCCGACAAATCACAGACAGTCATGCTCATTGCACGCAACAAGGCACGCGGCTCCTCGGAAACCCAATGACTCAACGGTTCCTGCACGCTCTCCAAGAAGGGACCACGTTTTCTAGTTTAGATAATATAAAATAAATTTGAAATTCCCTTTCGATATATTCCACTCCAACTCACTTGAAGTAGACAGCGAGATCCGTGGACAGTATAGCATCCTCCAAGACGCGTATGACGCGACAATAATCATCTGATGACAGATTGGCCAATATTTGATTGCCAGGACTATTGAGAATCATCAAGCATTGATCAAAGTGATGATGCTCCATCGTAGATGTTGAATAAAGCTGCGCCAACGGCGAGGATGCTCTGATAAAATACATTTAGAATCGAATTGGAGATTGTTTTTATTTGTAACTCATTTTTTACTGCACTTACTTTATCTGGAAGGAGTTATTGGTCCCCCGATGATCGAGATCATGGCACAGGCAGCCAATGATTAGTGCCAGGCATTCAATTTCACCAAAGATCTTCCACCATTGTGTGGTCTTTAGTATATAATAATAAATGATTATTATTTAATTGCAGTAAATATTGTATTTGTCACCTACAGTGAGAATGGCGAACATCATTTGGGCCACATTGAAGGCATGTCGCCAGTTGTGATAGGTAACATTGCGATAATTCTTCTTGACGCTCAATAACCAACGGCAAAGCACTTCGTAATCAATGTGAAAACGTTCTACAAAATCGAGATCCAAAAACATGCGCAAACAGGCCTAGGAAAATCAAAAAGAAATATATATTAAGAGATTGATTTATAGTATTTTATTATAAAGATAAAAGATTTACCTTCAGCGTATCATCGTCTTCGAAGTGTATGTCATCGAATTTGAAGTCATGCAGACGAAAATGTACGGCTGAGGGAACGCGCAGGCGCTGCAATTGGCAAGAAATAATATTGAAAACGAATTAATTGAGATTTAATTAATTAGCAGTAATTGATACGTTTATATCGAACAAAAGAGGAACAAACAGTAACGCAGGAATACGTTTGCCACTCATATTACTTTAAATTATACAGAACCTGTTACAACTTTAAATAGGTGGTATTAATTTATTTTATTTATTTATAACAGCCAACTAACAGCACATTCAACTAAATAATCAGTCTGTAAGCAAGGTCTAAAATATTAACCATATCATTTGACTAAGTGATACCGTTTTCATATACACAGTTTCAAATATTCACATATTCAATATCTTTGTCATATTATGAAATTCCCATATTCATACATTTCTCCTTTATTTATTAGTTTCTACTGTCCAACTTTATTACACTGACATTTATTTACAGCAGGAGCACAAGTTACTTGCAAATGTACCCCAAAACGGATATAAATAACGCCGAGCATCCACCCAGCAGCTGTCAGGGAATGCAAATTGATGCCCAAGAGCCGTAGTAACTCATCATGATGATATACTCGTACTCTTACTACTACATCTACTCCCAATTATACCTCTACTCCTATACTCCCACTACTTTTCTCACTACCACGCTCTTACTAAAAATACCCTGACAGTTTACTGTTGCACACAGTACGAACTTGCAAGCAGTTTCAAAAAAGGGTTTTATATTCTTTTCCTCCTTTGCTTGTGATGGCATAATCGCAGAGGCTCTCGTAAAAGTAACGCAAAACCGGAGCATAGAATGGCATAATTTTAATTAAAATTAATAACCCAGCAACGTGGACAGCTGACAAGGCGAGAGGCGGCCATAATTTTAGCCAGCATAATTACGAAAAGTGTCCGACGCGTGAGACAACAGGCAGCCAGCAGCCAGGAGCCAAGAGACAACACAAAGACAAACATAGAGACAGATGTGAAAAACTTGAACCAGTCCAGGGCCTAAGGCAGGCAGCCAGGGAATGTGTAAGAAATGTACTAGAAGAGAAAAGACAGAGGAAGGGGAACTCGCCCCAACACTTCTTAACCAGTGTGCGAAAGTTTCTTTTTGTCATACTTGTGCGAACAAACTAATTACAACTGTCAACACGTTGGACCAGGCAAAGACGAGGAATGGTAGGCAGGAAGGTAGGGAGGGAAAAGATTGTTGCTGCTACTGTCACGCAGCAATAATAAAAGCTTGGTAGCTAAAAATGGAATAGAGCAAGAATTTTATGGAGTGGCATCAAAATGACACAGAGTCCAGTCTGTCATTTGGCGACCTTTTCACATACAAATTAAGCATTTAAATGCATTGCAGTCGCAGCTCCCTTAACTTCCCCCTGCTACCCCTATAAGAAACGACACCCTGGGGTGCCATTTCGTATTTTGGAAACTTACGCGCAACCGATGTGCCTCATCCATGGTGGCGGATGCATGATAGCTGAGCACCTCCAGGGTGACACTCTGCTTGGCCATGGCCACAATCGCCTTCTCGTACATGTGCGTGTTGTGGATGCCCATGCCGCAGAAAATGGCGAATGCCTCCACAAAGTTCTCGTCGTTTTTGGTAAAGTCCTGTAATAGATTGAGGAATGAATATTAATTAAATACATTTTCATTTTTCATTTCTCTTAATTTTCGGATATTATTGTCATATGTATTTAAATTGTTATTTAATTAATAAGCTATTGTTGTATTATTTATATTTTAATTTTAGCTAATGTAAACAACTATTGTTTTTAATAGAATACAATGTCTGATATATTTATATTTAGTTCTAAAATTAATTTAATCACCATGAGAAAAAGTTCACTTTAACTCCCTCACTCGACGGTTCTTTAGACAAAACATCTTAAGATACTTTTCTATTTTCATTCTTACATATAATAACTACTGGGTCTTTAGAGTAGTTCCCAAATCAACTTACCAGCTCATTGAACTTGTTAATCAGCTGTATAACGCCAATGATCTGACCCAACGAATTCTTAATGGCCATGCAGAGTATGGAGCGATGCTTGAAACTGGAATTCTCATCCACACTCGCATCGAAGCGATCATCTTCATAGGCATTGGGCACATTCACCGTCTCCCCGGTGGTGGCCACATGTCCGGTGATGCCAATGTTGATGGGGAAACGTGACTCATAGGGGCTGGTCCTGGAATTGGCCTCCTCCTCGCTCAGATCATTCGCTTCGAAGTCAAAGACTCGAGAGAAGCTTCCCTTGTCCGCCTCATGAACCAACAGAATCTGGACACGCTGACATTGAATGAGACTTTGCATGTGGGTAAGAATTCTGAAGACCATATGCTCAATGGTGCTCTGCTCCTCGAATATCATGCGAGCCAAATCGAGTAGTACTTGATTTCGTTTAATCTCCAGTTGAGATTTCTCAAACAATTGAGCATTGCGTAATCCGATGCCACAGAACTGCAGATACGAGGCAAAGACCTGAAAAGTATAGGGAGTATACGATAGAAGGGATTATTATTCATACATTTCATCAGCTGTGTTGTTGGTTGTCAAGCGGATTATGCGGAAGTAAAAAAAAATCCACAAAGAAAAGCCATTTTCATACATGCTGGGTAATCCCATGTTCTGACAGTTTGTTAAGCTTTTTCCTTTGTTAAATAATGAATGCAATTTGCATGTGGCAGCAGCATCCACTGCTGGGGCAGCCACTTTGCGAGTAGCTGCAAACATAGAGCCTGCAACTGGCACATGCGGCAAAAAGCGGCAAAAGTGGTACATGTGGTGATTAAGATTCAGCGCACTTACCTTTTCATCGATTTCCGAGAAGCATTCGCCATTCATTTTGTTGATGACCTGCGCCACGCCAATCACATCCCCGCCAGAATCCTTGATGGGCATGCAGAGCAATGCTTTTGTCCGATAACCTGTCTGCGAATCAATTTCACAATTGAAACGCTCATCCTGAAAAATAGCAAAGGATTGTTAAGGAATTTTTCAAAGGATTATTATTACTATTCTTATATTGAGATTTCTAGTGCTACAAGCTTAAGCTTATTTATTATTTCTGATACTAGTCCCTTTTACAGAAATTTAAGTAGACATTTCTTATTAAGATTTAACATTTAAACATTTATAAATAAATACAGATTAAATTGACTTTCTAAATTTAGTTTTAATATACATTTTTAGCTTCGTAGAATACAGTATAAGTCTTCATTTAGACAAGTTTTGGAATGCAGAAAAAGTTCTATGAGTTACCAAAAATATTTATCTCTTAGTTTAGATAAGATTTGGGATGCCGAATGCTCTAAAACTCTCCTCTTATCTCAGCGTTCTCAGTATAAAAATACTCTTAACAGATATTGAAACCTCTGAGTTGAATTCAAAGGAGAGTTTATCTATAATTTATTTTTAGCTTCAAGTTGAAAAATAGATATGATATGTTTGTATTTGAATAAAAACATAATAACGAGATCTGATGATGTATTGATGATGTATTCAACTAGGAAAATAATTAAAATAAAAAAATTCTTATCTCAGTTAAGATTGATCGGAGGATTCAATCTGTGAATTCAGATCTAAAACATCTAGAGAAAAAGTTACAACCACTCTGAAGCTCTACAGAGTTTCAATGTCCTCTATAACGAACTCCAAACATAATGTATTATACTATAATATAATAATTATAACTGAGATGGTATAGAGATATCTTCTCGCAGCTTATTTAATACAAATTCAGGTGAATTTTCCTTTTGTCATAGATAGTGAATTTTGTATTCTTATAAAACGATCGAGTTCATTGCGTTGTCTAGATAATTACAAGCATTGTAATTGCTGCGTTATGGTTCTATTTATATCAAGAGCATTGTACAGAGAAAACATGTCGCAGTTTATTAAAAAAAGTCGCAGTCTAAATATAGGTATTTTTTGTATTCTTAAGCCCAGAGTCTAGACAGTTGTGCTATTGTCCATCACAAGTCACATACATGTTCACATGTTCCGGAATATTTCTCCATCTACTTCTTCTTCATAATTTTTACACCAATTTCAAGCTGTTAATTCCGCTATTTGTGTAGGTCATCATGTTTTGACCATGTTAAGCTACGCAGTTGCCTGACTTGCAGTATTTTTTGTTGTCAGTCTTTTACAGTACAATAGTAGTTGCTCGTACAATTTGTGCCAGGCAAAGTCCAATAATAAATAACTCGTGCTAGCCGTTCCCTAAGTCTATCATCTGGACAGAGATATACATAGATAGAGAGGGAGGAAGCTAACGACTTTAACTCGCACCTCATCACATTCACAGCAAATTGTGTAGAGTTATCTGTCTGTCTATACACTTAATTGTGCTAAAATGTTGTGATAAAAGAGTCAACACACTGTTGGCCACTCAAGTGCGTCACATTTGTGCATTGTATACAATTGTGGGCCATGTCTTAAGTTGGCCTAAACAACAAGATAAAGACACGCGCCAAATGGCCCCTCAGACTTAAAGCCTTTAAATGGCGCTCAGTTCTATCAGCCAAGAGTATCAAAACACGGCCTAACATGTCTTTAACCTTGTGTACAACTGGCGTATCTATCGTTGGCCACAAGATTAATTACGACCCGATTGGCCGGGCAGCAAGTTCTTGGACCAGCTCGGAAAACTGCACACACATACATATAATTTTTGAAGGGCAAAATTCAGTGAACAATATTGAAACTTAAAAAGCAATTTCGAGCATTTTCAACTTTTACTTCTTTTTATCTATAGAACTGTGTGAACGTGGATGCTCTGAATGTGGTTGAGAATGTGAGTGCGAGTGTGAATGTAAATGCCACGGCTGTTTGCATCATAAATCTCTTTGCAAGTCTCGAATTTGCCACTGTCCAAGTTGGAGTTCGTTTTAGGGTCATTTGATTTATTGTCGTCTATAGGAAATGCCATTCAAATTTGTCAATTGATTGTGCTGTTGAAAACTTTCCACTGACCTGGTAAGCATCTGGTATATTGACCGGCTCCCCGCTCTCTGCCACATGCCCCGCAATTCCAGTGCCCCATGCAACGCGCACTTCCTCCTGCTGTTCCATTTCCTCAACGGTGCTGCGTGGGCAAACATCGAAGAGCTTCGACACGAGGCATCTGCAAAATGTTGGCAAAATGTTAGGTATTATCTTGTGTAAATGTATATAAATTTAACGAGTTTGTCGCAATTTACAATTAGTTTTTTCCTCTACAAAATTGCCCCCTGAGGATACACACACGCTCTCTACTTCTTTTCGCTATCTCGGTCTCGCTCTGTATGCCAAAAACTGCATTCGAGAAATCATAAAATGCCAAAAATAAATGCCATCAAAAATGTTTCACAGACAAAGTTGAAGCTACTGTTGCTGCTGCGCAAAAAGTTGGCACCAAAATGGCTTTGGGCCAATGAAGTCATCGCCGTTTTGGCAACTGACAAGAGCCAAAGCACGGGCCAAAGCACTTGCCTGATTACGAAATTCAATTTTCACAGTTATTAGTGTTAAATTCTTTGTACTCCAACGTGGGATGCAATAAGCTAAACGATGGCCTCAAGTAATGAGGTAGTACGACTTTTTATAGCGTCATCTCTGAAAAAGTGCTTGAGATAGGGGAAAATTAAGTTTTCTTGTGAATATTCGAAACAAGGAAAAGTCGACGAGCAAAATGCGTCAGCGACCACCTGAAGGTAGAAGTGTTACCAAATAAAATTTGTCACTATCGATAGTAAATATAAGACAACATTTAAGTTATATCTGAGGATTTCTTAGTAATTTTTGAAACGAATAAAAATAGTTTTATTATTATCGATAATATTAAAGTTTTCTGTTTACACTCGTCATAGTTTGATATTTGATGATCTATATAAAATATCATTACTTTTGTCATCTTAAATCAGAACTAAATGAAAGAAAGAATTAGTATTTTTATTATTATTATGTTTCAGTATTATATTTTGTTTCGATTATAATTAAAACTTTCTCTGGTGTTTTATCTTTTTCAACGACAGAAAACAGATTTATAGATTTAAATTTGTTAATCTACCTAATCGAAATCCTTATTAAGATCAACTTGCTTTATCTTGATCTGTGATATTGATATTGATCTATAAACTCTACATTTTATTCTGATCTATATCTAGATTTTGATTAGATTCTACTCACTTTTTAAGTCCATCGACACCGTTGCAGCGTCCCTGCACAAGAAACAATGAACCACGATCCGCATTCAGCAAAATGGAAACATTCTGTAAAATCTTGTGACACAACGTGCGCACTTCCAGCTCATTGCAAATGTCCTTTACCTGGAAAACGTATGAAAATGACAAACCAATTTTATGATTATTCAATTGAATTATGAGTTAAGTGTGTGTCGTAAATGTTACAGTTCCGAATAAGTAGAAACATTCCACATGCACTTAATGTGGGGTGTTCTGGTTAAACAAACAAGTCAATCAGCTAAATATAATAGTGTTGAACAAACTGACGAACTGACCGCGAGACCGACACACTGACTGACTGACTGACTGACTGACTGACTGCCTGACTAACAGAGTGAGTGACGTCTGTGACAATTTAGCTCAATGTTGTTTGTATGTTAGACCAGGCCGTGCCTCTTAACTGTTTGCTGATAACAACGTCAGCAGGCCAAAGTAGGCAAATACGCTGTTGCATGTGTGCAAAATCAATTGCTGCAAGCGTGTTGTAACAATTTATAAATAAATTGACGATGGAAATTCATTAGAAAACGTATGAAATTCCATTTAAGCGTGGGCGTTATGGGCGATAAAGGAAATTGTTTGGCCCAAATGCGCTCAATATAATTCAGGAATTTACAGCGAATTATGAATCATTTTAAATGAAAGAATATAGACTTTTGAAACTAAGAGCTACTTGGTTTTATGTGTAGCTCAATTTTTTTTAAAAATTTGTAACTGTTGCGGTTTTTTAATTAATAAACTAACAATAACCGACAAACCTTTTCTATTCTTATATTCTGTTTTCTAATATCTCTTTTAAGTGTTAGTGAAAATCTCTACTCATTGCTAAATTGATTTTTAGTGCTTGCAATGCATTCACATTTTTCGAATCTTATAATAACAAAACTAAAATGATATATAAATTACATAATGAGTCTTATGTTTTAACTTATTAAAAGTTCATTCACTTGTTTTTTTACTTATATTTTTAATATATTATAATTATCAGAAACTAAGAGATCTATTAGCTTTTTCTAGACAATTCAGTTATTGTTCAAATTTCTATATACAAACCAGCTCAAAGATCAGCTCCTTCTCGTCCAGCTGCTTCAGCTCGTTGCGGGATAAGCGCTGTGGCCGTTGATGACAATGGTGATAGGGATACGGATGTGAATTGTTAGAATTTGTGGCATTGCCACCGGGGCCAATGGGGGCACTGCAATTGCTGCTGCTGCTGCCAACTGCGCCGCCAGCCTGATAATGACTATGCTGATAATGCTGATGATTGTGATTATTATGATGATAATGATGATGATGGGGAGGCTGATACTGATACTGGCCAGCAACGACACCGCCAACGTTTTGCAAATTGCTGCAACTTCCAGTCGAATTATCCAACTGTGGGGCAATGCTCAAAAATGTCGGAGTACCATCGATGGTATTAACAATTGGCTTCAAGAGTCCGCCACGTTCAAACTCATGAGCCGAGATTTTGCTGGAAGAAAAGGGGGAAAGATTAGGTAAGTTTAGTTGGGGAAACACATATATATGGGGACTTACCGCACTGGAGTTGTGGCACCTGAGCCGCCTCGAGAACTGCTCGTCTGTCCATTTGGATGTGTGGGCGAACTGCTGTTGATGACATCGTTGCCAGCGCTTGTGGCATGCGACACCAGCCAGGCATCCACCGTTTGACGCGTTGCCTTTCTGCAACGGATAAAGAGGAAGAGAGTGTCCAAACATATTAAAATACTATTAAAAATTAAGTGTGTTTGGTCAAAGGACTTTACATGCATGCGCCAACCAAATGAAATTGTCTAATAAAAATGCCAAGCTCATAAATATTCAGCAAGCGAATAATTTGACGTCATGCTGCATGCCACAGAGCCACATGTGTCCTCATGGCAACACGCGCGCGCGGCATAAAAATTCAGCAATCACAGCGGGCAACTCTTTTGTGGGACAGAGATAAAAAGAGCAGGGAGAAGTAACTGTTAGCTAGCTAGTCGAAAACTGTCCAAAGAGAGTCTGAGCCATGTGTCTGGCGTATTCTTATGCAAAGTACACAAAATGAAGCCTTTTTCTGGCTCGTTTAATGTGCCCAACACGCCCAGCGGCAAACCGACAGCACAACAACAACAAACTGTGGAGTCAAAGGACCGACATCGTCTGTTGGCCATGAAAATAAAGCCCAATTTATGTTTTAGTTGTTAGTGATTTTTATTATGTGTCATAGCCAAAGGCCGACACAACCGAATGTCCCTAACAGACACACACATGTTTATCCCTATCCCTATTCCCATTCCCATCTCTATCTGACTTTGTGTGTGTGTGTGAAAGCCAATTTCCGGTTTACGGCGGAAACGGCCAGCCAGCCGCATGGCTGCCCATAAATATGGTCGAAACTATGGCAATGGCATCAAAGCAAGCCTTTGGCTTATGACATTGCAATTTAGACAGCTTCTTGTATGCTTCTAAAGCTTCATAACTTTAGATTTTCTTAGAGTAAATGACCACTTAACCTACTGATTTATTATTAATCGATTAATCGGGTGCATCAGTAAACACTACACAATTTTAAATGGTACTAAGCAGGTTTATTAAGTAATCAGCTTTAAATGAGAAGTGACTCGGTGACCTATCATTGGTATTAATCGATTCGTAGTGTCAATTTATTAATATCCGACTCAAGAACATGAAAATGTTATTATGAACTTATTAATCATTATATAAAATGGAAACGTGTATAATAGGTTAATCGATATACATGAGTTTAGCAAGCCGATATAAAATCAATCGATTAATTGTTGCATAAACTGAATGTGAGTCGTCTTGGGATATCGATAAGCGATGTTTGAATTACATTATTCGACATGTTTAAAATCGATAATTAAAAAGTCCTTTTAACGATTATTATTATCGCTTATCGATGTCCCCTTTAGAAAACTGATAACTATTTACTACATCAAGCGTTAAAGGGTATTGACAAACAACTGATTTATCAAAACAAATGTTATAGTTTTATTATTGGATATCGGTAGGTTGAAAGTGTTTATAAGTTACATATAAATTTAGTCGTTAAATTATAATGACCATAGTGACAAGGTTAATGTATTTTTAGACTTTCATAGATACATATTTATCGATATTAGTATATCGATAGCAAATACAAAATATCTTCCACATCTATATTTATTGTGGGCTTTTTTCAATATTCCAAAACACTCCCACTCAAGAAATAAAATTAATCTTGGTTTAGACAAATCATAAATTGATGTTTATATTCCTTCACTTCATTTAATTGTAGAGTTGTCAACTCACCTTATGAAATAATCCTGTACAAACTCCTGATTCTCATCCATCCACGCCTCCATGCGCGCATGCTCTGGATCATAGGGTCGACTATGATGTGGCGATGTCGTCTGATGATAATGATGAGAATACCCTTGATATTGTTGGTGCTGCTGTTGCTGCTGATGATGATACAACAAATTTTGCTGTGACTGCTGTTGTTGTTGTTGTGAATGTTGTTGGTAGGCAGCCGCTGTGCTTGCAACATAGCCGGCAGTTGTGTGATTGCTGCCGCCATTAATGTTGTTGCTGCTGTTGCCGTTGATGTTGTTGCCGCTAATGTTGCTGCTGCTGCTGTTGTTGTACTGATAGTGGGCGGGTGATTGCTGTTGCTGTGATAGCGGCAGGGGGACACCGGTGCGTGTGGCAAGAAGCAAGCTATGCTCACTCATCCCGTACCCTGTGCCCCCCTGCTCCGCGGGCATTCTGGCCGCTAACTGCAGCGGCGTTGTCGCTGGTTCCTCAATGCTCCGCAAGTGCAGGCCTGCAAGGAGAGAAAAGAGAGAAATAATAAATATTTTGATTACTTTATTTATATATTTATTTGTTTTAATGCTATTTTTTACTAATTTATTGAGCTCATCTTTATTTATTCATTTTTATATTTTTATTTATTAAATTATGTATGTATTATGAAATATATCTTATAAAATTAATTATTAATTGATTTGTTTACTTATTTAGTTAGTTTTTCTTTATTTATTTATTTACTCACATATTTATTAAATCATATATATTTTAATTTATTCATTTCTTTACTCATTACAATATATATGCTATAAAACAAATTATATATTTATTAGTTTACTTAGTTATTTGATTTATATTATTATATATTTATGTATTATTATTATTTATTTATTTATGTATGCATTTATTTAATCATTACAATACATGTCTTATAAAATAAATTATTCACTTAACTTATTTATAGAGCTGTTTCTTATTTATTTATTCATTACAATAGATATCTTATAAAATACGTTATATATTTATTAGTTTACTTTGTTATTTAGTTTTCTCTTATTTATTTATTTATGCATTTATTTAATCGTTACAATAGATATCTTATAAAATAAATTATTCATTTACCCATTTACTTATTTACTTAGCTGTTCCTTATTTATTTATTTATAAATTTATTAATGCATTTATTTATTCACTACAATAGACATCGTATAAAATAAATAATTCAATTACCTATTTACTTATTTATTTCACTGATCTATATATTCATTTATTTATTTATTCTTTAAAATAAATTTTTTATATCTAGCTAGGCCTTCGACTTACAGCTAGAGATAATAAATATTTAAACCAGCATTGAAATTATTTCAGTTTATTTTCTTATTGAATTTTCACATCTGCTGACAGTTTTATGTGTGTTCCCAATTCGATTGCACGACAACATTTGCATTGCAAATGGCCAACATATCCTTTAAGTGCGCTGCAAAGTCACGCGCGAATGGGGAGGGAGGAGTGTCCCATCCCCCTTTCTGCCCCACCCTTGGCCTCACCCCTTCTAAAGACCATATGCAAATTGCTGTATAATCATAAGATAAAAACTGACACACACTCGCTCTCTCTCTCTATCCCTCTATATATCTATGTTTCTTTCGGTCACACTTGCTGAGTCTGTTTAAATTTTTAATTTTAGCACTTTGCGAACAAAAAAGTGTAAAAAGGAAAGGAAAACAAAATCATTTCTGTTGCAACTGTGCACATAAATTCAACTAAATTGGTTTTCCAGCTCATCAATTTGGGGGCTGGCTCAACAGACGCTCGCGCGACAATTAAGAGCATTTAAAGAGCTTGTCTCACGCGGCGTATACGTAATGCCATAAATAAGCCAAAATGGGATACCAGGCAAACGCACTGCAAGTGTGTCGACTCTGTCAACTTAACATTAACCGGAAATATTGGCAATTTCCGTGAAATATTGACACCCAATCCCAATCCCTCATTTTCCCCCTCTTTCCGCCCCTTCTAACCTGTCTGGCTTCTGTAATGGCGCCCATTGAGCGACTGATTAAGTGCTAAAAATAGAAATAAATACTTGTATCCTTGCCATGGTGATTGTGATGGATATCTAAGGATATCAGAGCATGAGTTTCTCATTCAACTTAAAATTACAAGTGTGCGTCGGTGTGTGTGTATAAATTTGATTTATGATCAACTTTTTGATGTACAACAAACAACAAAATAAGCCAAACAACTCACACACACATACGTACAGGGTACAAAAGCCAACAAGCAAATGTATAGAACGAGCTGCTCCTGTCAACTGACAATTTGACTTTCTGGGATAAGCTGACAAGCTGAAGCATTTACAAATTGATGGCGTTTGTTGTGCAAAAGTATTTTGGTTAAATTTATGAGTTTAGCTTATGCGGTTGCCAAGAATTGCAGTTGGTAAGCTAATAAATGCAACATCCTTAAGGGAAATTTGTTCATACTCTATGAGTTTTACATATTTATTGAATTTATCATTCTTAAAGCTTAGCAAACAAATTATATTAGATTGTCCGACTTAAGACCAATGAAATATTATCAATTAATGTTAATAAACAATTCTCAATTACATTAAATAAATAAACCTGTTTCGACTCTTATTAACATTTGCAAATATTGCTGCTAACATAACTTTCTAATTTTATATCTTTTCGTTGGTAATTACAAAAGTTTGTGTATAAAAATTTAATTGTTAATTTAAAATTATATTTTCTTATTTGAATTGAAAATGTTATATAATCTTATTTGTCGATGACTATTAATTGACTTAAATAAATTAATAAATGAGAGCTACCTACCAGATTTACACTGACAGAATGTGTTTTGTAATAGCACTAACAAACTTGAGTTAACAGATTGATACAATGTAAACTTATACACTTCATTCAAAATAAAACTCATATTATTGATACGTATTTCTATGAATTTCTCTTAACCAGATAAATTGTTGACCTTAACAAGTTGAACAAAGTAATTTCAAATAATTTTCCTACAATGCAATAATACAATAATTTATTTTCGTTATTTTCGTTTTTATGAAAAAGCTGCCATTTTTTATTTGATTATTTTATTTTTCTTTTTGTGCATTGTCAACCAAATTTAAATATGTGTGCACATACCACACAGTTCACATGTGGACATTCAATTTTCGGAATGGATATTCAAAACATAAATTTCAGTTTATCACATATTTGATTTGGCTATTTGCAAAGAATTTTTACTGCATTTTATTTATAAATATATTTCTCACATTCTTTCGTATTATATATGTTTCTGTTGGGTTTCTTTCTTTGGTTTTTGGCTCGTCTTAGCGCTTAAGCTACCAATAGGAGCTTAAAGTCGGCTACTTAATGTTGAGAAATTTATGAGCATGCTCGAAAGGAAGCGAGTGCTGCACTTACATGTCTTTCTCCTTTGCTCCTCCATCTTCCCCCTGACAAACCGCTGCCTCTCCCACCCTACATGTGCCTCACTTAATCTTTTAAGCTGCATTTGCCTTGCACAGGCAACATGCAACATGCTTAAGCTGCTGCAAAACATTTGGCAGCACTCCTCAATCCCCCTCGTGTCACACATTTTTTCCATTCCCCTTGCACCTCTTCTGGGCTACACGTACGTACCTCTCTTTGCCCACTCGAAAGTCAAATGACAGCACATCATGGCTGAGTGGGCGCAACCACGCCCCCTTCACCAATGGCGATGGCACTCTGCTGCGACTGCGGTTTGACGATGCGTCAGCTTTATGTAAGACATCCCGCCCCGGGCCCAAAAGCCTTGCAGAAACAAATTTTTACACAGCATTGCAATGGAATTTTACTTTTAGTAACAGAAATAGAAAAAAACTTAGCAATCCTCGTATTATATTGGAGTGAAAGACTAACAGATATGCTAAAACTTGCAGATTATCGGCAATATTAAGGAAATGTATGCAAATTGAATTTTTTGTACAATCTGATACAATGAATATACCAAAAAAACAAATTCAAGGAATTATCGTTACAATTTTATTATAACTATAAGTATTTTTGTTCAATTTTATGGAGCATCAAAAGTGTATATATTTCAGTGCTTTTTGTATTCAATTATAATAATTACTATGTATAATTTAAAATAAAATAAATACGAATTTTAGTTAAATTTTTAAGGGTATTCCAAACGTTTTATCGCCAATCATCGATTACCTATATCATCACCACAATTATTGTCAATTGTTTATACAATTAATTATTAATTTTTAATATATATAGTAACAGCTTTATAAGAATAAATCGATTGATTGCAATTACTAATAAAGATTTCTTACTTTATATACATATAAACTCAGCTACTCAAATAAAGAAAAGTTTGTTATACTCACAAAAAAAAAACTCTTAAAAAATATTAAATTTCATTAAAATGGTTTATTAATAATAATATTAACTATTTTTTTCTTTTTGTAACCTATTTATATAGCAACTGAAAGTAACTTAATTAATATATGTATGTATGATACAGATACCCTTTCTTATTTGTGCTGGTAATAAGGGTATTCGCTATACATATACAAATTTCGTATATGTTATGTGTTGATTTTGTTGTGAAAGCCAAATGCAAATTGGAAGTTGGCAAGTGTGCAAAAGAGAACAAAATTGTACTATTTTAACTCTTTCTCCCTCTCTTTATACCGCAACATGAGGACAACGGATCGATGGGATAGTATTCATAAGGTAGTTGTTATTCTGGTTGTTTCTTGTGACAAAATATTTGTGTAAATTGTTTCACTTGCATCCGTTTTCATCTTGAGGAGAACTGTGTGTTTTCTCACCTGTTGTTGCCGTTGTCTCTGAAATTTGTTGATGTTGTGGACTATGCGTAGGTGTTTGTTGTTGTTGCTGCTGTTGCTGCTGTTGTTGCTGCTGTTGCTTGTTGTTCTTGTTCTTGTTTTTGTAGCGACAACCACGAAATCGACACATACTTGCCGCTTGGCCCATGGGGCCCGCCAGCAATGCGAATGTTAAACCCTCCGTTTTAATGAATTTAATTTTGTCAACTTTAAGCAGTGCTGCCGCGTAACGTAAACTGTATTTGTTGTTGTTGCTGTTGATGTTATGATAATTTTCTGCAACGTTTGTTCTTGTTGTTCTTTTAGTTGAGGACTCAATTGTGTTGACTTTACCGCCGCCAAATGGCCGCAATATTTGATAAACTTTTTAATATTTTCTTGTTGACTTTGGTATTGTTTATTGTTGTTTGGCCTTGCAGCACTTTGTTGCAG
Source organism: Drosophila histrio (assembly GCA_958299025.2). NCBI lineage: Eukaryota > Metazoa > Arthropoda > Insecta > Diptera > Drosophilidae > Drosophila > Drosophila histrio. The sequence continues at coordinate 27,388,522 of OY282580.2, read as the reverse complement.
TTGCATAATAGCAATAGTTTATTATTTTAACTTGTTTAATGATTAATTAAATTATATATTGAGCTACGAATGCACTCTCAAGACCTGTTGAAATTATAAACATTTGTTGTATGAATATAACGTTCGCTGAAAACTTTCCAGTCTGGCGGAAAGCTCTTTTTCATCGTGCACACTTCCTGCAGTTTTTCATTCAGCTTTCAGCCCAGCGGCTCTGATGCTAGCAATTCAATTAACACTTAAGCCGCAGCCCAAATGCAATTGCAGACAGACGTCAATTGATAAACAAACAAAACCCGAAAAGGTCCCTTAAAACGTGGCAGGGGCACGGTCTGGTGGCAAGTGTGGGCGGCCACACGACAAGCAGACAATGCAATACACAGCACACGTAGGCAGGCAAGCACTGAAATGTCAGTTAAATAAAATCAACATGGCCAACAAACAGCTCGGACAGGCCAACCAAATACTACTTGTAAGCCAAAAGAAAACACAGCAAAAAGTGAGGGGTTTCAGTTGAGAAACCCTGTAGGGAAGTAGCTTGTAATTTTTACAACAAATTGAAACTTTGACTCATTAAAATGAGTTTAAAAAGCTCTAAAATAATTAAATGGGCAATATGATTATATTATATTACATTTTATGCTCTCTATACTTTTGTAATTCTATGAAAGTATTCAATTTTCAAGCTGAAATTTGGTAAGTTTATATCTTAACCATATTACAACTGCTACAATAAATCCTCGAATATTGAAAAACAATTTCTCGTTAGATAAACGCTAGATGTTGAATATATCAAGATGGAAAAGTGTGTAATTTCACATTATCTAAAGACCATTAATTTTTCAATAAATAATAGGCAGTTAACATATATTTCTAGTAAACATTTCTAGCTGAAATTTGATAAGAAATAACTAATTGAAATATTGTTACAAAGTGATTTAAATAAAACATATAAACAATAAATCTTTGCTATAATCCTATGTTATCGATTACTACTTAGTTCCTCATCTATTTTCAGTATTATTTACAAACAAATCAACTCTTTTAACCAGTCTGAACAGTATATATCTACTATAGGTTCAATTCGGTTTGGTTTGGTTGAGATGGGTTGGGTTGGGTTTGCATTGGATTGGTTTGGTTTGTTGTCTGAACTCAGTTTGCAATCGACATGCAAAAGAAAGAAAAAAACAGACAGACAGATAGACAGACAGAAACCACAGCAGCTACTTTTACTCTCAGTGGTACTTATGCATTCAGTCTGTAAGTCTGGCAGTTAGTCAATACTCGTGCTTATATTGACAATTGGGTATTAAATTAACGGCGTCCATTTGCTGCCACTTGAAGTGAAGAGAGAGATCTTCGATGATTTAATTTCAGTTGCCAGCTGTTGCATCATTTCTTGGCAGCAACAGTTGACGGCGGAAATGATTTAATTTCCGTTCTATGAAATGCAGCAACAATAGAAATCATCATCATCATCATCATCAACAACGTGGCAAGTGGCATGTGGCAGGCAAAAGGATTGCAACTGCGTTTGCCATTGTTAATGGCATAGACATGGCCAAAATGTGTTGATGCTGTCTGATTGCAAGACTGCAATGTTTATTGGAGTTGATTGCCAAAGTGATTCTCTGAATTGAAAATGTTTGTTTAAATTGCTGACAAAAGCAGAACGAGAAAGTGCAAAGGCACTTAATGAAACTTGGCTTAAATGAAAAGCTGGTAGCATTTTCAGTATCAGTAACGAGATAGCAAAGAAGCGATTAAGATTAAAGTGAAACGATACGAAAAGGAGGGAAATAATGAGAGTGTAGAGCAGCTGTACAAATTACGATGAAAATCTCAACCACAACTCGCTTGAAAATTTACGTATAGTCAAAGGACAGCTAGTAAATTAAAGTTAAAAAATAACAACTTGTATACTACTACTCCTTGGTCTAACTATTGAAATTATCGAAATCGGTCTGCAACTCGCCTTAAAAGTAAAGAGTATACATCAAATAGTGAAGAAAATATACTGCAAAGTTATGATCAATATTTAAATCAAAGTTTTAAATTTTACTAAACACTCTACAATTTTATGCGATCTTAAAACAATAGAAAAAGTCCTAACAGTTGGAAAACTATGCAAAATTAATTATTTACGAGTCTCTACGCTGTTAAACAGACTTAAAACACGCATCGAAAGTCAAGAAACTTTTGCAAAAGAACTTTTGATGTCTCAATAACTATAAAGGGAAAAAACTCTTTTATGCTGTCCAAGGCAGTAGCTTAATTCTACTCTTTAGATAAAGTGCCAGCCGCAGAGGTTTCAATTAGTGAATTCAGTTAAATGAATTCGTCATTCGGGCAATTTGTAAACTGTAACTGTTGCTGATTACATGCATTGCTCATACGCACCGTAGTCATAGCTATTAAAATTGTGCACAGCTATTTTTGCTATCTGTTCTCGGTACTCGTATCTACCCCTTAGCAACCGGTGGGTAACCACAGCAGCAGCAACAGCAAAAACGAACAAAAATGAACTGAATAAAAAAAAAAACAGCCACAAAAACTATTTTTATGCCAATGGCGACAACCGCAAACACCGAACAGACACAGAAATACATAAAGTTACACACTCACACACACACACACACACACACGCCCACAAATACTTAGACAGACGGTTGATGGTTAGCGGTCGCTTACATTATGTCAATAGCATAGGTAAATGTAATAGTGGGTAGAGTACAAAGAAGCAGGAGGGAGACAGCGAGAAGAGAGGGTATATTGTTTGGCTGTCCATGTCTGGCTAAGCAAACGATGTTCATTAATGGCGCACGCCAGAGTTTTGCGAGCGGCAAGTTAAGATAACAGATAACAAATGCTACACTGAGAAAAATAGCAGACCAATTTAAACTAAATGTGTCTCCTCATGGAGGAAACGTATAACATAAGAATATTGAATTTAAAGTTGTAATGTCAATGCATAAAGCGCGCCTTATTTCTTAAGATTCTAATTAGTTTACATAGTTAATTGTATAGTATTATTTTTAGTGTTAGCTTTCATTCTGAAGTAACGTATGTTACCTTATTATTTTAATTGAATAATTGTCAATTTTCTTTACATAAGACATTCTATAAACGATCACTCTAATCTATACTTTGATAATGTTTAAAAGATAGCAGACGTATTGCATAACAAACTATAAATTTCTTATTTATTTGCGGACTATGAGAAATCAATATTCCAATCAGAAAATGGTCACTCTAATCACTATTATTTTTCCGATGATTTAAATAATACATGGGGACATTCTTTTAATATTCATCACATAATAGTTTAGAGTAACCATTTCACAAATACCCAAAGCAGACCATAGAGGCAATTCAAATGCAGCTATTATTTATCAATTTACTAAACATCTCTCAACCTTTTTATCAGTGTATAGTATAGTAACTAGAATTTGTGCATGCCATTCAATGGGTCGACCTTTTCATTTTCTTTATTCATTCTCTAGTTTTTTTTTCTTCTTTTTTCTTGTGGCAATGCAAACAGACAACAATGTCTACACACAGATAAGGAGAAATGGAAATAAAAATTGGTGTGAGTGGGCGTAAGTGTCATTAGGCGGTGGTGACGGCGGCGGCAAAGGCGTCACGAACTTGAGCATCGATTAGTGAAGGACGGACAGCATGTAGCAAGTAGCAAGTAGCAAGTGGAAAGTAGCAAGTGCCAAGTGGCAAGTGGCAAGAGGATAGTAGATGAAGGGAACGAGGACATCACAAGGAGCATTTGCATTGAAATGTTTCAAGTGTTTTTTATTTCTGTTTTCTTTCTTTTTTTTTTTTGGATCAATAACCTGTTGCTGCATTGTACAGTTGGCTAAAACTACGCGAACAAGTTCCGAGTATTCTTTTACTTTCTGTTTTGTTGACTGTGGAGCAACGCGGCGTATGCGTGATACAACGCATTCAATTCGTTGATTTTAGCGCCAACCTGTGAATTATCATTATGAACATACTACAATAAAATGAAAAGAGATGGCAAAAAAAAAGTATCAAATGTATCACACAAAAATAAAGTCGAAACGATGCACGCGTGGCGGACGCGTTGTGCGCATGTAACACATTCCAATCAAAGTTGAAATTGGCCCAGCAGACAGAGAGGCATATGTGTGGCATGTGGACTGTTTGCCAGTTAAGAAACAGCAGCCGCAGTGAGCCGAATTGAGCTGGATTTAATAATTGAGTAAACAAACAATAAATCTCATTATCACATGCCAGCTCGTGCATTCAATTATTATCACAAACAAGCCGAGTCGCAAAACAGATTCACCAAAAACTGTCTGGCTATGACAGTACTAGTACATAATAAATATATATATTAATATAAATAATAATAATATTATTATTATTAAAACCGTGTGAAAACAAAGGGCAAGGGCAGACAATCACAGGGGAATGCAAGTTGCTCTTATCAAAGTTATATATACACATATAATCCCATTTCTTTTTGGCATACAGCTAAAAGTTTGTAGCGCATGTGTCAGTTGTTATAACTGTTATTGTTGTTGCTTTAAATACTATTATACTTAGGTGTAATTTTTTGCACTTCTACAACTTGCCTAAAGCGTATGCTATTCGAATTCAGTTAACTGAAACATTTTGCTGACCATTTTCGTTAACTTTAAATGTGCAATTTAATGAGCTGCACACTTCTGAAAGTGGAAGTGGGCAACTACAGCTTTATGGTAGCCATAAAAAGCGATACAGACGGACGTAGTAGAGTAGTAGAAACTACTTACAGAAAGGGAGAGAGAGGGAGGGAGGGAGGTAGAGAGATAGTGAGGAGAGAAAGAGAGAGCGAGAACAGTGCGCGTGTCTGTCGGCGACGTTGACTGTAAATGGAGCTAATGCCGGCAGCTTTGACATTTAACTATCAAAACTTAAATAAGTTTATACACAGCACATACAAATACATATTTATATGTAGCAAATGTACATATGGTCTATAAGTATTTAAGTATATAAATATATATAGAAGTGTCTTTATATATATTTATGTGGTAGTTTTTTTTATTGTTATGCCGTTGGCAATTCAAATATTTTATTATATGTATATATGCATACACCGGGCACAAGTGAAGGTCACAAAATTGTTAGAGCCAAATGGCAACTCATAAACGTTTTGTAACTTGTATAGCAATATAAAAGCCATAAAGGAAATGCAAAAAAAAAACATTTAACAAATTCCCAACATATGAGGCGTAAAATACTAAAAAAATACAATTTCTATTATTCAAAGTGCAACATGTAGAAATATGTTTTACTGCTTAAATCTAAAGTGCCAATAAAGTATTTGAAATATACTATTATACTAAAGATTGTAGTAAATTAGTAAAATTCACCACATTTGTTGGGAAAAATACTAAAAACAGTTTAACTTTAATATATAAAAATAATTAGATTTATTTTTTTTACTAATATGTTAATGAAGTATCTTAAAGATACAAAGAACATACTAAATATACGAATACATTTTTAACAAATGTTTGGAAAAATATTTAAAAAAAGGTTAAACATTAGAATAATAATTAAATTTCTTTCGGTCTACTAAACTGTCTTTAAAGTATCTTTAGGATTTCAAGAGAACTAATTAATATGTAATTAATGCTGTCAAATTCCCAACACAAGATAAGAAAATATAATAAAATATCTTACTTTATTATAAGCATATTAAAGTATATAGATTTCTTCTATTTAAACAGTCATTAAAGTACCTCAACGACACCAAGAAGCTACCAATACGAAGTTATCAAGTATATTGAGCTGACCTTAACATTAAACAATATTCATACGGAGAGAACAACAGCGAGCGGCTTCCCGCATTGCTCATTTTATTCCAACACACACTCGATTGCCTTTTCAGTGCCCGCATAAACACACGCTGCGTATGAGTAATTTCGCAAACGGCAAACGAAGAAAAAAAGCATATAAAAAAGCAAAATCTAATTGCTGTTTTCATGTGAACGACTTTAATTATAGCTAATTTTAATGACTTGTATGGCGCATGTTTATGGGGGGGCCCCACAACGTGCGTTCAAGACGACTGCCGCTTGGACCACGCGCCGTATGCGCAATAATTTTCATTGCTCATACGTTGATACTGCAAATTTTTAAACATTAAGAAAACTTTCTTTGCAGCAGCGCAATTCAAGTTCGTTTTCCTATCAAATTTCCAATTTAAAACACAGAGAAAGAGGGAGAGTGAAAATGTTGCGGGATGTCAGGCTACTTGAGTAAGATTTTCAATTTACACGCGTTGCCGTTCTTCCTCGACATCTTAGATGAAGAAATATTGAAATTGTATGCCCCAGACTGAAGCTGAGGCGTCGCCAGCTAGTTTCTTATCATAAATCTTTTTGTCGCAAACTTATTTCCCGCCTCAGTTTCCCATTTCCCATTTCCCAGTGGTCCACGCTTTGTTGAGCAGCAAAAGAAAAAAAAGAGTGTAGGTAGAGCCAGACAATATTTTAATATAAGACAATGTTCTTTACAAAGACTTTTCAAGTCTTTTTCTATAACTCGTAGAAAACTAAAATCATTTTCCTTAAAGGTTTTTGCTCACTTAACAATTGCTTGCAAATGTATTTTGGGCTTGGGATTATTTAATAACTGCAGCATATTTATCAACATAACTTTGTAAGCTAAGCGAAAAAGAAAACCCCAAGTCACATGTCCTGAATATCCTGACAGACTCTGTGCATGTGTGTGTGTGTGTCCTGTGTTTGAGTTATCATTATGACATGCTCAAAATTACCAATGACAGACGTGCTTTGACTTTCAAACACACACACACACTCTCTCTCTCTCATACTCGTATCTATGTATATTCAGCGAGTTGAGGTCAACATTCAAATGTGGGCGTGGCATGCCGCACTGATTGCGCCCTCAACTCAACGTTTTGGGCCAAGTTTGTTGGCCATCATGTCTGCCGCAGCCGTAGCAAGCAAAATTAGTTTGTTTGTCTATCGCTTCGACTCGACGTCTCCCATTCTATTGAACTTAGTCTAGGGGCGTGGCACTTTTGCGTGTTGCCCAGGAAAACATTCTGTGACTCTTGCCAAGAATTTAAATGGCGCATTTAAGATTTTGATTAAATAATTTTATGTGGCAAACACAAAACGCAGTCCCAACAGCTTGTGAAAAGTCATAGGAGCAGATAGCATTATGCATACGCCATGTGAACAGACTGGGCACATTAGCCAACGTTTTCAATGTGCTCGTTGTTGGCCACCTTGCTCTTGGCATTGCCAATATATGGCCATTATTGTCAGCTGATGGCAACTTCTAAATATTTATTGAATTTCTTTGGAGTAGGTCAAGTTTTGGTTGCTCTGCCTGAAGTTAAATTGTGGCTGCCTTAAAGTCGAATTTTCCTATGCAAAAATATATATTAAATTTAATATTCAAATATTATTCTTATAAATATAAATATATCTATCGATCTTTTCAATTTATAACTTAGAACAAATATTCCTAACGCAAGCCACTATTTAATTATTTATTCAATTTATTTTTCTTAAGAATAGTAAAAGTCAATTAAATATAAAAATCAAATATATTGCATTCTATTATATCGCTTTCATTCTTTTGCTATAATTTCGCATTTGTATATTTGTTAATTTGCCGCAAAAAAGTTTATTACGTGTCCACTGTAAAGTTCAATACACAAATCATTAATTAAATTATGTGACAATAAAAAATTGAATGTGAAACGTGAGCTGCGGAACGTAAAATTTGATAAATCAGCCTACACGCAACAATAATAATAATAATAATCCTAATAATAATAATTATTATTAATTAATTAGCGCCGTGGCGTTTATGATTGCGAGGCAGGAATCCCCTTGAAAGAGGCTCAAGTTTAAGCAATTACTGAGCAACGTTAATGGAGTAGAAAATATAGAGTATTTATAAATATATATATATATATATGTATATATATATGTATTTGTCTGAGGATTATATGCCATTTAAATGGAATGGTTTATTTTTAGATTGCAAAAACATGCTCTTCGTTCTTGAAAGTCGCAAACGTTAGCAATTATTTGACAAAGGAAGAATTATTTTTGTCTTGTTTTGGCTTTTTATGTTCTATTTTTTTTTTTTTGGCTTGTCGTGTGCTAAAATTAGCGTCAAAAAACAAGGAAAGCACCAGTGACCGCAAGTGACTTGCACTTGGCCATGACGTCAAAGTCACACACTAATGAAGACAAAGTAGTTATTTATTTAGCTGCAAACTACCAAAAGGTGCTTTTGGTTGTTGACGGTTCGCTTTCAAGGCTGCAACTTGTAGCTAGGCACAGTGGCAGCCACTTTGGCTGCCAGCAAATACATTGCATACTTTGCAGCAACAACATCTGCACACACACACAATCAAACACTTGCCTCGAGGTGCTGCACTTGAGTTGCAAGCAAAGCGTGCCGCTTTAAGCTGACAGCAAAGTTGAGCAATTAAAAGCGAGAAATGTTTCGAGCTTGTTTGTAGTATTCACACTCACATTCACAGTCAAGTCAACCATAAAAATCAACAACAGTCAATGAACCCCGATCAACAACAAGAGGGAAAATAAAACTAAACGTAGCAAAAATAAAAAAGAGGAAAAAAAGAGGTTAAGACTTGGACGCAAGTTCGTATAATAACAGAGAGTGCGAGAGTTGTTGTTGTTGCCGTTTGATTATCGTGTCATTGCTTTTACGTATTCATTCATTCATTCATTCGTTCATTCATTCAGTCCGACTGTCAGTCAGTCAGTCAGTCGTTTATTCGCGCGCGCACTCGAACTCTAAAGACAATAACAAGAAAATGATACGAGTTTGCAGTTGTTGTTGTTGTTGCTGCTGTGGCAGTTGCAATCGTCGCCAACATATAATTGTCCAGCTAAGTACAACAACAACAGCGTTGAGTGCAGCAATTGCTGTGAATGGCTGCCCGTCAGCCTCTCTGGCTGCTTGCCCCACCCTGTAGCAGCAACAGCAACAGCACAATAACGCCCACCGAGTCCGACAACAAGGAGCCAACTTGGTAACTTCAAATACCCTGTAATTTACTCAAAGAACAAATAGAGTATACATTATAAGAATATTCTAGTTATATTCTAATCTACAAATCATAAAGGAAGTTGCATCTACGAAAATATTAACTATTTTACAACAGACTTTAACTGTAATCCTTACATTTTATGAGAAAGCAACGAGAGTATTTTATGATATTCTATGACTAGATTTGAGTTGAAGCTGACTTTACAATGCGAAATGTAATTAAAAGTTATGAGAAATTTCGTCAGAATATTCTCTTAGTTTAACTAGTTCAACTAATTAAATATGTCAGACAAAATGAAGAAAATTTGTCAATTATAAATACCCTAGCATATCATAGAAAATATCAAACAGTGTGTATGGACTCAAAGTGAAGTAAATGCAACAGATTGAATTCGTTTGTAGTATTTTAATACCCTAAGAAATGTTATATTTTATACTCTAACATATCATGACATATTAAACATGGTGTGTAGTATGGATATACTTAAACAAATTAAAGCCGACTCTTTATATCGAAAGTTTATTCACATGTAAAGATTAAACCGCATTAATTTAACGATTAGAGAATTGACTGAAATGTCATATATGTCCAGTAATTGAATAACATTATACAGCCCAGAATAACATATGAAAAAAAGTTGTTTCAATTCTTTGAATACATTTAAAATCTAGCTAACTCAGTTATTAAAAGTTATGAAAAGTTGTAACTTAAGTTAGTTTACTCATTAGAGAACTGACTAAAACTATTTTGAATTTAGAAAACATTAAAGATCTTAAAGAAATAAGAGTATACTAAAACTAGATGCAAGTAAAAATTAATCTATAGATCGAAGAAATCGAAAATAAATGAAAATTTCCTACTATATAGCATATCTTGTAGTTCCCATCGCTCATCTTGATTTTCAGCCTGTGAGTGAACAGTGAATGAGTGAGAAGTGAATTGTGAGTGCAAGTCTGAGTAAGTCTTTCTATGTATTGGTTTGTTTGCTGGCTTGTGTGTGAGTTCTCGCTGGGTGCAGTTCAATTAACCGGCTGATTGCGCACACACTCCCTGACCAATCTGCTTGGAAACATCTTTCCACACACCCACGATTGCCATATTGAGCGACTGACTGACTGACTGACTGGCAGTTTAAGATTTTAATTAATATGTCACGTTAATTGCAAATTTTGCAATATGCGACCGTTTAAATTTAAACACACTTTTAATCCAAATAAACCAATTAACAAACAAATATCATAAATAACAAAAAGGCGACATTTAATGAAATATGCAAAATCTGCTGTCAATTGCATAAATGCCATTATTAAATTCGCTTAACATGGCATTGGAAATATGTAAAACACGGCGTATGCGCAACATAACATTTTATGTAATATGAAAAGGAAAACAACAAATTAAATACTACATTAAAACACCAAAATTATTAAATCAATTCGTAACATTAATCTGAACTCAAAAGCAATTGCCTTCACCCTTTAATGACCTTTTAAATGTTTTTCCTCTGCAAAAATAAAAACTATTTCATTTTCTAGCAATCATCGCAATTTTCATTGAATTTTCAGCTCAGAAAACTGAACCGTAACCAACTGCATGACATTTCCCGTGTCCTTTGCCATGAAGCGTGCAATCAACTCAAGCAAAAACCCAAATGGCAATCGAATCTACCAAAGACCCCCCTAGAAAAAAATCAGAGACCCTGAAGAAAAATGTCAAATAAAAATCCGTCAAACATTGGTCAGTTCAAAGAAAATTGTGCGAAACCTATGTGAAAATTGCAAAATACATAAAAACTCGGAAGGAAAGAATGAAAAAACAAACCCACCTCTAGCTACGTCTCAGCATATTACTCATACGCCACCGAAGTGTAGATATTTTTGCCACTTGACAAATGACAAATTCAAAATATATATTTTTCGAGGGTGGGAAAATTCCATTACTAGTGATTAGTACAAGGAAATTTGGTTGCCATTATCATCAACAACAACAATATTCGAACCTAAGCCAACAATTTACCATTTCTCGTCGTTTGACGTCAACTTCAAAATGTATATTTTTTATAATTAGCGATGCGTAAAAATGTTAGCAACACCTTTTTGTATGTGTGAAAAACTTATCAACATAAACACACATTCACATTCACACTTCTTATGCCCATTCAAAGTCGCAATTTGGTCTATAATAATTGCAACAAATCTAAATTGAAAAAATTTGGCTGGCGTTTGGCTGCTCTTTCAGATTTTTTCCCTTTTCATTTAGCCTATTATCTAGAAAGTAATTAAATTTTTATAAATGAAAATTTGGCATTTATTTATTTAGGCGCATTTCGAAATATTTGAACACTTGCCAGTTGGCTGATGCCTAAAGATTATCGCGTGAGTAAGGTAAGTGCTATGGACTTTGATATCTAGAGGCAATAAAATAATAAATAACAGTTTTGGAAAGTAAAAAGTACATAAAGATTAGCAACACTTTTGACAAGTGACTGTGATATATACTTATTTTAGTTGCGTTTCCATTGCAATCTTTAGTTTTTCCCGTCAAGCTGCTTGCATACTTATAATTTATCTAGTATTAAGTTGAATCACTTAACTTATTTCTAAAATGGTCACGTATGCGATTTTAGGTGAATTTTTCATTATGATTAAATAGTAAACCACTTAAGAGGAAATACATGACAGATGGCAGAGAAAATGTGCACATAGTAATAGTTAACAATGACAATGCTATCAATTTGATTTACTTTAAAAATATTAAATAAATACAACTTGTATTATCAAATTCTTACAATTCTCAGGGCAACTTAAACTCAAGGTTTCTTTCAATTATTTTTTGTACGTTTCCTTCTCTCCTCACTTTACTGTAATTTTCCATTGTAAATTTACGCACTCAAATGGAAGGCTAATTAATTATTGTCTTCATTATCATTATCACTACAAGCATTTGTATCACATCAAACTTATCTATTTATGCCCATATCTTAACTAATAAGAAAACAAAACACTTCTTAGAATTGACTTAGTAAACCTAACATACTTTATCAATTGACAGCTATTTGATATCTATTCTAGAACAGTTGGACCGCCTTTCTGAAAACCCTTACCTATCCCTATGAGTAACTCAATTAGCTGACTTTAAAGTCGCTAATAAGAACATTGCGTTGCCAACTGATCAAATGAATATCAACTGGTTACCATGAGGCTTTTGCCTTTGTTTCCAGGTTGCCAAAATCTCAGATATTCTCTCCAGTTCTCCAGTTTATTAGTTAGTCTCGTATTAATCAAGTGTTAATTACTTGCTGATGAGTTGAACTCACGTATACGTTACGTAGCGTCTACGAAAATATTTTTGTTTGCCTGGAAACGATCTTAAATTTCCATGCCCTCTCTAAGGTAGACAGACTTATTTAGAAAAATATATAACAAATAATAAATATAAACAAAATACAAATATAAACAACAATAAACATCAACCAGAAAAGCCGCACGGAAACTTTTTTACATGCGAATTTCTTTTGAATCGCAAATGTCATTGAAGATAATCAAGCGAATTATTTATATAAATAAATAACAAGAAATTGTTGAACTGAATTCGGTTTTCATATCGAAATTGGAATCATCTATTATTTGAGCGCATTACCATGGAACCAAGTGCGCAAATAACAAATACACCTCCACATGTATTGTGTACAATAATAATAATATATCTATCTCAGAGTTTATGTTTATTTATGCATACACTTAAAGTATTTAGATATATTGAGTTGGGGATACGGAAAAGATAGGGAGGAGGGTAGGAAAGATATTTGTGTGTGTTTGTGTTTTATGGAGAATTTTGAGATTGGAAAAATTTGCTTTTCACTTGGCACTTGTAATTGCTTTGTTTGTTTATTTGGTAGCGATGTGAACTCATAAGCCAAAATACTATCGTATATTATAAATGGCCATAAGGAAATGGGTCAGCTAGTTTACGGGTTCGTGAACTGCGTTTCTTGTACTACACTCAAGTAAATTAGAAAGAATAAAGTCGGATAATTCCGAGAGCTATAGGGAATATCTCCAATATAATTCAAAATCGGCACTGGTGTCTAATAATTAAATAAATAAATATAAAATGCTAGCAACATAATTTTCTTGGTTCCTCCTGATTATTTCAATAATTTCTTTCAAATTGAACACTTTTGAGTAAGAAGTTAAGGAAATCGTTTTTATAATTGCGTAAATGAAATCTATTAAATGCAATGCAATAAATCAGATATATTCTCTAAGATTGATATACTTTTAGAGAAGTATATGAAATAAAAAGCATATTTTTTCACACATTCACCCAACCATCGTCCTCTAATCGAGTTTATAATCCCTGTTAACTCTCCCATCCACTTCAGTTTTTCTTAATTTGCATATGTAAAAAATTCCAACGAATTTATGTTTAATTTAATTTAACAATAAAATTGTTCCCTTTCTTTTTTTCGGCTTATGGCTTATAGCATGCGTCGTCTCTTCATTTCGACTGAATAAACATGAGGACCAAATGTTTATTTTGTATATTAATTTCATTTTTCAAAGGCACGACAGACACACTCCGAACTCACACGTCGGATCGGGTATTTGGCTTGCGTCTCAGACTCATTCTCATTCTCTGTTTTCTGGTGTCGAGCCCAGCATAAATTGTAAGACAATGCCTCGAAGGCGGTCCCAGAATGTTTACAATAATCAAAATATTGCACGACGTTGCACATTAATAAGCCAGAGAACAAGAAGTTGGCAAAATAAGCAAAAGGTTCCCTGTAATGAAACTCAACAGAAATAAACGTTGCGTTTTCTGCGAAAATTAAATTTGAAACGCAAAAAGACACAAAATGTAAACAAGGCCAATAAAGCAAGTTTACATAGGACAATTGTAAAAGGAATTACAAATTATTCGAAAAGACGTAATATTGATAAAGAGAATTTTATATTTAAAAGAAATTCACTGCAACAAGAGGATTTATCACAAATATGCATTATTAAAATCCTCCAGTTTAGAACATTTCCCCAGACTTACAAAAAAAGAACAATAAATTCTTGACTGCCAAAGATTCAATACTCTATTCTTGTATCTACATATATGTATCTTACATATTATGTAAGAAAATATTAGTATTCATTGTTAGGGTATAATAGACCACAATTACCCCAGATTTGCATACAAAATCTTAAATTCAAGATCAATTAACTTATCACAATTAGACAAGTTTTATCATTAAGTTGCGCTAGTTTTTGTATTTACAACAAGTTTTCATCATTTTCTAAGCTCATGAACGTGCCAACTTATTCACGTAAAAATTCCTCAACTTTTTCCCAGTATTTCCCCGTATTTAAGCTCACGTTTTAGATAGGGGCCACAAGCTAATTAGCTAATACAATAAAAATGCACTTTGCCTAGACAAACAACAGAATGAATGAGAAGGCAACAAAAACGTGAATACAGGCGCCACACTGCTCTATCAGAGGGGGAGGGGTGAGGAGACATCAAGTCGCTGGGATTTAAGCATCAATTTTAATTCTATATAGTAGTTCTCTATTAAGCGCTGGAAAATTTTCCACCAGCTGTGCACGCGAGAAAAAAGCTAAAACCAAAGCAAAAACAGCAACAACAGAAAAAAAAAATATATAATAATCTAAAACAAGGCGAATGGCACAGAAGAAAGTGCATGGCAAATGCCAAAGGGAAAAACATAAATAAACAGAGACTGCTCAAAAAGAGAGGCGAGACAGAGACAGAGAATATTGTCACATTGCTGATAATGAATGTGTGGGGACTTTTTGCTTATGTGTATGCCTATATTAATACATACATATATAATTTATATACATACACTTCTTTACGATACGTGTCTGTATCTGTAGTAATTAATGAAATTTGTTTGCATGGCTGCCAAAAATTTAGATATATAGCATGGGCAGCTAAACAAAATATGTTTCATTAATGCAGATTTATTAATGTGAACTTTGTTTTTGCCACAGACGAAGCAAATGTGCGAGCAGTGCAGCATGCACACGGGCATTGAGTGAGTGTGTGCGCGCAAGCGAGAGAGCGCGACTGCGAGGGCAACCCACGCTGTCTGATAAGCAGCAACAACATCGCAGCTAACTGCGCGCGTCACTTGCGGCGAATTCAACGACACAGTGGGAGAGCGACAGCGAAAGAGAGAGAATGAGAATATGAGCAGGTATGACGACAAAAGCAGCGGCAGCGACAGCGACAGAGGCCCCAAAAAAGCAGCGTGCGGGCGTCGCGTCGCTTTCCGTCGCTTTGGTTGTCGCGTGGGCAGCGGCATTTCCTTCATTTATTGCATGCACAGAGGCGATCGCTGTGCTTAATACCCTGTAACCAAGTGACTAAACGTAGGTGTGATTGTTGCAGTCGAATTCTAGTTGAACCGTTACTTACAACTTTACAAAATTGAAGCAAATGGAATTTTATAAAACAGAGAATGTAAAGCTTAAGACTTAGTATGTAATAGATACTTTAAAATATCTATAAATAAATACACCATGACTAATGAGATGCAGTTAATAGAACATTTAAAATATTTGAATAAAAATATCATAACTAATGATAAGATCAATTTTAATTCTGAGTTACTCTTAAAAATTCTCGCATTTCTTTTATAAAGAATTTAAAATCCCTATCTATAAAAGTGTCTCTGTCATTTCGCTACAGGGCATTTCCCTCGTCGAGTTATTCAAGAATATAAATTGTATATTATTGTGTGTTGTTGTATTTTATGTTTCATTTGGCACACATTTTTTTTCTGTAGTTCGATTTATGACGCAAGTTTCACTCTGCCTCCAACAAGAAATGCCTTTAAAATGATTCACACTCCCAATTCGAATTTCCCAAACAGATTTCTGCAATTCTGCATCCATTTTTAAGAATAACTAGTAATATAAAAAATATATTTATAATACTAAATTAACTGACACCTGATGCCACAAAGATCAGAGATTAAGATATAAATATGAATACAAATATATTTAAATTCTACATATGTTTACATATGTTTTTATTGCACTAGTTGTTTATTTTACCCAACAACCTTGGGCCATCGAACTGTCTATTCATATGCATATTTATGTATCTGAATATATATGTATATTTTTGTATACTATGTAACAACGAAATGTCGGGCAGTATTTTATTCATTTTATGGCAGTTCCCATAATTGTGTAAGATAAAAAGCAACGTTGAATCTTTGCCAGAAACCAGGGGAACCCAACACATCATCATATGGATTGTATCATCAGAACGTGTTTATAGCTGCTTTACTTTTTAATTGCTTTTTCCAGATTTACTGATGATCGTTAATCTGTTCCTAGTATTTATACGCTTACTATTTAACGGCATTGATATATATACAAAATTTAAGAACTGTTATTATTCTAGATCCTGAGATTTCTTGCAATTCGCTTTTCTAACATTATTGGCTGTTATTTCTAAACGTCATCTGTCTATATACTAAATTTAAGAACTCCAATTGTCATAGATCCATAGATTTAGATAGAAAACAAGTTTAAAAACGTCAAACCATTTAAAATTCAATTCTTAACAATCAAAACAAAATTTCACTAATTATTTGCATATAAGAACAATTAAAATATATATATTTTGTTGAAATGCAGTTAATAATTTGTTGTTATTATTATAATTTCTTGTTACGGCACATGACTTTGAAACGAGTTTAGCAATGATCATCTTGAAATTCATCTCTCGTTCTTCCTCTTGCTCCTGTTCTATAATTTCTCAACGAGATGCAAATTAAAAGAATCCACAATCGTTAAGCGAATACAAGTAAATAAATGACACGTGCCAGCCTAAAAACCACAACAGCTGTTTTAAAGTATTACGAAAGCAGAAACAATAGAACAAAACAATAAACCTAAAGGTGCCAAGCAATAAGAAACAGGAACAATAACATTGATAACAATAAACGTAATAAAGTTAAGTAAAGTTCATAAAATTTGAACTTATTAGCATAAAACAAAATTACAAATTTAAGCAATCACCATAATAATATGAGTAATAAATAATATAGAAAGAAATAATCATACATATTAGTTGGTTATCATCATAGTAACAATAACAAAACAAAAGACTTCCCACATCATAAACAAAAGTGTTGAAATTCCGCAACGTTTGACGTCAAAGAAATTGAGCATAAATTAAACAAGAGCTCAGCAAATGGCAAATTGACGTAGAAAGAAATAGAGAGGAGCGAAATGAACTTTTTTGGAATTTGCCCAAGAACTGTTAACCCACATAAACGGGCTGAACAAGTTGTCTCCAAGTAAAACCCACTCAAATGACCAAGAAATAAAAGAAATGAAACAAACAGGAAGAAGGCCTTCACAGTTCCATCTCTAATGCGCCCCCTTCCACCTTCTCTATAAGGTGCTCTATAAGAATCCAGCTGTAATTACCATATATGTAAGTTGACAAGATATATATATATATTTCCTCCGCTTGCCTCCCAACTACACTTTTAAGGTGTGATCTCAAATGGTTTGAGCGGGACAAGACGGGTTGAATATGACCATGAAGTTGAAATTGAGGCCAACAATACGACAAAAATAAGTTGAAAGAATGAGACAGTGGGGGGGGGGGGGGGAGGAGTGTGGGAAAGATAATCACACATCAAGATATTTCAAAAAAGAAACCTTGGCACAGCTCTGAATTTAATGAAAACAATTTAGGACATTTAAACTAGTTCAGAAGAAACTAAATCTCTAGAGAGAAGGGAGGGAATGAGGCTTCCTCCGAGGATGAGGGCGACAAACGTCCTTTATTAGGGTCCAGGGTTAGATCAGAGAGGTAAAGTATGAGTTCTCCTTGGGAGTCTGTTTGGAAGCGAGCGAGTCGGAAGTTGATCAGGGAAAGCTCTTTTCAATCTCCTTGTCCTTAGGTTGTTTGCGTCGAATTTGAGAGGATTGGCCATTGGTTAGTATGACGATCGTGTAAATACAAGATTTATTTTATAATATAAACTTACTCGATATAAGTAAACAGAGGAATACCCATAAAGTTTTATACGAGACTGTAAGCGAACAGTCTGGCAACGCCAAAAGAACAAGTATAATAGCCATAATATATTATAGAAGGCTGTCAACTAACAGTCTGGCAACGCTAACAGAACAAGAGGAAGCAGATGAATACAAAGAATAGATGACAGTATATATACAGACATTAAATTACATAGTAAAATATTGAAAAACATCATTTATTTAAATAAACAATTGATCCTTACAACAATAACTTTTTATGAACATAATTTCAAATATACATAAAATATCTGAAAGATCTTCCATCAACCTAAATTATTTCACAATTCACGTGGAATTCTTTCCTTTAAAGGGAAATCCATAACCAGCCCAGAGAATTAACCATAATCAATGGCTATTTTGACCAACTGACGGCATTAAAATTTCGTGCTGACTGATATGAAAGTGCGTGTCATATGCCAAAATTGAAAAGAAACTCGTTATCAGCATCTACATATGAATATTTATTATTATTTAGTATATATGCTGATAAGTAGTGCCTATAACGTGAGTAATGACTAGATTTAGCCGGATAACAATGGTAATTCCTCGTGATAATGACAATCATAAATAAACAACAACCAGCAGAGTCAAATAGACCTTATCATTATCGTGCTGGGAGTCCGTTCGTTAAGAAGGGGAGCACTACTTAAAGGTGCGTCCGACGGTCGACTAACTTGATAATTATTTATAATAACTGTTTGCATAAGCTAAATACGTAATATTTTTCTGGTAATAACAAGATGTTTAATTATTATTAAAGAGATCTGGTTATCAACAATAATTGTTATCTTTAAAAAGCTTTTCTCTTCAAGTGCTTTCATGAACTTTTAAATAATATTCTCACGTTTTACTAAAGGAAACCCTAAAACGCACGTGCGAGCGAGAGAGTGATAGAGGCAGAAGAATCACAAGAAGTAAAAGAAGTTAAAGAGCAAACAAAATGCGACAAAATCATTTCCGCTACAACAGCAACAACAACAATGGCATGTAAAAATAAGACTTAATGATTAAACTTGCTCTCATACGCACACGCACACAGAAGCTTGCTTCTCTCTGGATAAAAGAGCAGCAACAACAACGACAACAACGCACCGAGCGACCGCACACCTGACTGCAAGCATTTGTGCGAGTGGGGGGAGGGGCTGTTGCTGCTGCTGCTGCTGCTGCTGCTCAGCCAGCTTATCTTCGGCCCCGTTGCGCACTCTCCCACACTGAAGCTTCCGTTGTCGCTCTCTCACTCTCCCACTCTTTGTCAACGCTTCGTTCTCTATGCACACAAAAGTGGAAAAACCTTAACAAAAATAAGCATAATAACAAACGGCGCACTTAATACAAAATTATGATATGCTCAGCACAATAAATAATCATAAATAACAACAATTATTGCGGCACACATACATATACTGTATTTAATAAATTATACAATTGTATTGTGACATTTTCTGTATTGTTTTCTTTTTTTGCAAACTCGCCGCATACATAAAACCCACAAACACACACACACACACACACTAATAATAATAACAAATACAAATGGGAGATAAGTCAGAAGTCAGTCGTAGTCGCAGCGGAGGAAAATATAAACGAGCTGGCAACGCTGCCGTCGTCGAGGATGAGGAGCGAAGGTAGCAGAGGCTAAACAACTTGGCAGCTGCTGATCAGCTGTGTGTAGAGCAAAAGAAGTAAGAAGAACGTAGAGTCGAGCTTTCAACTTGCTTGTGTGTACATGAAGTTCTGCAGAAAAGCTTTCAATGCATGTGTGTGTCTGTGTGCATGAACTGTTGCACTCCAACTTCAACTCACAAATGCAGTTTTATTGCTGACACTCATTTTCATAAATTTTTTCTCACTTGTTCACTTTTTACTGTAATTGATTTTATTATTATTCTTTTTTGGTGTGCTATTTACATTTATTTTTAGCGGTTTGCCGAAATTTGTTGTATTCCTTCTCTTTTCGTAGTGGCGTTGTGCATAATTTTACGCCTATTATTTGATTATTCTCAAGCACAGAATTTGTATTTCTCTTGTTAGATACATTTTAACACCTCTTCACACGCTTACACTCACTCGCACACACACACACACACACGAAAGAATGATGATAAAGAAGAAGAGAACGAATGAGCACGCGACCGTTGATCGCGAACGTTTTTGATTCCTATTTTTTTAATTCGCAGAATGAAACGAAAACGCAGACAAAAATAATAAAAACGACGCGCGCATCTTGCAGTTGATATTGTTTGCGTTGTTGTTCTTTTTTTAATGCATTCCTTTGCCGCACACACAATCGCACTTACAAAACTCTGCCCGAAAAAAATATTTATTTTAGTTGCGTTTTCAAGAGTTGATTTTTCTTTTTTTTTATATATATATTTTCAAATAATTTTTCGGGCCGCTTTTGCTGTCGCGACAACCAAACACGTCGAATATCTGAGAGATACTAAAAACGAGTTGCGCTCAAAAATGTCTGGCCAGCGACGACAGCAACAGAAGCAGCGACGACAACGGCAACGCCGACGCCGACAATTCGCGGCGAATTCGCCTAAAATAAACAAAGCAAAAACACTCAAATATGTATGTGCTGCGCCGCAAGGCAAGCAACGTGAGTGCAAAAGAACATTGAGCTTTTTCGTTTTTGTTTTGTTTGTGCTTGCCTTTTGGCTTTGCGTATTATTTACATTTGTCGAGCGGCGATTAATGAACTTCAGCTGGCGCTCGCTCAGCTCAGTCGCCCCTCTCCCACTCTCTGGCGTGCATATCGCGCGCTCCTTCTCGCATTCTTAATCGCTTGCCTTATTTGTTTGTGTACTAACAGTAGTAGATATGTATGTATGTACTTATGTAGTTTGTTGCCTTTTCTAGCTTTATTTTATTTTGTGCTCGCCATTTCAATTGCATTCTCATTCGCATTATCATTCTCTTGTTGATAGCGTAAGTTTCGCTTTGGTGTTGCCAGATTTCTTATCAGTCGCAAAAATATTTCACTATCTGTGAGTTATTGAGTGTATGTGTGACCTGGGAAATGGGCAAGTGTTGTTGTTGTTGTTGTTATTGTTGCTGTTAATGTGACCATGGCCGCAATTGATTGGCGTTCTCTCACTTGCAGATAGAGAACCTTAAAAGTCTGGTCACATTTGTATTTTGCATACTTGCAATGTCAGAGAAGCTGTAGAAAAGATTTTTGTGGAGTAATTGTGAAATTTATTTGGAAATGTATCTCAACTTCCAATAACAAACTATCTCTTAATTTAAGATGTGAAATTATCTATAGGAAATTACTTAGAAATTTCATTTAAAATAACTAATTAACACTTCTAATTGATCACAATAACTAAACAATTATTTTCTGGAATAACACATTCAACTTGCGGAAATATTCTACGAAAATTATTGTGATTGTTTTGAAAATAACATTTTTCACAGTTTATTTTAAACTGTTTTTATTTAATAAATTAATTATTATAATATATAATTATTTTCTGGAATAACACATTCAACTTTCAATAATATTTTATGAAAATGTATGGAAAATATGAAATTGATTTACTGTTTAATAATTTCTACAATAATTCCCTAGTTTATTTACCCATTTCACATCCCTTTTACCTTATAAATCTGCTCGATTTAAAATATTGTTGCCAACTAATTTTAATTTCAATTGCAAACGCTGCAGGAAGAGACTTAAAATTTCCAGATATTCGTCTCAAACGGGGAAGAAACAAAGCAACTGTTAATCAAATGCATAAACAGACAAAAGCTGAACAGCTGTGTTGCTTTCTTCTTGTTGTTGTTGTTATTGTTTTTGTTGCTGTAATTTTTAATCATGACTCAAAGCAAACAAAGCATGCGAATGCACCGTTAGTTCGCTCCAACAACTGCAACAACAAACTTTGCTTTTTTATTTTGGCATGGAAAATAACAAAAACGCCAACGCCAAGAAATTTATATGCAGGCGACAACAAGAACCGGCTTTGAGTTCGAGTCACAACATAAACAAAGACAACAACAACAGAAATAAAACTCAAATGGTTTTGTCGCGCCAGCTGATGGAGCTTTTCGATAAAAGCTTTCTGACTGTGACTTTTTCTTTGCAAAAGCAAAAAAAGCTTTTCAAGCTTACGATATACGAACTGAGTGAAGTGCAAAGTTTGTGTGTGTGTTTGTGTTTTTACGCTCAATGCCAAATTACCGGCAGCACACAACGAAGCGGAAGGTATGTGTTTGTCTCTGTCTCTGTGTGTGTGTGTGTGTGTGTGTGTCGAGTCGGAAACGGAAATGACAAAAGAAAGACGCAAGCCACAGCTACAGCGATATGGAGCGTGACAGCGTCGTTGACTTCCTGCGCCTTTCTTCTGTGTGTGTATGTGTGTGTTGACAAAGCGTGTAACGGAGCATGCCACTTGAAATACTCTTAACGGAGCTGTCTTAGCCGCGCTTCACTGTACCGCCGACACGCGACACTGCCGACCATAAATTGTGCAAAGTTCTCATTCTCGTCAGTTGACTGTGTTTGGTTTGTTTGTTTGTTAGCTTGTTTGAAATTAATTAAAACTTTATGTGATTGTTTTATTTTTGCTCTGTACAAGTTTTGAGTGGACCTATCCCCTCCCCCTCGACATCCCACTAAACTGTTGGCCAACAATACATATACATGCATAGTTTGGGCTAATAAATCATTCAACGTGTTTACGAACGCATTTGTGTGCCGCTGTTCGCTTAATTATTTTGCCATCATGATTTGTTATCGATTGGAAAAAAAGTTTTCCGCATTTCCACTTTTCAGCTGTCCTCGCTAATCTGTGCAAATTCTGTGGCCAAAAACAGAGTTGAGCAATGGAAATTGAAATTAACTCAAGCGTCTTAAGTAAGCGAAACATTTAGTGTTGCCACAACTTGTGGTAAGCCGACGTTGTTGTAACTTATTTGGTTAACTGGTAGGGTAACTGACAGTCAGAGCTCATCCGCCATTAATAAGAGTTGAAAAAAAATCCCTGCAGATTCATAACTAGCTGAACATAAAATCATATTGTTTATATTTGCAGCAGAAACATTTATCTTATATCTGCTTACATAGCTATCTATCTAAACATCGAACCAGGTGTATTATATGGATTTTAAAATTATCTGCCTACTTAGTGAAAAGTAAATTTCACAAAAAAAACTTATGAAATTAGCTTAAAATCTAACTACATATTTATTTATACTTTTATCTACCGGTGTATCTATACATCTTCCAATTTGTCTCTTTAACTGTCAAAATATATATCTGGCAATTTATCTTATTTATATATCTATCTAACTATCTATTTATATATTGATCCATATTTCTTTCTATTTTAATATTTATCTAGCAATCCATTTACCTATCTATCTGCCTGCTATCTACTGATCTACCGATCTAACACTCTAACCATCTATAGATATTTCTATTAGTATATCTTTGTATGTATATTCCCAAAAATACATGCAATTTACTTGTTTGTCTTACTATCTATCTATTGGCCCAAATATATAAATGTGTAACTTATTAACCCCTAAAATACCTACTCTTGCTCAGGCTGATTGAAAGTCGACATACTTTGTTTAACTAGCAAGTTTATTTAAAGTCAACTTTGATTAATTTTGGAGTACAAATTATTGATTATTAATTCAGTATTATGTTCTAAGCTTTTAAACAATCTTCCATTTAAATCTTCCATCTCTTTAACTCAAAATGAACCTATTTTAAATTAAATTTAATATTGAAAATCCTTATTTTTCAATTAAACAACTCACAAACCTAAGTAGAGTATTATGAGTCCAACCCTCTGGCTCTAAACTTCATTATCAATTCGCTTGAAGCAGCTTAAAGATTTGTAAAACAAACATAGAGTCAAGAGTTGCTAATGGACATACCGAATTGACACAGTAAAAAACCCTTTTATATATTTGAACTCGTATAAAGTGGCAATAAACTTTGGTAAAGTTAACTTCCACTTAAAAGCCAAATGACAACGAACTTATTTATATCCCTAGCAGGTGTTAATTATGGGAAAAAGTCAACAAAACGTTGACAACTTTATCGCCACTCTACGCTCCTTGATGCTTCGTTGCCAGCACTTTATTGAGGGGAGAAACCTTGGTCAACAGATTCCTCTTTCTCTTTGTGTGCAACATTCTGTGATTCTGCTCATTAATATTTTATTTGCCAACACTAATGACAACTACAAAAAGAAAAAACTTTAACAGCAGCAATAAAAGGGAAAAGGAGCAACAGGCGCCAATGTGAAAAGAAAGAAAAACTCAACTGTCATTCATTTAAGCGACATTCAAAAAACTGAGATGAACTGAAACAATGCCAGGATAATGAACGCTTAAACATGCTGTGAATCAAAGCAAAAAAAAACCCTTAAATGCCACTGAACTTTGACGTTAAAAAGGGCGGAGAGTGGGAAAGACAAACTGGGAGATAGTTAGAAAAATCCTTTGAAGCGACCATTAAATGCCACATGAAAATGCCAAATGCATTACCACAGTGACAAATTGTAGTGGGTGCATTAAACTATTAATATTACTCAACTAGAAGATATCCTAAGCACGAGTTTATGTCGATTTGCAGCCACACTGCTTGCAAGCGGTGCAAATTCCCAATATTTTTGAGATTTAGAATCTTTCTTAAACTTCGATAACTACTATATCTATTGTCCAATTATGATGAAATTTTCAGAATATTGAGTTAAGATCTTATAGATATATAATAATATTGTCTTGGTGTCGTTATTTGATTTAATTATTATTTTATGTATTTTTTATTTTCTATCTAAATTTTGTATTATATTATATTTATTTGACACGCATTTAAATGCAATTAAATAAATAACTTCATGTACTCTCCTTATCATATACCATTTCTGGACATTTTAATTGCATATAGGGTATAACAACTACTTAAATATGGCATAAATTGTATGATTGTATTCGAAAAACTTACCAATTTTGCGACGAGCACGCCATAGAACCGGCGGTGCAGCTTGATTGGGTGATGAGGCCATTTCAATATGTTTTCTTAATTCCAGATTTCTGTAATTGAAGCAAAAGTAAAAAAGACCGACAATTCATTAGAAATATATTTCATTTTACTGATGTCATAATTCATTAAAAAAGTTTCTTGATAAATTTAATTTACTGATTGATTGGGTTTTCAGCCAAAGAAATAGAAAGAAAAGATGGAAAAAAATGTATTTTGCAAGAAATGCGGGCAATTCCATAGCAAAATCCCAATCTTAGCGATAAGCTTGAGCCAATCTTTTGTGAGCATATCCGTGAAATGGCAAAAAAACACATCCGCCAACAAAATGAAGAAAAAAACCCCAAAAACTCAAAACAAAATCATGAATGACAGCGCTGATTAATGAACTCAGCAGCGAAATACTCGTAAATACACACAAAACATCATTAGGCGAGAGACGAAGAGGCAAAGTTCATCTACTGCATAGATTTTGGGTGCGTAGAGGGAGGATTTTGTTTGCCTTTAATAAACCGAAGACTAATTATAATTAATAGACAGCTGCAAATACTAAAAGTTCCGTTCCCAAAATATTTCATGTGAAAAAATTCAAATTATCATTCGGCTTATGAAGAAAAACCTATAATTCATTTAATCTATTTTGGAGACTTTATAATAATATGGAAGGAAATTCGGGAGTTACTCAAATCATTTGAAATATTGTAGAATCGTAGAAAGGAAAGGGAAAAAATCAGTTTTAGTTTCCTCTTAGTTTTTTATAACATAAATCACGTTTTATAATAATCATTCAATCAATTCATTAGTTAAAGAAGATTAAATGTATTATTACTATTCTAATGAGTCATATAGTTAAATTATCTGAAATAATAAGAGACTTGTTATTGACTCACTTTGATATCTATTAATTCCATTTATCAACTCAAGAAAACCCGGAATTTAATCCCAAATTTGATGAATCATATAGATAGTTGATAATACTTATAAAAAGACATTACCTTCTCCGACAAATGCAAACTTTCGTTCATGCGTCATAAAGAAACGCAATAAATTGTTAATAATATTTTTACGGCGACGCTTTAATGAATGAACGAATTGTGAATATGAATATCGAATAAATTGGCATTTGAGTACGTTTAATATAAAAACTAAAATACGACGTCTTGACTGTTGAGTAATAAAGAATAAAGAATGTGAGTGCGAGAGCGAGAGCGAGAACGAGTGCGAGTACTCGTAAGTGTATCTGTAATTGCGACTTTTAGCTGCTGTTATCAACACACTCGCCTCTGCTTCGTCTTCTTCTTCTGCTACGATTGTGTGTTATCAGTTAGCTAGCGCCAACGACCTTGACTTTTTATCTGACAATTGTTGCGCGCATTTCAATCGATGCTCCACTCCCGTTTCGAGTGAAACATTGCCCCTCAAATGGGCGACAGATGTCAATGAACTGTTCGGCCCGAGTTTCAGTTTTAGGTTCCCCACTTTATAGCGACATTGGCGCGTTTTGATTGTGCTTTGATTCTCTTGTTGTTGTTTTTGTTGTTGTTTTTGTTGCTGTTGCCGTCGGCGCTTTGTAAAATTGAAGAAAAAAGCAATAATGTTGGTGTACACAGAAGAAGCGACTAGGAAATGCCCTTTAATTTATTTATACACTTGAAATTCATACTCAATTGGCATATAGAAATCTGTACAAATAACACCTAAAGCGGTACAAGCAGTGCAAGCATTAGAGTGCAAGCAGTGCTCAATCAAGTGCAATTGCAAGCAGTGCAAACCACTTAAAGCAACCGCTGTAACTCGTACCAACTTAAAACTAGCATAACTTCCTTGTTTCTTATCCGATCATTATGAAATTTTAAGAGCATAAAGCTGACAACCTTAGAAAAACAACATATCAAATTTCAAAATCGGTTGCCATTATAATATACTTGCTTTGACAACTATCACAGGGTATTACTATAGGAAACACTTACAACAAAGGCGCTCAGCCGAATTCAATTAAACTTAATTAAAAGAAAATAATTAGAGGCAAATAAAACAAAAACAGAAACAAGGAAAAAATAAATAAAACGAAAAAAAAACCTGAAACTGTAAGTTGCCCTTTTGGCTGCACGTTTTGATTGCAATTTCTTGATAACGAACAATGCAAAAAAAAATTGCAAAACAAATCGGGAAAAAAATAAATAAGAGTTAATAAAAAACTTTGCAAAAATAGCGGCGACATGCGTCGCATTTGGACAGCAATTAATATTGTTGTTGCCGCCTGTTGTTGCCCCTTGTTGTTGCCTCTCGTTGTTTGATTCTTGTATTTTGATTAGCTTTCATTTATTATGGCGCCCAATTGACGATGTGTCGATCAAACTGACGGTGAGATTATCATAGGCATGTGGTTAGCTCAGCGCTTATTAAGTATACGTTATAGAGATGTTAACCGAGTGAGTTCTATGGGGACCTATGATTATTATTATTATTATTCTTATTATTGCAACTGCGCACATTATTTGTACTCGCCACAATTAGTTGTTGCAAAGCGCCAAGACAATAACAAACAAATTGCAATTGGCAGATGGGAAAACAACAACAACGACATCAATAAATAAACAAAACTTATTAGGTAAGACAGAGACAGAGATAGGCAGGAAGTGAGATAGAGAGTGACAGAGAGAGGGAGTCATGCCGCTCGACAAACCGCAAATCGCACACATTAGATAATTACAAATAGATAAATGAATAATAACGTTTTTGCAACTGTAAAGATTACTAAATAAATGACCAGCTTTTCCGCGAGAGATGAGTTCATTTTCTAAGTTCACACTTTCGCTCAAAATAATCATGTTTAAACGATTTTCCACAGAACACAAGGAAAATCGTTGCAGCTCTGGAATATTCTAACATACAGTCACACACATATGTAAATAAATATCTGAATAGATAGATAGAAAGATAGATAGATAGTATATAGTTTTGTGCTTTTAAAAGTTCTAGATGATTTGAACCTTACAATCTATTCGATATTTTTAGCTACTGATCTATATTTAATATTCTAGTCTCTTAGTCTAAAATCTAGATTATGCATTTCAAAGTTCAAGATGAATTGTACCTTTAAATCTTTTTTATATTTTGATTTACTGATCTATCTTTATTAGTCTAGCCTCTGAAACTGAAATCTAGTTCTTAAAGTTTATTATTTATATAAATCAAAAGATTACATTATTGTTTTCAATTTTACATGCTTGTCTTATCTGAAACTGTCCTTAATTACAATACAAAAAAATCTAATCAACAAATATTTATTCACAAAAGTGTACATTACAGTTTAGAATTTACAAACTTGTCTTTTCTCAGAGTTTCATAATTTAAAATATAACAAATCTATCCAAAACTCAAAAGTTTACACTTACGTGCTTGTCTTTTCCTCAATTGCCCCTAATTACAATACAACAAACGTTTGTCCTTCAAACAATTTGATTATAAACAAAACAATCCCAAAAAGTTTGCCAACATTTTGGCCAATTAAATGTCGTATAATGATGAAATGCCACAACGTATGAAATTGACCATATCTCATTATTGGGGGCTTAAATTTCACAACAACAACTCGAAATTAATAATTTATAACGGAGGCAATGCGTATCAGGCCGTGTTGACCAACGTTGGAAAAAAAACCTCCATAAAAATGCGTAATCATCGAAATAATAATCATAACAATCATAACAATAACAAAAGCTAAACACGCAGTACGTGAAAACCACGAGATCGTCAACAAAATTATTTGTTGCAACAGGCAAAGGCACAAAAATCAAACATCAGCTGCCTGACAATGTGTAAACATCGACACTCTAAAATCAGGCAAATAAACACAATTCCAAATAAAAATCTAGGTGAGACTTGAAGTTGTGGGCGGAACGAACAAACGAAGTGAAGCGGAGCAGCGAGAGGAGACGAAACGAAGTGAGAAGCAAAGCGAGAAGCGTCTTGGCCAAGGCGACAACGCCACGAAGCGACAGTCTGACTGGCAACAAATCAATCAGCCAAAATATGCGAATCCCATGACCGGCATTTTAATATCAGATACTTATGCGCATACCCTGTAGAATATTGAAAGCTCTTATGAACTGAATGTTAAGTTTGTCGGTTAGGAATTAAATTAAATAATAGAGAATTAAAAAATATAAGATTACTGACATTTTAAGTGTCAACAAGCTTCGAATAAAATTCGAAAACTACAAAAATATGTTAAAGACGAATTTTCCATTTAAACTGGATATTTGTTTAAATTTGTCAAAGTCTATATTAATACAGAGCTATAAAACTTTTATAGACATATATTAAAATAAACTTTTCAGCATCAAATTTAAAGGCATCAGTAGTTACAAAAAGTCTTTTTATTAAAAAAATGGTTTTGGAGAATTGTTTTAGCTAGCAAACAAAGTTTTGATGTCAAATCAAACTAGAGAAAATCCCATGATTTAAAAGACATTCTGCATAAAACTTCGTTTAGTTTTGATGGAGTTATGATAGTACAAACTCGAATCACAGAGTACATAGATCTTTATTTATTTATTAGTTATTAGAAATAAGTTTAAAATTTAATTTTACAGAGATATCTTCACATTATCTCAATACAAATATTAGAACTTAGAGGATTCCCTCGTCAAGTTGCTTTCTTGAAATATTTCCTATTTGCCGAGACTGTTTATCTTAGGTAATTTGTTGACGCATTAAACTAAAAGTTAAGTATACGCACCCCGAAATATTTATGTATTTATTTATTATGTTATGTGGGTATTTTAGTATTGGCTCCGTCGAGGGCTGCATGCCAAGTGAAATATCTCATATTTGGAACTCGGACAACACAATGAATGCGAATGGAGGACAAATTAAACTTGAAACAAGTCAAAAGCAAACTCTGGACTCGAATAGATTGTCTTGTGGTTGGTGACATTCATGTCACGATAGATAAGATATATGACTCGACATATATATACTATATGCTGTATAATGTGTAAGCCTGGTACATATTTGTTATTTGCGCAGATTTGCTGGCACTGATAAACGATGCGTGTGCGTGTGTGTGTGTGTGTCAGTGTGTGTGTGTTTGTATACCCCTTGACATCAGACAAAAAAAAAGAGATAGAGAAAGAGACGCCTGTGATAATGGAAGCATTGAGTTTGGATCACAAGTATTTTAAAAGCCACGCGTATCACGAATTAACATAAACGTGTTGATTGAGTGTGTCAATTTTCGGTGGTAACCTGCACTCACATTTTCGAGTGGTTTCCCAAAGCTCCCCGCTGTCAACTTGTCGACCAACTGTTGCTGTTAACGACCACGTATGATTCATGGCCATTACGAGTAATGGCCGGCTGATCAGTTGACCAATGCTTTGGGCCCACTTAGCGACATCTCTGGACCAAGTGAATCGGAAACGCTTGATTAACAGTGACATGCAAATGTTAATGTACTCATATATTGATGACGTACTCGTACCTCATCTGACGTCTAAACATCTGTTAGCCAACGTCTGAGTTTCTTTCCAAATTATTTCTGGTAATTTCCGCCAATTACTGGACGAAATGTGTCCCGATAAGTCATCGAGTGAGTGCAGGAAGTACAAAATGTTGATAAAAACAAAAAAAAAAAAAAAACAAAATGCTTTGTATTCACACCTGTCTTGGGTTGAATCACTTGAACCGCAAAATTTGTAAGAAATTAATTAACTGTTCAACTTCATATCTACATCTGATGATTTCTCGAAATCGTCAGTTAAAACTGTCAAGTCATTGTTCTAATTATTATTAATTCTATGTTAATTATTTTAGGCCATGAACTAGTTAATTGCACAAATCTCAGTTAAATTGAATTCACAGTTTGGTTCTTTCATGTTCAAAATTCCAATATGAACAATAGAAACTGGTTCACGATATATTCTTGAGACTTTGACTTTAATGGGCTTTTGTTACTCTAAAAAAGTTCGTTGAACGATTATTTAAATTTAAAATTTAGAATAGTTTATTATACTTGAAAAGTCTGATCGATATTCTTTTTTTCTTAACAACGATTTATTATCAGATTATAATTAATAATTAAATAGGCTTTAAAATATCAACTGCAATTTAAATTTAT
Source organism: Drosophila histrio (assembly GCA_958299025.2). Classification (NCBI taxonomy): domain Eukaryota; kingdom Metazoa; phylum Arthropoda; class Insecta; order Diptera; family Drosophilidae; genus Drosophila; species Drosophila histrio. The sequence continues at coordinate 27,357,221 of OY282580.2, read as the reverse complement.
GTATATATTACAACCATTTTTGTTTGTTTTTCAAACACTAAGTTTTAAAATAAAACTAGTTTATACTTCTTTCTTTTCAATTTGTTGAAAATGCATTAATTTAATATATTCTCACTTGACACCCCAAGCTTTAAGAATTTCTCTACGTTATTTTTGCTACCTACCAACTCAATCAAAATAAATGTCAAAAAGACAAAGAAAAACCCTTGCTTATCTCCAGTTTTTGTTGTATACAAAGCCACAATTATCTAAATGCCACCTGACAAAAAGTTAAAACAACTGACAGAACGACAGACTGTCAGACTGACAGACAGACAGGTAATTTAGATGTTGTCTTTTCGCACTCCGCCCGTAAAGAAACACCCCACAGTCTGAGCTAATTAGATGGAACTCTTTCACACAGCGACAATAATAATTATAATAAAAATTCTATGAGCAAAAAAGCTAAAGACAACAGAATTTAACGATGATGACGATGATTATAACAAGGGGGCAACGCTAATTTAACAATCAGAATGCGAGTCACGTTTACAGCTTGCACCTGAAATTGATCGAGTGTTGAAATGAAAAATGTCAACTGGAAACCTTTGGGTGATTGATATCGAGCAGGAAGTGCGTTCAATCAATAGATGGAAGACTATATTCTATAGATAAAGCGTACATAGGGAAGTCATAGCACGATTTTGACTTTTGGGTGCATATTTATGGCAGCACCTGTTGCCGTTTGTGCACTGCATTTTTACTGTTGCCATAAACATAAAGTATTTGTGTGTATTTTTACTAAATATGTTTTTCTTTTTAGTTGTTGCCGAGCCATTGCCGTTAATTAACTAACTGTAATCTTGGCTGATGCGCCGACAGCGCGTCATTTAAATACATTTTCAAATCTAAAGTAAAATTACAAAAAAAAGGAAGAAAAAAAATAAAAGGCAATAAACGTTGATTTTACAATTTAACTGAGACACGTAGGAAATGTGGAGCGGTTTGTGCAGTGGGGGGTTATAGCCATAAACTTCAAGTGCTGCCTGAAGTGTCTTATCTCATGACCATATAACATGTAGCCCATATTCAACCGGGTAGACCCGGTATATCTGTCTACCTGCCTACTTGCCCCGTTATACGGCTAACGAGCTTTTTACGCTTGCTAAAAAATAAAAAAAGAGGCAAAACTCAAAACAAAAAGCAGAATTAAATAAACTTTTGACAGTCTCAAGCGGCCACTCGAATACACAAAATGCTTCACAAAGAAATTGGAGCAAAGCAAAGCGTTGAAATGTAATCAAAATTTAAAGAAAGAAATATAGAAAGAATTTCGCTTAGAATACCTGAAAAAACTACATAACATAAAAATTAAGAACAACTACAATAAATAATGAAATATTCTACATTATTAATAATTTGAAAATAAAGTAGGAAAAATCAAGCAAAAAGACATAAATCAAATAGATATTTTTCCAATATACTAATTTTTAATTTTCGTAAAATAATAAAAAGAATTTGACTTGAGAAATATTACAATATATAAAAAATACTACAAGAAATTTAAAAATAATGTTAAACAATGTACTTTACTTTACTACGGATGAAATGAATAACATTAATTTAAGAAGAGTTCCATAAATAAAGGTCTTAAAGTTTTTTAGAAAATAAAGTTGACATATAAGTTTTTTTCTAAATGCGTATTTTCAAAAACAAAACAAGGAATCGGCAAGTTTGCTTAAGAAAGTTTTAAATATGACAAAACTTAAAAAAATATATAATTAAAATACTCTTTATTCAACAAAGCAGTAAATATTTATTAAAAGATAATATATAATATGGAGATGTTTCATATATATTTGATTTCTTTACAAAGTTTAAAAAATAAATTGTTTAAATACTTTTTATTCAACAAAGCAATAAATATTTATTAAAAAATAATATATCATATGGAGATATTTCTTGTATTCGATTTATTTACAAAGTTTACTGGAGGATTTTTAAGAAAATTGTGTTAAAATGTGCTATTTTGTTAGTTTAGTTTTTATGCTCAATAATAATCAATTTGTATTACTTTAATAATGTTCATCTGCACAAACAGTCACTTATGATTTTCCAATACGAATGAAAGAGTAGAATAAGAAGCAGTGTGTACATAATATAGGAAACAGTAGGACCATTCCATATAATCTAATTATATGATTATATAATTATGTATTCTTGCTAAGTTCACAGAGGAACTTCATCATGTTTATAAATTCAACAAAAATTGTTTAACAAATTTATAACACTTGATAATAATAAACAAAAAGAAATATAGGTAAATACAAATCTGCTACAACCGCAGAAATAGCATGCACACTTCGTATATATATGCGAAAAGCATGGGCAAGATTTGCCTAACTGTAACTGAAAACGCAATAGACCGATGGTCAGAAAACTCAGTTACGGGAACTACAACAACTCAAAAGAATGCAAACTCAACTTTCAGGCGTTTCCTCTATATTGTTCCCTTAGAATTCTCAACTGGTTCTAGCAGCACAACATAGAGAACAAGCTTGGATCGTTGGATAAGCTAGGTCAAAGGTACTGATGAGGGAGATCGGCATCTATTGAGACAGCTGTATACCAAGCATAGATCCTTGCCTTTTGGCAAGTATTTTCATACCCTGTGCCCATTAAAAATGGTCAAAAAGGGTATAATGAATTTGTGTGAATGTATGTAACAGGCAGAAGGAGGCATCTCCGACCCTATAAAGTATATATATTCTTGATCAGTATCAATAGCCGAGTTGATTGACACCTGTCCGTCTGTCCGTCCGTCCGTCCGTCTGTATGAACGCGTGGATCTCAGCAACTTTAAGAGCTAGAGACTTCAAATTTGGAATATAGGTTCCTGAATACCATATGCAGATCAAGTTTGTTTTAAATTCTCGATATCAAGCCCCGTTTGTTTTAAAATTAGAAAAATCACCATAACATTATCAATGTTTAAGCTAGAGGCTTGAGATTTACCATACATGATAAGAAACTTGGGCTTAATGTGCGCAGAAAATTGGACAATTGGAAAAAGCTGATAACAAGAGCAGTTTTTTAGCTAGTTTTCTCAAAATACTTTTGTTTTTAGACCGGCACAGGGTATCCTAATGTCGCGCCCGCTCGACTGATCGGCTTGTTTAGTATTGTTGTATGTTGATATATCTGTCAAGTTGGCTAGCACCCAATTGAATTTTGATTTTATACACATAAATAAACTAATAATAAAAGAAAAGAAAGAAAATTACTTACAACAAAATGTTGATTTTAATTTTTGAAATATACTTGACTAAGTATAAGTTCACTTAGTTAACTGCACAATTAATAGATTAAACAATAGCACATGCAAATTTATTAAATACAATATTTAGCTTTTATTATATTGCTTCACTTTTTCTTTATCGAAATCACATTTATGCACAAAAATACAAATTCGAGTACCAAGTGACTCGGATTAATACGAGTATTTCTTTTATTTTGCTCCACTCGATTCGTCGCGACTTTCGTTTTGTTTTGTGCGTTGCCTTCTTATTACTTTTTTTTACTTTTGTTTTGTTATTTGTATTTTATTTCATTTTTTGGGTATAAAAAACTGTCGCTGTATAATAAATTATAGCGTGCATGAAACAGAGACGGCAACAACAAAAAACAGTTTCTTTTCTTTTCGTTGCTCTTTTCGCATGCCTTAGAAAATTATTAATATTAATCACGCTGTTGCTGCCAAGTTCTCTTTTTTTAATTTTATTTTATTTCGTTGTATATCTTTTCCTTCTTTTTAAGCACAATTTATTTTAGTGGGAATTTACAAAACATTTATCAGGCATAAACATTTTCTGCTGCCACTTTTTGTTTTGTTTTCGCGGCAAAACACTTGGACAACATTTCTACAATAATCAATACACAGGAAATATTTAAGTATAAACACTAAAATACACACACACACACAGACACACAGAAACACATGTAAGCTTTGCAATTGGTAAATTCTGCTGCTGCTGCTGTTGCTGTTGCTATTGCTGCTTCTTCTTTGCACTTTGCTCTTTTTATTTTATTTTTTTTCTTCGGGATTACCTTTTGGTCTGCCCAGTACAAAAAAAAGTTCGTTTCACAATTTTAATTTCTTTGTTGTTGGTTTTGCTGACTTTGCCGCAGTTAACACGAGACACGTTCAGCCGCCGGATCAGATCATCATCATCATTATCACGTTATAATATAATCATCATACTGTTCCAGCGCGAGGGCGACGTTTGCTTTCGTTAGACTTTCGGCAAAGCGGGCAAGCGGAAACGAACTGTACGCGACGAGCTCTGAGCGTAAACTGATCAACCAACGTACGGTATGTATAGCTCCAAACGATGATCGCTGCCTCTGCCGCTATCGCTCTCGACGACACTGCCGCTTCTGCTGCTGCTACTGCTGCCACTGCTCTATTCCCAGTGAGAGTCCAAGTCAGACAGGCCAAGCAAGTGCGGCAGAATGAGAGAGAGTGAGAGAGTCAGAGTAAGTTGGAGAGAGTAAGTGTTTGTGTGTTTGCCTCCAGCTTTGCTCAAATCTTGTAATGCCATGTGTGTTCTTTCTTTATGGTTATTCCCGCTCTCGCTGCCCCTTTCCTTCACACCTCCTCCTCACTGTACCCCTTTGGTGGATTCATATGCCGTCTTTTTGGCAGCTAACGAGTTCAAAGTCCACATTCAGGGAGGCGAATTTCCAACATTAGCAGTTTTCAATTTCCCAACACCCAAAGGCCCAATTGGGGCTGCTTGTAAATTGGTTGCATCTCGTTGTAACTTTTTGTAGTTGTTGTTGTTGTTATTGCTGTTGTTTGCCTTCACACTTGACAATAGGTGCTAAATAAAGCTAATTCTGGCTAAAAGTTGCCCTTGCTGCAACAGCTCCTATTAATTACTATATAACAACTTATCATTTGGCTTGCAAGTTGCGTGTTTATTTTCCCAACTGGATCGACTTTCGCTACATTCCAATTGGAAGCGATAACTGTGGAATTTGAACAAAACTCACTCTTTGTTTTTAGTTTAATTCCAATTAATAGCTGAAATATGTTGGGCCAGGCTAAAAGAACTTTTTATTGCAAATTACAGATTATAAAATTTGCAAATTTCATCAACAACTTGAATAAAGAGTTTGATATTTGCTACGAAATAGTTTTCCTGAAAAACTATAACAATTGTCAAATATCTGGCAAACACTATCAAGTCGAACAGTCGGGACCCCGACCATAATATACCCTGTGGCTCTACAGGGACCCGACCATAATTCACACCCGATGTAATTCTCTTATAATTCCTTTTTTTCTCAATTTGTGGCCGAAGGGGGCGTGACATCGTGATGAAATTTTCTGGACACATCGACTTCAAAATATTCATTATGTATTCCAAATCTGAAGTCTCTAGCTGCAAAAATGCTTTTCTAGTGAGCTTTTTCTCTGAGATCCTTTCGTTCATACGGACGGACCGACGAACATGGCTATAACGACTGACTATTGATGCTGATCAAGAATATATAAACCATGCTTCCTTCTGCTAATTACCTACTTTTAACAAGCTTAATATACCATAAAAAGATAATATCTTTTGTTAACACAAAATATCTGTCCAATATCAAAAAAATATAATATCTATTACAATATTTTGTTAAAACACATATAGCAATAATATTGTAGATTACTTGTATTTAGCAAGTTAAATTTCTAAAAGATATTTTAAACAATCTACAAAATAAGTTGCCACGTGTCAACGTCTAATAAAGTCAACAAATACTTTTAGTTATAACAAGAATTTTAAATAAGAAATACACTTCCTGCAATTTAAATATTGGGTAAGCTTATAATTGTATTAAGTTGCATTTCAAAAATATATAGAAATCTTCAGATAGTTTATGTTTTAAATATATAAATTATATAAAAACGCATCATATTGAAATGATTGCAAGAAATAAGATCACTCCAGGAAATTGTAATTTTTTGAATGGTGAAATATTTAAATTTCTAAACGACGCGTCTAAATTTTTAAGGAAATGTAATGAAATTTTTTGAGCAACAGAGGAAACTACAATTTCCCAGTAAAATGTATTCAAATATTTGTATAGTTCCTGGAATATTGTTATTTCTGTGCTTTGAGCATTGATTCAGATCGGGCATGGTAAGTGCATTCAAATATCGTTGCGTTCAGCTTGTTTTAGTTTTTGTTAGTTATAATAATTTTACTTTAGCTTTGCTTGCAATACTTTTTTGGGCCATAAAACGAAAAGATTGCAAATGAAAATTGCAGTCGGCAATGTCGAAAGATTTGTTCAGACCGACAAAAGCAAAAACTGCAGTTGTTAAATGCCATGAACCATCGGAAAATAAACAATTGCAACGGCTTTGTACGTTGTTTGGCAATGGTGCAATATTTTGAGGGCATTCAGTGCATCCATTCAAGTAGACGCAGAGACAGATACAGATACAGATACAGATACAGATACTGAGACAGCTACAGATACAAAACTTGACCACAAGTAAAACCCATAGTAGTTGTATTTGTATAACTTTTGTACCCAACTATCTGTAGGTATCTATGCTTATGGATGGTTCGTCTCGTCGATCCGATTGATTCAAACAATTAACAGCTTCTGTCGGTCGCCGGGGCAAAGTATCTCGGGCATTAGTCACACACAATTGCCAATTGGCTGCCAATAATGCCAAGTCCAACACTAAAAGGTTGACACATAATAGAACCCAAACTTTCGTTTTATTTCTATTCTTTAAAATGACAAAAAAAAACTTTATTTGAAATCAAAACGAAACTTTGACGCCCTGCAGAGCTGTTGTTTCTCACAGCTTGTAGTTTAAATTCTATTAAGTCTATTTTATCTTAATAATTTATAGTTTATGAAAGGTCTTTTATTTAGTTAAAAAATCTATTCCATTTAATTTATCGTTAATAGCTGACATGTTAAAAAAAATAAAGAATTTAACAGCTGTAAGAAGAATAATGCGCTTTTATGTTAATTAGCTGTGATATTAATAATATTATTAGTTAAGTAATTAACTTAGTATAAACAATTAAAGTATATAACATATTTTATTATATTGAACTATACACAAAACCAATTTTATGTGTTAGCATTTCAATTTATTGATTTATTTATTGACAACTATGATCAGTCGGCATTAGAAAACAACTAAAATATAATTCTAATATAAATCTAATACTTCATCCGTCCGTAAGGAGAGAAATTCTTACCGATTTGCTCCAACTCACATCAATTGGACGGTGGCAAGGATTTGCATTATTACATAAACGATAAAATTTAAAAGTTGTAAGGAATTCATTACTGAAAGTTTGAAAAATGTGGTAAGTCGAAAGAAAATAAGTGATAATGATGAATTTATTATAATTTTTACAAAGCGTACGGAAGGCTTCTTGTTCGGAGTAATTTGTTAAGCAAACGAGAAGGTTGAGGGGAATAATATATATAATATAATATCTAATAGGCTGACATTTATACAATGACATTTATATTAATGAGGCTAACAAGAAAACTAGTATCAATCTCACCCGATAGAAGTTTGTGAATGAAAACAATCCCCTGGCGAATCCTGCGCTTTTTTGAAAAGGTAGATATAATAAACTAAGTCTACTTTCATACGAAGGAAGAAGTCTATCGGGGTCCCAATTAAAACCACGGAGCGCAAAGATTATAAATTGATTCTGTACTGATTCAACTTGATCCTGAAATTGTTGGTACAGGAACCAAACTCAAGAATTGGAAGCACGAGAGAGACAAAAAGTTTTTTAGTAATATAAGGATCAGTAAATTCCTTAGACCATCTCCTAATAAAACCAAGAGCACCAGCTGCTTTGGAATAAATAGCAGAGATATTGGTGATGAAGCATAAATTTGGTACAAAGAGGCCCAGGTCATCAACTTTGAACAGACTTACCATCATTAGTATAGTCAAAAAAAATATTAATTGGGACGAAAAAAGTTCATGACGTTGCATTTTGATATATACAGGGGGAGGCGATTTATTAAACACCAATTATTAAGGGAGTCAAGATCATATTGAAGTAAAAGTAAATAATATTTGTATTGCAATGACTGTCGCGCTTCTACCAAAATTGGCATTACTACAATAAAACCCAGTTACGTCTTAATTAGAATGTTAATAAGCAAGCAGACAGTTGCATGTTGTTTCAAAATGTATATCATTACATTAATTAAAATGTTACTTAAGTTTTAAGTTTAATTAAGTATGTTATGTTAAAATTTAAAATGTGTTGTCAATAACAGTAATAATGTTAGCAACAATAAGATTAGCATTACATATAGCTTAAGTTTAACAAATAAGAATGATTTTCATTTCACAAGGAAATTTAACTAGTTACAAATTGTAACATTTATATATGTGAAAGTAAGAATGTCTTCTCAGACAAATGAGCATCTAAACAATCACGCTGTTATAAACAATGTCAATAAATATACGTCCTACTTATAATATAATCAATATAATGAAGTAACATTTCGCTAACATTTCTCTGTGATGTTGAAGGCTGTTACCAACTTTAACAGCTGTACAATAACATTATACACACTCTAACATTTCTATGCTATTTTAATATTAGATTTACTTCTTAGATATACTCTTGCCCACATTTAAGTCCCGATTGCCACACTTCTTTAGCCGTCACTAACTGCCTAACATTTTGAATATAACCCAAGTTAAGTTGAGCATAATGCAGACACGCGAAATACGTTGCCAGGTTGTGTTGTTGCTCGTGGGGCATGTTGCTGAGGCAACACATGCGCCGCAACAACACAGAGACTGTTGACCGTTCTACATAATGACAGACTCTGACGACATACGAACATACAAACATATATTTATATACTATGTCTGCTGATTTGCGACCAGACTCGAAGCCAGACAAAACAAAAGAACAGATCTTTTCATTCTTGGGACAGACAATGCGCATAAACGTCAATTGTGTTGTGAAGGGGAAAGTTTTATGTCTAGAATTTCGGAAAGGTTTTCCATAAAAGTAAGTTAAGCAAATATTACGCATACGTTAGTGTTTATATGATGCATATATAAATATATATATATATATATATATATAGTAATATGTTTATGTGTGCTTTCTATCGCCCTTGAATTGCGCTCGTTCCGCCTTTCAATGCATTTCACTAAATAAAAAATCGCATTACAAATTGTTTTGCAATTGCGGCAGCTGCTGTTGCCGTCATGTTAACATTTTTCCCATTTCAGCATCTCATTCCCATTCATTTTCATCATCATCATCGTGATTTTGGTTCATTAAAAATAAAGCACACATTGAAAGGCAACGTGCGCCAATTGTTAGCTGCATCTGAGTGTGTGTGTGTGTGTTTGTGTGTGGGAAAATCTTTTGCTCTTGATTGGCACTCATATTTGATTCAATTACGTTTTTGGTAGCAATTTGTTTGCCCGCTCTTTTTTGCATATGCATTGAGAATGAGGAATCAACGGGGATTTTTTGGGGGAATCCCCCCAAAACAAATTGAATTGGTTTTGTCGATGTACTCGTAGTTGTAGTTGTAAATAGCTGTTAATATGGCAGTGAAACTGCATCTGAAAGCTAAACAACGTTGAGCACTTTTGAAAATTAATTTAAGCAATGAAAAGTATATTTTATCAAAAACTTCTATACTAATTTAAATATGTTTTCAAGTATGAATTATTAGAGTTTAGCTTTATTCATGGTATTTTAATAAAATATAGATTTCTTTGCAGTTATAGTATATATTTTCTGATATTATAATCAATGTTATTACCTACAACGATTTTATTATGAATCGATATTTTAAACACAGCAAATATTGAAAATATTACTTTTTTTCAGCTCTATTTCCTATTGATAATGTGGGCTTACATTATGCAAAACTATAACCTAATATCTTTTTTTATTCTTGACGTAATAGTTAATTCCCTAAAATAGGAAAATACCCTATAGTTCGCTGTAACGTCAGTGTTCTCTTCTTCTACCTTTGGCCCGAATACTGCGTAATATTTTGTTTTGTATAACTTCCGCGTTTGTCATCCGATCGCTATGAAATTTTAAAGATACATTAGGACTCGACGTTTGTCCTCGGTGCCAAAACTAAAATAGTTTATTATATGGGATTTAAAATAATCCTTTTTGAATTTATTATCCGATCGCGATGAAATTATACATACTAATACATTGGGAACCTGATGCTTTTGCAGTAGGCCAAAATCCAGGACTCTCTTTTGCTTTAATAATTCACGTTTGTGGGATTTAAGAAATTCGATTTATGGGGGCGGAAGGGGGCGTGACAAAATTTTAACACAATCTGGATCTGCTTAGCCCGGACGGGGACATTCAAAATTTGGTGTCTCTAGCTGTTATAGTCTCTGAGATCAAGTCGCCTATACAGACAAACGGACGGACAGACGGACGGACGGACGGACGGACGGGCAGACGGACGGACAGACGAACGGACGGATAGACGGACGGACAGACGAACGGACGGATAGACGGACATGACTATATCGAGTTGGCTGTTGATGTAGATCAAGAATATATATACTTAATGGGGTCTGCCAGACTTTCTTAGACCTATTATGCACATTTCTTTGCCAGCAAACTTAATCGACCCTTATACTCTTACTTTTTAATAGTAATTGGTCTAATAAATATACAATTCAACCAATTTCGAGCTGCAGAAAAATTCAAACAAAGCGTTTAGGTTTATCCCACAAAGAAGAATTCAAATATCAAATGCTCTCTCTCAGAAGAGTTCTTACCCAAGTTAGAACAAACATTAAATCGATCAGTAATTTATGAATATAGTAAATATTCTCAATAGTTATAATTTCTAGTACTAAAACACAACAGCAACGTCTAATTTACAAGCCTACTTTACACTTACGTAATTCAATGTAAAAGCTGAACTACATTTGCATTGTAACACAAAAAGGGATCTCTACTTTCGTAACAACTGAAAACAAATCACAGTTAACAACGGTCACGTTTTTTGGCGGTCCAAACAAATGCATTCTAATAGCGCCTTCTATCTAAGTGTTATATCAACAGCTCTGACAATTGCCCAAGTCACAATGACAACAGAAACAGAAAAAAAAATAACAACACAACAAAAACCGGCGCACAAATTAAAGCCAAGATAATCAGAGCAACAACAACAACAAAACACAAAGCTTGTTGGAACAAAAGCCACAGCAACGGGACATTTGTAATGCAAAATTGTAAAGAATGCGATGCGAACAACAACGTAAATCATCAGCTGGATGGGAGAAGACAACAGCAAACTGAAAAAAAAAATACAAAAAGAAAAAATAGACAGAAAAAATGAGGTGTTAATCGAATGCACACCGGGCGAGACACGACAAAAACACGAGAAACAAAGTAGTGAAGTATGCGAGAATAGGCAATGCGGTGCAGGGAAGAGGATACAAGAGCAGAGTGAAAGAAAAGAAACAGTGTAAGCACAAATTAAACAACTAAAATATAGTAGAACTCACTAAAATCACAACTCTAAAATATCTCTACCAATTGATTCTCAATTCTGGAAACTGTAAAAGAAGCTGTTGAGAAACTGTTGCAACAAGTTCTTATACTTATATGCACAATTATTCTGAAAAAAAAACACTTTGTTAAATTAGCCATAAATAAAGACACTTCTTTTATGATTTTGCAATATTAAAAGAAAATACATGAAACACATACACGCTTAAATGTGATTTAGAAAGGCTGTAAAAGCTAGCTTAAAAGCGACTTGCCAATTTTATGTATTTGGCAATTGACTAACTAAATTCACTTTAGCTTTTAGACAATCTAAGTTGTATTATAGATTTATATTAGTATAAAAATTCAGCAATTTAAAGGAATTAGGAGCGTACAAAATAAATTGAAACCCATATAAATTGACTAACTAAAATTAAGTAAAATACTTTTATTCATGCTGTTCTTTGTTAGATTAAGCCATCATTTAATATTTAAAAATCATTTAGAATAGTTGCATCTATCAATACAGTATATACCAGATATACCCCAGGCATAGACGACAAGTACAGGTATAGAGAAATAAGCAACGACTACGGGAACCGCATCGTGGCGACAACTTGACGTCAGGGTCGTGAGTCGCACTTGAGAACCGCATAAAACATAAGAGCTCTGCGTTACAAGTGCGACTAAGTGCGACTCTATACTATATGCTATATTGCTCTATAGTACTATAATATAATATATACTCTATACTCTATACTATATGATATTTGCAGCGAATGACCGACATGGTCGTCGTCCGATTGCCTCTGACTAACTAAACAGATTGAAGCCGGCCTCTCGACAGATGTAAATTGTAAATGCAAATTGCGAATTCAAACTGCAAAATCGAAGCTGCAATTTAATTGAGCAATAAATGACGGAAATTTGTTGTCAAATGCGTTCGCTGAATGTGTACGAAGTGCGAGTTTTTACCGTAAAAGGTAACAAAAATGTTGACAACTTAAAAAAAATTGTTCATTAAAATAACTTAACGACAAATTGTTGAATTCTAAATGCAAAGGAGGCTTGTCAGTTGAAAATAGAGGAATGAAAAATATGTATGCCGTTTGTTTATTAACAGAATAAATTATACGAGAGTATTGGGAATTTGCAAATACTTTTATACCATATTAAATATAAACATGTTATTTCTTTAATATTATGAATTTACAATGTTATTAGTTTAATAAACTAAATGATTATATAAATACTTGATAATAAGGTTTATTTAATTTAAGTATTCAGATAAATGCCTAATGCACAAAAATGTGTAATAAGTTCGTTAAACAAACTACACGAGTTGCTGTGAATATACAAATATTAGAATAAATATTATGATATGAACTAAGAGGAGGCTTGTCTAATTTAAATAATAAGATAAATGCGAAAGGAATGAGGAAAATGAGTTAGTAATTAGTTAAATAAATAATTTGCATTTCGTGCGAATATTTTTACTTATAGTGCAGTGTTTTTCTATTTTCTTAATAATCTCATAAATTAAATTGTTTACAAAAACGTTTCCTTTAATTGTTTTGTTAACTGCCTTTGAGTCAACGCTCGTCTACGTGCATCAAGTTCAAAGTCACATTTTCGTAAATACATGTATACAAAATTTACAGATGACAAATTTATAAAAATTTATAGGGTTTTTATCGCTTAGTCAATTTGCTTATCTATAGAATATAATTGTAATTTACTTACATTACATTCCCGCAAAATTACTCATACGCAACGTAAACAGCAAAGTCACTCAACAAAGCTTACGTTAAAGTGCTTACGTTAAGCAAAAGCAAAAGCTTTGACCACCTTTGACGCTTAGCCAAGACACAAACCACAATTTCACGAATCACGTAAACAGCTGAAAGCTTTTGCAATGCGAAAAGTTTATAAGAAGAAAAAAAAACAAAATTGTTCAATTTATTTGTCTGAAATTTGAGCTACTTTTTAAAGCATTTCTTAAATAAATTCTTAGCATGAAAGCACACATGAGATTTATGGGCTATTTTAATGCTTCAAACTCGTATGCAAAACTCATCTAATAGTCATTTTGTCCAGAGCTTTAGACACTCAACGTGTCATTCAACTCTCTTTCTGCGTACGTGACCATAAATTGACCTCTTCAAGCGACCGAGGCGAAACGTGCAACAAAAACCACCTGTGGCAACACAAATAATAACCATAAAAAAGCCAACAAAAATGTGAATGTGAAATAGAAGAATGTACATAAAAATTAAACACCTTTTAGACACTGCTCCGTCTCTCTTTGGCCGTGTTTAAAATTCAATTTGTAAAGCCAGTTTGTTATTGTTGCTGTAAACCGCTCAATTGCCAATTATTTTTTGGGGGGCCGCACAAACAAACATATGCCACAAAAGAGCGTTAAGGACACTGCCCCAAACAACCCGTCGCGTAGACAAGAGCACAAACAACAAAAACAGAGGGGAAGAAGAAAAAAAGGTATCTTTTTACGGTGGCATTGAACTGACTGTCGTGCTTGCTACTTGTTGCAAGTAGCACTCAAGGTTTGTGGCACTCTTCCAGTCAATTAATTAATATGCATCTTAAAAGTGCGGCTAATAAAAATAAAAAAAAACACTTTCTCAGTTTACAATTAACATAATTAATTCTGTGGCATTCTGTTGCTGCCACTTTGCTTAATGCACTCGGAAGCAATATTTAACGAACTCTGAACTTAAACTCCATTTTAATTTGTGTGCGGGCAAAAGTTTTCTTTCTCGTTTTTTATGCTCCATGTTTTAGTTGTCATTAAAAGTTGGAAAAGGCTTTGGTCGAGCAGCTGCCTCCAATGTTTTGCTGCCTAAATGCACATAAATTAAAGTGAATGTGAAACTTTTGTGCAAGCTTTTAATACCTGAAAGGAGTAGGGTATATGCGACTAGTTACTTGGCTGGTTGTATTACATAAAAGACTGTTAATTTCATTATGCTGGAATAATAACAATTAATCTCACATACCAAAAATAGCTGTGCAATGTATTAACAACTTTAAGGAGAAAGAATTTAGTTTAGCTCTTCATTTTGAAAGGTAGACTCGACACAATATTTTGTTTAATATTACAAAGTAGATATTTTTAAGAGCTATTTCCGCAAATTAAAGTTAAAGTTAAATTTTAATAGCGCACGAAAGTTTATATTTAGCATGACGACTTTGAGTGAGAGCTTTACACAAAAGGCGTAAGTTTCTGGCTATTATTCAGCCATTTCGGTTTTATCTTAAAGCTAATGCTTTTAAAGCACTAGAAATTTCCCGTCTGGCATAAATAAATTGAAAGCGCAAATAACAAAAAAGTTATTATTTTATTATACACAATTTATTTTAGCTTTTTTAGCTACTTAAAGCTAAAGTTATTTGAAATCACACGAAATTGGAAACCATATAAATCGAATTTAACATTTTTGTTGCTATTAAATAAAGCTTACTACATGTTAGTAATTTAGTAAATTTATAGTATTTAGCGATCTTTCTAAAATATTGTAATATTACTTTATGGGCTTTGTTTTTATTTCTTAGAAAAATCAGTAAATAAATTATAATGATTTTCTTTAGCAATTTCAGCTTTCTCTGCAAATTTGATGCTAACGATTTTTAAAAGCATCTGAAAGTTTCAATTGAAATCGAATTAAATAAAAACTTAACTCAAATGAAGACAACCTAATTCTGATTTTCAAGCAGTCTCCTTAAAGCTGCAGTATTTTTGCTATTTAAATGCTTTACAGGGTATCTGCATAGTTTCTATATTTGAGAGTTAAACTCTGTCTATTAATTTAGCTTGTGGTCAGTCGGTAGCAGAAAAAAACAGCAACAGCAGCAGTAGAAAAAGCAACAATAGTAAAATACTTTAAGCTGCTTTTTGTTTTAGCTGCTCAAACTTTTTGTGCCTTATCAAAATTCACACGCACACACACACACACTCATAACACAATAAACGCTGCCTAGGCATACACACATAGTACATATATGTATGGAGAAAAGACCACAGCTGTAACAATCTCCTCCGGCAGCAAATTCAATAAAGCCGTTGACCGACGCACATGAATATTCCAAGCGAATGGTTACCAGATACTAGATAGAGAGAGACATAGTGAAAGAGACAGAGAGAGAGAGAGAGAGAGAGAGAGAGAGCGAGAGATAGAGAGAGGGAGTAGGCAGTTTCTAAACGGGCGTGTCTGTGCATGTGGCGCAATATTAATGCTATCAGCAAGTTTCCAACGCACACACACACACGCACGAAAGCGTACACATAATTTCAATTAGGCCAAGTTGAAGCTCTCGCAAGTCGCACATCGACGTGTGGCTAATTAAGCGCCTGAAATCTCCACACAAACCACAGTTTTGGGCCGAAACTTCATTACGCTTTGGCACGAAAGCAAGTGATAATTGTTGTTGTTGTTGTTGTATCTCGATTGGCAGACAATGAAATTATGCTTAGACTTGGAAAAGTTGCGTGCCGCCCGCATAAGTATGCTATAGAAATTTGTTAGCCCAGTTAACAGCATGTACAAACAATCACTAGTAGCTTTTCTTGTTTACAAACTATTTAGTTAATTGTATAAAATAAATACTCAAATAAAAGCATATTGTTAATATCCATTAACCTGTTTTAAAGGCGCATTTGGTTAACACTTCTGTTGGCACTTTAAAGCAACTTCATTCACTCACATGACCTTCAATGTTTTGCTTTTAGCCGCAGAGCAAGCATTATGGCCATAAAAGCATATTGGTTGGGGTTTCTATTACCATTCTCATTCTATTTATCTTTCTATCGTTATCTCTGTTTCTCACACGCGTCTGAACACGCTTAATGGGCTATTAGCCAACTTTATTTTACTCTGCATAGTTACGGTCTATTGTTGTTGTTGTTGTTGCTGTTCCCTCTGGTCTGCCCCATTGTGGTTATTTGTTATGCTGCAAATTAGCCAAGCCAATTAGTGTGGAGCTAACTCAATTCAATGCCTTTCTGACTTTTCCTCCCCACCAAGCCAACAAAACCACCAACAACAACAAATTTGACCACAACGCTTGGATTTTTAATTCAATTTTAAATGCGTATAAAAAATAATATGGCCACTGCAGAAATATGGCCAGCACTAAAAGCCACTAATGGAGCTTTTATATAACGCACAATTTGATTAAAATAAATGCGGCAAAAAATCCGCGCTGACAAAATCACAAAAAAAGGGAAAGAACAACAAATTTGCCTTTTCATGTTGGAAAATTCATAAATCAATTACATTTTTTATAGCTACTTTATGAGACAACATTTATTCAATAATTATATTATACAAGAGTTTTTAAATAGTTAAAAATCTACTGTACTCAAGAAATATAAACTGTAATAAGTGAGTTTAGAAGGCAAGATTTTCATTTACACAAAACAACAACATTTTCATAGCAAGTATATCCACTCTAATCAAATGAAGATTAGGGAGATATCGATAACGCTGCAGAGCTGCCAGACTGTTTTTCAATTGTGCGAAGCTGTTGCCAGGGCTGCCTCATTTGGCACATTCTTATCAGAATTGATAAATTTCTTGTTCATTTCGTATAATGGATAACTTTTCTAAAAACGGTAAATTTTGTAATTATCTTAAAAATTTGACTAAATGTAAAACTAAATTTTTAACTAACCAACATTTAGATAAAGCATAAATTCAGGAAAAAGAAATTATTAAACAGTCTGGTTAGTCGAGCGCGCACGACAGTTGGATATCCTATGCAGGTCTTAAAAAACGTATTTTAGTAATAATAAGATTGCTTTTATTTATGTATACATATATTTAATAAAAATATCGCTCAAAAACGAGAGAAGCTTGTTTTCGATAGTCTGGCAACACTGGCTTGTGACTGTTGATACAGAAATTGTTTATGTTAATACTAAGTATGATAGAAATATAAAATTGTTATTATATTATAATCATCAGTTTCAGTTTTTAGCGCTCGACAACTCCTAAGGAATGGTGCTGGAAAGTAGTTGAATTAAAACAAGTTTCTGAATATCTCCTTTATTTATGGGTCAATCGTTCTGAAACTTGAAGCAAATTGTTATATTTTGTTACACTGTTAAGTTAAGCTGTGTTATCTTAATAAACATGTGAGTAAGCAATTCTAATATTAATTTTCCGTTAGCCAGTAGCATTCAGCTTTTCACACAATGTATAGCTTTAAGTGTAGCATTCAGCTCTTTTGCACCGACACAATGTATAGCGCTAAAGCGGCCGACAGCACAAATCAAATTATCACATGCGCTCTCGCTTGCCCAAATGTGATTTTCATATACTCTCTCGCTCTGGACAACAATTATGAAAAAAAATTATTTAAAACAAATTCTTTGATATCTTTTTTATTTAAGGGTCAACCGCGATAAAGCTTGTAGAAAATTGCTCAGCGTTTGTTATATTTCAACTATCTGTTAAGTTAAGCTGTGTTATCTGAAAATTTGAGGTTGTGATAGTTTTTTTCGATTTGCGTAGGCGGGGTGAGATATCAAAAATCTAGCTCTAATAATTGCTGATATCCACGCGTTAATGTAGACGTACGGAAAGGTGTCAGACGACTCGGCTTTTGATACTGATCACGAATATATATACTTCATAGTATCGCAGATACCTCCTTATGCCTGTTACATACATTTGCAGAAGTTCATAATATCCTTCTTGTCCATTTTTAATGGGCACATAGTATAAATAGACATTGTTCATAGAAATCGGTTAAGTTTTGGTGAAGTTAGGACATTTTAAAGTCTATGTAAGTTTTATAATCGAACAACATTTAGATGCAACCTCAATTCACAGGATAAACAATGATTAAATAGAAATTGTTAATCGAAAAGATTTCATAAAGTTATGAGAGTTCAAAGAGTTTGTTATCGTACGATCCAAAATCAGGCTAATAGAAAATTCGCAAATGTCAACTATTATAAGAACAGTAAACCCAATAAGTTTATTTTAATATATATTTAGATAAATGCTGATGTTTAATAATAATTAATCTTGAACATAAATTAATTGTTGTATTTCATGTGATTATTAATGTTTATACAAAAATAATATAATTTATGTAATTATTTGTATTGTTAAAGTATATTTTTGAATGAACTGGAAACAAGTATTATAATAAATGTGTTGAAAATAAGTTAATTGTTGTACTTCATGTGATTTATGTATATATTTGTATGGTTAAATAACATTAACCCACGTATTTTCATAAACGATTATTGTATTTCATGTGATTATTTACACTTGTGAGTAAAATATCAAAGTTGATGTACATTTTTCTGGCCCTCACTTTTTGGGCAATCTACTCTTCCAATGCTGACTTCAGCAGATTATTGTAAGAGAGCTCGCTCATAGAAACACGTAGATGATCGTCGATATTTTTTGTACATTTCTTGAAAACTTGAGCTTCTTCAGAAAACTTCTTCCAGAATTTCTCTTCTGACACGGTATTGAAGAGAGCCTTAAAGCCATCATAGATGACACTTGCAGCATCACGAATTTCCTGAGCCTTTTCCTTAAAAATCAATTCATCAGATGTGGACATTTTCCACACCTTCAAATTGCCAGTATAGCGTCGTACGCTTCGCATTATATTAACACATTCGGGATTGCGTAGCAATATCATTTTAGTGAACTTGAACTCCTTCAACTGATCTAGAATCCGAAGGGTGTTGCCAACTAGAGCACGTTGTTTTCCCAAACATTCCTGCAATTCTTGTGATAGTTTTATAAAATCACACTCCGTCAACAGATCATCCTCATAATCCATCAGTTCCTGCATGAATCGCGTTGACTCCTTCTTGGATAATTTATTACCCACTGGATCAATGACAATTCTCTCGGGCATTGACTCGGGACTGATCTGTCCTGATTCCAACATGAACTTCAATTCAAATGCCTCCTTGAGAGCTTTTCCCATCCAGACCTTTTCAGCTGCGGCATTCTCGAAACTGCTCGGTTTCTGGTAATTGATGTTAATGCCAACGTTCCTTGCCACGGGCAAGTAGACCATAAGTAGATTACTTTGTATGATCTGTCGACAGATGTGTTGAATAATAATTTTAAATAACAATTTGCGATCAACTTACGTTTACATCCGACGTCAATGCAGCTGCTTCGTCTGCCCCTCTTTTGGTGGCTTTCTTACCCACTTTTGCGTTACTTGGCAAATTGCTTGGATCCAAATCTTCACCACGAAGTGCTCTCTCAATTTCATCAATGGCCGCGCTAAACTTGGCTCGTTTCATATACTTTTCAATGGCAAACTTCTTCTTATTCTTCACATATGCGAATATATCATTCATTTTAATATTGCCAGTCTCTCCGGTGCCGTAAAAGTTAACCTTGTATTTTTTGTTCTTAAACTCCGTTACCATTGCTGGCCAAGCCGGATAACCCTTAACTTTGGCAAATACCAAATCTCCAGTATTGAACGATTTACTCATTATTCCGTTTAATATTTGCAAAACAATTACTGAAAGAAAAACTGATTCTAATTGCCAAGCCAAAACGTGCTTTACTCTTCTTCTTGCTCGGCCGCAATTCACATAAAAGTTATACACGTGGAACAGTCACGGTTGCCACTCATTAAATAATTCTGTAGCAGATCTTACGGGAAAATATTTTATATGCTAAAAAGAGTAGCAACTTTTTATGTTAATATTGTTATATTTTTAATTTAATTAATTAAGAAATGAATATTTACCTCGCATTAAAAATAAATCCAAATTTAATTAAGGGAAAACATATTTTTGCTATGATATTGAAATTTAAGAACCTGTTTTTTTTAATAATCTCATATATTTAGTTATTCATCACTTTTTTACTTTGAATGACAATAGGATTTATGCAGTCGCTGAGCGCAAACGAAGGAGAAAGCGTGCTGATTGCTTGCTGTGTTTGTATGTATGCGTGATCAAGAGAGCGAGTCTGCTGCAGTGTTAAGTGTGAGTGTTCGCTGCAGGCTTGGATGAGAAGGAGAATACGGCTGTGGTTGCTCACAGGAGGTTTGTGTGTGCTGAATTGAGCGAACCTGCTGCAGTGAGCATTCACAGTGATATTTAGGTACTATGTGAGCGCCCTGCAGTTAGCATTCACAGTGATCGCTGTGATCAAAACAAAGCCCGCAGCACAGCTATGAATGTACCATATATAGTACAAAAACAGCATCCATGCTTCAGTTATTATCGATGCTCAGCGGAGTAGAGATGTTTGATATTTGGTGATATTTGTGTCACAGCCACAATTGTGACTGTTACATAAAACTAACAGTGACTTTGACTGCTGCGCCTGTAAATAAGGCCAAATTTTCCACTATAAAGTTTAGTAAAAATGTTTGGTCACAATATTCCAATCTGTGACAAAATACCAATCATTGACGAAGTATCATTCAGTGATTTTGTCACTGATTCTTCTGATATTTTATCACCGAAGTGACAATACTTTTAAATACATATAATCGTAAATATCTCCCATCTCTAGAACGGAGCAGAAAGAAATTCTCTAACTGGTATGATGCATATTTGTTTACATTATTTATTATACCCTATGGGGGTATATTAAGTTTGTTTGTATGTAACAGGTATAAGGAAGTCTGGCAAACACCATAAAATATATATACATTCTTGGCCAGAATCAACATCCGAGTCGATACAGCCATAGTCTCGACTCTTCTGTGCTAATTTATGTTTATACCTATGTGATGTCTATTTTGGCTTACATTCGATCTTATACGCTTCAAGAGCTTAAACAGGAATGAAAGAAATTATGGATCATTGAATTTAATTAAAAAAATGTGACTGTCTGTCAATAATAAGTTATCACACGTTAACTAGAATTGATAAGTAACTAGATGTAAGCGTATTAAATCAAAGGCAACTCAAAGATACTCGTACTTAGCAATTTTTTTACATTTTCAATATGGAATAAGTTGAACACTTTGCCTCTCCTCATTATTTAAATGAAAAACGTTCAAAGCACATCGATAATTCATAAAAACAAGTTGATAAAATAAAAAGCATAAATTCTCATTAAAAGTTATTGCATTTGTTTGGCAGTTGGCAGCCTGACAACGGCAACAAGGACATCGGAAAACTTTTACGACTAACAACAACGATGGCAAAAGCTCCAATTCGGACACGGATGTGGAATTTAGCTTGAACTCCGGACTTGGTCATGGTTCATTCAGTGTGCGGGAGACAAGCGACAAGAGACAACGACAAATGACAGGAGGAGGATTTGATAGTCCTTTCAAGATATTGCCAAAGCGAAGCCACAATCATAAATCACCGAGTCAGAAAGGGCGAGTGTTGCATGCAGCATTAATGGGGCAACAGATGGAGGACACTCCTCGGTCAGGATCTATGTAAATGCCATGGTCCTCGGGGTTCTGCGGCAATTTAAAAAAACGTGCGATTAGTTGAAGCCCTACAGCAAAATCGATGGATATCTAATGAGACCCAATTGTTGCAAGACTATAAACAAACAACAAGTTGACAACAACAACAACCATAATAACAAAGTAAACAACAATGATAAACTCATCAAGTTCATTGGCCGTTAAATGGAAAATCAAATCAATGAGTCATCAAAATTGTTTTGCCAACTTGTTTGCCAACTTTCTGTCCCTCTCTCACTCTCTTTACCGTGATCATTATGAGTTGGCATTTTTAAGTGGTTTATAAAGTTTTTAGTGTGCGTGACCCAATTGTCTTGAACAAGATGTTGACTTGTTGTGGATTTCGCTATGGCTATCAAAAGTTCTACTTTATTGATGATCAGATAATGTAATTACAACTTCACTGATTTTCTTGTAATTGTTTAAAGTGTGGGGAAAAATCTGTGTACTTTTCTTTGAATTGTCATAAAAATAAGTCTAGAAATTAAAGTGGAAACTGTGGCAGACAGCGGGAATAAAATGAGTCAAACTAACGAAAAACTAAAAAAATTGGATATCGATCAGACAACTATTCTTATATCTACAATACCCCATTATAATTCACTAAAATACTAGCTATCAAAACCCCCGCTCTTTATATAATAATATAATACTTTAATTACACAATGTTTAAAAAAACTGAATAAGACAAAAGTTTAACTCCAATTACGTTAAATTCCAGTATTCCTTATGCTTTTATGGGCCTTATCACAATTAATGGACATATGTATCAATAATTTAAACAAAAGAACAAAGTACAGACTAAAAATAATCGTTTTATTGGTATAGCTAAAAGATTCCATAAAACAAATAATTGTTGATGTAAATTATAGACTATCAGTCAATATCTTTGATTAAATATCTGTTTAATCTTGTATATGGATGAAAATTTAATTTATTGTTATTTTGTTAAAAAAAGAGGAAAACTGGGGTTTGATAATAAAATGTTTTCCAACTGTTTTATATTTTGTTATGAAATATGTCAAAATGTTTTTACTCTGTTCGGTTCTGTAGCTTACCAAATATTTCAAAAGTGCCAAGTGTCTCATAGTTGTGATAAAGACCGTATAATAAAACCCAAACAAGCCGAACAGTCGGGGACCCGACCGTAATATATCCTGTGGCTCTACAGAGACCCGCTCAAATTCACTCCCGATATAATTCTCTTGTAATTCGTTTCTTTCAATTTGTGGCGTGGCATCGTCATGAAATTTTCTAGACACATCGACCCCAATATATTGACCATGTGTGCCAAATTTTAAGTCTCTACCTGCAAAACTGCTTTTGTTATGAGCTTTTTCATGATTTGTAGGCAAAGGGGGTGTGACATCCAAAAAAAAGATAAAATTGATCTGCCTGCAAATATTTGCAGTGCTTTGAGAACAAGTTCAAGCTTCTAGCTATTACCAACTCTGAGATCCTTTAATTCATACGGACGGACATGGATATATCAACTCGGCTGTTGATACTGATCAAGAACATATATACCTTATGGGGTCGGCCACGCTTCCTTCTTCCTGTTACATACTTTTAACAAACTCACGAGGTAAAACTCTAGTGACGAAAGCTTGTTCAAGCCTCAAAATTTCGTGTATCAAATTTTGTGACGAACGATCTTAAATTAATTATGTTAACTATTCTAGAAAATACAAAATAGATGTGTGCGGAATCATTGCGCAAGAGGTCTGGCTTCTTTGTACCTAGCCAGCCGATCTCCTACATCCAATATGTAGTGCGTGCATACGATATAAAGCTAGTGGTCTGCAACCCAGCAAACCTTACAGCGTTTGATTCTTTGGGGCCTGCCTTCCAAGGACAGCCGTCCACTTTAATATGTGACCTAAACTCACCTTAATTATTGTTTCAAAAATTCAAAGCGATATACACTTTTCTTAGATTTACTCAATCAATTATGAATGATGAAATGTTTTTACCACTCTTGACAATTTCATAACAATGCCAATCAATTAGTAGAGTTGGTAGATAAATTGAAAAAGGATGTTATCCTATGACAATTTCAATTACAATAATTGCCCATTTCCACTTTCATAAATTGAAAACACGAAACTTTTACGATGCATGCAAATGACAAGAGAGAATAACCCCAACATTGTCCCGATGCCCCAATGCCTTGGCCACACTTTGACCCACTGCCCTACTGCCTCACTGCAGCAGTTGGGTAACCTTTGGCCTGCCCCTCTCATTTTCCTGCTTGAAGGCATAACAAAAGCGCTTAAATTAATTGATCGGTGAAGCGGGCGGTCGTTACTGAAAGTCCAATAAACAAAATGTCCAGCTGGTTAAAGGCGAACCCGGGCCAAAGGGTATCATAAATTTGCCCTAAGGGTTTTCCTTTTTATTCCTATTCCATTTCAGTCCAAGCTTTCCCCGTTTTCACTCAATTTATTCAGGCAACTTGACGCTTTGTGGTTTCTTCGAATCGTCTAGAAAAATGGAAATTTCTCCAAAAAGTACACGCTAAAAACCAAAAGTAAAAACATTTCATGTTCAAATTGAATTACGAATTTTATGATTTATCGATTTATAACGTTTCGAGTTAAGAAATGCACGAGACAGCTAACAATTATAAGAGTACACTCCAACCTGCCTAATTACAGCTCTTGTTAGCTTTTTACATTTTTCTTTTTTTCTCTCGCGACATGGAAAATCACTTAGAGCTCTGCATTACACCTGCTGAAATTTATTGACAACACTTGAGAGGGTCATAAATACGAGCCCAAAATGTTAACGAGCCTGTCACGCTGCCCCATAAATTAAAGCCAGCTTCAGCTTCTCTCGACGCAACAAATCATCATCATCGTCGCTGTCATCATCATCATGGTTAAGGCTTGAGTGTTAAATTTCTGGGTATATCATGGCCGCATTATTTTGGCATCATTGGGCCATGAAAATGCCTATTTTTTCCATGTCCAAGCGCCTTAATCGCAAACATATTGACTGTGCACCAAGGGCAAAATGGAATATAGGGAGATAGGGAGAGAGAGGGAGAGAAAGGGAGAAAGGTAGTGTGTAAAAGAGACACGTGGCTCTCTTATCAATAAATTACTAGTCACAGGCCTGACAACAACAGCATAGAATAAACATTGTTATGTAAATGCAACGCTGATAAAGTCATGACTCTGCGCATAAATCACAGGGACGAGGCACAACGAAATATGGTGCTATATAGTCATAGGAAATTGCGCTACAAAGTAGGCAAAACATGTGTAAAATGTGTGTAAATTCTAGTAAATTAACTGACAAAGTGCAACTTGTAACACTCGCAAAATTCCCGAGAGATCAATTAACATGCAAGGAAAAACCGCATAGAGAATAAACAACAACTTCAACAAAATTATAATTGAATCGTTTGGGAATTATTAACAACGATTGGAACATGACTGTAAATTTCTTTATTATACCACTTCTTTTAAATTCTTCTTTTAATTTTAACTTTCTTCTAATTTCAACTAATTTATTTACCGCTGTCACTTGGTCAAAATACTCTCGTGGGAGCCTTTTTTGACACTTCGTACCGCCCCCCGAAAATACATTTAGCTATAAAAACGTTAACGAAATACGAGTACAAAAACGTAATTAATTTTCTCTCATTTCTAATGGTTTTTTTTGTTATTTTTTTGCCATGCAAATGGCCAAACGAGCCAGCAATTTCAAAGTGCTAACAACAGCGTCACAAAAAAACAAGAAAGTGCAATTTAAAATCGAAAAGCCGCGCAGAAAATACCCTTTAATTAAATGGATCATTATGAAATTAGTAGAATACAAAGATGATGGAATAAAACATGGAATCAGACAGAAAAAGCAATAGCTTATAAAGCTTATAATAATTGAAAACAATGGAAATAGTTATAAATTATAGCTAAAATTTGTGGGAGGAAGTTCAGATAAAGCCTAATAGAATTTGTTAATATTTAACTTACGTCAATTCTCTCATTTAATATGAAAACTTAATATATCACACCAAATATAAAACAAGTTTTTCTACAACAAAATTTTGCTTTACTTAATTGGGGAAAATTCATAAAAAAAACTATTTATATCACAGCGAATAACTATAATTCGTATTATCTTAGTCTGATATAACTATCTCGTAAATAAAATTTTAAGCTGCCTTTTTTAGGTTATTCTCTAAGTTTACATAACTTTAATGATACCTCACACGCCCATTTTAAGTTTATAGGGCATACAGAAATTAGCCAAAAAGCTGTGGACGTTAATTTTTAGCACTTCAAAGCAAAAAAAAAAAGAAGGCGGTGGCAAATTTCGCACGTCATTTTAAGCTGAGCAAAAATTTGTAATGCAAAGTTTGCTCAAAACGCGTTTAAATACGACAATTGACTGAGGGGCCGAACCAAATAAATAGAATTGTAAGCAGAAATGTAGAGAGGAAGGGAGACAGAAAGAGGAAGAGGAAGAAAAGGAGAGAAAGATAGAAAGGGAATCGTTTGCTACAAGCAAATGTCAGCCACAAAATGAAATTCAAATAAATACACACACACACACACACAATAAAGGAACAATCCAACACACATACACACGTATATATATTTGTTGTATATGTACATTTGGCAAAAGGCAAAACAATTTCATTATGTGCCACAGGCGGCGGCATGGGCAGGCGAACTTAGAGACAACATTGTGGCAGGATTTCCCACACAAACACTCACACACATACACACACACACAGGCAAGGACAAACACGCATCAATGGAATTGAAAACTGCTACTGGCAGCAAATATTCGAAAGAATCAACTGATGAACTACAAATTGAGAGTACTACAAAGTTCATATGCTCTTTATACTTTGATTTTAACTTACAAGCTCTGAATGTTTAATTTATTTCATATTTTAATTGGAATATCTGCATGTCTACTTTGTTAATTCATTAACCACAATATTCCAGAACAATAAAGGGTATTAGGAATTTTCTATATTTACTTGCAATGCATTTCAAAGATAAATTCCAAAATAATATGATTTGCAGCAATTGTTTTCAATAGTATTAAAATATAATAATAATAAACATATTTGTATAATATATATTAACCAATTATCTACAATAATCCCAAATATTAAAGTATTTAAGCAAATTTCTATGTCTATGTCATTTTTGATTAGCGTGGACCGCTGTTATTTTAATGAAAATATAAAAAAATATAAAATATATTAAAAATAAAATAAATTATATTTATATAAAAATATATAGATAGATATAGAATATATAGATATACATATCTGCCTGACATCCCACAACTACTTTGTTTGCTTTTCAATGTATAAAGATTTTCATATGTCTTCCATAGTCAGTTACTCACAGTTTCTATTCTATTTTATATTTTCTTAAATATTCTATATTTTCTTTATATTAACTTTGATTCCGTTTCTCCATCTTCTTGCCATATGTATTTTTGCGCATAACCTCCAATTTTATTTGAAACTAAATTCATTTTTATCTATTTCCTATAAATTTCTTGCCGAACAAGAACTAGCTTAAATTAAAGCTCTATGCTGAAATGTTCTTCTTCTCTCTTAATGTATTAATATTCCAATGCCTTATTATATTTACTTTAACTTTGTTTTAAATCAAATAATTTTATATTTAGTATAAATATACGTTTTTTTGTTGTAAATATTTTATGTGTTAATATTTTAATGTATTAGTATTCCAAATACTTAATTATATTTATTCCAACCTTGTTTTCAATCAAATAATTTTATATTAAATATAAATATTTTATTTAATATTCAAATTATTTTTTTACATTAGTTATTAGTTTTATTTTAGTTATTTATTATATTTTTGTTGCTTTAATTTTATTTAGTATATTTAAGTTCAGTATGTAAACTTACCTATCATAATGTACATTATTTTAGTTAAAATTACATATTTTCTTAAGTAAAAATCTGCCATAGCTTGGATTCTCAATTAAGTTAGATCTTCTACTGAATGAAAAGTGACTTGAAAATGTATTTAATGGCTACAAATATATCCAAAGTATTCTTTGCAAAACTCATAACATATTTAGTATACCCTTAAGTACTATTATGAGTTCCAAACTAAGGCAAGCTTTGTGTTTTTGCTTTCTTTTGGGCTCATGACAGGCAGGCCAGGTCTCTTCCTTTATGGGTGTGTAGGTTGTGTGTGTTGTGTGTGGGTTTGTTGTGTGTATATCGCATGCAAATCTCGTGAATGGCATTTGCGGATTAAAGGGTTCGGTCCCGAGATTCAGGATAAATGCAAAAGCAATTGTCTCAAGCATTTTTCTTGTCGATTTCAGATTTTAGATGCCACTTGCCGGTTTGGCTCTCCCATCTCCTGCCCCTCGTCTCCGCTTCTCGTTGTTGCCGCCCCGCGGCGCGTGTGCGCAATTTTGATTTTAACACAAAATTATTCACAATAAAAGTGACAGCTTAAAAGGATTGCTCGCAAAGTGTACAAGTAATCTCAAGGAGGATATTTCCCACAACCTAAACTTTTATATTTCTTTTTTTTTTTCTTTTACGTACTCGTGCGTGTAATGATCTTGGTTAGACTTGAATGTTGCCACCAAAACTTTCACTCGTGTGGCATTAAAAGCCAATTAGCATTAAGCTGACGCTGTGGCTAATTACATCTCGCAACTTTGTGTGTGGCCAAAAAGCCGCAAGGATAATGCCAAAAAGTTGTCTAATGACACAAACATGAAAGTAGCTAACATGCCACAGTAGCATGCCCCTTAAACTAAGTTTATACATACATATATGCAACATTTTACCTAATTGCAATTTAAGTGGTTTTAAATTCAATTCAAAAGCAGACCTACTTTACAGTGTAAAAACAATTAAAATAGCTAAACAATTTGAGAGTTCTTCTTCCCTGTAGAATATTTCTCATTTTGTTTTCTCCAGTCATAAAAGTCTACGCTCCGTTTGCCATGAAATGTAAGGATGAGGCGGAAGCGAAAAGATAAATGGTTCACACGTTGGGAATGTCACTAATGTAAATGTCATGCCACAGTGCCCCCAAAATGTATGCAACACACTTTTGCAATAAAGTTAAATTATGCGTCAAAATAAACTGAAATTTCTTGAGCTCGTCAACTGTTTTTGTTGCTCTCGATGTTGTTTTTGTTTCGCTGGCAATGATTAATTATAAATA
The DNA here is from genome assembly GCA_958299025.2 of Drosophila histrio. Lineage (NCBI taxonomy): Eukaryota > Metazoa > Arthropoda > Insecta > Diptera > Drosophilidae > Drosophila > Drosophila histrio. Next base: position 27,328,024 of record OY282580.2, on the reverse strand, counting down.
CAGACTACACCTTTTAGAACCCACGCACACTGTTGAGGTACAGGAAGTGAATGAGATAACACCACAGCACACACACACTCAAACACACACTAATTATGCCCTATACCCATTAAAAATGGGACAGAAAGAGTATTAAAACCTTGCAAATTTGTGTATAAAATAGAAAACACTATTAAGTGTATATATTCTTAAGCGGAATTTATATTTTATTCGAGTTCGGTTTATGGACATCAATCAATCTCAAAGATCATCCCTGCAAATCGAAAAAGGAGCCAAAAACTACAAGCGCTAATATCATACTGTCAGTACTTATATACCTAATGATACTCTCTAACTATCTTGAAAATTTCATAATAATCCATTAAAAAACATTAAAGTTATTCAAAAAACTATTTACGATATTTGCGTATGGAAAAAGAAAAGCGAAACTGTCGCCATCTAGAGGTTGTATCTTGTTAATTGGAAAATACTAGAGTATTTCATAGTCCAGCACACTCGACTAAATCGTTTTGACTTATTTTATGGAGCGTTTATCGACAGAGCAAAACAAACAAACGCGATAAAAAGGCAAAATCGAAAAAAGATTAGCGAATCTAATTGGTTGAAGTGATTTAGGCGACAACTCAGCAACTGCCAAATAAATGTAGCACAAGGTTGAGCAAAAAAGTGATAGAAAGAAAACACGAATAAGTGTGTGTGTGTGTTAGAGAGAGAGAGAGAGAAGGAGAAGGAGAGATAGATAAGTGAGCTGCCAATTGCTGTTCAAAACGAAGTCAACAAAAAGTCGCCCGAAATTGCAGATGCAGCAACAGCAATTGCAATTGAAATTGATACGAATAAAAGGATCAGGTTCAGTGTCCACAGACCTTGCAATTGTCCTTGCCACAACTTGGAGCAGTGGTCAACTAACTGCTGCACCTTGACGCAGTATTGAACAGTTCAATAGTTGACCCCGAAACATGGCATTCTTCTCACAGAAAGTGTTTGGAATTTAGATGATGTTGGTTACGTACCAATATGAAATATGATGAGGGAACAAGACAGCATGATTAATGCACCTACAGATAAAATATTCCCACATATCGAATATGATTGTGGCATACAGGAAACCGAAGTGACAAGAGCAGTAAAATATGCAAGGCATTTTTTTTCAATTGCATTCCAGAGGGTGACAGGACCTGCTGGATATTCACAGGCTGTAACAGTTCCCGTCTGTGCCTGGCAACTTGTCGACTTCAGTTGCATTCGCATCTGGATTTACATTTGCATGCAAATCAAAGCAGTTTCCGCATATTTAATGCCTAGAAAAATAAGCCACATTTTGCTAAAGATACAACTAGAAAAAGAAAAGGAAAAGTGCATCGAAAGAAAGTAATACACTTTAACAAATAACTAACCAACTATAGAAGAAAATTGGTTCCTATTTAACTTATCTTCTCAATTGTAGTTTGTTTTTAATACAATTGAATTTCAAACAAAATAACAATTTTATAAACTGACTTTAATATAACTTAAAGTCCCACGTCATTCCACAAAAGCCAATAATTTAATTGTTCTTAGAAAGAAAGCTTTCTTCTGAAATTTATTTTGAAATAAAAGCAAAATATTATATATTTTTACTCATATATTTACTGTTTTAGTTGAATTTAATTTCAAACTACTATCATATTACAATATACGAAAGTTAACCTTTGCTTATGTATGATAAAAATATTAGAAATATTTCCAATTCGTTTCTAATTTTTGGCAAATTTCCTAGTACTTTAAATTAAAGTTGCCTTTATTAAATTTAAATTTATGTACAAATGCATTTATTTATAATTTAAATTACATAGAAATGTCTTTAATTGACAATATACTAGTTAAACCTTTTGTATTTATGCGTTGTAAAAAAATATATTTGTTCAGAGAATAACAATTTGAAAATTATATATTCAAGTATTGAAAAACATGTATAACGCTTCAGTTAACGCTCCACCCATCCACAAATTTGACTTACAGCATTTGCATAGATGAAAACTGTTTCATTTTTGATGGCAGTCAAAAAGACATGACAAACATTTTCACTCACACATTTTCATTTTGAACTCGTTGTGTGCTTGCTCGAGGGAAATTGTATAAAAACGGCAAGTGAATTCCGACTAAACTTGGGCAATACCCAATGTAATGTAGAAGACAGCTCCCTTGTATACCAAACAATGTAAGTTGCCGACAATGTAAGTACCAAAAACAGAGTAGGAGTCACATTCTAAGCTGGAGACAAGTCCTTACACCAATGCCAAAGGAAATGCGCCACAAAAGTGCCATTAAAATAAAACGTGCTCAAAGTGCTGACGTGTGTTCTCTGAATGGGAATGCAGGAGTAGAGAGAGGGGAGCGGGGAAACAGTGGATTCGGGGGAACTCAGTCTACGCACTCGAAAGTCAACAAAAATAAAAAAGCTATGACTGGGAATTATTAGACAGGGTGAGAGCATACCCTGTAATTAAATCGCATATGATGAATTGAGAAATAGGAATAAAAACTATAAAAACTAAGTATATCTTATTAATTAATACAAAATGAAATGCAATTATTTACAATAAGTTATACTTTATAGACTGTAAGTTGTTAATTTTAAAATACAGAGAGTTTTGAAGGCTTTTTTTAGTTTAAAAGTATTGATATTCTCATAATATTCCGTTTTTTCAATGCTATCAAATCTTCATAATTTAAAAATGATATATTCCGGTTATACGTATCTGTAAGTAATTATTTAATGGAAATTGTACTTAAGCTGATACAGGTTAAAATTGATATGCAAACTGAGCGTAGATTATCTTGGTCATTTTTATGTGCATAACAACCCATTAGTTTATATACCCTTCATGCGAAAAGGGCACTCGCAGATGCAACAACAATGAACAAATGGTGGCAAAAGCAAACAACGAAGACAACGACAACAACGAATGTTGGCAAAAAGTGAGCATTAAAACGAAGAACATTTGACGCCCAAACGTGTAGCGAGTGTCAACTGAAAATCACGTAGCAGACATTTGGCTGCAAGTTGCGTATACGCAGCATGGGACGCAGCTACGCAAAACGTTTATTAGCTACCAAAAAGGAAAGAAAAAAAGAAGACGCCACCAGGGAGTTGATAAAAGTGAGAGTTAAACTGATGATAAGTAAGAGTTTTTCCATCAGAATTTGCCGCAGATATTTTTCAGCTAATGCCTTTTTAAGCGTCTTGCGTCAATCAACATTTCAATTGTTGCCACAGTCTGTGGCAATCATTAGCGACGAGTGCTCAATTAGCGAATTATGCAAGCGAAGCACTTGCGACAACAAACAACAAAGACTTGCATGATGATGAATGATGAGCTAAGGATTAAGTCCGAGCAGTGGAGGAGGAGGATGAGGGAATAGCGTTTTATGGAATTAAGAACGCGTGGGGCTTTCAGTTAGCATTAGTATATACCACATAATATACAACGAGTATGTCATAAAAAAGGCGCCGCCCTGTTGACTTATTAAGTGCGAGTTTTTATTGTCTGTGTGTTTGCGTATTGTCATATCCTTTTTTTCAAGCTGTGTCCTTCCTCGCATATGCACATTTGTAAATGAAAAGTGCCCCGGAGATCTTGATTCCCGGTTTCCGTGTCTCTATGCACTGAAACTGACAAGCAGCTGCATTCAATTTTTCATTAGCCCACACAAAGTGCCTGCGGGATCGTCGTAACCAAAGGACGACAACGTGTAAAGGAGCAAAGAACAGAAAAAAAAAAAAACTAATCCAATGCAACAACTCAACTGACGTTGACATTCACTTGTTTATCTTGTTCACGTGGGTAACAATGACGTCTACTCTGGACTATACTATACCATACTACGCTTAGTGTGTGATTTACATATTCATGGTGTATTGTGGGAAAATACAGCTATCACACACATTTACTATTGTTTAATAAACTCTATGGAATATTGAAAGGATGTTACTGGTATTTTGAATTAGAAGTAATTCCGAAATGGGAGAAAATAGTCTGATTAACCCGTTAATAAATATTTACAATAACCACGAATTTTAATTTAAAATAAAATTAATTTATTCTGTCATTGAATTATAAATAATATTTTATATGATATTTTAAATTAAGCTTTAGGTATTTTAACTTTCATAGCTAGAAATGAAATTTATACAAATACATTTCTTTAATTAAATTTCAATAATTAATAAGTTGTATGAAATACTGGAAAGATGTTTCGAACTTGAGAAGATTCTTTGACTTTTAACAAGGCATGATATTTATTTGTTACAATTAACATACACATGAATTTCTATTATAAAATTAGTATAGTATAAAGTAGCTGTAACTTCTAGCCTTTTGGCAAGTATTATTGTGTTTTGTTGTATGTTGATATATCTGTCATATCGACAATAAACTGACCTCGAGTCGGCTAGCACCCAATTTCATTAGTAATAATATTTTATATGTCATTTTATTAAGTGCATCAATAAGTATGTATACATTGTTACCTTTTAACTAGAAATTAACTTTAATATAATTTAAATACTAGCTATAGCAATTATTTTGAAGATGCTTTTAACCAGAGGAGATTCTTCAACTAGTAGTAACTACTTATTTGTTACAATTGAAATACAGATGTATATTAAATTAGCAATAATACATTATATAGTATATTATTATATTTTACTATATATTATTATATTTCTATTTTAAATTAAGCTATAAGCATATTGACTGTATTACTTACAAATGAAATTCATTTGTTACTACTATAACTCTATAATTCAATTAACAATATATGAAAGTGAATATAAAGAAGTAAATTTATTTATTGTAGATGAAATTCTATATTTAAATTAGTAATTATATTTTGTATGATTAACTATGAAGATCTTTTTGCGTTTTCTTTAATTAAATAAAAATCATGAAAATGAATTACTTGTTTTTAAATATTTATTATCGATGTCACATTGAACGGATGTTTGAAAATCGTTTAAGTTTTGACAAAATAAATATGTAGATATATTTATTATATTCAGGAACTTTAAAATGCATAATATTTACAATATTCGTCATGGATATAGAACTGAAACTTTAACTCACATCAAGGTGAAACTTTATATTCGTCCGCAATGACGTCAATCGTAACCGTTAGAAATTGCTTAGATTACCGAACTTATGACAATTGCTGGAACTGATCCCACACACATCCTTTGTGCATATCCTTTTTGCCCACACCTTTGACTACAACAAATATAATAAACTCTAATTAAGATGTAATTCAGACATCTCTGCTGACGACTCGCGTCAGGCTATATTCACTGTTTCCTCTTGTAACCTGATTTCCAACTGCCCTTTTGGTCCTTGGGTGGCAGGATTCGTGTCGTCCTCCGACTGCTTCTGCTCATCCACGCACATTTGTCAATTAGCCGTCCATTTGCAGTGACAGGGCGCTCTCTATGGTGCTCCCTCCCTCATTGCCTTTTCCCCTTTTCCACTTTCCCAATTCCCTGCCCTAAATACGAGTCTCATTTCACTGCGTTGCAAAATCATAGAACCCTTGGGAATTACGCTTCCTGGAAAAGGTATTTAAGATTCCGTAGGAATCACATTTCCACATAATTCTCACCGTTTCTTTCAGCTGCATTGCATGTAAAATTATCCCCGTTAATTGGGGTACTTTCATGTCCACTGATTTATGTCGGATTTTGTGGTAAAAATGTATGTCCTTTTTTTGTTGCTGTTGATAATAAGGCTTAATAAGGCTTTGAGTTGTCGCTTAAACAATAATACAAATTTGTAGCACACTTTTCAGCGCATCTTTTACTGACTCTTTCTCTCTCTCTGTCCCTCTCGCATGACAACTCAACCCGTGGGGAGGTAGACAGAATTATTGTGTCAATACGATTGCATTTTCTTGTTTTGTATTTTGACAAATAAATGCGCAGTTGAAAATGATCAGCATTCAACATTTCATTTTTTATATTCTTAATTCTTTTATTCAATTAAGCTTCTGTTATTATTAACAAACAATCTAACATAAAAACATATGAGATAATTACAACACAACTTAGTCTAAGGACTAAATAATGTTGATTGATTAATACATTATTTATTTACATTAATTCTGCATCAGACAATTTGATAAATACTGAAATGATTAATTTTGTTGAGACATGACAATTGTGTTTTAATTTTTTAGCAAATTAATTAAGCGTATCGAAATCGGAGATGGAAACAAATGATGAATAAAAGCTACGTTCATAAATAGATATTTAATTAAAAGAGTTGTTTGTCATATTTTCGATATAATAAATAAAGACATAAATACAGAATATCCGTACTATATTTAATAAATAAAATATTTTAAAAATCAATATAATGTAAGATTATAATTAATAATACTAAAAAACATTAAGTTAACCTTCATAAGGTTAATTTAAAGAATTCTTATGTAGGGAATTACCATTATTTTCAAATACAACCAAACTCGGAATGTGTCTTCATTTATGATTGATTCTACAATTATTAAATTAACAAATTTAATATTGGCAAACTGACAAATTAAATTATACATCAATAATAAATAATCAGTTAAAGATATTATAGATGTATAGTTGGAGGTTTTATATTTTCGTATAAGAAATTGAAAATACAAGTGCTTATCGTATATTTTAAACCGCTCATAATAGTTAATTATTTAGCAATACTTATCAGACTTAAAGACTTACCTCTTTAAATGGGTTTTTTTTTATTATTTAAATCAAACGTTAATTCGTTGTTCGCGCCTTTCTCTACGAGCACAAATCACTTGGACGTTGTTCTATTTTCAAATGTTCAGGTCAATCAAGCGAAATCCTAAAGGGAAAACAGCAAATTGAAGCGTAATTATTTTCCTAGCTGCGGCGCATTTCCCGTGTGACGTCGCTGCCCCATCAAAAGGCACAACTTTCCCGGCACTGGGTCAGTGGCGCAGCATGAGAGTTACTTATTTTTTAATATACCCTGTGCCCACTAATAATGAGCAGAAAAGGGGTATAATGGATTTGTGCTAATGTCCGTCCGTCTGTGTGAACGCATCGATCGAAAACTTGATATGTGGATTCGTGAATACTATACACAGATCAAATTAATTTTTATTATATTTCTATGTCGCCCAAAAATCGAAATAAAAACCCTCAAATATAGCAAATTATAAGATATACCCTTAAGACTTTGCACGCATGTTAATAAACATAGTTTCGATGTGTCCCAAAAATTTCATCACGATCGGACAATAAACTCTGAAGATATTTAAGAAACAATTTAACTCGGCAAGAAACTTGGAAAACTGACGTGTTTATATTTATGTATATATTTATGAGTGTGCAAGAAAGTATTAGGGTTTTTAAATAATTTTTTATAAAGACTGACACAGGGTAATCTACTGTCGTGCGCCCTCAACTGACCGACTTGTTTTCGTTGTTGTTGCTGACCAAGTCAGACCAATCAGAATAATTACAAGCTCCTAATGGGCCGAAGGACGCGACGTGACAAATACAAAACAATTGTAGCATTTTACAGTTAGAGTAGCATCTGCAAAGGGGAGTGAGAGGGAGTGAGAGGGAGAAAGAGAGGGAACAAATTCAAAGGAGACACGCAAAAGAACTTGTAATGCGCATTTTAAGCAACTTAAGCATAATTATGGCATAATTATGTTTTCAATTTGTGCTTTAACTCGCAGTAATCTCACTCAGTTGGCCTGCGGCAAACCCGAAGTGGCCAAAACAATCAAAGAGCACCAACAACAACAAACAGACGCCATATGCCGGCAAAGAAGAAGAAGCACGCGTACAAGCGTGCGAAAGAGAAAAACAACAATTAATTTGAGTTCGACAAGTCCAGCATTATACAGTGTACACCCACGCGCAACGTTATCAATGCGTTACTTTGTTATCACTAAACACTGCCGGCTGCTAAGACAATAATAATATTACATATGTACGCGAGACAACTTTACGCGCGATAAGTGAGAGAGAACACAACGCGAGCCGTGTGCGTTGCAGCTGTTTATGAAATGAAACTGACGCCATGGCGGCGCCACCTGCTGCAATGCAACGAGCTCCAATAAGAAGCCCCAAATAATACCAAATGTTTGTATGAAATACCAATGGTATATCCTGTAAAGCGTTGCCAGATAAGCAGAGTGCGCGGGCAATTTGAAATAGCAAGACAAATACTGGAATATTATTAAATATGAACAATATAAAGTTCAACAGCAGTATGCAAATTAAAAAACTTATATTCTATTGTGCATGCATCTATAAATTTAAAATTTTTAATTTTGATTAGAAAAGCAAACTGTTATTAAGGTGACCATACATATATTTATTTGAAAAGTAAACGATTGAAAACCAAAGATACGGTCACTCTGCTGCGCGATACACACAACTATCGATAGTGTCATCGATAACTTCCCACCTACTTCTGCTGGTCTGCCTGGTCAAAAAACAACTCTCGCAAGAAAAACAACAAAATTGGTCAAACCGCGTGCAATTCAGAGTATTAAATCTATGCAAAACATAGACACAACTACGCTGCACCAATTGAACAACATGCAAGCAACCAAAGTGCGAAACTTAAACGATTTATAGTGGGTGCAAAAAAGTGCGCGTGTTTGTGCTGAAAGAGTGACGAGAAAAATCGCCGCCGCCGTGAAGAAAAGTGGGCGAAAGAAAAAAAAACAAAATATTAGCACTGTAAACAATTGTCGCTGTAATGTGCTGAGCAGAAATAAAATCCGCGTAATAATGTCCAAAACAAGCGAAGCCTTCGATGAGGAACTGTTCGAGACGCGCCTGGAGGCGCTGAAGGACACACAAGACTGTATACAGGAAATGTCCAGCTGGTGTCTGCAACATCGACTCAATCACAAAAAGATAATACAATGCTGGCTGAATGTGTTCAAGCGAGGTGCGTACTAACAGTTTCCCATTCAAGTCGGTAACAACTGACAGTCTCTTTCTCCAGTTCGCGTCGATCATCGTTTGGTTCTTTTCTACCTGGCCAACGATGTTATACAGTACAGCAAGCGTAAACGCTACGAATTTGTCGAATGCTGGGCGACTGCGCTGCAAAGAGCCACCACAATGGTGCGGTAAGTAAAGCAACTCGACTGGTAAATACCCTGTAAAGATCATACACTAATCGTATACCATCTTTATTAAACAGTGATGAACGTGTCAAGGGAAAAATATTGCGAATATTTCAGATTTGGGAACAGCGTGAAATCTATAATGAGGAATTCCTCAGTGATCTGAGCGGTCTGCTCAATATTGCGCCGCCAAAGAAAGCTCCCGCTAGCACCGATCCCGGCAATGAATATCAGAACACAACGCTCATTGCACAGGTCAGAGAGTGTGTGGAGTTGGCCGAGACGACGGACAAGAGCATGAAGAAGTTACCAAAGCCACCAAATTTTGAAATTGAGGCCATCAAGCAGCAGCTAAAGGATAAAAGCCATTCGGGCGACATTGAAAAGGAGTTGGAACGTTGTGTGGCATTTATAAATGCATATAACAAGAATCTGCAAAATGAAATCAAATGCCGGAAGGCGGTAATGGAAACCATCGAGGCGGCCAAAAAGTTCTACGAACACCAAGGACACGAAGTCAAAGTGGTTGCAAGTGTAAGTAGTGCCAAAAACCAGTAAATATAATAATAATATTTACAAACATTTTTAAAATAAACATTATATGTTGATTTTTATTTTAAAAACTAATTTGAACTCTTATATTTATAAATACTAATAACAAAAATATACCAATTTTAAATGGACATTTTTTTGTTCTTCTTTCGAAATAATAATATTTAAATATTTATTATTGATTATTTATTTAAAGTATATTTGATTTCAAATTAATTTAATTTTTATTTAATAAATAAATAAATTATAAATAACTAAATCTATATAGTAAAAATATAAAATAATTAGATTGGAATTTTTATAAATAACAAAACTTAAAATTTTACTATTTAGATCCATAATTGAAATACAAATTGTTTCTGGAATTTTTAACGTTTAAAATAAATTTTAAAATATAAAATAGTTGTTTTATACACTTATTTGTTATTTAAATAATAATAAATAGTATTGAAAATTTAGTTGCAATATTTATAATTATTTTTTAAAGGAAACATTTGTAAAATAAATACTATTATTTGATTTTGAAGAGTTAAAATCAATTTTAAAATTACCAATTGTAAAATGTAAAATATTTATTATTTTATTATTATAATAAACAAATTGAAACACTTTATTTTTATCTAAAAAATAATAGAAATAATGTTAATATTTAAAATATTATTATTTAAATATAAACAAAGAGTGTAAATTAATTTTATAGTAGAAATCAACAAATAATATGCATTAAAAAAATTGTTAATCGCTACGACCGTTGCTAAAAACTGGCTATAACTTGAATTAACTTACTTTATATATATTTTCAGGCCTACAAAAGCTTTGGCACACGCATAAAGATTGTCAAGCGTAAGCTGGATGAGGTAATACCCACATTGTCCAGTCCGATACCCTCGCCGGACATCAACGCGCCGTCCCCGGAACGCGATGCGGATTTGCAGTTACCGGATGAAAACAATTCGCCGCTGGGAGTGGTAAGATCAGCTTACAAATTCAAGAGAACAATCGTATTCATGTCTTTCCCTTCACAGAACTTATTCAGCGGCAGCGGCCTAAATGGATTTGCCAGTTACTTGAATGCCGGACAGCTGCCGTTTGACATCAATGACTTTAAGCGGGAGTCTGGCGGCAAGGATCGTGGCAGCGCCATTGAGGTGATCGGTTCACGTTCGGATGATGAGAGCTATACGCCCAGCGCCAATTTTTACAAGCCGGAGCCCTTAAGCAGCAGCTATGGCAGCAGGAATTCGAATGGCAACAGCACCAGCGGCATTCCTGGTCTGGGTGGCAGCAGTGCCAGTGATGAATACAATCCTGTGCCGGTGCAGACAAGCTATGGCAATTTGTTGCCACCGCCAGCGCCGCCTATTTTCGGTGAGACATCACAGGAGTATGCGCCGCCGCCGCCACCACATCACGGTTATGGCCAGACGGAGAGTCAGTATACGCCCGCGCCCTTGAACAGCAATTCGATGGCACCACCACCACCAATGCCACCGCAATTGTCATCGGCAAACAGTGTAGATGATTTCAACAGCACCTGGGACATGAGCATGGCATGGACGCCGCTCGACAGCAGCTTGAATAGCAGCGGTGCCAGCTCCACGTATACGCCCCAGTCCCAGTCGACGCCACACTCGCCACCGCATTTCGAGCGCAAGGGCAGCGGGGCGCCCATCGAGTACAGTGAGCATCACAATGCGGCGGGTTTGGGGGCACAAGATGTGGATCATCGCACGGTTCAATTGCCGCCAGCTTTCAGTTTTCGACCCAAGACAGCGCTGAGCGATGAACAGACGCGGCAGCTTGTAGATATTGATCATAGGAATTTAATATCGCTTACAGGCTCGCCGGGCGGCGCAGAAAAGGTGCGAATTATAAGCTCACAGTGAAAGCTGCCTAAGTTGACCACTCAAATATTGTAGAAGAAATTGATTTTCAGTTTGTAAATTTGATAAGTTTAAGTTTAAGCATCCTGAAGTATTCCATTTAAAAGAAGTGGAAGTCATTTTGTAATACCTGCAAAGTTTATGTATTTCATCTGCATTTCTACAAATGTTTTCCATTATTTTACATTGGACGGTCAACAAGTCTGCAGTTTTTTATTAATGTAAAATAATTGATATATATTGGTTTAAAATTTAGATAAACTTTAGAGTGGCAAGAGGTTATTATACCCACTGTTCACTACAAGTCATATGTCTATTTTCCTGCGTTTTTACACAATTTTATCTCTTATTTAAAATGTATATTTGTTGTAAATTGAACAGGCAACAAATGTAATTATTTAATAATGTAAACAAAGTTTGTAAAAAGGGAGAAAAATATGCATAAACTTTATAGTATATAGGGAGTATATATCCGTTTATTGTTATGTTCTTTTCAACACATTTACATATTTATATATGTTAATTTGTACAGACAAGAAATGTACATTATTTGAAAGGGCACAACAACTTTGTAAAAGGAATTTTAAGATAAAAATAGTATTTAATTTAAGCAGTTGGTCAACTTGCCAGGTTTAACAGCATGTATTTGTCTTACAACTTAATTAAACAATGTTATTTTTGCAGAATTTTGGCGATGGAGATGTGGACTATCGCACAGCGCCTTCTGGGAAAATCGGGGAAAACAACAGCGCCATACGCAGCTTGGGCAACAATCTGCCCATGATGGCGCCGCCGGGTAGCTACAATAAAAAGACCAGCTCGCCACATAAATCGAGTGCCAGTAAGCTTGAAGCTTGTAGACATGCAATTGCATAAACTAACACTTGTTTCTTTATTCAATTTGCAGGCTCCTCTTCTGAATCGGATCGTGTGGATGGATCCGCACGCTATGATCCCGCAGATATGGTTATTGACATGGACATGTCTGATGAAGATTTGGACGAGTCGCAGCGAGGTAATAATCGTAGAAAGTCTTAGTCAAATACTTAGCTTTAGTTGCTAGTTTCTTATGTATTGACAACTTCTATGCAGATGGCAATGCGGATCAACTGCAGCTGGAGAATGATGGTGAATTGGATGCCAATGGCGCGTTGACACCTTCACGTCCAGCGTTGTTGGAAACGCCGCCAGAGTTTCAATGGGATACAAACAGCAGTTTCTTAGCAGCAGCAACAACTGGTAACATGCAGGACATGCAGGCCGAAGGACAACAATTGCAGCAGCAACAACAACAGCAGCAGCAACAGCCGCCGCCGTTGCCACCGCAACAGCAGGCGTGGAATCAAATGCAACCGCCCATGCCCTGGAATGGCAATGAGGGCAACAATGGATCCGCCGGTGTGCCGCCACCGCCGAGGATGTCTTTCGCTGGCGGACCATTTCCACAGTTTCAGCCATTCGGCAACAGTCCCGATAATATGCCACGCGGCCGTGGACGTGGTCGTGGCTGGTCGGGACCTTATAGGCCCAATTATCAACGCATGCCCGGACCCTTTGAAGGTGGTCCTCCGGGTCCACGTCCGTTCTTTAATCGCGGCGGTGGCGGCCCGATGCGCGCTGGTGGTGGACGCGGGCGCATGCGTGGTAAACCTTGGATGTAATTACGTATTCTAGCTTCTATAGATAACACACACCCTCACACACACACACACACACACACAATGCCGTACGCAAGTGCAAAGTTTTTAGTTATTAGTTGACTTATCTCATTTGGATTTTTATCTTAGACACAACCACGTAGTTTTTATTGACATCCTGAAATGCTGCGGATCGTTGCCTATTATGAATAAACTATATAGATCACACATACAATCAATCGAGTCTATCCAACTATCTAATTTTAAGCATAAAAAGTTTTGCAATTTCCTGATAAATATATTCTATATTTATATGACAGTCTGGTCGTTTTCCCAACCATAATCGTTGTCTCGAGCAAATGTATTAATCATATAAATACATTTCTTTTAATAATTAAATGAGGCATATTAAATGAATTCCTTATATAGCACGTTCAATAAAAATAAATCTACGAGTTACGTTGTGTAAATTTATTCAATGCGGATTAATCAAATCAAAAGCTTATCCACTGGGAACAAGTTGGTTTATTCTGCGATAAACTTGTCGTCGCTTTGTTCAGTCAGTTCTTATGCGATATATATTTATTTATATACATATATATATATAGTCTATAGTCAACGATCCAAAAGTTTCTCATTCAAAGCAACAAAATTCAAAGACTTTGTTTAATAACTAAATAGTTTATCTAAGCTTAAAATTGCCTTAGCTTGTACACCCAAACACATCTTATTATTAGTTTTATAAATTTAAGCAAGAGTATTTTGTAAATATACATAACATTAAGTTTAATTAGAACCAAAACCAATATGCACTTTGGTCATGCCAAAGTTTCGTTCTCTTCACTAAATGTCTACACATAAAGCTCTTAAATGATTATATATATTCTATTAACCAACCCTTTGTTCGGTCAAAAAAAGAAGAAAATCTCGTGAAGGAATTCAAATTTAAATAAAGAATTATTTCTTTAAAAATAAATTGACTTAAAAATACATCAACTGACCAACTGACTGCTATGGGGTTCAATCTAACGACATTATGGAAAATACTGGGGAAAATTACGGATGCTCCGTTTCGATAAATCAATTACCTTTTTTATTTCACTAAAAGAGACTGACTTGAAACATGAACCATACTATATTATTTTATATTATGAATATATTATTTTTCTAAATTTTAAACGACATTTGCCGAATAAAAGGGGCTGGGACTTCCATTCCTTCAACGCGAGCATTATCTCATCATATCATCTCTTAGTACAAATTTTGCCATAAGCAACACAATTGGCAAATAAACGCCCCATTCATGAAGAAGTTATATTAGCCTAATCTGTAGTTTATATAGAATAAATGTAGACCTTTAGTTAGTCTGTAAGTTTATAGTATAGTCTAACTAGTTAAGCATAGTATTTAATATTTTAATTGTGTAAATATACAAATTAATGTGATATTTAAAGTCAAAATCTTTGCTTTATTTCTAAAATTACCCAAGTAACATTTACAAATAACCTCGTTTAAATCAATTTCCATGTCCTCTGTCCATGAACTCATGAATTAGGACTGCGCTCCGTGTTGTTTACCTGTTGACGTTGTCGGTTGGCAGTTAATCACCTCTGTTTAGAGTTGATTTCTGTTCACGTTGACGGAAGTCGGAACTCATCAATCGTGTCGGCAAACTCTTGTTTTGACTTATATACCAGTTTGTGGGCGTTACATGCCTACTTCTCAATAATATGTAGTCCTTAGTAAGTAGTAAATGCCGCTTGCGTTCTCAAGGATAACCTTTTTTAGGACGTAAATATAGCAAGCGAACTGATTGATGTGGAAAATTGTGAATTAATGTCCTACACGCTTACCGAAGAAATGGAAAACTATATACGCATACGGAAGTTTAAAGGTAAATGTTTGTGAGTATTCTGGAAAACGTATTTTAATTTTGAATATAATTGTCATCAATGCTGTGCTTTGCTCAAGTTATTATTAATACATATAAATTATTCCAAGTAATTATTTTGAATTATTTTATATTAATTTTTAAATTAGTTGCCATCAATCTTGTGTCTCAATTAAGATAAGATCTATACATTTATAAATTGAGAAAAATACACATACTTATGTTGTTACACTTCAAAGAGTATTTTCCAGGAAACTGTCTCATATATATATTTAAATATTTAATATTAATTTTGAAAAAAAAATGTCAGTCAAACGTAAACTTAAAACTGTATATACTTTGTCTTTATCCATTTCATTTACTATTATTTTTAGCTGTAGATCAAGTAAGAATTTATATAACAAATTGTTATTATGTCTCGAAAAATTTATGCAATTTGATTGAATATAATTTCGTAATCTCCGGTCGAAAACCATTTCATTAAATTTATTTCATATTAATAAGAACTTTAAGTTTTAGAAGTTAGCTATAGAGAAGTTTGACTGTGTTATCAAATAAATTCGAAGATTATTTAAACTAAACGTTACTTAACCAATTTTGATCAAAATTGGATGCATTCATATCGAGTTAAGTTTTTTCCCAAATCAAATGTAGATTGCTGCTACTTTTAGTTAAATAATAATGATATGATAAATAAATAATAATGAATATAAGAGTTATTCCCTCTCAGTTGTAAAACTCACCCTTTGCTTTCTTGCAATTATCATTAACTTTAATTAAATATTGAGCTATAAATAATATCTATGAGATGTATTTTATAAGCCAAACGTAAACTAACAGCCTGCAATATCAATTATTGCTTTTAGTTAAATAATAATAATAAATATTAGAGTTAATCGCTCTTCAATTTAATACACATACTTTTTTCTTTCACTCTCTTTTCACTTTAATTAAATAGTACTCCATAATAATTGTTTAAATGCCAAACTCGAATATAGAATGCTGTTTCTTTTAGTTTACTAATAACTAACTATATTATAGTTAAACCCTCTCCCAATGAAAACACACTTCTTTTTTTCAATTAATTATTATTTACTTTAATCAAATAGTTATCTATAAATAATATCATATAATATTTGTCTATATGCCAAACTTAAACTAACAGCCTTTAAAAGTTTACACTAGGATCAAGTGTTGCGTCAACACGTAGATTTCTCCATTCGCTGGACTTAGTAATCCCTCGAGAGAAGCGTGAGGAGATCTCCAATATACGCCTGGGCCATTTGCAATGTTTCGTACTTGGAGAGTCGTCGATCGTGGCCCAAAGAAGGCACCACATCCCTCAGCTTGTCGAAGGCATCATTCAGACTGTTCATCCGACGACGTTCTCGAGCATTTGCTGCCAGTCGACGCTTGCGCATAACTTCAGGACCACAATCCTGATCCTGATCCTGCTCCTGGTCGAGATGGGATGCACTGATTTCGTAGGGTTTACTGCGTGATGTCTTTGTCCAATATTTGGCGGCTTTTGTTTGGTATTTCGACTGGCCAACGGCTGCAATTTGTTGCTGTTGCGTTTGGGCGCTGAGCATTTGTTCCAATTCCAGCACCGCTGGCGTATCATAATACAGCTCCTGGGAGCAACTGTTGGTGCCGTCGGAAAGACTGTCCGCACTGCCGCTGAAGTCCTGATCCTGTTGCTGCTGATACATTAACTGCTCCAGCTGCTGATAGGCATCGCCATTGCCAAAGATCGCCTCCACATCCGTCTCATGACTCTGCTCCGTGCTGTAGTAGAAATGTTCGAAGAGCTCGTTGTTCGTCAACATGTTGAGTTTGCGCAATCCAAAGGATAACTGACAATGGCCCAAGGAACGGGCGGCCCTTAAATACCAACAGCAGGTCGAAACGCAGGCCAACGTTGATTGGCTAAAACGAGATTCCTTTGCTGTTACCTGATTCGTTGATCCTGCATTCAATACCTGACTTACCTGCAGCCCGTGCCCAAAATTGGCTTGCGGTCAAAACGTTTAATTGCCTCGACAATCCTCTTGTAGCAAAAGGTTTCGCTTTGTGTTGACCTGCCTATAATCACATATCATTTTCTTCAACTTCTTTTGTTGTTGCGGCTCGACATGGCTTTTTACATTTTATGAATATTTAATTTCATGTGTCAAACACAATTGTTGCCAAGGTTATTCTTTATTCACAAAACATCGTTTTTTGCTCTTCTTATGGGAATAAGTAACTTTGTATTTATTCGATCACATGTAAACCACATTGTGGGCCACTAACCAAATTGCTTGCCAACTTCTTTGCTTTGCATGTCTTGGCTGTGGTCTAGCGATCCACCTGAAAATGCTCTGACCAAATTTATTCAAGCTTCCGAATCATCCCTTTTTTTCTTTTGCGGTTTTGTACTTTCGATTTTAGCCATTGTCTGAGTATTTGTACGTTATTGGGTCACAAACAAACATTTCTCGGTCGCTTTCTTTGAGAAAGCAGCAGAAACTACAACAAAACAATTTAATGACTATTGAGAATCTTCACACGATTAACTTCAGTTAAACACGTTAAGGGTCAGAGCTGTTATAATAAGGTAACTGGAGCATGTGATAGCAAGGAAATGCTAACAAAAAGTATATATTATTATTATAATTATTATATATATTTGTAGAGAAGAAATTAACTCTAGTGTTGGGTATTATAATATAATTTCTGATCTACTTATTTACAATTGAGACTTATGGTAATGTAGTATTAGTTTGGTTGAGTTTATTTAATAATTTACAGAAGTGGCCAGGAGGGAGCATTTTTAGTTTTTGAGTCTATCTGTGTAAAAAGTACAAAGCGCATTCGATGAGTAAAGTATAGATTAACCTTTAATATAATATAAAATGCAAATTTAATTAATACTACATACCAACATATATTTGACAATTTGAATAAAGATAGGTCAAGGATTAATAAATGGGAAAAACTTAGAGAATTAATAGAACTTAGAGAATGTTAAAGAACACTATTGAACTTATCCTACAGTCAAATTTATTTAGTTTTTGTTTTCAAATGTATGTTGATATATTTATGAATATTATGTGTTTTATTAATAGTATTTAGAATAAACAAGTAAACATATATGCATACAATTTAATTAATATAAACTCCAGGGCCTAACAAATACAAATTAGCACAAATCATAATAATGGTAACAATTTTATTAACTACAGTTAAGTCAGCTACATATTTATTTTATAAAATGGACTAATCGATTTTCTCTTAGTATGTATTCAAAAAAATTTAAGATTATCTTCAACAATAATCTATAAACACGGAGGGGCAAAAGTAATCACCCTATTGGAAAACGCTATAAATTTTGCAACTTTTGCCCAGAAAATGGCAACAATTACTCCGCATTCTTGCGGAGTAAACCGTTTCATGGCTTGTCAATTTTTTATTTTATTTGTTTACTACACAAATTTCAAAACCGAATTATCATTTGGCCCCATGCAAAGTTATAGTGCTTTCCAATAGGGTGATTACTTTTCCCCACTCTGAAATAAATAAATAAAACTGAGAGGTTATCTTATTATAAATAGAGTTTTTAAGTTTGTTAACAAAAATGCTGTTTATGAGTTAAATAATAATACAAATAATAAACACAGAATATTATTAATTTAGATTAATATTATAATACAATTTTTAAAAGTCTCATTTAAATCTTAGTTTGTAAATTGATAGTAATATAAACTGTTAAAAATATTAAGAATTTTCAAAAAAATAGTTTATTAAATAAACTTAACTTAAAGAAACTAAATACTTAAAAGTTATTTGGACAGTTACTTTTACTTCCATAACTTAGTTAAAACTGAATCGATTTGTAGGCAGATTATTTTTCATAATAATGATTTGACATCTAGAATTAGTTAGCTGAAAACAATTTAGAAAAAAAATCCAAAGACTTTTCGTTTTGATATATTGAAAATAGTAGGATTATCGAAGTGTTTTTAAAGAGTTAAAACTGAAGAAAACTTCATGCATATTATATTTTAGATCATAGTTTAAGATTTATATTTACGACTGAAAAGTGCCGTTTCACCTTTCATTCATAAGATTGAGATTGCTGCAGTTAAATAAATATGATTGAGTCTATGAATGAAAAGGTTATCGTAGATCAAGATATTAAAACAAAATCAAGAAGTACTTGTCATGCAGTGGGTGCAATTTTGCATTGAATTTGCTGGATTATATTTATTTACAAGTCATCCCATTATGCACATTTCAAGTGACGTGCTCGACTTTTCACGGCAATCAGACGAGGCTAACCGCCCCCTTTTAAGATGCCGCAACGAAAGGTTAATTAACTCGACAGAGTAAAAGGAAAATCAATTCGAACAGTTCGCTGAATTTCTAAAGAAAACGGCCAAAACAATTCGAAAACAAGGGCCAAGACGAGCGCCGGGCATGGCTAAAATGTACAAATGATGTGGACGCTGATATTTCACACAAATTGACAAGAACAAAGATCGGACAGTGGCATACGGATGCTGATCCTCAAGTCCTGGATACGCCGACAAAAGACGAAACTGATCGTGACGTTTGATCTTGACGCTCACGGACTTCTGACGATGATGATGATGATGACGATCCACTGATCGATGTGCCACGCGACCGCAAAATAACTCGACATTATGCTGCAATTTCTAGCGAAAGGAATGCGATCGTTTTCGTTCTGAGATCAGCTAAAGATCGGCAACGCCCCCTCTCTTTTGGTCGAGGGAAATTTCCAATTAGCATGTCGCTTACCTGCCCAACAGTTGGCCAGTTTTAGTTTCAGTTTCAGTTCCATCTCCATGTCCTTGTCAAAATAGCAACAATAGAACTAGAAGGCGGTTCTGGATGAAAGTTGAACCCCATATCATCAGTCCAACAATAGACCAACTGATGATAATCCCTTGCGTGTTTCTTCTCTTCAACATTTAGATTAATCATTTTCGTTGTGCGGATTATGCGCAGGCGCTAAATTGCGAAAATGCGATTAGAAGTCAAGTGAGAGTACGAGAATTGCGTGAGATTGTTCTTCTTTTGTCACTCAGGGAATCTCTGGATCTATTGTCTCTGGGAAAATCCGAAGGAAAAAACCCAAACCACAGCCCTTTTGTTCAGGCAGACAATGGAATGAAATGGGCAAGTGTACTCTGTCCATTGTTCTATTGTGAGAAGAACCACTTCAACTGGTCCTCAGAGCCAAATTACCATGTAATATTTGAGAATTATGAGAGATATTACATACTTATACTATACTATAATATTTACTTCTACAGAAATATGTTTTGGTCCTGTGTGGTAAGCCAGACAGCGAGTCGCTTCGAGGATTATCTTAAAGGAAAACTAATTTCAAGTTTGTCTTAAGGATGCAAACCTCAAAAATGTTGGAATAGGTTCGGTTTACGGACAGGTTTAAAAACCCCCTCAAAGTTTTAGGTTGAGCCTTGTTTCACTTTATTTGCATTTTATTTTATCAAATATTTTAATTTGTTCTTGATCGATAAAATTGGCTAAATCATGATTTAATTGTGATTAATTGTTTTCCAATTTTTAGTCGAAGCGTCAACAATTTAAGCGACATACTACAGACATGAATATTATATTAAAGGTTTGGTTTTTGATCCGCTTTAGTTTTGTTTATTCAATTAAATATTCTTTAACTATTTCTCGGTAAAAGAAAACTCTTGCCATAACTTAAGACACACGTCAAAGATCAACTATTACCCCATTACCCGTGCCTTGAATGTGGCCATATCAGCATATCCGTTAGGCCGGCCGTCTGATAGCCCAAAATGTGTCAGGCAATTGCAACGTTTAAAGCAGAATTTATTGACACTTAACCGTGATTTGGAAAACAAACACGGGACACAGGTAAACCCCATAGTTAGGGTACTTCAAAAGGACCTTTCGGTCAAAAGGTAGCCAGGTAGTATTAGTTGTAGTTGCTCCTTGATGAGTATCATAAATTGTCATCACATAAATAGCGGTACGAGGCAGCATCCTGTGACATTTATGACTCTATTGCGACTGCCGTTCGATAAACGGTGTCCCTTTTAACACACGAGCCCAACAGAAAAACTTATCTTAATAAGCATTTAATGGTAGCGGTAAAGGACGCTCAAGAAGTGTTAAGTGGACAACTGATAAACGAACAACAGTTAAAGTTAAAATTAAAGTCGTACATTTAGACATATTTCTAATGTTTATTATGTTATTGGAAAGAACTGTATGCACAGCTTGTATAAAGTATAAATAATAATATAATTGTTGCACTATTCACACACAATAAACTAAACAATATTTATTATAATATAATTTATAGTTTTTAAACTGTGAATTGCCTTGGTTTAAATACTAAATGAATGTCGCTAAGATCAAATGATTTCTCTAATACTTGGTGCTCACAGATCACAAATACTTAAATATTGCTGTGAGCACAAAATTATAAACATATATATTTAAATATTTACTTTTCTATTCGTTTTTTAATGGTCCGCCTGGTGTTAAATATTAAATTAGTTTGTTAAGTTACGATATTGTTGATATGATAATTAGCACAAATTATTTGATGATATTAGAGAGGGTCGTTGTCGTGTTTCTTGTTGTTGTAAGTTTCTAATGTGTTAAACAATATAAAATGGTTTTAAAATGATGATAAAAATGTTTACAGCTTACAGCTTACACACAACACACACATATACGTATTGTAAACGATATACACATACATAGAACGATTATTCAGTGGGAGACATCTAGTTAAATTTGGTTTTGGGCGGTAATTTCTTAAACCTCATTTGAACATGCATGTATATGTATATGGGTATGTATTTTATTTGCTATCACTGTCGTCCCGTTGCAATCTCGTTGTGCTTAAAGCGTTGTCGAGGTCACTGTGCTGACGCCGTGCACCAGAATCGTTGGCGGCAGCTCTGCTGTCAGCTCGGTCAGCAACTCCACGTAGCTGGCGCTGCGATCATGAAAGTCCGGTAATGTTGTCTGCGGCGGCGCTGCCAAATAGATGAATGACAAAGCTGTTTGATCGGAACGATCGCGTATTATTTGATTGACACGCTGCATGTATAACAGCGAACGATTGAATTTATCCTCAGCAATCTCATCGCCATCGTCCAGCAATGCTTCATCCGATTGACCCGTAAACTGCTTGAGTATGCGTGCATGTCGCGTGAATTCCGTATCGCGACTCCATTCCTGTATCTCTATAATGTCTGCAGTGATGCGCAGCTCCTTCAAAGATTGCTCCAGCTTCAGTTTAGGGAAAACATCCATTTGTGGTGCGTGTGTATCAAAAGTGCTACAACAAGAAGTTACTTATTAGCTAGAATAATTGAAATATATATGGCATAACTTACCCTACGGTGCGTTCTTCGCTTGTCTCGCACAGAAAGATGCGCACACGCAGATGTTTCCACTTGGCCAACATTATAACCGCCAATTGCATCATGAACAGTGACACCATGTCAAAAGGATCGCCAGTTGTGGGATTAAATACGTTTACAGGCCAGACATCTATGTATTTCACATGTTTGCTTCTGTAAATCAGAAATTATTAATTATTGTAGTATATAAATAAACTGTTTTGTTTAGTTTTACACACATGGTAATAAAATTCTTGTCCAAGCGTTGAAAGTTGCGGCACAAACAAAGATTCTTCTTCATGCGCAGCGTGTCGCAAAGGATTTCCACATATTCCTGCACCTCAAAGTGCTTGTTTTGACCATCGCGACGTATGGGAAAGTTTTGTATGTCGCCCTCATTGAAGTCATTCGTTTTATAGGGAGAGGATCCACTGTAAAAATAATAAAAAATAAGCATAATATATATAAATATAACGTCTGTTAACTACTTACTTTTGAAAGAAATCCTTGGGCGCTTCATTGTCATAGAAGCCCAAGATGATTGTGTTTGGCTTCATGGCGCCAATGCCAGAGAGACGTATCAAATGTTGCACGCCTTCGCGTACGCTGCGACTGATTGTCACCTCGGTGAAGGCCTTGACACGCATGTGATCGAGGAATGCCCACCATTGTTGGTTCTCAACAGAATCTTCGACGCCCTTGAAGTCGCCCAGCTTCACATGACCAATGATATAGAGACCACTCTTCTTGAGATCATTGACGAAATCTACAAGAGGACAGCAGGAACGTGGCGAGGAAACCAAGAGCAGAATTTGTGGACGCCAGAATTTGACATGATCTTTGCGTGGATCCAGCATAAGTAAATATTTGCGCACCTAGAAAAGAAATCAACGAATAACTTGTATTTTTAGAGTTCTAATCGTTACGGATTTAATTTAATATAATATATTAGAATTGAAGGCGTCAACTCACCTGATGGAACATCAGCGCCTGGGAAATGGAACCCCATTGTGCCGCCTGTGTGGCTGGTGAGAACAGATGAAGTGCTATGACCAAAATTAGACACAATATGATGCAGGAGGAGGCATAAATTGGATTGATGACAAACATCATGATCAGTGTGCCAAGTAGACCAACTAGACACGTATGCCAGGTGAAGTATTTGAAGAGCGGTCGGAAATTGGGAGCTCCCGTCATCTCAATGCCCAGACAGGCAAGATTCGTGGCCAAATAGGAAAGCATAAACAATACCGAGTTGATCTGGGCAATGATGTTAAAGGAACCAATCAACAGCACACACTCGACCAACACCCAACTGACAAAGACAGCACAAATTGGATTGCCCTTCCAGGTGCCATGTAGAACAAAGTTTAGCAGCGAGCCAAAGACCTGATCCTTGCTGAGAGCCTCCAGAATGCGACTGGAGCCAATGAGATTGCTCAGACCCGTCGAAAAGGTAGCAGTCAGAATGCCAATGGCGGTAAATGGTGGCCACATATTGACGGGCATCAGGAACAGATAATTGTTCTGCATTGTCTCACTTGGTGTCGTGCAGCTCATCAGGAACGAGAGTATGATATACGAGAAGAATGTGAAGCAGACAGCGGACAATGTGCCCCATGGAATGCTCTTCGAGGGATTCTTCAGTTCGCCAGACATATTTGCACCTGCCATAATTCCCGTAACGCCCGAGAAGAGCACGCCGAAAGTTGTTGAAAAGTCCACATCCTTGCCATTCGATGTATAATCGCGGGTATAGTTTGATCCTAAATTATTACTCAATGTTTTGGCACTGAGTCCCGTATACGGCAGAAATCTCGTTGTGTTGGGTAACAACTTGTTCAATACGGGCACGGGAATCTGTTGAATATATCACAAAAATACAGATAACATTCATTTAATGAGCTGCAGATTATTGCACTTAGTTGATAATTAATATGATAGTAGTTAGGTTTGTATATACGGGCTGTTTAGTTTCTTATCACCAAAGTTCAAGTGACTCACAAGTCGCGTCATTTACAGCGCACATGATTTAATAAATTTAAATTATAGTATAAAATGAAGGAATCGTAAAAAAATACATGAGATATTTTTAACGCATTGTCGGAAATATTGGTTGTTGAATTAAGTTTTCGTTCTATCGGTAAAACATATATCTTGAAAAAGATTTTACTCTGCTATACCTTTTCATACCGTTTATAAGTAATATATCGAAAGTTCTTATTTATAATCTCTTTACAGATAGGAAACATTAATGGAATTGACCGATGTTTTACCATAACATCGAGGTATCGGTAAACAACGGGATTAAAAAAACATCGGGAAGCATCGATGTTTCGGGTTCAAAACTCCATCAATGTCCGATACATCGATGTTTTTTTACATCCCTGATATATATGCTATATTTAGTTTTTTTAAATAATTTGAATATTCTTCGCAGCTTTTTTTAACTGAACGTTGACTTAAGTTTTCATATATGAAACTAAGTTTCTAACAATGCTCCATCGATAAATCTTAACTATAGATAAAGTCTTTCTCGCATAAGCTATATATCTACAATTTGTATTCATAATCTCTTTACCTTTTACTTTATTAAAAAAAATCTGCTCTGTTATATTTACAAAAAACTCTATATTTAAAAAAAATCGTTTAGTTATGATAATACAATTGATGTAAATAACTCAAATCACTTAAAGCTCAAATATGTTTATTAATATTCTTTAAATGTTATAAACATTTATAGAAATAACTCATAAATATATATTTAAATAAATGGCCCGCATAGCAAAAATTTGAAATATTTTATAGTATATTTTCTATATACAAAATTCATTTTTATAGCCTCTTTGCTTTACTAACAAGTTTATTAAATTCAAATTTACTTTTGTAAATGATAACGCCTAATATCTAAAAGTTACTACTCGACTAGACTTATCGTTCCTAATCAATTTTTATCTATTGGAAAAGCTAAACAAAAATGACCAAGACGTAAAATAATCATAAAGAATGTTATCTAGTTAGGCTTAGCAATAATTAGTCCAAGCTGGAACATAAAAGCTGTGCGACATTCTGTAGAAGAACTAGCATAATTTAGGCCTTAGTTACGCGTAACCAAATACCTATTGACCAAGCAGTCGACAGAAAGTTAAGGACTTTTCTCATCTTTTAGACCATATCGCTGGCAAGATATGATAGTTTTGATAAGACTGACAAGGGATTTAGTTTGATGATTGATTACAGTTGTGGGGATATTCTTACCGTGTCATCGGTGGCGCCAACAGCTAGAAAACTGATATAAGTTGCAAACAGGCAAACGGTCACGGTTCCCAAAATAAGCACTGACGTCTTGGCAAAGAGGGCGGCACCCACAAGACAGACTAACAACATGCTCGTATTGATTAAGCTGCTGTACAGGAAACGCCACCAATCGCCATCGGGAAGATATGAGCTGCTGCCTTGTACGAAATGTCCGCCGGGTCCTAAGTTATCAACGATACCTTCTGTGCAGCCGGAAATGGCCATGGCACATCCCACAACATTAGCAAAGAAGAAGAGTGTGCCAATGGAACCACCAAATTCCAAGCCGAGAGTGCGACTAATCATAACTAAAATAGACATTTAATATTAACATAAAAGTCAATTTTTAACTTGTTGATTACTCACAATAGACGCCTCCGCCCTCGACGGCGCCGTTGGTGGAAATGGCGCAGACGGAGGCAACCGTAAATAGCAGAATTGCATAAGCGATGAGGAACTGCAGCAGTGTGATATATAATCCCGCATTGCCAACAATATAACCTGTTAAGCATAGATAATGTGAGATGGATAAACATCAATTAGCAAAGTGACGTCACTCACCGACACGTATGAAAACCAAGGCGCTGAACATGGACAACGCAACGGGACTAAAGACGCCAGCAAAGGTGCCTAAGGTCCGTCCACTTCGTTCCGGATCCTGCATGCCAAACTCCACATACCCATCGCTAGACTGCGGCGTTATGGGGCGCGCATTGTCCGCTCCTCCACCTCCGAAGAGGGAGCCAAAGCTGCGGAACATGTTCGCTGCACTGGCATTGCGAGGCGTCGCAATGGGCGCCGTCTCCTGGTCGGTGTTGATGCTCATCACTGTTGCCAGCTGCTAATATTTCAAGTCACAGTTTGCACACTCAACAACAACAATAATAATAGTAATGACGTCGTTGTACGCCCACAATTACCGCAAATCACAGGAATTGCCTTAGTACGTTATTTGGAACGCTTTAAAGCGTTCTGATTCTTTTGTTTGCGTTGATGTTGCTCTCTTTTCTTCTTTCTGGTTCAACGCGTCATTTGTCGCAAGCGCTAGCGCTGCGTCGCAGTTCTGTTTTCTACTATTTTGTCTGTTGTGGCAGAGAAATCGCGTAAAACTGAGTCCCCAAAGCGCCCAAAGGGTCGGGGCTCCAAAAACTCAGCTGTAGAGCTGCAAAACTATCGATGACATTATCGATGTATCGAATATTATGTGTTTGCTTACCATATCGATGGTGACTTAATATTAACGATAGTGGGTAATTTTTGCAAACATGCAGAATGTGTTAAATTTGAATTGTATAATTTATAGTTATAGAAATTGTGCGCCATGTGTGTTTTGGAAGTTTAGTATTTAGCCCTTGAAATAACGATATGCGGTATTTTACAACCGCGCACTTATGGTCACACAACGCTATAGAGATGAGCAGCACTTGTAACATTAAAGTCACTGTTGCTGCAGCAATGCATCGAATTTAATAATGTATGTGTTTTAAATGCGCTTTTTTATTTATTAACTTCTCATGGTATTTGTTATTAATTGATTTTCATGACTTTAGCTTCACAGTACAAATTAATGACTGCACCTGAAACTCTCTTGTTTATGTCAGTCACTGTATCTATGAGCCGTCACTGTGACTGAGTACATTCACGCCGCGTCTGCTCATCTCTTATTTCTTTACAGCTGTTTTGTTTTCGATTAAACGTTTAGCTGCGAAAAATTACATTTTGCAGTGTAAATTAAACAATGGTAAATGATAAAAAGCGACGATCACGTTCCCGGGAGCGTTACAGGGACGAGCGTGCTGTCGGCGCAACCGATAGAGACCGGGAGCGTGAAAGGGAACGTGAACGTAACCGTGACAGAGACCGTGTGAGAGAAAGGGGAGAACGGGAGCAACGCGACAGACAATTTGACCGGGAGAAGGAGAGACGCCAACGGCGATCGCGCTCCAGGTAAGTAAATTAAACAAATAAATATAGTTATATAATAATAAGTTACCACACAGGGAGGAGCGCGCTAGACGCGGTGGCCGTTCGCCGGAGCGCCAGCGTCCTGTACGCGAACGTTCTCGGGAGCGTGGAGCTCGCAACGGCGAATCCGAAAAGAAACCCAAATTAGATGCAACATCGTCGTCAGCGAAGGGCGAAACTGGAACTACGCCTCTTAAGACGGATGATGAGCAGCAAGACGAGAAAACTGATGTGAAGGTGAAGAAGGAGCCGCTGTCTCTGGAGGAGCTGCTGGACAAGAAGAAGCGTGAGGAACAAGCGCGCAGCAAACCTGTTTTCCTCACAAAAGAACAACGTGCTGCCGAGGCAATCAAGCGACGGCAGGAGGAAGTGGAGCGTATGCGTGCAGCGCAAGAAACAGCCAGGGAGCAAATGCAAGCAGCCAATAGCAAGACAATTGGGGGCATTGCCACAGCTTCGGCACCGCCGCCCATTTCCATGCCGCCGCCAGCGCCCACAAAGTCGGAACGTCGCGAACGTGGCGGAGATCGAGGTGAACGAGGCGGCGGTGGCGGCGGCGGAGGTGGAGAACGCGGCGGCGAAAGAGATCGCGATCGAGACAGCAAGCGTGTCGAAGATTTAACACACAAGGACAAGGAAAAGGAGTTGGAAGCCATAAGGGAACGTTATCTGGGCATTGTGAAGAAGAAGCGACGTGTGCGTCGCCTCAATGATCGCAAATTTGTGTTTGACTGGGATGCAGGTGAGGATACCTCCATAGATTACAACAATCTGTACAAGGAGCGTCATCATGTGCAGTTCTTTGGACGCGGCAACGTTGCCGGCATTGACATCAAGGAACAGAAGCGCACACAGAGTCAATTCTATGGGGATTTGTTGGAGAAACGACGCACCGAGGCGGAAAAGGAGCAGGAGAAGGTGCGTCTGAAGAAGATGAAGCGCAAGGAGGACAAACAGAAGTGGGACGATCGTCACTGGTCCGAAAAGGAGAACGATGAGATGACGGAACGTGATTGGCGCATCTTTCGCGAGGATTACAATATCACAATCAAGGGCGGTAAAATTCCCAATCCCATTCGGAGTTGGAACGAATCAGGCTTTCCGCCAGAAATCATTGATATCATCGACACTGTGGGCTACAAGGAACCGACTCCCATTCAGCGCCAAGCGATTCCCATTGGTCTGCAAAATCGTGATATTATTGGCGTGGCCGAAACGGGATCGGGTAAAACTCTTGCCTTCCTCATTCCTCTGCTGTCGTGGATTCAGTCGCTGCCGAAAATTGAACGCTTGGAGGATGTGGATCAGGGTCCCTATGCCATTATTATGGCGCCCACTCGTGAGTTAGCCCAACAGATTGAGGAGGAGACCATCAAGTTCGGGCAACCGCTTGGCATACGCACCGTGGTCGTTGTCGGCGGTTTATCCAGGGAGGAGCAGGGATTCCGTTTGCGTTTGGGTTGTGAGATTGTCATTGCGACACCGGGTCGTCTGATCGATGTGCTGGAGAATCGTTACCTGGTGCTCAATCAGTGTACATACATTGTGCTCGACGAGGCAGATCGTATGATTGACATGGGTTTCGAGCCGGATGTGCAAAAGATTCTTGAGTATATGCCTGTAACAAATCTCAAGCCCGACACGGAGGAAGCCGAGGATGAGAAGAAGCTCATGGAGAACTTCTTCTCGAAGAAAAAGTACAGACAAACGGTGATGTTTACGGCAACGATGCCGCCAGCTGTCGAGCGCTTGGCACGCTCCTATTTGCGTCGTCCTGCCACCGTTTATATCGGATCTGTGGGCAAACCGACGGAACGCACCAACCAGATAGTTTACATGATGGGCGAAAACGACAAACGCAAGAAGCTCATGCAGATCCTCTCGGCGGGCATAGAACCGCCTGTCATTATCTTTGTGAACCAGAAGAAGGGCGCCGATGTTCTGGCCAAGGGATTGGAGAAACTTGGCTACAATTCCTGTACATTGCATGGCGGCAAAGGACAAGAGCAGCGTGAATATGCGTTGGCCTCCCTTAAATCGGGTGCCAAGGATATATTGGTTGCCACAGATGTGGCTGGACGTGGTATTGACATCAAGGATGTCTCTCTCGTTATCAACTACGACATGGCCAAGTCCATTGAGGACTATACACATCGTATTGGACGTACAGGACGTGCGGGCAAGACGGGCGTGGCCATTTCCTTTGTCACCAAGGACGACAGCGGTCTCTTCTATGACCTGAAGCAGTGCGTCACAGCCAGTCCGGTCTCTGTGTGTCCGCCCGAGCTCACGAATCATCCGGAGGCGCAGCACAAACCCGGCACAGTGGTCACCAAAAAGCGACGCGAGGAGAAAATATTTGCTTAAGTTAACATTCGACTGAAAGCGTCTCGGTTTAAACAATAAAAATATTACTAATTATCGAAAATATGTAATTTTCATAATTATTATTAATATTAATTTTTATAAAATATATAACAAAAAAAATTAATTTATTTTCTTTTAATTATAAATATTATAAGTTTATAAATCTACCGAAAAGATAACTTCATTTTTTTTTTAAGAAGTACAATCTAGATCTCAGAGACTAAGTGCTACAGATTTCTGTATATCCTATACCAATTGTTTGATTTAGAATTTTACCATACCTCTTAAGACCCCGCCAATCGAAAGCAAAATAATTTTAAAAGAATTTATTAAGCTACAGGCTTAAGCTTTGGCGGATATGAAGAAAATTGTAGCACTAAGAAGTCCTGAAAATTTCATTACGATTGGAAGATAATCTCGAAAGTTATTCAAGGAATAATTCTACGCAGGACATCATTGATCTTCCCGCTTTTCCCCGACGATTTTTATTTACATTTCAGCATCGTAAAATATGTAACTCTGTTGGGAAATGCAGGCAACAAATTTATATTCAAAATAATGGAAAAAATGTTTACATCGTTGTGGAAACTTTACTTTTCATACAAATTCCTTAGGAATTCCCTGAGAGCAAGAATAATTTCGAACTGAAACGTATTTCAATTGAATTACTAAATTTTTACCATACTTTGTTTTGTTTTTTTACAGAATAAGAACAGGGTTTCCTACATTCTGTTTCTTTCAACTGTAACCTTTCCTACTAGATGTAATGTGAACTATAATAGTAATTTTTATAATTATTATTAAAATTTATTTTATAATTAAGATTATTTATTATACTCATTTTTATAACTATTATTAATAATAATTTTAACAGTAACTTTAACTTAGCAACTCATCTTGGCTGTGAAATGAATGTATCTTCCTCAGCGCATTAAACGTAGAAAGAATGCATTGCGACTTTGCTTGGAGTCCATTGGCAAATATTTGTCATAAAAGTCCAGAATAACTTCCTCGATCTTGAAGCCAAATTTCTGGTACAACATTACAGCCGAGTTGCTGGCCGATACGTGCAACGTAATGTCCTTGGACATGCAGGTCTGAATGAGATGATAAAGCATGAAGCTAGCAATGCCGCTGCGCTGCCAATTATGACGCACGGCCATAAAGGAAATGTAGGCCTCGTTGTAGCCCACATCCGGCACCAGGAAGCCGCAACCAACAACCAGTTTCTTGTACAGCGCCACAACACTGTAATCCGGATAGGTGAGGCATTCACTTACTGCAAGAAACGAGGCGGAAGATTAGTAATGGTAAAGAGTACGGGAAAGCTGTCAACTCACCATCGATGCCCGGCCAGAAAACGCTTTGAAGCAGCGCATTTACAGCCGGAATGTGTTGTGGTCGTACATAGCAAAAGTCTATTGTAGATCTATTGGGATGGGATTTATTCACACGATGCTGCAGTTCACACATCAAACGTAGCCAAGGTGGTGCCATTTTCTGACTGCGATAGATGAACGGATGCAGCACACGTTTGGTATATGGTGAATCGAAGAGTTCGTAATCCGATTTGCCCACAATGCGGGCGTAGAAGGAACTACGTATATCCGGATTACCCAGTTCCAGTAGCTGATAGCGATCCAGAATCTGTGACTGCTGTTGCCTCGCCAGCTGCAGACGCGATCGTGCAATGGGATCAATGTGCTCGTCCAGATTGAAAATGGGACGATTGTGTTCACGTTTCCATTTGCGCAGACAAAGCTTGCGATAGAGACGTCGCACATAGGCGGGTATCTCGGTATGCTGCCGCTGTGTAAAGATCTTGTGCAGTTGATGGTGGAGCTGCTGCTCCTCATATACGCTCATTAAATGCAGACCTTGTGGCGCCTCCGCAGCGGCAACATCTTGATCTGTCTCCTGCAGCCAGGGCCAATTGCGACGTAGTTGCCTTGTGAAACCGCTTGGCTTGCAGCGCTCCAAGTTAATTGTGCTGGTTTCCATAGGCTCCAGTTCCATGTCGTTCTTCTCCTCCATTGCCTCCAGCTGTTCCTGCTTGATTTGTGGCGCCTGCTGCTCCTGTGCCTGATAATTGGTCACCTGCACAATACGTGGCTGATAATTATCATGCTGTTGTTCAGTCTGTTGCTCCGTTTCCAATGTTTCCTCTTCGCTTTCACTGCTTGTCCGGGACTTCTCCTCTTCCCCTGGCGTTTGCATTGTCATGGCTACATCTTTAGCAGCTGCTTTGATTTCTGTTGCTTCACTTTCAACTGGCGGAAAGCCAAAGTTTGGTTCTAACTCAAATAAACTCGTACTGTTGCCTGGCGCCTCCAGCAGTGCTTCGGACATAAAGAAATCAGCCTTGCCGGTGGAACCAATCAGGGGAGGCTGCATAAACAGGCTCATGTCATCGCCACACAAACTCTCGGCTAGGAAGTCCATGAGACTCGCCTGCACGCTGCTCAGCGGCTGCAGTTGTGACACCTCCTCCGTTGGTTCTTCCTCCAGCTCCTGCTTCACTTCAGTTGCTGTGCTGTATGACTTGGGCAGGCGACCCATATAAGGACTGTGCATGATATTTAAATTAATATAATTTGACATTGATTTTGGCACAACTTTACGCTCACATGGCTCTCGCACAACCCTCGCTGGGTGGCTGCAAACGTTCCGGTGTATCGTCTGCAGTAGACGTCGAAGCCTGCGCATCGCTGAGATGATCCGTGACGGACAAATCACTACCGCAGCTGTTCTCATCCAGCGGTGGCAAGCGGCGATCTGTGCGCAGTTGTTGACGCTCCAGCACGCGCTGTTCATCTGTAGATAATCACAGTTAAAAATGGATTTAGCATCAATTGAATTACTTACATTCCCTGAGTACGCTACGCGGCGTTAAATTGGCTCTTGCCAGCTTCCACCAGCCATGTTCCAGGCAGACATTCACGCCGGACTGAAAGTATTCCGGACTGTTGTGCGACAATGCGCCCGAAACAGATCCCGTCCATTGCTTGCGTCGACGCCTATGGAATAAGAAGACTATAATTACTGCCTCTCTATTGCTGCCACTTCCTGTTGCTCGTACTCACACACGTGGTTCAAATATGAAATTCCAGTTTTTGTCTACAAAACTGATTATGTGCGTCCGCCAGTGAAAATATCCGTGATGACTTAAACCCTTCGACTTAATGGATAAATTGTATAGCGTCAGCGTCAACACCAGCAGCCAAGGTATGCGCTGTCTCACTAAACGCTCCTTGGGCGTCTCTTTGCCCGTCTGTTGTTCCTCGCGCACACATTTGATGCACGTGAATTCAAAAAAAACATCACCAAGCAAATCGCCAGGCGTGCTCGCAAGTGACAAGCATTTAATGTGTACATTCTGCTCACAGGTCCGGCACTCCAGATAGTTGTCGTCCTCTATGGCTTTCTGGCAGTAGCTACAAGTAATTTGCATTTCTCCAGCCGCATTGGAACGCGGCATTTTGAACGCTTAAAACATGTAAACTTGTTTATTATCAACAATGTGTTGCGCCGTTTCATTGAATTGCTAACAGTGTTGCCACATCGTCAAAATACCAAAAAATACTGCGTGAGATTTTAATTTGAGACATGTATGCAGCTCACGTTGGTAGGCAAAATGAAAACAAAAATGAATAAATATAGCAAAACAATAAATAGTTAAATATTTACTGCATTAAAAAATATATCTTATAACAATTAGTAATAGTTTTACTATGAGGTAAATCATAAATATAAACACTAGCTACAATAAATTTAAATTAATTCGAGAAATATTATTAATTTATGAATTCTTAATAAATTGAATATTATATTGAAAATGATATTATATTGAACCAATATTTATCGATGATTTGGATTGTTTTTTTAAGTGCAAAATGATTGTTCACTAATTGTTAACAATCATAAAGTATATTTAAAAACATTTTAGTTTTATCTCGATATCGATTTATGTATTAAGAATAAAAATAGAAATATTACTTATATTATTTATTATAAGTAATAATAGAAATAATAATAATTATAACTATTATAGTAATCATAGAAATAATAATAATAATAAATATAATAGTAGTTCATTTAATAGATACAACAAAGTATTTTAAAAAACATGTAGTACGTCTTAATACAGTGAAAAGTACCTTAAGCGAAACTTCTTTATAAATAAGCATTTCTGTATAAAGTATAATAATAATAATAATAATAATAATAATAATAATAATAATAATAATAATATCAATATTAACAACACATAATATAAAATAAAAACAAATTAAATAGTACATAATGATAATAATAGTATATAGTAGTAATAGTATAAAGGTCCCACGAATCTGTTTATTAATGAGAGCAAAGAGTTCATCTTACAGACCATTCAATTAATTGTCTTCGCACGGTTGTTAATGACTCTTGCTTGCAACGTCAATCACTTGCAACAGCACACAGAAGGCGGTGCAAGTTTACGGGAATATAATGCGTTTTGCATATGACATCGACGACGACGACGGGCTTTGATTGACAGCCAGCCGCCCACACAGCTGGCCAAGAGTCAGTGGTGTCCACTGCAGGCGTATGCGCATCGAAAATGGCATTAATGGGTCTTAACTGGTTTACGCATAATTAAGGTCGTCAACTGCAGCAACAGCAACAACAAGAACGATGACATGATTCGACGCTGGCTTTGGCCTGGTCAATGTTGTCTTAAGCGGCTCTAATTAGGCGTATGTTGTTGTTGTAGGTGGTTTCGTCAAGTGCATGATTGGTTTAACTGTTGCTGTTTCTCTCTCACGCATAGATATATTCAAAAGTGTGAGGGTGTGTTTGTTGTGCATCTGAACTGCCCCAATAAGTATGCTATGCAATTTTGCAGTGCGTTTTCATTTACTTTTTCTTTTCACACTTTTATTTAAGGCACTTTTTCAGCTGCTTTTCTGTTGCTTGCTGTTCTTATTTGCCACTCTGTTGCATTTCAGTCAACTTTTCAGCAGTTTTTCCGTGCATTTTGAATGCAACATCCGCGCAATGCATTGTGCCTTTTGGGCACTTGAATGCGACACAAGCACAACGAAAAAAACAAGTGAAATAGCTGTTTAACTCTGCTCGACTAGTACATACCCTGTAGGTAAAACAGTTGACTG
Source organism: Drosophila histrio (assembly GCA_958299025.2). Taxonomy (NCBI): domain Eukaryota; kingdom Metazoa; phylum Arthropoda; class Insecta; order Diptera; family Drosophilidae; genus Drosophila; species Drosophila histrio. The sequence continues at coordinate 27,292,720 of OY282580.2, read as the reverse complement.
TTGAGCAAGATAAATGCGAATTAAGATTTTTAAATATGCCGCCTTAAAGTATGCCATATATATTTGTTTATTTTCAACGGCCATCAAATCTCTTGCCTGCTGCCAATATACCCTATTTACATATTTTTTAGTGTTGTGCATAAAAAAGTGGCGAACCAAATTTCATTTTTGTCGCTTGAAGCTGCTGATGCGGCAGACAAAGCGGCAATTTCGCAAGTTGTCGTCCAACGCTGCGTTGCATTCAGAGTTCTTCTCGAAAATGAATCTCTCGCACTATAGAAGGCAGCAGACCAGCAGCAGACCACACTCACATCCCACTTCCCTCCGCCTTGCCCGCCCAATCAAACGTGCAAGTTATGGAGACTAACGGTTTTCCAAGCGATTTAATGGCCAAACCAAAAAGGGGCATCCCCGGCACAAAGGCAAACAAACGGCGTCTGGCTGTCACTTAATCGAAGCCATTAGCGTTATTAGTGCAAGCTGCCCCTCTTCGTGCTCCCCCTCGTACTCCTTTTACCACTACTTCTACTCCCAGGCCTGACTGGCAGCCAGGTAGAGAGCAAACAGCGTTTGCACGTTGTGTATGTAATCCGATTGGGTTTCCAGCGGTCCCTCCACCTGAAAGCGTTCACAAAGCACGCGCACATAATCGGAGAGGGAGATTTGCTGTTGCAGACAGGAGCTATAGGCCTCGTCGAGGGCATCCTTGGTCGCTGCAGTGGCAAATGAACGCGGCCAATCCTCGAGCAGCGCATCGATATCTTTTCTGGGCTGTGCATCGTACATTGATTGCGTCATATGCACCTGTTCCACCTCACCAATCCAACGTTCAATGTCCTTAGCAGATCTGGCTGTCGGCACCAGAGTCGCCGAGTAGGAGGCATTTCTGGGATTACTTCCTCGACTTCCGCTCAGCACGGAGCGCAGTTTCATGTTCAGTAAACTCGGTTCGCTTTGTGTCCCCGACGGTTCATCCAACAGCATTAATCCCAAACGCTGCAGTTGCTCGTCGAGCTCCCGTTGTCGTTGTGGTTGCAACAACGCCGGCGCTTGCACCTTCAACATGGCATCCACATCGCCCACAGCGGGCACAAATTCCGGTATGAAGGGTTGCAGATGATAAGGCGTCTCAATCGTTTGAGGCGTATACTTGAGAATATAGGGAAAGATCTCCTTTAGTTCCGGCTGCAGTGGCAGCTGCTCCCACTTCTCAGGTGTCAGATTGAAGGTGGCCACCTCCTCTGCCGCCCCTGCACTGCGTCTCTGCTGCGCCGGCAGCGGCAGCTTTTGATGTGTCAACTTTGACCCTGTCGCATGCTCTCCGCCAGTGGCCTCATCCGAGCTGCCAAAGCTCAGCTGGTCATCTGCAATCTGCGGCTGTTTCACACTCCTTGTGCTCCCCGGACGTGTTTGAGGGCGTGGCACGGATCCAGCTATGCCCATCGCAATGCCAGGCATTTGTAATTCACTGTCATCGTCATCATATTCGCTGTCATCGTCCTCGTCATCGTGATCGATAATGTCCTGCAGCAAACCATCGTCGTCTGTGGAAATGCCCTGAAGCTGATGTGGGATGAAAATGGGTGTTAGACTGTGTTGTTGCAGAGAGAGAGAAGAAGGAGAGAGGAATAAAAGGGGGAGAAGAGTGGAGAATTGGAAAAGAAGGTGATGTGAAGAGAGGGATGATAGTAAGTATGGGAAGAATAGGAGGATTAAATGAAAAGATTAGGAATCGAGAAAAGAAGACATGAGACAAATAAATCAGGAGGAGAGGAGAAAGAAATAGCTAAAATGGTAGAAGGAGGAAAAGAGAAAAGGCGCAAAGTGTCGATAGGAAGATAGAAGAAAAAGAAAGAAGAAGTATGACTGAGTTCTTGCAGAAAAAGGAGAATGACAAAAAGAGAGGAAATAGGAAAAAATGTGGAAAAAAAGGGAAGAAAAGTCAATAAGGGATCCATGGAATAGAATGAAAAGATAAGTGGAGATAATGAGGAAAGAAAAACAGAAAAGGGAAAATGAGAGGGAAAGAGTATAGCAGATAAAAAAAGAGTATAAAGAAATTGAGAATATAACATAAGAGAGATTGCAGGTAAAGGAACAAAGAAAAATACAGGACATTGGGGAGCAAAAAAAATTGTTGAAAGGAGTAGAATTGCAAAAAAAGATGGGAGGAGAATACGGGGAAGAAAGAGAGGAAAAGTCAATGATTGGAGCAGAGAATAATAAGAGGAAATAGAAGAGAGGCTAGCGACACTGAAGAAATGTGGAAAGGAGTAAATGGATAAAAAGGGGAAAGTGTCAAGAGCAAGATAGCAGGAAATGGAAGAGAACGGAACAATGGATGAGGGCTGAAGATGAATTAAAAGAGCAATTTGGTGAAATGAGGGGAGGAGGAATCGGGGAGGGATGGGGAGAAAAGGAAACGATAAAAGGAGGCAAGAAGTAACTGCAGAAAGATGGAAAGGGTTAGAGAGGTAAAAGAAGGAATATGCGAAAATGCAGGAAAATAAGGGAGTGGAGAAAAATAAGAAAAACTGTAGGTAAAGGAGGTAAGAAGGGATAGCTGAAAATAGCAGACCATAAGGAAAATGAAGAATGGAATCACGGTGGGGCTTGTGGGAACTCAAATAATCTGATTGGGGCAGAGAATCCCACCCACTTGATAACCAAAACAATTCTTTCCGCTTGTCATCGCTAGCTACCTCTCTCACTTCCCCTCTCACTCCTTCTGGCTCTCCCTTTCTCTTTCTAGCCACTTACCAAATTGCGCTGCCTGGGCGCCCTCTGCCCACCGGCGACTCCACTGCCTCTGCCGGCACCAGCTGCACCAACGGACCTCGCTGCTCTGTCCATCTGGACACTGCTGAGATGCTTGCTGTCCGGTCCGCTGATTGTGATCTCCTCATCGTAGTAATTCATGGTCTTTCAAGTGCTGATGTGATGGCAGAAGGGGGCGTGGCACGGTGCCCTTTGTTTAATGATTTTTCAGCGAATTCCTGTTTTTGCGGACTTCCGCGCGCTGGTTTCCGTTGAATCCAAGATTGCACTTGCTGCGGCTCCGTGAAAAATTTCCCGTTCCTTACAGGTGCGTCCTGTCTGGTTTCCTTTTTCTTTCTTTCTGCTAGCGGCCTGTCTTTTGAGTTGATTTTCAGTTTTCTGTTCTGTTTTTGTTTTGGTACCTGAAATTGTCAATTGCTTGGGCTCGACGTTGTCCTGACAACGCGTGGTTGTTGTGTCGTTGTTGTTGTCCCTGTTGTTGTACTGTCTTACTTATAGATTTCTGCTGAAACTCACCGGCTGTTAGGTTCCATCGCACCTTTGGTCCTTCGTTTCGTTTGGTTTTAATTACATGAAAATTAAATGAATTCTGATTCTCAATACTCTACCAATATTTCAACTGTTATCGGTTATCTGTCTATGCAACAGTCCCGACATTGTCTCTCTACCCTTTGTTGTTGTTGCTGTTGTTGTTGTTATTGTTCATTGAGGCTCATTTAAATGAATGTCCGCTACCGGCAATGGGCCAATTTGTGGGCTACGTTTTTATGGCATGTTTCATTAATGAATATGATTTTCAGTTCTTAAATGGGTTTATGGACGGGCAATTTGTATACTTCTATATGGGCTTTAATAATGCAAGGAATTATTGCAACTGGCGCCAGTTGAGGATCAGAAACAAATGAACAGGCATAATCTGTAAAACAACATAAAACCATCTTAATTACATTAATTAGGTCTGTGGTTGGTTAATTGAAGATTAGTTCTACTTGTGGTTTCCAGTGTGTGTAACTTAAATAGTGTAAATTAAATTGTTAATTGTTTTAATAGTTTAGTTCTTAAACTAAATATTAAAATTATAATATTATTATATTCAACATACCACAATTATTTTCTACAAGGCATTTAAAGATTGTCAGCAACGATTTAACTTTATTTAGAACTCACTATATATATTTGTATAAAAAACCAGGATACGGAAATTAGTCGCTGTAGCCATGTTTGTCTGCTTTTTGAACTCTAGTCCTTAAATTTTTAAAACTTCTATAATTAATCTGAATTTAAAATGTTATAATGATTCCAAGATCGATTTAAAATTAATTTATTTTATTTTTAAATTACAAATAATCTTTATTGTAAGTTAACTATTTTTTTCTGTATACTTATATAATCGAAAGGGTCATTAACACCCATTATGTTCTTGTTTATTATTATGAAGACGTATTCTAAAATATTAATAAGGTATTTGTACATTATATTAATTTACTTATTAACAGACTATAATTTTTTAAAAAATATTATTATTTTTAAATAATTTCAGATATAAATATATCATATTGATTTTTTATTTAGTTTTAAAATATTCCTAACGCTACTTTTATATTATCGCGCTAGTCACTACATATACCATATTACAACCCAGTCGGAAAGGCTTTAGTTGAAGTCGACTATGAGAGACCCTTTACTTATTCTTAAAATAGGAAATAATATTAACAAACTTAAATACTTACATATTTATATAAACCTTGATGTTTTAATTTTTTGGCAAATACAAAATGCGTTGTAACGTCAATGTGTTATCTTTTTCCTTTGGCCCGACTCTGAGATATATTGTGTTTTGAGTAACTTCCGAGTTTATTATAGGATCGCGATTTTCAGGATATATTGGGATCCTTAAGCTTTATCTGTGTGCCAAACTTCAAGACCCTAGCTTTAAAACTACTCATTATAGGGGATTTCAAAAAACCAGCCTATGGACCATATCAATTTTCTGTCTCTAGCTCTTAAAGTCTTTGAGATCTAGACGCTTATTCAGACGGTCAGACGGACGGAAGCACAGACGAACAGACGGACATGGCTATATCGATTCGGCTATTGATGCTGATCAAGAATATATATACTTTATGGGGTCGGCCACGCTTCCATCTGCCTGTTACATACTATTAACAAACTTAATATACCCCACAGCGTATAAAAATGTCTACATTGAATCTACTATAAGATAATAGTAATTCTGTATAAATATTTATTTTATTCACTTTTTCTTTTTGCCATATACTAGTATTAATAATATTCAAATAAGAATACTTATTCAATCTCTTTAGTCGTCACTTGATTCTACCCCGCAATATGTGCCGTCCATGCACGCAACTTGTGCTCAAACACGCGCATGTTCGATGCTTTGCTTCGACTCGCAACATGTATGTTCGATTCAATGTTGCGTGCAGCAACAAGCACAACAACTACGGTCGTTGGTTCGACGAACTTGTCGACGAGCAGCAACGACAAACGACAAATTTGAAAAATACAAATAACTCTGGCTTCATTCTGTTTTGGAATCTTGCGCTGTGCGTTTCGTTGCGGCTGCTTCGTTGTCGTTTGATATAACCAAAAAAGTTCGATCAAATTTCGTCGTTGTTTTTGCACTAACTCCCCGGTGTTTGCTCTAACGCGTTCTCGGTGTGTAATACCACAACAAAAACAAAACCAGCAACAACAACAACAACAACAGTGACTAATTAAATGCCAAAGTGTAATTGTGTGTATGAATTGTATTTGTGTGTCTTTTGATTGAATCAAAATTACGTACTACATCACAAATTGAAAATTGAAAGAGTCTTAAACAAAATTAAATAGATTATAAACAACAAGTTGCAATTGTCGGTAATTAAGTCGGGTCGATTGCTTTAATTACGCGGTAAATTTTTGCATTAAATCTTGCGCAACTTTGCTAAAGATATATTTTTTTATTTTATTACCACTCGCTTTCGTCTTTCTCTCTGGAGATAATTAAAAGTCTCCCCTCGACTAGACATCATTAATAGCCATAAGGCTGTGTCTGTGTGCGAGTGTGTGTGTGTGTGTATGTGTGTTGCCGTGTAACTGGCAGGATTTTCATTATCAGACGCTAAAAGGATTACGAACCCGTTCATCTTCATCATCAGCAGCCTCAACGCCAAATATTTGCGCACATCCGCAAACGGTAAGCTGAAACCCGCCAACGCTCCTCTCCCCGACCGCCCCCCCCCCCCCCCAACCTCTTGACAAGCCGCCTCTGCCTGTTTTATGTGTTGGCTTTCACGCCTACCTTATAGTAGTCGCCTTTACCGCCCCCCCCCCACAAAATGTTTTATATACGCGAACAGTTAAAAAGGGTTACATCGGGTCCGGTTGTAATGTTAGCCCGGGTCAAAATGTTTTCCTCGCATTGTAAGGTTAAACTGTGCTTTGTGCCGCTTTTCCCGAATCCTGTGCCCAGCTTCAGCAATAAAATGAAATTGTTTTGAATTATTGAGATCCGGAACTTGGGATCCCTTTATTTATATCTATTTTTTTTCCTTCTCTCTTTTTTAATATAATTTATATTTGGTGCATTTACGGTCGCCGGGGCGAGTTCATTGTCGGTCTCTGCCACAACTTGCCACATATGGAGAGTTTCAGCAAAAAAAAAAAAATACGGCTCAAATAGGTGTCTGGGGCATTAACAGTTAACATGTTGCGGTTTTTGATTGCTTCAAAGTCTTTTTATCAGCCCATAAAAAGGCCAAGTGGTTCGCCAACATCCTAACAGACTGGCAAATGGTTAGGAATACAATCTAAAAAGTTGGGTGTGGTTGCTTATCAATTGAGTGTAGTTACGGCTTAGTCTAACTTTGATAACAGATTTTATGACCTGGGTTTGGCATGCACTTATATGCAAATGAACTAACTTGGGGTTCACTGCACTAAAGAATAAACTTAAAAACTTTCCGGGTGTGATAGCGTCGGAAATGGGAGGATACAGTAAGATATTGAATTTTCATTGTTAGTTCTTACAATTGTAAGCTGGATTTAATAGCCAGAGCTACAGGGAGTAAGAGAAGGAGATAGAGAGAAGGGAGATAGAGAAATAAGATAAATGTAATTAATGAAAAATTTAAGTAGCACACAAGATCAAGGTATATTTATATTTATTAAAATGTATCCACTTATTATCATACTTTAAACTCTTGTGGATTGTATGCTAAAGATCATTTGATATTTAACTTTAAATTATTTATAATATTTCTGATTTCAATAACAAATAAGTCGCTCATTAAGCTCTTTCTTCCAGTAAACTTAAATACTGACAAATAAATTTGATATAAGATTTATCTATTTTGATCAGTATATGAGTTTAATTATAATTTGAAAAGATCTTATTTTTAAAATATATAATCCCTTAAACTTGATAATTAGTTTACATGTTTATAAAGGTTAGCTTACAAAACTCCTAATTTATGATAAAGCTGTTATAAATATTAATTCAAAACAAAATGGGAAACTGAAAGAGAAATAGTTATAACAAGTCGGAGTGTCGAGACGGGATTGACAGTAGGATGCCCTGAGTCAGTCTTATTGTTATTTTTGGCATGCCAAAGATTTCATACCCTTGTAGAACTTTGATGCATTTTTCCAACGATCTTTCCTATATAAGCTATATGATATAGTCAAACGATTTAAATCAAATTTGGTAAGGATATATAAGACATGACTATTTACATAATCTGTGAGTTTGGTTGAAGTGTGTTGAAAAACAAAAAAAGTTTGTCATACAAAAGTATGATTTCGACCGATAGTTCCTATGGCAGCTATATGAGAAAGAGATTCGATAAGGTTCCAACATATATATGTATATGTATAACTATACCAAGTTTCATACAAATAGCTCTAAGACTGAGAGGCTAGTTTGCCCAGAAACAGACAGACAGTCGGATACGGTTATATCGACTCGGCTGTTGATGCTGATCAAGAATATATATACTTTATCATACATATCTGCCTTCATGCGTTACACATTTCGGGACAAAATTATAATACCCTCTGCAAGGGTAAAACAATTTGAAACTAGAAGAAAAATAGTTATAATAAAGAAGCTTTGAATTTTTAAAATCTGTGGCTGTATTAAACACCGTGCTAAATATAATAATATTCTAATAACTAAATATTTCTATATATATATATATTTCTGCTCTCTTTCATAATAGTTTGTTTCCTTTTAACAAAAGTTGAGCAAGCATAAATTAATATTTTGAATAAAGCATAATTTTACAATTGATATTAATTGAAATTCTTAAATTTAATTATAATATGGCCCAGCCTATCGATTGTTGCCCTTCAAATTTGGTACAAATTAAAAATATTTCGTTTACACGAATTGCCGAACTTTGAAAGTGAATGAATGACCCTCCATTGCTTTGTGGAATGATTGAATAGCCCGCAATCAATGGAAGAACAGATTGCTTGAACTGCCCCAATTTATTTACCTTTAATATCGACAGCTTTGTTATCAGTTTCATTACAGAACAGATCGTAGTACTTAGATATATGTTGGCCCTTCCCTCGGTTACATTTGGCATTCATTTCAAATGCTTCCCTGGTTCTCTGTCAGCTAATTAATTTCCATTCAAGTTAGATACAAATGTGAGTGAGCCACAAAATGAATATACTATTTGTCTGTCCAGTGAGACAGCTGTCTAGAAATGTGGCAACAAGATGGTCAAAATGGCCAATATAAATTCCATTGCTTGTGGACTTTTTATTTGTATTTCTGCGGTCTCTGTTTTTATTGTAATCTTTTATGGAGCCAAGCAATGTTTTGCTCCAATTCTTTTTGGCCATGGTCATAACCAACTCGGCGACCTATTTCTTAGAGTGAAATTCATGGACACAACGCCTAAAAGCAGGCAACAACAACACTTGGTGCCCACTTTCAGTTTTCATTGTTTTGGCCCGCTTATCGCCATCGCAGTTTTCTCTAAGCATTTTTATGTCTGTTGTGCTTTGTTTTTCCGGACAAACTGCAAACTGTTGGGTCTACTCACTGTTCATAGGCTTAAGGATGCTCTGAGCTTGGTCCTTGGATAATCATCAGCATGCGCGGCCATGTTCTCAAGTTCTTTTCGTCGTTTCAAGTTCAAGCGAAAGTGAAACGTGTCGGGTTTTTGGTTTTCATCTTAAAGGCAGTTTTTCGGGGCGGGCCATAAAAATAAAAATTGTTGTGTGCCGAGTGGAAAGTTCGTTTGGCAATTTGATTTGAGTTGCAGTCACAGTCACAGTCACGCTACGAGAACACAGCAAAACAGACAACAGACAACAGAGAACGACAACGAGAACGACAAAGTTTTCCAGACCCGTCACAACACATAAAGCGATAAGATGCCAAGCCGTAGACTCGAATTATGTTTGACATTTTCAGCCAGATTGGTTTTTATTTAAATTAGTTTCAAATATAGGCCTAGACTCCCGCAATGCTCGCTGAAGTGTTAAAACAAGTAGGGAGCCCTAAGAAGACAAAAAAAAAATTGATTTTCATATTGTGAATTTGCTGAGATTTGCAAAAAGGTTGCATAGTAAAAAAGGGTTAAGCAGTATATAAGGCGGTATAGGAAGAGTGTAAGTACATTAAAGATAAAACTTAAGTTCCTTTATAGATTAAGAAAAGCGCTTAAATAATTGTAAAATACATTCTTTGAACTTAATACACTTGGCAATAACTTTCTGTAGAGTATGCGATTGTCGAATATTTATACATATTTGTTCACAGCATTCCGATTATTATTCTTTATTATGGCCTACTGCTGGCTCAGCTGTTGTTCAATGATTTTGATGAGGTTCCTTTGAAAGTTTCCGAGTCATGTGATATAGCAAAGCTGCTGCTCTGAACAAATAAGCAAAATCAACTTGAAGTGCCGACATTGAGAGTCAAATTTCAGCTTCGCTTCGCATCGCATCGCTTCGCCTTTCCTATCGATGACAAATTGGAAATAATAATCGCAAAAATTGAATATGAAAATATTATTTGTATTATTTGTTCTCAATGTTGTTTCACAGTTGTTATTCCCAATCGAGCACAATCTGAGGCACTACGACTCAGTTCGCTAAGTCAAATGGCAAATAATTGCTTGGCAAGTGTACAAATAATTTAAATTAAACTTATTGTTTGCGCAAGTGTCACAAGTTTTTTGTCACCCTTTTCAAAACAGAAATAAAAATATGAAAATGAAAAAGAAAAACCAAAAACAAACGTAACAACAATGACAGCGCTTATTAAATGTGTCTCAGTTTTGTCAACTCAAACTCTCTTTACTTATTACAAACTTTTAACCTTTTGCTGGACAGTGTTCACTCTACGATTAGGCTTGGACTCTGATTACGGCGGAAGAAAAACAACTTTCCCATATTAAGCATCTGCCTAAGCCGCGCTTAAGTTGTTCAACACAAAAAACACTCATCACTCGTCGCTGTTTGTAGAAAAAATGTGTTTGGATCATTTATCAAAATTTACATAGCACAGGGAAAGGCCGGGAAAACTCGAAATGAAATGTTATGCATATGACAAGAGCAGGCGTTGAAGCTATCAAAGTTACCCGGACAGACAAGAGAATCAACACTGGGTCTTCGGCTTGTGCTCAAGTTGTCAATGAGATTGATTGTTCCAAGCACAACAAATATATGGCCAAGTGGCGTCAGCGTCAGCCTCAGTCTCAGTCTCAGGTGTTGGCCAAACAAATGTCCATTAATGGTTGGAACATAGCCGAGATGAAGATATCGTCATGATGATGGCTCATAAAAATTGAGCAATCTTTACTTCATTTATATTGACTCGAGTTAATGGTTTTGAAATTGAAGTTGTTATGACAAGAGCTTGGATTTTAAGCAAAGTTTAAAGGAAAACAAGTTAGGGAAATAAGAAGACAATTTAAACAATGCTTTTACCACTTGGCCGGCAAACATTTTCGACAGCAGCTAAAGGCAATTTCATTTAGCCAGTTTATGTGCTAAATCAAAACTATCCCTGGCAACACTTGCCGACGCCTCGAAAAGGACGCTGCAGTTGAATTTATACTCATAATTAGCAAAAGTGGCTGGAAAAGCGGGCCAAAATGATGAGAGAAAGGCGAGTTTTATCTTTTAATGAGCCAACGCAAAGGCCCGAGGCGCAGCTTAAATTAAAATATGAAACTAACTGCTTGCGAATGGCCTCGCATAATGCTATAAATACGGCATACAATAAAATATATTCATATATATATATTGTTATATACATATAATTCTGTATGCTAGAGTGACCCAATTCTTGCAGATGCATAACAATGCAAAGGACAAAACCGCGCCCCAAATTCAAATTGCATGCCACCCTGTCACATGCTATCTTCTACAGCTTCTTCCCTCTCTGTCACACATTGCTTCTTCCCCTATCGCTTTACCTATGTATCTGGCATTCATTTGGACAGTTTTTTGTATGTGCTTTGCATGTGGGATTGTCTGCGTTTCAAGGGTGTTTCGGCTTGCCTTAATAAATTGGGAAATTGGGTCAACGGTGCGTATGAGAATTTGGCATTTGTACAAGTTGACAATGCAGACAACACGGCTTATAAAATTGATTAAAATATGTGAAATAATGAGGAAGTAGGGAAAAATAGTGCAATATTAAATATATAGATACGCTTCTTAATTTTTTTTTATAAATTACATATTAATTTAGATGGATTTAATAATTATAAAGTTGTTGTTTTATTTGTGTGTATTTCTTAAAATTAGGTAATAGTGAACTGTCATTGTAAAATTAGTAAATTAACAATGGAAATAAGTAGTAAGAGAATTAAAATGAAGTAAACATAATACTTGAAAATATATAAATTTTTTAGAATAAAATTGATAAATTAAAACTTAATTTTTGACTTGCAATTTTTATATTATTTCTACTTATTTTAATATTAATATTGATAATGATAATCGAAATAGGCAGATCAAACGTCTTAACAAAGTTCTTGAACTCTGATCAAGGGTAAGAGCATAAACAGATGTACAACAGAAACTACATGAGAGGACAACAACAACGCGAATGACAATAACAACCGCAATGGCAACGTGTCTGGTTTGCACGTGCGTTATATATTCATCATACGCCATGGTGACGCGCCCTGACAACTCCCTCGGCAGCCGCAATTGAAATGTTTTGCGTGTTGTGAGCAGTGTGTGCAGGTTGCAGGTTGTTTTTGGGGGTTGACGCGCTGGCCAATTATGAATTTGTCTCTATTTGTTTATGTTAATGCGGTGGAACAACACGCAAACAACAATCACAATCACAATAATAATATTGAAAACAACAACTAATAAAATATCTGCATGCGCATAAAACTTCCACTTGTATCTATTTATCTACAACATTTTTTATCTTGCAGATACTCTGTACTTGTTTTGCCTTGCAGCAAAAACTTTTAGCAGCAATTTTATTGTGTTTCTGTTGTTGTTGTTGTTGTTGTTGCTACAAAAGTTTAGCAACTTGAGATATACACAAGACACCCAAACAATTTGGGACGTGTTGACACTCGGTCACCTCTGTTGCCAGGCAAATAAAAACAAAAGAAAAGTTGTGCTTAAACAATTTCTAAAAGGATTTTAAACGATTTTTAATTAAATTTATGAGGACAGCTGCCGTTAAGAGAACTTTTACCTCACGCCAGCTGCAAAAATAACAATTTGTTATTTTATACACAAAATTTTGCAAATGAAGCCAAGCTAGAATAAATAAGAGCAAAAGATCAGAAACCCGTAACGTTTTTTTTTTTACAGCTTAATGGAGAATCTCGGGCAGAGGGCCAAAAAGAAAGAATAGGACAAAGACGTTAAAAGACAAAGAGAATAACACAAAGCACTGACTCATGTTGAACGGTCATAAACAATAACAAAATCAATCCTCAACCTGTACCCTCACCGACTGCCTCAACACATTTGATTTATAAATAAAGAATTGCTTATGAATGCGATATAAATAAATGTGCATAAGTTAATTGAAAAAAAATTTAAATATCTGTTAGTATCATTAGTGAGCTCATCATTTGTTCAAATGATGACATAGAAAATAAATAAAATAATTAAATCATCTATTGGCATTCTGCGTTTATACGGCAAGCGAATTGCCGTTCTTTAACCGATATTCTTTGATTTGGTTCCAGCTTATCTTCCCGGGGTAGCATTGGTATTTCAGGTATTGCCCCAGATTGGGGCCACGACACGGTACTGGATTCTTGATAACGTATCTAAGACAAACAATAAACAGAAACAGAACTTGGTGCCGACCAGTTCCATTCATATTGATAGAAGTTGTATTTCTGTTCACCGTTTATCTGCTGATAAAGCACTTTTCTGCTTATTGCGGTGCTACGTAGTACCATGGTAAATGATATAAGACGATTGTACACACAACTTCGTCAGCGTGTGTGTGTTATAAATTATGAGGTCAGTAATTTGGTAATTGACAATTGTGCCAAAAATGGGTCACAATAAGTACGAGTATCAGTTACTTACTTACTTACCACACGCTCTTAACGGTAGTTGGAGTCTTAAAGTCTAGACTTTAGAGTAAATATGAGTTGTAAGTGAATGCTCGAAATGATTTACTGTGTGTAAAATATTTGTGCTAGGCTAGTTCTTTGATTAAACAAAGTAAACTGACTCATATTGGTAGTTTTTTAAAGTGAAAAGTGTTTATGTTTATTATTAGAAGATTTAATTGGTTGTATTTGAGAAATAAATAAGGAAAAAAGTGATTCCGATGTTTGAAATATGGTGGAAATTACATAAATATTTGATACTTTTGTTTAAATTATTTAGCACGACTGTTGACCGAATAAATTTGTTCTGAACTCTTCCAAAACTCACTTGTGTCTGCTTTGAATCCAAATTCATAAACAAAATATTAATAAATATCCACAGAACAATATGCATATACAAATTAAGACCAGGGCATCATAAGCCGAAAGTAATTTACATAAGTAAAAGTAAACAAATTGAGCTAGTTCACTTGAAGCATACTGAATGCATTACACAATCATTTTTCATTATATATGGAAAGCAAAATTTGCTTGTTGTCTTACAGAAAATTCTCCATTTATGTTGTTGAATATTTTTGTTGCCTTACTTATTTTGGACTTTGCCAGTCAGTTAACACTTTTGACAGCTCCCATATATGGTCTTGAGCTAGACAAATTTGCTGGCTATCGGCCTGTCGATTGGCTTACATAATCCCCCATTATTTCTGTACCAGTTGCTGCCCCATTGTTTCTGTCATTATTAATCCAATTAACAGCAAAAGAACAGGCACACTCCAGGCCATGCACAGTCCAAGATACACTCACATACTTGCGAGTATGTATTCACTATGGGATATGGATACTCGTATGATTGCTCAGCGAAAAACGTGCAGCAAGCAAATTGGGTCAGACAATGTGCACGAGACCACGATGCCACTGAGAATCAGTTGGCGCTATGGTCAACTGTCCGTCTATCATTTCGACTCTTTCTCTCACTATCTTTCTCACTCTCTCTCTGTCTGTGGTAAGCGGCTTAGTTGCAGCTACTTAGCGTCAGAGACATTGGGGCGGGGGCCATGCCAATGTATTTACATAATGACAAATAATGACGGCTTAAGCAGCTACTGTAAAAATCCACATTGACAACCGCTTGCAACCACTGCAAGCCACTTTATACCACTGTGCATTGGCTAAGTGCATTTCAAGCGGCCATGCCTAGAAAAAGGTCAAGTTCAAACTCAAATGACTTGGCTCAGCACTTCTCAAAGTTGGCACTTGGCTGTCAAGCGAATTATGTTATTATTGTATATAAGCCGCACTTTAAGCACTTGCTTTAAGTTTCTAACCAGACAAATAGGCGAAGAAACTGGAATATGTTATTTCAGTTGATATAATCGGTAACTGCAAAAGTTTGACGTATGAATAGTTAGGAGAAGTTTGTTTTTAATCTTATTGAATCAAAATATCTTTAATAATAAACATGATGAACTGTCATTAAACATCTATCAATAATTATAGCGAATATATTAAGAATAGAAATATAAATATTAAAAATTACATTTTTTGTACTTCTTAGAGTTGACGGTTTAATTTATTCCCCTTTTAGACTAGAAACATATTAAATTACCTATAATTATATAACTTATATTCAATTATTGACTTTTGAATATTAAATACTTTTCAGCTTAAGTAAAATACACTGTTTGTTTACCGTGCCTGTTATTCATTTATAGATTGTTTATACTTACCGTATTTAAACAAGTGGATCTCAATAAGTTCGTTTAGTGGCAATTGTGAGAGACTTTAATGGGTTAATGCGCACATTACCAGTATCTGCAATGAATAATGAGTTATTCAAGTTTCTGTTTATCAGTTTATTTATTTTTTTAAATTAAATGTAGAAAGCTTCTGGTTCGTTTTTTGAAGACCCTGGCTGCGATAATAATGTTGTTTACTTTGTTTTAAAACAATATAAACTGCGATATGAAATTCTATAAATATACAAAGTAAAGAATATGTTGATTTATATAAATGTTAAAAGACGAAACATTTTTATAATATATCAAACATATTTATCTGGTTATACACTTTAGGTAGATGTTTTGAAAGAATAGAAATGTTGACTGCTTTATACAACTTAAAATACATTTAAAAATTGAATATTTGTATTTGAAATCTCTTCTAAAATTCCCTTCGTTTATGTTTGCTTCAAATAATCTTTTCAGTTGAAAATAAACAAACACGTTGAACTCTAATAGAACACTTGGAACAGTAGCTAACGAGAGTTCAACTGCACCTACCTGGTGTCAATATGTCAATATAGCTGCTCTCAATGAAACGAATTCTATGTGACAATTGATAATAATGGTCATTCTATTTTGGACCTTCTGTTGGCTTTTCCACTTCGGTTGAGTTAACCTTTGCACTTTTGCCAGTTGCTAAGCTGCTTATAGGGGTAGAGACAACATTGAGACAGCGTTGTTGTTGACTGACAATTTCAAGAGTGACTAATAGCTAGAAAATGCACTGGACATACAATTCATACACACACAAAAACACACACATATACATCTGCATTAATCATCAAAAGAACAACAAGTACAACAGCATAACATATATAAGATTATGAGTTTGTATGAACCCAGAGATCCAAGATAGCATACAAAAAAAAAGAAATATAAATACAATTGTGGTTTATAATGAAAAAGATGATAAAAGAAATGCATAAAGAGGAAAAGAACCTAACAACCACACATTCCTGCACATCAACGAGTGTATGACTGACTGTGTGTGATTATGTGTGTGTGTGTGTGTGTGTGTGTCTGTGTGTGTATGGGGCTTTAAGCCAGGGTACTGATTGAAGCATACTCAGCTACCCATACATTTGCATAAGTTGTTGAACTTTAGATAAACGCTTCAGTCTACGAGTCTTCAAGTGTCGATTGTCGAGGCAAACTATCAACAGAAAGAGACAGACTGCGAAAGAGATAGATATAAGCCTCTAGGCAAAATTATGATTCAGTAAATTGGTGAAAGAGCTACGCATTTTACTATAGTTACTTTTTGTCAATTTTAATTTACTCCGCCTCGAGCTGATGGTTTAATTCAAGTGCTGCTCAAGTGGTGCCATTGGGTGCCAGGCCATAGTCAAGTTTGAGGTGAAGAGGTTGTGGTTGAGAGTCTTTGATTTGCATAAATTGCCAATGGGCGTCAACTTTCCTTCTGCCACAATGAAAACTTGTTGAAAAACTCCGAAATTGCAGCTACCTGTTGGAGGCGTGGCCTCCTGATAGGACTTTGCCACAGCTAAAATACCATTTTATATTTTTGCCATGCCAGCGCGTGATTTACGTGACATTCTGTAAACTTGGTCCAACCAAAATTCTCAATAAATAAAATAAAAAATATTTTTATATACGAATAAATCAGAAATTTGCAATTTGGCCTGTAAGCCGTAGAAATACTTTTGCAGTCGAACTGATTGAGCTTTGGCTCTGAGGTTATTACGAGTTTGCTCGTAATCAGCAAAATGTATTCGTAACCCAGCTAGCTGATTAAGCTGAGGTCGAAAGGGCACATAGTTGGTTCTATTATTTGCTAAGAATAAATTCTAGCACAGGCACTGAATAAACTAAATCGAGTGTAACGAGTATATAAATATGAAATTAGACATTAAGAACAATCGTGTGCTATATTTAATACAAATATTCAATCATTTTCTCAAGCCTAAAAATTAAATTTTATTTTGTATTTAAATAATTATAAAGACGCAGAAACAAACAGCTGTTATAACATATTAGATTGAACAACTATCCGGGAAAACTTAAAATTCTTGTAGATTGTACAATATATGAATATAAATCAAAGTTACACTTCTTAGCAGCAGTTAATAAGAGCTGGAAACATACGATATACATCTCTAAATACTTTATACTTCAAAATGAGAATAATATGAGCAAATAAGTGTGGAAACTCATAGAAAGTAATTTAATATTTAATTAATAGAGCATTTTTCCAAAGTAACAGAAATTTCATAGTTAAATAAACAGCCTTTAAGTAAGATCTTTCTATTTATATTATAAGATTTAGAATCTCTTTCAATTATACTATTTAAAAGCCTTCTTTTAGTTAAAAGATTAGACTTCTTTTAAGAGCACAAAACATTCGCTATTGCTTTTGTAAACATTTTTGAGTTCCTCATAGTATTTTGTCAACAATTTTGGAGGCTGCTCACTCGACTCGGCTAATGCTGATAAGCTTCAGTTCCAGCAAAAGCAAAAAGGCAACGAAAACGAAGCGGAATGTAAACAGAAACGACATTATCATAATTGCTTATGCTTCATTACATATTTGCCCGGACAGGCCGAGTGAGTACGTGAATAGGTCGAGTCCGGGCGGAGCGCTGAAAACGGAAGAAAGAATTGAAGGCAAACCGATGTGGTTGGTTATGAGGAGTCAGCATGAAGGCGTTGATCAGTTTCGTGCGGCGTTGAGCATAATCATTAAATAAACAATACTGATAAAACAAAAGCCACATAAATAACCGCAAATATTTGAGAATATTTCCATGTGTCTACATGCATAAGCCAAGTGCGCAGATAAAGATAAAGATCACGAACCGATGGAAAGACTGAGAAAAAATCTCAACCCAAAAACCGAAACCAAAAACCAAAGGGGCAGTTAGCGGGTTTTTTTTTTGGCTTGGGCTTGGGCTTTGGCCAGAGACTCGGTCAGGCTAACGGTATTGTGTGGTTCATTGTGTGCCACAAAGCCACAGAGCCGCAGATGGGGCACAGTTAGAGCACGCCCGAAAAGGGCATGTCTTCCATGTGGCCACTAAACAGACAAAGGCATCCATCGACAGACATCGCCATCGCCATCGTCGTCGCAGACATCGCCATGTGTGTCCGCTCGAATTTTTTTTCTATTTATTTTTTTCTTTTTCTATTTTTTGCCGCGTCCGCCCGTGACTTGGCGATTTTATTTTCGCTCCATTTGTGGCCATAAATATTCAGTCAAGTGTCATCTCGTCGAGGCATGTGTAGTGGAGTTTGAAATGAAATAGATGCGGTTGCGGAAACGGGGAGGGGGGGGGGACAGGCAACAGGCAGCAAGCGACTCGCAAGTCGCAACTGAGAAGGCTTAAAGCGAGTTAAGTCACTTCTGTGGTCGCGACTCGCGACCAAGTGGCCTACCCCAGTCCAAAATCGAAACCCGGACTCCCCGTTGTCGATTTGTTTTCGTGTATCTGTTGCAGAAAAAAAGAGATGAATATGTGTTTTATGGTTAGCGCATAAAAATGGAGACAGAGCCGCAGAGTTATGGCGTTGGCCAAAGCGTTCCAGAGTGCCATGTAATGGCCAAGACCAATGAGCATGTAAACGACTAACATGTGGGAGGCTGTTTGAAGTTTCTCTCAGTTGAAAAACTCTGATTCAAAATCATCATCTGTCATCATTTTAATAAATTAGCAAAGAGTCTTGCAGTTGATTAGATCATTATTAAATGACAGTATCTCAGGAGTCTGTTTGTCTATCAAACTGTTCATTAGGTCATTAGATTGTGCCTCAAGTTGTGCAAGATTGTTACAGATCATTAGTAGGCGAAACTGAAATGCTCGCAAACTGCTTTGGCGCTAAAAGAAAAACTCTTAGTTAAAACTGAGTAGAGTGAGTAATAAAGAAGTGTGCCCAAGTCCATCAACTAAGTAAGATCACTAGAGAAACTTCAGATATTTTCTTGAGTGATTTTTTTCTGTGAATAGCTAAATTAGTAAAAAACTTGTTTACTCTACTTCGACTCTTAGTTAAAACTGAGAGCAGTGGGTAAATGATTGAAGTTTACTCCTTCAACTGTTTGCAAGAACTGAGTAGAGTGGGTTAAAGAAAAATATATATGAAAACAGTGTTCAGCTAGATTACTTTAAATTTTAAAATATATTACTTGTAAGAAATATCCATAGGAACAGTTTCAGTTGTGCTTTAATGAATTTCAACTTGTATTTCTTTAACTCTTTTCCAATACTGAGTACAGTGGGTGATAGAAAAATGTGCCTAAATCAATAAGCTTTAGATAATCTGATCACGAGAGTTTTTCATATTTTCCTCTTCAAACTTGTCCTCCTCCAAGTGCATTAACAACTTCTTGAGCAGCCCACGACTGCAGTAGTACTTTGAGTACATTCACACGGAAGTGCAGTGCATGCTGTAATATAAAAGTCATGAAAATGATACAGTATGCCTAGCTAAATGTCGCCTGTCAATGTCCTCCAAGTCCTGACAACGGAAGTGACAGGATTAACTGGCCACTTGAACACGATTAATGGCTAGCAGAAGCGAGCCAAGTCGAGTTGAGTTGGCCCCAAAGAGGGGGCCACATTGTGGTCTTCTTTTGTAGACAATCTGGCAATTGAATCAGATACATATTGTGGCACTTCCGCATTTATTGTTGCTAATCAGTTGATTGTTGCTGCCGGTTGGGGTTTCGTTTCTAATCGTCTGTCGTTATCGGTGGCAGCATGGCCAGATAAGAAGAAGCTATCGACTGTCTATCTATCTGTCCCTCTGGTCGCTTAGTTCAATCATTCGCACGTGCTTGGTTTAACGTTTACGTTCAATTTGCCTAAATGCAATTTGCATACATTTAAGTGGCGATTGCCCCACTCCTCACATACCCCTTACCACCACAAATGACACCGGCAAAATCTAAAATATTGCCTGGCTTCATTTATTTTTCGGTCTGCACTTGGGTCACGTTTTTGATATTTCATTGAATCAAAACAAATTGCGGCCAGGCTGCGAGCTTTAAATAAATAAATAAACAAAAAGCGGACCCGTAGGGCAAATCTTTGTAACGAGTTCCGAGTTGTTAGCTCGTTAGGCAAATGGCGTACGGAACCGGCTATAAAAATGTATCCAGCCCATAAAAAATTAGATTAAACATCATAAAAATGTAAGTCAGACTCAATTAGATGGTCAAGATGGTCATGATATAATAAACAGTAGTTAAAACTCTGTTTTCAATAGACCAAAAATTGCCAAATCTTAGCGGGTTTCCACTTCTTGACTTTTCTAATGTTTCCTCTTTTGGTTTTTGTGTTGTGTTGGTTTTCTTTCTGGTTTTCTCTGGTTGCTTCTCTGCCCTTCCTCAGCACTTTACTAATTGACAATTTCTAGCAGTTTTTCTGCACCATAAAAACGAACTTTTCTAATAACCCAAAGTCAGTCATTTCGTCTAAGCCATTAAAAAATTAATTGCCCGCTTCCCCCAGGGACTTCATCGACTACGGTACACGCCCCATACATCGCACATCGCTCTAATACAGCTTTCAGCCTGGCTAAACGACCCGTCGTCGTCGTCGTCGTCGTCTCCATCTCCATTGTCGTGGTCGACTCTTTTTAAACCATTTGTTTCCCATCAGACCATTGGCAAAAAAGGGCTTGGCGTTGTCCAAGTTGCCAAAAGCAAAACAAAAAGTCAAGAAAACCAGCAGTATTGAAGAAATAACTAGTTGTTAGGCTATAAGTTACCCTGTAAGTGCTTTTAAGACATTTGGAGTAGATTATAATGAGGTTAAGTATATTATTTATTACTTCTTCTGAATCTAGAAAGATGATTATTATTATAACTATCCAATATACTGTTTCTATCAGCTAAACTCTATCAAAGAATTGACTAGAGTTTACATGGCAACAATGAAAGAAGAAGTTAATCAAATTTATATTCTATACTCTGTATTTTGTTGTTTCTTTTCTCTATATAAATATATATTATATTGATACTGACTCTTTACGATAAGTGACAATTTCAATATGTTTATTATTCGTTAAATATTTTTAGATAAATGTTAAAATTGCAACAACTTCAACACATTTATATTTATTGACAAGCTAACTCTAACTTTAAAATATTACTGAACCATATTTAAATATTTATGATAATATAGAACCATATCCACCAAATCTCAATTTATTGACAATTTATAAATATAATTTAATTTTATTTAAATTCTAGATAACTTAAATTGGTTGTATCTCTATTGGCAATCGAAATATACCCTTTGGTCTGTGCTTATAAGGGGCATATAAACGATTAATTTTGCCACAAGCTTCTAAATTTGTATTGCTTCGTTTTGTTATTAGTATTTTTTCTATTTTTTCTATTTCTTATTTTTGCTTCGCTTTTGTCTCGAGTGCTTTGCCAATTGTGTGCGGCTGACCTTTTGTAAGCACTTCTCTAATTGTGACGCGAGTCTGACAAGCTACAAGTGAGCGAAAGAGAAAGGCAGAGAACGATAGAGAGAGACGCCAGCAACCTGACGCTTAATTTGGCGCAATTTTATATTTGTTTTGTTTTTTTGTGCACTTTTTTTTTTGTTGTTGTTACTTACTGTTCAATGTTTTTTTTTTTCGTTTTTAGGTTTCGCGTGGGTTGTCGATTGACTTTGACTGACGCAAGCTTCCAATTATATGTATTACTTTCCAATTTTATT
The DNA here is from genome assembly GCA_958299025.2 of Drosophila histrio. Taxonomy (NCBI): domain Eukaryota; kingdom Metazoa; phylum Arthropoda; class Insecta; order Diptera; family Drosophilidae; genus Drosophila; species Drosophila histrio. Next base: position 27,270,895 of record OY282580.2, on the reverse strand, counting down.
GCTGACACTATATATAGTAGTATACACGTATTTACTATGATAACTATAAGTGACGTCAGCAATTGTTACGATTAGATTATACTCGTATATACAAGGTTTTTGGTCATTTTCTCAATTAAAATATTTACTTCCGGTAGCGACTGTTCATGCATTTCCGTTCGTAAACAATTGTTCTGAAATTTAAGTGATTCATATGTTAAGATAAGTCAAAGGTTTTATTGAACTCGCAAGATGAAATGAACGTACGAACGATTGAACCAAAATGAACATATTGCACTTTATTAAAAGTAAGTTGTCAGCTCACAGACAGCACTCAAACAATTTTCCATAAAAACTGTTTACCCTGCCAGAGGGTATAATGATAATGGGATTAAGTTTGCAATGAATTGGGCGCGAACTTTTGGAATCCTCTAAGATAAAATGTATTCTATCAGGATTTTTATTGGACAATGTATGCAGTTCAGAGTGGAAAACTCATATATGAGATTTCTTTTGTCTCTCAATCTCTTTCTTTAGCAACTAATCTATCCGTTTTAATTGTCCTATAATAACATAGATTCTTATATCAGATAAACTTTTATATACAAAACTTCACTATTAGAAAGGTAGACAGATTTTAGCGCAAATAACTATCCCTCATTTTATATGCATCTAATGTAGTTATAAACTATGTAATAGTTATGGAAGCAAAGGTTAACGATAAGAGTATTTAAGTTTCAACTGCCCGCAGATAACCGTATCCTCAACTTTTTTATGCGCTTCATTTATGAATGACAAGCCGGCTCATCTTTTTTCCCTTCTGCCAGTCCAAAAGCGCAAATGCAAACACTCTGTAAAGTTGCGACTGTAGAGCGAGAGAAAGAGACCCCATTCATAGAGACTGCTCATTCTGGCAACAGTCGGCTCTGCCAGTTTTCGCACACAGTGCGCAAAATTTTAATGAGTTGGAAATTTAATACCAACCAGCCAGCAGCAGCAAAAGCAGATTGCAAAGGGGGAATTGAAGGGAGTGAGGGAGATTTGGGTGGGGGGGGGAATGGAGTATGGGAATCCAACTTCAGCTGCGGTAGGTCGACCAGGCGAACACAATTCAATTTGCAATGTGTTCTTAAAAAAAATTTTAAATTTGCATTTAATTGAAAAATTAATGAAAAGCCCCAGCGACTAACTAAGTGAGTCGCTGGTTGACTGGTTACTTGATGGGCATACGTAACTCCCAGCTAGTTTTAAATTTATATTACTTAATGGATCTTTTTATTCCGCTCACCTTGAACTTGAGTTCCGGCTGAAATGACGCGGGACTACAAAGAGCTTATAAAACCGCGTCGGCGACATCGTTTGACTAATTCCCAACTACTATATAAACATGTAGATTTGAATATATGTATATATGTATTTGTATATATTACTTTTGTCTGGTTCCATATCTGTTGTAGCGCTTCCGTTGAATTCGCACACAATGCGCAATTTCTCTCAGATAAATCTTAGCTTTCATATATGTATATTTTTAGCAAATTGTTTTAGATTATTTATTTAATTTATGCAAAATGTTCTTCCCCTTCTCTTCCAGTTTTAACGACTTTGCGACGACTTCTCGATTGTGTCGGAGATTTTGCGGAAATGTAAGTTATTCCCCTCATTCTATAATTTAACTGTTCCTTACTTAACCCAATTTCATTTTGCACCATTAAATTAAGTTGAAGAAGTTTTCAGATTTACGTGACGCGCAATTTCGTAACTTTATGTGACGACCTGTTAACCATTAATTTATCCCCTCATCATGTCACATGATCCGAAACTTAAACTTCACTTTACGGTCTTTACTCGTCATAATAATTAGTCTTCATTTCAAACGTCGTGAAAAGTCGTTAAAATCTTGAAATATATGCACTTGTTTCTGCTCTTTCCCTCGTGTTACGCTCTGTGTGTCTCTTCTAATTGTAGTTTAACTTTCAGACATAATTTATTGTGCTTTTTCTGCTAAGTCTTAAGCAGTTTCTTATCGTTTTTGTCTACCTGCAAAGTTGTCTTTATTTTGAAAATTCTGAGAATCTTTAAATTGCATTCTGAAAGTAAATTTGCCAAGAAAAAGGGTTAAGCGTTTAGCTTCTTGATTTATTATTATTGAATAGCTTAGAAATTTGCGGGGAAGTTATTTATGTGTCCTTCTATTAAGAAATACCTAAAGATATCATCGTATTTGATAGATTGTTACCTTGAAACGATTTCAGTTCGATATAGGACAGTTCTTAATTAAACTTAACTAATCAAGTTATTTAAATACACAGATTACGAGAACACTGCAAGTTCATCAACTTAATTTTGTGTAAATTCTCAAACCTAAGTTAAGTTCAGTATTCTCTACAAATGTAGTTTAATATTTACATTTATGTGACATACTTTGAATATATACACAGTTCATAAGAAAGGTCATATTGACCGTTCAACTGCCTCTTAACTGATTGCACATGCACCTCTCCTCATAATTCACATTACAAATACAATGTGAAAAAAACAAATATTTAGAATAATAAAGCATGTCATTCTAGGGTTTATGTCTGATGATGTAAGAGATTCAAGATACTGGCTGAACACCTTTGTGATGCCTTAGTTACACAACAGGCGACAAACTCGTATATCTCTCTCTATATATGTACTTAACACATATAAACTGTATACTACACACAGTAATCATTTGCAAATAACCGTAAACACCGCTTTTCGCGTCACGTTGAATATAAAATTGAATAATGGAAGTTGCCGTCGATGAGGGAGGGGGATTGGAACTGACTTTGTGAGACACTGTAAGATTCTTGGGAACTTGAGACTTGATCGCACACACATGTGACCTCCAGAAGTTTTGCAGTCGTACACATTGTGAGAACCAAAACTCGCATTGATATCAACATTAAAAATAATTATAATGACTATAATCATACTGAAAATGTATATATATATCTGTCTGTAGTTTTTTGCATATAGCTTTTTAACTAACTAAGTTTATTATTATTGTTTTGGATTTATGTATTTTTAACTATGTTCGCACACTTTTAACTGACATCATCATCATCATCGAACAAAGTGCATTGCCACGTAAATCATTTATATTATTTTCACGCTTTCTGCTTTAAGCCTTTAATTTAATCTTCATACCATTTATATTGTTTATATACCCTGTAAATTGTATAAATAATTAAGCAATGATTTAACCAGGTTAATTTGTCATCTTTCTTTCTTGAAAATGTTATAAACATCGGATAAGAATCACAGGAGTTATTCAAATTTATGTATAAATGGAAGCTGTGTATAACTGTGATTGAAAGTATAGAGTATCAGCTAGTCAATCACTCTTCGTTGTAGTCTGATAAGTTGTCTGTAAGATTAATTAAAGATATTGGTATTTTGATTAATTGCGCTGAACTTTTGGGTGGTCAAAATGCCCAAAGGGTGTTTTACGTACGCTGTGTTTGTTTTTTTTCGGGCTTTTAAGCAATTTTTGAATCCCACGAGATTATGTTTTATAATAATAATAACATTTAACACAAACAATTTGTATTTGTTCTACCCGCTAATTATAACTAAAAGCCATTAATTTATAAGCAACCATTTCATATTGTTTGCATTGACAAAAAAACAATAATTTGTTTAAGCTTTAATATTTATGCGAGTTTTTGTGGTTCAACTAAATTGTATTAATTGAGATTTGTGTGCCTGTGTGAGAGTAACTACTTAAATTTGTATTTGCAAATGTTGCAGTGATTTAACAAAGCGGCATTTTAATAACTTGTGTTACAAAATAATTTAAATTAATTTATTTAAATACGTGCAGCATAAATGCGTACTTTCGTCTAAAAGACTTGACTCGGAGTGAGATGTGTACGTAAGCTGGGAAAATTGTAGAAAAAATGTGAGTTGCTGTTAAGTAATTCTGTTTTCAGATATTTATCTCATTTCCCATATGCAAATAGTTGCAATACTTTGGCTAGCAATTAATATATATTTGCATTTATCTGAAAGATCTCATACTGAAGGCTTGCCCAAGTTTACATTCCTTTTTGAAGTTTTTTTTCGAGCTGTTGCTGCTACCCACGGACAGGTGCAATTCCATGATATTAGCATTGCTTCAGTTAACTGCAAAAAATGCGTTTAAGCCGCGTCAATGCATTGGCAACAGTTTTTTTCTTGTTTTACCGACCGTTGCGTAGCCCACGAATCAAAAGATATCAAAATTGGGTTAAGCAACTTGTTGTTGTCGTTGTCGTTGCTACAGTTGCAGTTGCTGGTTGTTGCAACGCCAACAGTTGCCGCAGTTGGTGTCTCAGTTTTTGTTGAATGAAAATGAAAGCAGGTCTCGCAATCAGAATACAAGTCTCAGTTTCCCAGTTGCTTAGTTTCCATGTGGGCCCCAGATTTTCGCCTGCTTGTGAAAGTGAAAACTGACAAATCGTTGTGAAAAACCTGCAATTGCTGGACATAAACAAAATGCCTGCGTACACTTGCCTCATTACAACAAATTTGTTTATTTTGCTTTGCTTTCATTATCTGGCATATCTAATGGTCATGTTGTGGTTCTCACTATCCCCTTCTCTCTCTCGCTCAGTCTCTATCTTTATCTTATTGCCACTCTCGCTCTTTTTCTTTGGCACAATCAGTGAAGATCTTTGTTCATCCGAGGTGCAAACGAACGTGGGAGTGAGAGTCCAATTTGTCTAGAGTTTTGTTTTGTGGCCGAGAAAGTTTGAACAGATCAACAAGTGTTGTAAAAAATATTCGGACATTTGTGCCAATGTTGTTAACCGCTTTTCCACAACGCGTTAAGGATTAGGCAGTCAGCTCATTTGCATGACAAGCTGTCGGAAGTTGTCGCTTCACGCAATATGCCCCAAAACATGGCATGATCGTAGATACCAAGATCTATGTTTGTTTATTGACTTTGCTGCACATTAACTGTTAACCTGTTTTGGACATCACATCACATCTGATCTGGGCAGCAGCTTCCGAGTCTCTGCTTTCTACCCTAACCAGTTTATTTTTTTACAGATTTATTGCCAATATTCATTTTTTTTCTTAATTTTTTTTATAATTTTTATGTTTTTTTACTTTATACAAATTGCTTGTACAATTTCTGCGGTTTGGTTTCTCAGGCGAAAGTCGTTGGCTTAATTTGGGTGTTTTTGTTGTTGTTAAGGCGTTGTCCCAACTCTCAGCTCTAATTCGGGCAATGTAACTTAAAGAGCAAAACTTTAATTAAAGCGATTGCGACGCGGCACGATTTCAATTTCCAGCTAAAAGGCGCACTCGAACAACATTTTTGAACGTGCCTATTATTAGGCCAGGTTGCATTGTTAAAAACATAATACAACATGTTTTCTTTGGTAATTTTTGATTAATTATGGTAGACAAATATGAGATTTGATTATAGATATAGACTACTGCAAGAGTATTCTATTGAAAAGAAAAGGTTTCTTAATATAAAAACCTCCTTCTCTTTAAGCAATATTATAAGCCCCATATTAACTGTAATTAAAGATTTATTTTATAAATATTTTAAAAATGAATTTATTATATTTTTAAAATTTTTTTAATGTGCGAAAATTCATAATGCATCGCAATATTTTAATTAAAATTCATGCTACATTCTATAACATATGTTGATTTGCTATTCTAGTCATTTTTAGACCCTTTACTTTAAAAAAGTAAATAGGGTCTATTAAGTTTGTCAAAAAAAAAATGTGCGTAACAGGTCGAAGGAAGTCCGGCAGACCCCATAAAGTATATATATTCTTGATCAGCATCACCAGCCGAGTCGATATAGCCATGTCCGTCTGTCCGTCTGTCCGTCTGTCCGTCTGTCCTGCTGTCCGTCTGTCGTGATGTATGAACGCCTAGATCTCAGAGACTATAAGAGCTAGGGTCACCAAATTTGGTGACAATACTCCTGTGACCCCCGAAAAGGTCAAGTTTGTTTTAGAATTTTGCCACGCCCCCTCCCGCCCCCAAAAATCGGAAAACCCTAATAACTCGAGTAATTTAAAAGATACAAGTTCCAAAATCGGCATACATAAAATTTACTTTCCTTTCGATGCGTACTGAAAATTTCATCAAAATCGGACAATAAACACCGGAGATTTGAAGCAAACAAATTATCGAATGTACAATGGCAGGAAATGTGCAGGAAATGTGCAGATATGTTAAGATTAACATTCGTATGTTAAGATTAACATTTGTATGCTAAGATTAACATTTGTATGTTAAGATTAACATTTGTATGTTAAGATTAACATTAGTATGTTAATAATTCAAGTGTAACATAAGCGATTATATTTAATTAATCGGAAGCTAATCTGAGCAGCGTCAAATTTATTTAGGTTTATATATAAGTCTGTATGTTTGTAACTGTTATTTCATTTTTGAAGAATAAGTAAAGGGTCTCTCATAGTCGATTTCGACTGTAGCCTTTCCGACTGGTTTCACATACTTTTTCTTGCTTTATAAATACTTGCAGTAAATTACATAATTTCTAGAATTTAATATAATTTATTACACATTTAATAAACAAAAGTTGCCATGGCAAAGAGAAATAAAAATAAAACAAAACAAAACCCAGTGGGAAGTTCATTGTTTAAGCGCTGTCAATATGAAAAACGCATAAATCGTAAATAGGCTGATGATGGAAGGGGGGAGGTGGGTATTGAAGAGTATGCGGGGTTGTTGCCTGCCCAAAATAGATGTGGGCCACTTATTTGCATAGATTGGCATTTTTTATGTGCCAAAATAAATTTCTATCCATGTATTTTTTGGTTTTCTTCTACGTATTCAATATGTCACGTGACGCTGAAAGTCAACTCAATATTTTTGGCCTATTTTGGCTTCATGTGCAGTTGACACGATATTTTGTTTTATGTAGTTATGTATATAAATATATATAGTACATGTGTGTGTATATTGTTTTTATATGGGTTTTTGAATTTGTGTTGTATGGTTTGTGCGCTTGTCATCAATATCAGGCAACACATCAATAAAATTGAGGCTTGGTTCTGCAAACTAAAATGTGTATCACGCTTTTTCTTGTCAACAAACATGTGAGAATGCTGCGGATCAAAATGCTTGACTAGAAGATACTCTGTAAACAGTTCTGAGTTACTTGTAACGCAAATGTTTCTTCATAGTTAAAGTTCTCCCTAGATTTTGGATTGATTTAACTTTGGCAATTCTTAACCGATTTTAGACAGAGTTTAGGTTTAATCGGAAAAAAATAAAAAATAAATAGTAAGTCTTATAATTTTCCAATGAATCTGAGATATTTGGAGAGATGCATTTCTTTTTATTATTTTCCGAATCATTCTCTAATTACTTAAAGATGGTAAGACCCATAAAATATGCGAGATTTCTCCCACCTTCATACATAACATGTATCTGCAGGGTATTTCAAATAAAAAATATATCAATTTGGAATGTAGTTAGTTTGGTTATTCAACCGATAGTGTATGAAACAAGAGTTTTTAATTAGTTTTCGATTGGAGATGTGCGTTGGGAGCTGTAAATATTTCGTTGAAATGCCTTTGAGTTATGCGATACTAAGAAAAACTGGTTGCATACTATGAACAGGAAACATGCGATTTGAATCCGGTTTTTTTGGACTTTTGCAGGCAGGTGATTTTTTTTATGCGTCAGAACTTGTTCTCCATCTCTCTCTTTCTCCTTCAGCTCTCTTCTCTTTCACTTGGTTTGTGTGAAAATTATCAAAGATATGCTAAATGCCAAGCAAACTGAGGGAATGCCAAACAACGAAGTTTATTTAATATATTTTTTTATTTATAACAAAAGCGCGTTAATTCCGCCCAACCGTCAATTTGCGACCTTTGCAAGTCATCAACATTTGCAATTTGAAAAGCGCTCACGTTTGCAAGGCCCTTGAATTGAGATACATACAAATATATATACTACATGCATACATATGTATGTACATATGTATATCATGCCATAAGCCTCTTTATAATCCCCTTGGATATACATACATAAAAGTGCGGACATGACATCAAAGTCGTAGTTTGGCCGACAATTGTCAATTGTTCATTGAATTGCATGCTAATTAGCTGACTGATTGATGTATGATTGAATTTCTGGACAGCTTAAAGGTCTTACTATTGTTGCCGTTACATTTAAATTCACACCCACAATGCAAACATTTGCTTATTGTCTTGCCAAAAAAAGAAGAAGAAGTAAAAAGTCTTTCAAGTCTTCAGCAATTGCTATGTTTTCGCTTTTAGCACTTGAAGGTCTTGTCCAAAAATAAAAACTGGCAGCTTTTATTATTATGTTTTTAAATATTTTTTTTTCTATTTAAAAAACAACTTTTTGCTGGCCTTTAAGCTGGCAGAAAAGACAGCAAAACATGCGCTTTGAGCGCCAGAAAGAAAGTAAAAATACCCTATAGGCATAGGTTGAAGAGGGTATGATAATTAGCCAAAATGCAGTCAACAGTATGACTGTCTCAAAAATTATGAATATAATTTTAGTAGGGAATGTAGATATGTTAGCTTAGGAATTTAAAGTAGATGTATTTTATTACTTTCTTTAACTTTGCTTTTTAAATACATAAACCACATTGTTGCTAAAAATCTTAACTTTACTTTTCATAGGATATTCGACAAGCCATCAGACTTTACTGCAATCAATTCTCTTGTTTTACATCTTGACTTGAACACTATAAATAGACATGGATCAAAGTCAGTTCATTGATAGGCGTGGTCAATTTGGTGGCATGTAGAAAAGCCACACACGCGCTCACGTACACTGAGTCTTGTATGTAATTAGACATGCATGGCAAATAGTAAGACACACACTCTGACTTTGAGGTGTTTTGGGTTGTCCGAAGTTTTCGATCTATTGCAGATGTCGCTGGTATTTTTATGGCTCTCGCCTAACCATAAAAAACAACAACATAATGGACTTTCACTCTTTATTTTTATTTTATTTATACATTTTTTCTTGCTTTATTTTTTTTTGCTTTACACACAACGAACCGAACATTGATCTCGTAGAGCATTTGGCGTGTCCGTCGCCGGTTTGATGGATGCTGCCACAACACTCAGAAGCCGCCACAAAAGGCAACCATAACCACAACCACAATTGCAACTGCAATCATCTGATCAGAAAGTCAAATTCCAAGTCCAAGTCCACGGAATTTCACTTTTAAAATTTTTGTGTTTATTTCGGATTATTATGATGACTTTGATTAGCATAAATTTGATGGTAATTATGGCATTAATTTGTCTGTCGGGTAATTTTGGTGAGTTCATCAATCGAACAATCAATCAATCATTCATTTCCATGCCATTGTCATACAAATTCACATGCAATGAACGTTTTCACGTCATTTTTTATGAGTTTTTTGACGCTTAGTTGCTGCAATTAGCGGCAAATTTGCAACCGGTTCACAAATTGATCTCTTGACTGTGGAGGCATGTGGCATGCAATATGCACAGAGGCCATGATTTGCATGACACCAACAACAACAGCATTAACTCTTCCGTTGTAATCTCCAATCGCAGTTTGTTGGCAAAATTCTGTTCAAGTTTTGGGAACTTCGGGAAATTGTGCAGCATCTTCAACAGTTTCGACTGCAACACAACGACAGCTGCGAAGTTAATTTTACATATTGCAACATTCGATGTGGCTGCCGTCTGCAGTTGTTGTCTCAAACTCATTACAATGACTGCGCAAATGCAGCGCAATTCTCGCGTCTCCCCGTGTTCCTCCCCTTCTGCCCCATGCCCCTTCCTCAGTACTCGTACCCAGCCCATCTATTGTTGTCGCAAAACTTTGCAGCTTATATTGTTGTTCCTATTGTTGTTGTTTTGTTTGGTGTTGTTGCTATTATTGCATTCATCGTGTTGAAAACAAATGGCACTAAATTTTTGGCGTTGCATAATAAACTCGACGACGTTGTCGCTGATGATGCGCTCAAAATAGCAGTCAACAGCAAATGCAGTTCACTTGGTGGCAAGAGGCTTGCGGCATGCAGGCAGTGGCAAGGGGCAGTGCTGGGATAGAAATCAAGGGGCCCAGCTGAAGCGCAGTTCAGCGAGGAAGACAATAACTTTTCCCTACGATGAGATTATTCACGTGAAAAGTTAAACCACCTTAGCTATGAAAAATTACTAAAGGAAAAAGAAAGATACGATGAACACAGTAGAGAAATGTGTGGGATCGGCTAAGGCATTGATTTTTGGATATAGAAAAGACACAGCTGTGCTAAATAATTAAGAAAAACAAACTGTCACCGCAGTATAAACAAAAAAGAAGAAAAAGTAAGGTAAGAAGATGGCCTGGTCACAGGTATAAGATTATTGAAAGGTTCCTTTAATAAAACAGATAAATAAATCAAATAAATACTATGCTGCCTCTAATTACATTTTTTTCTGTAGGGAATATATAATATAATGCTTAATTAACGTTTCATATTTTTCGTTATCTTTCATTTCCCTTAAATTTACCATTTTTGGAACTCTTATTTTACATTTTTTCATACCAAGTAAAATTTCTTATTTGTTATTCCATTTTATTTTGACATTACTTTCCATTCATTCATTTTTCCAGCTCGTTCTCATTCCTCGAATAAGTTCTCTGTTTATTTTTGCCCACATTTTCAAGAAGTATTTCATTTGAATAAATCAAATCATGTATTCAAATTAAAATTCTGTTAAATAACTTGGAGTCAAATGTCAATTTCATTCATGCTGTTGGGTATGAAACTGTCACGAACTTGAGATGAAAGCATTCACCTGCTTAAAGGGAACTCTTCCTAAGTATTTATTTGATAATAGTAAACCAGACAGAATTCGAATGAAACAAAGCTGCTCAGCTCAAGTGAAATAATAACACGATATTTCATTTCATTTATGAAATTCACAAGTTCTCACTACTACTTGCCATCTCTAGGACTATTGTCGCCTCATCTGCTGCTGCTGCTGGTGCTTTCAACTCATTTCTCTCATATGCTCATAACTCAATGCCTTTCTAGTCCAGGAAGCAAGATGAGACTCTAACCCTTTGCTGTAAACTTTCTGGCATGAAGTTACTCGTACATTGACAACATTTCACAGTAGCTGTTGCATATTGCAAATGGCAAGCTTAAGAGCTGCCGAGTTGAAGTTGCAGCTGCAACAAACTGCAGCTGTAGATGGAGCTGCCTTTGGAGTGGCATCTGTCGGGCATGGGGTTTCGCAATCAGTGAAAAGTAGAAGCTGGCTACGGTATCCGTCATGACATTTGCCTTCCATGAGCGCATCTCTCGGCACATGCGAATAAAATAGTGAAGGCTTTATAGGGTTTTTGGGTTTTCATGTCACACGACAAGACGACAACTCCATTTGTCTATCTCAATTTTCCCCGACTGCATCTCATCCATTCTGTTTTTTTTGCTGCCGTCTGTCTGTCTGTCAAATGATGCGCAATTTGGCGTGGGATTTGTGAATGCGACCGAAAGACAAGTGAAACTAATTTACCTCGGCACAGAAACTGGCAGCAAAGTCATCTCTTAAATTGTGTCAAATGCCGTTCAATTAAGTTACGCTTGCACAATGATAAGAGCCTGGGATCGCAAGCTGTTCCATCATAACAATGGGTCTCCCACTCAACCACCCGCCCCGAGGTGTGAACTAGGGGCGTGGCGTCAGCTGGATTGATGGCACCATATACAACACAAAAGGCCCTCCCGGGTCGAGTAAACTGAAACCCGCTGCCAGCTTCTAATCAAGCACGTAAATAAAGTTAAAGTTGATACAGCTAGCCAGGCACAAATAGCGCTAAAAACCCAAAAACCCCACAGCACAATTGCCTCCGGGCGACTGACATCAAATCAATGGGCCAAACTCACCTACATACATGTGGGTTGGTATATTCCTGTATACATCAATCCATGTGTACATCAATCCCTAGACAACAACAACAACGAGCAAAGACAACAACCACGAGCAAAGATACTAACGACGAGCAAAGACAACATCAACGAGTTAAGGCAACGTAGGCGAATTCACTCTCAGGCGAATTCGCATGACCATAACCGAGCGACCAAAGAAGATCAGAGACCAACACGCCGAAGGGAGTTGCAGTTCGGCCTCTGACGTGAAAGGTTGTGAGAACATCAGCTCAAGCGACGATAATTTACTAAGTTTCTATTCCATTAATACTTGTATTTACTCAATTAAATAATAAACCCTACATTTTGGAGGCTTGTCCGGGATTTGAGTAAAAGACAATAAAGTAACGACGATATAGAAAGAAATTTAAAAAACGACGTGGAAATTGACAAATTTAAAAAGAAGTGTGTGAAAAAAAAAAAGAAGACGACTTTTATTTCATGCAAAATGGCGTGTTTAAATGAGTTAATTCCCAAAAGCCTTCGAGGGGCAACGAGGTCAAACATTTGTGCATTGCACAAATTCGTGTTTGAACAAGAAGGAGACAGAAGTAATAGAAGCCGTTTACGGGAGTTTAGTGGTTTCAAATACGACGAAAACGACGCTAGATTTTTGGCAAAACGCGTGTACATACACGAAAAGCTAACGGAGCGTGATCTTGTATCAATATGCGTTATATTGAATGTAAGCCATAATGCTGAAAACATGACCCTCCATATTTTCCGCAATTTGCTAGAAGGAAGGCTGCTGCAGAGCAGTGACGACGATGAGGATAATGACGAAGAAGGCGACACCGATGAAGATGACGAAGAAGATGCAAACGATGAGGATAAGGAAGATGCAAATGAAGAAAACGGTATCCAAACGAACGACGTAGTAGTGGTCGAACGACGATCGAGTGAGAGAGGCACAGTCGAGACACCACAAAGAGAAACAACGAGGAGAGCACAAGACAATATGCAGCGGCAAAATTACGACGAGCAGCAAGCTCCTCGTTTTTCTATAAGTTTTCGCGACATAGAGGAATCTATAAGAGATTTTGATGGTTCGGATGAAACTGCTGTCGAAGTTTGGGTAGCAGAATTTGAGGAGCAGGCTCAATTAATGTGTTGGACTGATTTGCAAAAACTTATTTTCGCAAAGAAATCGCTAAAGGGCATTGCCAGGCTATTCATTTTGAGCGAGAAGCATGTTCATACATGGAGTGCTTTGAAGTGCGCGCTATTGAGTGAGTTTAAATCCAAAGTCAGTAGCAAGCAAATACATACGCAGTTGAGCGAAAGTAATCGTCGATCTAAAGAGAGTGTTCAGGAGTACTTTTATCGCATGAGAGATATTGCATCGCGAGGTAACGTGGAAGATGACGCACTTATGCAATATGTAATTGACGGTGTTGACGAACTGGCATTAAATAAGTCTATTTTATATGGTGCAAAAAACATGAGTGACTTTAAAAGAAAATTAAAAGATTTTGAAAAGATAAGTGAGAAAATGAAAAAGAATGAAAAAGCTGGAAAAGAAAAGAAAATGCAAGTCGGCAAAAAAGACGTAGTTTGTTTTAACTGTGGTGAGAAAGGACATGTGTCTAGCAGTTGCACGAGCAAAGAGAAAGGTAGAAAATGCTTCAAATGTAATCAGTTTGGACACATATCAAAGAATTGCAAGGACAAAAGTGAAAAACAGAATGATGAAAAACAAAACGTGCGTGTACTGACGAATAAAATTGAAATAACATCTAAAGAAGTTTTCATTAAAAATAATAAGTGTATGGCATTGTTTGATACCGGCAGTAAATTTAACGTCTTACGCCAAGATTTGTACGAAGATCTGCGCATGCCAAAATTAAAAGACTGCAGTGTGTGTTTGATCGGTTTTGGAAACGAGAATAATACTGACAAAATAAAACCGATTGGTCAGGTAGAGCATAGCGTACGCATTGACAACGAAGAGTATGTGTTAAACTTTTACGTCGTTGCTGCAAAGATTATGGACATTAAATTAATAATCGGAGAAGAGCTTTGTCTATATGCAGAAATATCGTTTAATCGTAATGGTGTTAAAGTGCGTAAAATGCCAAATGAAGACATTGAAAACAGTTGGTGTGATGAACCAACTATAATGAGAATCGACGCCGTGACTGACAATTCCACGATTAATATAAACAAGGCGGTAAATGAGTTATTCCAAATTGAAGTACGGGAAATTATATCATCGTATAAACCGGAGAAGTCTAAGTCAACAAACATTGAAATGAAAATTATTCTTAAAGACGAGATGCCAATTTTCTCGCGGCCGCGGCGATGTGCATTAACAGAGGGACGCATCATAGAAGAGCAGATTGATGAATGGCTGCAGAACGGAATTATAGAAGAGTCAGAGTCAGAGTTTACGAGTCCGATAGTATTGGTGAAGAAAAGCGACGGCACGCCACGACTATGTATTGATTTCAGACGTATCAATAAAGTTATCGTAAAGGACCATTTTCCGTTGCCATTAATAGATGACCAGCTGGATCGTTTGCAGGATGCTGTAATTTTTAGTACGATTGATTTGAAGAATGGGTTCTTTCATGTTCCAGTAGCCGAAGACAGCCGAAAATTTACTTCATTCGTAACGCAAAACGGTCAGTATCAGTTCCGTAAGGTGCCGTTTGGTTTGTCGAATTCCCCAGGAGTATTCCAGAGACACATTAGTGCAATTTTTCGACCACTGACTAGGAAAGGAATTGCATTGCCATATGTTGACGACGTTATCATCCCAGCTAAAGACGAGCAAGAGGCTTTAGCGAATCTAAAAGAAGTACTCAAGACGTGCGAAGAGTATGGACTAGAACTGAATTTTAAAAAGTGTCATTTTTTACAAACACGAATCCAGTTTCTAGGCCATATCATAGAGAACAAAAAGCTATATCCAACTCCGCTTAAAATTGAAGCCGTTTCGAAGTTCAAGACGCCGCAAACACTGAAACAGCTTGAGAGTTTTTTAGGTCTTACAGGATATTTCAGAAAATTTATCTACAATTACGCTGTTATTGCCAAACCGTTAACCGATTTAACAAAAAGTAACACAAAGTTTATAATAGGTCAAAACGAAGAAAACGCTATAGATGTGCTGAAGAAATGCTTGATTTCAAACCCAGTGTTAGCCATATACAACCAAAAGTACGAGACAGAGGTTCATACGGATGCTTCTATAGACGGTTTCGGCGCTGTGCTCATGCAAAAATCACCAGACGACGGCCAATTGCACCCTGTATATTATATGAGCAAGAAGACTACGGAAGCCCAACGCAAATACACGAGTTATGAGCTGGAAATTTTGGCAGTTATCGAAGCACTGACAAAATTTAGAGTTTATCTTCTGGGCATCCCTTTCAAGATAATTACAGACTGCAATGCGTTCACCAAAACACTAGAAAAGCAGAGTCTGTGTACGAGGGTGGCACGATGGATATTGTTTTTGCAGGAGTACAACTATGAAGTTGAACATCGCGCGGGTTCACGAATGCGTCATGTGGATGCACTTTCACGATATCCTATAATGCATATAACCGACGAAAGCATAACAAAGGGAATAGAGCAGGCGCAAAAACAGGACGAACATCTACAAGTTATCACAAAGCTTATCAACGACGACAATCAGCAGTACGAAGATTATTTTGTTAAGTCCGGTATTCTGTACAAAGTAGTCAAAGACGCAGAACTAATAGTGATCCCGAAGGATATGCAGAAAACTATTATCAGCAAAGCTCACGATAGAGGACATTTCGCTATTAAGAAGACAAGGGAGCTGATCTGTAAAGAGTATTACATACCGAATTTGGACGACAAAATCAAGAAGTATATCGACTGCTGCATACCTTGCATATTAGTTAATCGCAAGCGAGGTAAACAAGAAGGTCTGCTGCACCCCCTGCAGAAAGATGACGTACCGCTACAGACCTATCACATTGACTTTTTGGGTCCGATGGAGTCAACCAACAAGAACTACAAGCACATACTAGCAGTGATAGATGCCTTCACGAAGTTTTGCTGGTTGTACCCTACAAAGTCAACTACATCTAACGAAGTCATAATAAAGCTACGCAGCCAGAGCGTAACTTTTGGAAACCCTTTTTGTATCATTTCAGATCGAGGCGCCGCGTTTACCGCTCAAGATTTCCTGCAGTACTGCGATGACGAAAAAATCAAATTGGTAAAGACGACTACAGGGCTTCCACGGGTGAACGGACAGGTAGAAAGGCTCAATGCAGTAATTATCTCCGTGCTTGCCAAGCTCAGCATAGATGATCCTACGAAGTGGTACAAGCACGTGGATCGAGTTCAACGAGCAATCAATTCGACTTACACCAGAAGCATCGATACCACACCTTTCGAACTTTTGATGGGTATCAAGATGCGCACCAAAGATGACGAGCAGCTTCAGGATCTGATTCACCAAGAATCCATCATTGCATTCACAGACAGCCGAGATGAGCTACGGGCAAAGGCGAAGACTCAAATTCTGAACTTGCAGGCTGAAAACAAGAAAACATATAACTTACGACGCAAGGCAGCTAAACACTATAACGTTGGCGATTTAGTTGCCATTAAGAGAACGCAATTTGGAAGCGGACTTAAACTGAAGCCGAAGTTTTTGGGCCCTTACCAAATTGTCAAGGTAAAGCATAACAATGCTTACGACGTCGAGAAAGTTGGCAGCTCCGATGGACCGAAGCACTCATCTTCGTGTGCGGAATATCTAAAGCCGTGGTCCACGTTTAACGAAGAAGACAGCGACGATGCATTCGAGGCGAGTGCATAAGCAGGATGGCCGGATGTGGGTTGGTATATTCCTGTATACATCAATCCATGTGTACATCAATCCCTAGACAACAACAACAACGAGCAAAGACAACAACCACGAGCAAAGATACTAACGACGAGCAAAGACAACATCAACGAGTTAAGGCAACGTAGGCGAATTCACTCTCAGGCGAATTCGCATGACCATAACCGAGCGACCAAAGAAGATCAGAGACCAACACGCCGAAGGGAGTTGCAGTTCGGCCTCTGACGTGAAAGGTTGTGAGAACATCAGCTCAAGCGACGATAATTTACTAAGTTTCTATTCCATTAATACTTGTATTTACTCAATTAAATAATAAACCCTACATACATGCTGCTAGTAGCCCTGAAGGGTCCCGACACAAGCGACCAAATGACAACATTGACGGCGACAGCATATGTGTCCTTTCTAAGTACACCGAGAGAAGTGTATATGATAAAAGCAAGCAGTTAATGTATGCATGGATATGATAATGGAAGGACAAAGCTGTCGAATATTGTAGACAAAGGGAATATATATATAATTGTAATCATAGTGTTACTCTTCAAAGAATTTAATCAGATGGTGAAACGTAGTCATAATAATAGAAGATTGAACATTTAAAAATTTGTATATCTCACTAATTTGTATAATCTTATTAGCTACATAACAAAACAATGGCTTTAATTATTATAATAATATTATTATAATATTATTTCTCTTTAAATATCCCCTCTCAAATCCTTTTGTTAACTTGTGGTTTTTCTCAGTGCATAGTTAAATAAGTCAACCTATTGTACATGGATGTGGCCACCCCCTTTGCATTTGTATGTGCATGTAGTACTTGAAGTATAAATATAGTCGTAGGTGTACCCTGCGGCAACTACAATAAAAAATTGTTGGTCGTATGCAACATTTGATTAGCTTTGTGAAAGGGGGCGGTTGGTTGAGGTTGAGATTGTTGTTACTGTTGCTGTTGCTGTTGATGGTTTGGTGATTTTCTTCAAAGCGGACTGCAAACTGTGGCAACAATGGGAAATAGTGAAATGGATATACTCTTGCTGCAGCATATTGCCATTGAGTGCACTTCGGGGGCGGCTAGCAATTAGAGGTTGAAGTTAACTTGGCTATGAGATTACTTGCATAACCACAGAAGACGCACTCCAACTCCAGAGCTGTCGACGTTGTGTATCGTTAGTTCGGTTAATATATGACAATGTTTTGCTACTGCAGAAATAACAACAATAACAACTAGTAGTAGTAACAACAATACAATCTCAACTTGGTGTTATAGAGTGGGCAAAAACTTCAAGTTTGACTGCGCTTCAAGTGCAACGATGTGTGGAGTTGAGGATGGAGAAGAGCTAAGAAAATCTGCAGGTTGTTGAGGTTGGTCAGAGGTGAAAACTTGAGTTTATTTCGAAACTGTTACATATACTATTGTTACTTAAAGTTTACAGAAACTAAGCACACCATAAAGTTGAGAATTAGTGTGGCTTCAGGAAAAGGTAGAAAAGTCTTGCAAAAGTTTGCTCTATAAACTGCATGCTGGAAGAGATTTTAAGTATGCTTTAAGCTATATTTATTTATAAACAATTAGTACTAAGCTAAGATTGAGACATCTAATTTAATTCATTGAAAAACATTAGTTTTTAAACTCTACAATTATGCCGAAAGTATAACAGTTCAAAAGTACGAATAATATTTAAAAATGTAGGTCAAAGAAGTATTCGAATGTGAAGCGAAAGAATGAGAGCCAATTCTGCTCATCATTTTGTTTTTAAAGTCTTTAAAATACTCAAAGTTATTGCAAATTCCCAAACTCTACAAACTTAACCTTCACATGCAATCAATTCACATCGTTTAAGCCAACAAAAGACAAAGCCTAGATAACTTAATTAAAGTCAAAATCAATCTGCATATGCTTATGGGGCTGCAGACAACGTGCTGCCAAAATCTCTGTACCTCAAGTTGGTTCCCCCTCTTAACTGTTAGCTACTACCAAAAATACACACATTGGGACCCAAAAGCAACAATGACAGTGGCAACAACAACAGTAGGAACAACAATGTACAACATACACACACATCCGCTTATCGCGATAAATCAAAGCCACGAGTGCTGTTAATTTTCCAAGAAAATCTCAATGCCAGAAGGGGGAAATGGAACAGGGGGCCCCAAATGGAAGATCTAACCAAAAACGTGTGTGTGCGTGTGAGTGTGTAATTGTGTGTATTGTGCGTTGTGTGTTGGGTGTTGTGTGTGTTTGTTGTCTGCACATAAAAACAAGTTGAATTTATGTTTTCACGGCAGAAATTATCTTAAGCAAGCGACGAGGCGCAGAACGAAGTATTCTCAACGCTTCATTTTCTTGGTTGAGAATATCTCATGTTGTGGCAAGTTGCTAATTCTAATTAAAAGCAACAGCAAGTGAAGTTGTACGACTTCAGCAAAACAGCAAAGCGAGTGCCCAAGTCAAGCGGAAAATTATCAGCACTGTGCGTAGCTCTCTCAGAAATCTTTAATGAAAACATCTGAGAATCCACTCAAACAACTTCTGCTTGGTCTGTACTACGATAAAAGAAGAAGTTCCAACGCCTTAATTTACACGAAAAAATATAATGAATTGATTCAAGTGATAGGCAAGAGAATACCCTGTACGCAGTATCCTGAAAGTATGGCTAATATATACATACTCGTTCAAACATCCTTCCGTCATATTCTTCCTGTAATAATAATATTATTAATAACTTCTGAGTTTAAAACATGTTTTATATGAATAGTAGTAGTAGAATTAATATAATATTTATATTTTATCATACCCCATTTAACTGCTTGTCGACTGCAGGGTATACAATATAGAATGAATGAAGAAAGAAATTAAATTGTGCACATTTCCGTGTGACGGAAATTGCCCGAGTTTGTCACATAAAAGGCCATATACGAATAAAACCATAACCACAACAATAACAACAACAACAAATGAATAAAACAACAACGACAACGACAACAACAACAATAGCAAAAGCCATTTAGGGGCTTTATATTTTTGGCGCGTAAACTTTTTGTTCATCCTTTGCATATGCCCTTTGGGCGCGAACGTGAAAATCTGCTTTAAATTGAGAATCATATTATGCACGTTTCTGTGCCACGCCCTTGCAGCCCCCCAAAAACCGCACCCATTCGCATACACACAGCAGGCAAGCAGGTGTAAATTATGTTTATTAATTTATGCGTTTTGATTCAACAAAATAATAATAACAAGAACAACAATATTAGCAGGATTATTCGCAATTGGCATTTTAATTGAATTTGCTGTAAATTAGCTTGAATTATGTACATTCCGAAATTCGAATGTAATTTGCTGTGTGCTAATTTAATTTTATTTAAATGTATAATTAATAAGCGCAGCTTAACTACACGTTCTTTGTTGTTGTTTCGTATCACATAATTCAAATCAATGTTTCGAATTGTGTAGCATCGATGCACAATTTGGCAACAGTTTCTTAATTTATGACTAAAATAAATCACAATTTATAACAATTAATATTATAGTAGTACAGAGTGTGCGTGTCATATATATGTATGTACATATATGACGAGTAAAAGTACAGTCATGCACAGGACACACTAAGTAGAGCTTTGACTCGATGCCAAGTAGGTCACGAGTTAATTTGATCCAAAAGATAAACAATTAATCTTTGCATTTGCTACATACTAGGATCTACAAGCTCCATTTAACTTTTGCTATTTAAATAATCAATTTACAATTTATTTTTCTTTATTTATTTATTTTCACAAAGATTTAAACATATATTTTTTATATAATCTAAGTTCTATGATTTGAAATAAATTATTGCTTTTTATCTAATAAATTTCAATAAATAATAATAAATTTGTATGAACAATTTTACATACGTACTGTATTATTTATTGCAGAAGATAATCAATTATAATTGAATTGACAATAATTATTGTCGCACTGCCAATCTATGCTCCTCTTAATTGCTTTCATTTTTATTTTCATTTTAGTATTCACATCTCTAATATGTATGTTTATCCAATTTATAGCTAAGCAGATATTTTATTTAGTTAGTCAGTTATTTGGCGGCACCAACGTATCTTGAGTTTGTTCATCTCTCTGACAATTTCATGCAACTTCATTTTGTTAGTCAGTTAATGCCAAACTTGACTGTACTCACACTTGAAAGGCGACGACTCACGCGACCTCAAAGGGTCACAGTAATAAAAATAAATAAGCGTCGACCATTCTTGACTTATACAAAAATATATTTTTTTCTCTTCTTTTTTTATTTGTACAACAATTAAGCTACATGTGTATGTAAGTGAGTATTTGTTTGAGAATGTGTATCTGTGTGTTTATGTTTGCATCTTTTTTTTTGAACATTATTATCATTATGAGCTTGATGAGTAACTGCTAAGCTGACAAACGGAATGACAAATTGTAAGGGACAATTGTTGTTATTGTTGTTGGCGCTGCATGTGAGTGTACCCATGCCAACGAACGGGTACTCATACTCATTTTCGTATTCATATTCGTATGTAGAATCGTCGTAGACGTCATGCTTTTGGTTGGTTAACTTGTCTCTGGTTAGTTGAATTGCTTGTGCTTACTTTTTCAATTTGTGTGCGACATTGCATTCCCATAATTGCCATACAGCCATGTTTTTCTCTCCACGTGCAACATGCAACAAACTACTTGCAACTGCCGCCCAACTGCAAGATGACTCGGCTGCTTCTTTTGATGCCGCTTGGAGTTGTGCGTGCAGCTGTTTGTTGATTTCTTTCAATCTTTTTCTCTGTGTTTGTTTGTTTGTTTGTCACCCATGTTGTTGCATTTGTTGTTCTTATTGTTGTTGCTGCAGTTGCTGCTGCTGCTGCTGCTGCTGTTGGTGTCTGTGCACAGTTGCTTTAATTATTGTCAGCCAAACTGTCGCTGCAACGGTTGCCTGCATGTGTAATTTGAATGTGCGTGTGTGTGTCTGTGTTTACTTACTTTATTTATATTTATATCTGTTTCCGACTTTTAATTAATTTATGTGCCTTGCATTCCCCGAGGCGCTTAAACAGCGCGTTAAATTCTGCATGCTGGCAATGCCGCAAGGCAATTCATTTATCGTTAACTCATTTATACACTTAGCGAAATACTCTATTAATCTGAACATTTTGTGCGTAATGTACAATATTTTTCCCGAGGAACATTAAGGGACAATTAGAAATCAGACATTGTGAAGCAGTTAAAAAAATCAATTAAGTTTTATATCACTCATTCAAATACTTTACATATTAATAGAGAGTATATTTTCCTTCTTTACATATATTTTACTATTTTTATCTAATAAGCATTTTCTAAATATAAAGAAATACAGCAATAAATGCGCAATAGTTTCTGACTTTATCAACGCTAACAATAAACCTAAAACCCATAAATGTTAATGATTATTTATCGATGCAATTGCAATACATTTAAAACACTATTCTATGAAATTAACAATTTTTAATGCCATTCTAAAAAACTTTCACTTCCCCCTGATTAGATTTTTTCATTCTTAATCGATATCAGATATAAGTATAATAATATTTATAATGTCAGACATAACTAAATAATATTAAATATATTTCCTTATTTTGTTCCAAAGAAATCAGACAAATTCTCTAAATAATGAAGCAAGGAATGTAAATATAAGACAACATTTCAAACTGCTTCATCGTCAGAAATCAATTAAGGATCTTATACAAGTACAAATATAACTTATTTCTTTAATAGTTACATCTCTGTCACTCTATAAGGGTTTCTGCTTCATTGTTTAAATTTAACTCTTACCCACACATGACATAACACTAACTAACTACCATAACTACTTATGCAACTGCTTATTAAGTTCAAAAATACTTTTATATGCATATTAATTTATGAATAATCACAAATAATGTAATATATCAAACCCTTTTGCTACTACTTATTGCTAGAGTTAAAGTTGATTTCCAATGACTTCATTGAACTGCTGAAAGTTTGCACAGCTATTAGTTATTGATTTTTTTTTACAGATTGATCAAACAATGCCAATAAAAACAATAAAAGCAACAACAACAAGATCTACAACCAACTGCCTGTCAGCCAGACAAAAGTCATATGTCAATTGGTTAATTAAAAGAGACGGCGACGATAACCTTTAATGTCAGTTTCATGTATTTCTCTCATTTTTTATTTTTGTATCTTTCTCTTTTATCGCTTCGATTTTTTATGCTTTTTTTTTACAAATGTTTGAAATAAATTTTCTTTTTAATGAGTACACAACTTGTTCAACCCAAAAGTTCAATAATGACATTTTACGAATTGTTTATCAATAACAAACGAGTTCGAAATGAACTTGGCTCCAAA
Source organism: Drosophila histrio (assembly GCA_958299025.2). NCBI lineage: Eukaryota > Metazoa > Arthropoda > Insecta > Diptera > Drosophilidae > Drosophila > Drosophila histrio. The sequence goes on along the minus strand of OY282580.2, from coordinate 27,247,762 downwards.
TACTTTATGTTTAATGAATCAAACGCATTGTGTATACAAATTGTAATAAGTCTGAACGTTTTCTATTCTTCTTTTTCATTACAGCTAAATACATTTGCAAAGAAGAAGAAATCTTGAATTATGGTAAGTAAATACGAATGTATGCAGCTTAAAGAGCACTGCTAATTGGGGTCTCTTTGGTATACAATTCACATGGCAATTACATGCCAAAAAGAAAAAAAGAAGAAAGGGAAAGAAAATTAACATAAAAAATTAGCAAACACTTAAGTCATTTCTCCATGTCAAATGTCCCCAAGAGAGAAATATTTCTTAATTTATGCTGCTGGCTCTATCATGTAAATGAAAATTTTATGCTTTCGCATATTTCACGCAGCGTCGGCAACTTTGTAGCTTACACAGGGAACGGTACTGGGGATTTTGACCACTTAATATGCAATGAGTAATGTTTAAATGTAACCAGGACAATGCCAGTAAATGCCAACTTCAACCTATTTTTTCTAGGGGGGAGGGGGTAGAAGGAAAAGCTTTTCACACTTCGCTTTGGGGTTTTCGTTGTAATTCTACAAGGAAATCTTGCAGCGTATCTGCCATGCAATTTATATTCGGTACCTCAACATGTTGCAACAACTGGGTCAGTTGCATGTTAAACACATTGTTGTTGACCTGTCACGTGTGTTGTGTGCTCTTTAAAATTGTTTGTTTTGCCTTCAAGAATGTCTCTTTCTTTGCAGCACAATTCAATTGCCAGTGGCAAGGGGGCGTATACGTAATTAATAATTTTGTGGCCACAACGTAGGAGCTGTAACTGTGGCTAAAAGCACAATTTCCGGCTCATTAGAGTGTCTGGCTTGAGTCAGTGTCAGCGTCAGCGTCAGGTTCCATGTCTAGACTTCAGTTCAGACCGCCCACAGAGCTCAATTAATTTGATAGGCCGGGCACAAGTTGTGGACTGTAATGTTAGTTGTAAATTCCTGCCAAATACTTAACATTGAAGACAATATCTCTCTTTCTCTCTGCCTGTTGTTATGGTTGATAAGTGAGTTTATAATGCGGCCTAATTGTGGCATCGTTAGTGGCTACTAAGCTTGATTGTCGCATCGAACTCGGAGTCCATATCTCTAATTTGTTTGTGATCTTATCAGACTGACAGAGAGACACAGAGATAGTGAGTGGGAAGAAATGAGGAAGGAGTAGCTAGCAAGGAAGAGTACTTCCCCATTGCCATGGCTGCCAGTGACTTTTGCATATTTGGCAATACGATTCCCTACCAATCAGACAATGCCTCGTGTCATTTGTATTGACAACAAAGCAAATCAAATTTAATGATAAGCTCATGTGCTTGAACATGTCTTTTCCGCATGATGAGTTTTCCCCAGCACGACAACAACAGCTTCTCATCCACATAGATTCTCTAATTTAACGGCGTTACGTATACGCCGCGTGCTCGCGCTTCAAGGACTAAGGACCTTTGGCATTTTCAACGTAGCTAACGAAGCAAAATGAACAGACAACGACAACGACAAGAACAAGAACAAGAGTTTGGGGCCATTACATATGGATTTTATTTATGGCATATTTTTAGGAGCGCTCAGCTAAGAACACAACACTTAAATAAAGTGTTGAAAAGCGTAAAATACGGCAAAGTGTTGCATAAATTAAATATTCGTTTTACAAAATTAAATTTCGTTCCTTAAATTGACCTTTTGCGATAGTTGCTATGTGATAAAATTGTTCGTGCCTTTAATTTAATCTTAAGGCCGTCGAGAGATGTTATCAATGGTGCGGGACGATGTGACACCTCCACTGCGGCATTCTCACTCAATTCCAAATGATAGTTTTGCAGCAGTTTAATCAGCGCCACTTTAATCACCATTTTGGCAAAGTTTTGTGCTGCAGAAAATGTTTGAGTTAAGTTAAACCACAAGAATTTGCTATGTCTATTTCCAACTTACCCACACATTGTGCTCCTCCAATGCCAAAGCCCACAAAGGCCGATCGGCATTGTTCGGATTGCTTGAGTTTGTCGTGCAGAAAACGAAGTGGTTTATATTTTAGTGGTTCACTGAAGTATTTCTCATCTCTTTGTATGGCCAAAAGTGGCACCATCAACGTCTTGCCTTCGCCTATGGTAAATTTGGTATTTGGTAACGTGTAGCTCTTGCGGCAGGTTCTTTCAATGAGGGGCAGTGGCGGGTATTTGCGTAGGGTTTCTGTAAAGGCAAAAAGGTTGAAAAGTTGAGGAATTAATGCTTGTTTCACTCTCGTTAAAAGGACAATCAATTATCTCGAATGACTTACATTTTTCTTTCCCTTTTTAACTAATTTATAACTTATTCTTTTTCAACTTGACATCTTATCTCCTTGAAAGCGCTGAGTAACCCTCACTTTTTTTTAGCTTATTTATAGTTAAATAACTAACTTATTTTTACCTGATTTATAGCTCATCTTATTGCTTAATTCACCCACCTTTCACACACATATCCATATACTTCATACCCTCCAGTTGCTCAAACTGCAGCTGACCATCTTCGGTGTGAAGTTCTTTAATCTCAGCCTGTAGCTTCTCCACAATCAACGGTTGCTGAGAGATCTCATAGAGTGTTAAAGTAATTGTTGACGCTAAACTATCCAAGGCAGACTGCAGCAAATCCTCAGCCACTTGGGCCAGTCGCTTAATGGACATCATTTTGTCTTCCTCTGTGCGATAAATTATAAAGTTAACTTAGTATAAAAGAAGTTCAGATATCTACTCACCTATGGCATGTTCAACTTGCCACTTGTCGCTGCTTAAATCGTTGCCGTTGCGAAACTTGACCAACAGTTGCAACATGTCCTTGCGTATAATGCCACGTTCCTCGCGTTGTTCCACATTATGTTGTATTATGTCTAGCAGTCGATAGGTCAAAGGTGACTTCTGAGACACGCCACGCAGTGTGCTAAATAAATAGAATTAATTATTTACAAAAATATTATATAACAATTGTATCATGTAAATAATGTTACGTTTTGTTATATAAATAAATAAATAAATAATTTATAATTATTAATTATATTTGTGTATACTTATAACTAAGACTTTGACTACTCACAAGGATTGCAGATGACCCTGCTGAGTAGGACTATTCGCATAGCTGTTGAGTATGTGATCCTGTTGCTCAAAGTTGTTCGCATCCAAGCCGTAGACCAAGTTGCCCATGATATTGACAGCATAGCTGGCAAGATAATATATATATATATATTTATTTAACAACATTTTAGCTAATTTCATCATACTCACATTCTTAGTATTTGCTGCAAATCCAACTCGACTTCACCCTTCTCCTCTCTGCTCTGCAAGTGTTGTATCATCTGATCGGCCACATCCTGAGCATTGTTTAACATGGGCATTATACGTTTTGTACTAAACATGGGAGCCAATTTCTCCAGCAGATTGAAGCGTTTATAGCCCTTGACATAATCCCACTGAGACTCCATAAAGTGAGCATTTGCCTGCTGTAGAATGTTGCGAGCCAGGTCCACGTTGCGTACGAGTAAAACAGGCCGAAAGAAGCAGTAGATGCCGAGTAGACGATCCTTGCCCTTGTGATAGGCCTCACATATGGCCTCCACGTGCCGGAATTCACGGCGATAGGCCTGGGAAAGAAATTCCCATGACAAGGTCGCTCGCTCGCTTGGAAAACCTTTGCGCCGCCAATAGCTATAGATGTGCCGCACATATAGAAAGATCAGCGAGTAACAGAGTATGGGCAAGAGCAACCACATGTTGAGGCACAGGCAGACGTTGATGAACTGACTGCGAATCCAGATAATTATGGCAGGTTGCGTCTTGAGTCTTCTGTCTGTTGCCTGTGGCACAGAATCCAAAATGAAATCGAAAGTCACGTCTTGGCAGCCTCTCTGTCTCAACAAGTCAACGATGTCTGACCAACAAAAAACCAAATTGCACTACTATCGCCCTTCCAGTTATCTCTCTTCTCTCTTTTTCATTTCTCTCTCTCTCTCTCTCTGTCTGTGTCTGTCTCTCCCTTGCTGATAATGAGCCCGCTGTCTGTGGCCTGCGTCGACTCTGCCGGCTTTTGTTTCTCGCCGGATCCTGATAATAATTTATACAGCAGCAGCTGTACCAGACGCAGCTTAATATTATTATTATCAGTAGAAGTACTCAATACACATTTTGTTTACAAATATTTCTCTCTCTCTCTCTCTCCCTACGGTGCATCTTGCAGCGTCACCATTTTTTACTGATAACAAGATTGTAGACTACGCACTTTGTGATTATTTTTTTGGTATAGCAACTAAAAACAGCTTCATCTAATTTAGAGTCACAGCTCGTGAGCAAAACTGGATCTCTAAAGTTGCCTAAGTTGACGCGTTTTTTTGGCCAGGGCTAAACTTGAAACTGACCTTGTAAACGACAAAATAACTGCGATCTTGTCTGGAGATCAATAGCAACTACCTGATGTGTGTCGATTCTCTCTGAACTTCAATGAACATATTAATAATATTGTGCTAGGCATACAATAAGTAATACCTGTTATAAGTATTACAAAAATGACTAGATAATATGGCATTAAGTGTTGAGTCTGGAGAGTGTCGATTATTGATACAAATTGCACTTGAATCTAAGCCGATGATGTAAATGGAAGTGCAGTCGAACAGCTTTTATAAAGCACTTGAAAATAGTAGAAATCAAAATCTATATTATAAATATAAAACACACAAATTATCAACAACTTAAGAGTAGCTATAAAATACCTATATATACCAGAATTCTAAATCCATATACTATACAAATAAAGCAAATTATCAGCTACTTACTAGAATATGGTATATACTACCTGCTATTGATTAGGCGAACTACTGAGGGTACCTGAAATTCTGCAATGTTTGCTGCCTTTTTAACAAATTTTCCCAAAAGATACTTAGTAATATCCAGACAGACATTAGTATTTGGGTACTACCCAAAATAGGTTATCCGTAATTCAGGTAATTATTAGCTTACCTAGGTAGACAGCTTCATAGATACTTTACCCAAAAATATGGCTGAGTTGAACACGATACTAGACTCGAAGCACCTTCGTTTAGAACTGAATACATTTAAATCTCAGCAAGCCAAAGAAACTTATGCAAATGTATGTAGCTTATAGTTTATAACTAAGAAATACTCTGTAACAAATTTTAAATTCTTATTTCAGTATGTAGGGGAAACAAGTATTCAAGATTTCACTTTAGAAATTCCAGTCTCAAAGGTCGAATTGATGGTAAAGCAAACAAACATGACTTAACATAATTTGTATAAATAATATTACTATTTTCTGACTGATTATAGCATGCTTAATAAAGTATCAATACATATTTTTAGCTGAAACATAAACACCCGCTTTGTTTAAAGGGTATTAGAAGCTGTTAACCCAAATGTTTGTGTAAATAAACTGATGCATATCATTTCCATTTGATTTTCTAGACTGAACTTGAAATTAACCTAAATGACAATGCCTGTTGATTTATTTATACTAATAAACTAATGCTTAGATATATTAGTATCTAGATATATCAACATTCATTAGAACAACTTCAGTTGAGTCTCTTCCAGTGACACTTGAGACTTCAATTGAAACTCTTTCGTTCCTTTTGTTTATTAAACTCGATTTTATTTGAATTGCTGTTAATTGCAGCTAAAGGCGTTAAAACAGTTAATAACGTTTCAGTTGGCAATTACCTCTAGTCGTACGTTCAATTGAAACTCAAATTCGATACTTAATTGTACCTCTTGGATTTTTTTATTAACCCATTTGTGTTGCAGACTAATGTGTTAATTATAGCTTTTGGTTTGTAGATCGTTTTGCCTGCTAAATTTGAAAGTGAATATTGATTTATTTAATAAGCTTGATTATATACTTAAATATATGTAAGTTTATAATGCAGATAAAACAAAACATGTCAGAATACTAGAGAAAAGAAAGCTCTGAATATTAAAGTTATCTTTATTACCTTTTCTATTTTAATCACAATAAATAAATGATAGGAAATTAATGGCAACACAATATAAAAGTTCTTTAATTCTGCTCTAATTCAAATAAATATTAATAAATAGGTGCCAATAATATATAAATGTTTATTAATTTTGCTTTTATTCCAAAAATATTACCAATATTTTATTCTTCATTTCTATTTGTTCCGTAAAAGTTAATAGTTATAACGAATATCCCTTAAAATATCTTTTTCTGACGACCTTGGCTTATAATCGTGTTTGTAATCTGTATTATACCTGAATTAACAGCCAATTAAGCAACAGGCAAGTGTCAATTTGAATGCCTAACCAACTGCATACGGAATTCCTGTTACCAAGAAGGGAGGAAGTTATTAATCACGTCCATTGCATGTGAAGCTCAAAAATGTAAATTGTGTGTAAAAAAAAGAAAAGAAAAAACATGCTAAAATGCATTGAAATTTATATTTTAAGTTGTAGTTGTTGTTGTTGTTGCTGCTTGTGATGCGAACACGCCAACGGCAACCGGAGGCAATTTTCCACAGCACTGAATAATTTAGTGCAGACTAAAGGAGCAGGGAAAGGAAGAGGAGCAAGGGCTGCAGGGGGTGCTCAGGTAACCTTTTGAATGCCACTTGTTGCACTGCCACATAATATTAGTTGGCAGTGGGAATTTGATTTAAATATGGAGCAGGTTACATGGCCAACATCAAAAGTTATGTGATACAATTTCTCACACTTAGAGTTGCATCAATGTGGGACATGCCACCGGGACGTCAAACTGGGCTGAAAGTTCAGCTAGTCAAGCTAGAGTTTGTCTACGTTTACAGCTAAGAGTTATTGAGTAAGTGCCAAAACGATTTGGCCAGCTTCAATTCAATTTACTTGACCATCTTCATTTTAGCCATTTGGCAGCTTTTCCAGCTTGTGTCTTTGCAACTTGTGTCGATTCATGGCCAAATAGCAGCTGCAACAGCTTGCTGCAATGGCTCAACCAACCACACGTCTTGACAGAGTCATGGTAGCAATTGAAAGCCCATGCTCCTTTGGTAATCCTGGCAGCTCTCCATTCACCATTCAGTCATGTAATCGTCATGACTTGCCAGATGTGTCGAACAATTACACACAATTGCAAAGCCCTTCAGAAAAGAGTAAAGAAAACTTTAATGTTTTTGTGTGCAATATATAAACATTTTAGATTTTATTGGATTGCCTTTTAAGCAACCAGGAAATACACAAATTATACCCGTTCCTTAACGCTAGTAGTGAAACATGACTTTAAGTCATATTTTATATGGCTTACGTATATTTATTATTTTCTTATTATTATTTTATTATTTTATTATATATATTATTATCTTACAAGTTTAAAAATAATATTTAAAAGTCTGTTAAATTAAACAAACCGAGCAAAAACAACTAACTAGTATATATCAACATCGTGACTTATCTTCCCTTTGTTTCTAATATCGTGCACTGCGCACTTTGTTTTTTATTTAGAACTTAAATTCGTCAATTTTCAAACTGCGCATATTATTTTGGAGCTAATTGCGATAAAGTTGTGCATATAAATATAGATTTAATTAAAACATTTTTAGAATAAAAATTGCTTGAAAAATTGCTTGAAAAAGCGTTGAATTGAAGTGTTGTTCAGTCGTTTTGATTACATAATTTCGAGTAGAATTAATTGAAAACTTGCGGTGATTCAGAGACACCCACAATAATGTTGCATTATTCAGGGCACGTGCCATTTACATTCAAATTGCCCGCCACGTTCTGTTCGATTTCTCACACAAATACAAAATTAATAATCATAATAATTATAATTGTAGTTGCCAGTGGAAATTTTGCCCCATCAGCTCCGGCATGTGCTTATTTTCTAAGAATTACATTACGTAAACTTGAAATTTTTTTATTGAATTTTTAACTTTAACAATTTTTGCCATAAATCAGAGAAAACGTGGCACAGGCCCAATGCAATTTGAGCAGCAAATGTGAATGAATGAATGACTACTGTACTATAAGCACATGAGTATGAGTGTACGAGTTCCGCTCAGTTTGCTTTTCAGGCGGTCCCAGCAATTTGCAAGTTAACAAAAATATTAGTCAGCTACTTGACAGTCTCGTCTCAAGCTTCAGCTGCCTTCCTCTTCATCGCCCCCAGCACCCCAGCACCTCCGACAGTGCCACCCACAGCTTCGTCAACAGCGTCAACATCTTCCACATTGCGCCGCCTTTGTGTACATTTTTTTGTATGCCAACAGAATGTCGTGAAGTTCATGAACAAAAACTAAACGTTAAAAAGAAGAGGAGGGAAGGTGAAGGAAAGCGTAGAGAACAGGAAAAAATGAAAACAAAAAAATGAATAAACACAATATGATTATTCTTATCAAGTTGAAGCGTCGATACTCTAAATGAAATATATAAAACTTTAATATATAGAAAGTTTCAGCTATTGTAAGAATGATGCAAATAAGTTGAGATTATCAGACCATGAATAAGCAAGCAATCCTTCTTTTTAAATATTCTCCAGAAAAATATTTTCATTAAACAGAAGTTAATGTTGTAAAAATAGTCGATGAACATGTGAAACTTTTTCATAAGTTAATGTCGAATTTATTATTATTATTGTACATGAGAAAGTCTTCTCAAACATTCTCAACTTATTTTAAACTGTTGTTTTTTTTATCAAACTACAAACACTTTAAAATCTTTACAAAACTATAGTGAAGTAGAGATTTCCATTACTAAGAAAAAACTAAATTTAATTACTGAATACCTTACCTTTAAACTGCAGAAAATAAATCGAAATCTCTATCCGAAATCTTAAAAATTCAAGAACAAGTTAAACTAGAGAATAGCGTGAACATGAAAAAAGAAACAGAATTTTCAATAGACTCTATAAGATATAAAATTCACATTTTTAACTACATGAAAATGTATACTTATACTTGTTTCCACATAGTCAATAGACCTGCCTCTAAAGACAAACAAAGAGCATGGCAAATGGCAAAAGTATTTACATGCAAATTTCTCATTGCGACAAGTGCAGTGTAGTGCGTAGAGATGGTCGAGGGAGCGGGGAGGAGAGGTGACAACCAAATACAATGGTGCGAAATTTGCATGTTTATGCGAAATAACATTGCGTTTTTGTTATGAAAATTTTTTTTTGGTTAGCGTACGGCAAATGGAAAACGACGTACACCACGTCGTATGCGCAACGTGGTAAATTTTTAGTTGGAAACTTGAGCTTTGGTCGTTGTCAGTGGAATTTGTGGTGCTAACAGTGCGATTTGTGATGCCAACTCAGCGCATTTCTCTGCTTGAGAGTTCATGTTTTGATGTGGATATGGATATGTCAACTTTTGGCCAACATCCCCTCAGGGAGAGATTCAGTTGCAGCAGCAGCAACAACAACAACGACAACAGCTTCAGTTTTGCATGCAAATTGCTTTATAGCCAAACGAAATTGGTTTAATAACAAATTCAATTTAAGTTTAAGCATTTTTGATACACATACGTGAGCACACAATAATTTTCTTGTGCAAGAGACCAAATGTGAAGGGGGGGAAACGGGGGATTTTGTGCACTCGGCGAGACGATGGCTTTGTGCATTTTAATTGAATTTTCCCCTTTGGCAGTCGCCGCCGTCAACGTCACAAAAATTAAATCACAGCACGTCTTTTTTTTGTTAGTATCATATTGCTGTTGTTGTTGCTGTTGTTGTTGTTGTTGTTGCTGTTGCACTTGAACAATTTTTCATAATGCCAACGTTGATCTATGCAAACCAGGCAGAAATTAACATAAAGGCCTCAACTGGCAACTGCCCAACTGACCCCAGGCTCAAGCCCATGTCTTTGCATGACACGCCCCAACGACCCGCCCCGCCCACGCCTTTTGCAACGGTTTCAAATTGGGGCTTGTACTTGTGCTTGTATTTGTATTTGTTGCCTGAAACGGGAACTGTACTACAATATGAACAATGTTGTACAAATTGTTTGATTTCTGTTTGTTTCGCTGTCTCTCTCTCTCTCTCTCTCTTTGTCTTTCCCTCTGTTTCTGTTTCTGACAACATTTCACTGACCTGCCCCATGCACATGGGCCACAATTGTATTTTCTCTTTTTTGCGTTTTTCACAACAGGAATTGTTAAATCTCCCAATTTTTGAGTTCTCTTGTTTCTTTTTTATTATTGTTTATTTTTAGATTTTTTGTTTACTTTTCTTGGCTTGTCAATTTAAAGCGCTTGACAAATCAAAAGATATTTCGAAATTTTTGACAGATTTTCAATATGCTGACAAATGATTGAAACTAAGTTTACTTGTATATGTGTGAGGGAAACAATTGGCAGCAGTTGAACCAATAAACAGTATTATAAATTCACTAGTATTGAACACACAAATTTTTCAATTACTTGAAGATATTTTAAAATAAGTTAATAGAAATTTTGTATTTATTTATTTAATTATAATTATACAAATATGTTTGCATTTCAATATTGACATATTTTGAAAATTAACTGACTTATTTAAAACGAATAAAGCAATTGATATTATTGCTGTTATTTAATCAGATAGTTTATCATTTATTTATAAATATTATTTTTTTTTTAAATATAAAGAAATAAATTGAATACCAACTAAAATAAATAGTAAGATATTCATAGTTATTTAAAACAAATAAAGCAATTAATATTATTGCTGAATTAAATCAGCAAGTTTATAATTTTTTTTATAAATATAAGGTTTTAAAGAGTATAAAGAATCATAATTGAATACCAACTAAAATAAATAGTAGGATATTCATAATATTTAAATATTTATTTAATAGAAGTTTATCTCTTCAACTCTCTTTAGCTTTTATATCTAATTTAATAAATCAATATAAATATATCAAGTCATTGAATCATTTTTATATTTTTAATTCTTATAAAGAGTCTCAAAAATTTAAGAAAAAATATAAAAGAAAATTTAAAGAAATTATGGTATATTGCTTAATAAAAGCTTTCTTATTTGATCAATAAATCTGCTTTTCTTAAGCACCCAAAACTAAGCCACTATTTCCTTTTACTCTACACATACGAATATAACCATTAACTCAATTCAAATTAGAACTAATTACTTGTATGCCATATTGATTAACTGGCCACTGCGAGTAGCTAATCAAGAGTTACGTATATGTTTAGTTATAATGACCATAAATAACAATGCCAGAGTTTGGTTGAAATTCGATTATTGGCTATAAATAAAAGACGACGCAAGCAAAAATGTTGCGCATACGCCGCGTGGCACAAAGTGTGCGTTGAAGGGAGGGGAGCTTGGACGGGTTGACATTGAACTTGTTGTTTTATCGATACCATGAAGGCCACTGGGAGAGTCACTGGGAGGGGCCACTGGGAGGCTCCACTGTTGGTTGTAACTGTGGCATTAGGCATTAAATATTCATTTGGACGACGGCTGCCACAACAATAAAAACGTCAACCTCGTCCTGGCCAACAAAACTTGTTTAATTGTTAGACCAAATGTTCTACAACAACAGGCGATAGACAAAGGCCTCCCCGGGGGGCCGAAGCTGCTACTTTCTGGGAGCTCGTAATGAAGCAACATAAATCTCGGCACTAAATATATTTGCGAGGACCGCGCCGAGCCAAAGCAAAGCAATTAATCTTTGCTGGCAAGATATTCTTTTTTGTGTTGGGGGGTGACACGTAAAAAAGGACTCAAGGGAGCGGCCAAAAGAGGGAGGGTGTTGGAATCTTGCCACAAAAGTAATGGTACAATAAATGTGCATCCAGTTTGTGAAGCTGAGTTAAGAAATCACCGCAACAAGCCACATAGTGTCCCTACCTACATCGAGAGGGAGTGTGCGTGTAAATTATAGATAACCACGTTAATGTTGCAACTCCTTGGGTAAAGTTTACTCCACAACTTTGTCGAAAACTTGGCCTAAAAGTGTGCCAGAGGCCCACAAGAGTATACTCTGCTCTCTCTCTCTCTCTCTCTCTCTCTCGGCGGATGTGAGATACATTTTTGTGTGTTGTTGTCGCCGAACACAACTTCCGGCTCGACTACCATTACGACTCCCTGCTTCGCTCTGAAAATGTGTCGAAATGTGTTTTGCTGTATTATTATTTATGCCCTTTGCTCAGAGTGAGACTTTAACGCGGTTTTAAAGTTTGGTTATATTTTTTTTTTTGCACTTTCCATTTTAGCGCTGCTGCAAAATTGTTATTTGCCACTTTCTGTTTGAAATTAGCAATTTAAATAATTTAATTACATCGTGACCAGCAATTTGTGGCGTTAATTAAAACGTGCCAATGTCCACGTGCCACGTTTTTTTTTTTTAGCTGAGGAGCTGACAGCATTTGGGGTTACGTTGAGTTTTGTGGTTTGGTAATTCGAGCTGAACCAGAGCACCACAGTTTCCAACATTCTCATTCATTAGCGATTCGTGCTTTCGAGTGCAGGTAATTTCATGCAGCTAACTGTTTTTAATTCTTTTTCCTATTTGCATAGACTGTCAGTTCTTGCAAATTGATTATATTTGGTCAAATGAGAGAGAAGAGAAAGGATAAATGCTTGTAAATATACCAAGAATTGGGATCGATGGACCATTACTCAAAATTCCTTTAAGAAAACTTTAAAACTTGTTTTCAAGCAATTTAATATATTTCTAGATTTATTATCTTTTAGAGTTTTCATGGCTTAATCTCGAATATTAAGTGTAAATATATACAACACTTTCAAAGTAATACAAATTGTATAAGATTTGTGTCTTGATTTCCCCCTAATCGATTATATTAAGAATTCTTTAAAATCGTTCTATTTCTTATTTATAATAATTTTAGATTAGAATTCCCTATTGGGGCTTTTCACTCTTAAAGTTCACAAACAAAACAACATTTATTTTATTTCTACGCTGTAAATTAGTCTCTTGAGAATTGTGTTAATTAAAAATACCCGCAAAATCAACTTTCAAGCTTTGATAACTCAAACTTTTACGACCTATTTAAATGAAATATTACTCATACGCAACGTTGGAGGCAAAGTAAACGCCTTCAATTCATAAAATAATGTATGTACTGTATAACCGGGCGTATGAGTAATCAACACATTTTTTGTTTGCATATAGATATGTATGTAATTTGTATACTTGAAAATTCTATTCTAATCAAATATAAATGAATAAATCAATTTTGGAATTGGCTTAAATAGTTAGCCAAACTATTTATGAGCTGATTTGATGGCTTGTTTACAGTTTTTGGAGCGGAAATTGATTGTGTATAATTTCCAGTTGAGCTCACCAGATGAGCGACCACAACAGAAACAAAGTAAACAATAGCAAAAACTGCAAACTGAAGTGCAGAAAGTGCAGCCAAAAGGCAAAGCACGTGCTGGGAATTTGTTGTTTTGGCCCTGCCGCTGTTGCTGCTGCCAACTTTGATCGAGATTGAGCAACAAAAACAAAAACTAAAAGCAAATTCCATTGCATTAGCGTGACTGTAATGTGCCAAGAGAACTCCCGAGAACTCAAACCACAGACTGCAGACTGCAGGCTGCAAACCCTTAAACCCCAAAATAAAATTGAAAAGCTTTTACACTTTACCACAAATCTAATTTGGAAATTTTCTCTCTCTCTGCTCTCGCCTTTATTTGTAGATGTCACATCAGTTGCAGCAAACACGTCGCCGTTTGGGATCCGTGAGCGACTCGGCACCGCCATCGGAGTCCAGTGAGGGCACCGCCTCCTCAGAGCAGCGGGATGAGCTTATACTGCATCCGGACTGGTCGGCACACTCACAATCATCGGCACAACGGAGCAGCGCCCATGGCACCACATCTCTATATAATGCATCCGACATTGATGCAGACACAATTAGCACGGACACGAGCAGCAATACAAATTTGACGGACTATGAGCGTGGTCAGGTGGAGAGTTTCTTTGCGGGCTTGGGCACTGAGATCTTTGTGAGCGGTGCTCTGGCCAATCTCTATGAGGGAACTGGCAATGATGGCGACTGGCGTCTGGTGTTCACAGGCATTCCGGTTATACTCCATGACAAGGGCAATGCCAGGGCAAGATCTATGCCACGAGTTACGCTCGTGCTGGCGGAACGTGGCTCGTGCTTTGCCCTATGGTCGGATCGTGTGGATAATCTATCGAATTACAGAATTGCAGGCCCATCATTTCACACGATGTGTTTGTCGAGCAATCATCAGCAAATGATTGGCTTCAGCTTTGATTCAACGGATGCGGCACGTGAGCTCTGGCAACATGTCGAACGACTTGTCAGTGATCCGGAGAATATTGCTCTATCCGTGCCCGGACGTAAGCAAAAGAAACAGAAGCGGGTAAAGCCGGCTCCGTTGCCGCCCAAGTCACAGATATCGCATCCATGTCAGTTCCATCATGTGACCAGTGTTGTAAAGGAGGACAATGAACGATACTACAGCATGCAGGCATTTGGACCGGTTAATTCGCAGCAACAGCAACGTTGATCAGCGTCGGGCGCGTGGATCTGGAACACGAGCGCCCTCTGGTGGCAGACCCCCAAATAAATTAACTCTCCAGTACACGCCCCCATTTGTCCCTGTCTACCCCGTCATTGTAAGGCATAGTTATGTAATCTATTTGTTATAGCCAGTTTAGGCCTAAGTTATGCCAATGTGTGGATGCTGCACAGTTGTGTGGATCGCACATTTATCTGTGATACCATCTAGGCGTCTATATATTCCTAGACATTAGCATATTCGGAATAAAGCAAAAGAAATAAAAAATTACAATTACAATTTAAACATACAAAAACAAAAAAAAATGAGAAGAGAATCAATAAAAGATAATTTAAGATTTAACATTTAATCATAATAATAAATATTTCGAACGATTGTCAATAAGCGAGCGAGTTTTATAACGTTTTCTAATATCGTCAACATAATTATAAACATATACCGACATATAAAAATACAAATATATATATATATTAAAATATATGTAAAATGTTCATTCATAGACATTTTTTATGCATAAGTCCATATTGTAACTTTGCTTGTTTTCTTATCAAATTTTATCTAACTGTTTTTAGCTTATGTACCATAGGCATTACATATAATACATATTATATATACTACCTATATCTATATACATATACTGATCGTGTGTAGCTTTAAGCATTACAAGTACATTCTAAAACTAAACCTATGTATTTCTTAATCATCAAAAAAATTACAAACGCAGATGTCAAAATCAAATAAAGCTGAAACAAAAAAAAAACACAATTTTGCTCGTTTACTGGAAAGTTGAATAGATGCTTTAGAAAATGTAGCTATTGTTTTTAATGCATTTAGTTAAGTTACCTTTAAATTGGGTAATTGACAGGCTTAATTATTTTTAATTGATTGCAATAATTCAAATCGGAAGATCTCTATGATTATTACACAATAAGTAATCTTATAAAGCGTAAAACAGAATAATGAGAGATTAAGATTTGATATTTTTAAATTTATGAGTAAGTCAGTAGGCACCTAAACTTCTTAATTATAGAAAGATACACAGGTATTCTTATTCTCTCCCTCAAAGAAACTACTTATCTTTCCCACAGTCTCAGATTCTCATAATCTCCTAAGCTCTATAGATTTACATTCTGGTATTCTCTCGTTCTTCCTATGTATCTTTTCCTCATAGTTAATTGTCAACTTAAACTAGACTTATTTCATACAGAATATATATTCTTTTGTATCCATTTGATTCTTCATTGAAGTTGGCAACAACAGCAATTAGCTTACCCCTTGCCCCCATATACCCAATAATTTGCCTTTAATTGTGCCACCAATTACACTCACAATTACAGTTAAGAAAGTAATTGTAAGTCTACCCGCATAATTAATCAAGGGCTCTGGAAGCACTTTGAGTTGGAGTTGAAGTTGCTGCCACAGTTGCTGTTGCTGCTGCTGCTGCTGCTGCCACTGATTGACTGCCACAAGTGCAATAAAAGTGTTTAAATCATGTGACACAGACAGAGAAGCAGAGTGGCAAATGTTGATGTGGCTGTGGAAATTGCAGTTCCAATTGTTGGTATATATAAGTGCCAGGGCAGCCGTAATAACCATTTATGCTAATTAAGACACATCGAATGACATTCAGCGTGGTCCAAGGAGGGGAGGGGAGGGGAAAGGTGGGAAACCTCTGTGGTTGCGGCTAGCCAACATTATGAATGTGCTTGCATTTTATGGTCTTTTTATTGTTTTATGTTTCGTGTGTATATTGCCATTATTAATGCCATCATTGTGCATACTTATAAAATTTATTACAAATACGAGTATTTCGTGTTTGCGACAATTTAAAACATTTTTAACATATTTCAATGCATTTGAATGTTATTCACTTTTTACGGCCACACATCACAATTGAAGCACAAAGTGAATGAACCTACGAGGCAGCACTTAACCTGGTTATAAAGATAAATGATCTGTTGAATTGACTTTGATATAACATATATTAAAGATAAAGATACAAAGACAGAGACAAGAGTTGTAACTAAATTGGGAAAGAATTGACAGACAAACTCCTCATTTTAAAATGAAATTTCTCCTTTAATGTGTGGCAAATCTTCTGGATAAATCTGTGATTCTTTTTTTAAAAGTAATACCTAATTTAACAAATAAATTTAATAAAATCATATCAAATTAAACATAAGTTAATATCTTTTTTTTAGATTTCGTATTAAAATCCAGTCGGAAAGGCTACAGACGATGTCGACTATGACAGACACTTTACATATTCTATAAAAAAGAAATAATAGTAACAATATTTGATACTAATATATAAACTTTGACGTTACTTAATTCCCTAAAATGGGCAAATACCCTATACTAGTATGATGTAACGTCAATGTGCTCTTCTCCTTCCTTTGACCTAAACTGAGTAATATGTGGTTTGAATAACGTCGGAGTTTATTATCCAATCGATGAAATTTTAGTATAGAACGCGAGAACAGAAAGATATTGAGTTACGGACATAAGTAGGAAAACGGAAGGAGAAAACAGAAAGTTCAACTAATTGTGAGCTAAGTGAGTTAGTAGTAAAATTTTAAGTTGGAAAATTGAGTTAGCATTCGAGCAAATATGATAGTGTCTATTATAGTCTGAACATAAAATTCAAAAAAGGCTCATGCAATGCGTAGTTTAATCTACACAGACGAAGAAGAAGAGGGGTATAACTTCTAGATACTCTAAAGGGAACAGAAAAGTTGAGCTGTGACATTAATTCCACAGAGTCAATGTCATCGGCAATAAGTTTATACATCAAAACAAAATTCAGGACTCTATATTTAATATATTTAATAACAAAGTACCACATTTGATGTCTCTAGCTCTTATAGTCTCTGAGATCTAGGCTCTCATACAGACAGACAGACAGACATGTCTGTATCGACTCGGCTGTTGATGCTGATCAAGAATTTATACACTTTATGGGGTCTGCCAGACTTCCTTAAACCTGTTACGCACATATTTTTTACAAACTTAATAGACCCTTATACTTTTTTAAAGTAAAGGGCCTAAAAACAGACAAAATTACGCATATGCTATATATCAAAAAAGGCTTTTGGTAAAAGCATTTTTAAAATGATTTCGAGCATTTAGTCAAATATTAATATCAACTTTTAATTGAAATTTGTTAGCCAATTTTGCAATGGCAAATGCCATTTTTATACCCTGTGACTGTGTAATAATAGGGTATTGTAACTTTTCGGAAATGTATGTAATGGTTAGGAGGAAAACAACTTTAATGGTATAAAGTAAATGTAAAAAGCTTGGCGAGTAGTGACTTTGAAACAATCAAATCTCTGAAACTCTTGTATCCAAAAGACTGCAAATTTTGTATGCATGCGAGATATTTTAATATTTTGAATGTTCAAATCATTAATAATCATTTAATTCAGGTTATATTCTTTCTCTGCTAAAAAATGTCAAAATTGAATATTACTTAATAGGAAATTAACTCTTGTAATGCTGTGTTGTCAAATGACTGCAGAGCAATGCAAAGGGTAATTCCTAGTCGAACACTTTTACTTGTGTTGTTCTGCATCATTGTCAATGAATTGAAATATTTTGTATGACCGCAGGCTAATGGTCGAGTAATCCCCAATATTTTCAGCATCAAATGCAAATACTTAATTGTTCACTCACTATGTCCCTCATTTCCTCTCTCTTACACAATCCCGCAGCCTCTCTATCTCTCTCTCGCTCTCTCTCTCTCTAGGTTGCATAAATATATTTCTATTTGCTGTAGTTAACTTTTAGCTTGCAGTCTTTCAGCCAGATAATAATCCAAGTTGGTTAGAGAGATTCACATGTGGGTGCGTTGCCAACAGAAAAGCCGCAAAACTATTTTTTGATTATTTTAGTTGACTGCTGCAAACTGCGGCTTAATTGTTGTTGCCAACAATAAGCGGAAGTTTGCGGCTTTTCCTAGATGTGCGAGGTGTGAGCTATGAGGTGTGTGTGTGTGGTGTGTGTGTGTGTGTGGTGTGCGTGTTGTGTGTGGTATCTGCTTTTTATACGTAAGTGAATCTGTGCAAAAATGTGAAACCCAAAACTTGCGAGCGAAATGTTCACAACATCATCATCAACATCGACGTCTCTGGCAGCTTCCAAATCAAAATGCAAGTCAGGCGTCCTCACATTGAGGTTTCCTTAAGGGGGGACGTGGTGGGCGATAGGGGCGTGGCTGCTTGGGGCTGTTGCCTTTTGTGCGTTTTGAAAAACCATTAAATCCGCAAGCAAAGTAAAGCTCAACTAGTAGAAGATGTCCAAGGCTTTCAAGGTAAGGCGCCTGCAAGTATGCTATACTTTTTTTATGACAGATTTTCAACACGTGTTTTGTATTGTAAACAATTTGATGTGACACGAAATACGAGACGCACCAAGAAAAATGTGACCTTAAGCGTAAACACACAGATTTAGAATGATGTATAGATACCCTGTAATCGGGCATACAATGATTAAATATCTTCTTAGATATCTCTTTAATATCTGTAAAGTGTTTCCTTTAAGTATACACTTCTTAAAAAGATGAACACATATATATTTTAATTGTACACAGCATATATTTTGAAACAAATGTTTATTAAAATTCCTAAGACTTAAAACAGATATTTGATTAAAGGATAAAATAAGTTTGATTCAAAACTGTAATTTGCTATGCTTCCAATTCAATTCCAAACTTATAAATGCCCTTAACAGTTTGTTTCATGTCTCCGCCGAACCTTCTTTAATAGTTTTCCCAGGGTATAATAACTAGAAAAATGTCACATACGAAGGAGCTAAAAGCCTGCTCGAGACATTTGAATAGATATTTGTTTGTACTCGTACAAACTCACACATATGTACATTCCTGAACATTTCCATTTCTATGCCGTGTACATTTGACGTTGGCCTAGTTCCTGCCAATGGGCCATGTCCCATCCTCGACTGACAGTTTTGGCACGTTTGAAAGTGATTCAATGGCGATGTCGATGTCGATGTCGTTGGCGACAACCGGCTGGACATTCCGTAAGGCCATGTCCAATGCTGGACAGCGGGACATCGCATTGCATTGCATTTGAATTTGAATTTTATCACATACATGTTGAAATATTCAAACTGTCAACGTTTTGAGCTTGAATTAGGCGAACTCAAACGGAACGTGCCAATATACGTATCGTTCTCTCATATTTGTCTATAGATTGATTATATATATATATATACTATGGAGATGACATCGACATCGTAGTACATGATGAATTGCCAATTAAACAATATTTAGATTGCCAATTTCAAATTGTGCTCTCTATCAATACATATTAATAGTTCTGTGCTATAGATGTGATTGTTTGTTTTAGTTTGCAACGTTGTTATTGCAATTTCAAAGTTAATTATTGAATTCACAATCATATATTCTACTTACGAACTTATATCAATTTGCTGATTTATTATCACAAAGAAATAAAACAGTTGAAGTTATTTTTAATTTCAGTTGCAAGTAAAGAAGAATTCTTATAAAAATCATTTAATATTAACATAATATCATTGTATTCGAAACTGTTTTATGAATCACTTTTGAACCGGTCTACAGACGTTAATTAAAGCCGAATACAGCTTAAAAGTTGCATATTTAAAGTCAAACATTATAAAGTAAAGTCTATCACAACATCTGAATACATTTTAAGCCTTTTGCACTCTTAAAATTAAGCAATAAATTCACAAAAATAGTCAACAGGTTTGCAATTCAATTTGTTATCTTATTGATAATTATGTCTTACGATTATCATAATTCCATCTTCTAAGCTAATTAACTTATTTCACTTGAACTATCAACATTTTCATGAATCAAGCTTTTCCATTTCATATTATTTATATTCTATTTTTAAATATGTCTTCATTAATATGTTTAAATAGATTAAAATAGTAATAGTATTAAATTTAAATTATGAACTCGATCAATTTCGTTTTTGGTTAATGATTGGACATTTTCCAGTAGAAAAACACACTGTACTATCAACTTCCATAACTTTATACAAACTAAACCGATTTCCAAGCAGATTATCTATATTTATTTCTTTAAAAATACTTTTCAAAATTTTCTAAAATATAAATAATTTATTAAAAATTGTAAAAGAAATTAAATTATTAAATTAATTAGATACACAAAAAAAGAAGAAGAGATCATAAATCTTTAGAAAATATGTTTCCAGCCTATTCACATTGGACTAGTCTGGCCAGGTGTATACCAAAGATTTGTGCCGCACCTGAGTGAGCTTAGCGTTAATAGGCGAATCTCCGCCAGGGAGTGCAACTCGTGGCATGCCACATAACATGCTCGTATGTGCGAGAGATCATAAGTCCCATTTGCTTGGTTGGCTGTGCAAAAAGGAGAGGCAGATCAAAGAGCAAACCTGTTGGAGAAGCAGCGAGAACTGGGTGGGGGAGAGTGTTAGAGGATGTTAGTGTTCTGTATGTGGATGTTAGTGTTGTGTTGTGTTGTGCTGTGGGGCAACAATTGTCTCCCCTCCCAGAAGCAACCCAAAGCATGTTTTGGTTATGCATCTTTTCTTTTTTTTTTGCCAGTCAACATTCTTCTTCTTTTGACTGAGTGCAGCGAGTTCTTGCCCCCTGTGAGCCCCCCTTGCCCTTTGGCTGTCTGCCAGCAGCCAGTCAAGCGGGTCGATCTTTTGCCAGCGCGTTGGGAGTCAAGTTCATTGCACCGCCGACGACGATGTCTGCTGCCACGTCTGTGGTTCATTTGGCCAGCTCACGTGTCTGCGTTGTGCAATTTCCCATTTATGCTACGCTCTGTCGTTTAACATGCAAAAATTATGCATCTTGATTGGCGGCTGATAAAAAACATATAAAAAAAAACAGCAACAACACACTTCTGCTGCAATTTTGATTAATTGCCCATTGGCAAGCGCCACTACGTTTTATATTTGATTTATTTCAACTTCGAATATTAACAACAACAATTCAAAAGCCCATTTTTTTCTAGTCAAAGTCAAAGTTACAGCGGCTGACAATTTGAATGTAACGTGCAGGGTTTCATAGCTGACAGCTTTTACGAGCTGGCAGACATGGCGCTTAGCCAAGACACACACCACAACAGTGGCGCCATCTGTGAGCTAGCTGTGCGTATTACATTAGTTAATCGATTTACGGGGAAATCCCACAAACTGAATTTAAATACCAGAAATAAAAATATACAAAATTGAAACAGAAGCGGAAATTACTTTATATTGACATAGAAAATCATGTAATTTATTTTAAACATGTTATAAAAAAAGATAAATGCATTAAAAGTGTTGCCAAGTGTTTGTTTCCTCAGCAGTATTTGCTCTTGAAGTCGTAGTCCTCATCGCAGCTGCCAGCTGATCCCAACTGATCCTTGAAGCCATGATGCAAACGATGCACATCCGAGTCGAAGCATTCGTCATGCAAACGCTTGTCGCGACTCTTGCTGCGCTGCCGCTGATGATGTCGTCCATGGGCATGGCCATGGCCATGGGAATGGGAATGACCATGTGGAAGAGTGTGTGAATGATTGTGCTGATGATGTGTTGGCGACGGACTGAGCTCACGTGGTGGACGGCAGTGACTGGAGGGCGGCACGGGATCATCGTAGCGCGGACAGGGATGATCGCCCACAGGAGAAGCCGTCTCATAACGTTTCGACAGCAATGTGAACTCCTGATGAGCCGAGCAGAGTGCCTGCAAACGATGCAACAGATCCGTTTCCGGCAGGTCTCGCAGGTGAAGAGTGCGAGCCACCG
This sequence comes from Drosophila histrio, assembly GCA_958299025.2. Classification (NCBI taxonomy): domain Eukaryota; kingdom Metazoa; phylum Arthropoda; class Insecta; order Diptera; family Drosophilidae; genus Drosophila; species Drosophila histrio. Next base: position 27,225,474 of record OY282580.2, on the reverse strand, counting down.
AAGTGCGGAAGGATTGCAAGTGCGACAAACGTTGATTGGCGTCCGACAATTGGGCACTCAGGCGACTGACGTCATCGCGCAGAGACTGAAAAAAGAAAATATAAGTAGTATTTAGTCGGAATTACTTTTAACCTTATCTTAACTCACATTAATCAAGGCTTCATCACGACAACGACGATTCTGATTGGATTCGCAGGATGATTTCATGCGCTCCTTCATTGCGTTGAGCTGCGATAGAAGTCTGGTTTTCTCATCCTCCAGATCGCAGATCTGTGTAGTCAACTCATCGATCTTCCGTGCACGCTCCAGCGAGGTAATCTTATACTCCACAGCCTCCGCCAGTTGAGCCTTGACCTCAGCAATCTGGGAACGGGCATCCGCCAGCTGGGCGCTGAGTTTATCAACCTGTTTGGCCGCCTTTTTGGCCCGACAAACTGCCTCATCGCGTTCTCCTTGCAACATGCACTTGCCCCTTGCTCCATCCTCAATGATGGCCAGTTTGCGACGCAGCAGCTCCAAGTGCAGATCTCTACGTTGCACTTGCTCCCGCAATACACGAACACGACGCTGCAAATTGTAGACACTGCTGCTTTCCTTTAGCGGTATATCATGGCAGGATTTCTCACGTCGCAGCTTGCCCTGACCATGATGATGATGATGATGATGTTGATGATGATCGCAGCAGCCTTTCTCCATCGCATGATGCGAGATCTCATGCTCACAATGGGCTGCCAAACGTTCGGCACGCTCCAGCAAATTATCTGCCATTAGATTCGTATCCGCACCCAAAGTTGGCGGTGCAGAGCATTCGCTCCAGTTGAGTGCACTCGCCAGACGCTGCAGATACTCGGACAATCCCATGTGGTCCTTGCGTAGCGTGTGAATCTCCGCATGACATTTCTCCAGTCTTTCGCCCAGCTCACATTTCTGTGCCTCGCCTGTGCGTAGACGACACTCTGTGGATTCCTGTGTCTCCTTTAGCTTCTCATGCTCGTTGTTCAGTTGATCGCGCAGCGAGTGCATTTGCTAGAGAAGAGAAGAAAGGGGGAGAATAAGGGGGATTATGAATAATTATTCATCTATTAATTAGACTATTTTATTAGTGCATTTGCTAGAGAATAGAAGAGAGAGGGGGAATAAGGGGGATAAATCATATTTATTAATCTATTAATTAGACTATTTCATTAGTGAATTAGCTAGAGAATAGAAGAGAGAGGGGGAAAAGGGAGTTTATGATATTTATTCAGCTATTAATTAGACTACTTTATTTTTCTATATTTTAAAAACGTGCCATACAATTTGTATTGGCCCAACCATTGAGAAACATATTTAAGAAATATATTTATCTAATCGCAAAATTACTTTTCTGAATCTTAGAAAAATGCCACTCAATTTAAATTGGTCTGAATAATGAGAAGAATTTTCTAATATTTCAAAAAACATTAATAGTTATATTAAAAGTGTGTAATATTAACTTTTACTGGATTCTGGAATATTATTTATCTATTAATCGCTGTCTACACTCATTCAATTATTTTTGTATATTTTAGTATATTGCAATAACATTTTAATAGACCCCCAAAAAAGGAGAACATTTTTCATATATTAAATAAAAATAATAAATAAAATTAAATATATGTTCTTAAGCATTTTTTCATCTATTATTCTCTGTCTTTTCACAGAGAATTTTATTTCCAATAAGTTTACATTGGACTTAAAAATGAGCAATCTCTTAATCAATCAATCTCAAGAATATTAAAAATTCAAATTGAACGTAAATGAAGTATTCATTTTGTTAGATGAAAGATATTTATCTCTGTCTACCCTAAGAAAATAATTTTTCTATATCTTAGAAAATCGAAATATAATTTAAAAGCCTCTAAAATATAGAATAATTTTCAAAAAGTATTGGAAACAATTTAAATATAATATTAACAATGAAAAGTATTAGCATAAAATAAGTTTTTTAAACTGTTTGTTATATGTATAATATTTTAGCTGATTTCAATAGTTTTAGGTCAAAAATCGAAATAAATTCTAAGGTGTTTCTAACTGAGACTCACCGCATGCATTCCCTGATTCTCGCCTAGCAGCTCCCTCAGTTTATCCTTGATTAGCGTCTCACAGGGCTCCGGGACATTGAGCAGATTGCTTAAGCCACGCAGAAACTGCAATCGATCTGCCTGAATGCGATCCAAGTTGCTCTGCAATCGATGACAGCGGGATTCGAATCCACGCAGTTCCTCCTTAAGTTTCTCCCCATTGATTTCCGACTCGGTCAAACGATCCCGTTGCAGTTGCAAGTCCCTCTCATATTGACGACATCTGCCCTCCAGCTCATGATTGTGATTGCCAGCGCCATCCAGTTGAGCACTCAAACGTTGCTTCTCAATGTTCGCCAGGGATTTGAGATTGAGGAGTTCATTCTCGCAGGAACTCAACGTGTCGCAGGTGGAGGTGACTTTGGCCTTGGCACGCTGCAATTCAATCATTACCTCCTCGGCACGGGACACGACACACTCGGGCGTGGCATGGCTATTCTGATTACTCTCACAGACATCCATGCCGAGGCAGATGCTCAGACGACGCAGCAGATCATGAAGTTGCGCCTTGGCCTGTTCCTTGTGCGACTCCTCGCTGGCGGCATGTGCCTCAAGATGTTGTATCTTACATAGCAGTTCCTTGTTCCTTTCGTCCGACGAACGCTTCTCCCGCTGAACTGTCTGTATGGTGGAATCACAACGCACCTGCACCGATTGTTCTCGATTCTCCGATGCTTGAAGTCGACTCTGCAACGATCCAATCAAGGCAGTTTGTCGAGCTGCCTGTGCTCGGAGATTCTCCACATCCGCCTCCTTGCTGCACAAGACGCTACGTGCCTCAGAGAGCTGGGAAAAGTTTGGAGTTATTCTTGGAATCGATGGAACTACACGAAGAACTTTACCTCACTGCTTAAACGCTCCTTTTTGTAGGACAATGCAGCCAGTTCACTGCGCAGCGTTGTCGTCATATCGATGCCATGATGATGTTCTGTTACTGTAATACCAGTGTTGCCACACGATGTGTCCAGCTGTGTAGGGAAAATCAGAGAGAAAAAAGTTCATTATCATGGGAACAGCAAGAACTCCCTTGGTTCCCTTCCTACCAAATGATGATGATGGGGCGAAAGTCCTCCACTCAGTCCCAAGTGATGGTGATGCAAATGATTATCACTTGGCATATTTCACCAAAAATTCAACTTCTATCTAAACCAAATGAACCGTCCGAGGAAACCGCACCAAACCAACTGAACTCAGTGCGAGAAAAACTTGCCACTGAGACCGTTGCACCACTGGCAACAAGAGCCTAACAACTTGCCCCGTGCCAAAAGGTAACCAGGCATGCCAAAAAGGAATTTACCTCAACATAACATCACACAACGTACGAGTTTAGCAAAATTATGCTCAAAACAGAGTTTGGGAGACTCCATGATACATGGGGGTCTCGACATAAATGAAAACGAGCTCAATGGCAAAATGGAAGGTGAGCTGAAGGGTTCCAACGGAGGGATTTACTTTGCCAACTTTTATCAGTTTTGGTTTGTTTGCTGTTATTTGGGTCATTCACATGGCACCATCGGGTAAATGTGAATGCAATTCATGCGAACGCACGCACGCCACGCCGAGAGTTAAGAGTGTGGAACTTTCTCTAGGAACACCTCTTAAAAGCACCACATGCACAGTGAGAAATAGTCAGAGAACCAAGGAGTACAAATTTATTGCAGTTGCGATAGCAATTTATACACAGAAAGGAAGAATGATATCAATTGAAAACCATTTAACTACAAGTTTGGCAGGCATCAAGTTTTTACAATCGTAAAGAAACAAACACTTTCAAAACAAAGTTAATTTCAGTAAATATACAAAGGTTAAGATGATATTTAGTTTAGAGATAAAACATGGATTAAAAAAAAATACATTGATTAGTTACGATTTGACCAAGTTATGAAAGATAATCTAATAATCTACTATTATTCAGGCAAAATTGTTAACAATTAGACAAAGAATCTATTTAGAGCACAAACAGTAATTACGTAAAGAGACATAGATTATGAGGGTTCGAAGTTTTTCGTAAATTATAGGAGGGAAAGTATACAAGAAAAATTAACTAAAAAATATCAATTTCTGAAATTAACATAGTAATTAAAATGCTAAATCAATTTAAACCCCAAACCATAATCAAATGGACATTTCGCATGGAAATCGGTTTCATTATAATAAAGTTATGAGAGCTCTATTTTAGTATAAAGTAAAACAGCGACAATATTTATATAATTGCCACAAATTTAACGAAAAAAGATTAATTTTAAATTGTGTTAAGAAATATATTTTAAGATATTTTTATATTTGTATTTATTTATTTATTATATTTATTTATTATATTTAATTACTATATTTATTTATTAGATTTATTTATTATATTTATTTATAATATTTAATTTTTATATTTATTTATTATATTTATTTATTATATATATTCATTATATTTATTTATTATATATATTTACTATATTTACTTACATTTAAAATATACAATCAAAATGTATTATTATAAACCTATTATGAATTAATTGTTTCCAGTTTCTATATAATTAATTGATCTTTAAATGCACTGCCAATAAATACCAAATTATAACTTATTATAGTAATAGGTTTTCTACCTTTCCCAGAATTCTGCAATTTACTTTACTGAAGGTAATTGCATTCGTGAATCACAATTTCAAACCACTGTGCACTCGTTTTATGCAAAAACCCATTTAAGTAACTATCGCAAGTTATCCGAGCACAAACAACAACATCAACAACAAACCATTTAAGCGCCTAACAACCGCATAAATTTCACACTAACAAAAAAACAACAGAAGTAAAGTTTTGCCCGTTGATAAGCAGCTCAGTGAATATAACAATGTATCAAGCTCAATTTGCCAATATGCAAATTATAAATAAACAAAAATGGAAGGAAGAACTCTTTTCCTGCCGCCGAAGATTTTATATCCTCACAGATTGTTTTTTTATTTTCACAAAAGAAATTTTATTTAAATAGATAAATCATACTGAAATTGTTGATGAAATTGTGAGCTATTTGAAAAGTAACTTAAGAATTATTTGGTTTATATAGGCAATGCAGTTATATGTTTAGTTTGGTTTTAAAATTGTTTACTAATATATCTTAAGAACTGAGAAAATAAGGACATTTTAGACTTCAAATCAAGTATATAAAACCTTCAATTCAACTGAATTCTATTCATTGAACAACTCAACATTAAAAGATGATACATTCTTTAAGAATAAGTAGATGAAATTCAAACAATCCTCTATAAAAAGATATTTGCTTAAGATATAATTATCATACTGAATTTGTCAAATAATTAAATAGAAATTATCAACAAAATAATCTTACAATTCATTGATTTCTATAATTCCAACAATTTTCACCAGATTTCATAAAGAGCCATAAAGAGTTGTTGCTGAATAGGAAACTCTTATTTCCAATATATTACATATCACATCACAAAAAGATGATACCCTCTCTCAGAATCTTAATATGCAATTCAACACACACCAGATTTCATAAAGAGCCATAAAGAGTTGTTGCTGAATAGGAAACTCTTATTTCCAATAAATTACATATCACATCACAAAAAGATGATACCCTCTCTCAGAATATTAATATGCAATTCAACACACACTCATAAATCTCAAATGATGTTTTTTTTGCTAGTTATGATTATGGAATTTCGAAATATGGCAATTTGTCACACGATTCAAGCACTCGTATCACTAATTTTAGACAATCAAGGAGCACATTAACGACAGTCGCAGATATCGCCAAAACTTACCATGGGAGCATAGCAGGCTGAGGTGGGGGAGGTGATGGGAGGTACACTGATTCCATGTGGAGCTGGTGACATTGGCAATGACAACGGTTTGCCGCACAAGAGCTCAAAGACATGCCAATCTTCCGGCGTATTGCCATTTGTGCCGGGTCTCAAATTCGCGGGCATTACGACAACTACTTATGATACTAACGCTCTACTTATACACACGTGTTTAACTCCGTTTTCAGCCCGCTGTCCCAATCGAAAAATTCTATACTATTTTTTTGTATATTTGCTATCAGTAAATACGCAAACCTGGCAACACGAACCGTCTAAACGCTATGCGATTTACAGTTGCCAGGCACATCAATAACGATACATCGCCTCAGATGGGCGGGACATCTAAACATGTGGGCGTTACTAGGCAAAATCTGGATCAATCAAAACGAGTCGAATCGAGTTGAACGCCGGCTCAACACCTAATAACATAATTTGTTGTTTATGCTACCCCTTTAGGTCATTTGTATGTGTACAGGGTATCGGAACGAGGGACGACAACAGCTTTAGGCTTCCGCCAGGCAATCAGGTAAATCGTTTTTCCAACGTAATTTCATTGTCGCCGTCTGGCGGCATTTCCCTATTCCCTTTCCCCATTTTCCCAGTCCTTGATAAATGAATATGCTGAATGTAAATGTTTGATCAAAGTTGTTTGGCTTAGCAATGAATGTGCTTTGGTATTGGAATGAATATTGTGGAGTTGGGGTTAAGTTTATGAATTTTAAGTTCTATTATTGGTTTATTGGTTTGTTACGGTTGCCAACACAGTTCTGGCATATGTATTTACATGTATATCTGTTAGAAGACATGAATTTTGTAAGCATTACATTTCATTTTGTTGCCTCTGACTTTGTCTTCTTCCTTTTCCTCTCGGAGACTTTCTTCCGTTGTTTATTCAGCAAAGCGAGCTGTAAATACAAATATAAGTTGAATAGGAATGGGTATAAAATTAAAGTCTAGTCGAATTTAATATAATTCTTTAAATATAGAAATCAATTAGTTAGTAATTAAATTATCATCATATCATTATTTTATATTCTTATTTTTATCGTTTTTAATTTTTAAAAATAATTTGCATTAATTATACTTTCTTTATACCCTGTCGGGGTATACTAAGTTTGTTACAAGTATGTAACATGTCTAATGGCGTCTAACAGACTGCATAAAGTCGATATGGGCAAGTCCGTCTGTCTGTCTGTCCGTCGGTTCGTCTGTCCGTCCGTATGAACGAAAGGATCTTATAGATGGTAAGAGCTACAAGTTTGAACTTGGTCTCCCAGCTCTAGTAATATTTACAGGCAGATCAAGTTTATAATTATTTTTATAGCCTGTGCCCATTAAAAATGGGCAAAAAAGGCTATAATGAATTTGTGTGAATGTATGTAAAAGGCAGAAGGAAGCATCTCCGACCCTATAAAGTATATATATTCTTGATCAGTATCAATAGCCGAGTCGATTTACACCTGTCCGTCTGTCTGTCCGTCCGTCCGTCCGTCCATCCGTCTGTATGAACGCGTGGATCTCAGCATCTATAAGAGCTAGAGACTTCAAATTTGGAATGTAGATTCCTGAATACCATACGCAGATCAAGTTTATTTTCAATTTTTGATCCCAAGTCCCGTTGGTTTTAAAATGAGAAAAATCACCATAACATAAGCAATGTCTAAGCTAGACACTCGAGATTTGGCACACATGATAAAAAGCTTGGGTTCAATGTGTCCTGAAAATTTCAAAGAGCAATTTTATAGCTAGAGACTTCAGATTTGGCAAACATGATAAATATTTTGTGTTTGATGAGTCCAAAAAATTTCATCACGCCCCCTTCGCCCACAAATTTAAAAAAGGAATTAGAATAGAATTACGTAGGCAGTGAATTTGAGCGGGGCCTTGTTGTGCCACAGGGTATATTACGGTCGGTTTCCCGACTGTTCGGCTTGTTTTAGTTGTAAAACTTGGAAGCTATAATCAATATAATTAATAATAAAATAAGAATACATAAAAATGTTTTGAAACTCACTGAGATATGGGCTACAAGGCGTAAACGATTGAACGCTTCCCTTGGTCACTTCCCCATCATCGACATAATTCTATATCGAGACCTTAGAATATAGATCAACTTTGAGTTGAGCCTGCCATTTAGAAATAAATACTTGCTACCCATATTCTTGAGTCCATGCATCGCATTCTGTGGAGCCCACTTCCTAATCTCTCTTACTCTTGCTTAGCCCAATCTCCATATCAGATGAACTCCGATGGATTTCGGGCAACCGACACTGGCAACTCCACTGTTGTGCCCCACTGCAGATGACAACTGGTGGGTGTATATAAGGTGCTCCCGTGCAGGTGGGACAGCTAAATATGTAAATGGCTTAGAGGTTACTAGAAACTGACTACAGGGTATCTCAACTCACAGATCATTGCGGGCAAGGTAAACGACTGGTGGCTTAGGTCCGTCATCTGATCTGTATAGGCAAACGAGACGCTGGGCAACAAATAGTAGAGGCAGATAGAGCAGGGAACTGAGTAAGAGTCCAACCCAAAATCCATTCTGAAATGAGTAAGGTTTGATAGAATGTGGATAGTAAAAATACGTAAGTAGTTCCATTTAAACACCACTCACAATGGGATCGACCAGTTGCTGACATGCGTACTTGGTACCACGATCCTGAATATAGGCAAGAGGCGCACAGTTACCAACGCTTTCCTCGAGTTCCTTCACGGTCATATCTCGATAGATTTCAACCTTTTCATGCATTGATTCAGTTAGATTAGCACCAATCGTATTTATAAAGTTCGAACCGCGCGTTCTGATAAACGACTCAGTAAATTGAATTGTCTTAAGTAAACCATGTATCGTCTGGCCGAAATTCAAATTCTCTCCCACAATGAGAGCATCAAGTTTTGCCGCCTTCCGTTTAATGATATCAATAAACTTGTGAATAGGAGCGGTTAAAGTATTTAGCTCATGCATGTCAACCAATATTGCATTGCCAGTAGTGCACGCTATATACATATCTGTATTCGTCAAACCACACTCATTTATAGTGTACATCGTATTGAATAAAAAAGCTTTAAAACTTTTAGACATATCGGGTATTGTAGGAGTCGACAGTGTTTTGCATAGTTTTTCCGTAAAGTTATTACCCTTGTAGGAATATAATTTATGCAGCGTTTTATTCAGCAGATGCGTCTCAGGTATTGTTATCAATGCAAAGTCAGTTAGATTACCCGAAAACGTTATCCACTTTGTACCTTCGTTTTCTGGTTCAATATTCACTAACCTAATACGATTTATGTCATATAGATTGTATTCAGTCATCAAATTCATTATATGCTGATTTTCTCTGCATGCTCTAAGAATTTCTGTCCTTTCTGATTTACTCGAATTATCAGCTTCCAATTCTTCGAGACGTTGACAGGTCGCTTGATATGTCACCATTCCCAGCACATAGTGGAACAGACCAATGAGCGTTATAAACGAAAATCCGCAAAATATGAGTATGATGGCACTGAAATGATTTAACAATAAAAGGTCAGTTATATGATTCCCTCCCAAAACAGTTGGTCCAACTTACAATATCATGCAATTAGATCCAGTGTTGGTTTTTCGTACAAATAACCCAAAAATTAGGCTAAATATCAATGCAATTATTATCTGAAAAGAGTGAAAACCCCTGACTATCAGACTAAAGACCAATTTCTGTTAAACTTAACAATTGAAAACTTGTAAAAGAGTTTGTAAGTGATTTCAGATAGAGGAGCATTAAACTTACCAACAATAATAAGAGGCAAGCAATATTAGTCAAGACCTTGCGATCCGATCCAAATCTTTCGTTAATGTCATCAAATGTATTTGCTGTATTTATAATCCCTAAATGAATTCTACTGATCTCTCTTTCCACAAGGTTGTTTATTATTAAATATTCTTCCTTAAACTGGGAAGATGCATAGTCAAGCTTATTCAATAATGGTGGAAGAATTGGTTCAATTGTATCTCTTATTTTCTCGCCAATGACCTGTAAACGCTGCAGACCGCTTTGGGGTATACTAACTAAGTTCTTAGCAATTGAGTCTTCCATCGGCTGTAGATATGCTGTGGCATTCGGTATCTGTGGATAGAATGAAATTCAATATGAGACGACCATTAAAAACTGTAATTCACTTACGTCATCAAAGTGCAGACATGGCGAGATGTCCAATTTCTGATGTTCAATAGCAAAGTCGATACAGTTCTTAAGACGACATACGCTAACCATTATAAGAATTAAATCACGCTTTATTCCCCGCAAAGCTAATGGAGTTTAAATGTTAGTATTATCTTCATACACAATGATTTTCTAATATTGATTTACTATCTCGATACATTGAGCCATAGAATCGTAAATTCTTCTCAGCCTTATCAAGGTCTTGCAATATCACAGTCGCCTCCTTCATATTCAACAATATTCTCTCCAATTCGGCTAGCGCATTGCCATCAGATGTATCGATCAGATCCAATAATATATGCTTATGCGCCTCTGTTGATTCAAATTATTAAAAATATTATTAAATATATACTACTACGGTAATTATCCATACGGTTAGCCTCTTCAGTTACTTGAGCTTTTAGTGTATTAAAGTTAACGATAAGCAAGTGATGAAGGTGAAAGGAAACGTCCTTCAAGAAGGCACAAGTATCCTTGCTACCTCTCTGCATTCTTTCCATGCTGTATCCAATATTTCGACTCATGTGCTTATGACTCAGCATTGCTATGACGAATGCCAACCTAAGTTTAGCATCACATTAGTAGGGTTAACTAACTAATCGAACTTGACTTGACTTACACTAATCCAATGGTGAGAATAAATAGCAGAAGACTGTATATTAATCTTTTCATATTGGCTGAACTTGTGCAGGGTGCACAGGTTTTTTTACAGCGCCAAGGGCAGAAACAACAAAATATGACGCTGTGATTAATTAGTTGTAGTTATTGAAAGTCTTTAAAATGATATGAAATGTTGTTAGGATATCAAGTACACATTACAAGCTAGATTGGATGAGTTACATCAAGATACTTAATTGGGAAAACAAATAAGTTTTCCAACTTTTAACATATCTTTTCTGTGTCAACTATACGATGTTATTGTCCAACTTTGTCAGAAAACTTTAGAGTTTCATTGAGATATTTTGGGGAAACTTACCCAATGAACGGCATGACAATACTAAGAAGAAGGAGAGGCAATATCCACAATACAATTAATACCCTGTTTTCGGCAAGCAGTTTCAACCAATCGTTACTCTCATACTTGTCGCCCAAGGTAAAAATTGTCGTATTATGCACTACGTAATCTAAAAAAGAGTTTGATCATTTTAATTGATGCGAAAAATTGATAACGATTAATTTAAGAAAAACACAACCCGATACCTGGCAATAAGTACGATGTGTTTGTGAGGGCTAAAAATTTAAACAAGGAATGTGTAAAATCGTACACAAGACCCATTCCCATATTGGAATATTCACGCTCTGTGGAATAAGTCACATTTGATACGTAGTCCTCATAAATGACAGCGGGAAAATGCAATTGTCCCAAATCTTCGTGGACAGTGCCATGTCCCTCGTCACCCTGGTGCCACTTATCCCGTCCAAAAACAGGAAGTGTCAGCATGAAAAACGCATCAATGAATATGATTATGTATGTTAATCGAAATGCACTTGACGCCAGATTAGCAATCCCATATTGAAATTGCCTCATCTTGATTCCAACTCAACTTTTAACTGTCTGTATTTGGTAAACCTACATAGAATTACATTATTCTGAAATAAATAATAATTATTTAAAAGCGATTTGATAAGTGGAGAATTTAAAAACTCTATAGGACTCTACAATACTAGACTAATGACAGTATCCATTGACAAGCAAACTCACATATAGTTTGGGTCTTCTGGTAGCACTTCTACCGTCTGTCTCTTTGTATACACATCAAATGAAGAGTCTTTAAGATAAAACTACAGAACCAAAATTAACGGAAAATAAAACTAGTTTGTTTTGATTAAATTTATTTAAAAATAAAACATAAAGTAACAGTTAAGTCAGAAACTGTGTGTGATTATTGTGTAATGTTAAATATCGATATATGTACTTATAAAGAAATGTTGTCAAGTTGTGTACATGATAATCTTAATGTAGTTAAGCCATTGTTTAAAAGTTGGAGCAAAACAATGCATATTTTACAAAATTTCTTTCATTTTAAAACAGAAGTTATATTTATTGAAATCAAGAATAAACTCGAAATGATAAAAGTCTTACAACATAATTTAAATTAATTGTTCAACTTGTTTCTTAAGGGATTCATTTGAAATTTTACTGCTGAAAGGTGACGTTCAGTATTTACCTCAGAAATTAAACGTTTTTGTTTAAGAAACAAGTTCAATGAGTTCAAATATTATATTTTTGGTAGGTAAAGAGCTGTTTTTTCAATCTAAACATACAAAAAAGCGGTGAATCTGTTAAAAAACGTTGGTATCGGTTTCAATAAGTCCGGTTTTCCGTTTTCGGTAGAATGAAGAAAGCATTTACTTTTGTAGACCGTAATTCAGTAATTCAGTGATTTCCAATTTCAATCAATTTAGTTAAAGCTTGAATCCCTCATTGAACTATGTTAAAAATCTCCTGCAATCTTCTTGCAATTAGCAAATTTTAAATTTCTTCATTAACAATTAAAACTGGCTGCAAAACTGCTCTTATTATCAGCTTTTACCAATTGTGGGCGAAATGGGCGTGCCATCGGGGCACATTAAGCCCAAGTTTCTTATCATGTGTGTAAAATCTCATGTCTCTATCTTAAACATTGCTTATGTTATGGTGATTTTTCTAATTTTAAGACAAACTGGTCTTGATATCTAAAATTGAAAATGAACTTGATCTGCGTATGGTATTCAGGAATCTACATTCCAAATTTGAAGTCTCTAGCTCTTACAGTTGCTGAGATCCACGCGTTCATATAGACAAACGGACAGACGGACGGACGGACGGACGGACAGACGGACAGAAAGGTATCAATCGGCTCGGCTATTGATACTGATAAAGAATATATTTACTTTATAGGGTTGGAGATGCTTCCTTCAGCCTGTTACATACATTCACACAAATTCATTATAGCCTTTTTTGCCCATTTTTAATGGGCACAGGGTATAAATATAGTATGCAATTCTGTTGCTAAGATCAATTTATTGAAATCAATTATACAAGTTAAATCCCACCGTTGAAGTTAGATGATGAAAGTATACTTGATGCAAGGGATACATTGGAATCATGTATTCCATGCGTTGGTTACGCAATAGGGCGCATTGAAGATAGGGCAGGATCTTACTATTCTTCCTTGTGTGACACTCTTCGGATCTGGCCTGAATATACAATTGTTTTCGAAGACTCATAAAGTAGACCCTCCTTTTGAAATGCCTATCTCGATTCCAGGAGTCCCAATTGTACAATAATTGAGTTCTCAGCCAATTCTTCACAATAGGCTTATTGTATATGGTCGATTTGTCATAGCATACGGTTTCTAACACATCGCTGTAACGAATATTGTTATTGATCTGGATTTCTGTCGATTGCTCACTGATTGATATACATACCTGGGAGAGTAACCTTTCGGTTTGATTCTTGCAGACACAGCGAAAAGCTTTCGGTTGTTCTTTTGCATCTTTATATTTGGGGATATAGATGTTATCTCCAGAGATTTAGTATTATTCGCGATTACGTTGACCTTATGATGCTCTTTTCTTTTATTTTCGGCAATCTGTGCAAGCGTGCTGGACTGTTGTGAATGTAAACCAGTTACTACCTTTTTTCCAGGTGCCGGCTTTAATCGCGGACCTATTTTATTACTTTTCCTCATTGCGGCAAAATATTTTTGTTCTGGGCTTAAAGTCACTTCTAAGAACTCCTTTTGCCTGGTTCGGGTTGTCGAGATATGATTTGTGGTTCTGGGTATTAAACGTATTGGAACTCCGTTTGCATTGTCCAATGTTGTCAACTGAAATGCAAAGAAATAAATGCCCAGTGTTGAAAAACAAGAAGTGTATATAACCTACGATTATAAGAAAACCAATGTTAAAATAAAATAATAGCTTCACCATTTCAATTGTTAAAAAAAGAAACGACTACGAATTTTCATAAAGAAAAACTGAGCTTACTGACGTGAAAATAATTGTTAATATGAAACTAAATGAAAGCAATATATACATTTATAAAGGAAGAGTGCTCCGCTGGCAGATACCCTGTAATAAAGTCTACATAATTATATCAAAGAAACAGAAATTGTAATATGGTATTAACCAACAGTGTCTCTTTCTCTATCTCTATCTAAAGGTATCAATCTTTTGCAGGTTTGATTTACAGCTCTCAGCACACTTTATTTGTAGTAAAAATATTCGAAAGAAAACTTCAACAAAAACAATGTTCACTTTAAATAACATTTCCAATTATGAAAAACAAATAAAAAAACTATATAAACACACATAAATAACCAAAAAAAAAAAAAAATATATATACATAAAATGGAGGAGGAAAGCACGCCCGAAGTTGACGAGGAATCGGAGATAATGGAAATTGAGGACATTAACTATGAAGAGTATGGCATAACGTTTCCATTACCACCACATGAGGATGAATCCCTCTGTCGGGATGAATTTCTGAAGAAACTATTCGAGCCCTACGAACAGAGTGAGATGGCAAGAGCACGTAGGACTTTCCAAAGCGAAGTACTTATGCGATCCCGTAGAACTGGAACTTTATATGGAACAGCAAACGCGGAGGCACTGGCCATAATTCGAATGATTCGAGCCAAACGGAATATTGTTCAGATTGAAGAACCGACCATATTTAAGGTCACCCTTTCGGCGGCTGAGAAACAGGTCATCTTTAAGAAGTTTATCGTTCAGTTTCAAAAGGACGCCATTGAGTATCTAGCGGTTACGTTGAAGAAGAGATTGGAAGTTTTCGTCAATGTTTGGCCAGGCGAACTCACACAAATACCCTACAATCTCTTCCATTGGTCTTTGGAACACTTTTTGACTCGTTCACGTATCAGTCAACTTTATCTTGATGTGCTAACAATCGAGACAAGCGAAGAGGCTTTGAATTGTGCCAAATTTTGTACGGATATTCATGAGACAATACGACTGCTCGATAGCATCAGAGACGACATTCATTCGAATGTGGATGTCTGCCAGAACAGTGTTAAATTGATGAAGTATTTTTATTTGTTTAACTATCGAAATTGAGGTCTTATTTAACTTATCATTTCTTTTATAGAGATGCTAATTATGATCAGACTGCCAAGTGGATATTGGACCTCGATAAATGCCGAGAACTTCGTGCTAAACTGGCAATGCAAGTATTTTCTCAGCACGATAATAGGGAGAAATCACTGCGCGACAGTATCGTAATTTCCGAGAATAAGAAACATGATGGCAAGTCTGCAATTGCAGTGTTAATATCCTAACAGCTTATTGACCTCTGCCATCTAATTTACAGCTTACATGCCCATGGAGTTGCGATATCGAATCAATTGGATACGCAGCAATGGGGAGCAACATATGATGTGGGTGCAGGGAAAGGAGAAGGCTCTACAGGATGAGCTGAATGATCTAACTGAACAGATTCGAGAAGATGCATTGGCTTACGAGTTCAGGGACTATGTCGCTCAATTTCAGATTGATAAGTATCGCGTCTCAATTGCCAAATGGGAGGAACAACTACAGGTCGATATGGAGAGCTTGGAACTGAAGTGCGCCATGACGCAGAATCTCTATGCTAAGGCCAAGGATGATCTCAAATTCCATATTGATCAGGTGGAAATGTTCAAGCAAAGAATTGCCCAAGTGCTGCAGGACGAAGAGGACGAGCAACTGTTGGGGAGGCGTTCACAAGTTCATCGTCGTGGCACCCGAATCTCTGTGATGAAAAAACATAAAAAGAAATAAGCCCAGGAAAAACAAGGAAGTTGGCAAACAGAATTGAAATGCTTACTAAATTTGTGTCTTGTAACAGATGTAAATATATATGTAAATACTTATGTCAGAACTGTGTTGGCAACCGTAGCAAACCAATAAACCAATAATAGAACTTAAAATTCATAAACTTAACCCAAACTCCACAATATTCAATACCATACCAAAGCAAATTCATTGCGAAGTCAAACAACTTTGTTCAAACATTTACATTCAGCATATTCATTTATCAAGGACTTGGAAAATGGGAAAAGGGAGTTGGGAAATGCCGCCAGACAGCGACAATGAAATTATGTTGGTAAAACGATTTGTCTGATTGCCTGACGGAAGCCTAAAGCTGTTGTCATCAACTGTGCATAAACTTTTATAAAGGGGCAATCTACGGTTTTATAAAGCTAATACAACAATTGATAATATTATCGAAAGTACTTAGCAACTATAATAAAATAAAACTAAAGCTATTTAATATATTTTTCAATTGAATCATAATTATTCTCTAATAAAAATACGCGTTAATATATTAAGGTTTCCAGAACTTGATAAAAACTAAGGCATACCAAAATATAGTTTCATATTAAAAATCATATCAATAGATAGAAAACAATTGCATAAAATGTAACTGACTAAAATTGTAAATTATTGAGATAGCCATGTATGACCAGCAGTGTTGCCAAGTCAGCCTTTTTTCGGATAGATCTGTCCGGCTTTAAACTACTTCATCTGGAAAAAATTCCAAAAATCCCTTATACGGAATTCTGTCCTTTTCTAGCTTTAATTGGTTTTCTTAACCAGATTTTTTAAAAACAATAACAATATATTTAAATAAAATAATATTCTGACATTGAATTCAATAGCGATATGGCACATGTATCGTATATACATATGTATCGTGCAATAAATTAAAACTAAGAATATTCGCTATACTTGGTTTAATCAAGTAGACTTAAATACAAATGAATGTGTCGCGATGAGAGCGACAGCAATAAAGCATATGGCAAATATTCCAAGTGCAGTATAAATTCAAAAGTAGATAAAATCCCTGCACATATGCCTTACGTTCAAGCCAATAAAAGTTAAGTTACAGCCTGTTGTAAGGCCGCGCGCACTCTGGGACCTGAAAGCGGAGCTGACAGCTGAGCTTATAAGCAAGCTTATCAGCGCCGAAAAACAAACGCACTGCTTGTATGAAAGCGCGCACACTGAAAGCTCAGCTGAGCAGTGTGCGTGCTTTCATACACGCAGTGCGTTTGTTTTTCGGCGCTGACAAGTTAGCTTATAAGCTCAGCTGTCAGCTCCCAGTGTGTGCGCGGCCTAACAGGTGAAGTTTAGTCAAATGCTGGAGTTGAGCGAGTGTGTTAGCCAAGTCGATTTATAGTAAAAACTAAATTACGAAACCGTCTACAAAACCAGACTTTGAATGACATTTTGACCATCATTTAAAATTATACCTCTGTCTAGTTATATATGGACGAAGCCATAAACGAATTGTTTCACAAATAAACACAAGAACTATTTCATTGTCCTGTTTTATGTCTTTTTTCCGGCTTTTTTGTCGCTTTGTCCTATTTCAGTGACAAGGTGTTGGCAACTCTGATGACCGGTGTAGTCGGCTTAGCCTTTTATTCAAAATATCTGTCTGTTTTATATCAAACATCCCCATCTAAAAATCTATACTGTTTCCTAAATTCTAAAGTAATAAAATTAAATAAAATTCACTTAGTCAAATAAGTAAATTTTGCAGCACTTTTCAGCAAATTAATACATTACAAATATTTATGAATGCAGTATGAAAATATGCAAAAATAGCCAGGATAATGTTATCGCTGAGAAAGTCATAAATAATATTTTCCAAATAATAATACATGTTAGAAATCACTTTTAAGAAAAATATTAATTGTCATGCCCATATTTTGTCCTGCCAAATATTGGCATATTTATATTCCATGTAATACATAATAAATCCATAATAATTATAATACAAATTATGCTTAGTAAATATATGTAAATAAAACAGGATGTCTTTGCTGTGCAGCGTTTAAAGAGAGCATTAAGCTTTCAGGTTCTTGGATAAGACCCTGGCCACCTTACGCTACCTCACGCTACCTTACGCTGCCTCAGTTTGCCTCGGGTTGCCACACTCTGTTTGTTGTCCATTTATCGCATTCCTCTTTGCCACATCCCAATTGCCAGGGCTATAAATAAAAGTTCTTGCCGCCGTTTCTGTCAGAGCAAAGGGCTTGCGACCCGGTTTTCCAATGAATGTGGCTGTGTTTGTGGTTCTGTCTGTGGTTCTGGCTGTGATTGTTCTTGTGGCTCGACTGTTGGTGGCGTGCTGCAATTTCCTGCTTGCCTGTTGCAGTTTCTAATCGAATCGAAACCTTCTACCCTAATGATGCCTGCAGGCGCCCTTTGTTAGCTGAAATATCACTCGAAAAATTATTATCACTTGTGCGTGCGTCTGCCACATGCAACACACAACTTGCAACATGGCGATTTGCGACTGCCGCGTTATTCTGTTCGCCTGATCGAAATTGTTCCGTTAAAATCTGTGCGCTGCGTTGACACTGCCACAAAATGTTGCACAGCAGCAACAGCAGCAGCTGCAACATAAAGGGCCACCACACATCCTGCTATCCCGCTCGCACGCAACCAAGGGCTCGAAATGGGAGATGTGTCCGATGCACCGCTCACTCGCACGCTCCCTGTCTCCCTCAAACTCCCACTCCATCTGTGCTCCTGCTCTCCTTGTCTGCCGCTCAACATTCCCACATTTGTTTAGAAATTCTCTCTCTCTCAAAAAAAAAATAAAGCAGAAACTGGGGAATGGTAATGGAAATGTGAGATAGCAGGCAGGGAAGTGGTTGGGTAGGGCAACTGTGGGGAGGGGAAATGTGTTGGCTATGCTGCGCCTATGTTGTGTCTTCTCTACCGCTCGCTCTCGCTCTCACCTCGCTCTGTCTGTCTCGCATATGTCTGTTCTGTTCTGTTGCCTGTTCTGTTTGTCATGTTGTTGTGCTGTCCACGCTGTTCGCCTGTTCGAGCACACCATCGAAATTTCACATGTAATTCCCACGGCCTGAATTTTCCCACACAAAACGAAGAAGAGGAAGCAGAATTCAACAACAATGCGACAAACGGACAGTTTGGGACAGACAACAGAAGAAGCACACTCACACATACACACACACATGAGATTCTTTTTTTATTGCATTGAATTTACTGGCAGGGTCGGTTGCTGGTCGTCGGCTCGTCTCCTTCCTCACACACACACACACACACATACACACACACACACACACATACATGTTGTATATTGTTGCGTTTTTTCGTTTTGACATTTTTCTTTGAGCCAATTTCTTCTTTCGGATGCTTCTTCTTCAGGGATGCAGACTCATTTAAATTATTACTAAACAAATACAAATATGTACATATGTAGAAAAAGGATCAATAAACTGAGTTGAGGTTATGTTATGCGTATTTAAAATACCAGTTAAAAATCTATACTATTGAGGTTATGTTATGTTTAATTTAATTAAAGATATTATCCAGGAAATTTTGGGATATGATAAGCTAAGAAAGTACCACGAATTTTTAAGTTAGAGTTGAGGTTATGTTCAAATTAATTTATTATTCAAACAAGCTCACAAAGCAAACCAATTTGAAAGCTAGAGATATTCTTAAGTATTTGAGGTTATGTCTACATACATTTTTGATATCATTAAGAAAAGTAAGGAAGCTAAAGAAGTTAACAATAGAGCAAGTTAAATTAAATGGAAGATTATTTCTCTGGTATTGAGGTTAGAACTGAAACTAAGGCTAAGTTTTCCTTCTAGAGTTGAGGTCTTGGTTAAGCTCTATTATTCGGCAAATAAACAGAGGGTAATTCTACATGAATCAAGACTTACAGTACAACAGTAATAACACAGTGGGCAATTTCAACTTAACGACTATTGTTTGACCATTCTTAATGTATTTTGAACAATCAAATAACTTTATTCAGATAGAATAAGAAATTTTCAACAAATGTCAACCAATTCCATAAATACTACGTAATATAATAATTAACTAAACAAAATACTAAAAAAGAACTGATAGATAAAATTATTTAATATTAATATTTAGTTACTAAGTTATTACATAAATATAACGAGAATTTTGTTGAAAATAATTGCAAGAATCATGAAATTATGGGTATGTTGTTAACTTAAAGAATTTACATAATTTTTAGTGGACTTAATTCATCTGCTCCAAACTATTTTAAAGTTTCTGTCTAATAGTTTCATCATTTAAGTTCCTCTTATTTAAATATACATTAAAATCTGCAATTATAGCTGATTATTATTTATTATTCTACAATTTTAAAAGCCAACAATTTATATGTTAGGTGTTAAACTTAACTCTAAATTTAAGGGGTCACAAAGAGCGTTTGTTAACCTCCTTCTAACTCCACCTCTGGTTGGTGTTTGCTTAAAAGATGTCTGGTTTTAGCTTCTTCTTGGTTTTTTCATACATTTCGTTCTTCATTCTTAAGCAATGACCTTCTGTTGCAGCAGGCAAGTACATTGGGCTAAGAGTAAATATGAAAGAGGTTAAAATCAAATTTATATATTATTGTGATGGCAAATGTGTATAATACTTTATTAAAAAGTGTCTTAAACTCATGGTTATATAAAAATTAATTTTATTAATAAAATATTAATGGAAATTAAATAGTTAAAACTTTTTGAAATAAATTTTACTTTGAAAATTTCTTTGAGTTTCTATATATTGTTTAAGCATTTTTCTAACCCATAATAAAAATAGCGCATCTTAAAACTGTTTAGTCAGTTAAAAAATCAAGTTACTTAATCAAATGACAACGAAGAAACTAATTAAAAGTTGAGACTTTATTATAGATAATATTTTGTCAAATTAAGCAATCAACATTTTATAATAAATTTAAATTTTGTTAAAAAAAACTGAGTTCACTGTGCATACGAATATCTTTGAAATTTTGTACGTCCTTGAAACTTTTTTTGGGGGAGCATTCAACTGAGAATCTTGCAAAATGTCAGTCAACTTTGAGGTTATGTGGCTTATACAGATTGGTAAGAATGTTTCTTATGCCAATGCTCCCCGTTTTGGCCTTGACTGCACTTCTAATGGTCCAGGGGCACATTGAGTTAACTGGGCTCAGATAAATGTTGAAGCATCGGTCGTGACGATGGAGGGAGGGTCGGTGAGGGATGGGGAGCGGATGGGAGGTAGTGGTTGGGTTGCTGTAGCAGTTATTCCAGTTATTGTTAAGAGGCATTGACTGCAACGCCATCTCCAGCTACTGCACTCCTGGTTCATCAATTCGTTCAAGGATTTTTTCGTGCTTCCAGGCATGCCAATGAAAAAGTGTATAACTGTGTGTGTGTCTGTGTGTGTGTGTTTGAAAGGTCATGAGGGCAGAAGGGAAAGCGAAACGAAGTGTGTTTTGAATTTTTGGCAAATTTGCTTTTTTGCGTTCGTCGATCTCATGCTAAACTTTCTGTTATCCTGTCGCCTCAACTCGACAGAAGTAACAAAAAATGCGCTTAAACATACCCAAAAATGCCAATCCCATTCCCTTTCCCTTTCCAACTCCACTGACAAATACGAAACTCACTTTGAGCAACACTCGACTCATTTATCGCTGGCTGAAATTAAAGCTCAAGTTTCCTATCACTCATCAAAAAAAAAAAAAACTAAATATAAACTTAAACTCATTGTCAAGTTAAGTGGATTTGGTTTCTCGCAGCGATTCCACTCTCCCCACTTTTTAGCTCTGTTCCCCTACAACAAAGCTTTTGTCAATAAACTTTTTGCCCACTCACACTGGCGCACTCACTCACCCGCAAGCACACACACACTCTCGCACTCACACAATTCACACTCAGTTAAACGCAACGAAATGAAACGGCGAACATGCCGAGTGAATGTCACGGCGAGAAATCTCTCAAAGCTGCCTGCTACAACGGCTGTTCGCCTGTTCATTAGAGTCCATGAATTGAAATTGTGTGCAACGATGACGGCGACCGCATGTCCAAAATGGCGGCTTGGGGAACTGGGTGGTGTCGCTACCCACTCGGTGGTTCAAGGGTTCAATTACGCTGTGTGTGCGTTGTGTGGTGTGGAGCTGGCTAATGGCGCTTGAAATCCATATGCGACTCAAAGTTGAGTGCGCTGCGGTCTGTCTGTTGTCTGGGGCTTTGTCGCCGTCGTCGTCGTACAGTGGGTTAAAGGCTAGATTAGCTAATATACTATATTCAATTTTTCGAATTTAAAAAATTAGAAAATATTATTTTTAACTTAAGAATTAAGTGATGTCATATACAACTTTTAATTTATAACAGAATAGTAAAATGTTAAGTTAATTAAAGTCTTGTGATATTCACAAATATACACAAAGATCTTATTTAATATAAGCTAATGTAGCATTTCTCACCACTGTGAGTCGCCGCCGCCGCCGTTCCGTCATTTCGATTCGCGCGCAATTGCTTGCGCTTCCAAATGAAAAGGGGCAAAAAAAACTAGAGCAATGAGCAGCATCATTTAGATTTAGACCGGAATAGTAACAGGCGCGCAGCATAGCTTTGCAAGCTCACCGAGACCACGTTGTTTGCCGTTGGAAGTTGAAACCGTTCTCGCCTCGCACACAGCTGTCGTCTCGCTCGCACGCATTATGCTTGTGGCGCGAGCTTTCCCCTGTTTCGTTGTTGCCCAAAACGTTCCATATAAGTTGGCGCGCATTTTCAAAATACGCAGTGTGAGCTTTTCTGGTCTCCCCCCATGTCAATGCCATTTATTTAGTTCATTTGAGTTTATTATGCTCGAGCTACATGATTTAATAAATACAATTGACGAAACAATTTAGAAGGTTAGACACCCTACCGAAAATAAATATGTATCTTAATTCAAGTGCACAGTTCAACAGGGGTGGGGATAATACAATAAACCTTGACAGTGAGTAAGGTTCCCTTCTAAACTACTGTCGGAAATTGTGCTTAAATATACATGTGTATATATATTTAATTTCTAATCTGCGTTTCGTTTTTTAGTTCATGTCAAACAAAGTTTCAATAGCCATATCAACTTTTAGTTCTACGTTGTAAGCAATTTGTATGATAACACAATAAATAAACTTGAAAATAATTTAAATGCGGGTATCGCAGAATAAACTTTATGTGGTTCTTCTTATCAACTATACATAATCGTGAACTAATAAATTCTTAACATACTATATGTGGGTTGAAATAACATATGTACATACATATTTACATATGTACAAATGCCCAATTGGGCATAATTATACTTTAAACTTTAGAAAGTAGAAAGATTAACAGCGATTCCTGATTGCCGATTCAACAGGAAATCGCAAATAGTTTAAAAAGTTGGAACCTGAATAAAATGATATGGGTAAAAGGGAAAATCTGAGTTGTATTAGATTTGTATGGAGTATCCTGCAAAGAGGATAAGCTTTTATTATCAATTTATATTATAAATATTTATTTTACCTTATTTTGTATCTATTTAATATTAATTATAAAAATACGAATTATTTTGTGATTTTTAAACAAAAATGTTTGATATTTAGAAAATAAATAAGATTATTTAATAATTGTTTAATAAGAATTATACAAATTGTAAGTTAATTTGTAACCCCAATTTAAAGTAAATATTTATTTGGAATTATTTGTTTAATATTTTTAAATATTTTACATACATACTTCCAAAGAAATGCCAAAATACGCAATTCATACATACATATGAAAATCTACGTTCCATTCCGACGTTTCGGTTGCTCTCAGCACTTCAAAAAATGAAGCATTGAAGCAAATGTGCCAGAGCGAGATAGAGAGTGCACTCAGCTACCCTATAAAAAGAGTTTACAAGCAGCTGAGACTATCTTCTGTTCCATTCCACAAGTCAGCAATAGCTTTATTAAGTCTGTATGCTTATAAA
Organism: Drosophila histrio; assembly: GCA_958299025.2. NCBI lineage: Eukaryota > Metazoa > Arthropoda > Insecta > Diptera > Drosophilidae > Drosophila > Drosophila histrio. Next base: position 27,201,597 of record OY282580.2, on the reverse strand, counting down.
TTTGATTTAATTTAAATTTGCACCTAGGTTTTGTTAATAATATATATATTCAAAGAATTTTAGTATCTTACAAATGTTCAGTATATAACATACAGGGTATTTCTGAAGCGACTCTCGTGCCTTAGCAGCATTTTTGCTTGTTTTGACTGTGGCTCTCACTGTTTTTTGTTTTGCTGCTGCCGCTCAGTTCGTTTTAAACGTGCAATCGAGACGGACGTCATTTTTTCGTGTCGTCTTTTGTCGCCAACGCGTCGCCGTCGCTCGGAGTCGGAGCCTCAGTCGCCGAACATTCGCATTCGCTTCAGATTTAAATGAGTTTCAAGTGAAAAACAAAAGGAAAAAATAAACAAAACAAGAAATTATATTATTTGCTTAGTTAATTGCAATTGCAGTGTGTAAACAGAAACTAAACGGAGTCAGCAAAAAAAAAAGAAAGAAAGAAAAGAAACTAAACGGACACACAGCTTCCTTCAGTTTTCCTCGCTGTGTGTGTGCGAGTGTGTGTTTTTGTTTGTTGTTATTGTGTTTGTAGCCGTTGTTTCGTATTAGGCAAGCAGCAAAACGTGAAATGCAAATTACAGCAATAATAATAACAACAGCAACAGCAGCAGCGACAAAACGGTTTCGCGTGTGTGCTTGAAACAACGAGACAAACGAAAATTGCGCGCCAAAAACGGTAGCGAAACAAAAGGATTTATGAAACATACACACACATACACGCAAACGAACGGAAAAAGAAATACCAATACAAACACGCACGCACAAGCAGCTGAGAGCAGTCAATATAATAAAAACAACAACAACAAGAGCTAATACAGTAGCATCAACAACGACCACAAATCAAAACAGACGACGAAGACGGACCAAACAAAATTCCAGTTTCATCTCGCGCCGCCTTTTTCACCACAGCACAGAAAGGACGCCCAGAAGGCGACGACACTTGAAGCATTTGTCCAAGTGGTGAGTTTTTTCTTTACTTTTTCTATGCAGTCTGCTGCTTTGAAATGCCTGCAAAAATTTTGACGAAAGTGCAAAAGTCAAGGCTCCCATTGTACGCGTGTGTGTGAGTGTGTGTGTGACCTTTGCAGACATATCGAGTGTGTAATGAGGAGTCCTTGACAAGCCTGTCTTTCGCACAGTGGTTGCATACCTGCTTACAATTGTCAAATTCCAGTTAATCTCTGTCGGCTTACAGTGAGGCAAGTTAGGGATTTCAAAGGCACACAATATTCTGATTAATGCACTGTGACAAATTATAAATGCAACCCTAAATGAATCGAGTTTCTACAAAAAAGAATTCCAGACCAAAAGTTATTCATGTAGCAAGAAATTATCAGATAATAGGTTATTTCCTCGTCGAGCTCTTTGTTTCCTAAGCTGGACAAAAACCTTTCTTTTGTAATGAAGAAACTACAAATCTGTTTAGAGTGAGCGAGAGAGATAACCATCTCATCTTTTCTTACAGGAAGTATACGAGTAACGCTCAAATCTGCTTAGCTTAATTGCATTGCATTTTGAATAACGAGAATCTGCTAATGAGTTTGTTTCACTAGGAAAAGGGGCTGCCCCGCCCTCAAGTGTGATATTGCAAGACTCAAATTACATAGAATATGACGGATAAGTCACATTTCTGATGATCTAATAGCAAACTTTGACAGATGGTTGCAAAACTGTTATACAAAAACATATTTCAATTATATCACTGATAAACAAAGTTATTTATTAAATAAACCAGACAACGTAACGATAAAATACTTACAATAAAGAGATAAATATAAATATTTGTGGATTAAAATTAAAAAAATACTTGCATATTTAAATTACAATTTTATAATATTAAAAGGTTAAATAAAAGTTGTTTTAGAAATACAAAAAATTACAAAATATCTCCCTTCATTAGCTAAATAAAAAGAATGATGACATAATAAAGAAAAAAGGTTGTACTATAAAAATGTAAAGTAAAAGATGATTTACAAATTGCATAAATTAAAAAATAACTCCTTTTTTATCTAAATAATAAGTTATATTAGAAATGCTGTAATAAAAATTAAAACAAAGACTTTTATTTAATGTTTTAATTTGATTTTATTATTACAAAATATTTTTATTTAGATATATAAATATGTGTGAAAATTAACTTGTTTTCAAATGCTTGTTAAAAAAACTTTCACAGCCCCAAATTTTTAGATAGACCAGCCTAATATAACAGATAGTTGAAGTATAACAAACGCCGAACAAATTGCTCTGTATATTATGCTTATTCTTTTAATGTCATCCATAAATTGCTATCCCAAAATATCAAACAAATTTACTGCACTCCAGTACACGTGTATATGTATGTGCATGAAAGTAATAACCGATAAGAGAATAAATACACATTTATTGCACCTAGAAGCTCAGACAATCACGCACACATATAAGCCGCAAAACCAATAAAAAGACCACACAATTATCATTAGAGGTGATCTAACGACAGTTGAGTTCACTGTGCCTCGGCCTCAAGCCACCTCTTCTGCTGCTTCTACTTTGTCCTGTGTGTATGTGTTGAGTGTGTTTGTGTGTCGGTAATGAAATGTCTAGACAGTTGGGGAGATGACGTTGTTGCAGCTTCCTTCAGTTCACTCAAACTCCAGCACAGTTCACAAACGCAACTAAACACACACACACACACTCTTTCGCATTTAATCCCTTTTTATTGCGCTCTCACGTTGGAGGAGTCCAAAAAAAAGAAGGCAAGGAGCGAGCGAGCGAGCAAGCGACATAGGGTGTGCGAGCGACAGAGAGTGAGTCCTGAAACTCGTTTGTTTCCGAGTGTGAATAATGGGCGTGGGAACTCCACTCAACTGACGCTCAATCATGATGAAGGCGCTCGTAAATTACAAAACCATGGTTTTATTTGTCAAAATTTGAAACTTATTTGAACAGGCGCCGAGAAAAACGAAGCAAGTCGACAGTGACTCTCATTTCCAGTTGCCAGGCGAGTTTTTGTTGTTGTTGTTGATAATTTTGTTATTTTTGTGTGTTTGCCTTTCATTGTTGTTCTTGCTGCTTTTGCTGCTCTTTTCGTATACGTGATTAGCATGCGAGCCTCGTGAGTGTGAGTGTGTGCGAGAGAGTGCGCCCTTTCATAATCACTCGCTAACTCACATTAAAACGCACTCCACTCACATGACTTGACTCATCCTGGTTATGATTTTTGTCAATGAACTTCTAATTGGTTTTCCCTTGGCTTTCATTGATGATTGATTGACAGCGCGCACAGTACAATCATTAATTAAATTTGGCATGTATGCACTGCCAATTCATTTATCAGCTATTACGACACATAAAAAGCATAATCCGTTAATTTACTTGGGCGAATTCTCATTGTTGCCATTCTTTGCACAGTTTTTGTTGCTTCTAAATCGCAATTTACTTTAAATGACGCATCTTGGCTCAAGCTTGCTTTCTCACTCACTCATTTGCTTTGCACTCAAACTACGCAAATTACCGCAATGCCAAAATTAGCAAACAAAAGGAGCAAAAACAAATACAAAGCCATTCCCACTTCCAATTACGGTGCTCTCAATACACTAACACACACACACACACCCCACTCGACGAATTGGGAATTGGATTTGAATTTGGAAAGAGCGACAAGAGCACAAGGCCGCGACGGTCACTCAAAAAAAAGAAGAAGAAAGAATAAAACAATAGACAACAACAACGAGAATGGGAACGAGAATGAGCTTAAAGTAACGGCATGAATGAATTAATTAGGGGGTGGGGTGTGTGTTTGATTACATATCATCATTATTGTTATTGTCGTGGTCGTTGTTGTTGCATTTGCCGTTGTTGTCGCTTAGCCACAAATAGACATTTGTGCGTTGTTTTTACTTTATATGGTCATGTTTTGTATGCTTTGATAAGCCAGCTTTAGCTTTTGAGTGTAGAGCAACTGTTTTTTTTTTGTTTTTATACCCTGTGGGAGTATATTAAGTTTGTGCCAATGTGTGTGACAGGCTGGAGGAAGCGTGACCGACCCATAAAGTGTATATACGCCATGTCCGTCTGTTTTTCTGTCCGCCTGTCTATCTGTAGACCTGTCTGTCTGTCCGTCTGTCCATCCGCATAAACGAAAGAATTTCAGAGATGGTAAGAGCTAGAAGCTTGAACTTGGTCGCCCTGCACTTGTAATATTTGCAGGTAGATCAAGTTTATCTTCAATTTAGGATTTAGGATTTAAATAATTTTGGAGATGCCTTCTTATGACTCTGACATACATTTGCACAAAGCCATTATACCCATTTTAAATGGTCGCATGCTATAAAAACCAGCTAAATATTTTAATATCTTTTTCTCTGGCTATTTTAAAAGCTTATTAGCTATTTATCGCTAATTTTAAACGTTTTAATAGCTTTCTTAGACCCCAATTTAATGTTTGACAACACTGCTATTACAGGATATGTTACAGTCGGGCTTGCGACTGTCCGGCTTGTATTTTTTTTTTGAGTGAGTTTTTCTGTCTCTTTCTCTAACTCTCTCACTCTCTTGCTTGGCAGCTGGCAGAAACGGATTGCGATTGCGATTCCGGCTTATGCAATTCATCATTATGGCTACAATTTGCCACAACAACAAATGCAATTGAATCGTTGCCATTTGGTAATGAATGCCGCATGTGGCAGGCATCCCCTCTCCCCCTTGCCCCTCGCCGCTGAACTCTAAAAGAGAAATAAAAGTGAAAACTTGTTTTTGCTTTCGGTGTGTGTACATAGTTTATTGTGGTAGTTGCTGTTATTATTATTATTGTTATTGTTTGCCGTTGTTTTATGTCTTGCATTTGACTTTGACTTTTCAACTGCTTGTCGTCATCCTCATCAACACAGACACAGTGGAACAACTTGTGAATACAGATTTCCAACTGTCTTTGTTTCTTATGCATTATCTGTGCGCCCGATCTATCGCCTGACAACCACTGTGCAACGACGCTTTCGATTTTCTTGCCTTTACAACCCCACACGCAGTGGCTGCAAAAACAACTCCCCAATGGGTGGAAAGAGGGGAGCAAGTGAGTAACTTAGCAATCCAGTTGTGTATTGCTTGGTCTCTCTCTCTAACACACACACTCGCGCCATTCGATTGCTATTTTTTCAATGTATGTTTGCGTGTGCCCCTTTGGCACCCAAAGCAAGAGAGCAAAGGCAACAACACAAAACAAACGTAAGAGCATAAGCAAAAGCAGTGCGTGCGTGTGTATGTGTGTGTGTGTGTGTGTCAAAAAAGTCTTATTGGATATATTCAACTTGCGCTTGCACATGTTGATGATTTCCTGTGAACATTTGGATATTTCAATGTAAGGAAACTTGTTGCATGCGAGCTGCTGACGCGACGTGAGAGAGTTGTTACTGTTAATGTTCTGTTGTTGTTATGTTAATGAACTCGCTAAATTTGCAATCAAGTGAGTTTTTGCTCAAAAAACAAATTCAGTTTGGGAAAGTTTTAACCCCAAGATATTTCAACAACTTTCTGTTTCACTCAAGTTCTTTGAATGCAATAGTACAATGAGAACCGAATGAATTAACTTACAAATGTATTTGCAAGTACTTCATTTTGTACGTTACTTTTTCACGACTCTTCAAAGTGAAAGGCCAAGTGCGTTACTTGTTTTGGTTTTCTGGTAACTAGTGTTTAATTGTTTAGCTTGAATTGCTGCCATCTCTGTGTTTTATTTGTTAATGGTTGCAATTTTTATGCGTCTCGTCGCATTACATAAAATGCCCGTGTTATGTTGCATCTCTTTCACACGCATGCAACAAAATACCTGTTGTCATTTCATGTTAAAAGCTAAACGTTAGTTTTCTGCTTTTGATTGGCTAATTGTGAAATTGTGGTTGTGGTTTAAGCCGTCTTATGAAGGCCATTTGTTGTAATGCTCACTTACACGCATTATGATTTAAGATATTTCTTTCAAAGACGCCGCTGTGTGAAATATTTTAACGCTAACTTGTTGGGCTGCTGAGTTCGTTGGGGGGAACGTTAAGATACATTTGTATTATGCAATACGTATAAGGAAATCCAGTTGTAACGCATCGCATATATGTATATTTTGAATATTTTTAATATGCACTCTAATGATTTAAACAATTGCATGTTTACAGTCATCAAATGTGATATCGATACTTAAACAGATCTCTTTAGGAAGTTCCTAAATCATATAGCATTAATTTAGCTGTAATAAAGATTTTTATAGCCTCCACGTTCATAAAATAATGATCGGTAGGCCTGTAATCAATTGTGATTGCATTGTAATAAAAAAATAACATTTAAAAGTCTCATATCAATAAAAATAATTTCATAATTTAGCCACGCAATATTCACAGTCATTATTTTCTCTGAGTAATATTTTGAAATTTATGCATTTTAATAATTTGTATTTCAGACCACTTCAAATACATTAAAGCGTAGAAGAATTCTTTTGCTTTGGCTCGCCATATGGTGATTACTTAATATTATCTGGTTTTTCTATTCACAAAGAAAACCTCTATAAAAGCGCTTATCTGTCATTACGTCTACGTTTTTATGTTTTACTTATTATGACCGATATAAAAAGTATTTGCTTAAAGATAAAAGAAGGAACTCAGTGGCCCAGGGGATTATTGCAACTTGAGATAAATTTTAAAAGTAATATTCTTTACGCTGTGGTGATAAAAATCATTTAAGGGGGGTTTTATAATAGATATAAAGTAATATCTTACTTACGAATATTTGAATTATATTGTATTCTGTATTATAAAATCGAACTGCATTTAAATTACGTTGTATAATTCTCTTCATATGCACAATTTTAAATATATTAAAGATATAGATACTTAGACATCTTAATTACATATTCTACAAATTTAATAATTATTTAATAATAATCAATGACATTTCGAGAGTCACAAAGTTAGTTCGCTTAGACTTTTGCTTATGTATATCTGAATTATATTTTATTCTGCATTATACAATTGAACTGCATTTAAATTACTTAAATTACATTGTATAATACTTTTCATATGCACAATTATCAATATATTTAAGATATAGATACTTAAACATGTCAATTGCACATTCTAAAAATTTAATAATTATTGAATAATAAATAACTTTATTTCGAGAGCCACAAAGTTAGATCATTCAATCTCACATTGTTTTCTGATTTAAACTCATGGAAACTCATTAAAATTATTTTAGTTATTGTTGATAAGCTTTGTTTGAAGTGTCTGACGTGCACGTTGTACCGCCAGATATGAATATCGCTTGATTAGCTCTTTATTTTATTTGCTTTTTTGTTTTGTTTCTGGATTACGAAATTTTCTTAAAATGAACTCGAAAAAATGCTAACGACTGAGTGACTAAAGAGCGTACGTTATACCCTGTAAAAGCAAGAGTTATCAAGGGGTTTATGGTGTTGTAAATATATAGAATAAGTGAAAAGTGTAAGATGATAATTTTTGACGCATATTTAATAGTGTTTTAACAAATGAATGATGGCGGGAGTGGAAATAGCTGATACAAAATCAAAATAAAAACGCTAGTTATTAAAAAATTCTTATTATTTAAATGCTTCACTAAGTTAATTTAAACTGGAAGTTGTACATAATCAAAAGAATTCAACGTATGAGCTACAGAATGTGCTGAATGAAGCCTGAATCGAGGAAAATGAGGCGCTGGCTGGCCCAAAGAATAATATACATATATATACAGATGTATATGCATCCAGATAGATCTTTTTCTCCTCATGAAGTCTATTTCCGACGACAGTATATTTCGGGCAGACACTGTTCCTAAAAATTTGTAGCTATTCGCCATCAACTGTGTTGCAGAGAAGACTAATAGAATTTGTCACAGATTTTATGCACCCATTTATGGTAATCTTTGCACTATCATCAGGTTTTTCGCCAGCATTATTTATTTATATTTATATTTATTATTAAATTTAAGTTGTCATCCATTTTGATCACTATTGATGCAGCAATCACAATTTGACACAAAACTCAAAGTAAACAGCTGATTTCTAAGACCTAATGCTATTTGTCCATTAGTCTTAAGGTCTCAACTAAGAATGCAGTGTGGAAGCACTATAAACTGTTGTTATAATATTTATGACGAAGTTTACACTTTACAGAGATCAACCTCTAGTCTATCATTTAAACATTTTCCTAGTTCTTTGTTGTTGCTTTAAACGTGCTGCCAGCCGCAATTTGTTTATCGTAAATGTTTATGCACGCTGCCTTTTAGTTGTGTGTGTCTGTGTGTGTGTCTGTGTGTGTGTCTGTGTGTTGTTTTTTCACTCGGTTGTTTATGGGGAATGCCAAAACGAGAACGCCACATGTGATGGAGGAAAACTGCTGCCCCCTTCCTCCCTCTCCAGCCACGTTTATTTTATAAACAAGTCATAGAATTTTTAGTTCAGTTCGTGGAATAAACGAACATCGACATGTGGATACTGAAAAATAGTTGAACAATTTGTTAGACAAACATAAATTCACAGAAGAGGTCAGTTTACTCGTAACATCAGCTGTCTGTCCATTGCGCAATGAAAATCCGTCCGGTTTTTATACCCTGTTATTTTTGTTTTCTTTATGGAGGCACTTGTCAAGTGGCTGGCAAAAAAAAAAAAGCAAAACAAATAAAAACTGGCTGAAAATTCGAAAATTTTTATTAAAAGCGCAAAACAAGACGACAAACGATGTCGACGCGAAAAATTTCAAACTGGCTGAATGAGCAATTGAATTAATGACTGACTGAGTGAGTGAATGAGTAAATGACTGAGTGAGTGTATAGCTCTGGTTGAGAGTGAAAGCCAAGTTAAGCCACTTTACAGCTGGCTCACATTGTGAATTGTGAATGCAACTTCAAGTTTGGGAATGCAACTTCCTGTGGTGCCAACGGCTGCTGCAGTTGCATCTCCCACTGTGCGATGCCACCACACGTTGCATGAGACATGAGGCAAGTGGCAACAACAATCGTCGGCACCTGAGACCGATGGGGAAGCTAATTTCTCATTCATGAGTCAGCTGAGCGTATAAATGGCCATTCCGCCCACAAGCTCCAATTAATGGGCCACAAACTGAGCGGGCCAATAAATTCTGACACGCCACTAAAATTGAACGGCGAACAAAGCAAAGTGCGAAGGGAGACGGGAGAAGAAGTACCCCATAGATGAAGCATACCCTGTAGGGAATTTTCCTAGAATAACTTGAGAGTTTTTTATAAGACAGCCATAGATTACGACTGAAATATGCTCTACTCTTTTGAAATAACTCGTTTATTAACTATGGAATAATTTTGAAATATTCCACTTATAAAGATTATAGGCCTTTACCTATAAAAATACACCTTGAATTTGTTTGTTGCAAAGAAGAACAACACACATATAAAATTCAATATCTTTGGCACTATTATATATAATATTTTGTATTTAATTTTACACATTTAAACTACAGGACATTAAAACATGGGTTTATCTTATGCGATTCATAATAAATATTCGGCATACGAAAATCATGTGAGAAGTAAAATGTATTGCAAATTCTATAATGGCTTTTTCTTTTAGAATACTGTCGGCGCAGTTTAGCACTTTATTTTCTTTTTATTTACTTAAGTTTGTTTTTGCAAAATTATGAAGTCTACCTTAGTTTAATGTAGGCTTAGGAATATTTTTTTAGTTAGTCGTCGTTTTATTTAAATGCCACCGCATATAGTTATAATTTGTTCATATAAACTCATAGGGATTTTTAAATACTGCCTTAAATTGTTTCTTTTTTAGATAATATACTTTATGCTTTTCTTATAGAAATTTAAAGAGAACTAATTCGTTATATTATATAGTTAGTATTCAGAATATTACAACTTGTTTGTTGCTTAAGAAATGCTTTTAAAATTGTCAGAATACGCAGACCATAAAACAAATAATAAAGGAAATTTCTGTTTACGAATTCTTTTTAATTTTTTTTTTGCTGTTTTTCGATATGATGAACAAATTATATATATAATTTTGTGATATATTATATATTTTATGATGTGATGATATATTTTTGATACAATAAATTTTTGATACAATATATTTTTGATGATATATATTTTTGATGATATATATTTTTGATGATATATATTTTTGATGATATATATTTTTGATGATATATATTTTTGATGATATATATTTTTGATGATATATATTTTTGATGATCTATATTTTTGATGATATATATTTTAGATGATATATATTTTTGTAACAATGTACTTTTGATATAATATATTTTTATTATGTTATATTTTAAATGTAATATATTTTATATATATTATAGTTTTGATTTATAAATTAATGTGAAAACTTTGTTCTGTCTTGACAGGGTATTTAAAAAAAACTCGCATGCCAATGTGAACATTCATATAAGGTGTGGTTTGGGGTTGGGGTTTCAGTTTCAGTTTGGGGTGTGTGAAGTCTCTTGGGGTCGAGGTCTTTAAGGGATTGCGTGTCGCATAGTCGGCCCGTTTAATGTCAAAGCAGACAAACAAGTCAATAACAATAACAAAAATACCAATATAAACACAAATAAATAGTAAACACAAATCGCAATGGCTAACACGCGCCTACAATGATATCGATACGGATACGTATACGTTATGCTGGGAAACTAACTGGGAAATACTAGGTATACCCTAAGGGAGTAAGTAAGCCTCGTTTAAGCATAATAATAACCGTGTAACGCGACAAATGTGCGATAAGAACTCATGTAAATTGTGTTTTAGATTGTCTTTTATAGTTATACTTTTTAAATTAGCTCATTAAAACAAGATTAAGCAAGTTTAGTGGCTAGTTTTATGTTTATTCATAAAGATAGCTGATCTTAAGGGTATCTTAAGCTGATCTTAACACGGAATAGTGTGTTAAGTTTAAATAATGATTCAAGGAATATATTAAAGTAATATAAAATAGATGTAAGATTAACAAGCTGAGTTATCACAAGTTCTAAGGATACTTGGTAACTTGGTGCAGATATTTCTTATTAAAATATCGTATAAAGTCACTATAGGAACAATCTATCTATTTTACTTTCGCTAATTTCAAGTTTTACTTTCAATTTAAATGTACTTTCCTAAGAATATGTTTTTCCAACTTAATTTAAGATGTACGATAATCCAAATAGATTATTTTTTATTAAATTTTTATTGAAATTAAAGCTGTCAGCGAAGCGTTAAGTAAGTTAAGTAAACTCACTGCAAATTTGCATAATTTAAATAATTTCTCCAATTTCTTTCACTTTTATTAAAGCTCTTATTTATATATAAACCTTATCAAAGATTCATTAATTATTTTATTACATTATTGCTGAAATTAACACTGTCTTCGAAGCGTTAACGAGGTACCACTGTACTCTCACTCAAAATGTGCATAATTTAAAGAATTTCGCTTATGTTTTTCACCTTTTACAGTGTTTACAAATATTTAATAAAAATATAACTTAAACAAATTTCAATTGCCAAAATAAACCAATTATGTAAACTTTTTGCTTTTAGGCCAACATAAACAAAATACACACAACGGTTATGGAAATGTTTTTCAAGCAGTTGCAAATATTTATTTGTACTCGAAAGCATTCCAAAGTATCGAGCTCACTTGGTTATATTTAAATTAACGCACCCCATTTTGGCTAGACGAAACTATGCGGCAATCCCCCCTACTGCCCGGCTTCTATTCTTCACCACCTCTCTATTCGTAGACCAAAAGCACAGCTGTTTTGGGGGCTGTTTGTTGTTGTGGCACCGTTGTTGCAACCCCCTGTGGCACGGGGGCAACAACCCCCGCGACGCTACAACAAAGCTCCTGTGAATTTATACAAAACGTTGTCGTCGTTGGCGATTTTCTGCTATCCTGTTGAAAAATCAGGGAAATCTATTTATTGATGTTTTTCGCCAAGTGCAAATGCTGGAAGGGGAGATTCCCCTCCCGTTCTCTCCCCTCGATTTGTGCTTTGCCCTGGCAACCAATCAGCTTGTGACGTCAGAGCCCATTGACCTGTTGTAGGGGTTGTCTGATGAAAGCTTTATAGCGGTGAGCTTTTTGTAAAGCGAAATGAGAAATGCGAGAAGCGAAAAGCTCACAGACAATGCTCCTGTGCTGATGACGTCATTGCTCCTGTTTGTGACTCCTGTTGCTCCTGCATGTGGCTGCCACCTGGTTGCAACTGCTGAGCGCCTGTTCTTTCGAGGCGGAGTATTTGAGTTAGAGTTGTTGAATGGCGCCAACCAATCCTCCCTGCCCCGGTCCCTTCCCCTGAGCCAACTTCCCCACCCTTGCCCAGCTCAAACTCAAACTCAATGGGAGGCGAAGCCTGAGAATGGAGTGTGTCTTGTTGGCCAAGAAGTTGCACGAATGTCTTAGACGCTGCAACTTGTCGCCGTCTCTTTTTATGTGTGTGTGCGTGTTTTCCCTATGCCTGTGAAGCGGCCATTTTCTCCATGGAGCCAATTAACACCAGGCGAACAGCAATCGCCTGGACAACGTTTTCCTTTATAGGGGGGCTTTTCCTGACTGAAAAGTCTGCTCCTACGCTTGCCCCTGAAATGTGGCACTTACACACACACACACAAACACACTGTTGTGGGGCCAGCAACAGCCAATGATTGTACGCAGCTTCCACAAAGCTTTGGCCTTGTGGACACGTGTGCAGCTGCCACAACAATAGCAACAACTTGCCACAAAATGTCTGCAGGTCAAGGCAACGCATTGCATCAATACGTGGAGGCTGCAAAACCAGCATGCACTTAACAAAAGAGAATAGAGAATAAAAATAAATATATATTTATATATAAATAATAAATAAATATATAAACAAGAAATATGTATAAATATATAGCATAACTAAGGGAAGAAAATCAGCTATTCATATTTATACTTTGCGACTAAAACATATATTATATTATACATATTATATATATATTATTTTATATATACTATATTATATATATTATAAAACAATTCTTACATTCTTATAGAGCTGCTTTAAAAGATAATATTTTAAAATCAAATAAATAAAAGAGTTTTAGATACATATTGATAAGTGTTGTAAAACTGGCGCTAAATTTATTTCTTGTTAATTTAAGTATGTGCAATTTTGTTAAATTTATTTATATTTTTAAAAACCTTTTAACACTTTCCTAAACCTTCTATAACTCTTACTTAAACTGCTAAGTTGTATTGTATTCAAACTAGAGTGTTACTTTGTAATATTAGCTCTAATCTATCGAATCTAAGACCTAGATTCTCTAGATTTTCAGTTTCTATAAGATTTTTTTATATTTTCATTACAGACTCTACATCATTTTGATTTTATATCTCATTGATATTTGGTATCTACCAATTTATTTACATACCTAATAATTAGAAATGCGAATATGGCTTGTTATACTTACGCAAACTGTCAAAGATAGATAACAGTCAAAAGGAAATTCGCATAAATATTATATAAATTATATATAAACTGTAGCAATCAGCTTTTGTCAGCGAGAGTGTACACATGTCTGTGTTGCAAACACTTTGAAGGTAATCGAACCCTATGCAATAGTAGTAATACCTAAAATTGTGAAAGTGTGGATAATGTAGAATGTTGAAATTTAGATAATGACAAAGACAAATATTAATCATTATATTTTCATAATAGTACTTAAAATATGTATAGTTGTATTGATTCAAACTGTGATGAAATATTGTATTCAATGTATATTAAATATAAATTAATAATCATTTAATATTATTAACAATTTAAACATAGTAGGGGTTCGATTTCTGCAGGTGTATTCGTTGTAGATGTTTGATTTGGTTTGAGCTTGAGGTTAAGCGTAGAGTAGGGTATTGAGGGGGTTGGGGATTGAGGGTGTTGGGTATTGAGGGTGTTGCTGAACAAAAGCTTTCACTTTCATGCTTGCAGCGCAAGGATAAAACAATGCTGCGAATTTAGCATGTTGCCAGCTTTCGCTGTCGCTGTAGCTGTCTCTGTCTCTGCCTCTCTGTTCGTGCAACACAGAGAAAATTTGGGTCACTTGTCGCCATTGCGTCGTATTGCATAAGCCAGAAAAGCGACAAAACCACCACCCATTTTTGGGTGGCACGCTGCTCGGCTGCTCACTGAGCTGCTGCAACAAATGAGGAAGCCAAAAATAGGAAAAAAGCCAACGCGTTACGTTGCCACACGCTGCATTCGTGGCTGGCAAATCGATTGCAGACGTTGCAAGTCCGCATCTCAGGCCGAGTCCGAGTCCGATTCGAGGTACGGGCTCGGGTTTTGGATACGGTTACCAGCTATTTAGTTGGCCGGGCAGTTTGAAGCCATAAGTTGCATTGATAAGAACACGAGGCGTGCGGCAGAAAGCGAAAGTGAATATGCAAGTGACAATATGGTGAATGCACTCTGCACAACAAATGCTGCTCAGTTCAATTAGAACAAACAACACAAGGCAATTGATTGATTGATTGATTGACAGCCCCGGCCATTTGGCTTTTTCAATTAGCCGAGAAAACAAACACGGCTAACAGTAATAGTTTGTTGTTTTAACGTGCCACAACCACGATAATAACCATGCAACGTCCAGGGCCGCACATCTCGACAAACATCATGAATCGCATGTCGATCTTTGAAAGTGAGTTGAAAAAAATCCCTTTTGCAGCAGCAAGAAATGCTCTAAAGATACTTCTATGAGTGCATGTGAGTGTTGTGAGTATTTCTGTTTGTGGAAGTGAAATCGCGATTGTTAGTGTGTTGTTAACTTGGTCATAAATATTCGGAAATGTCTGGCAACTGCAAACTTAAAGCGTGTTTCAGATACTAACAACATCAACAAAAATCTTGTTGCCGATAGATCTTTTGTGTGTGTGCTTTGGGAATGTGAGGCCAGAAGTGCCTCAAGTATTCAAAGATGCGTGCTCGAGATTGAAATGAATACAAGATGGAAAGAAACAAAGATAAATGTATTCAATTTCACACTCAAAACACGGTTTGAGATTTGTAAGGAAAAAGTGTTAACATGATTGAAATGCAGATCTTAACTGGAAGTTTACATATCAAAGAAAGTACAGAGTTCACTTTATGCAAATGTGCAGTGTTGGAAAAGAGTAGAAATTGTGCTTGACATGATCAATCTTTTATTTCCTTATTTATGTATTTAATACGATATATAGCAAGCGATTGTTTTCGTTGATAAAAACAGTTTAATTTTATTATTTACATCTGCTCTAAACAGTATTATTAATTGTTTAAAATGTGCAGTTAAAGTTATTCTTTAAAAAGTGCTAAGAATTTTTTAGAATGCTTCGTTTAATCGATTTGTTGTAAAACATGTTTATATACGAAGTGCAGTTTATCCCCGTTAAAAAACTCCTTTTCATTAACCATTGCTCTAAGTAGGGTTGGAAAGTGTCTGGAATATACTTTTCAAAATCACTGTATTCCAAAGATATAGCTTGAGTTCCTTTAATATATATAAAATGTTTGTAAATTTTTATAATGTACAGCTTAAGCTCTTTAAATAGTGTTTCACAACGTTTAAAATGTTCTGCTTATGATCGCTGTATTCTAACAGATGTCTTAAAACTTATTGCCAAAGCTAAAAAAGTATCTCTTAAGTTTGAGTTAGTGTTGAAAAATGCGTAAACTGTTCAGCTTAAATAATACTTTAAATTGTGTTGAAATATATCTAAAATTTGCTTTTTGATCGCTGTTTTCGTATCCAATTTTATCTTTAAGAATCAACTGTTGAATTATCCAAATAATAAAATAATGTTCCTTTAACTTGAAATACTTCTCAACACTGGATTTTTAATTCTCACTTCACACAGTGTTGAAAAATGATTAAAACATTCTTTTTAATTGCAGTATTTGAACCGTAATATCTTTAAAAATGTTTTCATATGATTACAACATTATTCTGTCTGCTAAAAATCATTTCTTCACTACATTTTTAATTTCTACTCCACGCAGTGTTGAAAAATGTCTCAATTACAGACTCAGTTAAGTTCATTCAACTGCACTACAATAGCAACAATACAAGCCAATTGGTAGAGTATTAACTCTATCAACTCAAATGAAGGGCCAATTGAGGAGCTCAAAGTTCGAGTTTACACAGCTTTTCCCATCGATCAATCAATGAATTTCATAAGCGACAACAATTCCAACAAATTATCACTAACTATCACCACGACATCAATTCCAATTCCAATTTAATATTTGTTTGCTGTTTTTTCCACCAAGCTGGCCATGACACACGACGGAGCCACGAACTATTAACCTTTTGAGCTCGATCATCGGACAACTTCAATTATGAAATACTTGGCAACGTATTTTCATGTGTATTCACAAAGTGTGTGTTGCACAATCGGAAATCGTATGCAAATCTTAATTGATTGATTTGTATACATTTCGCATTTGCATTTGAGAGACGACAAATGTTGGTTTAATATTCTGAGGCCTCACTTTGATTATGTCTTCTAATCGGCCATAGTTGGACATGTCCATGGCGAAGCGATTACGATGACGATTACAGACTGCAGTTTAACAAGTTTTCACTTGCGCAATTGCCCCAGCTGCCTTATTAGAAAACCCGCACAATTCAAGCCAACTAATGAGAAACGCATGTGTTGGTGTGAAAAGAAGTCAAGTCTTTATAAGGGTCCCCCTGCCATATCATACCATGCCATATACTAATTATATGCAATTTATTTTCACCGAGTGACCAACAACACACACAAACACACTCCCTAGTCTCGTCTTCGACCCACAATGAACCAGACAATAAGACTCTATGCGACTTGCACATAAATCAAGACTTCTTTATATAGTGTGTCTGTATCTGTGTGTGTTCGTGTAATTTATCATTTGAAAACTTGTAATATTATCATGTATATGAATGAAAGTTTTTGTCTTTCATTTGAACTGTACATGTTTACGCTTTGGAAAATTCACTTTGATGACCCGCAATGCAAGAAAGTTAATTTTAACTAGAACCGAAGCGAGTTTCCAGTTAAACTAGGCATGACATTCAAGTACGCTCAAGTACAGTTAGACCCAAGACATGCAGCACATAATGGTAACTCAGCAGTTCAAGAAATAGTACTAAATAAATATGGAAATATATTTATTTCGATCAGCTTTAGTTTTTACAATCTCTTCACTTACTTTCCTAAGTACTTCAATTAACTGAAATATCATATATCATATCTCTAAATCCTTTTTTATTTTTACAGGGTATTCAAAGCTTACATACGTTCAAAACTTATCTTTAAAATCTTTGCCAAACCCATTTCACGCTTTTGTTTAATTACTTTTTAGCACTCATTGACTTCCGCATTGATTCCAAAGTCCATGAAAACCAAAGTCATAAAATTTTAGTTTGTACAATTTTCTGTTCTCCACAAATGTACTTTTCAAATATACTCATTTTGTCAATGTTACAGGGTATTTACATAGGCCTAAGAGCATTATAAACCGTTGCTAAACTTATTTCACGCTTTTTTTTTATTGCTTTTCACCATTCATTAACTTTAGCATTAATTTTAGCGACGACCATAAAAGCAACAGTCATTAAATTTTTGTTTTTCTTATTTCTTCTTTATGCGTGACTCATTTTGTAAAGTTTACAGGGTATTTAGTGTCTGTAAATGCTGTAAACAGCTTAATAATAAATATTAATGATTCAGATTATATGGACACATCATTTTAAACCTGCGAGCTTAGAAACTTCATTATTCATTACAAATAATTTGACTTTTGCTTATATCACACTTTTTATTGATTTTATTATTCATTAGCTGTCGCATTAATCACATATATTAAAACTATTTCTTTTCCAACTATTTTCCAACATTCTTTACCTTCTCGCTCAGTTTTACAGGGTATTTACAATTGATATTCGTTCTCATTTTCACAGATTTGTAAAGAAAAACACATAAAATCGTTGATTGCTTTCACAATGTGATTTGTCTCATCAGCAAAATTTCAACGGCATTTGCAGTTATGCGATGCTTCTTGGCCCTTATCTTCCACCTATTAATCTAGTTAAGGTTCTGGTTTAAGTTCTTTATTTATTCTGTTGTTGCTGCTCCAGAAATGTGCGCCCAGATGTGGGTTATTATGACGACGAGAGAACAAAATACAAAACAACAAAAAGCTGAAAGCTGAAAGAGAAGAACAAGTTGGTGCCGAAGAAAGAAAGAATCTTAACATTGACTGTTGGTCTGTCGGTTTAATGTTTGTTGTTGCTTCTGCCAAGTTGGCGTCGCGTTGCTTCTCTTTTTTTTTTATTTTTATGTCGGTTTTGCCTTTTTTCTTTATATTTTTTTTTTGTGTAACAACAAATTGACAATGACATGAATGCCAAGAAATATTTAACCTTAATAAACGAGAGGCAAGTCAAGAAGACATCGACCAAGACATTTGCCGGTCTTTTGTCTGGTTTTTTGTTTGTATTTGTATTGGTTGTTGTTGTTGTTGTGGTTGCATTGTTTGATTTATGGAACGAAGGCCAAGTGCCAATTAAACTTTGCAACAGGAGAGAGATTTACGAGTAGTTCTTGTAGAAAGTTCAAAGATTTGCATTAAACGGAATGTCTTTTGTATACTCTACTTGCAGATACAACGCGAGCACAGAGCTTGACGGAGATCGACACAGCGGGAACAATGATGTCCATGTCGAGTTCACCGCCAGCCACGCCCACTGGCGTGCAGACTGATGCCGAAGGTCTTATATTGCCAAAGAAACTGATTAATCCCTGCATGGAGAATATCGATCGCAAGGAACTCCATCGTGAGCTCAAGTTTAATGCGAGAGTGTGAGTAGTAGAATTCTCTAACAATTTCTCAATTTACATATATTAATTTAATATTCATATCGTTATCTTGCAGTGGGAAAAGTGTGTTGAATCAAAAGACGGAACTGCAGCGGGCATATGAGAAGCAGAAGGAACGTCATGCGGCAGCTGCCGCCGAGCAACATTCACCGGAAGCGGAACTCGTTGGCGGCATACCGGGCCTAAAGGGGGAACTGGGACGCGTCATCATGGAGCGTGCCCAGAAACACGAGGCGGCGGCACAGCGACAGGATGCGGAGGATGCCGAGGAGCGTCAATATGTGAATCCCGAATATCTGAATGTGCGCGCCAAACTGCGAACGGCGCATGCGCCCAATTAAACTAAACAAATCTTAAATGTATAATCTAATTTTAGTTGTGAACTAACCAAATTTCTGTTTAATTAATTAACTTTATATATATATGTATATGTTTTATACGTGTTATAACCCCCGACTAACGTTCTCTTTTTGCTTATGATTAACTTTGATTGATATTAATTCTAAACTCTTAAGCCATTATCATTATCATTTATGTGTACGACGAAACATTAATATTATTATGATTACGATTGCTATGTTTAATTTGTGCGTGTAAAAATTGTATAAAGTTTTAGTTTCTTAAAGCATTTCTTCTTCCGAAACAAACCGAATTGGCTGAATGAGATATACATATATACTTAGAGAGATATATATGTTTAGGTATAGTCATAGATTGCGATATTGATGTGTGAGAACAGGGCAGTTGTAGCTTTAGTATGTAAGCCTGAACGAATATGTTTCGATTAAGCCAGATTGATAATACCTAATTCTATATAGTATATGTATATGATGATGATGATCATTATCGCATGCAACTATTTTATGTCAAGCGATTGCGATAATTCGAAATTGATAAAGCGTTGCAAATGAGAAACAAATTACAAAACACTATATATACACAAAACACAATATATATATATATATCTATATACAAATTTAGTTTCTTGTATTAATAAATTTTATTGTAGCTAAACGTTAATCAAAACATGTTTACTAAATTTCTATTTAGTTTTCTGTTGTAGTTTCTTTTTATTCGAGTGGCGACTTGACTTTCTTGAATTCCGCTCTAAAGTTAATCGTTCAGCTGCCAGTTGTTTGGCCATAATTTGAGCCTGAACCTCGGCAATTCTTATATGAAACATCGGTACTTGTGACCTGTAGTACTGGAGATCATCCTTGGCCTTGGCCAATTTATTGCGGTTCGACTGTATTTCGATTTGGCATTCCTCCATGCTCGACTCGTATGCCATTTCCCTTTGAACGATGGCATTCTTAAATGAAGCAATCTGCATGTCGTAGGCTGCACTGCTGATACCCCAGAGATGGCCGATTTCATCGATTTCTTTCTTCAATCGTTTTAACTCATCGGTCATTTTCTATCGATAATCGAAAAGTAAGTAATTGTTTTAAGTGTAAAATACATGACAATATTATGTAATATATTTAAGGGATAGTGTAGTCTTCTTTCATGTTTTTCTTTAAAATATTATCAAACTGCCACAAATATCTATCAAATATGTGTAAAAACCGAAACTTATTGAATATTTAGTTGTCCTACATTGACAGGATATACAGTTAATCAAGTAATTCTTTTGACCAAGAAAAAGAAAAGAAAATGTTTAGTATTATCAAAATAATTAATTAATTAACTGTATATATGAGATGAATATGTGAACTTTTATCGAGTATCTTTTCAAATGGTAAGTCCGCGATTGAAGATGCTATTTCTATATTGAAATTATGTTTGTTATTTACCTTAACATTCTGACCATCATATAAGATAGACTGTTCCATTGTTGTTTGGGCCCATTGAATGCGATAGCGTGACTCAATTGGCGTAATAACTGAGTAAATTGTTTAGATTAGTGTTAGATAGTCAGTTCCCTTTACATACACTTACAATCCACATAATTGATTTTCGTATAAACAGCCTTTGTCCTCGATCGATCTGGATCTGCGGATCGTGGTGTTTGTGCCGCTGTTGTTGCAACTTTATGATGTTCATCTGCTGCCTCCTTCTGCGACTTTGTTAACATCTCCTGAATATCCGTCTTTGCATCCCTAAAATTTAGCAAGTTTTTTAGACTTTCCATGTGAAATATCAACATCACGTACCTTAATACGTGTTATTGATTTTATATAAGAAAGGTAGACAGGATAAATATTATATTACAATAAAGTACATTAAGACTTGCAATTTGGAATCTCAAGATCGTTACAAACTGAATTAAGGTAACTTATATATATTTTATAAAAGAAAATTAAACAGGATTAATTTTATATTATTGGCTGGTGGATTATTTATTTATACTCACTCAATGATTAACATGGAACTACCACATAGATCACGTTTGTTCCGAAGATCATCGACCACAGCGTCGATCAGTCGATCGATTTCCTTTAGATCCATGCGAAACTTGAAACAATCAATTTGATTGCCGAGTTCTCGTTCTGCCGTATCCAAATATATCTGATCGGGAAGATTGAAGCGTGTGAAATAATCCTTTATGGACCAACTGAACAAACGTAGGGAGTTACTGGTAGTTTTATTCGTGTTCCACATTTCGAGTATGACAATCAAACGATCCTTGAGCTCCTGCAGTTGAAAGAGCACAGCCATAAAGCCCAGGGCCGAGGCAATATTACCATATCGCTCCTTCAATAGTCGACTTAAGTCCGCTCCAATTATTCGGGCTTCCAACGATCTCCTTGTAGTTATCGATGGCCTTTTCTCACCTTCCTTTATCATTTTATTTAGAAGCTTCTCTTCGGCATTGAAACTTGCATACATTTCGGTGACTTCTGCAAATTGTACTTTTGCCGACAGGTCGCTTTCCGACTCTGCGGTTGTTACAGACTCCGAGGATGCCACAAAGTCCTTTAGTAACTCTTTGAGGAACGCATCGCGACATTTATGTGGGGGTGCTTCTGGCAATGGATACGAATTCTGCAGATCTTCCAGCCATTGCATGCTATTGGGTCTACGGATTTTTATCTTTCGGCGGATTGACTCAGTCATGGTGTAATTAAGCCCTTGTGTAATTAGTTTATTTGTGATTTTATGTGTGGATTGTGTGTATTGTTTTCTGTTGTATTTTGTGTGAGAGTGTTGCTATTGTTTTACAGTGTCAAGTGTCTGGGTTATTTTGCTTCCTCAACATAGCTCTATACCCTGTAATATAGTAGGCTTAGTAACAATTATATATAAATAGGAGTTGTCTTACGTTTTTTTTTATCAGAAATTTAATTAAATTATGTATATATATTAAGCTTCAGACTATCGCATATCATTTCTTAAGTTGATTTCTAATTGAAATAAATTGCTAAACGAGCTTATTTAAAAAGTTATGATGCTGATTTCCACTACATGGTTTTAATTGCATATTTTCTATATATTCTGAAAATTTCATTGCAATCGGTTTATAAATAGTATATTTTATCTTAATCTTACAACTCATACTGGTACTGGGGATGTAAAAACACATCGGGCGTGTCCGATACATCGATGGATTTTGGAAGACGATACCTCGTCTCCCGATGTTTTTGTTGATCCCGATGTTATGATAAAACCTCGTCTAACATCGAGGCTGATTTGGATATCGCCGAATAATATCGACATCGAGGTTTCCATTCAAATTTACATCCCTAACTGGTATTTATTTCCATCCAATTATTCTTTTCATATTTTCTTTATCGTAGCAAGCTTAGGGATTATTATTTAGATAGTTAGTTTCCTATTCAGTTCACTTACTACTTATGAAAAGACGCACAATGTATAGCTCGTGTTTAAAATCTAAAGTTTTTGAAAATCAAAATCGCTTTATGTGGTGCAGTAAAGAAATTAACGGTGCTAATATTGTGCCATCCAATTCAATTGGCGACTGGTCGTTGTCAGATTGTAAGGAATCCGAAGATGCAGAGCAGGTAATTGATTACTGGCGATAATCCCATAGAGATAATACGCTAATCAGACTGTTACTTAGTCGTCACTATTGCGGGATCCAATTGCCATTGTCATTGTGGAGCCTCGTCAACTTCGAGCTGCGGGAACTTCCACCACAAGCACGAGCACCACCTCCAGTAATCCCGACTGGTCGATGCTGTCCCACACGGTGGAGAACAACAACGATGTTATGCGCTTGGTCAGCAGTCTGTCCACTGTGGTCCAGATCCTCACCCGGATGACAAATGCGGCAGCCCAGGAATTGCGTGAGCATCCCGAACGCGAGGAGGGATTCCAGGGACTTCGAATGCTGCTCAATTATGCCGATCAGATGTATACAACATTGTTGCAGGTAAGCGTAATCTTAGCTAAACTTGGGAATGAAGCGACATCTGGGCAATCTATCACATGTAGCCCCAATCCTTCTCGGCGGATCGACCGGCGTCTCAGAGGAGTGCAACATCCCAGTCGCAAAGTCTGTTCCATCATTTGTTTGAGCCCCTGCGCAGTTCACTGGACAGAGGGGAGGAGGCGTCGCCGAGGCAGACGGACAGATTGTCGTTGAATCGAACGCCTTATAGGGTTGTTGCAGAAGTTCCCGAACTAGATGCATCGCTACCCCTTTCCCTGTAGCCTGGACCTTGGGGTAAAGTGTCAATCACATTAGAAATTGACTTGGAATCAGAATCAGATTTTTTTTGTTTGGTTGCGTTGCAGCTTAAATTGTTTGTGAATAAAAATATACTACTATGTGTAACATGCATTTCTAATTGACAATTCCCACTGTTTCCAAGACGTGCTCTAGACGAGTGTGCTCGACAGTCAGATACTCGCTGCCTAACTATTAAGAAACACATCCGGTATTAATGTTGCTTTGCTTCCTTTGGAATAACTTTTGTGTTTATTATTCTATTATTATGAATCTTTCAGGACAGTTTGTATATAGAATATTAATGTTGTATAAGAAATCTCAAAAGTATAGCATTCAAATTGCTCTAGCAGAACGTTTTTTTACTAATACATTTATATAATTATTATTAAACTATACAATACTTTATCACAGTGGACGGGAGTCCACGCTAGTGACGAAAGCACACCCCAAAACTCACACGTAGGCTGCAGGTCACTAACTATATATGTATGTACGCAATGTTGGATATAGAGATATAGGATCTAGATTTGATATTAGAAATTTTGGGACTTGAATAAGCTTTCGTCACTAGAGTTTTACCTCGTGTAGAGGTTTGTTTTGGGTTCTTAATAGAGTCGCACATATGTATGCCCTCTTCTGTCTGTTACATGCAATTATTATACTAACTAAATTATTATACTCAGCTACACTTTAGGTACAAACTAGTATACATAAGTCATGTGTGCCCAATTCAGCAAAAAAACCACAACAACAATGAGATGACATTTTTACAGTTTTGCTCTTAGTCTCCACTCTTACATACACAGCTAACAGTTCAAGTGCAGAGGCATGTTAATTACGACCCGTGCCTGACGTCAGTTAATGTTAACATCATTATGCATACATGCAACGGTAAATTGAGCAAAAGACAACAACAAAACGTAGTACGTATGAACGTACACACAAGCATACAACAGTGTTGCCAGGTCAGCCTTTTTCCGGATAGATCTGTCCTGTTTTGAACTACTTCATCCAGAAAAAATGCCAAACATCCCCTATCCGGAAATCTGCCCTTTTCTCGCCATGATTTTAAAAACTTTTATTTGTATAAATAACATTATAATTATATAAAATAACAATTTTGCATTAAATTTCACATCGTGATATTTAATACAACAACGATATTGTGTTATCGTAATGAGAGAGATATAAATATATATATTCTCCATGTTTCATAATCCTACGACATTTTATACGACGTTTTATATTCTCCTTGTTTCATAATCGTACGATATTTTATATTCTCCCTGTTTCATAATCATACGACATTTAATACTATATTTTATATTCTCTCTGTTTCATAATCATACGACATTTTATATACTCTCTGTTTCACAATCATACGACATTTTATATTCTCCCTGTTTCATAATCATACGACATTTAATACGATATTTTATATTCTCTCTGTTTCATAATCATACGACATTTTATATTCTCCCTGTTTCATAATCAAACGATATTTTATATTCTCCCTGTTTCATAATCGTACGACATTTTATATTCTCCCTGTTTCATAATCATACGACATTTTATATTCTCCCTGTTTCATAATCGTACGACATTTTATATTCTCCCTGTTTCATAATCATACGACATTTAATACGATATTTTATATTCTCCCTGTTTCATAATCATACGACATTTTATATTCTCCATGTTTCATAATCATACGACATTTTATATTCTCCCTGTTTTATAATAATACGACATTTACTAGGACATTTTATATTCTCCCTGTTTCATAATCATACGACATTTTATATTCTCCCTGTTTCATAATCATACGACATTTTATATTCTCCATGTTTTATAATCATACGACATTTTATATTCTCCCTGTTTCATAATCATACGACATTTTATATTCTCCCTGTTTCATAATTATACGACATTTTATATTCTCCCTATTTCATAATCATACGACATTTTATATTCTTCCTGTTTCATAATCATACGAAATTTTTATCAATATATATATTTATCTTTAAATATCAATATATATATTCTCGAACAAAGCCATAAACGAATTATTTTAAATAAACACAAGAACATTTGTTTGTCCATTTTTTTGTCTTTTTTAAAAAGAATTTAGCCTTTTTTCCTGATTATTTTTGGTTGCTTTGGCAGCACTGGCATACAAACACATGACATGCAATACTCCCACGCTCTCTCACACTCGAACTCTCTCACTCTCCACCAGCCGAAGTACATACATGCATGCATAGACACTCTCGCATTTTCTGTGCTACTGTGACGTAGGCGCCCGCTTTCGTTGGGTCCGACGGCGCACACACACACGCGTACATACGTATGTGTAGTACACACGCTCACTTATGGCTATTGTTTGTTTTCTTCGCTCAGTCGTCGTTGTCGTTGCCGTTGCCGACGTCGTTAATTCACTTGCTGCCGCCTCTTGTGCGCCTGTTCATTCGTATCGCGTAGAGGGACCTGCCTCAATGCTGCGCGTTGAATTTTTAGGGAAACCGCCGCATAAAAATTAGCGATGCTTTGGGCCGTTTTTTTTGTTGGTGCTTATTTCTTGGGAGTTGGTTGGCGGCTTTAGGCGCCGCTTCGTCTTTTGGCGTCTGCGCACAACGCAGTTGCAGTTGACATGGTGGCGACGAGGCGCTTTGCAGCTTTGTAGCTTGCAGCTTAGCCACCATTTTTGATTTTGATTGCGCTGTAGTTGGTTATGAAGCAAACAGAATGCGGCTGCTGGATGCTGTGGAGAGTAGAGTCCACAAGTGGATGGTGGGGAGAATGGGGAGGTGTTGTTACTCCGCCCTTGACATTTGTGAGATCAAAGTAACATTTGTTATTACACTTCAACCGTTAGCTGCAACTGTAACCGTAACTGTAATTTTATGTTGGCGTTATCAACTGTGTGAGTGTGTGTGTTGTCGTGGTTCTTCTTCTTTCTCGACACTCGCCAAATGCTGTGCACTTGCTCGGCTAACCGCAGCGAGCGCTGTCGTAGCCATCGGCAGCGGGCGTAACGGTAAAACGACGGCACGACTGTCGCAACTGATAGACAGCTGTCTCCCGGTTACGTCAGTCAAAATGACGCATCGTGTTTCGGTAACAGGAAAGCATAAAAGACAGACAACAAACGGGGGGCGTCTGCTGGAGCGAGAGTCAGTCAGCACAAAAGAAAATCACCACAAAACAAAAGAACAAAGCGCAGGCAGCGACAGCGACGCCAGCAGTTGCCAAAGAGCGCGACACGTTTTGGCGCCCACGTCGAACCACCCTCGCAACTTGGCGGCAACTCGACTCGACTCCAATCCGACAGATGCCGAGCCAATAACCTTTCGGCAATTAGGCAAAACTGCAGCAGCGTCTACACAGAAAGCACAAAAGCTTCTCAGACACTGCTCTAAATCTTTGCGTCACAATTCGAATTGCAGCAAGTAGGTAGGCGTTAGTCGACTAGCAGATACCCTCTGTCCATAAATATCATTACCCAATAATATTTTTTAAATACAACACATATTTTCGTACCATTCCAAAATCATAACATTTAATTTATTGACATGCCTAAAAGTATGGTGTGCAATTAAATTATTAACCCTATAGTTTCACTAGGTGTTGTAAGTTTAATAATTTATTCAAATAAAAACATTCATCTAGTACTCTAAGAACACGCTAATGTCTTAGATTTAATATTATATATTTTGTAAATAAATAAAACATTTATTATATATAATTTTAAGAATATTTAGATAGTATTCAAATATTTTACTTTGTTTGTTTTATTATATTATATTATTATTATTATAATTAATTTATTTTAATAATAATTAAATAATTACAGAAAAATTCAAACTATTTTTCACAAATATAAATAAACTAGATTCGTCCTAATTTTGATACTGTAAATGATTCTTTTTATTGTTTTCCATCCTTATTTTAGTTACTGTAAATTCTGTGCCTTTTTGCAGTTCTTACAAAAATAAATACATACTTGAATAATTAAATAAATATACATATAATTCCAAGTATACTCTTCTTCTAATGCAAGTTGCAGGGTATAATTGCGTGCTTCTGGGAAAGCCCTGTAAGGCATTTATTGCCCCGCTAGATTCATGCAAACGCACATTCACACACACACACATACAAACGACTGCAAACGACAGCGGCAACGTCGACGTCAGCGTCAGCGCTAGCGTCATAGCAACGTCGACGTTTCTTTTTCTGCTGCTTTCACAGATACACGCGATATGAGAGCGGGATGGGAGAGCAGTTGAGTGCTCTGCGCGCCTGCTAATTTGCGGACTAAATTTGAGCAGATCCGCTCACAAAAAAAAGCAGGCGGCATTATAATGTGTGTGGGGCGCAACAGCGACAAGCAGTGAATTTAGTTGGAGCTTTGTTGTAAGTAGGTTCCACAACAGCGTTCCAATAGGCAGATGGCTCCACTTCGCGACAGCGCGGTGGTTGCCCGGCCCATTCCAATTGGAACTGGCGAGCGCCACAAATGAGATGGGAAAAATCCCCAACTGGTATTTTCAGCAGGCGCACAGATTGGAACAGCACTATTCCAGCCAAAGAGTTCACAATCGAAATCAGAGTTGAGTCAGAAACGGAGACGGAGACAAAGACAAAGATGGAGACGCAGACGAAGACAGAGACGGACAGCTGGCCATTGAGATAAGAAGCGGCGCAAGCAAAACGAGATAAGCAAAGAGCAGCAAATGTGCATTCACAGTAACGAGACAAAAAAAAAGAAAAGCAACCAAAAAATGTCCGCTGGCAATGGCATTTCAGGAGATTGTGAAAGTGGAAGGGGAAATACTGTTGTTGATCGTCGTGGGGATAAGAACATTTTCAATTGCTTAGAGCTTGTTCAAATACCATACAATCAAATTAATCATATCCCTTTTTGGTAGTTGATTGCTCACAAAAAAAAAACGATAAAAGCTTTGTCACCTGCCTGATAACGGTATAAAAAGCCAGCCTTTGATTAACTTCCATTCAGTTGAGCGTCAAACGCCGAGCAGTAAACCTTTCCCCAAGTGTCAGAGAGTGATAACCAGAGAGCGTGAGTACTTGTAAGAGCGCGAAGAACGAGTGGGTGGGAGAAATGAGGGGCAAGAACTATTTGCGAGTACTAAGAGCTTTACTCTAAGCTTCTGAGTGCGTCGCTTCACTTGCTTTGACTTTTAGCTCTAATTGTGCTCTGTTTTCGTTAGGGAATTCATTACTTAATAGTTTTGTTTTGTTTTAAATTTTATTAGTTGTGCTTTAGTCTTGCTCTCAGTAAATTCGAATTTGTACGTATAAGTGTGTGTGCCGGAGATTATTTTTGTTTTGTTTATTGACATTGCGAATGATATTTGAGTATTTTTCCACCATAATCGAGTTTTTGTCGTGCGCAAACGATTAAATCGAAATTAAATATTGTTATCTTATTTATGATTATAGCTTTTATGGCATATTTACAGCAAAGTTTCATCACCACAATATGTTTAAATAATAAATAAGGAATTGAGACAAATTTGAGTTATTTGCAAATACTCGTAAAATATAAAAGCAACTTATTTAAGCAGAAAAGTCTGTACAAAATAATTTATATTTCAATGTGATTACAATTTATTGCAAGCTATTTTCTTGTATATAATAAAATAATAGCAGGTCTTTGAATTTCACAAGAAAACAACTCTTTCTTTCTATTATTATTGTATTTAATGCATTTAATTAAATGTACAAGGTTTCAAATCTCACAAATTCAATTTCTTCTTCAATATTGATTATATTTTGCTGTAAGAAAGCGTAAAGTTCTTTTTAATATCCCAAAGCAATTCTGAGGATCATGTCTAATAGAAACTGTTAATTCCTTGCATAGTTTCCAATTAAACAACTTACTTTATCTCTTAGTTGCCTCTCTCTCTTCGTTTGAGCAACTTGAAACCGGTTTGAACTTAACGAAAGAGCATCGCAAATCACATTAGAAATCGTTAAGAATGCTAAACAGGTTCAGAAGCTTATCGTCGATCATACCGAGGCAGTCTCTTTATAAGTCGGGGTGTGTATTCAGATCAGTTGCTTGCCAAGCTTCGCTGTGAGCAGAATGGCTTTAAAATTCTCGTTGCTCTTGCTGTTCGTGGGCATATTAATAATTCCCAATAATGCTTCGCTTGTGTTCAGAGCCAGAAATCGCACCATGTCCGCGAAACCCTTCAAAGTTCTGATCACGCATCCCGAGGTGCCGCAGTCGGGCATTGATCTGCTTCAGGAGAACTGTGAGCTCATCCGAGTGCAAAGTTTGCCTCCAAGTCGTGCTGAAATCCTGCAGAAGATCAGAGGCGTCGATGGCGTCTTCTGGGGCGGACACGAGCCGTTGAATGCTGAAGTTCTGAATGCAGCTGGCCCACAATTGAAATCCATATCGACTATGTCTGCCGGCATTGATTATGTGGATGTCGATGAGCTGAAACGCCGCAAGATTCCATTGGGACACACGCCCACCGTGCTGAACACTGCGGTGGCCGATCTTGCCGTGGGTCTATTGATCGCAGCGGGAAGACGCTTCCACGAGGCACGCAGGAAGATCGACACGTGAGTTCAAATAGTTATCTCATTAAAAAATATAATAAATATAAGTAATTGAACTAATTTATTAAATGAAATTTATGTTTTGTGACTTAGCGTTAAATGTATAAGTCTACACAATTTTATTAAAATTTACCTCTAGTTTGTAACAAGTTTTTGATTTAAAGACTATTTTAATATGGATATATTAATATTAAAGTCAAATTTAGTTAAAATATATTTCATATTAAAATCAAGCATTTTGAATTTAAAAATAATTGCCATTCATATTTAAACATGATACATTCAGTTAATATTAATGTAAAATTAAATGATGACTGACCACGGAAATGATCCTGTGTTGTATAGTATTGATTTTTAGTGCTAAAACCGATTGAGAGCTCTAAATTAAATATGAAAAAATAAAATAAAAATATGTTTACACATTATTTAAATTAACAACAGAAGTCTTTGGTTTTAAGTTGAAGTTTAAAATTGAAAATAATAACATATTTAATTTGAATATGATTTAATCAACTTTTGCGCATACTTTGAATAAATAAGATTAATCTTAAAATAATATAATATTAGCATTTTCCAAATTAAACTTACTATTTAACTATTTATATTAACTTCGAATTAAGTGTATGTTTTTAGTTAAATCAAAGTGTTTAATATTAATTATGATGCTTCGAAAGATCTTGTTTATCAGTGTAAATTTGAATTGAATTAAATATAAAAATTCCCAATTGTTTATCGCTTGTTTAGGGACAACTGGGAGAACTATCATCTGAACTGGTTGTTGGGCCAAGATGTGCGCGATTCCGTTGTTGGATTCTTTGGCTTTGGCGGCATTGGCCAGGCTATTGCCCAGCGTTTATCTGGCTTCGATATCGATCAGGTTCTTTATACCACACGTACTCGCATCGATAAGGAGACTGAGAAGGAGCTCAATGCCAAGAAGGTCGAGTTCGATGAGTTGTTGGCCAAGAGTGACTTCGTTGTCATTGCCTCCCCGCTGACGGCTGCCACACGGGGTATCTTCAATGCCACCGCTTTCAACAAGATGAAGCGGAATGCCGTCCTGGTCAACATTGCCCGTGGCCGTAAGGAGTCCTTTCTATGATTACTCCAATATCAGTTATTATCCTTTTCTCTTCCTTTAGAAATCGTCAATCTAAATGATCTCTATGATGCCCTGAAGTCAAACAGAATCTTTGCTGCAGGTCTTGATGTTACAGATC
Organism: Drosophila histrio; assembly: GCA_958299025.2. NCBI lineage: Eukaryota > Metazoa > Arthropoda > Insecta > Diptera > Drosophilidae > Drosophila > Drosophila histrio. The sequence continues at coordinate 27,170,282 of OY282580.2, read as the reverse complement.
CCGAACCTCTGCCCCCCAATAATAAATTGCTAACCCTGGACAATGTCGGTGAGTAAAAGTGGGAAATACTTGTTACTCGTATTCAGGAAATACTCGAATACTCGTTTGGTGACATTCAAACAATAATTACTCGGTCTCTCCAACTTCCTTATCGCTATTGCGACTTGGTCTTATCTTTAGCGTTTTTTGTTATTTTTATTATTTTAAACCTAGAACAGATTTTTGTTTTGGGCATCAACGACTTATGACTAAGGTCGATTGTAGGTTATCTAATAATATTTGAAGAGCAACTGTTTGAAATATGTTCAGGTATTTATTTGGTATATTTAGAATAATTTCAATTAGATTGTCAAGCGTCTCAAATCAACTGAAATGCTTAACAGCAAATCATTTAAGAATATATAAATATAAGTGGGACAAAAGCAATATTTTCTTATTTACAGAAAGCACAAAATATAAACAATACATCACAATTAACTAAATTTCAAGTAAACCTCCGCAAAAGAAGATTAGGAAACTGATAAAATGTTGATAATACATAAAAATGAGCTCAACTTAAATAAAAATCCAATCAGTTTAGACAGTTAAACATTTGCGAATACAACACAAAGAAGAACGACAAAATCGAATATACTTACTTAGTTGAAATAGGAAGAGATACATTGTAAGCTTTTATTAAAGCTTCTGTTAAACGTTTGCGAATACAGCGCAAAGAAGAATAACAAAATAAAGTGAACTTAAATAAGTGTAGACAGAAGTGGTAAGCTGATACTTATTTTGGAGAGATAACAAACCTTCTTGTAGGTCACAAAGTCATCGTATATAGCTATCTTATCGACTAACATTATAGCCAGCCCCTTAACTCAAATATACTGAGACTACGACCCATTTTTTACCTTAATGCCAGGACAAGGTCAATTGTAGACTCTACAAGTAACTCACAATCATTTTCACTCGTTTCAGTTATTCTGCCCCACATTGGATCGGCCACAACGCGAACTCGTTCTGAAATGGCCACAATAGCTGCCCACAACGTGCTGCGAGGCTTGGCCGGAGAACGTATGCTGTCGCCGGCCTACTAGGGAACTAACTATCCAATAAAGTGACCATGGTCTTAATTGCCTGCTGTGAATATAATAACAATAATAATTGTGTGAATAAATGAGAATTAGCAAAAACAATATCGGAAAAACAGAAATCTGTGGGATGCCAGTGATGGCGGGTTAAGTGATCTATGATTGTTTTGCATACATTCCCAGCGTAGATATGAACAAAATTAATTTTTCTTCTATAAACAGTTTAATATTTCTGACCAGAATTTTGTACATAACAATTAATTGCCTTCCCCGTTAAGGATTTTATAATAATTACAACACATCATGGTGAAAATAATTTGAATGACTGCAATAAGATGATACAAAGTTAATTGTCAGATGTATACGTTTATAATGTACTTACCTGGTAGATATATCATAAAAAATTGTAAATATGGATAAATGGAGCTAAATAAGATGCCCAGTGCAAAAATAAGTGCATGTTCCTAGACAATGGAGTTACGTATATTAAGAGCACTTATCTTATTTAATAAACACAAAATTACTTACTCTAAAAATACCAACAAATAAGAATATTGTCCCAAGCAAATGACAAATCATCATTATAACAGTATAGGGAAGAAAATATAAAAGAAGGTTTCCACTGACATGACCTTAAAAGTTCAAGTAATAATAACAAATTGTATTCTTCTTCAAGTGAAATTACTGACCTGACAAATAGAAAACGTATCCTATCAGAAATATGGTATGAGCCAGAGTCCAGGACGCGAAAAAGATGCTTTTCTCTCGCAGGGAGCAACAGATTTCATCACAGTCAACACAACTCTGACACATATTTAATTTGAACGCAAATATAACTTCGAAATATGATTCTATTGAACGTTACAATTTTTTGAATATAATTAACTTAATTATCATATGCTACTAAGTGTTTAAAATAGAATCTTTGATTCCAATCAAGTTGAGAATTAAAGTAATTGTATATTTAAATAGAAAGGCTGCAAACCTGCAGAAGATTCGGTTTGAGGGTTCGACCACAGAGCAAGATTTCGGTTCGGTATGTAACTTTAGGATCTCATAAACCGACGATTCAATCGAGCATTGTTTAAATCTTATGCATTACAATTATTTTAATTTTTCAATTGCATAGAAATAACAGTTGGAAAGGCAACAGTCGAAGTCTACTATGGGAGACGCTTTACTTAATCTTCAAAAAGTAAATAGTAGTAACAAATTTTAGATACCTAAATTAATTTGTGGCGTCAGTTTCCTTACAGAATTTATTAATACAATTAATAATTTTGTATCAACGCCTCAAGTTGCTGACCTCAACTTTTATATATTCGAACATTTATTTGCTTCACATCTCCGGTGTTTATTGTCCGATTGCGATGAAATTTTCAGTACACATCGCAAATAAACTAAATTTTATGAATACCGAATTTGTTATTCGGGTTTTTCGGAAGGGTGCGTGCCAGACCTCAGGAGTATTCTCACTAAATTAGGTGACTCTAGTTTTATAATCTCTGAGATCAAGGTGTTCATATAGCAAGACAAACGGACATGGCTATATCGACTCGGCTGTTGATGCTTATCAAGAACACATATATATACTTTATAAGGTCGGCCAGACTTCCTTAGACCTGTTACGCACATTTCTTTGTTGACAAGCTTAATAGAGCCTTATACTACTTCTTTAAAGTAAAAAGTCTAAAAATCATAATCGAATCCGGTACGTACCGAATCTAATTCTGTGTTGTTCTTTCGGTTCCGGTTTCAGTACCTATACGTACTGGTACAATGGAATTCTTAAAAATTCAAAAGGTTAAGGAACAAAACAGTATAAGTTGCTATCTTTGTAGACGGGTATAGACGTATATTGTTATAATAAACCGTATTTAAAATTTAACAACATTTTTTAATTTAATGCAAAAATATATTCATTGAGAAAACAACAAATAACTTTTGGAAAATTGTACCGAAACCGTACGGGTTATTTCTAAAGAATTTGTTTCGGTTTTGGTTAATATCGGTTAACGTTTCACATTTTATTCCCTGTTAAATATTTTTTAATATTCCTCAATTGAGGGCACGTACATTGTTGCCAAAGCTTTAGAGACTAACAGAGAGCTTTTTGTTGGGGAAAAGCTTCATTGTTATGTTGCGGGGAAAATGTTGAGAGTGTCATTAGTTTAGCGACACCTCTCAGAGACTGTAGACTATAGTTCGCCATGAGCGTTTCAAGGGCATTCAAAGTGCTCATCTCGCATCCCACGGTGCCGGTTCCGGCGTTGGAGTTGCTCCGTTCCCGCGGCGCCGAGACAATCATCTGTCAGAGTGTGCCGCCATCGAGGGAGGAGATTCTGGAAAAGGTGCCCGGTGTGGATGCCATTTACTGGGCGCATTATCAGCCCCTCAATGCCGGAATTTTGGATGCAGCAGGCTCCCAACTGCGTGCCGTCAGCACCATGTCCTCAGGCATTGATTTTGTGGACATCGAGGAGTTCCGGCGTCGTCGGATTCCATTGGGACATACGCCGGGCGTGGTGAAGAATGCAGTCGCAGATCTGGCAATTGGATTAATGATTGCAGCGGGTCGTAATTTTCATGCCGGTCGCCGTGAAATTGAGACGTGAGTACGCGTATCAGCTGTGCGGCGGAGAGCTTTTGTGTGTGCTTTAGCCGAAAGCTCTGGCAATGATCGCGCGCGCACTTTTCGAACGTGCAAGCGAGCTGCCAACTTGGTTAAAATATATCAATCAATATGTGTCTATTTTAAATTTGGTAGAAAGGAAGGAATATAACTGACTGAAAATTCATGTAAATGGCAGAAAAAGACATATGTACAACAACAGAGAAGTCTATTTAGCTGGATATTTTAAATTGGGAATATAAGTAATTGTATGTTTAAGCAGATCCACTTGATTTAAAGCTAGTGCTTTAAGTTCCCTTGGCATACATTATATATATGCTATTCCTGATCTGTTTTGAAAATTTCAATACAATCAAATGTTAAACACAGAAGTTATTCAAGAAGCAATTTTACATAGCCTAGAAGCAAAGGAAGAGGATACAGATTAGTTAGCATTCCCCATACTTCTATGTGTAGGGTATCTGACAGTTCTGCACTCTTGTAATGAATGTTTTTCCATGTTACAGCTCTCATTGGGTAACTGAGCGTATTGATTGGCAAATGGGGCATGAGATACGTGACTCGATTGTTGGATTCTTCGGATTTGGTGGCATAAGTCAAGCGATTGCCAAACGCCTGCAGAGTTGGGATGTGGCCAGAATACTCTACACGACGCGCACACGCAAGGAGAACGATGTAGACTTCAAGGCGGAGCACGTTTCCTTCGAGCGTTTGTTGCAAGAAAGCGACTTTCTGGTGGTTGCAGCTCCACTTACCGATCAAACACGTGGCAAGTTCAATGCAAAGGCTTTTGAGCTGATGAAACGAAGCGCGATCTTTGTAAATGTGGCCAGAGGCGGTGAGTAAAAAGGGGCGTGTCTGCAGAAAGACTATTAAATCAATCATCTTAACAATTAAAGGACTTGTGCAGCAAAAGGATTTATGTGATGCCTTGAGCACGGGTCAAATATTTGCTGCTGGTCTGGATGTCACCACGCCGGAGCCTTTGCCCGCCGATGATCCCCTCCTGAAGTTGCCCAATTGTGGTTTGTACAGAGTAAAAAGTATTATTACAGTTTACCAAGCTTAACATTGGTTTTCTTCTTCGCAGTTGTTCTACCCCATATGGGCACACAGACCTGGAAGACAACCATCGAAATGAGTCTCTTGGCGGCTAACAATATCATCAATGCCATAGAAGGAAAGCCCATGGTTAGGCCAGCATATTGAGAGGCAGAAAGGAAATAAATATGTAAATTATATGGGAAAATTCTCAAAAATGACAAGGCTCTATGGTGATCCCTGTTGCATTCCCCATCGGGAGGTGGTACTTTCTAAAATAATCAATTTTATACGTTTTTTGCAAATATATAAAAGTATAATTTGAGGAATTTTAAAGATGTACATACAAAATATGTTTTGTTTTTAAATATCATAATCATAATATAATTGCTTCTCAATAATTAAATTATTTCTTATTTAAATCATTTAAAAACATCAAAAGAAAATCCAAAGTATTGGAATAAGTAAAATGATTTTTTATTAGAGTTAACCTTCAATAAGAACCCCCCTTGCACCCCCCTGAAGTTAATCAATTGCATACAATTTATTATACATGTTTTGCCAACTCATTATTATTATTTTACAATAACACTTCCAATATTCGTAAGTAAATAAACATAAATACTTTATATCTGATGATTTCAATATAAATAAAATATTATATAAAAATATTGATAAACATATCATTCTTAAAAAATAAAACAATATCTAATTTCTTAATTTTAATTCAATAATCTTATGTGTTGCATGAAAAACTATAAAAATTAGATAAATAAAATTTGTTTATCATTAAAGATAAGCTTCGAGCTAGAGTCTGTTTGAATTCACTTCAGCATAGTGAATCAATTTCTTGTCTCTGTTGTCTTTTCGTCAGACTTGAGTCTAATCACTAGAATTCTCATCCTTGACAGCATAACTCAGATAGAGTGCATCCCATTCGTCACGCTGCAGAGCCTTCAGATAACGTTGTCGCTCCTGCAGGACACGTTGAACCATATCCACATCCAACTGATCCCCCTGATGCTTCTGGGCAATCTCCAGAGCCCTCTTCCAGTTGTGCATGCGCAGAGCCAAAGCGACAGCCTGGCCAAATTTGCGATTGTGCAACAAAATCGTCTCCGCCTCGAGCATCCTACCCAGCATGAGGGAATTCTCGGCCATTTGCTCGGCACTCGAGGGCGACAAGGTCTTCAGATGTTGCAAGTAACAGACTTTGTCAATTTGCAAGGCAGCGGAATATGCCTCTTCACTCAGCTGCAACTGATGCTTTCTGGTTGCAACCGCAGCGAGGGTTGCCCAAAGACTTGTATGTTGCGCCAGGCGGCAGATTTTCAATGCCTGTTGCCACTGTCCCTCCTGCAGACAGCGATGCAGCACCTCGCAATAGATATTGACATTCACGGGCAGCAAGGCGCCCGCACAGCGAAATGTTATTACGGCATCCTCAAAACTCTCGATGGCCACGTGCTTACCGAACTCCCTAAGAGTAAAAGGATAACGAGAGGACTCTATGCTTGCACGAAACTAACTCACGCAGTGTCCAGTGTAATTGTGGTCAGTGCTATAATAGTGGGATCGGCAGCTCCCTCGCCGGGACAATACCAAATACTGTAGCACGAATCATGTACGCCCACCAATATATTCGTCTCGCTGGCCCATTTAATGGCCGTCAATTGAGTGCCAATTTTGTAGATCTCATCGTTTGCATTAATCAATCTGCTTGTAAATACATAAAATTAATTAAATTCCGAAGAGCTAAAACTAATAAAAGTAGCCAATTTAACTTTCGTAATTGAATGTTAAATCAATTAAGGTGTCAAAGAACAATTATAAATATGTGTTCATATATATCGGTTAAGTTGTGGTGAAATTATGACAATATAAAACAATTATAAGAGGGTATCAATGAAGAAATCTACATTTTTGGTAAACATAAAATACTTCACAATTTAGTCAATTTAATTTAGATGTAAACTCAATTTAGAGGTTGAATAATGATCAAAATAGATTAGGTTTTGGGAAAGTTATGACAGTTTGAAGTTTATAAAAAAATGATAAGGAATTGACATGGAAAAATTGATGTTTTTCGAAAGATCGGTTAAACTTTGGTTAAGTAATGACAATGCCAAAATTTAAGACAAGTTATAAGAATAAACAAGCACTGCAATTAGAGTATTTGAAGCGATCACGATTGATTATTTCTAATTAATTGTTTACAACCTATCAGTCGTTCCGTTAGACGATCCTCCACTCAAGTTCCTCGTCTCGCTGATGTACAACTCGCGATTGTTGTCGATAAAGGCAATAAACTGATCATCTGAGCTGCCAGCACGACAGGCGGCAATCTCGGCCAATTGCTGTTTGGCCCGCAACGAATTAGGCTCATACTGTCGCGATGCTCCAGGAATTAAATCAAATAAATGTAGCAAAGATGTCTCGGAATTATCACGTATGGCTAACACATCCAAGCCAAGGGAAATGCAGCGCCAATTGAGTAGCGGCAACTGAGCCTGTGAGCCGGGATAACGTGGATTTAGATGGAGGCGGCCTGTATAGGTGTAGACCCAAATGGAGCTGGCATCAACTACCATGAAGTACCTAAAAATCATTGCAAATGCTTAGAAAAATTACGGACCGGAATGAACTTTGGCCACACTCACTTTTTGCCCACTTCAATGATCCGAACATCGTTACGACCATCAAATATAATCGGCGTATTGACATATTTCTCATTGTAAATGTGCAGTTGGTGAGTTGTGGCCACCACGAGATGGCCATAGCCCAGAGCAAAATTGATGACACGCTGTGGAAAGTCGAGGACATCGTTTGTGCCATTGGCAATGTCCTGCAAGGCAATCGATTTCCGACTTGTGCTCGTTGCCTTCAGATTACGTGAGATGAGTTGTTGCTCCACCGCATAAGCCACAATTAGTTGGCCAGTGGATGTGCCACATGCCACCTGAGTGCCATCCGACGACCAGGATAATGTGTGAAAAGAGCCCACACTCGGCGCCGTGAAGCGAGCACTACTGTAGGACCACTTAAGGCAATAGAAACTGGGATTAGCTGGAAAATGAGTTATAAACTGGACGTGAACTTACACCCGTGCTGTGACAAAGTTTGAGCATGTTGAAGGTGCCAACCAGCAGACAATCCTTCTCTGGATTAAAGGCCACACTCGTGATGGCATATTCCTCGGCAGCACTGCTAAATAGATTGGCGCCCTGGGCATCCCAGATCTTAAAGCGAAAGTCCTCCCCGCCAGATGCTATAATATTCGACTGAGCCGACCAACTAAGTGAGAGTACAAGACCATCATGTGCTCGCCACTGAAATTATTATATTTATTTTAATTATAGAGAGAGAAATATATATAAATATAGCAAAATGAAATTATATTAGCAATTAAAAAGTTAATAAAAATATCGAATAAAAGAACATAAAGGAATTGAATTCAAATAAAAACAATAAATAATTACGACATAATATAGCTATTTGTAGTACTCGAATATATCATTTGTTATCATACTTTAAAGTGATAATTAATGATATATTGTAACTTTTGCCTTAAATTATAAGTATAATAATTGTAGCGATAGGAGGAAATATATAAATAAGTAAATAAATTAATTGACAAGTTACAATTATGTTATAATTCTTATAACATCTGCAAAACAGGGAAAGTAAATTTATTTAACTTTTGCCTAGCTTTGTATGTTTCCAAAATACAATAATTCTTATAGTGTAAAAAATGATAGGTTTTGTATTTTATGTTGCTTGATATATTTATAACATTACTTCTAAATTAAAGGAAACAATTAAGAAAATATTATAAAGTTGATTAATAATTTGGAATTACAATACATTTAAGTAAATAATTTAAAAATATTTAAAGTAAATACAAATTATATTATACAAATAACATTAAAAATAGATATAATACTTAAGAATTCAATAAATTAAAATCTTTAATATTAGATAAATAAGTAAATGTAGCATATGAATCAGATGTGAATTAGATTAGGAAATTTCCACATTGTGACTAGTGCAATCATTTATAAGGGAGACCTTGGGGCACTAGGATAATAGATAATAAAGAAATAAATTAAAATAAAAAAATTAAGTAATTTTTATTAGTGGTCAGAAACTTATCTTTACAATTGAATTGAAAATTTAAATTGTAATTGAAACATAATATCCTTAAATGATTAGCAAAGAGAAGGCGATTGAAATGCAGTTGATTCTGATTTACAGTGGCAAACGGAGATTTCCAATCTCAAGTCAAATTTAAAGTACTAACAACAAAAGTTAGAAATTGCTTTCGGACAGATTCAATCTGAACATAATAATGTTTGAGGAAAATAAAACATATTCGAAAGCGGAACAAACTAAGCAAGTATATAGTAATTTAGTGACGGGTATTAAGGGATAGTTATGGTCACAATAACAACACCCTTGTGAGGAACTCACCCTTATCAACTTGCTGTTGGCCGCCAGCGGTTTGATGGAAATGTGACCACCCTGACTGAAGGCAATCGCTGTGGAACTCGGAGCCCAGCGAGCACATCGAATTGCCTCATCGCTCTGTATAACTGTGGAACGGAGCATGCCAGAACGTGACCAGATCTTGACCACACCGTCCTCCGCAGCGGTCAAGAGGCCAGCGCCATCGGGACTCCAACGACCGGAACTAATTGCCGCTGTGTGGGCGGAAATGCTGCGTTCGACTCGAGCACTTTTATTCAAGATGATGAAGCGTCCATCGTTGCTGGAGATGAGGAGGGTATCGCTGCCTTTGCCTCCCCCACTGCTACGTCCTCCGAGCAATAACCAATCCAAGTCTGTGGGTATAAAATCATCTGGCAACTTGGCAACCTCCACAGAATCGCGACTCAAATCGCTCCATTTATAGATCTGATGATCGTCGCTATTGAAAAGTATTTACTTTATTGAAGCAGATGATTAAAGAGAGGGAAATAAGTCCAAGTTGCACACCTGACAAAGTAGATTTCCTCATTGCTGCTCCAATCCACACAGCTCAAAGGATAACTGGAGGATTCCTTGCCTCTTTCCTGTGGGTTTTCCGTACTTTTTAATGAACTTCTTTTGCAAATTCGCGTCTTGAGTTTCATTTTTTCTAGACTAAAACTTTAGTTTTTATTAAAAAGTTAGTTTATGGTCAGGTTGCCATGGTAATTGTTGTGGCAACGACAAGGGAAGGTTAAACACATTATAGGGTTGCATACAAGGTATGTGCATTGGCTAAATGGTTCCCAACTCAACTTACAACTTGTTGATGAAGTTCAACTAATGACATCCTCATTAAGTGATCTGATATTCATCAGAATTTCTTAATTCTTTATTATTTTAATTGCACAAAACTTAACTAGCTTCATTTCCGTTCATGTAAGTCAAAATTACTTCAGATTACGTTGCTTAAATTGTTCAACTGAAGTTTCAGCAAAGTTTTCCAGTTGTCAAACCTCTAATTAAGAAGGTCTTATTATTAAGTCAAGCAAGCGAAACTGTTTTTTAATAATAATTGCTAGCATTGTCAGTGGATCACTTGACAGCTGGGAAACAGTTGAGTTAAAAGAGGAAACTGATCTAAAAACCAGAATGCGAAACAATAAATTAAATGCTAACAATTGAAATTCATAATTAAATGTAGTTGATTGTTAGATAAATAAAGAATAATCTAATGAAACATATCTTTTGGTATTTATATAAAAAATGTTAACAAAATCTAAGCTCTATAATCAACGATCTTCTTAATCTTTTAACTCTAACATATTTATTAAGTGTCTTTTGATTTTGATATATCCATAGATTGATTTGGCGTTCAAATTGTAAAAATTTAATTAAACTTCTTTATATTTTTTGAAAATGTCCACATTCTTTTTAAAGAAATAAATTCTAGTGTCAAAATATTCATAGAAAAGTGAATTCTACTTGGTTCTGACTTTCTTTTCGCAAGGCTTCTTAATTCTTAGATTTTTAACTATTATAACTTTATCAATTCCCTAATTTTCTCTGAGTGTATAGCTGAGGCATTAGAGTTAGTAATTAACAATGTATGTGCCATTTAATTAGTTCGACCAATAAGCAATCAAGCAACATAAACTTAAACGAAATCCAAGAATATTTCTTTTAATCGAGTTCTTAGAACTCCACATAAAATATAAATAATTGCTGTACTACAATTATTTTCTAATTTGTATGTAGAAGTCTATTGGAATAGTCAATCACCAAAGGAGCTACTTACTATGACGGCGTTGTTCTCTTAAGCACATTACGCATACGCCCCCGATTACCCTATTAATATGTCAAACTCCACATATCTGCCTTCAACCATCAATTCTTTGTCTTTGGTGTCGTGCATACATCGAAGACGTAGTTTATTGGATTTATTCTGATTGGTTTGGGTTCCCGTTGACACATTTTATGTCCAATGAACTTTCATGCTTATTTGATGTACTTCACATCGTAGGTGAAAGTAATTTCATGTTGTTCTTTTCCTCATAAAGGACACTATATTTATCTAAGCTATTGGCTGTTTAACCATTTTTCTGTTGGACATTGAACTAAGCTAGACAGGCGATATAGCTGACAGACAAATTACTGGCTTTTTTTTGGGGCTTATAGGAATATTTAGAATATTTAAGCTCGTGGGTTGGTTATAAATAACACTTGTAAACGTACTATTATTATTTATCTTGGGGTAGTAATACCAAAGATTTGAATTATTATTTTTTATACTTTTTCAGACGATTAAAAAATGATGTTTTTTAAAAACATTTGTCAGGGTTATTCGTCAAATCCATGCTAATGCTCAGTATATAAGTACGTTTATTATTATTAACAGCGAAAAGTCATTAGGCCAAAGTCATACAACTTATAAGTAAGTACGTTCTATGCTAGAACTGATTAAACGATTCCCTAAAAGCAAACAAACTCGTTGAAAGCCAAATAATAAAATACAAATCACGACGCTATAGAAAACGCATAAAATATTTGCTGGCAGGACTCAGACACATGGAGTGGAGTTGAGTTGCTGTCCATGTTGCAAAGTGTCAACATTGCATTTCCTTATCAAAAAACCGCGCTTGATTAGATGGCGACGACGCGCAACAGCAACAGCAGTTGACGACAGAGTCGCTCTTAACATTCAATTGCAATTGACGACAAACTGACAGACTGACAGAGCGATAGACAGTTAGACGGGCAGACTGTGGCTGCCATTAAGCGTCAATGGTGCAAGAAAACGCAACGGTTTACAGCACAGTGGGACGACAATTGAGAAGAGCTGTTTGTAAGCGTAAATTGAAAAGACCATAAATGAAGTTATAAAGCGAGGAAGCATTTAGCTTATTTATGTTTGTAATAGATCGAAAATTTAATAAAATTAATTAATAATTAAATTAATTTATAAATATAGGATTTTATTAACTCTTTTTATAATTTTAATTGGTATCTATAAACATTTTCTGGAAACATTTCTAATAGCTGTTAATAAAATGAAAATGCTTGACGGTTGATAGAATTTCGGCCACAGCACGAATTATTTAAGTTACAATAAGTATTATATTTATTTTATAATCAGATTAATGTTATTTTATTATGGAATTGTTATTAAATATTTAATTAATTTAGTAAACAGATATATAAATATTCTGAACAACGTCGGAATAAAAAAAAGCAGTTCAGTTACATATTTAATTTTATATATGTAACTTACTTTTTATTTAATAAAATTAACCCCTTATTTTGACAAACATTGCTTGCATTTTCTTCATGGTACTTGATCCACTGTGCGCTAGTTGAAACTGCAAGTGATTGTGGCAACCATGCGAAGTGCGGTCCATAGCCAAGTGCTCCTAACCAACCAGCTCTTAACCCAGTCCCATATAAATAACTAATTTCAATATAAAATCCAGTGACACTCCAAGTTCTCAATGCGCGTATCATTGTCTTCCTACCTACCCATTCTCCCTCTCCTTCTATTCATCACTGCTGCGCTTTCAATTGTTGCTTTCAATTTGTGTTTCAATCAAGCGCCACACTGTGTCGAGTAGATTGAAAGGGGGCTGATTGAACGATTCTCTCTCTCTATCTCTCTCGAAGTTTCTGGTTTAGTGTCGCTTGTGGATTCGTTCGTTTTATTATTGGTTCGTTTGTCGTTGAGATTTCTGTTGTGCCTCGACTTGTGGCGCATTTTCGTGTTCAGTTTTGATTCAGTTCGCATTCAGTTTGTCAACGCGTCGCATGCGTGTTCCTTTGTACGTACGTCTAAGCAATTTCTGTGTTGAGCAATAGTCGAATTATTTGAATTACTACGAAAAGTAAAAATTAGCATACGAAATCAAGTGTAAAGTGGAAAATTCAGTGTGAAAGCATAAACGAAGGAAAGGAAAAATATTATAAAATAAGGGAAAATACCACTTAAATCAAGTTGCAGTTCGTCCTCCATCAAAGACAAACAACAAGTTGTTAACCCTTTCGACCATGTCGCCCTATGCCAACTGTGTGCTGCTGCTGGGGTTGCTTTTCCTGGCGCTTAATTTGAATGCAGGTGGGTTTTTCCAGATACTGTGCGTGCAGTTGCATGAAAGTGCCCGCTAATTAAGTGTGTGTATATGTGTGTGTCTGAAGCAGCCACTCATTGAATGTGCCCCGAGTTGAAATGGGTTCACTGAACCAGTTAAACTCAAACAAAATAGGAGTAAAGTATAAGCAGTATCAACTTTTAAAGCGTCATTAAATAAATGCGAATTTTTCATAGCATTAAGAAAAAAAGTAAGCTCATTTAGTATAAAATTCAATTTTAGAAGCGATAATCAATCAATTTCCTTGTTGACCCCAATTGATAAGCCACAGATGGCATTCATTGTCTCGCATTAGGATTGCTATTGTTATGAACTGCGCAAACAGCCTCCAGAATGACACTCAATTCAACACACGAGGCGTATACTTAACATTGCCTGAAGTGCTTGCAACACAGATTATTTCATCGTTTATTATTTTTATTATTTATGCACTTGTCGGACTCTGTATTTATTTATACATCAGACGCTGACAGACTGCATACACCCTCCGCGATGCTTGGAAAAATATTTTCATGACCTTAAAAAATTGAAGAAAATTCCATACACATAAATAGCACATTGCTTGTAGTCACATGCATATACGTATGTATGTACTATATCCATATAGATGCTGTGAAAATAAGTCTACTTTTCCCGCCTACAATAGAAAAGTTTATAGTTTTAAATTGATGGAAACTACATTTAATTGAATTGAAACTGTTAACAAGCTAAAAAATTAAATTAGGTTGTTTAGCAATGTTGACAACTGTCTTTCAATATGGGGAAATTTCTTGTGCTTCTTCAAATGCAGTCTAAGAATTACACTGAGAGAAGAGGCATTAAATTTAAATTATTTTTACTTTAAAATATTTATTGATAATCATATTAAGTTAATTAAGTTAAACATATGTTGGCAAAGCTATGATAATCGACTGACTGGAAAACGGTTCTGGCCGAATGACATGTCAGAACTTTAGGGTATGTCATAGTCGAACCCTCTCCAACAACTACCATCTTATTTTGTTCAGTGTAATGCTCTTTTTCAAGCTCTTGTAACGCCTACAATGCTGTTGATGTCGTCATATCTGTAACTGAAAGTTGATGTTTACTTTGGAAGTTTTTTGGGAGTGTGCTTCTGTCTATTCCCCCTCCACCCGAAACAATGTCAGCCAATTTTTTTGATACTGTCCACTGCACGCACCTCAATAAAACTTTGGACACTGACAGCCTCAGTCTGACATACATGCCATATGAAGTTTTCGTGCTTTCAACTAACTTAATTGTTATTATTTGTATGTCGCACCCATTTTCGAAATAAAGATGGAAAAATGAAACATTTTTCTTTAGTATAATCATATACTACCTTATGCATAATCAAGATCATAGCTTTTTTATCTGTAGGGAACACATAACATTTTATACTATGATGATCTCAGTTCTGTGTTTACATAATTCATAATTAAGTAGTGCCTAAAAATGCAGCTGAGTATTGCCATAATTAAGGCAATTTCACTTGTTAATTGCTTTATTCATAAACTGACTAAGCAATACTATGTCATATGAATGTCAGACATGTCATCGGGATTAAGTGCAATTTACTTGAGATACAATCATTATAATGCGCAAAACAACCTTTGAATCCCTCAAAACATTACACACCCAAATGCCCAAAAGCATGACAAACTCTCATCATATACTCGTATTCACTACCTGTAAGTCATTAAATCATTTCCCAACAATTCTATGGCATTTTTTCAGTTTTAGATTTTCAATAAGCTGGGCGCGTTTTTGTGGGTGTGAATCCGATCCGAATCCGAATGATAAATGTATGATAAATATTTACTGTAGATTTGCACACATTTCCACTTAATGCTGGTCCAATTATGCAAGCATTTGTGCCAAATACTTACAATTCGACAACGTTCGACGTTTTCTGCATTTAGTTTTCATTTAAGTTGAACGAACTTTGATTGCATGTCAGTCAATGCAGCCCCCAGCTTATATTACTTCCTCCCGCCCCCTCTGTCGTACTTACGTTTAGGGCCACACTCGTAAGTTGACGATTTTATGGCTAAGATACGACGCGGCATGTTGGCGACTTTAGACTGGCTTTTTGGTATGGGGGGGGGGTTTGCCAGTGCTGATAATCAACACATTTTTTACAGCTTTTAAGCGCCACCAACTCCAACTTTTACTCCAACTGCAACTCCAGTTTGTAAGTAAATCCCAACTGAGCTAATGCTGAAATTGCATGTGAACTTTTGCCATATGTGTGTGTGTGTGTGTGTGTGTGTGTGTGTGGGAAACTCACAGGCCCAAGTTTTAGTTTATTGTTGGTGACTTTTAGTTGGCATTCATATCAAGTCATAGGGCTCCATCGGCCATTCAACTTGTGTAATAACTTGGGCGCAGTGCCAAACCGTGAAAAGGCAAAGAAAATTGCTCGAAAGGTACTATAATTTTGTACATTTCTCTTAATTTGAGTTTGGGTTACGATGAGGCATATTAAAAATGCTATTTTATCAAGTGAAAATGGTATTTAAATCGTTTTTTAAGTATACAAATTAGCTATACCTGAAATTTGTTTGGCCTTAAGAACTAAATCGCGTAATTTATAGCAAGAGTGGAGTAAGGTAAAAGTGGTTTTGAGTTAGTGACAAATTTTATATTGAAACCTTTCGAGGGGAATAACTATTTAATCCAGACATTTCAAATGCAGTCAGAAATTAAATAGTATATGTCACATATAAGGTCTTAAGTTCTCAGAAATGCACAATGCAAAGTTGCAACTTCTATATCATTATTTCTTCTTATTCTTCAGATATTACAATTTTCTGTAAGAATTACTGAAACGTTCTCACATAAGTTACTTATAGAAAGTATTCAATTTCTTGTCTCTATTATATTTTGCTGCAGATTTGCTTTATTTATTATGTATTAGTAAATTATGGCATTCCATTTCTGATATTATTTTGGCTACATAGCCAATTGACAGCCTATCGCTTAACTAATTAAAACATTATAATATTCAAACAGATGCTTAGTAAAGAAAACTGTCGCTCTAACTTTCAGTTGTCTAACTTATGGAAAACTTAACTCCAGTATTGTAAATTCATATAAATATCTATTGATATTAAAAAACAGATATAAAACTACTCGTATTAACGCACTCAGTTTGAGAGACATGTGTGTAACCATTTTTGGGTCGCTGTTTCTTGAACTGCCAAAACATTTGGCATAAACGCGCGCACAATATCAATTTTCATGTTGCATACAATTACAGTCATTACCATTAGTAAACTGCCACCGCACCGCTTGCACACAAACATATACATAAACAATTTTGACCAACCATCTGACAATTCGACTGTCAATTAATTTCAATATATTGTAAATGATAATAACTTCTAAGCACTGCAATTTCAAACTCCACGTCGAATTCGAACTCAAAGTATCGATTGCGTTTCATTTCAATGCGTTATTCAAATGCTACAGCAAATTGTAATGTTTATGTTTGTTGTTTATGGCCAAATTCGGTTAGAGCCAAGAAAAAAAAAACACGTTTCTCTTGCGGGTTGGCCTATTCCCCTCCAAGCTTATCTGAGCTTTCATTTAAACGCACCTCAAAGTGTTGGTTAAGTGCATTTAACCTGAACGTTAACGTTTGACGTTTAAATTGGGCAGCAAGCAAACGAGTTTTATTGTCGTCATCCGACATCCGCTGTCCAATGTTGGCCAGAAACCTCAATGCCAGGCTAAGAACCTGCCGCTGCCTCTGTTTAACTTAAGCTTTCTTGGTTTCCAAATAAAATGTTTAATAATTATTTACACGCTCTTTGGTTAATCGTGCGCATAAACAACGCCAATGCCGAAAGTTTTGACACTTTTATAAGGCAGTTTTCCAATAGACTGTCCCATAAATAACTCAGCCAAAAGGCTCCCGTGTCTAATTAATTTCAACTGCAACATTTTTCAAAAGCTACCGCCAACGGGCGCAACTAACGGCCAAAATCGCAGCAGGCATCTATTTGGCTTATGGCCCATTATTTATTCAACTGGCAACAAAATCATCGCTTGATTGCATTTTAGAGCGAAACTACTCACTTAGTTTATGATAACCCCCCCCCCACATTGGGATACAATTTCAATGCACAAACAGATATATTTTTCTCGCTTTACAATTGGCATTTCAATTAGCTTGACAAATTCTTTTGGCTTGAATAGATGTTTTTATAATGTGCCCTGTTAATTTATAATTGCGTTCGTGTTGTATCTACGTGACTAGAATAGAGTCAAGGGCTTTAAATGAACTACTGTTTAGATAAACTTAATTTGAATACATATATGAAAGTGAGTAAGTAAATACCTTGAGATATAAATAATTAGATTTTTTACAAGATGCCTAAGCGATCAAGTCATTATAGCAACTGCGTATGAATCCCAGTTTAACTATTATTTTATAAGCTAATAATATACAATTTTTCTCTCTGGGCCCATTCAATTGTTAACTTTTCCAAATGATCAAGCAACGCAATAAGCTGTGTATCACACTGTATAAAGTGTGAAATGAAGTGGACGTAAGCAGCTAGACTTATTATAGTATATATTATTGTATACGTAAATAAAATAAATTAAAAATATTTATATTGTTTTTATACCTTAATATTAAATGATAATAAGAAATAAATATTGAAGAAAGTCGAGCATGATTACTACTCGTATGATAAACGACTTGAAACTATTATGAAATTTAAACCAAGCATAAGACCTTGAGTTAATTATGCAAAGAAGTTCCAAATGTAATGCTTGTAATCAAAAATCTAAGCCAAATTCCTTTGCATCTATCCAGATGGAAACGTTTCCTAGGAATGCAAAATACTTAAGAGCTGCAATCGAATGGAATCTAAGATAAAACTTAGTTAATATATTGTGATAAATTTATTGTTATAAGAATACAATAGTTTTTATAAATCTGTAGATATTTAATACAATATCTAAAATATTGTTTAAATATGTTCTACTAAATACCTTTATATATCACCTGCTTTAACTATCGTTCTTCCAATTAACAAGTATATTTCTTCAACTTGCAGCTTCCGCCGTGTTGCGCTGTTGGCGCTGTTCCACAGACGTGTCCAATGGCGAGTTCTGCAATGATCCCTTCCAGCCGGATACCATCTCGGAGCAGCAGCGTTACTGGAGCTATGTGAACTGCACCTATTCGGTGGGTGTTAAGTCGGTGAATGCGCGTCCCGTGTGCAAGAAACTCGTGCAGGAAGGTAAGTAGCATGCAGCAGGCCGCAATGGGGCAATGGGGCAAGCCGCAGACAGACAAAAAAAGACATAAACAATTATTTAGCTATACTCATTGGACTGTCAGTGGCCATTGTTGCTGTGTGTGTGGTGCTGGGACCCACCGGTGGCTCACACCCGCCGTGGCTGCCGCGTGTTGTTGCCTGCCACAAAGCGTCAAACAAGATTGAGATTTATTGGCCTGACAATGTCGGCAACAAGTGCGGCATACAAATCCATAGGGGCAATGGCAACGAGACAATTGCTCGTTCGCCCAGTTTGCGATCGCGTTTCGCGTTGCAGCTGCTGGGCGTTGACTGGGGGCGTGGCAACAACTGCACAAGTGGCGACACTTGGCCCAAGTTAGGCCAGGCCATGCCCGTTGCATGTGCCGCTAATTTACGGCAAATTTATGTGGCGAGCACACATAAAAATAAAATAAAATTAGAGAGAAAACGCCAACACACACGCAGCGTATGAGTGATATTCGTGTTGCAGTCGTCGATCTTTAACTGTTTTTCTTTTTATTCATTTTATTGTTCAGCCCGCGGCTGAGGCAAATTGTGCCGCTTGTTGGCATTTGCATTTGACAAGCAACAACAAAAAAAAAAACAGACATAAAAGTCCACATAAAAACCGAGCAAAATGAAATTGAAAATTGTTTACGCTGCTCAATTTGCCAAACATTGCGTATCGTTGCATTTTGATCTGGATTGCAATTTTAGTGGTCACTTTTCAACTCAACAACTGTTATTGCTTTGCAGACCAACTGCAGAAGAACTCACCCTTTTACATTTATTTTTATTATTCTAGCTGAACTGAGCAGAAAGAAAAACAAAGTTTTATGAGCTTACCAGCTAATTTAATGCCACAAAAACAAGATATTTCACTTCTTCATGTTTCTTGCAACCAAAAAAAAAGTTAATACAAATTTCATTATAATTATCATTAAATTTAAGTCCGTGCCTGAAAGTTTTATGCACTGTCTGGATGATAGTATATTAAAAGTCATTTCACTATTTGCTTGACATTTGATGAAGTATAAACCTTTTGAGAAATTAGAAAATATAATGAAAATATTAATAATACATTTTATAAGTAATTGAACTTCATTTAATTTGATTTATCTATTAAATGTTAAGATGTTTTCCCATATTCTGCTCTAATAATATAATTTATATTATCTAATTTAATTGTTGTGAACATTATCTGTTTAGTTCAAAATATACACATTAATTTTTGTCTAATTTTGTTTAATACTGCAAAATGCTTTCTTTATATATTTTTTTATTAGTAAATGATCATAAAAGGGTATAGTGAATTTATGCAAATGTAAGTAAAAGGAGATATTTGTTTTAAATAAATTTTTTCATACTTGAAACAATTCTCGTATCAACATACGCATCTCTATAAAAAACAATATGGATTTCAAGCGATATATTTAAATACATGGATACCTAAGTCAAATCAATTCCATTATAAAGTCGTCAAAATACATTTTCTTTAAGACCTGCACAGGGTATTCTACTGTCTCCGGCACTCGACCGACCGGCTTGATATATTTACTTTTTTAATTTATTAGAAATCACATTCTAAATTAAAGGTTTTCACAGCACAAACTATTTCGTATCAATAATTATTCTGTACATAATTTGCTTAACTTAATATTTTATTTATTATATATTATTTAATACTGAAATACATATTTCTACATATTTTAATTACCCTCTTGAATCGGATTTTCTTGCCTTATTTATTTTGTAATTTTTCTGGTCAATTTATAATTTATAATCCGTTCATTTATGATCTGCAATAAACTGTAATACGCACATAATCTTATCAATTGGCATGAGATCAAGTGCCGGGTTTTTGGATTTTTTTTCTATTTCGTATAGCATTTAGCTAATTTCTTATGGCCAATTAATGAACACCATTAAATTTTTGCAATCAAGCGTCTACAAATTGGCGCTGCAAATATTTGCAAAGATTTGCGGCTGGCAATTAAAATTGCAACTGCAAATCTCGAACTGAGTCTCTGGTTTTTGAGTCTCAAATGAGCAGCCAGATGCGAGCACATAATATACGAATAAACTAAGCATAGACAACAACAACAACAACAACAACAAAACAAAAACCAAAATATAAATTAATTAAGTTGTTGCACAGCGTGAAGCGCTCAATTACGGCAATAAGGTGGGAAGGGGAGGGAAGATAGACACAGAGAGACAGAGGCAAATGTCTGAGAAAAATGCAACTAGGCGATGCTGCAGTTGTTGTTGTTGTTGTTGTCATGTGTATTAGTTGTTGTTGTTGTTGTTGCTGCTCAATTTATATGCCGTTAAATTAATTGCTTATGAAGTTTGGGCCGACGACTGGCTGAGTTTTTGGCAAATGTCAAATTAAAAATGTATTCCATAATTCCATAAAACCAACAGTCAAGCCAAGCAATTAGCTATCAGTGTTTTATATGTGTGAGTGTGTGCGTGTGTGTGTGTATGTCCGTTGAATTTTAGTTGTCACTGTGCGTCACTGTGCAAATATTTTGCAACTTGTTGCATTTTGGCTAACCGAAAAGTTGTCGTCGACTTTTTGCCTATTTTTGGCCAATTGCGTTGATTTTTTTGCGTGCGTTTTTCTTCTCGTTGTTGTTGCTGTTGTTGGGCTCTCTCGATTTTGTTACTGTGAAAAATGTTGCCAAACACATTTCGATCAATAAATAATTAAATTAATTAAAATTTAAATTTATGACACAATGCAGCATTTCCAACTTGGTTTCCAACGGCGCACGCGGCGTATGCGCAATTTTTGCAATTTTCTTTGGACTCTGCAGCTAGAAACTGCATTCTGTGTGCCTTGTTTGATGCCGCGGCCGTGATAAGGCGACAATTGTCAACAATTTTATTAGAGACTTGTACTCCCAGCCTCCCCCCCTCCCCCCCTGTCCACTACTTACTCTCACTGTTTGCTGTCTCGCTTGCACTCATTTGAAGCGACTGCCTCTTGGAGCCAATCACAAAAATGGACAACGCGCACCTTTTTGAGCAGCTTTTAAAGTTTTATTTCATTTTATTGCGATTTATTTCTTGATTTTTATGTTTTGTTGTTTTGTTCTGTTTACTTAACACACACACATACACACACACACGCACGCAATGAGAAAACGCAATTTGTTGTGCATTTTTTCTGGTTTTCATTTGCCGTTTGCTGATTGCAAATTGTCTCGTTTTGCTGATTCTTGCGTTCGTTTTGGCAGTGTATGTTGCAGCCAGCTTTAGACATAGTCTCAGGCCTCATTTTCAATTGCGTTTTTGTTCAACGGGTTGGCCAGGCCGGGCCAGGCCTGAGTTAGCCGGGCCTAGCCTGGTTGGCCTGGCAAACGCTCGCTCAGGTTGTGTACAGAAAGCCTTGAACCCATTACGAATACGTTAGTCCGTTTGCCGTACAGACAGTCGTCTACAGTTAGAATTCTATATAGAAATAAAATATATATAATTTAGTTAATAAATAGTAATAGTTTTCTTGAAAGTTTCATCCATGAAAAGATCTAAAGAAAGAGTATAGAATGACAACCAAAATAACTAACAATAACTTGATGGACTTTACTTAGTGTTAGATTGAAAAATCTTAAAGACCTTATACTTTACTTGTCATTGAGTTAATATGTATCTTTTATTTTGGTCTTTTTCAATTGCATCAGCTGCAGTTACCTCACATAGTCGAGCTATTTGGCAGTTAGCCATTAGCCAGCCTGTGATCGACGATTTGGACGACATTTGAAATGACATTTTTGAGATAGACACGCCGCAAAGCTAAACCAAAAAAAAAAAACATAGAAAAATAAATAAAATAAAATGAGAACCAGAATATGAAAAAGCAATTGCCCACGCAGACTGTACGGTCAACACATAAATTACTTTTAATGTGCAACATTTTCCAACCCTCTCAAAAAAAGAGAGAGATATTAATTAAAAATGTTTATTAAAAGTTTATTATGTCATTCATTTCATTGCAGTCTATGGAAAGCGAGTGATTGCACGTTCATGTTTCTATGAGGATATTGGCGATGCGCCCGACAAGTGCGCCATGGATACAACCTCGTCCTACACCAAGACCGTCTATTGCCGCACGTGCACCACGGATGGTTGCAACTCGGCTGGCAGCTTGTCCGGTTTGATGGGGCTGCTGGTGTTGCCGCTGCTTGGCGCTCTGAGGCAGCTATGCAAATGAACAAGTGACTGCAAGGAGACTGCACTTAATTGCATGAATGCGAAATGAATTTACAGTTGAGAGTTCTTCGAGCAAAAAAAAAGAAACAAACAAAAATTACAATTCATAATCCAAATTTTTCTAATTTCGTTTAATTAAGTCGCGTTATCTTAACTTATTTCTATAAATTGCAAAATGCATTCACAATTGATAGTCACTTTTGCCTCAAGTTCACAATATGCACAAAAGCCAGTCACATTCGCTATATATATATCATAAAAAAATTTCACAAAACTATAGAGAACATTACTTGTAAATGTTATGTAGCTGTAGGGCATCAAAGGTTTCCACTTGGCCAGCCTTAGGCAGAACAGTAAATTATAGTTTAAAGTTTATACACAGACACAAACACACACACACGAATTGGATATCATAATTAGTATTTGCATAATGAACACACATGTACACACCCATACACATACATTCATATGTATATGTATATTATCATATATGTATATCTATGTAATATTGTAATACTTATTGTAACTCTAATTGAAACACATTTCTATGGTGTATTACAAATAAATTGATTAGATCGTACGAAAGTATCAAGTTTTTGTTTATTTAATGATCAAACAGGAAACGCTTTTCAGATTTTGAATCCCAGTAACACTATTTCCTAATGACAAGGAAGTAATAATGAACAGGTTTGTATTTTCTTATAAAATAATAAATATTTTTTTGACTCAATTAAATACCATTTTAGTTTCTACTTATCTTTGCAATTGCTAATATTTTATTAAATATTAATATAGAACAAATTAAAAGAACTTAAAGTATTTTAAATAATATTTGTCAAGTTTCACCAATAAATTAAACAGACTTTTGTTTAAGAAACATGTGTTAATTTAAACAACAAGCTGAATTCATTTGGAAGCCCTTCATTCATGATTACTTTTTCTTCTAACCCAGTATTATGATCAACTACTATTTAATATGTATCTTTATTATTTCTCAATTGCTCGTAATATAAATTAGATTTGTTAATTTGCCTAATATAATGAATCTATTTTTCTTACTCAATATCTTTTGATATTCACCGTACAATTCCAAATTCCTTGACTTAAATTGTTTAATTTCAAAAGCAAATCAAAACTAATTGTCTCACATCATTGCGCTTGACATTGTGATTGTAAAAAAACGCAATACAGATACAAGATCTGGATAAAATTGAATGTTCTGTTGTCGGTTCGCTGCTTCCCCCAGTACAATATGAATCAAGAACGGAAATGAATTCAGATCTGAGTCTGCCCACATTTAAGAGTTGGTAAATTAATTGCCGACCACGCAAAAATGTCAATGTCAGCGCTGTTGACATTTGACCCAAGTCAATTGAGTTTCTGATTTGCGCGAAACATCTTTGGGATTAACTTTAAGCTGGGAGTATTTACTTTAGATTCAAATAACAATCAACATAATTTAATATTAGGAAAAACATGTAAAGAATACATTAATTAATCAATTAACAACATGAAAATACTCAACGGTTAGCTTTTGAATTTTAACGAATATAAAAAAATTAAATAGATCGAGTCTGCAGCCGAGAATGATTTTACAGATTTCTGCCTATTTTCTACTTATTGCATAAATATTTCTGACTTCAACATACCCTTTCTAATAGTATAATGAGTACTGGGTATAAAAATGGGTGGCAACTAAGCCACGAAAACGTTTTGGCCATTTAAACTTGTCGCGCGGCTTGGATTGGATTTGTTTTTTTTGAAACTACACGCAAGCAATGTATTTTATTTTATTTATTATCTGTATTTTTTTTTGGCTTTTCTATGCTTATTTTTTAATTTTTGTATTTTATGACGTGCCTAGCGAAAATGTCGTACAGTTTATGCAATAAAACTGGCCATTTATCATGGAGGGGGCATGGTAAAATATTGTAAGTCGACATTGTTCAGCAGCGTTGGCTTTGCTGCAAATGTTACGCATACGCCCCGATGGCCCCAGGCTGGCTGTCAGTAGTCAATACGATCGTCTGGCCGTAACTCTGTAAGTCCAAACCTGCTGCCTGTATTCAAGTTTATGATGTGATTTGACTGTTTATTGCTCAGGCTTAGGCTTTAGCTTCAACTTAACCTCCTAATCCGTTGTGCGCATTACGATTTGGTTACAAACATTATTGTTGTTGTTGTTGTTGTTGTTGTTGGCCCGGCCCGGCCCGGTTCGCCAATCAACTCCAAGTGCGTCGATGGCGTCGCTCTCGATCGCTGTCTCATTTTGGTGTGCGTGTTACCGCAACGAGTCGCATTTTTCACGCTTTGTCAAGTGATTTTTTATTTCTTGGTAGCAGGAGGAGTCAACGGGAGTCTACTGCCGTCTAATGCTGCAGATTAATGTCAAGATTTGCATATGAAATCATATATCTGTTGAGCCGTGTCAGCGCCTCGACTGCCAATTTCGGTCGGAGACTTGCCAAATTTGGCTAAATGCTGATCACAGTTCCAGCCACTGGCCAAAAATTATGTGCGTGTCGTCTGTTCATGAATCATAATCAGTTGATTCATTTGCCTAGTTAAGCTTTAACCAAATACTGCCTCTAGTTAGACATAGAGCTTAGGAATTGTCAATTATTTGAATTACAGTCAAACGACTGTTGTAAACATATTTTAATACTCTTTAAAAAGTACTGACATAAGTATATGCTCCACAATTCAGAGAGTTTTAAAAGTCTCCCTTAATATGAGGAGATTCAGATAATCCGAATATTTAAGCTTCGTACGCTTCAAAAATAACGTTTTTGTGTACCAAATAAAACAGAAAGCTCGTCATAAAAGCTCCGTCTTCTGCTTTAGCAAAGTTTCCCACCACATTTTTAGGGTGACCGTGTCATATAAAAGTTGAGCAGCTTGATTGCAAAATTAAATTTTAAATAAGAGCTAAAATTATATTTAAAAATTATTTATTAATTAAAAATAAAATAAATTAAGCAAATTTTGAAGAGATTGAGAAAATTCAATCATTCAGTAAGATTAAATATACAAAAAGTCAAATTAGGTTAAGTAGATACATTACAAAATGAACAGCGACGTTAGCAATTGGCATGAAGTACCATATGAGTAAGCCTATTATCTCAATTGAAAGTCTGGCTGGCAGTTAGCAGCATGGGGCATCCCCAGGAAACGTCATCGGCACGCAGAGATAGACGCAGTCGCTGCCGCTGCCGCAGTCGACGCTGCCGTTGGCTGAGTTGTGGCAGTGTGGCAACAGAGCCTGCGGGTCGCTAGGCCGCTCAGTCGTTACTCGGACGAGCAGTCGTTTACATTGCGCGCAGTTTTAAATATATACTAAATTTGAAAAAAATAT
The DNA here is from genome assembly GCA_958299025.2 of Drosophila histrio. Taxonomy (NCBI): domain Eukaryota; kingdom Metazoa; phylum Arthropoda; class Insecta; order Diptera; family Drosophilidae; genus Drosophila; species Drosophila histrio. The sequence continues at coordinate 27,144,075 of OY282580.2, read as the reverse complement.
ATAAAAAGGCAAATAAAGAGTTGCTTCTGGCGGAGAGAATTCGCACAAAGCAGACACAAGGAATTCAACAAGCCCGTTCACCGGAAAACCGGCGCCATTGTGTCGCCAATTGGTCTACATACCCTGTAAAGCTTCCTTGATAGCATTCCACAGCAAATAATTCGATTTGTAACAATGTCGGCATCCATGAAGTTCATCATTGCTGGCTTTTGCCTTTTGGCCGCCGCCTCCAACATTAGAGGTGAGTTCATATCTCGATCGTCAGCAAAGTGCACGTGTCGTGAATGCATTCATAAACATTCAAATAGTTTCTTGTGTTAATATTCAAAACGACTTCCATTTGGGCCCGTTTGTGTGTAACTACATCCGCCCCAACAAGGTCGCCTCAGCGGCCATTTGGGTGTTCCTAAATCAAAACTAAAAGAAAAGAAACTCAGGTGTGCCGATCACTTCAATGAATGAAATGTTTCACTTTTCATTTTGTTTATATATGATTTTTTGTTGGCAAATTTTTACGATTTAGTTGCGGTGTTTATAAGAATCGTAGACTGCTCAAAAATAGCCCTGAATATTTTAAAAAGCAAAACAATTGATTTCTCGAACTCAGCTGAACCAAATCATTTAAGATGATTTCACATCTAAGTATGGAAATTTATTGTTGATTTTTCGAGATTTATTTCTTCGCATATTTATGGCTTTATGAATGTCATAAACAAATTGATATTGAATAATTGCAATTTCCCCATATGCATATACCGTCCAACTGCACTATAATGTGCATTATATCGTGGCTTAACTGTATGTAGTAGAAGGGTAAACGTGCGGCTGCAGATATAAAATGTTAAGAATTTTTTTAAGAGCTCTCTTAGATTTTAATAGCAATTTTATGGAGGCAAACTTTGAATGAACATTTAATTCAATAGACATTTTTAAGGGCTTGGCCAGGTTTAGTTGCCTTTGGCTTTGCTTTTAGCCCTCACGCAAACAGTTTGTGGGTCAATGTACAGAAAATTTGCGCAGTTTTCCCAGATATACATACATACATACATACATACGTACTTATATGTATGTGTCAAATAATTATGGCAACTCTGGCGATTTGCACGTTGTTCGATGATTGGCATGGAAAATATGTATTAAAATTTTGTTTATTTTGGAATATATTGGTTTATTTATTTTAAATATTTTCCAAGCTGTTTAACTCACAAAATATCCAAACTATTCGGTGTAAAATGCTATTCAATTTGGCTATAAAAATCAACCTTCAACGTAATTAGATTTGACTTTAATTGCCATTGAATTGAGTTCTTAATTGTAATGAATGTTAATTGAGTTCAATTCGATATTGATTTGAGCGAGTGTCTGGCGTATGTCCTGTTGCGTTCTTCATACATAGTATATCCTTTTGTGTGGGGTCCTGCAATCATCTAATTGGCTTGCATTCAATCAGAGACACGTTGAGGACCCCACTGCGCATCAGTTTGGAACAATGCGCATGTCAAACTGGCGCCACAACGGCGTCTGCTCCAGTTTCCAGCAGCGACAGAGCATGGCCAAAAAGCATCCCAACTGTACAACTGATTTCTACCCCGGCTGGATGTGTGGAAACTATGTCAGAGACCTCGATAGTGGACCACCAAAGAAAGTGTGGGCACTGTTGGTACAATTCCTTGGCATGAATTGCGTAATTTGTACGAAACTGATAATGAGCTGGCGTTGCCATCAGCAAAATGAGCTATCAAAACAGGATGCGCAGATTGAGCACGCTTCACAGGACGCCAAACAGCAACCCCTCCCTCCGATATCCTCCCTCCACCGCTTTTGTGACACATTGTATCGAGGGGTTACTTAATTGCAGGCGACAACACACTTCCGATGCGTATCAAATTATGCCATGAATACATGAATTTATACTTGTTGTTTTTGTTATTCATTATGCTTGACAGTATCTTCGTTTATTTTTTTGGCATTGGAAGTGGTTGGGGCTAAGTGCGGAAGCCTTTTTTTTTTTTTTTGGGTATAATGTTGCAATTGGAGTTTAAGGGTTGTAAATCTTCAGTATGTAGAAGATACAAAATTTGCATATAGACAGAAAACAACTTCCTGTAGACTTCAATTGCAAGGCCTCGGCATTCAATTGTAGAAGTGTTGAAAATAGGGTATACTTCAGCAGGAAATATCCTGCAAATGTAAACTACTTGATATGTGATGATGTTTTGATGTTGAAAACCTTTGAGATTGAGCGTAAATATTTAAATATAATCTGTCTATACTAAGTGTATTTTATTAATATTGCTTACAACTGTGATTAAATTTGATTGCAAATATTCGCACAACTTCATGACACCCTTATTCAATTGTTTAGGGCTACAGGGTATGGGTTTGGCAACTACAACTCGTAGCCTGTGCGTGAGTATAACGATAACGATACAGTTAAGACACGACCTTGACTTGGCCGCAATGTGGTATATACAATCAATTACTCACACTTAATTTTATAAGGCTGGACAAGTCAGTCCTTAGAGAGAGAGAGAAAGCGAGGAAACAATTCTTACTCCTTGTCGTGGGTTCTGGCAAATTACCTGCAATTGCACGTCAGTCGACAGGAAGCTTGAAAACTATAACGAACAAGGCTAAAATGCAGCAGAAGAAGGCGCGGGCGTTGAATGGGGTTGACAGCAGCAGCAACAACAAATCCAAACAAAATCTAAATACACGCGCCATCGTCGTCTCTGGGCTGACAGGTGAAGGACGCCGGTCGACAGACGTTAAGGTTGCCAGCAAACTGGTTACAGCCAGCTCAAATTCAAATTCATAATAATGTAATTTAATATAGTAGCAGTACATGTACTTATAATTTCCAAATGAATTGCAAATGTTATGTCAGCGTCAATATTTGGCACCTCAAAACCTCAAACCTCGAGAAAGATACTCGTAGAAGGGGCCTGGTCGCTGCCATGACGCGTGTCAAGGTCCAAGGTTCCCACTATAAAACTGGCATGTTTACTTTCGATTTACGGCAAGTTGACCGTTAAATATGTAAACAAACTTTCGCCCTTCTTTATCCCATTCACCAACTCAACTGGGGACATGCTAAAAAGTTCTCAAGGCCCACGGAAAGACCATCTTGATCTTCAGCAATTCAGTGTGAGACTATTCAAGCTAATCACGCATACTCGTACTTATCTGAGTGGGAAAACACACGCGAATTAAATGGATTTTCATGTTTTGTTTTGACCCCGCAGGTGGTTCCTGGGGATGTGACGAACCCACGTCATGTCTCGCCCTTCTTTGCAATAAGTAATCGCATTAATTATTAATTTTATGCGAATCAGTTCTAAAAATACTTGATTTTTTTTAGTCTCACAATGTTTTCTCGGCCAATGTTTACGAACTTGAGTTCAATTTAAAAACAAATTATATTGAAAACATAAATAAACAAAGCGCTTGATAAAAAATTGACCACAGCGCGAAATGCAATTCAATCAACGTGTGGCCAAAATGTGTTGAGCGATTTATAAAAAGGAAAGAGGAAAGCAGATGTGCAATTTCTATGAAATTTATACAGCCATAAATTATAGTTGCTCCACTATTTTCCTATAAAAATGTATTTACAATATTTATTGTTAAATTTAATTATTTGCACTGGGAAATTATTCAGCTTAATACCATCTTAAATTTGTGTTTTCTTGACTACCAGTCTATGATTAATACAAATGAATTCATTAATAATTTTACTGCCTCTTATAACATTTTCATTAACACGTGTTTTCCATTAAAAAAATATAAGCACATTTAAGAAGATGCAATAAGGAATTCAAGACATTTCAAATACATATACAATCATTTTTATGAAAATTCTCTAATGTACTTAAGTATTTTCAATTTGCTAAAATATTTTTATGATTTAGATGGATAATTCAAATTTGGTTTGACTGAAAATAAAGCTATATTTAAGAATATGTGGAATATATTAAGAACATGTAACTCTCTGACATTTAATTAAGATTTCTTTTGCGATTATCCAACTGACAAAAAAGTTGGTAACTCAACTTTTATTTGGGTACCAAAACAATTTTGGGCAAACCATTAGAGCATTTAAAAGTCAACTAAATTACGACGCGTTTACTTATTTTCAATTACAATACTCCAACGTTTCGTATACGTAATAAAAATTCAATGTTGGCGCCGCTTTGACTGGATACGCACAAAATTCACAGTTCTCTGTGGCGGCTGCTCAATGAAACGGGGGTTGAACAGCATTTTCGGGAGGGAATTGGGGGGCGTTTCGGTGTTGTTTTTGGCAGAAAAGATGATGTCAACAGCCAGAACTTGAAAACTTGAAGTCTGTCGTCATTGTTCTGTTTATACGCGTCTGTCTTGAGTCCTGGATGGCCAAAGAGAAACGATAGTTTTTCGCCAACCAAATCTCAATGGAGGTCAGAACGCAAAGGTCAAATAGAGAGTATTGAAATTAATCGAATTATTTCTTTCGATTTATACACGCAGCACATCAACACAAGCCTTTGCAGTGCTGGCACTGCAGCTCGTCCACCCATGGAGCCGAAGACTTCTGCGATGTGACCTTCCAGGAGGATAATATACCCGAACAGCTGATCAAGGAGCATAACATCAATCTGATGCGCCAGTGCAACACCACCATTAACTCTGATCACGAACGGCCCGTTTGTCGCAAAACCGTGGAGGATCGTAAGTATACCTTTTGTTAAGACGCCTAAAAAAGCTCATATCTAACAAAACAACACACTATCTTCCTTCAGTCGATGGCAAGATTGTAACAAAGCGCTTCTGTTACTACATCAACAAAGCGGATAACCTGACCATTTGCAATGAGACCGTCCCCGACAAGAATGTTCGCCGAATATTCTGCCAGGATTGTGACACAGATCGTTGCAATGGCGCCGCTCGACTGGCGGCCCTCTTTGCCACCATTATGCTGCCCGTTTTAGCCATGGCTAATTATTTGCCCAACTAAGCGGCGACATTCGCTATAATTGCATCTCTATTTTAGTTCGAACGTGATATTTTGTTTAGCTCCAAATGCTAAGCCGGCTGCGGATTAACATCTATACTATATATATTTTACTTAGTTTAGTTATAGTTGTATTCCTTCGTGGTACTTTTATGTTAAGCTCTTAGTTAACACTCTTTGTTTATAGTAAAATTTAAAATGGATTTCATAATTTGCTTAATTGCTCACAGCGGCATTTTAAATAATTTTAACAAAGAAATCAAAACGAAAAAAATAATAAACAAAACATATTTAATCGAATGCTTAGCCAAGCAAAATTGAAAACTATTAACTACACACAGAACAAGCAACACTCTAAGCAGAATATACCAAATATTGAATTGTAAAAGAAACTTTTAATGTAAAAGCCAGACACTCCAATGTAATTATCACAGTTGCATTAACCAAACACACACCGAATAAAGTTCATAATCTATGTGACAGTGTTAAATTCGAAATTTTATGTTGGGAATATCAGAATGTCTGAGAGAATGAAAGATGTCTGTATATTGTGGGGTCTTAATGAGAAGTTGAAGATATTTCTGACAATCCGTTGTAAGGATCTTGTTTAATTTAAAATTCGTTTAGTTTCAATGCCCTAGATTATAGATAGCTAGATAACTCTAGATCTATATATGTATTTATTTGGATAATTGTTAAATTATCCTATTCTATCCCATTTTAGCACCCCATAAATTCACTTCCAGTGCTACCAAAGCCTGTTTACTAATCGCATTAAGCCGAGGCCACTACTAATACAATTGGGTATGTAAATATCCTGCACCTGTCACTGCTTTGACCTACCAATCGCTGTTCACAATCTGTGATAATTTGACAGCTGTCTCGCCCACTGCATTGCATTGACAATATCTAATTAAATCTATGCAAATAGCAAATGCTGTTTTTCCCCTTTTTTAACTGGCAAACACTGTGTTGCAAGCAGCTGTCGCCTCATTAACTTTAGATCAGCTGCAATGAAGGTTAATTTACTATTTAAACGTTTAAGTTGAGATACCCTTTGCAGACAGTTTGGAAATGAATTTAACAATATTTAAACAGTTTACTATAACAGATTGTGTTGGAGATTTGTTAGTGATAATAGGATTTTTGTTTTATATCTTTGAAATGCTTAAAATAAGTTTTTTAGGTATGCTTAGATTAAACTAAGCTCTTTATTTCATTTCTTGTCAAAGTATCCGATATTCAGAGTCCTGACTAATCCAATTTAGCGTCAAGTGAATATTCTATGGGTTTTCACACTGACCTCATTTCAGACGAATTCTGCTCTTTCCTCCCTTACAAATAACTTTCCCCTCTGCCGCAATAAGGCGATTTCTACCCACTGTGCCTCGATTCTCTCTCCCGCTGACAAAAACAAATTAAATCAGAGTAACTGAAGAAACTCTGTATCTTGTTTACTGGAAACCAGTTCAATTACCTAAAGTGTTCCACAATAAAGTTAGATCGGAGAGAAACATCTCATATTTTATCGCATGCGATAAATATTCTATTAAATAAATATTGCCTACTTTCAGGTGGCAATCAGAAATAACTGAATTTTTCACTCAATGAGGTACATTGGATGTCTGCCACTGAGATATTTAAAGAAATTAACAAATGTTTGCATATAAAAGAAGAATTGTCTATTCAAGATTTTACAAAAGTATAAACTATTTGTTCACAGTCAAATGCTAATGAGTTTGTTGTTAAAATGATTCAGTTCAAGCAAGTAAATCGTAGTGGCTGTCATTATAATCATATAATCGTGCTTAATGATAAGTCAATTGTCTTATAGACATTATAAGCGGCAAGCTGCATACACAAAAAAAATGTACATGAAATTAATAGTTTTTGCTGACTTTTGAATAAATAAAGTTCATGAGAATGCTTAAGTTCTCTCAAATTTCGCTAATCTAGATTCTGAGGCATATATTTCTCTTTGAGTGCATGAAAACTTACTAAAAAACTATCGGTTATGTAACTCGAATTTAAAAACCAAAAGTAAAAGAGAAGTCAAAGAAAATAGCTAAAAACACGTTTAAGAATTACTCAAAATTTGAGTTCGCCCACCGTATTTTTTCTGTTTTCAATGTTGTACATAATAATTATACACTTAAGACTATTATTTTCACTCAACATAAGACTCATGACGCGGGCAGCGCTGCTAGCGTTGCGCTGAGAGAATTGAGTGCTGTAAGAGAATTGGGGATGGTGGATTATTGTGAATACGCCGCCAGACGTTTGAATTGTTCAACCGAAATTTTGAACTTGTCAGACGTGCAGCAGACATTGTCAGCGGAGGTTGAGATTTGTGCATATTACTTTGAAAATTTAAGAAAAATATATTTGTGAAATAAAATGGTGTCCACCGTGAAATGCAGTTTGACCGTGGCCGTTATGCTTAGCTTGGCCTGTTCGGGTGTGTAGTATATTTGACTCTCGACAAAATGCACTAGACGCCAAAAACGAGTTTCTAACAATATTTATTTTGTAATCCGTAGCTTACGCCATCAAGTGTTACCAATGCGAGTCGCTGACAACACCCAAGTGCGGTATGAAGTTTGAGGCTGATGATAGTTTCTTAATGGATTGCTCGAGAATTGGACCACCGCGTTATCTGCAGAACTTCTTCCCCCTACGCAATGCCACCGGCTGCATGAAGAAGACCCTCGATAGTGGTAAGTTAGCCGAAATCACACCCCAGTCGGAACAGCACATTAAATGCTGATTTAATGTGTTCAAATGGGCACCGCATTATGCTGTGCGTCTTATTATGATGTCATTTCGTGTATGTACATACATACATAAGTTCTTCCTTTGTGTATCTTTTGCGCAGTACGTTGAGGTATTTTATAGTATTTTATTTTTATATGAATTTGTCACGTTGTTTTCTCGATGTCTTCGTGTAATTTTGTATAATTTTGAGATTATGAGGCGAGCGAACAGAAATAATAATTACGAGTTTATGTTTATGCTTGGAATCGGAATCAAAATTTAAAAAATCTACACATATAATAATTTAAATATTTTTATAATCTACACTGGATAAAGTATTCCCGTAGGAGTAAGTAGCATAGTAGTAAATTAATTTTTGTATATTTAGAAAAAAAACTGTGATTCGTCATAGCAAATTGCGCCTTATCTGAGCTCAACAAAGCAAATTACTAAATATCTCATGCGCAAAAATACTTCCAGCTGCCAGTTAGCTTGACTTCAATTACAAAACCTGTTGACTCAAGTACTGTAAACATTGCTCACAGATCGTAGCGAATTGTTGGAGTATTCGAATTATTGCCAGAACATTGACACTTACAATTGTCATGGTTGACACAAACAGGTGGCATTGTTAAGACCAGCTGCCACATAATTAACACATTTGTTTCAGCGGCAACAAAGTGAAAGTTTCCCATTGATAATATTTTCCCCATTTCATTTTCATTCACTTTCAGGTATTGGTCATCCGCAGATCGTGCGTTCCTGTTACTTTGGTGACATCAACAATATTCAGAATGGTTGCCAGTCGGATCCGTCCCTGCCCTTCGTCAAGCAATTGGGCTGTGATGTCTGCACCAAGGATGAGTGCAACGGCTCGTCCTCCCTTGCACCTCTGGCCGGAGCTATACTGCTGTTCGTTGGCCTGGCCCGTCTGTTGGCCTAGATCTCTAGTTCAGGTGTTTGGTCTTAGTTCTTAACTATTTGGTTGCATTTATGCAATTCTCTTTATCTGTATTAACTGCATTTGATTTGATCTGTTCTCATAGTTATGCAACATTTACGTTTAAATTTGTGCCTATTTCAAATGCAATTTGTAAAAAACGAATAAATATTCACGGATCACTCTAGAAATTGTAATTATTTCAATAATATTTAAAAAAAAAAGAAGTATAAATTGACAGGAAACGGACCACATAAGATGCGTGACTCATATCCGAGTTAACAGAGAAATTCCAATTAGTCTGAATAACAAACGGTATGTATAATTACCTCCTTCCGACACTGACAAAGGTTAGGCAATCCGTTGACCCTCTGGGATAAAAAAACACCCTCATCTTTTGAAATATACTTATGTGTGGGTTGTGCGTACGAATGTGAGGCTTCAGTGTTAATTACTTTTAATTGACTTAAGTTTGTATTCGAGTCGAATCTGAGTACACAAAGTGTGAAACATATACATGTTTTATAATGCACAACATCGATAAGGTTAAGAAACTTCAACTGCAACTGCAACGGGAACGAGGGAGTTTCCTCCCGTTGAAGTAGCTGCTTCGTCTACTCAATTAATGCAAACTCATTTGGCATAATTTAAAAAAATTAACCAATTGAAAAATATATATACTTTATAGGGTCGGAGATGCTTCCTTCTGCCTGTTACATACATTCACACAAATTCATTATACCGCTTTTGCCCACTTTTAATGGGCACAGGGTATAAAAATACCCAAGTTATTGTAACATAATATTACACTAAACACATATTTATTTGCCTTCTAATTGGAATAATAAGAAGAAATTTTAATTTAAGCAATTGACATTTATGTTATTCGATTCATTTCCAGTGATAACCAGTCAGAAAGGTTACAGTCGAAGTCGACTATGAGAGACCCTTTACTTATTCTTCAAAATGGAAATAAGAGTAACACTAATAATTCCCATAACGCGTTGTAGCGTCAATATGCTCTTCTTCTTCCTTTGACCCGACTCTGAGCAATATTAAGTCTTGAATACCTTCCGAGTTTATTATCCGATCGCGATGAATACGTTAGGACCCTGATACCCGTTCTGTGTGTCAAAATTCAGGATTCTAGCTTTAATATTTTTCGTTTTATGGGCTTTCAAAAATTTTGTTCTCGATTTACGGAGGCGGAAGGGGGCGTGTCAAAATGTTAACATAAACTTGATCTGCTTATCCCATAGACGAACCGCCATACCAAATTTGGTGACTCTAGCTCTTATAGTCTCTGAGATCTAGGTGTTCATACAGACAGACGGACGGACGGACAGACGGACAGGCGGACATGGCTATATCGACTCGGCTGGTGATGCTGATCAAGAATATATATACTTTATGGGGTCTGCCGGACTTCCTTCGACCTGTTACGCACATTTTTTTTTTGACAAACTTAATAGACCCGTTTTACTTTTTTAAAGTAAAGGGTCTAAAAAATAAATAATACCTCACGAACGGGAAGCAAACTTTCCATGTTTTTAATAATTATTATAAAATATTATTATTTTTGACTCCGATAGCATTTCTATACCAAGTGAAGAAGAATTTCCAAATTGTTTAGTGACAATTAATTAATTAATATATATGATTAAATCTAGATACACGTTAGGAAACTGACATTTTAATGTTTCAATTCAATCTTTAAATTTTTGCACATGACTATATAAATTAATAACTATTTCCGGGTGCACAGAAGCTTTCTCTGATGAGTTACATATTTCATAGACGCAACTGAATACTCTATAAAAGAGTTAAGAATGCTGGTATGAATTTTGAGTATTGAATGACTCGAATACTAATAAGTAAAATATTCACAAAATGTGATGAAGCATAGACAACGTGACATAAATCAAGATTATATAATTTGTTTGTGTCTTTTATTTAGAAATAGTAATGATAATCTGAAATTTTTTGAGGTCGCAGAAAAATAGACTAGAAGTAAAAGCCTTAATAAAAAAGAAATATACCAACATCACACAAGACAAGTTCTACTTATTCAGATGAAAGATTATAAAGGTGGTCGAGTCAATTTAATTCGAAATTTACCAGCTCTGCAAAATAAATCATTTCACAAATATCTCTTGAAACGAGATTGAGAGTGTTGTGACTACTTGTATATGTTTTTGAAAATTTTGAACAGATCACAAGCTCAGCAATCGCCGTGGCGTACAGATAATAAGAAGTTCCGTGAGTTGACGAGAATTCTACTTTAAGTTGAATCATTCCATTTGAACTGATCAATAATGGTGTCATGTGTAAGAGAATTATTGATTCTGGCCATACTGGCTATGTTGGCCTGCACGGGTATGAAACAGTCTATGCAAAAGATATAGCCACAATTTGCTGACACATCCATTTACAGGATATGCTATACATTGCTATCATTGCGATTCTATGTTCAATACCAAGTGTGGCCAGGATTTTGATGACGATCCCAGCTTATTGATGGATTGTTCACGCGTGGTTCCGCCGCGTTCCCTTGCCAACATCTTAGGAACCGTTGCCACAGGATGCATGAAACAGACCTTAGAAGACCGTAAGTCATTACTCCCACTCGAAGCCTTATGCAACATCTTAATTGAAAGTTCCATAATGTTTTATACGCTGTGGTTGATCCCATTTACTCGATTTATTTTAATCGCAACGAAAAAATGCGTTGGCGTCGCAATTAAGCAACTAGACGTATGAGTAATATACATAATAATTATTTACATATTTAAAGTTAATGTGCTGCAGAGATGCTCTTCTTTATATGAATATTGGGAGTGTCCCGGAACCGAAAAATAAATATTAATATTTATCAACAAATGAGCAAAAAGCATATATAACATATATTTAGGCTAATGGGAGTTTTAGTCATAAGTATAAAGCCCCACCCATTTTCCAAGTCATATTTGTTTTTTGTTTCACAGTTTAAAGCAACTTTCCACATGTGTTTCTATAATATAAAATATTAAATGGCGGAGAGTTAGTTTGAATATGCTTAACCAATTATAAATATTATTATGTACTTAGAGCTTCTTTTGTATATATTTTAGTGGATTTTGTAGAGGTATTTAATTTTGACTCACAGATCGTAGCGAACTGTTGGAGTATTCGAATTATTGCCAGAACATTGACACTTACAATTGTCATGGTTGACACAAACAGCGGGCATTGTTAAGACCAGCTGCCACATAATTAACACATTTGTTTCAGCTGAAGTAAAGTGAAAGTTTCCAATTGATAATATTTTCTCATTTTATTTTCTCACATTCAGAATTGGGTAATTCTCGTATCGTGCGCTATTGTTACTTTGGCGATATACAGACCGCTTGCCAGTCGGATCCATCCCAGTCCCTTATCAAGAGCTGTGATTTCTGCACTAAGGATAAGTGCAATAATTCATTTAAATTTGTGCCTATTTCAAATGTAATTGTTAAGAAATAATACATATTTACGCATCAATTTCAAAATTATGATTATTTTAATAAAAGTTTAATAAAGTATATATTAAAAGCAAAATTTATTAAAAACTGATGCATATTATTTTATATTTGACAGAACATTTATTGAAATACGTGCAGAAAGTAATTTAATATATTTTGTTTGGCAAAATAAAACTCTAAAGAGAATGCTTCTGCCTAAAATAGAATTATTTTTAAATAATTTGTTGACTTATATGATTGTCTTTCTTACTTTCTTAGTCATAATTATATTCTTTATGGTATACAAAAAGATAATAAACTTACATTTATATTATTTATCATACTCTGAGTTTTATTTTGTTATAATTATGTATATAATTTTAATCCCTCATAATTTTCCTTTAATTGAAATATGTAATATCTACAGATGACTCTACTCATTACAATAAGTAAACAGAGCACACTCACTATTCACTTTTCCAGTTGATTTAACAATTTTATGCATTCTCAGAATGTAATTGTAGTTGACATATACACAAAGTTCATTTAAAACACACTGACGTCATACGATTCGTGACTCATATCCTGACACCTGAGAAATTCTAATTAGTCTGAATAACCAACAGTATTATATTAGCCCCTTCCGAAACTGAGAAAGGTCAGGCAATCCGTTGACCCTCTTGGAAAAAACGCACTCATATATTGAAATGTACTTTGGTGTGCGTTCATTGTTAATTGTGTTTAATTGAGTTAAATTTATAACCGAGTCGAATCTGAGTTTACAAAGTGTAAAACACATACATGAATTACTAAGCACAACATAGATAAGGTCAAGAAACTGCAATTGCAACGAGAACGAGGGAGTTTTCCCCCGTCTACTCAATTAATGCAAACTCATTTGGCATAATTTAAAAAAATTAACCAATTGAAAAGAATAGAAATTATGAAAGAAATGAATTCTTGGGAAAAGTCACTTGAAACGATTCTGAGGGTTGTAAGTGAAACTACAAATTTGGTTAATGGGAAACTCCAAGTGCCCTCATAAATAGAGTGATTAAAATTATAAACAGCTAAATTTTAAAAGCACTTAAAAAATAATCAAATATCTATAAAAAATTTATATAAGAACAAGAGAATTAATAAGGTAAATATGATGTATTATAAATATAATATATTATAATATATATATATATTATATTAAACACATATTTATTTGCCTTGTATTTGGTATGAAAAGTGAAATTGCAATTAACAATTAACAATTAATTTAATTGAATCATTTGCTGTGGGAGTTTCTCTTTAGCTTACTACGCAGCATAAAATAAAATATAATAAACAATACGTAACGAACGGGAAGAACATTTTCAGTAATGCACCGAAGATTTAATACACTTTTGCGAACAATTAATCTTTGATTTAATGGTAATTATTCCTATAAAAAAATATTATATACCTAAGATGAATTCCTAAATGGTTTAATGACTGATAATTTATTGGTATACATATTCTTAAAACTAAATAAACCTAAGTCGACGAAACAAGTCAAATTCCCTCTTTAGAGGTTTATCAATTAAATAATTTCTATTATCAGTATTATTATAATTAATGAGTTAAAGGTTACACACTGAATTAATACTAAGAAGAGATTATTTGCATTAGGAAACTGACAGATTATTTGTTTAGTTCAATTATATACATTAATAATAATTTCTTGATCAACAGATGCTTGCAATAATGAGTTACATATTTCATGACAACAACTAAATACCCTTAAAAAGTAGAGGTAAAAAACTGGTTTTTACTATAGATTTTAAATATTTTATGACTCAAATACAAATAGGTAAATATTCACATAGACAACATGACATAAAGATAGATTATATATTGTTATTGTTTTTTTTTTTTTATTAAAAAAAAAGCATTTGAAAATGTGGAAGTTTTGGGAATCATAGAAATGTGGACGAGAAATGTTGAAAACGTAAATAAATAAGGCAAAAAATGAGTCTGACGTCACCCACAATAAGTTCTATTAGTTCGTTGTATTCGCTGTGTTCACGTACCGACAAAGTTGCGGCTTGCACATAAGTATATCCCAACGTTTGTGTGTCAAACGAAAGATTCTAAAGGCGTTCGAGTGAATTTAATACAAAATTTGCCAACAGCAAAGCACGCAACCGAAACTCACTCAAAACAACAATGGCGTGTGTGAGTTTGAGTGTGAATGCGAGTGTGAGTGCGAGTGTGGGTACAATTTTGTGGTTAGTTGTGTACGTTTTTGAAAAATCTTGGACGACCAGACGCTCAGCTATCGCCGTGCCGTACAGATCTAAAAGTTCCGTGAGTTTTTCAGAGTTTTACTTTGAGTTGAATCATCCCGTTTGGAGTGCTCGATAATGGTGTCAAGTGTAAGGAATTTATTGGTCCTGGCCATACTGGCTATGTTGGCCTGCACGGGTATGCAACTGAGTTTGAGCTAAAAGTATTGCCACAATTTGCTGACACATCCATTTACAGGATATGCTATACATTGCTATCAGTGCGATTCTATAAGCAATACCAAGTGTGGCCAAAAGTTTGAGGCCGATTCCGGCTTTTTGCTGGACTGTTCCCGCCTTGCACCGCCACGTTACCTTCTCAACGTCGTGGGACGCAATGCTACAGGATGCATGAAGAAGACCATTGATGGCGGTAAGTCTTGACCCCCACCTTTAATCTTATAGGTCACATCTTAATTCCAAATTCGGTGATGTGTTCTATCAATTTACTCGATTAATTTGAATCGCAATCGAAGTGCGTTGGCGTCGCAATTAAGCATCTAGCCGTATGAGTAATATTCAGAGATGGGAGTTTCTTCTCTTTTATTTGACTTCTGCATAATTCACAAATAAGCTAATAACACATACATATATATTAGCATTCATAAAACTTGTATTAATACATATTAATTAGCATTCATAAAACTTGTATTAATGCGTATAATGACCCACCCTTTTTTCAAGTTGATTTCAATAAAATATGGAATTAAATGTATTAATCGTGAGATCTGAGACTCCGCGCGTTGCTTTGTGTATTACATTTGAAAGCAATTATCATATTTTTGTTGTGAGAATAAATTATATTTAATGACGGGAGAGTCAATTGCAATTTTCTAAACCACTTATAAATTACATTATGTAGAAATGTCATACTTATAATTGGTATGGCTATAAATATTAAATTTCATTGTATGCAGCTGAAAATTATATCTGATCTTCAGCTAATATTTATTAATATTAAACGAGCCATTTATAATCCCAATCCAGCTGAGTTTAAACTTGCTTTAATTCAGCTGATTCGTATTTACATAAATATTGTTTATATTTGCATGTGTTTAGCTCAATATTTATAGCTTTGATCATCTTTATTTCTTTTATATCTGGTATTGATCATTTATTTAAACGAATTAATGTCTAATTTTAATAAATTGATTCAATCAAATGCACAACAAAATATATATATTTATATATATACATATACATTAAACAGATCATTTCTCTCTGTGGTTTTGGCAAGTCTCAATCAATATTTGTATCATTTATTCATATGTTTTCAGCTGTCCACATTGAACACCCAGTAATTGTTACTAATTCAATTGAAATAGCAAATTGTTACAGCATTATTTGAAATGTCTGTTTGAGATCTGTCTCGCAGGCAATTAAGCGTCTTTCAAGCCGTCATCTGTAGATTAGTCATTGTTTTTTATATTTTTAATTATTTTAGTATCGTACGACGTAATTAAAGTTCTATAGAACTGCGCAGTACTAGTTTTAGGTATGCATCTGTAGTCATAAATTAAACAGTATGGAAAACTACCTCATCATATTTAAATATGGCTTTAAACATTATATTATCCATGTAAAACGGCGCTCAAAACTGACAGCAATCATCAGTTGGAGCTCAAAACTCACAGTCGTTGGCCAATGACTCTGATTAGCGTTTGTTAGCAGTCATATAAAAATTCGCTAAGAACTGCTGACACACAGTGCATTTAAATTAGCAGCTCGACAGTGAAAAATGTTTCAAATATGGCTTTTCAGTTAATTATCAATACGCTTTTCGTCATTCGCTTGAAATAATAAATTTCAATAAAACATAAAATGTCGGCAACGCTATTTTCGCGGTTAGGGCTCAATATAGTACAGATCTATTATTAAATTATTTGTCAACCTTATGTTATAAAGAAATAAAACAAAGCATTGACCTCTGAGGTTTTGACAAGTCTGATTCAGTATTTATTTCAGTTATGTATATGTAAAAATTTAATCAAAATAATTAACAATATTAATTTTCCATTTGCAGGTCTTGGTCATCCGCAGATCGTGCGCTCTTGCTACTTTGGAGATGTCAGAAACACCCAAACGGGCTGTGAACCAGATCCTTCGCTGCCCTTCGTCAAGCAGCTGAGCTGCGATGTATGCAACAAGGACGAGTGCAATAGTTCCGCCTCCCTGACGCCCATTGTTGGCGCCATCGTCCTGTTCTTTGGATTAGCTCGCATTTTGTCTTAAATTGGATATTAATTCATGATTTAAGTTTCTGCTTTGGTATTAATTACTCGAACATTCGGCAATTGTGTCTCATATCATTGAATTGAATTATCATTTCTAAATTATTAATATGAAATTGTATTACACAAAAGCTTAAGTCCAACGCATTCTAAGGACACATTAAAATATCTAAATTACCAACATACAAAATCATTTATTCTTTGAGAATTTGGATTTTAACAAAAATCTTTATTCTTAAAAGATTTCATAGATTTTCTTAGTATTTCCAAAACAAAGCCAAGGAGTACAATTTTATAAATTTGCCTATATTATTCGACGTTGCTTTAAAAATTTCCCAAAAAATTAAACGATGCTTGAAAACTAAAGTAATTTATTATGTAAATATACTGAATATCTAAAATTATTATTAGGTATACTTTTTCAATATTAAGTTCGTCCTTTAATATAAACACAATCATTGTTGGGGTGAATGTATTGAAAATCTTAGCGTCCCTAGCAAAAGCTGTTGTTGCGTGTAAGGTCATAATTAAAGCTCCCGATAAATTTTGCCATACGCAACACACACACACACACACACATATTTACATGTTGTCTAGTGTTTTGTGCTCTTTAGCAACTTTATTAGCTCTCTTTGCTGTTATTAAAAGTGGCAAAGAGTGAAAAACGGCGTCCGTCTGCTGCCTCCTTCCATATGTGTGCTATAAATTCTATCAGAATATAAGTATATTTGATTTTATGGTGCGCGCGACGAGTGCCTGAGGAAAATTCATTAAAATTAGACAATTTCGAGAGTTGACTAAAAACCAAAAGAAGAAAAAAAAACACAAAAAACAGAAGACTGAAGGAACTAGAGAAAGAGAGTCTCGTCAAAGTGGAATTTGGAAACGCTTCGGCATTTTTCAGTATAATTTCGAACGTGGCCGTCGACTGACAGACTGGCCGGCTGAGGCGTCGTGTTGTATAAACAGAAATACACCGGAAAATATCGAAAATAACAACAAGAAAATCACAAGATTTCAGAGTGACGACAGAGCGGGCGTCTGTTGTTAAACGACGGTGGAGTGGAAAACTAAGTGAAATTTGTCATAGAGCGCGTCTAAAGGAAAGGCGCGTGCTTTCCGTAACGGGCCGAATAAGTGCGAGAAAATAGAAAATACTTAGTATATAAATATGAGAATAAAATTATGTCAGAATACGAGTAATTTATAGAAATATACAACTTATACACAACGAGAGAACATATGCAAAACAAAAAAAGCACTTTTAATTCAAACCGTTCGTTTCAATTGCGCCCCGAGCGCTGAGTGAATAAGTTATAAATACAAAGAAAGATTTAAAAGAAAATCCACATACGAATTTTCCATAAACCACCCAAAAGACCAATGCGTCAATTATACTGAAATTCGACCAAAAAAAAAAAGAACGCGTAAATTTCCATTAAAAATCTATTTATATAAATAAATAGTGTGGCAAGTGGTTTGGTTTGCTTTCCTTTGGATGGGATTTGTTGTTCGGTGTTCAATTTGATTTGCTTTGATATCTCGCAATACAAACATAAAGAAAACATCAGTTGCAATGCAGTATTTACTCTGGTTTGGCGCGCTCGTCACTCTGCCGGCCACAGGTTTGTTGTCATTTTCTCCTCCCCTCCCGCCAACGATGGAACCTTAAGCCATAAATCTCAAAGAATATATATTTCAATGCCAATAGCTTACGCCATCGACTGCTACTTATGCGAGTCCGTCTACGAGGCGAATTGCGGTGAACATTTTCGTAGTGAGGCTCATTTCAAATACAATTGCGCCTTCATTGCCCCGCCCCGATTTTTGGAGAACGAGCTGGTCACCAAGAATGCGACGGCGTGCCTGAAGCGTGTTTTCCGTGGTGAGTTTTCCTCGATTGCCTAACAGCCGATTCGAACATAAATTTTCATAGCTTACTCGATGACCTCATTAAGTGTCTGTGTATAAGGTGACCTGTTGTGGGTTGCAGAAGTATCTATGAGATACGAAAATGGCTATTAAATGAAAGCGACAAATTACGACATGAGAACTGTAAATTTAAAATGAAAAAAATGACATTTTAAATTTTGCGAGAATGTTTTTAAGCATATTTATAGATAACAAGCCGAACAGTCGGGACCCCGACCGTAATATACCCTGTGGGTTTACAGGAACCCGCTTAAATTCACTCCATATGAAATTCTCTAGTAATTCGTTTTTTAATTTTTGTGGGCAAAGGGGGCGTGGCATCGTGATAAATTTTTCTGGACACATCAACCACAAAATATTCATCATGTGTGCCAAATCTCAAGCCTCCAGCTACAAAACTGCTTTTGTTATGAGGTTTTTGAGTGACAAAACTGCTTGCTTTATGAGGTTTTACTTAATTTGTGGGAAAAGGGGGCGTGGCATCGTGATAAATTTTTCTGGACACATCAACCACAAAATATTCATCATGTGTGCCAAATCTCAAGCCTCCAGCTACAAAACTGCTTTTGTTATGAGGTTTTTGAGTGACAAAACTGCTTGCTTTAAGAGGTTTTACTTAATTTGTGGGTGAAGGGGGCGTGGCATCGTGATACATTTTTCTGGACACATGGACCACAAAATATTCATCATGTGTCCCAAATCTGAATTCTCTAACTGTAATATTGCTCTTGTTATAAGCTTTTCCGAATTGTAGGCGAGGGGGGCGTGGCATCGTGATAATATTTTCTGGACATATTGACCACAAGATATTTATTATGTGTGCTAAATGTGAAGTCTTTAGCTGTTATATTGCTCTTGTTATGAGGGTTTAGAGCTACAAAACTGCTTGTTTCATACTTTTTTCTTGCTTAGTTTGTGGGCAAAGAGGGCGTGGCATCCAAAAAAAAAGATAAACTTGATCTGCCTGCAAAAATTACCAGTGCTGGGACACCAAGTTCAAGCTTCTAGCTCTTACCATCTCTGAGATCCTTTCGTTCATACGGACGGACCGACAGACCGACAGACCGACAGACCGACGGACAGACGGACAGACGGACATGGCTATATCGACTCGGCTATTGATGCTGATCAAGAATATATATACTTTATGGGGTCGGCCATGCTTCCTTCTGCCCGTTACATATTTTTAACAAACTTAATATACCCCCACAGGGTATAAAAATGAATAAATATACTAAGTAGTAATCTGTCAGGCAATTAAAGAATTAATAATCTACAATAAATGCAATGGATTACATAATTCAAGCTCGAAATGATATTTATAATGAATATTTGAAATTATATAATATTGTCAATAACACATTCTGTTTGAATGAGAACTTCCTTAAATTACTATTTACTTATAACTATCGATTGACACTTTCATTTTAATTTTGTGGAATTTTCATTACACTCAAACGTTGTTACATCAATTAAAACTGTATATGCCATTCAATATCCTTAACTACAGCTATCTAAAGCATTTAATAAATTTATATTTTGTTTTATAACTTCTAAGAATGCTCTAGAAGTCGTTAAGTTTACTTTTTTATTTGCATAGCATAGTTGCCCAATCCCATTGTTTAGTTAACTTCCCAGTGTCCCACAAAAAAAAAAAAAAAACAATTTGCAATCCGTTGTTAAGCGCCCAAGGCTATAGCCATTTATCGATCCATCCTGAAAGTATGCTACAACATTGTTTAATTTGTTTGTTTGGCAATCACACTCAGAAAATGGCGTCAGCAAATTTGTACGCGGCTGTTACTTCGGCGAGGTCAACGAGACGGACATTGGCTGCAAACTGGATCCCACACTGACCGCCGTGCAGAATGCGAGTTGTCACGTGTGCGATAGCGAGAACTTCTGCAACGGGGCGTATCAGCTAAAGACGAGGGCGTGGCAGTTGCCAGCATTTGGTCTCTTCGTTGCAATGGCGGCAGCTCAGTGGCTGCACGGCGGACAACGTGACGTATGATTAACATTTTAGTATTAGGCATTAGTTGTTGCTGTAAATGACCATGGCAAACAAATTGATGGCGGCTAATAAAAACTAAATTAATGTAGAGTAAAGAAAAAAATGTTTATTTATCTTTTGAGCGCAGACGTGAGGAATGAACAAGGGCGCAACGCCTCCGCACAATGGACTGTATTTTCCACCAACCAATTTCATGTTTCATGTCAACGTACATTTATTTTCGGCTATCAAAATGCCGCTCATTTCAATTCAATTCGTATTCGCGTCGCACTCGAATGTGGCATGTACTATAGTAGAGGCGCTCAGGCAAATGAAATGCCAAATGTGTTATATGGAAAATAACAAAGAAAGAAGAAAAACAATATCATCTCATTCAAATTGCGAATTCACAGAGTTCAGTCTCGCGTGTGCAGCTCGTCCGGCTGGTTCTCTGCTGGCCATGTGACTGACTGGCTAACCAAACAAGTCTAGATACTCTCCAATCCAACAATCATCATCCATCATCTGTTTGCCAGACAACAGACACGTACCTGGGCATCCCAGTCGATCCGTAGCGTTCAACGATTGGAGATGGCGTTGATGCGGCACATGGTGTTGGCACTTGGCCTGCTGCTCGTCACGCTGGCCAACACAGGTGAGTTCTCGACATACACATTGTTGACACACATACCGATTATCCATTTATTTATCCACATGTCGTCATCGTCTCACAGCTTTGGCCGTTAGCTGCTATGAATGCGATTCCGTCAATGATTCGAATTGTGGCGATAATTTCCGTGCTGATGACATTGCCAAAACGGACTGTGATTCCATGGAATTGCCGGAGGAATTACGCGCCTATTATCTACAACGACCGGACACAGCTTGTCTGACCAAATACTACCAGGGCTGTAAGTAATTATCGTCTTATTAGTTTACACAATGTTCAGTGTTCTCAGATCTTTCAATTTCTGATTATCTACAGTGCCAAATGATGCCTTGTTTGTCCGACGTTCCTGCGCATTTGGCGATTTGTCCGTCTGTGATGAGCAGCCGGATCCGGTAGTGCCGCATCTACGCTTTCTGGGCTGTGTCTTCTGCCACAAAGATATGTGCAACAGTGGCACACTCATCCAAAGCTCTATTATGTTCATTATGCTACTGTTCTGGATATTACTCAACTGAGAAACGATAATAACAACATTGTTGTCTGTTTTTTTTTCAACATTTTTCTTTTTATTTGATTTAGTTGTTTGTTTTTTATACATCCACTAAAATGATTTAACATACATATAATATTATATATATTTTATATTTATAATATATAATTGGGGCATATATATTCAATTGTATTTTTGTTTACTGTATGTGTGTGTATGTAATTAAATAAAATACAAATAATAATAATAATAATAATAATAAAAGTAAACAACACGCTCTTTAATTCAAATAGCAAACATCGCATAGTTTATAAATATGTATAAGTATATATATGTATATATATCAGTATTAATAATCATATATTGTTGTTAAATTTAAATGATGCATCACTAGATGTATCATATAATGGTTGGTTATTGTTTGAAAATTGAAACCTAACAACAACTACACATAGAAGAACAAACAGTATAAACAATTGTATGTACAAAAGATAATGAATTAATTGATTGTTTTGTTGTATGTGTTTGTTTGTCTGTTGATTGGCCAAATACTGTTCAAATGAGCAAGTCTTCCACTCCACCTCCCTCTGCCCCTTGCGCTCATTAACCAAAAACAAACACAACAAGCTTCAACAATATGAATAGTCAACCAAGTAAAGTAAAAACTTTTATCAACAGCGCAGAAACAAGTAACAAATATATATTTATAAATCTTTCGGTATTTTTTTTTTCATATTTTTGCGTTGATCAACGTTTCAACTAGGCTATTATATGATCTATTATAGCGTTATTTTCTTTTTTTTTTTGTAATGCTGCTTACATACACATTTCATTAACAACACAGAGAGTTTAATTAAAAAACTAAAATTATATATTTATATAAATATTTTCGTTTAATATGATGCTGCCACAAATCATACACTGTGCCGCACAATTTGCTGCTGCAACACGCCTCGGAAAAGTGTGCAAGGTGGTTGTGGAAAATTCTTTTGCATGTGGAGTACCAGCTCCAAAATGTGTGTATTATAGAAATTATCTCTATGCGCTTCATGTGAACTAAAATTGAGTAGCGCAAAGAATTTTGAGTCTCTAGAGGCAGTTGCAGCAGCAGCAGCAACAATTGCCGATATTGTTTATTATTTTTGGCATAATTTACAAATATATATATGTATTCATTTATTGTAATTTCTATATATTTTATATTCTGTATTCGTTGTGCTATTCTATCAGATTGTAACAATTCGCTTGAGTAGTGCAAAGAGCAGTCGCTAAATGGGCGTGCCAACGCCTACAAAATTGTGCACAACATGTTGAATTTTCGTTTTTCTGACTAGAAAAATTCAAAAGAAATTTTGGGAAAACACACACAAAATGGCCAGGAAAAAATAAAGAAATAGGAATTGAATTGTTTACAAAAATTGAGCTTGAGCAACGCGTTAATGGAATGAATCTTAAATAATCATTGAATTTGTTAGCTATTTAAGCTTAAGCTTTGGATATGGAGCATAAATGAGATCAATTTGACATGTGTGCACATTCCCCCGACCCTAAGAAACCCCCCTTCTACCTGTCGATTAACCGCATCTTTCTCCCTCTCTTTGTTGCACGCCCAAATAGCTTCAGTGTGGTTTATATAATAGTTGATTGGGATCTTCATTTGTATATGTATGTATGTATGCACGTTTGTCTTACTATTACACTGCACTGCACGTTTAGGTAGCTAACAATCAAACAAATATATAAAGTTTAAGCATTTAAATCATGTTGCAAGTTCCATTTTTGCGGCATAGTTTTTTTTTGTTTTTGTATATGTTTATGTGTGTATGTAGATTTAAACCTAACAAGAAAATAAAGATTTCCGATGCAATTTACAAAATAAACGTTTTATACACATATGTAATAATAATATTAATAACATTTATAACAAATTCAGTCAAGTCAGTAAATTTGGTTTACAGAAGCAGGAAAAAAAATAAAATACAAATATGTAAATACGCAAATAAACATAAAAATGTTAAATGTAATAATAACCATATTAATAATAATCAAAATGTGCAGACAAAGTTGCAAATTTACAAACTTAATTTTCGTTAAATTAATTCTCTTGTTTCGTTTCGTTTTAAGGAATAGATTTTGTTTTTGTTTTGTTTGTTTGTCTGTTGCCTGCCTTTTCAACTTGTATTATAGAAATAGTTTTATGATTTACATTTAGATATACACAGATATATGTATGTATATATGTATATATATAGTTATAGTATTATCATATAGTTTGTATAATTTCAAAGCTTTGTGTTTTGAAACATGAACTCACAGAGTATTTCCATATTATAATATATAATAATTTGTTTTTTGCTTGGTTTAAACATTTAACATTAACACGACAATGACGACAACGAAAACTGCTGCCTTTTTTAGATACATATTTATAAATATATTTTTATAAATGTTTACATCATTTTTAATCCATCTTCTCTATCAGCATTTCTTTTGCTTCTTCTACCTCAGTGCAATAAGTATATATGCATAATGAAAGAAAATTACAAAAAAGAAAAATAATAGTTGAAATGTTTCTCTATTTTACAAAACTGTTATTAATTTGTTTCGGCATTGAGTTTACCAATTTATTAATGGTTTTAGAACTATATCAATTTAACTCTTCGATTTATGTCAAGCAGATGCGGCAATATGAATCTCTTCGTTTGTTAAATAAAGAATATAACTTTCTGTAACTCCTCTGCGCAACATTTGTTTTTTTCTGAGGAACGCAACAATACAACATATTTATAATTTATATACAATTACAACTACAGCCAAAAACAAATATGCGCATATACTTATTTCACTGAGGTATTTAGATCGTATTATCATATAGTTTTTGTTTTATACACGTTTAGGATAACAACTATTGTTTGTATAATTTCAAAGTGTTTTTTGTGTTTTGAAACATGAACTCACAGAGTATTTCCAAAATAATATGTTATATAATAGTTTGTTTTTTGCTTGGGGTTTAAACACATTTAACATTAACACGACAATGACGACAACGAAAACTGCTGCCTTTTTTCTTCTTCTTCTTCTTAGATACATACTATTTATAAATAAATGTTTATAAATGTTTACATCATCAACATTCCTTCTGCTTCTGCAACTGTTTCCGTTATGGCCGGAAACCTAAGCGTTCTATATATTGTGGTGTACGTGTATGGGTTTACATAGTCTACGTGTACGGATGAGTGGGGAAGAGGGGGTTCTGAGGGGAGCATAGTGGGTGCAGGTTGCTGAGCACGTTTGAACATCGGCGGGCAATTTGGTTTCATTCTTAAGTGTCGGCCTTAAGGCTCGCATGACCTTAGATGCCGACAAAACCGTAGACCTCCAGTACGCGTATCTCAAAGTCACCCGACGGGCAAAGCGGCGGATTTTTAAAAGTCTTGCAGCTATCCGTCTTGCCAAAACGAATGTTCTCGTCCATCCAAATAGCTTGGCCCTCACTGTAAAAATACAACAAACAAACATGTTAATTATCTGTTACACAGTTGGGAGTCTACGTCTACGTAATACCCTGTGCCCAGTTCCTTAAATAACGTCACATAAATTTACAGCAATACACTCATACATTTTAATAAATTAAATATATATATATTCAAGTGTTCAACTTAATTAAAGGAACTTCTAAACATACTTTAACTTGTATGAAAAATTTTAATTAACATTAGACTGATTAAATGACATGCTGTTAACTAACAGTCTATGTAATTGAGAGTCCATTCACATACTGTTTATCAAGTTATTGTTTTGACAATATATAAAATATTTAAGAAGCAGAAAATACATGGTCTTCGTATTTTATGTTTTTCCTTAATTTATTACGTATATTATATATTATTTTATTATAAATAACACTATTTATTTACAGCGATTACAGATTTTAAAGTATAATTATAAATAAATCCAAATATGTGCATTTAATATTTTATCTAAGCAGTTACTTGAATAACTGTCTGTTAAAAAGGTATGTAAACACTGGCATAACAGCCTGTTAAATGTTTTTTGTTTACTATAGCTTTTAAGTATTTTTTCGAGTTAAGAGCAGTCATAGAATAAATCGACGCTTTATGTATTTTTTCGAGTTAAGAGCATTCATAGAATATATCGACTCTTTAAGTATTTCTTTGTGATAAGAGTCGTCATAGAATATACCGACTTTTTAAGTATTTCTTTAAGCTGAGAGCAATCCTATACAATATATTTTTAGTTAGCTGAACTTACCCGCCACCAATTGTTATCATTTTAGAGTCAGCTGCCATGAAGAGTTCGGAGCTGTGTCCCAGATCGCGATCGCCATCGATACCCACCCAGGGGTATTTGGCGCGTTCGGGATAAAGGGAGAATAAGAAGGTTTCGCCGGTGCCAAAGTAGGCCTGTCTCTGGCCCTTGTCATCCTTGACATTGCGTTCGAACCAGCGTGAAGAGCAATAGGCGCCAAATACCTGAGTGAAGGCAGAAGGAATTTAATAAGAAATTGAGTTAGCAATTTAAC
Source organism: Drosophila histrio (assembly GCA_958299025.2). Classification (NCBI taxonomy): domain Eukaryota; kingdom Metazoa; phylum Arthropoda; class Insecta; order Diptera; family Drosophilidae; genus Drosophila; species Drosophila histrio. The sequence goes on along the minus strand of OY282580.2, from coordinate 27,117,735 downwards.
AGTAAAATACTTACTTCATTATTGCACGTCTTGATCATGAGCAGGGTGGGTTCATGCTGCTCGACACGTACGTAGAAGGTCGTCAGGGAGCAGCCGTGTTCCTCGGTGGTGTAGAGCAGCACGGGTTGATACATCGTGATTCTTACGGGCAGCCAGGACCACAGCGTGAATAGCTGTGGGAAGGACACAGATGGGGGACACAATTGGAATAGTTGCAGATGATTAGTACAGCACTTCATTATACACAGAATTATTAGGCAAAAATCAACTACAAATAACTATTATAAAAGGTAGCATTAGCCAATGTTTAAAAACGGGTAAAGTATAAGTATATACGATATGTATATATACTCAAGTAAATGATATAAACACACACAAAAACAATAATTAGGCGTTTTGGGGGCGGGGAATAATAATTACAGAGCAATAAATAAATAAAGTGTGTGTGAGATAGAGAGACATAAGCAAAAACATGAACTAAAAGGCCAAACAAACTAAAAGCCAGGTTAATACATCAATTAATCAAAATAAATAAATTATTTAAAATATAAATTTTTTAACTGTCATCAAATCGAATCTACATTACAAACACAAAAAATACAATTTGCTATTATTTTCTCGAACTTTTCTATATATTTTCTTTTCTATTATTCATGTTTTTGGCCAGCAGCAGCAGCGCTTGAGTTGAAGCGGCGCAGTGCATGTCAAACTGTCATACTGCCACAATGTAAAATGGCATGACATGAATTATATTTAAATGTGGGATCATAATGTTGTATAATGATTGCGATATGTATGTGTAGGCTCTATACAAGGAGTTTAGTTTACCAATACATGGGACACACACACACACACAGAATTACACAGTGAGCGTGAGAGAGAGAGGCAGAAAGATTGTGGTGTAGGGAATGTAAGAGATAGATATTGAGGAGGAAAAACTGTTAAGTTGTCTAATAAAACGGCACAAGATGTCACTGCTTTATTGGATAATGGGGGGAAAATATTCTTGGATGGATTCATTCACGATTTGAAAGTTTCAAGTTTTGGCTCGTAATAGATATGCTTACAAATTGTCTATCCGTCCAGGTTTTAATGAAATTCGTTGTGCCCGGTAAACCAAAATGCTATGAAAAGAGATGATATATAGCAATGTCAAAATTAGATGCGACTCGATTTGAATGATCCAATGAGATAAGAAATTAGGTTAAGGATAAGGGGGAAGGGACCTTCTGCTGCTTAAACTTCTTAGTAAAAGTAATTATCAAAAGAAAAGGAAACAACTCAAATTGAAACTGAACAAATGGCAAAAATATAATAATAATTGATATAATGCTAGTACTATAAAAATGCCAACAATATTTGATAATTGCACGCATTAGCATGCAAAGTGGGTTGAGTTTGTAACTTGTAACTCGATAAGAACTGTGTTTTCTTAAGGGGAGCGGAAGAGACGGAGAGAGAGAGATACAGAGTGAGGGTGTGTGTGAGACAGAGAGACATTTTTTTTTTTTGGGAGGTGCAATTTAAAAGCATTACATTCCATATATAGTATTCATGGATTTATAGTATACTTTAGCGATATTACAAAAGAAAATGGAAACTAGCAAAATTATCAATTGGCATTCGGTTGCGACTTCTCTCTGGACTTACATCTTCGTTCTTACAGACTTGACTTTTTAGATTGTGTATGGGATAGACGCCCATGGCGATGGCTCTATGACCGGGCGACTTTTCGCCCTATATGTATATATAGATATATATGTATAGCATAGTATGTACATAGGTTGTTCAGATTATATGCATATGATAACAATAATGTCAGTTGAAACGTTTCGAAATATGATATTTCATGTTGATAAAGCGCACGCATTTTATTATTTTTTGTTATTTCGTTGAGAGATTTTGTTTTTTTTATTTTTATTTTATTTTTTGTTTTTGAGGAGTTTTTGTTTTTTTCATTCATAGTTTGCCAAGGCAGCGCAAAATACAAGAAAAATAGAGATAACAGTTTATATATATATTTTGATATAGTTAATGTTAATATAGTATATTGAACAATAGTTGCGTAAAGTTGGGTTTTTAAATTTTGTTGTGATTGTTGTATTTTTGTGTTGTTTATTGTTGTTCTGTTTTTGTTGGCCTTGGAGTGCAAAACAAAATAGGAAGACGAAAAACAAAACTCATATGCAAATTTGGTATTTAACAACGGAAATGGTTAAGCAGCGTTTTAAAGTGTTCTTGTTATTGTTAATATCATTGTTGTTTGTGTTGTTGCAGTTGTATGCAGAGAAGAGAAACGAGACAGGAAACTCAACAACAAATTCTTCTATTTAATTAGTAATATTTTGTATTTTAGCATGAAACATTCAAACAAACAAAAAATTGCAGCAAGAAAACGTAAATTAGTTGAAACACAACACAAATTTAATTGCAATTAAATCGATATTTCATAAACTGATGTTTATAGTAGAATATTTAAAGAAAATTCAGTTTAATTCAATTGAAGTAAACATAAACAAATTAGTTTAAGCGTGTCCTGCGCATGTTTGGAGATAAATGCTGACGCAGAACATTAAAGAAGTTTGACACTTTCAACTCAAAACTCAAAAAGTAGCAAAAGTGTTTTTGTTATTAATTAGAAAAACAAAACAAGCAGAGTTTGAACATAGTCAGCATTATCAGTCAATTCACATATTATATATATATATTTATTTATATATATGTTATGTATAAACGTATACGTAATATACAATTTTATAGCCCCATACCAAATTGCGACAGCTCTCGGAGTGCAGCTTCTGGTTTTGTTTTTCAATTTTATTTCATGTGAGTTGTTGAATTGTTGTTGTTGTTGTTGGTTTTGTGGTTGTTGTTGTGGTTGTTGTTGTTGTGCAAGTTTTGAAAGAACACAAAAACAATAAATCAATAGAAGAGTTTTAAAGTTTTAATTAGTTAAAGTGAAATAGACTTGTAAGTAAGTAAGATTATGTGTGCTGTGCAGTGTGTGGATAAAGAAAAACCATTTTCATACTTTACTTATCGTCGAAACTAAACCTAAACTAAAAGACTGAAGAACAACTGAGTACGGTGCAAAGTTCCAAAGACCCTTGAAGACTTGTTAAAAGTGTATTTAGTTGGATATGTTGGAGTATGTACTATTTGCCTAGCTTATTTTGTGTGGTTTCCTCTTTTAGTTGTTTTGTTGGGTGGGTTGGGGAATAGATTGTTTTATAGATCTATGTTTTAGTATGTTACCTACCTCACGTATGGTCAATGTATGTGACATCATTTGGATGTTGACCTGCGACTGACTAGTGGGCAGATTATCACTTGAACGCGATTTGATTAATTGCTTCGAACCGCTATTAAGCACGGAACGGCTTTTTAGTAGCATTTCAGTCTTGATAAATATTCTAGAAATATACTGGGTACTGCAATTTAAAAAAAAAACAAGTTCAGTAATCGATTATTATTAAATTAAATAAGCTACAAGAGTATACACTGCAAAATAAATTGCTCACCTCAGTCCCCTAATACTAAAAGCGGCATGGAGCAGCTTCGCCGGCGATACTGGTATCTTTTTGCAGAACTTGATGAGCGCATTGCCAATGTCGTTTTTAATATTATCCGGACTCCATTCGTTGTTCGACTGGCATTCCTTGTGGAAGAGATTAAGTATGACCAGTGCGACCCGATAGAGCACCTTGATGCCCTCATGAAAATAGCAATCCATAATTCGCACCAAATGCTGAAACGGCAAACCGGCCAATATCCACCAGCACCAATCCATAAAGACGCGCTCCAGCTTTTGGCCTGGACAGATGCGTTGGAAATACGCAACGGCGCTTTTCTGTTAAATTAATAGAGAAACAAAAATATATATAAATTATTTAATAATATTTAAATAAATTAATGTGCTTACTGCATGCTTTTTGGCTATCTGCATGACTGTCTTCCAGGTGACCTCATGCTGCAGTTTGGTTTGATTGATGAATGTCTTCTCCTTGCTGGCCACAAGTCCGGCCAGGCACAGATAAGCTTCCTCCTCTGTAAAAAGAACGAAATAAACAAATTAAAATTAACCATTTGCTGTAATTTGTCATTGTTTAATTAATAATAATTTTATATTTCGAAATCGCAAATTGAAGACTGTTGTAAAGAAGTGTAAAGAAAAACAGACAGAGAAAGCTTCTGCATAAAACCAAATCTGCGTTTTAAAAACAATTAGATTTATTTTGTTGAATAAAATATCGTTCAGACTACTAGTACATTAAACTGTATTATTCCAGCAATATTATTCTTTTTATTATGCTTTGCTGTTATTTACTGGATCTTATCCAGAGAGAGACTAACAATAAGTTTATCAAATCTGAAGATGGTAAGTTAGCTAACAGTCATGTTGACTGAATCCGAGTTTAAGGGCCCCAATGGAACTTTTCTAGGCTGATTCGGATTCTGTTGCACACCAGAGATGAGAATTTTGAAAGATGGTTTAAGTGCCAAGATACCTTGATGTGGTAGTTCGCTTTTTGTTGGGCTATATCATCTTTTACGGGTATGATGTTTAGGTCTTAGTGAATTTTGTCCTGATTTGCTTAAGAATGGAGGTGTATAGTAGGACCTTGTAGTCCAAATATAGTGGCGATCGAGAATTTATAATCCAATAGAGGCTATTGCCATTTAGTTTTAGGTGAATTTGTTTGGCTTCGATGTAAGTCGCCTAACAAGGTGGATGCAAAGACACGTGACTTCATCAGCTAGGGGAAGCTGCGAATTATACAAGGTTTGCGGAGGGCAGCTTTGCCTATTAAGAGTAAACGTTAAGTGTTTGCATTTTTCCTCGTTTATTTTAATACGCGAACAATATTAATCAAAATGTTTTGTAATCATTTTATTATGTTAATTTGTATACATTCATCAAATAAATAGAATACGTCACAATTTGATTGCTTTCATAAGCGGAATTAATGTACTCTTGTTAATCATGGTTCCCCTGCACTCAGCATCAATTCATGATTATATTTATTCATCTATTTAAAAGAAAGCTTGCACATGCTCAAATATACTTTGGTTATTTTTAAATAACAATCCTTTTTTGGTAATTAGTTAATGCAATAATCTAGCATTACTGACCTATAGCTTTACAAGACCTATTTATAAAATAATTGGCGATATATTGGGATTTATCCTGTCTGTAGCGAACTATTTGATAGCCGTAATGTATTTATGTAAATTCATGGCGCATTTAAAATATGACAGTTGCTCACAGCGTGCACAACGCTATTGAATTACATTTGTGCCGGCAATTAAGTATATAGAGCTAACCTTAGAGACAACTCATCCCACACACACACAACACACAACACACTTTTTCCCCTTAAGCTCAGGCTGGTGTTGTCTCTAATTTAATTACACAATTTCACAATTTCAAATTGCAATTTGCACTGCAGCAGTTGGTTGTCTGAGGTCGTTTCACGATCCGTTCTCATCGCTCAGTGGTTGTGGTTGTTGCTGTGGTTGCGGTTGATGAGCGTTGTGTGGTTCGAGGCGATTTTCGTTCAGGGAGCTGGTGCAAATTGTAGGCTTACAGCAGCGCCTCGAGAGGGGGCGTTACCGCAATGACGTTGCACTAAAGTGCATTGAAAAGCCGTGCAGGTTAAACAGTTGAAGGCAATTGCTTGACCTTGAAAACGCTCTATAACATTTTATAATCTATAAATTCTATTATTTATATAATACATAATTTACTATTACATATTAAAATGCAAGCATACTTTTGAGATACTGAATTAAGAGAGTGTACAATGTATATTCATAAAAAATAAATTATTATTACATTTCAAAAGTCAATTATACTTTTGGGATACATTGGCAACTACTTCATCTTGATAATAATCTATAATATATTTTATATAATATATATTATTTTTTATTATATTTTTAAATGCAAGTCTACTTTTAAGATACCTAATTTAGAGTGAATATGGCAATTACCTGACCTTGAAAATATTCTATAATGTTTTTAAATCTATTAATTATATTTTAAAAATTCAAGCATACTTTTAAGATATTTAAATTCAAATTTATGAATTATTAAGTGCATATTTGAGATTATATACTCCTTCAGACTATACAGGGTATTTAATGCAACGCAGTAATTCCGCAGTGCACTTTGACCCTTCCTTATTTCAGCTTATTCTTCTGCAATTGACTTCTCTCTGCCTCTATCTCTCTCCCTCTTCTCGTGCTCTTCATGCTCCATAATTAGCTGTCACACATTCAATTTGTTTATTAAATTAGTCATTGATGTGCTCAGTCAGTGCACACATACTTATTTGATTTATAAATTAGCTAAAATTATGCTAAAAATAATGCCATAGACATTTTTCAACCCTTTTGCGTGTTGAAGCTGAAAATTTCGTGTGACTCTTATTAGCGTTAAATGTTTACAAAACTGTTTAACAGCAACAACAACAACAACAAGAAGAACAACATTATAATAATACAAAAAGTTTATAAATACTTTGTAAAGCATTTAAAATGCAATTGCAAAGCGAGTTCTATTTTATCAGTCAATTAACAATCGGAAAACATTTCGAGGGCTTTAAATGTCATTTAGATAGTCAGATATGATGACTGTGTCATTACAGTGACTTACAGCAGTAAACTGCTGCTGATAACCCAATAACAATAACAACAATAATATCCCAGATTTGTTGCAGCAGCCATTTGGCTGTTATCAGTAATGCGACTGCGTCTTATCAGTAATTCGGTTCGGTTTGGTATTGGGCGGTTAGCTTTGGTTTATGATTGCCCTTAATAATTACTTAGTTTATTGTTTCAAATGTTATCAATTGCTCTCAGACAGCCTACAGATAGATACACATCACATCATTATCATCCAGCTTATCTCAGAAATGTATCTGTATCTATAAGTTGCGGCTTATCAGTTGCGGAAATACACAGTTAGCTTTGATAAGCGACTTTCACACTGCATGTTTGTTCACATTTTATTTTTATCATTAAATATTTGAATTGAGGTCTATTTAAAGTGTCTGACGCAAAGTGCAAATCTCTTATATAGTATATCTTTTATCTGTTTTGCAATTGAAATCTTGGTGAACAGTTAAAAATGCAATGCATCAATTGCAATTAATCGTGCATTAATTGCATTTATTAGTTCATTGTAACCTATAAACACTTGTAGTTAACAGTAAATGCCACTGACAATTGGAGAGGGGACAGGCGTATTTTTTTTTTAATTTTATGACATCAATTGAACCGATAAGCAGCAATAATAATTATATAAAACTGGTTCACTAAATCGCAGCTCGTTTCACGTTTCCAATTTGACGTCAGCAAAAAGAGAACACGTGTCTACAACGGGAAGGATATATTATAAACACAAAATGCCGAAGAATCTTTCACATTTATGACCTTAACTCGTAAAAAAAAGAAAACAACAACCGGCGTCTGTTTTAATTAACTTAACCAAAAAAAAAAATAAAAGAGAAACATAAACAATGTTTAAAAGACAAAAATAGACGAGGCGCGTATAAACAAAAGTTTAAATAAAAGCCCTAGGCATCATATATAAATTTATATGTATATACTAATACATATCTTAAAACTGAGGCGCTAATTAGGTTGAGGCTACGACATGTGAATATTGCAATGCCCTTTACAGCACTCAACCGATCAATCAATCCAACTGAACTTGAAATGCGTGGAAAACTTAAAGTAAGCAAAAACAAAAAACGTTTAAAGAATCGGTAAACAATAATCTATAAAAAACTCTTAAAATATAAGAAAAATATAGAAAAGTTCTGTAAAAAAAAACATTTATAGAAATCTTAATTGGAAATTTAAATTCTATGACATTAATACTAATAATATAAATATAATAAATATGTAAAAAAAAAAAAAAGATTATGTTTATTAGACCCTTTATTTTAAAAAAAGGAAAAAAATGTATCCTGAAAATATTATCGCGATCGGATAATAAACTCTGAAGTTATTCAAAACACAATATTACGAGTTGTCGGGCTAAGGGAAGGAGAAGAGAACACACGTTACAAGGCACTAAATTGTGTATTTGCCCATTTTATGGAATTATTAAAAACTTAAGAACTAAAAACAAGATATTTGGATCACTGGGCTTATATTATCAATAGAAAATGGAGCTGCAAATAAGGAATAGTCGAGAGTTTTACAGAATAAGTAAAGGGTCTCTCATAGTCGGCTTTGACTAAAGCATATCGTTCCCTACTATCGCTCCCACTCTTCGGTTTGTTATTTAATAGCGATATTTTTACTGAAAGTCTGTCAACAAATATTTTAAGAAATGCTAAAGTTAATCATAAATGTAATTTTCAATTGCATAGTAAAAGTGCAATAACAAAATATTATTAATATATATTATTTCATGAGAAAAGGATAATAAAAACATATTATAATATATATAATTAAAAATATATATTATTTTGTAATAAGCTTATAAATTCAGATTCAACTTAATTCACTTCAGCATTTAGTTAAATCAGAATTTGTAATAATAACACAGGCTTTGAGCTTTCAACTACGTCGAATAAATGCAAATTTTGTAGCCCTCATCAATGTTTACCTTTCTGTAAATTCGCACACACACAAACACACACACACACACCAGTGCAAGTGAGATGTTCTCTGCACTCACACGAAAGCAAACGAATCGCGTGATGGTATTGGTGAGCTTTCAGCTTCATGAATATGCAAATGTCAAGCACAATGTTTCACCCCTGTGTAGAAGTTGTTGGAGTCGCCTGATATTTTTTTTTGTTCATAAGTGTTTTATATCACAGAGCACGTAATGCTCAAGTATTTGAAGAGTGGCTAATGCGATAGAGTTCGGGCCATATAAAAGCCGTGCAAAAACAAATATGCATAGCTCGACAATGTTTGGGTAGGGCATAAACAGAACAACAGAATAACAAACAGTCATAAAACAAAAGCAAACGCAAAGATGATATAAAAAGTGCGCATTTGTTTGGCTTCGTTGGGTTCGGGATTTCAAATGGGAATCAGAATACGAATACGAATACGAATACTTGTATGTGAATATGAGTGCAAATACGTATCGTTTGGGTTGCCCAAAAATAATTTTATGTGAATTTTATGCTCACGTGCTGGCGGTATTAGCAAAAATTGAAAATATAAAAGAACTAACACGCCAAATACCCTGTAAAATGCTGTGCACTATATAATATCTTTTCCTGATGATATAAGAACCAAATACTTCTATAGTATTTAAACTTTCCTCAACTATAGATCAAAATCAAGAGTATGCTGAAATTATGTTTTCTTATCCAATCGATTATTACTTTTGTTATACCCCTTTTAGCCACTTTTACTGGGTACAAGGTATAAAAATAGACAACAATTATGGTTATCTATTCCAGAATTGCTGGGAAAATGTGTGTCACATGCCAAACGAGTCTCAACTACTGCAAAAAATAATTCTTCGGTCGTTTTGTTCGAAAAAGAAGCAAGAAAAAAGCAAAACAAAATTTGCATAAAATTGAATGACAACGATAACGAGTCTATGACGTCAACAAGATGTCGAGCAGCAATACAAAGTGCCAATATAGACACACATATATATGTATATATTCACATGTTTACACTTAAATAAACTCTCGTATATGTATATATATAGACATCATGTACAATCATTTTGTACATTGTTTATGTGAGACTCTTGAACTTGAAATGCACAAAATGCTGTTAAAATATTGATTGAAAATGCAATTCAAATTTTATTGCATTTCTCTTATTGCTGTTTTTGTAATTTCGCAGATTCTCAGTTGCCTTATAGAGGAATCTATAGGGTTGGGGATGGGGACTTCTTCTTTCTCTTTGCGACCTTCATCGATTGTGAACAGCAAAAAACAATATTTACATGTTCGGTAATTTTCCATCTCAATTTGTTTGTTTAGTGTAAACAATGGACTTTTGTACCCCATTGGGGGAATACTATTTATAGAGACTGTGTCTGGCCCGGAGAATCAGACACTAAAAAACTTTTAGCGCCGTGTAAACAAACCTCCAAAAGCAGCGAAACAGACAGATAGACAGACAGACAGACAGTCAGTTAATCAGACTGAAAACAAAGAAGAATTAAATGCTGTCAACTTCCAAGTCGACCTCCTTCCGTTCCGTTCGACTCGAGGCTTATCAGTTGCAGGTCTGTCATGTGCCTCCATCTCAAGTAAGTCGCAGAAGCGATCCCCCTGTCTACCAGAGTGCATATGCCAGTCATAGGTGGTATACTTGTTATTTACAGAGATAATACGTATTCTAAATTAAGTGCGCGACATACTTGAACCCAGATTGAAATCGATTGATTGTCTTGTTATTGTTCTCTCTCTTCCACAAATGGGGGTGTTCAGAGTTCAGCTCAAAGCTGAGATTACACACTTTATACACGATGCAAAACTGCTAATGAATAACATTATATGTATTTACATATGTATGTATATATTTTTTAGGGTTATAGAACCAGGTCATACAGCTGCTATTCGATGTTATCTCAGACAGGTGATTGCTGCATTAGAACTACGGAAATTCGGAAGGTTGACAATGAAACTAAAATGAAACCTTTTTCCGGTTTTAAATATGTACAAAAAGCGTGAGTATTTCCGCAATTCACACAGCTTCCTTAATACACGCTTGCTTGTACCTTAAAATATTTATTAAATATTTAAAAAAAAAAAAAAAAACTTTGTATGAATAACAGAAAAGGTAAAATTTTGACATGTTGAGTGAAATTTGAATTGATCGTTTTGAAAAGTGAGGAATATACAAATAAACAGAAGCAAAAAAACACTCAGACGAATTGCCCTTTGCTAGGAACTCTGACATTAGGTGTGTTAAGGGTAATGGACGCTATCAAATCAGAATCTAATAGGCAAAATGAAAGACAAAAGATCATCACACTAAGCCCCTGGTCAATGCTCTCAAATTCAAAGCAAACAACCCAAGAACGAGGAGATTGGAACGAGCTTTCCCTTATTTTAACTATGTATTATAACATATTTATGCTACAAAACAAATATTAATTTAAAGTAAATATTTTAACTGTCTTTTTGTGAATAAACTATTTACAATTTAATAATTTCCATTGTTAACATTTTTAAATTATATAAATAAAATATTTAAATTCATTTTAATCCAATATTTTTAAAGTGAATAATTTACAATTTAATATATTTGTTTTTTATATTTTTATCATATTTATTATTGCGGCAATTAAATAAATATTTAAATGGTGTACATGTAAATTAAACATTACAATTCATGTTATTTGACTTTTTGAATAGTTAATTATTATATTATGCTTTTCATATTTATTAGTGCATATTTACGCTACAAAATAATCAACAAATTAAGTTGCAACTTGAAAATTAATATAAATAAAAAGCGTTTTCAAGCAATTGAACAATTTATAACGAAATATGAGTACAACTCATAGATGTTGATTAATTTATGGAACTGCGTTCGATTGTTTGGCCAGAATTAAGCGGCTCGTCCAATCTCTGCCCACATGCGACCAGATTAATCCAATTTGAAACAGCTTAAATATGAATGAACGCATTGAAACGACTGATAGCCATACAAAAAATATGTTTAAAGGCAAACACACAGAAATTAATTGACCAGACGTTGTATGTTTAACAAACACGGAAATATAGTATTGTTAAAGATAAAAAATATATACATATATATGCTCCCATACAAGTACATCGATTTTTTTTATCAACATATAGGCGACAAGGGCTGGCTATTGATTTTGTTGTTGACCAAAACAATTAGCCAGAAAATCACGATACATCAATTTGCGCAGAGTCGCGAGTTACTCGAAAAGCTACAGAAAATGTATGTGACTTACAATTGTACCAATTATTTGTGTATTCAAAACTAATGACGAAATCAAATATCGAAAAATAACCGAAATTAACTGAACAACGTTTCATCAAATACGAAAGTCAGCGAAAGGGCACGTGAGTCACGTGAGAAGTGTTACAAGATTTTGTGAATGATTGTTCAACTTACCCGACATGAAATGCAAAAGTAATGATGTAATTGGATACAATACTGGACTATAGGTAATGTCGGGACAATCATAACCCAGCACATTCACAATACGATCGGCAACAGAGCGTCCCGTGCTTGTCAAGTGATACGGTAAACAATGTGTGGCATCCACAAATGCGGGCAACATGATTGGTTTCTCCGACAGTTCTGTGGTGCCAAAGACCTACAAATGAAATACAAGTTAAGTTCAATTCTATATCAAAATTGATTTAAGTTAAACTTACCTGATGTACCATCTCCCAGTAGAAGCCGTCGAGCACATTTTGCTTGGTCAAATGTTGGCCGCAGAGTGTTGGCCATAATTGTGAGCGAATGGGCGAGTTTATTGGCCAGGAATTCTCTCTGAGTATACTCTTAACAATGTGTTTCTTGCCCAGTTGCAGCAGCTGTTGGATTTCGGTGTACGATCGCAGTGCCGGCTCTTTGCCTGGAATTGAAAAGAAAACAAATACTGATCATCAACATTGAGTCAAGAGTTTCTCGATTAGGCTAGGTCGTGAACTCTAATGCCTAGCAATAAATAAGAGCAACAGTTAAACTGACGTGCCGCACGAAAGCTTCCACTGTAAATCATGCAACACAGCAGTCTGACTTATACTTCTCTACATTTTATATGTCATATCTTAAATTATATTGTTTTGTTGAGTAAACGTTTGTTTGTTGGTCAGTTTCAGTTCAAGTGGTAGCTGATAACCAGTTGACTATTTAGTTGCTGCTACCAGCTACCACTTAACGCCTCGCCTGACATTGTTTTTTTGATAAGAAACGAAAACCCGTTAACGCTTACCACAAACTGTTTCCCTCAAGTTGAGGCAAAACAATTGAACTTGCAACTGGCGGCCAAATTAAAAAGATGTCTCTAAATAAGTAGCTAAAATTTGTCAACTACAAACTTAATAAATTACGTATACGTCAGAGTGGCAAATAAAATACTTGAGTTTGCAATTAATGTGTCCATGTATGTGTGTTTATTGCTTTGTATGATAGATAAGCTTTATTGATAGATGCTTGTTCTACATATAAACACAGATAGTTGGTTTTAAATGGTCTGTGGAACCTGCACATGCAATTAAAAATGTATTGAGTTGATAACTAAAGTGCAGCATTGACAGTTATATATATATTATTTCTTATCAATGGGTATAAATTCAAAGATAATAAGTAATTAAAATTGAATTGCATGTAAACAAACTTGAATAGTAAATAAATACAAATTATAGTACAAACTATAATCAATTCAATTTGGATTACATTTAATTTCAAATTTAAATTGAATTGATAAGAAATGTTTGTCTATAATTGCGCATAGTTTGTAAATTGTTAAGCTATCTTCATTTAGTAATAAATGGTATTAAACGCTAATGGAAATTGATTTGAATTTAAGTTGTAAATTCGAGTTATTCCATTGCAATTCTAATTGAAGTGAGTACTAAAGGGAAGTGACAATTGAAATTGAAATACAAATGGAATAAAGATGAAAGCCGACCATCGATAAAATAGAATGATCTATTGACATGTTAAGTGTGAAAGTAAAATTAAATCAATACTCAAATTTGACTCATCGATTGAAATATTCTCTTCAACAAAATCTAATCCAAGAGCGAGTGACACTTCGAAATGGATGTTGTACAATGTTTGGTTTAAGTACAGGAATTTTGTGATTAACTAAGTAATGCAGAAGCACTTATCAGTGTTGGTCAGCTGCTTTTTTTATTGGGCTATAAGATGTAGGTCGGGGGAGACTTTTGCCGACTGACGCCATCGATGAAGCACAAGACTCCCTCGTGGAGTTATCGAAGTGGAGCTGCCATATTGATTAGTTATCGAAAGTGCGGATAATTGATTGTGCATTGCGTACATGTTGTCCCATTACGCCAACTCGACAGCTGATCGATTTTTGCATGCCAGTTGCTCGTCCGCTTATCACACTTATCACACATTGGGTTTATTTGTTATTTGTTGATAAGTTGTCAAGCCACAGCGCCAGTCATCAACCAAAAATTGTTAATTTCAACGAATCAGAATTTACTATATATATATATATATAATGCGAAAATGTAGTTGTATTCTTTACTACGCCTTGAAAAATATCATTAATATCATTTAACCAAAATTGTCTCGGTTATGAGCATGTGAAAGCTCTGCTGTACAATATCAAATGACGCGAGAATGATATTGTGATAGTTGGTGTCATAGGTGTCGTCGGGGTAAGGGGCTTCCAGGGGTTAAGGGGGTGTCTACAATGTTGTAAATGCAATAACAATAAAAACGGGTATAATTGACTGAGGCTCGTTTGAATTTCTAGCGATCGTCTCTGTAATTTATCCCCGCTTTAGTTCATTTGCATTTCTAAGAGTCTTGCAATGAAAATGTTTAGAGAAAAACTCAACGAGATGCACACACACACGCACACACACGTTGATGATTTCATATGGCATTAAAAAGTCGTAGATGCTGCAATTTTCCTATCGACACTTATAATTTCATTCAACAGTTGTTAGCAAATATTCAAGCTGCTTGTTATTGTTATTTATAAAATGCTATAAACTTAAAGTTTTGTTTTATACAAATTAAATTCAATCAACTTTTATTATTGAGTAAAGTAATTGATAAAATTAATTTATTTATTAATATTTAATATATTATATAAAAGTAGAATATAATTCGTCCTATGATTTTCAACTTTTATATAATATATTAAATATAAATAAATAAATAAATTAATTTTATCAATTACTTTATTCAATAATTCGTATTATACTAATATTTTCATTCAATTATGCATGGAAAATATAGAACTTTGTTTAATCAATAGCTTATTAGCTGCCTTGTGATAATTTCCATATAATTTATAGTTCCTGCACGACTTTATATTTTGTGACGTCAAACTCGCTGCCCTTTGGAGCTTGAAGTAAATAATTAGCATTATCTCTAATCCGTCTGAACTAACTAATTAAACAATATGTAGTTTTATGTACTTAAACACTTTTATACTCATATTTTATGTGATAAATTGTTTTATCTTTTTGTTAATCCAAGTTGAACGCTATAAAACATGCATTCGACTTTGATTAATATATCTGTTGTAACTTTTAATTTAAGCCTAAAATCGATCAAATGTATAAGTATGCTTTGCCGTCGAGAGTTGAGTGAAAAGTTAACATTTTATTAGGTTTACTTTCGAAATTAGTTAACTTGTATTGTTGTTGTTTTTGTTGTTGTTGCTGGCTGTTTGCTGTTGTTAATGTTTATGATTTGTGTGGAGTTTATTACCTGGACTAAACTGCCAGCACTGGCATTTGGTTGTTATATCATTCGAGCTGGCCGCTATGAAGAGGGGCAGCTCAAAGAACTTTTCACACTCGGGATCGACGTAGACGCTGCTCCGTCGGCTGCTGAACTGCTCCAAGTCGCGTATGCCCAAAACTTTGCCAACCATTTTTGTTGTTGTTTTCTGTTTTTCTTGTTGTGTTTTACTTGCTGTCGCTTATTTTTTTCTTTTCTTTTTTGGTTTACTTTGCTTATTTGGCACCGAGTATTTCGTTTTTTTGTTTTTGTTTTACTTTATGTCACACAGCCACAACAAATACATTTATGTAGATTTTCGGTTGTCTGTTATTTATATTTCGCCGCTTGTTTTTTTATTGTTTTAATTTATTGCGCTCTGCAATTTGCTTGCCTCGTTTATTCGTCGTGCGAGCGACGCAGCGCAGCACTTGAATTTAATTTGCAGTACATTCAAATTTATCAATTCACATTTTATATTTTTATTGTAATTTTTATAGCATTCTCTTTAAAAGAATTTTAAAAATATTATATTTAAATTTAAATTGATTGTTGGTTGATTTTTGTTTGCCTGCATACGTGCGAGTTGAAAAACATCATTAAATAAAAAGGGTTTCGTGCGTTTCTTTACTTTTTTTAATTACTTCGATCGTCAATCGAAATCAATTCAAGTCGGAATCGATTCGATTCGACAAACTCATAATTCCCGTAGGCCTACATACGTCCGACTCGTTTGAATGCGTTCAATGTTCTGATCGGCCGCTCAGTTTCTTTGCGGGAACGAAACCGAAAGCCAACCCAAATGGGGTGGCCAGTCGGTCAGAGATAGAGAGAGAGAGAGAAAGACAGAGAGCGCGAGAGTGAGCAAAACAAAGAGAGCACGCAGCCAGTGTGCGAGTACAAGCCTGCAGTCGTGTATCTTTGGGGCGAGCGGCAGAGCGACGTCTGATCACATAGTGGCGCGTGCAAGCTTTGCTAAAGCTTTTTTATCGTGTGTGTGTGTGAGTTGTGGGAGTATTTGTTTTCCTTTGCGTGCTGCGATGCGCTCGCTATTCATTTTCTTTATTACATATTTCGTTTTGGTTTTGTCTTTTCGTTAGCGCCGACAGCGACGTTAGCGTCAACAGCTGTTTTCTGTTTTCGTTCTTGCTGCCTGTTGCTCGCCCGTTGACAGCTTTAACTCTTAATGTGCGAACGAAAGAGTGTGAATACGAGTGTGAGTGAGAGGGCGACACACTGAGAGAGCAAACGACCCAAATCTCAGTGTAAATTCTTTTATAAATAGCCCGCCCCTGTAAAGTGAGGGAAATTTCGTAAGCTCACGATTTGGCAATGCACATACATACATACATACATACATACATACATATGTATATATCTTGCATACTAAACGGAATGCTTGGAAAAGCCACAAAGAATGTTCGTATCCAAAATTTCTGCATACGTTACGTATACGTAACGAGCTCAGAGGTTGGGAAATGCCTCGATAAAATTTGTTTACGACCAAGTATCTATTTTAGACAGCCATTTAGATTTATGAGCCTTTGCGGGCCCAATAGGTGGCAAGTGGTAAATAATTGTCGAAATATTTGTGGAAAATTTCGTGTGCTAACGGATGCTTAATACATACATATATTTTTATCGCTGACGAAGCCTTTACAATGATAATGTTTGGCAATAATGGCTGAGAAATATTGGGATTAACATATAAGGATTTGTGCAAATTGTCATTTAAAATACTTATTCGTTGGGGTTTTATTTGGAGATTATAGGCATGGAAAAAGTTTAAAAAATAGTATTACCTATTGCTTAATAGTATTTCGAAATATTGGCTTAAACATATTTAAACATATACTATGTGGGGTAGTATATCCCTGTGTACATCAATTCCTGTATGCATAAATCCCTAGACAACAGAAGCGAGCAAATATAACAACATCGAGCAAAGACAACAACAGCGATCAACGAATTAAGGCAACGTAGTCGAATTCACTCGCAGACGAATTAACATGTCCATAACCGAGCGACCTAAGAAGATCGGAGACCGAGACGCCGAAGGGAGTTGCAGTTCGGCCTCTGACGTGGAAGGTTGCGAGAACATCAGCTCAAACGACGAATAAAGATTACTAAGTTGTTATATATTAAAATACTGTATTTACTCAATTTTATATTAAAACCTACATATACTATATCTTTAAATAATCCATTTAATTTATAATCAAATTAAAATTCTCTCTTGTAATATTTCTTTCAACAATTTTTCAACATTTGCTATTCATTCACAAATTGTTTGCCATTTACTATATATTGTGTATATATTCTCATTTTCCATTCACCCACATCGAACATCTGTAATGTTTCGTTTAATCTCACGTGATATTTTCTATTTCCTCTGCTGCGAAACGCATTTCAACAACAACGAACAACGAGAAAACATTTTATTTGCCGCTTCCCATTTGTGTTTACCTTTCCTTTTACGCTTTTTAGCATTAGTTGAACGATTCTCGTATACACAAATTGATTTTTCACATGTTTCGTCAGTCAAGGTACGTGAAATCTTTTAGCCATTTGTTTACACACCAATTATACATATATATTTAAATATATATATCGTAGATAATGTAGATACTAGTCGGTATGTATGTAGTATTATATATAGGTATATTGAAAATAAACAGCGCGTGGCCATTGTGAAAATGATGTCTTTGGGTTTTTCACCGTCGCACACAGAAGAAGTCAAATGATTAATTAGGCGACCCGTTTTGCGGCAAGAGAAAAACATGAAAAAACATTGGCAATATTCTAAAAATGACTGTATCAGCTTCTCATAAACATTCTGCCATTAAAATCTGTTCTAGCATGAGTCAAAATTTTAATTTTCGAATGCCAGAAAAGTTGTTGCTCAACACCTTTAAATTTTCAAAAGATCAGGACGGCATAAACCTGATGTCTTGCATTTGTTAACACTGATTTCCGTCACGTTTCGTTTACATTTTAATTGGCCAATAACGAGTATGCACATCAGATGACGCATATTAACTTTATAGTTCTATTTAGATAAAAGTTATTAAATGTGTACTTAGAACTTTAGGGTTCTTGTGTCACAACAGAGAGATGTAGTATTCATTTTTGTTTGCTTTCAGCTTATAATTAATTTTAACAACAATAAATGTAATAATTTTCTGCTTAAAAGTTGGTTAAATCATAGAAGAGTGTAAGTTTGTTTGCTATTAACAATCGTTTCTTATCGCATTTAAGTGCTATTAAGATATTTTCGGTATATGGGGGAACGTTTCTGGATATTAAAAAAAATATATATATATAAACAATACTACTCTTACAAGGACTTCAGAAATTATAATTTCCTTCAATAGTGTTTAAATTGACAGTTTATATAAATCTAGGCTTAAAGTTCTCTACTTGAAACAAGCCGAACAGTCGGGATCCCGACCATAATATACAGTGTGTCTCTAAATCTCTACATCTCCCGATGTAAATCTTTTGTAATTCGATTTATTCAATTTGTGAGCAAAGAGGGCGTGATATTTAAAATTAAAGATAAACTTGATCTGCCTGCGAATATTACCAGTGCTGGAAGACCAAGTTCAAGCTTCTGGCTCATACCATCTCTGAGATCCTTTCGTTCATACGGACAGACAGACAGACAGACGGATAGACGGACGGACAGATAGACGTACAGACAGACAGACGGACATGGCTATATCGATTTGGCTATTGATGCTGATCCGGAATATATATACTTTATGGCGTTGGCCACGCTTCCTTCTGCCTGTTACATACGTTTAACAAACTTAATATACCCCACAGGGTATAAAAATACAAATACTTCAGATATTTTTCCATCATTCAATGTTTCTAACATCTTCTAAATTTGTAAATGCAAGCAATGTTAAAAATGTTTTATTATCGTTGCAATTGCCACAAAAAAAAAGAGAACGCTTTGAAAACCAAATTAAATGGCAACAAATTCTCAGATTAATCGAGGTCGTAAAGTTAATTTGCAGTTAATTGAGCACCCAATAGAGATTACTATTTATAATATCAGATATCTTTATGGGACACAAAACCTTTTCAGTCTATACAAACATATTACTTAGTATAATAAGTATGCCGGAATCTGTGATATGGCCAGAGTTTGTAGTCCAATTTATTTGTACTAATTCTAATCGACGTAGTTTATTAACCAATTCATGAACAGATTCTAACACATAACTCACGATTTCTTCACAATTATTTGCAAGGTTTGTTAATTGATGGACACATCATGTGCGCCACAGAATTTATTCGTGATAAATATGCCAAAATATAGTTAGAATCTTGTGGCAATGACGGACAGATAGCCTTAAATGACTCATAAATTAACTGAAAGCTGAAAATTAAATGAAAGAAAGCAAAGCTGCAAGAATATCTCATGAAAATCGTTGCAAACTTATAATTATTATTGAAATGCTTATAATTGTTTACTTGGTTTAATTTGCGATAAGCTAACTTTTAAATAAAGTCATCGAAGATTCATTTTTATTGTTGTTTATTATTGCATTAATGCATTTAACTTTCCAAGAACTCTGTGACAACGAATTAAAACAAATTTGTGCACCTTTATCATAACCCCTTCGGATAAACATGGAAAAAAGCCAATTTAAACATTAATATCAGCACGAAAAGTACTTGTAAAATATATGTATCTTTGCAGTTTTTCAACGAATTGCATTTCCCGGTATTTTCTATACGTATTTCGTTTATACTGACATTTGCATGTCGAGAGAAACGAGTATCAAAAACAAACTGCAAGACAATTTTTCAATTGAAATCAACAACAAATAAATGAGAAACAAACAAATAAAATTATTGTGACATGATCTAATGTGCAATTTTTAGTACAGCCAAAAGAAAAGCGGAAACAATACAGCGAAATAGAAAATGCAAAGAAAATTAACAAAACGAGGGGAAATCTTATTCCTAAATCGTTTAGATGGGAGGTCGGGCAAATTGCAAATGCAACTTATTAGACCTTTTTCTTTGGGGTGTCTCAACTTGACTGCTTGATGGTTGACGACATTCTCGAAGCTGCCAACTACAACAACAACAACAACAATGAAAACAACAATTACAAGCAAATCAACAACAGCAAAGAACAACAACACGACAACCGCCGGCTGCAGCTAAATTTAAGTTTGCAACAAACCGAAGAAACCGCAACCCAAAACACGTTCCACCATTTTTAATCTATTTTTCTTCGCTCTTTCCCTTATTTATTTGTTTATTTTGTTGCTTTTTTTTGGCAAGATAAACAGAAACAGAAAATTCGTGTTGCGGTTGCGTCTTGTTTTGTTGATTTCCAAAGTGACAAAGTTTGCTAATTGAAACAACGCGTCTTCGAAAATAGATTTAAGCACGCGCTTTAAACAAATTGATTCCAAGTAAATATTCTAATTTTAGCCCAGTATTAACAACAGTTAACGCATAAAGTGTTAAACTTAGCGACATTTAATTCTACTTGGCGCCAAAAAGTGTGCTATAAATACATATATATTACAAATAAAGTACAAAGTGCAACTTGGCATAAATTCCAGAAATTATATTAAACTATTTGTTTTAAATTAAAAAAGAAAAGTTTTTAAAAATACTTGCAAATGTTTTGTGGACAAGACTTATTCCCAATCGAATTACTGCTATTATAAGTCAATGCAATATCTTGCCGGATCACCAATTCGGCCTTAGACAGGGACACGGCACTGTAGAACAGCTCCACAGATTGATGGAGCACATCTTGCAGGCTTTTGATGACCTCGAGTACTCCAACGCAATCTCTATTGACAAGGTTTTGCCAAGATAATTGGACATCAATAAGACTACCCTACCAACACTTAAAAACCTCTTAATGTTTTGGGGTTCCATGTGTTGTTAAGGTACTAACTTATGATTGTACAGATTCGACACTTAATAATCAAATTTAAAAAAAAAAAACTTGCAAATATTGTATTTCAATTTAAAAAAGTGAAAACATTTCAATACAATATAAAACAAAATATATTCCTACCCTAATTTCTCAGTCATTTTTTTTGCTTAATTTACATCACACGAATCCATAAAGCTCTATAGCACACTGAACCATATTTAACCTATAAATGAACCGGTTCACAAATGTCAACAGAGCTAGAGAGTGATACGAAGAGACAGAGAGAGAAGGGAGAGAGCACACATGCTGACTTTCAATGGGAATTCTCTCACAACACACTTGGACAATTGCACGATTTTGATCAGTTAATCAATTAAATTATTTACGGCCCTCAACGAGCAATCGTCCCGCTGCATATTTAGCATGTTTTAAAAATAGATACGCACAACACACACACACACGCACACACACACGTACTCAATTAAAAGTCAACTCTGATCGAGTAACAATTAACACAAAGATTTTTTTGTTTTCTGACCATAAACCAAAACAAAAAGAGCACATGACAAGACTCCAAATGTTAAACCAGACATATTTTGCAGAGATTTTAGATCATCATTTATCTGGTTAGTTTTCCATGAGAAAGATTGTATAAATTCTGATCTGCTCCGACAAATTTGCAAATGCATATTAATTAAATTTGCGATCTAAGTGGGAGGCTGTGGCTGAACAGAAAGACACGACCAGCTGTCGTGTCAAATTTGTTTAGTATTTGATAATAAATAATAAAAAAAAAGAATATGAAATGAACAAATTAAGCAATTGATTAGTTTATTGGCAACTCTTTGAGCCTGGCACAAAGCAGTAAAAAAAAAGATTGGAATCAGAGATCAACATGTGCAAAATCTGCCAACAGATTGTAGTCACTTTTGATCCGGTTTTTTGTCTCCTTTGATTTGTGTGAGCTGCATTAAGAGTTCACAATTTTAATTGAGTTAATTCTAAATTATTTTATATTTTTACGTTTTGTTTTTATTTTAATTCATAACAATTTACTGTCAATAAGTGTGCAAGTGATTTGCATAAATTATTGTGCCCTAAAGCCATAAAAATTATTTATATGTAAAGGCATTTCAAAGGTAGATACATTTCTGTTTCAAATATATTTATATTTAAGATATAAATTAGAAATATATTTGATTTTGACTGATTTATTTCAAAAATCAGTTCAAAGTTAATTTCTGTAGCTCCAATTAAATATTCTATTCATACTGCACTTAAAAAATCAGTTATCTATAAATTTTAAAGTATCAGTTAGTTTTGTATACCCAGCTAAGGGCAGCTTAATTTTTTTTCGATGCGATTTATAGCTCAATTACTTTGACTGAGTTGCGTTCTACTTATTAAATGTCTATTATATAGATATTTCAATAAGCCATCCACAGCTGCGTTTAAAACGCGGCGTATGCTTAATATTCATAATGTGGCTATCTGACTGACTGTCGATCTGACTGACTAACTGACCAACTGATTGGAATTGAACGATTGACGCATGCAACGCATGAGACGCAGAGACCGAGATTTGAGTTGAGTTGAGTTATGGCGAGGTGCGATAATTAACAAGTTGTCATTTTAAAACCGATTTTGGCTTAATGTGCATTTCGATTGCACTTTTTGGAGGCTACAACACACACACAGAAACACGCATGAGTATGTATGCATCTATTTACATAACAAACACACGGTTGAAGTGCGTATGCAATACAAATACAAACATACTTAAAGTTATTTTATACAGCAATTGACTGACACGCGACTCGTTTCGATAAATGTTCGTTGTTGTTGTTGCAAGTTGACAGTTGGACGGTTGACAACTTTTGGGCAAAAGACGCGCGTACCGAGCAACGAAACCGCAACGTCCGAGGGTTGAACTGAAACTGAGCATGCGATCACGATCACGATCACCGCTCAGAGCGGCAAACACCTTCTGGCACAGAAGCCAAGCAAGAGTTAAAGAGTGTGCCAAAGAGAGCAACAGCAGTAGCGAGAGAGCAAGTTACGCTCTCGAACTGACAGGTGCATAGCATTGTTTACCCAAACATTGGGGCGATAATAAAAAGCTCGCCAAAGCTTTTTCCCAATTAGAAAAGCAACTCTTCAGATTAACCAAAGAAGCTTTTTAATACTTTTCAACTTCAGCTGAGCGAGGGAGAGAGTTCGTTCAACTTCAATTGTTTCTGGGGGCGCGACACTTATGTGCAGTGCTGACAACTGTGCAGGGCTTAAAAAAGCTATTATTACAAGATTTAAAACTAGCTAGAAAAAAGTTAGAATTTATTTAAGAAATATACATAAGAGCTGTTATAGTTTTTAAGTGGTTTTAATGCCTGATTCACATTTAAAATGAGTATAATGGCTTTGTGCAAATGTATCTAACTGTCAAAAGACAAAAACTCTGACATATAAAGCGTACAGCTATATTTTGAATCAATGTCAACAGCCAAATCTTTCAAATGCCATAACTTTTGAAAAACTGATTCGATTTCCATGAGGAATGTTGGTATTTTGATCATGATTTGACCTGCAAATTTATTCTACTCTCAAGAATATTTTAAAAAAGATTGTGACTGTAGTATTTTAACTTTCAATATAGCTATAATTTCCACCAATCGATCGAGCTGAATTGTCACCACTGGTTATGAGTTGAGAGCTGAGTAATATTTTTATATTGCTGCCGGAACAGCTCATTTGTTTAACAATTATTCTTAAACAATTAACATGTTGTTGCTTCTCTTACGGCTATCGACAATTCAATGAGCCATAAATGCGAAAGCTGCACATTTCAAAAGATGTTGGAATTTTAATTTATAGCATTTATCGATTACTGTTTCTTATAATTGTTTATTGAAATGAGCAAAATCAAGTGTGTTTATTAGCCATGGTTAAGTAAACTTTGTTGACATCATGTGATCTCAGCTTTGGTTGTAGTTTAAAGTGATTGTTGTTGTTGTGTTGTGCAATGTGTGTGAAAAGTGTGAATCAAAGTTGTCATTTGTATAAAGTAATGTTGCTGACAGCAGTTGACAAAACTAATGAACCAAACCAGAAATGTTTGTGCAGTGGAAAAAGACATTCAATTTAAATGTCTAAGCGTGTAATAAATAGTTAATAAATGCTTAAAATTAATACAATATTAAACAAAGAATTGAGTCAAAAGTTATTTATTAAAGTTACAGCAAAATAAATAACATTTTAATAAAAATTCAACTACAATTTCCATAGAGTTCAATTTTGCCACTACGCACGCTTACAGTAGCGTCCACAATTGTCATACCAGCTGTCAGTCAGATTCGGCTGCGCAAAATTTCATAGCATGCTTTTAGGCAGCTGCCGTAAATTCATATGCCTCATCAAAAAACAGACGGACAAAAGGCATTGCATACTTTTGTGTATTAACTGTGCTTGTGTTTGTGTGTTAACAAATGATAAAAATGCATTAAATACCATATCAATTAGTTGTTGAAATAAGCATTTTCTACTTGCACTTACCAACAGCTGCTGTGCTAACCAAAGGCAAATACATTTATAAAGTATACGCACCGAAGCACCACAGATGCAAATGCAAAGTTCATATAAAAAACAAAAATGATGAAAAACAAAGCGTTGCACTCAACGCTGCCCTTTAAAAAAAATAAACATATGTAAATTGCATCTCAGTTGCAAAAATAATGGGGCAGCTGTGTTAGAACAGCACGATTTCTCTTCCTGCCTCTCTGCGTCTCCCCATCTCTTTCTTTCCCTCTTTGACCCGCTTCTGCTGTGGGTTCTTGTTATCTTAATAAAGCACAAACAATGTTATCTTTTTTAGTAAATAAGAGAGCACACTGAAAGCTGCACAGTAAGAGCGAAAGAGTGTAGACATGAGAAGGGTTTGGTCTTAAATAGCTAGCAATCTTTTGCCGGCTGTAACTAAATTTAAATCTACGTTGCGGTTGTTATCGTTGTTGTTATTGCTCACTATTTATCATCGAGTATTTGACAATCAAAGAGCATGTAAACAAAACAATACGCGAGAGCGATGCTCTGAGTAGATGTGACGACACTCAATGCTTGACCTCACCTTAGACACACTCACACACACACACAGACACACTCACACAAACAGAGATGTGTGCGTTAGTAGCGTGAAATACTGCGATAAAAGAAAAGCGCATGAACATGTTTAACACTTTTTTCTGCTGCAACATTTATCGATTGTTTAGCTGATGAATTAGCCAAGTTTAATGGGGGTCGCTTTTCGTCTCTTTCGGTGCCAACGAATTTGGATTGCAAATTAATATAGGGTATATGGAAAATGGACAAGGGCATCAATGCCTCGTTGCTATCCATCAATGGAGGCAGCTGGCGAATTTCAACAGCTGTTCCCGTCAAGCACTACAAATATTTATGACTTTCAATTAGACGTGTATTTGATTTTGACGCTTGCGAATTGTTCAAGCGTATACAATATATAATATAATAAATGTTAGCAATAGCTTTTTCCAATCTGTCTATGGTTATTACATGGAGGGATTAGTTCTAAGCACTATTTTAGTATTTATTTATTTATTTATTTAAACCGATTTCAGATTGATTCCATAAAATAATTATAATATTTATTTACTTATATATTTATATATATACTTATATATTTATTTATTTATTTATTTATTTATCTATCTATTTATTTATTTATTTATCTATCTATCTATTTATTTATTTATTAATTTAACTCGACTTCTGATCGCATTAAAAATATTATTTAATATTAAGCATAAAGTAGCCAAACTTCGAAAAAAAACTGTTTATATGCATTTGTATCTATAATAAAGAACTTGGTTTCAAGTTGAATTTTATTTGTTGTCCTTTATTTAATTCTGATCATTATTTATTAATATATATTCAGATTTTGCCTGCAGCTTTTATGGCAAAAGTTCAAATGGTTGAATATATTAGAAGCTGACTCTAGTTCGGTCTAAAACTTAGTTTTGGAAAGAGCAATAAGAATAATTCGAGAACTCGTGAGACTGTCGCACGCAAGCTGTCGTGACTTGCCACACGAATACTATATACAACCGTAAACATATATATACACTCACACAATCCCACACACACACATACACTCAGCAGCCGCCTTTGGCAGTTATTATTAATAAATCTACAGCACGGCGAGCGGCACTTTCCCCCCTCGACTCTATAAACTCTTTAGATGTTGATTGTTTTATGTGCCAACGGATCAAAGAAACAAAAGCACATAAAAAAATATAGAGCATGAAGACAGAAGAAGGGAAAACAAGTGGGCGTGTCATATCACTTTAACGGATTTGATCTTTGAACTTTGCCAAAAATAGCGTGAAGAAATTGTTGACGATCTTTAAATATAATTCATCTGATGCATATAGGAAATTTGACAGAGCTCATGGGATTGCTTTAATCATTTTAATTGGCCTAATCTAATCATAAAGAAAAGAAAAACAAGTAAAAGAGAGAGCGAACGAAACATATCCCAGAATAGAAGTGAGCACGTAACAAATCTATATAGTATCTTGTTATACTCTGCTTTATAATCTTTAATCCATTCGAAAGTTATAAAAATGTTGTTCAAGTGTTTTTTTGTTTCTGATTTCCATTTCCATTTCAATTTCACATTTGCTCCTCCGTTCTTTTGCCAGCGGTCAAAGCGGTCAAATTTTGAAACAATAAATTTATTGAAATGAATTTGAATACACAGAAACAAAATGTTTGCTATAAAATAAATAGACAGAATAGATAGTGACTTACTATAAGCAATGTTACAAATTGCAATCGCCCCCGCAAATAAAAATAGACAAAATCAAATGGAACGCACAGCTCGAGGAATCCTCTTTTAAAAAGTCAT
Organism: Drosophila histrio; assembly: GCA_958299025.2. Taxonomy (NCBI): domain Eukaryota; kingdom Metazoa; phylum Arthropoda; class Insecta; order Diptera; family Drosophilidae; genus Drosophila; species Drosophila histrio. The sequence goes on along the minus strand of OY282580.2, from coordinate 27,090,481 downwards.
AATAACTAAAAATAAAACCAAAACAAACCGTAACCCGCCAAATTGGCAAATTCACAAAAGAAACTGGTTTCGGCCAGTTACAGAATCATCTTCAATGGATTCCTCACAACGCATTCGCACACTTTTCGCATATTTTTAGAGGGGGCACGTGCTCAACTGACGTAGCTGGTTCTTTTAAAACTTTTCAGAGAGACAAAGCAAGTGAGAAAGAGAGAAGAGGAAAGATAGAAAGAGAGACAGAGAATTGGCAAGTGGCATTGCTTCAGTTTCAATTTCTTTTCCTCCATCTTCGCATTTATTTGCAGATTTATCGATCGGCCACGCAGCGCGTGTGGCACTTATGATATATACATAATTATACAAATAGCTGAAGTATATATGATACGATCTGATTTGAGGAGAATTTTGAAAATATTTGCAAAAACAAACACTTATAAAATATACATTTTTTTTTATCAAATTTAAAGAGGTTCACGAGCCCCAAAAATTTCTACTTTATGGTTGTTTTTCTCATTCCCATTTTATTTTCATTATGAAAACAACAACAATTACGATATAGTAGTACCATATACCATATATACCTTAGGTCTATACATAATTCCAACAAATCTCTCGTCGTTTCGCGTCACAGGAGCAAAAATATTTTCGTTGTGTTTTGCGTAAGCAAAAATTTTACTTGGCAAAAACAAATAAATATCAAATGTTAAGCTCATAAAGATGATGTTGAACATCTATAAGTATATATCCTATAATACATATGTATTTATATATATATATATATATACAATTGATGTTGTAGAGATGGCACGCGGCCTTTGACAAGCGCTTTAACATTTTTTGTGGCTAACTAATGAGATTTCTTATTGTTGAAGTAAATATAGAAACTAGAATATCTGCGAATTGAATATAATTCAATGAAATTATTATAGCAGTTACTGAAAAGCATTCAAATATTTAGCTAATTTTAAGATATATATATTAAGTTAAACTAATAAGCTTCAATAACTTGAATGTATCTTAGAGAACGAAGCAAATGTTATGTCTGTATATTAATACACAAAGAGAATTAAAGATAATTCTAGAAACAAAAAAATATAAATGATTTCGGTAATATTGTAAAAGTAATACGGACTAAAATTACTATTAAAAAACTGTCAACTGTAATTCAACATGAACTATCTATAAAACATAAACCTTAATCAAAGCTCATGGGAACTCTATGATTATTTCAAAATATATCTTTAAAAAATATTAAAGAGCAAACTATAAATTCTAATTATTGTCCATCTATTCAATCAAATCACATGGGGAATATATAATTATACTATATGCCTTGTTTTTCACATGAGCAAAGCATGAGAAACCTATGATTAATCTGAAATATTCGCTCAAAGATCATTTGAATGTTATGTGTGGTTAACGATGAGTGCCGAGAGTTAACCCATGATGAATGGCAAGCAGACCTTATAAATAATATTCATCATATGCGATGATTAAACGCAGCAACAAACAAAAAGCTTTTAAGTATCTCTGAACAACATTTCACATATAAAATTGTGGGGGAAAATTCCAAGCATAAAAAAATACAAATATGCTGACTAATTGGTTTTATCTATATTCTTTTTACTTTGAATTTTAGTTGATAATTTTCCCAACATTTTATATGATATTTTATCAGAACGCATAAAGAAATTATTAACTTAAGGAGAAACGTACAAAATGAAAAAAGAAAATAATAAGGAGATTGGCAGGAAATTGCATTTATTTTTAAACAAATTAATTGGCCGTCCGCCAGCTGCCATAAAAACGTGAATCGTTTTTGTTTTTGCTCAAACAACAACAACCACAATAAGAGCAACAATAAATATAATGCAAAATTCTTTAGCATTATGTCAAAGATATATACATATTTGTATATATAGTATATATATTATAGCGGTGATATTGCAATCGGATTTTCCCAAAACAATTTCGCGTGTGTCGCATACAGAAACAATTTCACCAAATGATAATTGTGGCAATAGGAATTCACGAAACGAGCCAAAAAAATACTCTATATTCAAACACACACATATGTATGTATATATACAGGTAATATCCGTAGTGCAAGGCCTGTTTACAATATATGCGTTTATACTTATATATAGAGAGAAAAAACTAAATTCAAAATCAAAATCAAGGCCAATGCCGTCAACGACTGAGAGGAGCCTCCACTAATGGATTGTATTGGCCGCACAATTTCACTTCAATCCGCAAATGGCATAAATGCATATTGGCATCTTGTCAAAATATGAGTGGGAGATACAAATACAAAATGCAATACTTATATGGACAGCTGACCAGAGTTATTATTAAACCACCCTCGCTGGGCGGAATGCTTCAAATGTTGTGCACATGTAAAATGTAATTGCCTTTGATGTGCTATAAAAATGAATTGATTTTGGCATTTTCCATTTCATCAATATTATCGTGCCTCTAAAATTGTTTTTCCAATATTTACAACACTGAAAGAAATTCATTCAAAATTAATTTTCCCTTTTGCCTGTTTTGTCTTTCTCGTACTTAAAATGTTCTGCATTTTGCTTAAGATTATTTTATATTTCAGATCCTTGATTGTCTCTATTTGCTCCTTGAACAGTTTTCCATTTTCCATCATTCTTCAACTTCTCTTTATTTGTTGCGTTGCTTGCTTCAAAATTTAGGTCAATGGGTTTTATAACCTTCATGAGCAGCTCATTTTATATTTCTAATGATAAGCTTTGATTGCTGATTGCGTGACCAGGCAAACGCCAAAGTGCTTAAATACTTAACTATTTGACGACCCTTTTCATATGGCGAATACCACAACAAAATTCACTCAGCGAAGTGCAAAATTTCATAAATATATATATATTCAGAGTATATGTAAATTGCAATTTGCATTTTGCTATACAAATATACGCAGAAATCAACAAAATTCCATGGCTCAACGAAAATAAAAACGAATTGAATAAACAAAAGATCAACTGAGCGTAGCACAACAAAGCGAAATAAAAACAAAATTAATAAAAACTCTTAACATTCCCAGTAAAAGGGTCAAATTATGCAATCGATAAAAAAAAAAGAGAATTGCAAGTAGAATTGAAACCATTTCCATTTGTTTTCACCAAATGCCAGAACAAATACAGAACAGTCTAAAATATTCGTATAATAAATCAATTTATGAGTTCTCGTATATTGAATTCCTTTCAGCAGGCATTTATATTAGTTATAATATCATTCCATTTTTTTTTTGGATATTCGCCAAAATTTCTATGGATTGTGGAAATATAAGAATATATATTTATATATTAAATATATTTTCATTTAAAAAAAATCAATAAATTATTCATTAAACTACTTCTGAAAACTGCATTCTTATAGGGCATTTCTTAGTCCAGCTTTGTTTGTTCTCTCAATTGATTTTAAATTCTCGATTGCGAATTCGATTGAATAATGTTGTGATGTTTATGTTTACACAGAGTTGTTAGCATAATTTGACATGAAGCCTTCGAGGTATTTTCTCATTTTTTGTATACCCTGTAAACACTTGAAATGAGTCTGTGCAGACAACAACTATTTCACAGACACTTTTTGCTAAAAAACCATCGGTGTCGTGTGAAAACTCAGAAATAAAAAGTGACGGCTCTTCACCGATGCTCACCGATAGAAGTAGAACACATCCTATGTTTAGGAAAATGTTCAGAGTGTGACATGAAACTACGAGGACAAAAACCGATGGGATTTTTGTTTGGAAACCTCTGCGAATAATGTGAATGTCAAATTCAGTGACTGTTAAAAAGTGTCGCTTGAAAAGTGGTCGTCTGCTCAGTTCTAACTACTGGGTATCTGCTAGTGTTATATTCTTCTTATTTCGCTTCGTTTTTTGCTTGCGTGTTATAATAGCCCAAAAAAACACATATAAATTGAACAGTTTGATATGAGAAAAAAGCATAAGCAAGTGTGGAGTACACTGTTGTGTACATGGAATCCAGTCAGACCGTTCGGGCCAGGCCAATTGGCCGGTTCGGTCAGTTTTTTGGGGGCAATGTGGAGGCAGTTGGTCCGGCCCGAACAGACGATACAGCCAGCCATATTAGCCGTAATTATTACAAATGCCTATATTTAATTTATTTTGCTATACGAAATTGTTTTGTGCGTTTGCTGTTTGTTGTTTTCTGTTTCTTTTGCTGTTTATTGATTAATGTATTTTTGTCGGCGGCAAAACACAAACAAATAATCATTCATGCAATGCATAATTTAATATTTTACTCAAAATATTTGTGCAGCATTTATGAAACACGTGTCCCCATTGTGTTTGAAATATACCTATATAGATATATCTGTAGATATTGAGATCACATTCCTCATTTATTGTGGAAACTAGTCAAAGCTCGAATATTCGCTTGTTTTTATACTTCATACTCATTGCAAATGGAGCTCATTATAATTTGAACTTTCTGCTACTCGTATTTATTTTACCAGAATTTATGCGCCTGCTGTTCAGTTTTATAATGTATCCATATATCATTTTTTGTTTATTTGCATCAATCTTAAGGCGTTTGTTTATTCTAAAGGCTGAAATTGATGACCGGAAAGTGTAGATAACACAAATAGCTTTCAAATTGTATGACTACTGTTTAAATTGTAAATAAACTGTTTAGCTACATTAGTTGACATATAAAGTTAAAGTGCTTCTAGGAACTACATAACTATCTCTTTGTAGTTTTTATCAAAATTCTTATATATATTATTTAGAAAACGTTTATTCAACTCACCAGTTGGCTTTGGTATATTGTAGAAATCGAGTGTCTTTATCTCCGATGTTTCCACATGCGGCGCGAATCCTTCATATAAATCACTCTCCTCCACAATCCCGCTCAACTTATCGGCCTGAGCCGATGTATCCGCACGATGATAGGGCATTTTCTTGGCCAGTTTAACTCTCTTTTTATTATCCGTGGTCGCTTCTTTATAAATATTGAGCAATCTCTATGCTCCGTGTTCTTTGCTTACTTCTTAAATTTGTAGTTGCTTTTCAATTTATTAATTTGTGATCAATTTTTATTTAATAATTTTTCAATAATAGTTAATGTGACTAGATCAACTTTACAGTTTAGTTAGTATGTAATTTCTTCTTGTTATTGTTCTTGGCAAAACGAATTTATGGAGACAGAAACACTCCAATACGATGATGCCGCGCAGAATTCATTATAATGAACGATTTAGAACAAATTCTGCGATAGCATAGTGCTGAACGAAATGAAGAGTGGCGCTTTAAAGTCTGAAATACATAATGAGAGGGATAAAAATAATATTAGTATTTGAAAGTAATGATTGAACGCTAAGAAAGTGTTTAAATTGGTATAGAAGCTAACAGATTCAAAACTTACACATTCAATAGAGTAACAGCGAAAATATAATGTAGAAGAGATTACTCATTTGTTGTTTATTATAATTTCAATGTTTAACATTCCAAGTTATCGAACATAAACAAAATCTGTGTTATCCAATCAACAACAATCAGTCAAACAAACTTATATACATATGGATAGTACATATCGATATAGTTGTATATGTTATTGGAGATATATAGTCCTTGTCACTCATACCCGCGCAAAGATCTGAATTCCCCCAATTGGTTCAATGACACGCAAGTGAAAACAACAACGCACCGAACATTTCGTTTCATTTTGGGCCAACAACAAGAAGAACAACTCGAGAACACACAATTTATTTCAGATTGTAGACAAGGCGCCTCTGAACCATAAAATACATGAAACGCCAGCAATAAAAACTCAACCGGACAGAGAGTTAAATGTGCTTTATATATAAATACAATATGAAAATACTTATAAGGCTCCCAAATGTCGCCCTCATCTTTGCCAATTGTTGACTCAACTCTAGAGGGAGAGGTTGGCCACGGTCAGCAGCAACAGCAGCCGGTTCTGAGATTCCCATTCTGACGCTGATCCCCCGAATCTGATTTCGATTACAATTTCAATGTCTAATTAATATTTGGCAAATCCGAAACCGGCACAAATATATCTCGATTGGTAATAAAAAAACGTAAAATATATGACCGCGAATACAAATCATTAAAAGACATATCAAATAATAAAAGTCAGGCAATACACATTTACTTTAATGATCTTGCGAATAAAAAAATAAATTTAAAAACTTTAAAATATAGGAATTAAATATGTTTTAAATTATATAAATATTTGTAGCATTACCAAGTCAATTTTAAACTTTATTTAAGCGTTTCAATAATGCAAATGAAATGAAAGGTTTTTCCATAAACTATTTATTAAACTTCAAATAGTCTTTTAATTTATAAACTAATTACCAAAACATTAAATCGGCATACACTACGTTTTCCCATTTAATATACATTTAATATGCATACTCTACGTATGCTTAATATGCTCATTATCTGGTTTAATGATGTCGCACATTAAATAAATTATAATAAATAACAATAAATATTTGAATGCATTTAACGAACAATACGACAAGTCAACTGGCTAATACAGACAAAATTGCATCAACACACACAGGACGTATACTTAATATGCAGCTACAGCACCGAAACTCGCATTAAGACTAAATGGTAACTATAATCCGCACACGCCTGACTAAAAGCCCAACGATTTAGTTTTTAAATATTTGTTCGTATTTCGATTCTGCATTCTTCCCGACGCGCATAATTTTTGTCGAGTGCTTTCATTTCATCGCCTGCGCCGCAATTCGCATTTTAAATAGCTCCCCTCACTTCCCTCCCCCTGCGTTGTTAGCAGCTACTGTAAGTAAGTAAAAACAAAAGCTAAATGCGAAAATTGAATTGCAAATTTCAATTGAAATTCTGCGCACGTATCAAAAAACCAAACGAGCAGCACCAACAACTGAAATAACAACAACAAAAATACGAGATCAACAACAACAGCAACAACAACTTCTTTAAATTTCATTTGACACTTTTAATGATTTCGCTTGTCAGCAACAACATTTTACCGAAAGGGGAACGTTGGGGGGTGGGAGAGGAAGCTCACATTGACTGACTAGACAGACGGGTCTGATAGATAGATTGTTGCGTTCGACGGACTTGTCAGAGGTGTTAAATGCTTAGAATGTGAGAGACAGCTGCCTGCCAAATCGCCTTGCAACTTATCAACTAGCCTAAACGATATCAAAACCCAAAACAGGGTTGGACAAAACAAAAACAAAACTATGGGAATTTCTGAAATTTTGACTGCATTCTGTGCAGAATTCCAAGTGCAGCTTAGTTTTTATTTTATAATCGTTGTTTTTTTTATTTTGGTAAATTACATTTGGGGTAAAGTACAGAAATATACATATATCGAAATGATATCATAGGGGAACACGCGGGGTATTCTTTGGCATGTCATAAGTTTGTCAGATCAATTATTTTTATGAAGTTAAAAGCGTGCAGAATAAAGTCAAAGACGTTAAATACACTTAATTACTGAAATTCTGCTAATCAGACATATTACTCAAATCTCTAGCAATCCAAGATAAATTGTTATTGTACCCAAAACTTTGTTTCCTTCCAAATGATAAAATATTTGTTGAGGGATTTAATAAAATTTATTGGATTAAATTCAATTTTTAATGTAATAAAAAGGCACAACACACATTAAATGTATTTATATTTTGTATAAATTATACAAATAATTATTAATTTCGTATAAATATTAAATAAATTTATCGCATTTTATACAAAAATTTAAGACAATATTTTACTTAATTCTGTTGAAGATAACGATTTATTCAAACCTGAAGTAAATTTAAAAAGTATTCTATTATGAATAATGTTGTAGACACAATTTTCTTTACTCAGGCTTAGTAAAGTTTTAGATTTCATAATTTAAATTTAATAAAAGTTTTAGCTTAAAAATAAGACACCTTTAGAGATGATGTTTAGTTTTTATAAAGACAAATGACATAATTATTGCCCTATAAATTATTCGTAGCTGTTACTTAGTCAGATATTGTGTGTTTGTACCTGCCGGAAGTCGGGTCATAGCCTCAATATCAAACTGATAAACAAACAAAACTGACGATCCCCATTCAAGTTTAATTGTTATACGACAGTAGCCTCATTAGGGGCTTCCAAAGGCGCATTTTGCTTTTAAGTATGTATTTAGTTTACTTTGAATTCATGTGCAAATTTCATATGTATGTCAATATTATGCTAGTTTCGCATTTCAAGGTGCCACAATTTATCAACAAGTATTAGGTGTACTATAAAGTTATTAACAATCAATGTTTAAATTACAAACGCTATATTTGTTTATATTTATTGAATGCCTTGTGAGACATTTGTTGACTTTTGATGCGTGTGCAATTGGCAAACATTCGTTTATCGTTATCTATTCACTTGCAAATGTTGCAGCTAATTTAAGCTAATTAAATCAAATCAAATCAAGTCAAATGAAATCACAGTGTGCTCAGAGGCAGCCAAACAACGTTTAAACGTTTGTCGCAAGTCAATTGAATTCAATTGGACAACAAAAAATTGTTGTTTTTACATCATTTGATTAGTCGCCCTCAAGAGAACCCACAACACAGCACAACATGGTACGGCTAATTAAAACGTTTATGCAAATAAGCCGACACGGGATGTCATGTCGCATTGGAGGTCAGTTTGTCTATCTCTCTCTCTCTCTCTGTCTCCTTCTAGCTAAGTACTACTATCTCTGTCGGTGCGACAGTTGCGCAGATTAAACATGGCGGCTGCCGCAGGCAAATGTCAGTGTTGAGTTGTTCACTGACCGCAGCATCGACAACTCAATTGCCTATACTCGTATACCCTGTAATCATAAGAGCACTGACAAGGGGTATGATGAACTGACGGTATCAGCAAACACACAGTAACAGCATACATGTTCTGGGACAACATTTACTACATACTTCTCAAAATTAATATCTGTATATCTGTATTATTTTCTGTAATCTCTCTTCTTTCTTTCTTTACATATTCTAGGCTAACTGCTAGTCGAGCTATCGAAATAATCTCACACGTTCTGCATTTGCAAATTTATAGACAGGTGCCAAATGTTTGTGCTAATCCAAAGCTCATTAGGTCTAATCAACAGACAAATGAAGAAAGCCACATAACCCACATTACTTAAGCTCGCTTACACAAGCTGACTGCTATGCAACGTGTTTGCTGTGCACCCACGCGACTGACGTAAGTGCAACATGGCATAACCCGAAGATGGATGGAAAATTTACTCGACTTGCAGTTGTCTAAACAATTTTTTGCGTCATTTTGTAAATTGCACTACTTGCTAGAGGCAAACATTCCATTGTTTTCCTTTGCAATGAAAAGCAATGAATGTGATTAGACTGACGTTGCGTGGCAGAGACGTCGACTTCGGCGTCGTTTTAATATCAAAATGCATTCGAGTTGTTTGCACAGGACACACCTAATCTAATCTGATCCTGAGTGGACAGCAAGTAAAGCGAAGCTTTCCTATAACCCATCAAAATTATATATAGAAGAAATATATAAACAAGTATAAACACTTGATAGTTTATGTATTAAAGCCATGGCTAAATATATCTTAATAATATCGATAATATACATATATGGTTGATAAAGATTATTATTATAAAAGAATATGCATACAGATTCTAGAACATTTATAGATTTAAGAACATTCCTTAATAATATCGGCAATAGATTACGTTACTTAGGATCATTAAAGGTATACCTAATAATAGTCGATGTATTCTTTAATTAAGCTCATCTCTAGCTTAATTTTTGAAACAAATATATGAATAATAGATAATAACAGATAATAAGAGTCATTCAGCTTAAACGAACTTTTGATAGTCTCCATTAAGATTACATGTACTTGCAGAAGAACAGGTAAATTAACTAAAAGTCTGCGATAAATCCTTTGGTTAAAGCAATCACTGGCAATATTTGAAAATCTTGTTTAAAACGTCTTTTTAACGCAAGTGAACACTCTTTACTTATAAGTACACTTCATGTTAAAACTAATTACATTTTCAGTTAATTGTGTTGTGTTGCCTCAACTTTTCCCAAAGTTCCCCATCGCAAACACCTTTCAACCCATATTTAATTATAGTTGAGTTGCCAACTAGGTCACTAAACTGAACCGTCTATACGCGTTTTATGACTTTTAGACACACTTGAGCCAAATTTGCATATAATACGAGGCATAGGGTATGATGTCTGCATTTAGAGTGTGCTACTGGGCTAAACTAGGCTAAGTACCTGGCAGCTGTCATTTTTCACAACCCTCTGCGGTTGCGAGTGCACTGACTTGGCCATTGCCACCCACACGCCTCTTCAGGGACATTATAAAAAAAGCGAAGAACAAGAAAATATAGAGAAATTGTGTCAATTTCGAAGCTGGCAAAAGGAAGCAAAAAGAAATAGAAATTATGCCATCATATGCTTTAAGTAAGCCCTTTAAAAACAAACAGTATGTCAAGTAAATATTTTGACAAAGTAAAAAGTTTACATATTTAATTTTATATTCCATAAAAACATTTAATGAATCATAAAAAAACAAGGAAAAATAAATGCAATTTTTATTTTAAGTAAAATTAAATATGTTAACTATATATATTTTCATTGTCAATAGAATTACTCGACATACTGTACATGTTAAACATTTGCTCAATGTGGGCCAACAGTAAGCATATTGAGAGTGTCGCGCTCTATGAAGGGGCTGCCAATGTGCGTGCGTGCGTCTGTGTGTACGTATGTGGGTGTGAGTGGGTGCGACAGCTAAAAAGGACACTTTACGTCAGCATCAGAGCAAATAGAAATACGTAGTGAGAGAGCTAAAAGAAGAAAAAGAGCTTGCTGGAGGTGGAGTGTATGCAGAGTGGGCGAGCGTATAAGCGAGAGCGAGTTGTGGAGAGTGTGGAGAATGGAGAGTGAGCGCCTGGGAAGGTTGAGTAAATCAATGAATGAACTCACGCAATATACGCGTGTGCGAGCGAGATAGATGGTGGGCGACAAGTTACTGAATCAATTTATGCTGCCATCGCTGTCGTTGGGGGAGAGGCAAAGGGCAATCAGAGGACACGCACATGCGGCGCCAAGGAAATCAACTTGTCAACTGTGGCAAGGACAGACAGGCAGACACAGACAGACGAAAAATTTGTGTTCAGCCAAGTCAAGACAATTAAAACGGAGCCCAATATCCCAATACCAACACCAACACCAAGCCAAGCACAGGCCAAAGGCCAGAACGAGCCGTCAGGCTTGACCTGATTTACAGTGCTACCTGTCCCGCTTCCTCTCCTTTGGTCGCCCAACAACTTGGCCAAGTTTTGTGGCAGACGCTGCGACGCTAAAAATGCCAACATGCAAGGCTCTTATTTATTTTTTTTTCTTTCAATTTAGCTGTTTTTTTGGCAACACAAAAGGAAAACCTGTATAGTATACTGCACTTGCCACAACAGCAACAACAACAACAACAATGGCTAGAGGAGGGTCATTGAACCGTGGCACATAAAAAACAAAACTGCAACTGCAGCAGCAGCAGCAACATTATTATTTTTTTTTTTTACTTTTTGTATTTCATAATAATTACATACGCGAGCGACGGCATAAGCGCAATGTAAGCGTACTCTTGGCTAGAAAAATCACGTGCATTGGCCCAGGCATAGTTATTTTTGCGGACCTCAACTCTTCTGCTTCTTCTACTTGCCACGCTACGAACAGAAAAGCAAGCAAACTAACATAGCATGGCGAGAAAGAAATGAAAAACCGAAAGAAATGTTGCATGTGAGAAATGAAGCGACGGCCAGTTTGCCAAACAAAGGCAGCAGCAACCGATTCAACACTTCACTTTTTTTCAGCCTTTGTGCACCCAACAAATGTTATGTAAGTGCAGCACATTTTCTCGAAATGTTTTCCTATTTTCTTTTCCATTTTTTTTTCTTTTCCTTTTCTGCTTGGCTTAGCAAAAAAGTTGTATTCGATTGTGGGCAAAATGCAACGACAGCGTGTATTCTGAATAATTCTCTCATACCATGTGTAAGAAAAGAAGGGCAAAAAGAACATGAATCATCGCAATTGTTGAGTGTCAGCCAGAAATGTGTGTGCTCTTATTTCTTCCTCTACTCCTTCACTTCTCTTTCACATTCTTTTATCGGTTGTGGTCAACATGGCGTATGGAGCAGCTGAGTAACAATTATCGTTACGCATACGTCATGTTGACAAAGCATTTTACAACAATACTCGCATTTAACGATGCATGTTGAACTTTTCGTTTAGCTAAGCGACAAAACATGTACTACGTATTAAGTTGAGTGTTAATCAAGTTTAGTTGCAATTAAACACTATATATGAAAACTTAAGGGAAAGTAAAAAATAAATATATATAAAACCTAACGATAAGAAATATACATTATTCAACTTCCATTGTATTTTCTTTAAGTAATTTACCTATTCACATTGGGATTTCAGTTGCCATTCCCTTCAATACAACTACTAACAGAAGAGAGACAAGAAGAAGAGGGATAAGAGGACCACGACATCTATCGGCAAGAAGATGTACTTCGCTGACGATGACATACGGCAACTTTAGAAGTTGCAGCTTTGATAAAAACGAGAATAACGATTAAAATATAACTTTAAATTCATAATACGAAATAATATAATGTTTTTACAATGTGTTGTGAGTTGATGAGGATGGGGCTGGTGATATTGTAACTCGCAGTCGTATATTTCATGCTCACACTTAAGTTATTGCTACCAATTATTCGGATTTGGATCTATCAAAAAGTTATATCAATTCTAAAATAAAAGTAATACCTCAGTATTAAATATTTATTTTATTATTATTGCAACCATTAAACGCATAAAAGCATTTCTTTATCGTTTCCATATGTTAATAACTCAATTAGTATTATCAAAGCGACGAAATTATTAACTTACGTTGCATGCTACTGGAATTCTCGACACTTGCCAATCAAATGAAAATATGTTAAGTGCACTTATTTAAAGGCCATTTGGGGAACGGTCAATGAAATGTTTATGGCGACTTTAGTGGCAATAGCTGTACTCAAATTACTGCTAATTACAGACACTTACGGCTTTTAATAGTTGGCCCCATATGTCGCCACGCTCAGGCAACTAATGATCCCGAAAAAATGATGATGATGTGCAACTAAAAACGCAAATAAATGAAACGCAGCAAAGATATTGTTGCAGAGAGAAAGGGAGAATCAGAGAAAGAGAGAGGTGAGTGTTGAATACAATATAATGTAAAGTTTAGTGGCCCATATCGCAGGGGAGAAGTGGTGGCTCTGTTTGGGACTTTTGCTCGTCTGGGGATCTTGCCAAGGCCAGCGGCAAACAGCAGGGCGGCCTGTTGCAAGTTGTTTACATTGCAACACAAACGCAGGCAGAGACAGAGACCGAGACGAACAATAATAAAAATAACAGCAGCAGCAGCAGCAACAACAACAACAGTATGACCAAATGTTCGTTTGTTTAAATAAATGTACAGACAGTCAGAGAGATATATCCATAAATGTCGATGTGGCGCAAAACTTATAATTTACTCGTAAATGCACATTTAAACATTATACAACTGCACAGAGAACGTATTTGTTGTTGCCAATGCTACCTGTGTGTTTGTGTGTGTATATTCTTATTATTGTGCAATATAAATTTATGGCAGAGATGAGGTTGAAAATGAAATAAAATGAAAAAATTCTTAAAAGAAAAATACGGATTCGAATTCGAATAATACACATTGAACAGTCTAAAATATTGCAAGCATTTTATATTTATTCGGTTAGCACAACCAACGAGGATAATAATGGATAATGATGCAGAAGTTGTGTTTATATTTAAATAAGATATATAAGAATATCAATCACATTCCAAGAAAATATAAAATAATTACTTTATGCTATACAATTGGATAAGATTCGGATAACATATATTGCATTGTTGAAGCTGGTTTCTAAGTTATCCGGGTGCTCAAACCAATGCGGATAAGTATGGATAAGTGTACACAAGTTGTATCTATCTTGTATTTCTTAATACATCACTCGCATTCTAGATAAACATTATTTAACTACTTTACAGCGTATAAAACGAATACAACTCTTATTTTATTCACTGTTTATTGCGGAAATTATTGTTTAGGTCGTTAATCTACACGACAATGACACTCAATAACTTTAAATGATGACGGATAACGTTAAAAGCGACCATCAAACATGTTGCCAATCTTCACAGCTTATCAGGCTATCCCCCGTTGTAGATATTGTTGTTTATATAATATATATGACAAGAGTATAAAAACATATTCGAAGAATTGCCATGACAAAAATGTCTACAGGTTCTTAAAATGTGTCTTAAAAACGCGCGTCGAGGTCAACAAAATATGCAGAAAAGACGAGAATATAGATTGATAAGATAGACTGGTACGAATACGAATACGAGTACTCGTACTACCCATATGTACTATGTAGTTGAGGTAGTTGGTAAAGTCAACGGCGATGGTTTGCACCCAAAAAAAAAACAAAATATACAAAATGCGCTGATAAGCAACACTTGGAGACTGGGTCTCTGGGTTTTTCTCTGTCTCTCTTTCTCACACTCTGTCTCTCTTATTTTGGCCACATTGATAAGCTGCGTTAAATAACATGGGGAACGACTCTGTCACGAGTCGTTCTCGTTGCCGTTGTCGTTGTTGCTATCAAGCGCATAAGCCAGCTGAGCATTTGACTATTTTTAGTAACCCAAAGTTGCTGACATTGGTTGTAAATCTTGGCAATGGCAACGCTCAATGTAAAAAGGGGGCGGGGCCAGAGAATTTTGCGAGATTACGGGCACATCATCATCAGCATTTGTTACTTTGTGTTTTCATCTCTTTTTATTATTTTTATGACTGCAGCCCATAACTTCATCATCAATCAGCAACAGTTGTGGATTCTATCGGATGTCGATTGGGATTTTGTCATATTTTATTTTTTGCAATCGATTGACTGTGAAATTCTGAGTTGTAGTTGAGGGGTGAAAACCGGTCCGATGTCATCATGATTTCATTTTGTACGTACTTATGCCTGCCATATTTTTTTTATATTACGGCCAACTGTGTGTGTTGCCAAAATGTGTAAAAATCGTATAGCAGACAAAGGTAAAACGATGCCTAGCGATGACAGCGTGACACGAATATCTTTTCAACCAAAGAATTAACTTGTCGGCAGTAATTCTGCTGTTTAACTTTGCTTTACAGTTTCTTAATAAATATAATCCCAATTGCATTTATCGATATTATCTACACGAAATAGATATGCTAACAGTACCGATGAATACGTCTGCTTTGTCACTAATATACATAGACATTTCTGACAGTTCTTTACAGTTTCTTAACAAACTCTATACATAATTGATTCATCGATACAATTGAGACTTAGAGAATTTCTTAATAAACTATATTTATATTCAATTCTTCGATATTACCCATTACTATTTAAAAAGCTTATCTAGATCATTTCAATTTTAAATAAACTCTGGACTATATATCTACTAACACTGTTGAAGTAGTTCGTATTATGTTAAACAATTGAATTTATAAACAGTGCTGATTTTTCATTACAGCTTTTTAAGAAGTAGTCTTCACAGTATCATAGTAAACTTCATCTGAATTAAATTGATCTAAGAATACTTCCATTTTAAGCTTGTATCTCTGTGCGTGTCCCGTACTCATCTCTAGGCCTGACTCAGCCGACACAGCTCGACTTGTACAATTGTTCTACACTTGTTTGGCATTCCAGCGAACTTCAATGATATTCGAGAGCTCAAAACCTCAGCTGAGCGCGAGACTTCATGCAAACTGAAACTCGCTGCACCATCACGTGCTTTCAAGTATACGAGTAGTCGACTTATCGCCCAGTTTCGACTTCGCGAATTGCCTCTGTATTATTTACTTTTATTTTTATTTCGTTTTGTATTTTGTAAACAATGGGGAGGCTTGTTTCTAAATATTTATGGTGTCGCCTATTAGACAATACCATTTCAAGTTGGGCACGAGTTTCGTTACGCCCAAAGATACGTTTTTTTTGCTACAGAGTTCATTAGTTTCGTGTGGGCGACGCTTTTCATATATATTCGCAATTGTTTACAATTGCACAGTGTACACTATCCAACTGCCTAATACTGCTTCTGTATTGTGCGATCACGTTCCCCAAATGCTTTGGGGCATGCGTATAAAAACTCGCTAATTTCACGAACACGCAAAAAGCAACGAAAAGATCATTGCACGATTTGCGTCAATAGCGCATGAAATGCAGCAGTTCAAGCGAAGGATTTGTAGCTTAAATATAGAAGACAGTAGACAGGAAAGAATAATCCGATCTACGCCATAGACGACTACGCATATATAGCGGATAACAACGGATAACAGAATAAGCGGGTAAGCCTTTCAATATCTCAAAGTATCAAACAATTACATTAAAAGGAATATAAAACGCATTTGTAATTTATCCGACTAAAGAAAATGCAGTGGATAACAGCGGATAAATATATGTATAGTGAGTTTATGAAATGGATAACAATTGACATACATCAAATATATATTATGAGTATATGGAAAGCATAAACCATTTTGCAAATTATCCGTCTAAAGAAAATTTTAGAGATAACAACAGAAAATCATAGAAAAAGAAATGAAAAGAAAGCATATAATTGTACAAATATCAATAAATATAATACTTTATAATATACTTTATCAGTGGAAAGAAAATCTTTTGCATAATATACGCATATTTAATACGTCTGCTTTCATATATAGTTTATCCAGCTTAATAAAAATTACAAACTTAAATATAAATATCTTAATATACATTATATCCGCTGATAGAAAAGCTTTTGGATAACAAACTTTGTTTGTACAAAAGCTGAATTGAACTGTTTGCTGCTATAAATAGTTTATCCGGCTTTAGAAAAATGCAAGCGGATAAGAAAAAGAACAACACACTTTAATGAAATACAGTATTAAATACAATATCGAATACACATTATCCACATTATAACTTGTATATGCACATAAGTTGAATTATACATATTTATTCAATATACACTTTATCAGTTTTTATAACAATACATGCGCATAAGAAAAATCGTATAACTTTGTTCTTGGTTTTGCATTAAATTGTCTAAACGATACATTTTATATGCCAACAAATAATTTAACGACCAAAAAAGAAGATGTTGTTATTTCCTATATACACAATCGATTGCTTTAATTTATATTCCATAAACTGCACTTTCGGATGATTTTCTGTCTCTCTGATTACGTCACACGCTGTGGAGTCTAGACCTTACCCAAAGTCATTTATTAATTTGCAAAATATTTGCACGTGCACGAATTCTAAAAATGCTCCGCTAATTGTTGGGGTTTTGTTATTTTCATTTTGGTTTTGCTAATTAAAGAAACCAGAGCTAATTAATTAGTGGGCAAATGTGACCATTGCCCGCACACAGATGTGGACGTGACATTTACCACTGCCACAAGTCCCCCCAGCCTCAGTACGATTACGATTCCGATTCCGAGTCCGAGTCGCAGTCGCAATCATGAAACGACAAACAAATCTTTTTAAATTATGAAGAGGCGTGCGAAAAATTCCCCAACTAAAAGTCGCCCACGCAGCGTTTCGAGTGGGACAAATAATATTTCGAGTATAAATTGAATTAGCGCTAAAAACTCATGATTCGAATATTTGCAAACGATAATAAACAGAAAGGGAAAAGAGAGAAACGGGAAAAGAAGAAGACCAAATGATGGGCATGTGAAAACAAAACAAAGCCAAGCTCAAAAATTTGCCAAGTAAAGTAAAATTCTTAACTGGGACTCCCTTCTCTTTGTTCAATTCTGGTGTTCAATTCAATTAGGGAGTTGATCCCATAGGGAAAAGGGAGCGGAGGGAACTTCTTTGTACGTAATTCACTTTATTCAAATAATGTATAATATAATAAATGCCTATATGCAAAATACAATGGGCAGAAACAAGTAAAATACGCGCCATTGTCATCAACTCGAGTCGTTAAAGCCGCTGGCTCGTTTACCTCGAGAGGGGGACAGAGAAAGATAGAACGAGACAGAGAAACACAAAGAAAGAGAGCGAGACAAGACCTCGGGGCATTGGGGACCCAGGCTGTTGCTTTTGTGCCGGATGTTTTTATGGAATCGAGCACTCCTCTATGCGAATTGAACTTATCTCAATGAAGAGTGACAACGGCAAATGAGCGAACGTCTCTCGTTGATATCGTTTGCCTTAACTTAATACCGTAAATGTCGCAACGGATAGTGGGCAAATGGTGCACACAATGTGTGTACTTTAAAGCCTAACTGCAAGCCACTTGTCGGCAATAAAATAAAGCTTATCCGAGCGTATTAAAGCAACGCGGATAATGGCGGATAACTGACAACAGGTCATGACTTTTGCGTCGCAATCGTTTAAGTAAATTACAACTTATCCAATATTTTGCATAGTAACAACTGATAAAATGTTCATTTCTGTTGCATTTATCGATAATGACAAACAAGTTATCCGATGATAATATGAATATAAAAGACAAGGCTCATTTATAACTTATCCGAATTGCCAAATACGGCTTCACATAACAACGGATAACACAGTGACAAGCATAGTAGATATTTCCAGTTTATCCTGTAGATAAGCAGTCATAAATTTACGGTTTGCCTATCTATCGAATCACGAGTAATACAATTTGGAGGACAGTAATTGAATGAATTTGAAATTAAATGGCTTGGCAACAACTAGTAAATAGACCTAATCAGAATACGGGCCATAAATTAACTGTTGATCCACGGACTATCGAATACAAGTCCCGATTACCTGTATAACACACACACACACACATAGATAAAATCAAGGTCATTGCATGAAACGTAATGCGAAAACATTTACACTAAACGTATGAATATATTATAAGTATGTGTGTAATTGTATGTATGTCGCCATTTAGTTATTAACTTTTATTCATTAACTGAGCAGACCAGACAAATATACATGCATACATACGTACTCACATACGTTGTTTTTGTTTTCTTGTTTTTTTTTTTGCCATTGTTGTTGTTGTCAACGATGGAGCCACCGTCAATGAAATTACTTGCACAAATTAATGCCGCACAATTTCCCACATCAGAGCCGGACAGAGCCAGACAATTGATTGTCGGCTTGTAGTGGTCGTACATCGCTTTATATAGATCTATATATATATATATAAACATACTTATACAGACATGCTGAAATGATATCTCGTATGCGTTATTTTTTTATTTTCGGCTTTCTCTGTCTGTAGGAAATTGTGGGCGTATTTTTTCTGTATTTTTATGTTATTCTGTTGCGTTATTAACACATTTGAGCCGCACACACGAATTGTACTTGATTTAATAAATTTGATTGGGATTTATGAGCGTGTGTGGGTCTTTTAATTTTAGATCCAAAGCTTGAGCATTCACGAAAACTGTATAAAGTTTATAGCTTGGCTTTAAGTCGATCATGTGATCGATGAAGCGAAAAATAATTTAGCGACTCTAACTAAAAGCGTGAATAACTCGATATGAGTTAGTATAATTACAGATTAATCCTGTTTTTAGACAATTGCGGATAAGCGCGGATAAGTCTACAGTGTCCAATATGTATACATGACGATTTTGGATAACATTTCCTTGCTAAATGACACAACGGATAAGCATATATAATGTTCTATTGGCTAACTAAAGTAAATTATTAATGCAATATAAGTGCACGGATAACATTTCTGTTGTGCTCTAACAAGTAAATATCATTGCGGATAATTGTGGATTATATTTCAGCACTTTTTCATACAGTGCATATCAATCAAAATGTGCTGTAGATTATAGTTAATTGGCACGGATTACTTGAAAGGGTAAATTAATTCACGTGATAACGGATAAGCGTGGATAACAATTCAATATATTTTTATAAATAATATATATGTATATAAAAAGTATATGTGTTTTAAATTTAGCTATTTTTAAGCCATTACAGATAAGAGCATATATTTTAATTGCATTTCCATAAACGAGAATGCCGCGAATAATTTAATTTCACTTGTAGATAACAGCGGATAAGTGCGTAAGCGCTTTAAATTTGCTAAATGTCTATCTTGCAAACAGTTATCTGTAAACGCTTGTTAAGCGACATTGGATGGTGGATAAATGAGAAAATCATTTAATGACAAATAATGTAATAAAAACCATGTCGGATAATATTACCGTCAAATGGAATTCAAACAGCTTAAAGTGGATAACAGAAATGGCTGCTTAACGCCAATAAGATACAATCTAGAATCAATCCCGTTAAATAAATAAAATCAGTATGTGAATAAAATGGCAATCAAATAGAATCCAATCCAATAAAAATCCAAACACAGACAACATGGGACAAAAGTAAATTATTATCTAGTTGGTAACCCAAAAAATCCACCAACTAAATAAGTTTATATATGTAGCATACATATATTTACTTGGCAGGTCAATCGGCATGGGGGTAGGGCTGTCACCTATAAATAACGCACAGCTCAGCAATTTTAGACAACCGAACAGAACAACAACAACAATAAAACTTATCGATTTTGTAAAAGAAAAACAATCACCTGTCAGCGTAACACACAAAGTCCAATCATGGGGTGAGTTTTTCATTGGGTTAGTTGGTCGTTTCTTCAGTTGAAATATAGAAATAGAAACACAAATAGATAAAGCTAAACTAACAAACTAAAAGTTGAATGAACCGATTGTCATGTCACCACGATACGAAACCCAAATCATTCTGACTTTGAGTCGATTGCGAGTTTTAAGCTTTTTTTCATCATCATCTCACTATGATTCACAGCATAAATCAAAACGATCGTCGTCTAGGCACGTTCACAACTCATCGGCGACATTCGCGATATGCGATATGAGATTTAAGTTTGCGTTCTGTCGACTTATTGAAATCGATTGATTTTGCCCCTCCTCGGAGGCGTTTTCAGTTTTCAGTGGCATGTCTGCTTATTTTTCTTACTTTTTTCATACCCTTTACTAGAATTGAGACCATGGGGTATAATAGCGTTGGGTAAGCGTGTGTACATGATAGTTGAAGACAGTCTAAACTTCATTTGGGTTATTAAAGACTATCGTTAAGTCTTCAAACTTCTAACTTTTACCGTTTAGATCTTAAGTTGATCACTAGTCAAAACAAATCTATATATTGATTCTCTATCTACCTATATTGATTCTCTATCTATTTATATTGATTCTTTGTATCTAAAAATAGATTTATTTCTGATGAAACTCAATGGTCGGGCTCAATGTAGAGCTTTTTCACATAATATTAATAATATAAATTAATATAATATTCTCTGAAGAACTGTTTAGTGTCACATAATATTGATAAAAATAAAATAAATTCTAATTTTCTTCTTTATTCTATCTTACAACTCATTTTCAGAGAATTTTCTAGATAACTCTATTTAGATATTGATATTATTTTATTTCTATTATTTAAGTTTATTTAGTATTATTGAAGGGGGGAAAGTTACTTAATCTTATTGATTTGATTTTTAGTGACAATAGACAAAGTTTATAAATTAAAGCGCTAGTTAATATGTATAAATTATTGTTTAATTTTATATATATTAATTTTTTAATTACATACTACAAGAACATGAATTGTACTCTTTTATAAAATAAATATGTAGGAGTCTAAACTATAAATATTATTATGATTACCATTATTATTATTATGCTGGGTGATAATTTCCATATTATTATTATATGTAAATGTTCAATTTAACTTAAAGACCTTTATATTTAGAAGATATACGTATTATTCTTTAAGAATGCGAAAATATCTTATATTCTTCTGAATAAAGTAATAGGAATATTCAATAACACAAACATAGAGAGTATCACAGCGTCTAGCACTCTCTGCACTATTCTACAACGCTTAACTGTTTTTTATTCGCTTGGATTGGATCGGTAATAGCTATATTTTCGCAGTTGATTGCTTGGCTTCACGTACTCGAACATTTGAAAGCTTAAACGAATCGGACACAAGTTTTAAAAGTCGTTTTGCTGTTGGTCTGTCACGTGAGAAACTTGGACACCGCGCCCCCTTTGGTTAAAGACGGATCCAGTTTGAGTTTTGGCCATTTGAACGAATGATCCAATGGCTATTTGTGACAGCTAGCCAAACATAATTTGTCTATACACTTCAAAGATAAAAAATACTTTGCCTGTCTGCGAATTTAGCAAACATTATTATTTCATTTTTTTAGACTTATGAATAACCCTCCGCTGAAACCTGTTAGGCAACTTAATTGGGTCGTCGGAGGCAGATAAGATAAGATCAAGCTATTTGCCATAGAAATTGATTTTAGCAAACTTTTGTTATGTTTTTCCATTTTCTGGCAAACTCAAAAATTAAGCTGTAAATTAAGCAATTACCTTGTTAATTTTGTAGTACATATATTACCCCAAAGCGATATGTGAAGCAAGTGAATACTACTAGAAGAAGGGGCAAATGTTTACGGTGCAAACTTTACGGTTTCAACTGAAAATGTGGGTGGAACTGAAGTTTTACAATGTTCTCTTCTTAATTGTATTTGGAGCTTATAACAAGTTCAAGTTTCAACATTTAACGATGACAATAACATAAATAGACAAAACAAACACTGAAATTATGAGTCATTAGACTTCTTTTTTATATTTTTAATTAGAAGGTAATTTTATAACATAGATAATGACAGATAGCTACAAGACACACTCGAAATAATGAACTTATCAGTGGAACGTGTACTATGATTAAGAAAACTAGTCATTTGATGGATTTTTATAAATCAACTCGTAAAGTTAAAATTCTATACAGTTATTACATCATTATTTGGGGAAATCCACTGACAATTGGTTACTTCTCTTACTTGGAATAGAGAAAATGTTTTATAACACTTTTAAAGCCCATAAATATGATTTCTTCCGTTTCATGCCTAATTTAAAACCCTCTCTACAGTCATAAACAAAATAGAAAGTCAAAGATTTCGTTGCAAAGATCAAGAGAACTATCGTAAATTGTGCAAGGTTTGAAATGCCAGACCAGGAATTTGTCTATCTTATCAGAATCAATGGGACACCATAAAACCGTATGTAGTATGTAGATTATGTGACTTAAAAACAAAAAACAAAAAAACAAAATTCTGCTTGAAGAAGAAAAAATACCCAAAGTCATAGAAATTTATGGTTAAAACTTTACTGAGTCATCGAAAACCTTTTTAGGCTCGAGATTATATTTAATATACGGGAAACACAGCTTTATAAACTGAGTCATAGAAAAGGTCGACGATAAGCGCAACATGATGCAAATTCTGGAGTTGCTGTTAGAAGGAGCGAGAGAGCATGAAAGCATGAGATGCACTTACCTGATTGTGGCTGTGTCAGTTTTAGTTGTTGTTCTTGTTGTTATTTTCGTTGCTTTTTCGTCTACTTCTTAGTCCACTTAGCTGCCCTTCTTCTCTTTTTGTTTTGTATGCGCTTCGATGCTGCAGTTGTCGAGTTGTCGATATTTGTTTTCGTTATATTTTTTTTTGGGTTCTTATGTTGCGCACTCCTTCTCTTTCGCACTCATACGCTGAGTGGCTCTGTTTTTTTTCTGATTTTTTTTATGCTGCTGCTTGCACACACGCGTTTTGTTTTGCTTGCCTCGTTCGTTTGCGTTTTCACTTTCACAGGTAAATTCTACATAAAAAGGAAGTGGTTGAAAGAGAGAATTTCATTGGCTGCCCGCACACAGTTTTCTTGTTGTTGTTGTTGTTGTATTTTCTGCTCAGAACAGAATGTACAATGGGACCTCTGGTTTATATTTTCAATACACGCAACGTTGCGGCGACTACCTTGCGCTGCGAGCGTTAAATATCAACTGAATTGTGACGTTATGGTCGGTCCGCCACTGAGGCGTGAGCGCGCTTTGATACCGTTACAGGAGAGACAGAGCGAAGAGAGAGTGGAGACGAGAGCGCCAATGTTGCGCAAGTGTGCGTGAGTGTGTGTGTGGGGAGCCGACAGACAGTTGCTCTCTCTCTCTGCCTCTCCCACTCATGCCGAGCGACGTTCCAATAAAACGCTCTATATGCGAGTGTAATTATTTATTCTTATTTGTATATTAATGTATACTAATTAACCGGCTGATTAGTTTATCGCACGCTCTTACAACAACAACAAACGGTATGAGCGACATTCTAATTGGAGTGCTGCTGTTGTAAATACCAAATAAATGCCAAATATTTGCTGGTTGCACAAAATGCAGCGCACGCTCTCTACACGTGGTTTTTATATTGCAACTTCACGCAACACAAATTCCCACACACAAGCATAAAATACCCAAACACTCACACACACACACACCAAAACGGAACACGTCACAATAACAACAACACGAGCAACAACAACCACAACGGAACTAAGACTTGCTCTCACTCTCCATCTCTCGCGCTCATCGTGTGATTTCTTCTTGTTGTTGTTGTTGAAAGAAAAAAATCTTTGTAAAATAAATATGCGTGTATTTTTATTGTTATTAGCGCCTGTCTGCATTTAGTTAGCACCTTTCTTTATAAATAACCTTCTCGCCAATCGCCACACAAGCCGTCACTTAATATTTTTAACGCTTTTTATACCTGACAATAATTAATACAAACAAAATCTTTAAACGAGTTTTATATTTAGCAAAATTTCTGCGTATAGAAAAAATAGAGGCCCCTTTAGGGACTGTGAAACGTTTACAAGTGTGCGAATGTGTGCGGGACAGGCCTCCACACGCACACACACTCATACACTGCATTACACACGCACATTAGAAAAGCGACACAATTGGGATTTGGCCTAATTATCCCAGCATCAATAATAAAATGACACTGATAAACAAGTTCTTCACCATTCACACTTTTCACATGCTGCTATACAAATCAAGCTATGTTTTTCATTTATTTATCCCCCCGTTTCTTACAGTAAATAAATAATGCCAAGTGTTGTTTATTTTGGAACAAACTCAATATTAGAGTTGTGTCGCTTCGTTCCGAATAAGTTCAAATGAACGGGTCATTAAAATGAGCGCATAAACTAGTTCAGTTATTCATGAACTATAACGCTTATTTTATTTAGTTTTAAGACCAAATCATAGGTGGTGCTTTTGTGTTTTGCAAGCAAACTACAGATGGCGCTTAAGTTTGGAAACGTGTCACTCACTTGATTCACAGAGTACAATATGTCACGCGCTATGAATTTACACGAAAGAATTTTTCTTTTTTGTAATTTTCTAAAAATAGTTTTGTTTTTTGTTAAAATAATGTCGAATTTATAATTATTTTTAATTGAATGACGAACTGTCAACGTTTATTAAGAGGATTAACTAAATTTAATTTAATTTTTAATTAAAATGGTTTAATTGATTATAATTATATTAAAAAACTGGACAAGTGTTAACACATTTAACTGTTAATTAAATTGTGCGCCAAAATTAAATTTGATCTAAATAAGTTCAAATGAACGAGCAGTCAGGGACGTATCTACTTTTTTAATCAAACCATAGGTGGCGCCACCAGTCAAAAGGCGTAAGTTCAGTGTTGTGAACGAACTGACTTTTTCAACTGCTGCTTGCGAAATGTGAAGCAGCAACTGCTAAGTTAACAGACAGCGCATTAAATGCTCGGTTATAGTAGTAATAAATTAATATTATCGCCATAAAACAACATAGTGATCTGCTACGTTACAATACTTTGTCAACTGCCGTTAAAGTAATGTAAAGTAGCGATAACTTGACTTATCGACCCGTCGAAAGGACAACGCTGTACAACACTGAAAGTGCGCGCGGTTTGAATTCAAATTTCACAAAATTTAATCTCTCTGCAAGTTTACAACTACTGTGAGTCTTTTTCTCTGCGCTTTTTACATATCAATTAATTGTTAAACATATTTAATGCAATTTTAATCTCAGGAATTCTCCAATATCATGTTGCACATCTCGTTATTCTTTTGATTTAGAACAAAAGTGCTTCCCGCCGATTTGTGCGTAATTGTTGAGCGCAAATGTTTGACATATGCTTTCTCCACTTCTTGCAGATAGACGGAGCGCACATTTGAATAGCTGTGAATGTAATAAGGATTATCAGAAGGGATACGTAGGGATATATCTATTTATACTGACGTCAGCAATTGTTCGGGTCGTTGCAGTTGCATGCAGAGTTTAATGCCGCTGTAAAAGTCGAGATTCGCCTGGAGACTCAACTTTGGCTCGTGGGTGAGTGAGAAATCCTGCACCAACTTGGCGTAAGTGAATCCGACGGATATGTGACCAACGACAGCGCTGCCCGTGCTAAAAAGCAGGTAGAAAAATGAGTTAATTGAGCTGAAATTCGATAGGTTTATACAATTTGTTGACTCACTTCTGTTGAATCTCCGTTTGCGCATTGCGATTCCACAGACTGAAACCCACTTTGCCATTGAGATCCACGCTTCTGGCGCCCAGAACACGCCAATACAGCGTTGCTCCCGATGCCAGGACAATGTAATGTTCATGATCCTGCGCCAGCGTCGTTGCCTGATAAGCTGGCGTAGATTCCGAGGCGCTGCCGCCCCACACATGACCCATAAGCTCCGTCTGACCGCTAAAGAAGATCAGCGGACGCAGCTGGGCGCCTTGCACACTTATCTCCATGCCGGCGGTGACACTTTCATCACTCTGCAGCTCATCATCGGCAGGAATGCGATCGTTGCCATCATCCACATCGCCATCCCCCACTAGGGAACCCAATCCGGCTGTGTAGATGCCCAGTTTGAAGCTGCTCGCCTGCTCTCGTCCAGCGTGCAGCAGGAACTCAACGGATCCTCGCTTCAGGATGCCCTGATAAACCTCCTGCGTACTCAGCAGCGTCTCATTGAAGGCGGGCGACTGGGAGAGCTGGCGGGTAAGAACAGTGGTCAAACCTGAAGACGAGAAGAGTAGAGGCAACAGCGATTATAATTTGGAAAATAACAATTATATTTTGATTTATATTATACATTATTTTAACTTCTTACTTTTGATTTTTATCATGAGAATTTAAATTGAACTATTATTTCTAATTTATGTTTTAGATTTTTATTATCATATAAATTAGATGGAATAATTTAATATACATTTATATTATAAATATCAAAAATAACTTATATTAATGCTGATTTTTTTTGTAATTAAAATTTATCGGCCAAATGGCACAATGGTACGGTGGATCATATCAAGACTTCTGTCGCAGCTGTGTGAGCGAAGACGAGAAACAAGAGAGTATCCGACACCTCCACTGTGACTGCCTTGCATCTCCATCTTAGATGGATAACCCGTTTTCTCGGGGAACCCTTCTTTGATGAACTGGACAGTCTCGCGAAACTTCAACTGGAAGATATTTTTGAACTCCCCTGGTTGGTTCCAGGGGCGATTCTGCCCAATGGGACAAATTGGGGATTTCAGAACCCCTTTCCTTTAATTTTTAGACTACCCCATCTTGAATAAAGTTTATCAAAGATTTCCTCATTCAAACAGATAAGTTACATCTAGCTGTTAACAACTCATCATTACTCTAAATCGCAATTCTTGGTCGCAATAAATAATGCAATTATAGTTACCCTTTTGTGCCAGCACATTGTAGTTGTTGACATGATCGCGTTGCATCAACGCCAATCTGAACATGGCTCGGAAACGTGGACAGATCTCGGCGAGCATGCGCAGCTTCTGCAGCACATAAGTCTTGATCTCGAACTGGCGATCATTGGAGGCGAGGTAGTCGAGAAGATGGCCAAGTTGTTCAGCACTGGGACGCATGGAGAGGAGCACATCGAAGGCCAAGGTGCGAGCGGAGCTATCGAAGCGTCGTTGGCGCTGATAGAAAATACTCTCGAACTGCTGGCGATGTGACGATGCATAACTGGAAGTTGGGAAGGATTTGAGAGCTTGCAACGCTGCCACCGACTGCCTGGATTCCTCCGACTGTGTCGCCTGCTTCAGGAGTTTATCGATGGTCAGAGGATCACGTAGATTCTGCAGAGCACGTATATAAAGACTCGCATCCGCTGAGCTGGCAAGTCCGTCCAGCACATGATCTCGTATCTGTTGCAACAACGGATCGTTGAACTCAAATCCACTTTGCCGTGTCAATGTGGCAAGAGTTTGCAGTACACTGTCCCTGAGCTTCGACTGTTTGCTGCTAATCTTCTCCTGCTGCAGCCAATTGAACAGATGCTCAACGATCTTTCGTTCCGGATGCGTTGCCACCGCCAAAGATTGCAGATACTTCTCCAACAGGTCCAGCGACGCCGAGGATGTATCTGATCCTTTAAAGAAATGCGCAAATGTCGCATTGTGTGCATCGTAAGTTTGCACGGCGCCCAGAAGATCCACCAATTGGTTGGCCAACTTTGGATGCGTTTCCAGCAGTTGCTCGAACTGCGGCTGCTTTGCAATCCTCGCCAGTGGCAATAACTGGACATAGGCCAAGGCTAGCGAGGAATTGCCCACGTCCTGCTCTTGCAGTTGTTTCACACTTCGTTCGAATTGTTCCTGCAACTGTTTAAGTAATTTAAATAACGATTAAAAAACTTTAGATAGTTATCAGAGTTCCTGATCGATAAATATATGTCGAATAATATATTTTTAGTATGCAAAAGATCGTAATTATCAAACTATCGATAGTTATTAGGTTTGTTGAACAATATTTATATATCGATATGTATTTTTCTAATATATTAATATATTTTTAGTGTGTAGAGAACAGTAATTATCAATTTGATAATAATAAGTGTGCAAAAATCGTAATTGCCAAACAATCAATAGTTATTAATATTGTCGCAAGGTTTAAATCGATAATATTTGTTTGATATTATATTTTCAAATAGGGATTTTGATATATATAAATTTTCTTTGAGTAATTTTATTGATATATATCAATATATCGACAAATATTATAATATCAATATCTATACTATTCAACGATAATATTAACAACTATTCTTACCCTTTACGCCATTTCTTTATTCGAGAAACTTGGGGCGAAAAACAATTTTGACAATATTTACATCTAAATGCAAACTTTGAAATAAATTAGAAAATCCAGTGAAAATACAATTCATGTGAAGTGGAAACACGACATATTATATGTTAGTGAGTTATATATCGATAAAAATCTATATTATTTATCAACTATATTTCTCAGGATCGTATTTGGCAAACTTTGGAATAAACCAATTAAGACTAGTGGAAACTAGATCTGCAATATCATCGATAATTTAAAGAAATTAAATAGATAGCTAATATGATTTTTATCATCGATATTTAAGTAGTCATACTACTGTAAGACATTTTAAAATAAGGAAATAATACAACGAAACACATTTTTAGACCCTGTACTTTAAAAAAGTGTCTTAAATTCTCACCAACCAAAGATTTATCGATAATCTGAATAATTATCTATTTGGTAATTATCGAAAATATCAAGAATAGTGAAAACAATACTAAGCTAGATATTTGTTTTCATAAATATTAAATATAAACAAAATTTCCCTATCGAAATACTATCGATATTGATGCAATCGATAGCAATAGAAATAGTTATCGATACTCACAGTTTGTGCTTTAAGCTCGCTGATGGCGCCATCTACGTCCGCTTCCAGCTGAAAGACGCGATACCATTCCAGTAGACTGTCTATTGCCGCTTTCAGCGAGGGTTGCTCCAACTGTTGCACCTGCTGTTCGCCTTGTGCCACATGTTGCAGTCGTAGCTGGCCACGCACTAAGCTGCCTGCATCTGGTTTCGCTGCGAGTCCCAGACGATGAGTTTCCGTGGACTCGGCACGCAGCAGACTTCCAGTCGAGGAGAGAGTGTATTCCACTTGCTCCTGGGAATCCTGAGAGACACTCAACGCCTGTTCGGGATGATAATTCATTCGCAGATCCCAGAGAGCGCAGTCCGTTTTGGTTTTCACGATACTCGTGTCGGATTTAATGTTGTACGTGACACGACAATGGCCGGAAACATCGCGTTCACTTCCGGAATCCGTGGAGAGTCGCAGTTGCAGCAGAGAGGCGATGCCGCGTTCCAGATTGAGCAGCGATTGATCGCGTGACGTGTGCGCTATCACCTGTTCGGGCTGACCTTTGACCAGGGCGATGTAGAAGGGACGATCCGGCAGGCTGCTGATAACGCGCTCTTTCAGCTGACTTCTCTCCCTTCCAGGCGCCTTCACTCGACTCTCAGTGAGCTGCAGTTCCAGCAGCTGCTCCTCATCCTTGCTCCACACGGAATTCACCTTCAACTTTGTCTCAAAAGTGTAACTCAACCCCCCGTCGTCTGTGGTGAGTTGTTTGCTGTTGAGTTGTTCTAGGCTCACTTTGCTCTGCAGCTCAAACAGTTGCTGTGTTCCATGGGGAATGAGAGAGGCGCTTGCCAAAGCTAAGAGAGCGCAAGAGAGAGAATTAGAGAGAATCAACAAGTGAGATATAAAATAAAAAATAGTGAGAGAGAAAAAAATATAGAAGAATAAGAAAAAGTCAAAATCTTGCAGAGAAAAAAAGAGGTAATGATATAAATTATTGCAGAAAGGAGAATAAAAGAAAAGAGACAAACTGAGAGAAAACATAGAGAGAATGAGGGGAAAATATAAGAGAAAGTGAGAAAAAATAGAGAAAAAGAGAAAAAATATGAGAGTGTGAGGGAAAAATGAGACAGAGAAATATATAGAGAGCAAAAAGGGAAAGTAAGAGAATAGGAGAATAAGAGGAGTTAAGAGAATGAGAGAGGAGAGAGAATGAGATAGAGCGAGAGAGAAAAGAGAAATTTTAGAGATAAATGAACGGTACACGTCATTAGCAACTAGAACTCAACTTTCACATATTCAGAGTTTAGTTTAAGTCTCAAAATGTGCGGGAAAAAAGTTCAAGAGTTTATCAACAAGTTGGCGTCGCAACGCGTCGCTGCTGCCAAATCAGCTGTCATCATTTGGCATGTGTATGTGTGTGTGTTATTTCTCTTTATTACACATGTGTAAACATTATTCATTCTGGTGAACATGAGTGAATTGCTTTAATCCACTCAATTTTTTTTCCTTAGCTCACTTACTCAGTTACTCTTGAGTTCATAATCAGCTCAATACTCGTAAATGAATTTAAATAAACACATTACAAATATTTTAAATACAAAATTAAATATTTTATCAGTACTTTTTTATGCACTCTTTCAACAGAAAATCTTTGGCTAACAAAAAGTTATAAGTTTTTATAAAAAATCAAAAATATAACAACTAACAATAAGAACAAAAATGGAATATTTCTGTTAAAATTCAGCGACCTCTTTTTTTTTGTTTAATAACAAGCATATAAAATTAAAGATTTCTACTAATTGTGGCTAAATTAATAAATGATTTTCGACTTGGATACTTATTAAATATAAAAAATAAGCAACAGAGCAAAAATGAACTATCGTGTTCACTCAATGTTCACTCGCTCATTGCAAAGAGCAACTTTTGTTTTTTCACTCGCTCATAAAGAACTCAACTCCACTTTTTGTTGCTATTATTGTTGCTTTTAGTCTGTGTGTGTGTGTGTTTGTGCGTTTAAACAACAAGTTCATTCAACTCAAGCTTTCTATGTGCTTTGAATTTGTTATTTGTGATTTGTTAAAGTCTCTTCTTCATTTCTCTGCCAATTACTCACACAAACAGTTGACGAAGAGCAGCAAACAGAAATTTAAGCAGCTGTTGCTGCTGTTGTTGTTGTTGTTATTCGTCTGCCGGCGCCGCTGCATTTTGCTGTTTTTGTTTTGCGGCTTTTTTTGCTTGCACACTTTGCACTTGAGATTTCTAGACTAAGCCGATAAGTTTTACATTTGATTGATCGTTAATGTGCTTGTTTATTTGCTTGTTGCGCGCTTCAAGTTCCCCGCCGACTGTCGTGTCTTCCAAAAACGATCGGAAACGAAAGACAAACGAAAAGAAAAGCATATGTTCTTTTCTTCCCACAACTTAACATTTTGTCCAACTGTTAATAACAGAGAGCAGCTTTACTGGGCTGTTAAGCATCTGTTACTTGTGTTTGCAGTGCTGCAAAATTAAAAAGAAATTAACAATTTAAGAATATATTTTAATTTTGCTATTGATTGATTAAAATAATTGACAATAATGGCTAATCAAGCGCAGTTTTAATTAGTTCAACAGTGAAAAGCTGATTTTTAACATAATCGATTATTTGCTTACACGCCTTTAATCGCTTGACAAATGTAAAAAATTAATTTGCCGCGCTTAACTAACAGCGCTAGCTAACAAGCAGCGCCCGTTTATTAACAGCAACTGCTTGCCAACAGCGTATGTTAACTAACAGCGCACAAGCATGCTAACAGTTTGGTATTTAAAAACTACTGCTGCGCTGAGAGTGTTGCCATATCAGCGCATAAAGATATTTGAATTTTGAAACGTAACGACAATTGACGAGTTATCAATTCGCTTGTCTAAACATTAAAGATTGCAGCACTCCACATAAATAAATATACACTGCAATACATTTATTCAGCTTAAATAAACATGAACATCTGTTGAACTGTTCGTCAATTGATATATTTCATATCAATATACAAATAAACGAGACAAATACAAATACTTAAGAAATCTTTTTCTTATTTCATTTATTTTTGTAATCTTTTATTTACATAAAAGAAGCGACAACATCGTTTAATTAATCGCAATGGTGTAATCTTAAAAAATGTGTGTTTTATGTGTAAATGACAAAGGTAAATATGAGAAGAAGTAGAAGAAAAAATAGAGCAATAATAGTAGGAAAAACGTGAATAGTTGAGTCACCGACTATGAGATACCCGTTAAACAATTTAGATATAAATTAGTTTTAACTTCGCATTTTAAACTTCAACCAGTCGGAAAGGCTACAGTCGAAGTCGACTATGAGAGACCCTTTACTTATTCTTCTAAACGGAAATAAGATTAGCACTAATAGTTTCCATAGCGCGTTGTTACGTCAACATGCTCTTCTTCTTCCTTTGGTCCGACACTCAGAAATATTGGGTTTTGAATAACTCCCGAGTTTATTGTCCGATCGTGATGAAACTTTCAGGATACATTAGGACCCCGATGCTTGTCCTGTGTGCCAAAATTCAAGGCTCCAGTTTTAAAATTGACCATTATATGGGATTTTAAGATTTTTTTGAATATCTTCCGAGATAACTATCCGATCACGATGAAATTTTCAGGATACGTTAGGACCCGGATACCCGTCCTGTGTGCCAAAATTCAGGACTCTAGCTTTAATATTTTTTTATGGGCTTTCAAAAATTTTGTTCTCAATTTACGGAGGCGGAAGGGGGCGTGTCAAAATTTTAAGATAAACTTGATCTGCTTAGCCCATAGACGAATCACCATACCAAATTTGGTGACTCTAGCTCTTATAGTCTCTGAGATCTAGGCGCTCATACAGACAGACGGACAGACGGACATGGCTATATCGACTCGGCTGGTGATGCTAATCAAGAATATATATACTTTGTGGGGTCTGCCGGACTTCCTTCGACCTGTTACACACATTTTTTTTTTGACAAACTTAATAGACCCGTTTTACTTTTTTAAAGTAAAGGGTCTAAAAATAGAAAGGATTACTTCTCAAAAACTTAAACTTTGTTTTTCTAATATTAATGTGATTATGTAAGATAAGAATTTCATATAATTAATAATAACAAGCCGATCAGTCGAGCGGGCGCGACAGTAGGATAGCCTGTGCAGGTCTTCAAAGAAAAGTATTTTCATTATAATGGGATTTAAATATATCGCTTGAAGTCGATTTTGCTTGCATCGAGAGTAGGTAACTTGCGATAGTCTGGCAACACTGAACTTCAGCTGTTGATTGCTTATGTTTAGCGCCACGTATCATTTCGTTCATTATATCGTCGGCGCGGCGCAGCGACTGCGCTGCTACTGCGCTGCGACGCATCTTCTGCGCTGCATAAATTTGTTTCTTGAACAACTTCTGAGTTCAATATCCGATCGTACTGAAATTTGTAGCACACATTGAGAGTAGGAAACTTGCCATGTGTGCCAAATCTCAAGTCTCTAGCTATTAAACTGCTCTTGTTTTCAGCCTGTTCGTGTTTTGGGCGAAGGAGGCGTGGCATCGCCATGAAATTTTCAGGACACATTAAGCTCAAGCTTTTTATCATGTGTGCCAAATCTGAAGTCTCTAGCTTTAACATTGCTTATGTTATGGTGATTTTTCTAATTTTAAAACCAACGGGACATGATATCGAAAAATTAAAATAAACTTGATCTGCGTATGGTATTTAGGGACCTACATTCCAAATTTGAAGTATCTAGCTCTTATAGTTGCTGAGATCCACGCGTTCATACAGACGGACGGACAGACGGACTGACAGACGGACGGACAGACAGACGGACAGGTGTCAATCGACACGGCTTTTGGTACTGATTCAGAATATATATACTTTATAGGGTCGGACTTGCTTCCTTCTGCCTGTTACATACATTCACACAAATTCATTATAGCCTTTTCTGCCCATTTGTAATGGGCACAGGCTATAATAATAGAGAAGCTTTGTTATCAATGATTTCGTTCCTTCTTAAAAATGTGGTTGTTATATATTTTTTTTTGCGATTTGCAGAGTCGAATGGGGGCGTGGAGAGTTGTTATACCCTGTGCCACCCGACCGTGTGTCTGTCCGTCCGTCCGTCCGTCTGTATGAACGGGTGGATCTCAGCAACTATAAGAGCTAGAGACTTTAAATTTGGAATGTAGGTTCCTGAATACCATACGCAGATTAAGTTTATTTTCTATTTTTGATATCAAGCCCCGATTGTTTTAATATTAGAATAATCACCATAACATAAGCAATGTTAAAGCTAGAGACTTGAAATTTGGCACACATGAAAAGAAACTTGAGCTTAATGTGTCCAGAAAATGTCATCGCGATGCCACGCCCCCTTCACCCACAATTGGAAAATGCGGATAAGAATAGCAGTTTTATAGCTAGTTTTCTCAAAACACTTTTGACTGAAGACCTGCACAGGGTATCCTACTGTCGCGCCCGCTCGACTGATCGGCTTGTTTTTTTATTCTGTAATTTCTTTCAGAATATTATTCGCCTGTCTATCAATTTTAAGCTTTTTTTTGCCACTTATTGTGTAAATGCTACACGGTTTTATGAAATAAATAAATAAATTTTATCTGCTCCACACTCATAGAAGTCGGTGTGCCAAATTTGGTAGCTCTAGCTCTTAATGTTTCTGAGATATAGGTGTTTATACAAATAGCCGGACAGACAGACAGACGGGCAGGCAGACAGACAGACATGGCTAATTCAACTGAGCTGATGACGCTGATCAAGAATATATAGTCTTTGCCTGCTTCTTGCTCTTGCATACATTGCAACGCATAAAATATACTCGTATACTCTACGAGAAAACGAGTATAATTGAAAACAGTCGATATGTATATGGGAATAATAAGGTAAATATATACATATACACACACATACAGCAGTAACTATCTATAGGGCGATAAGTGAGAACAGTGGAAACGGACATTGACCGTCGCTTCTCCCTCTTCTCGTGTTTATCAGCTGCAGGAGACAACGACAACGACAGCGTCGACGTCGACGTCGACGCAGCGTGAGAGCGCCTGTCACTTAAAGCAAACATATGTTTCGTTACAAATTGAACGAGCGACCGCAACAACTTCAACTTTGCTTATCACTGCCTGCTGATGATAGCAGCAGCACCAACAACAGCAACAGCAGCAACAAACAAACAAATGAAAATTAACAAAAACTAAATTTAAACACGTCTTGCTGTGGTTTCTGAAAGAGAAGAGAATGCAAAGGAGAAAGAGAGTATGCGTTTCATTAGCTGCAACAGAGTTGCCAGAATTTCAAATATGTAATCAAAAAGTGTAGCTAGAAGTAGCTAAAAATAGTATTAAAAGTGATTAAGTAATTGCCAAATTGTTTTTAAAGTATTTTATTAATAAGTTTTCTAAATGATTATGCAGTTTGAAGGTTATTAATTAAAATACAATAATTTTTACAACTTATACGGCTATAATCGTTATTTTGTCGATATCAACGATAAATTCTATTTGTCGCATTCACAATTAATTTAAAAAATATGTATTGATCACATTTAAGTTGTTGCAACACACTCTACTTCGTTTAGATCAATATATATAAATTTACATTTTCAAAATAACTAAGTCTAGCTATAAAATAGCTAAACTGGCAGCATTGAGCTGCAGCTGCAGTTGCAGAACTGCTTGCTGCGGTCGTTTGACAAGGTTAACGGTGCGTGTGTAGGAGTGAGTGCGAGTGGAGAGTGGAAGAGTGGGAGAGACAGCGCTGCAATAAAATGTAAGAGAAGTGACTTTTGCACTGCACTTGACTTTTGTGTTTAAAACTAGACAAAAACTAAATTCGATTGGCTGAAAATGTTTAAATATAAATGCAATGCATTTATATTAAGTTATTTAATGAACTACATACAAACATACATATGTATGTATGTATTTATATGCTGTCATATCGATTGCCTGCAGCATAAATATATCCTTTAATTTTTCTTATCGATTCCCCATGCCCATGTGTACGCGTGTGTGTGTGTGTGTGTAAGCTACTTCTGCCATTTTGCCTGCTTCTCAGCTTCCCACCTGCAATCGCTGCTAGCGTCGACGCTAACGCCAACGTCGCTGCGACCCGGTGTGAACAGGCAAAGGCAAACAAGCAAATAAACAAACAATCGAAGTGCGGACGACGCGCGTATGTATGTATGTATGTATGTAGCTTTTCGGTCAAGCTTTTCAAAAGGTTGCGCTATCTATGTGTGTGTGTGTGTGTGTGAGTAAGACAAGCAGAGAGAGAGGGAGCCAATGCGAGAGGGTTGCTTGGCGTGTGTTTATTGGAGTGTGAGTGAGCTGCGGTTTGTTGTTGGTGCTGTTGCTGTTGCTATTGTAGCCTGACCTCTCCACTGCGAATGGGAGGTGGGAGTGGGAGTGAGAAGGGGCAATGGATAGCTGGCGCAGCAGGAAACAATTAGCTCTAAATAAAATTTCAAAATAAGCAACTGTTTGCGCTTAAATCCGGTGGCCAGAACCAACTAAGCGAGGCGTGTGTGCACGCGAGGGCTTTTAGGCCCAACAACAACAACAACAACAACGGCAACAGCGGCAACAATCAGCACATAAATAGATACCATGCTATCACTTAATTACGGTATTTAAATGAGCAACAAATGATATGATACAAATACGCACACACACACACATCCCCAGACACACAAATTCAAACACACGCACAAGCGTGCGCTGAAATGTAGGCAACGTTTTATTTGTTTATAATAATTTCAGACATGTTCAAATCATGCAGTTTAGTTTATAGTTTTTGATACTTTCCATCCGAAAATGTAATTGAATATTTTGTGGCACACACAAACGCTAATTGGAATTGTTGCATTATGCAAAAATTGCAATTGGCAGCCGCAGAAAATGCTAATTAAAATGTATGCAACATATTAGTCACGTTTTTATCCATTTTTGCTTTTTATACCCTGTTTTCATTAAAAATGTGCAAAAAGGGTATAATAAATATGTGGAAAGTGTATGTAACAGGCATAAGGAGACATGTTCGAACCTATGAAGTACATATGTATATTCCTGATCAGTATGAATAGGCGAGTCGATTGACATCTGTTCTTCTGTCCATCCGTCTGACTGTCTATCCGTCCGTCCATCTGTATGAATGCTTGGAACTCAGCAACTTTAAGAGCTAGAGACTTCAAATTTGGAACGCAGTTTCCTGAATACCAAACGCAGATGATGTTTATTTTTAATTTTCGATATCTCACCGAACGCCTGCGCAAATCGGATAAACCTATCATAGCCTAATATATTCAGATAACACAACTTAACTGAACAGAACAATTGATCTATAACAAACGCTGAGCGATTTGCTGCAAGTTTCATAGAGATTGAACCATAAATAAAGGAGATATTTAGGAATTTGTTTTAAATCCATTAAATCCATTTCATAATTGTTGGCCAGAGCGAGAGAGCATATGAAAATTCCATATGCGTAAGCGAGAGTGCCTATTATAATCTGATTTACGCTGTCGACCGCTGTGGCGCTTTACATTGTGTCGGGGCGAAAAAGCTGATGGCTACACTGAAAGCTGACGGAGAAGAAAAGCTGAATGCTACTGGGTAAAGTAAAATTAATATTAGCGATTTCCTAATATAATAATTTTGATGACCAATTGTTTGATAATTTTAAAATTCTATCATAGTATTAAAATTAGCAGTCGCGTTCCAGTGTTGCCAGATGTAAGCAACATGAATTTCGAGCGATATATATTAATATATGAAAACATAAGTAAAATCAATTCCATTACAATCAAATTATGTTCATTTTAAGACCAGTACAGGGTATCCTACAGACACGCACGCTCGACTGACCGCCTTGTTTCCCATTGTTCTTGTTGTTGCCCCAAACGAGCAACGTAAATAATTTAATTAACCAATATGACAAAGCAATAACAACAACAACAACAACAACCAGTCGGAAAGGCTACAGTCGAAATCGACTATGAGAGACCCTTTACTTATTCTTCAACAATGAAATAACAGTTACAAACTTACAGACTTATATATAAACCTAAATATATTTGACGCTGCTCAGATTAGCTTCCGATTAATTAAATATAATCGTTTATGTTACACTTGAATTATTAACATACAAATGTTAATCTTAACATACAAATGTTAATCTTAGCATACAAATGTTAATCTTAACATACAAATGTTAATCTTAACATATCTGCACATTTCCTGCACATTTCCTGCCATTGTACATTCGATAATTTGTTTGCTTCAAATCTCCGGTGTTTATTGTCCGATTTTGATGAAATTTTTAGTACGCATCGAAAGGAAAGTAAATTTTATGTATGCCGATTTTGGAACTTGTATCTTTTAAATTACTCGAGTTATTAGGGTTTTCCGATTTTTGGGGGCGGGAGGGGGCGTGGCAAAATTCTAAAACAAACTTGACCTTTTCGGGGGTCACAGGAGTATTTTCACCAAATTTGGTGACCCTAGCTCTTATAGTCTCTGAGATCTAGGCGTTCATACAGCAGGACAGCAGGACAGACGGACAGACGGACAGACGGACAGACGGACAGACGGACATGGCTATATCGACTCGGCTGGTGATGCTGATCAAGAATATATATACTTTATGGGGTCTGCCGGACTTCCTTCGACCTGTTACGCACATTTTTTTTTTGACAAACTTAATAGACCCTATTTACTTTTTTAAAGTAAAGGGTCTAAAAACAACACATACAATTTCAATTGAGCGGAACTATCTGCAATCCATTTCCAATTGCAAAACTCAACTGCTGACCCAATTAGCAAAATATTTTCCTCTAAAATAATAATAAAGAAAAAAAAAACAAAAATAATTTTTAGCCAAAAAACTGTTGAAATTCGGACTGGACATAGGTCAAATTATGCATAGATAAAACGTTTTCAGCTCGCAAAAGTTTTGTCGTCTCCCCTGAAATGGAAATAATTTTTGTTTCTGTTTAACATTTCAGCAACTTTAATCCGTGTGGTGCTTTAATTAATGCGCTTGCCGTTTTCCAGCTGCTTTTCATACGGTTTGTGCATTATGTTTCAAACAACTATATATAGTTTTTCTGCATATTATTTACACAATTTTTTCGAGAGGAAAAACACACAGGTGAGTGCTTAATTTAAGCGGGTGATTTTACTTGTTTTTCCCCGTTTTTTTTTGTTTGCGACTTTACAAAGCCAAGCTGATTTATTTAATGTCACATAATAGTATTTTCGGTTAAAACTCTCAATTTTTCCATATTCGTATGTACTTATCAGCTGCAGGCATTTAAGCTCTATAATTTTTTTTTTATTTCAGCTTTTCAAACGCGAGGAAAAGAAATGTGGAAAAGAGGAAAATGAATATTCAATTTCGTTATTTATAGACAAATTCCTTAAAGTGAAATGCGATATATTTAAAATAATATTATAACACAATAGTATTCAATTATAGATCTGAAAATGTTTTAAACACAAACACTGGCAAAAATATTTGCATTTTAAAATGTATCAACTTCACAAATTTCCTGAGTTTTAGATATTCTTAAATAATACACAATAATATGCAACTTCGTTATTTAAAGAAGAATTTCTTAATTTTCTATTCTAATATATTACAATTTAATTGAACATCTAAATAATTTAAAACCAGTCGGAAAGGCTACAGTCGAAATCGACTATGAGAGACCCTTTACTTATTCTTCAACAATGAAATAACAGTTACAAACTTACAGACTTATATATAAACCTAAATATATTTGACGCTGCTCAGATTAGCTTCCGATTAATTAAATATAATCGTTTATGTTACACTTGAATTATTAACATACAAATGTTAATCTTAACATACAAATGTTAATCTTAGCATACAAATGTTAATCTTAACATACAAATGTTAATCTTAACATATCTGCACATTTCCTGCACATTTCCTGCCATTGTACATTCGATAATTTGTTTGCTTCAAATCTCCGGTGTTTATTGTCCGATTTTGATGAAATTTTTAGTACGCATCGAAAGGAAAGTAAATTTTATGTATGCCGATTTTGGAACTTGTATCTTTTAAATTACTCGAGTTATTAGGGTTTTCCGATTTTTGGGGGCGGGAGGGGGCGTGGCAAAATTCTAAAACAAACTTGACCTTTTCGGGGGTCACAGGAGTATTTTCACCAAATTTGGTGACCCTAGCTCTTATAGTCTCTGAGATCTAGGCGTTCATACAGCAGGACAGCAGGACAGACGGACAGACGGACAGACGGACAGACGGACAGACGGACAGACGGACATGGCTATATCGACTCGGCTGGTGATGCTGATCAAGAATATATATACTTTATGGGGTCTGCCGGACTTCCTTCGACCTGTTACGCACATTTTTTTTTTGACAAACTTAATAGACCCTATTTACTTTTTTAAAGTAAAGGGTCTAAAAAAGCCTGTAGAATAGTCGCTTTTTCAAATTTCTTTACTTCCTAAATGTCTCAAGTATTTAATTTCATTTTAAATTATTAAATTCGTTCTTTATATATTAAAATGCTATTAAGGCGGGTTCGGCATTTTCTAAAATCATAACAAATTAATTAAATATTTATTTTGTACGACAAGAAGATATAGTAAAATTCTAAAAAAACATTAGAAAATAATATATAATAATATTTACAATTATTATTATGTTTTATATATATTATATTATATTATTAATACAATATAACAGAAATGTTCCATTTTTAATGGAAATTATTTCTTGTTCTTTTTGAAATGATGACCTTAAGTTATCCAACATTTGTTGCAAGGATTGGGGAAATCCCCAGAAAGACCCAATCGGATCAATAAGTATTTGTATTACAATAGGTGTTGGTATACGTATAAATATTGCAGTATGCAGTATGAGTAGTATACCTAATAATATTGAAATTGGGAAAAGTATAACATCTAGTATTATAATACAAATAATAATGCAAAATAAGTATTAGTATAAAAGTAGGAATAAGTGTAGGTATAGGTATAGGAATGAGTATAAGTATATATATTATTAGTTATATTTAAGTATTAAGATTGGTAGGGTCAAGGATCGAAAGGAAAAGGTAGAGGGAGTGTTTTGAAGTGGCGAGAGAGAGTTCTGCAGAGAAAACGTGGCAAAGACTATTATAATTTGTACACATATCTCGAAATGTACATAGGAAGGGATAAAGGTTGGTAGTTGTTCACAGAACAATTTAAGGAATATTCTCATTTTAAAACATATTCATAAAATTCATTATAGAAAAATTACTTAAAGTGAAGTTCGATAGTATTTAATATTATAATTTAATAAAATCCCATTTTGTAATTTAATGATAAAATGTCTTTAGTTCATAAACTTCTAGATTTCGTTTTGAATTATTAAATTCGTTCTTAATATATTAAAAATTTCTTAAGTGGAGATCCACTTTGCATAAAATTATTATATAATAATTAAATAAAGAACAATTTAAAGAACATTCTTATTTTAAAATGTAGAAAGTTCATTAAATCCTTGAGTCTTTGACTTCCTTTTTTAAGTATTTAATTCGTTCTTTATACAAACCAGTCGGGATGGCTACAGTCGAAGTCGACTATGAGAGACCCTTTACTTATTCTTCAATATGGAAATAAGAGTAATAATAAAAGTATCCCATATCGCGTTGTAACCTCAATATGCTCTTCTTCTTCCTTTGTCCCAACACTGAGTAATATTGTGCTTTGAATAACTTCCGAATTTATTATCCGATCATGATGAAATTTTTAGGATACATTTATACCCTGATGCCTGTCCTGTGTGCCAAAATTCAAAGCTCTAGTTTAAAAATGGACCATTATATGAGATTTAAATATGTTTCTTGAATAACTTTCGAGATTAATATCCGATCGCGATGAAATTCTCAGGATACGTTGGGACCCTGATCTTCGTCCTGTGTGCAAACTTTATCTAGCTTTAATATTTTTCGTTTTATGGGATTTAAAAAATTTTGTTTTCAATTTACGGAGGCGGATGGGGGCGTGTCAAAATTTTAAGATAAACTTGATCTGCTTACCCCATAGACGAACCACCATTCCAAATTTGGTGACTCTAATTTATATACTTTATCAAGAATTTGTATACTTTATGGGGTCTGCCGGACTTCCTTCGACATGTTACACACATTTTTTTTTGACAAACTTAATAGACCCTATTTACTTTTTTAAAGTAAAGGGTTTAAAAATGACTTCAATTTAAGGTCGATTCTTTTTTATATTATAATTTAATAAAATTCAATTTAATAATTAACTGATTAGTTCTTTAGTTCTTAAACTTCTAAGGTTTTAGATTATGTTTTGTATTATTAAATTCGTTGTTTATATCAGAAATACCTGATGTGTAGTGTGTGACTTTATGTTTAATTATAAAAATATAATAAAATCCAATCAAGAAATTAAATATTTCCAAAAATAAAAAGAATTTGAAGAATCCTTGAGCTTTAGAGATTTGCTACTTCATAATTAGATCTATTAGTTCATATCTCTCAATTAGCTGTTCATTCAGTCCATTCAGAATATAGAGTGTTCTTCTTCTATTTTTTATCCAGATTCCATCTTAAATGAACCTCACTGTAAACTTCGTCGTGAGTTGAC
The DNA here is from genome assembly GCA_958299025.2 of Drosophila histrio. NCBI lineage: Eukaryota > Metazoa > Arthropoda > Insecta > Diptera > Drosophilidae > Drosophila > Drosophila histrio. Next base: position 27,047,089 of record OY282580.2, on the reverse strand, counting down.
CAAAAAATGTTGTTATAAAAACTTTTTGGCACGCCCGCAATGAATTTTGTTTTGTTTTTTTTATTTGTTTTGTTTTGGTTTTTCCTCTTAATTTTTTTTGGGTTATTTTGTGTCCTTATTCGCATGTAGTGCAAACATAAGTACATATGTATAGTTTTAAATTTTCGTGCTAATGAAAATGGAACATCAAGTGAGAGTAATAGAGAAAGCCACAGAGAGAGAGAGAGAGAGAGAGTGAGAGAGAGAGACACACACTCACACAAACATAACACATTCACACACATACATTTATACAAACACGCAAATTATGCAAACGGCAACCGCAAATAACATAAATTTCACAAGCTCGGCGGCCCGCAACGCACCTGACGAATGAGAGGAGTGAGAGAGGAGGTAGAGGGAAGTGAAGCGAGATGCCGACACCAAAACGACGACAATGAAGGTGTTGGACAACGTCGTCGCATAGAAATTGTGAACAGTTGCATTTATGAATGTGTGTAGACATACACACATATGCAGGTATTGACAAATATGCCTCGCTGAGTGCATGTGTGTGTGTGTTAGTGTGTGAGTGTGCATTAATCAGCATTTGCGTATTTAAAGGCGGGAATAACTTCATATAAGCAACCACTTTTATTTCATCTTCTTACAACAGCTTTTTTAGACCCTGTACTTTAAAAAAAGTATCAAGAGTCTATACATTTTTGTAAAAAAAAAGAATGTGTGTAACGGGTTAAAGGAAGTCTCACAGACCAGCATCAACAGCCAAAGCAGTGTGCAAAAGCTTGCAGCATGTTCGTTCGCATGTGTTTGATTTATACAGAATAAGTACAGGGTCTCTCATAGGCGGCTTCGACTGTCGCTTAGTTTTGTGCTGCTCTCCATAATAATAAAGACAGCTTACGAGAGCCGACAACATTGTCAATACAAATGCAAAGAGGCAGCGGGAGAACGAGTGTCAGCGCAGATGAGCTTCAGAGAGTTGTCAACGGCAGCGACCAATTGGCGTAAATTTGCATTGGCAATCAAAAGAGCAGTGTGAGCGGGAGAGCTTAACGAAGATCGAATGCTCTTGAAAAGAAATGTAGGAAGTAACAAGAACAAAGAAACTCAAATATACTAAGCACTCAATGAGTGTCGTTGAGTGTAAAAGCTGAACGTATACCAAATGGCGCTCATAATGCACCCAGCAACAAAATGAGTTATGTTGATTACGTTAATAATAATGCATTAAAGAGTCAATTTACCCGCATTGAAAGTGTATAAAAAAATCACCGGCAAGCGCTTAAAACTAAAGATCAACAAAGCGTTTAAAGTTATGGGCTGTTTCCCGTGTGTGTGCTTTCTGGTATTCCCCCAGGCACCTCATCGCCTCGTCTCCCCTTTGCCATAGCTACTTTTTCTCATAAGTTTGCGACATTAATGCGCTTAATTAAAGCAGCAAGCGAATGTCAACAACAACAACAACAACAGTGGCAGAAATAATGGAAAGAGAGTGAGGGAGCGAAAGAACAACGACACACACACACATAGACTCAATTTACATTGCAATCAGTGTTGCCAACTATCGATAAGAAATACAGGATAGATAGACAGACCTTAATTAAAGGACAGAAATAGGACAAAAAATAAATGAAAAGGGACAGAAAACCGGAGAAATCTTTAAATTATAAAATATTCATAATTTTAATTGACAGTAACAATATCTTAATATACATATTAATGAGTTTCATTCAAAGATTAGTTAAACTCCAGAACTGGCGGAAAAATAGCTGAATTGGCAGCACTGCTCACACACGCAATTTGCATTGCAGCTCACTCTAGGGGGAGTGGGGATCGCTCTCCGCGATTCTCTCCCTTGGAGCCATCACATAAACAAAATGGCAGGCGAAAAAAAAACTGCTAGCGCTGATTTTATTTTTTTATGCTGTGCGCGGGATTAAATCAAATCAAATTGAAGCGACGAACGGGCGAATGGCGACGACAAAGCAGAAAATTAAACTGCAAACTACGCGGCAACTGCTGCAGGAGGAGATTTTGCATTCCCATTCAAACAATGCAATACAAATTGGGTCAAAGATCAAGTGGAGCTCAGCGTCGACAGCGGCAGTGGCAGCGGCAGCGGCAGCAGCAAAGATTCCAAATAGAGTTGTGCTGCGGGTAGAAACGCCGACGACGACGACGACGCAGCGGCGCGTGGCATGCACATGAATGCAGAAGCAGAGGGCAAGAGAGCAGAGGTCGCTTGCCAGCCATGATGGATATGCACACAAGCCAAGCAAAAGCAGCAAAGGAAGCAAGAAAAAGATTAAGAAATATGCGCGTCAGTTTTCTATGGGGCGCTCCATTGTAGTTGCTGTTGTTGCTGCTGCTGCTTGAATCCATGTGCATATGCGAGGCGGAAAATAAACGAAGGCGGAGGTAAGAGCAGAGATTGCAACTGCGGGCGCTTTGCTTGTCAGCGCCACAGCTGTGACTAAGCGGCGCATAACTACCAACTGTGAACTACGAGCCGAAGTCGCTCTGCCTCTTCATATTCTCCGCTCCCCACTCTCTCTCGCTCTATCTTACTCTTGGTGCCTTTCTGTCAAACGCTCTATCAACGCCGCGTTGCCTTCTTTTCGCTTTCGCTGCTCGGTGACTGCGTTTTTAGACCCTTTACTTTAAAAAAGTAAATAGGGTCTATTAAGTTTGTCAAAAAAAAAATGTGCGTAACAGGTCGAAGGAAGTCCGGCAGACCCCATAAAGTATATATATTCTTGATCAGCATCACCAGCCGAGTCGATATAGCCATGTCCGTCTGTCCGTCTGTCCGTCTGTCCGTCTGTCCGTCTGTCCGTCTGTCCTGCTGTCCTGCTGTATGAACGCCTAGATCTCAGAGACTATAAGAGCTAGGGTCACCAAATTTGGTGAAAATACTCCTGTGACCCCCGAAAAGGTCAAGTTTGTTTTAGAATTTTGCCACGCCCCCTCCCGCCCCCAAAAATCGGAAAACCCTAATAACTCGAGTAATTTAAAAGATACAAGTTCCAAAATCGGCATACATAAAATTTACTTTCCTTTCGATGCGTACTAAAAATTTCATCAAAATCGGACAATAAACACCGGAGATTTGAAGCAAACAAATTATCGAATGTACAATGGCAGGAAATGTGCAGGAAATGTGCAGATATGTTAAGATTAACATTTGTATGTTAAGATTAACATTTGTATGCTAAGATTAACATTTGTATGTTAAGATTAACATTTGTATGTTAATAATTCAAGTGTAACATAAACGATTATATTTAATTAATCGGAAGCTAATCTGAGCAGCGTCAAATATATTTAGGTTTATATATAAGTCTGTAAGTTTGTAACTGTTATTTCATTGTTGAAGAATAAGTAAAGGGTCTCTCATAGTCGATTTCGACTGTAGCCTTTCCGACTGGTTTTTTCTTGTCTTATTTCTTGCCTATGCATTTTTCACTCTTTTTGGCATGCTCGTAGGCGTTGATGATACCAACAACAGCATGCAGTAAGGCAAGGCATGCACAGTGTGTCGAGAGTACAGCAAAATTTTGTTTAAATTTTTTGATCGATGCATGAAAAAGAATATAAATTAAATATATGAATTATTTGTTATTTGATGTTAAATATAAGTACTCACAATTATTTAAGCAAACTATTATTAATTTATTCTTTTATCAAGTCAAATTCTACAAAATTTGACATTTCATATAAAATATAAGAGCTAAACTTTAAGTACAGTCTGGTAAACCGATTCATGGTTTGTCGATTTTGTATTCTGCGTTTGATTATTTCACAAATATCAAAACCGTATTGACATTTGACCCTATGCAAAAGTTAAAGCGTTTTCCAATAGGGTGATTACTTTTGCCCCACCCTGTTTTAACTTATGTGAGTGTAATCTATTATTATAGTCTTTGAATCAAGAATGATTTAAAAAAATATACCATAAAAAAAGAAGGTAAATGAATGGAAAAATCTCGGATATAGTATTATTTAATGATAAACTTGGAGGAAAAAAACTTTTATTTTTGATTTGTATTATCAAAATGATAATAAAATGAATTGTGTATTTAGAATCCCGTTTAGTAAGGTAGTTTTATCTCATTTAAATACATTTCTTATCCATTTTTATTAAAACTTTCCTTCTACGCTTTTTGGTTTCGTTTTCGAGCTTTCTTTAAAGAGTCTGATAAATAGAATAAAACAACTAAATTAATTAAATTTATATTTTTACCTTTAACTGAAAAAAAATGTGCATTAAGTTAATTATTTAAGTTTGTTTTATATTCGTTACGATCCCTGCTCTTAATTTGCATATCCTTGTTTCAACATCTTATTTTAAGTCAATATAATATTGCCTTTATACCACTGTGCGAAATGCTGACGTTGTCGCCGCCAGCGAGAAACCATCAAACTGCAAAACTGCACGAAAATATGCAAAAACGGCCAAATGATTGCGGCTCAGTTGTGCTCACTGCATCAACCATTCCATTCCCCAGATCCCCTACAACCTCCCCCTTCTCCCCCTCCCCCCTCGGCAACCATGGTTCGTGCGCTTCTCTTTGGTGTGTAGGTCGTCGGGTTGAACTTTGGTTCCACAGTCCCCGAATCCGGGCATGCATGCAACGAAAATGAAATTAAGTCAAGACGGTAGTCACATTAATCGACCGCACAGCCGTGCCAGCAGCTCCCCCCCCTCACTTCCTCCTCCTTTTTTCCTTTGCCGTCTCCTCGCTTCTTGGCTTCTCTGCTGCTGCCTTTACCTCAGCGACCCACTGCCATTTCCTCTGCCGCTGCCTCTGCCGCTGCCGCTGCCGCCCACCACTTGACAGCAGCGGCTTTTGCTGGATTTATTTTCCCTTTTGTTGTTGGCATTGTTGTTGTTGTTATTGTTGTTGTTGCTGCTGCTGCTGCTGCCGTTGATTTTCACTTCTTAACAACAATTAAGCGCGCACATAAGTCAAAACCGCAACAACAACAAATACAACAATGGGAACAACAAAATGGAGCACATACACAAAGTGGAAAAAAATAAAATACAAAAAAAAGAAATCAAATCTGTTCTAATGGAGTTGGCTTAACTAGTGTGTTACCCTGTAATGCAAAAAGGAGAATTGAAAATAGGAATTGAGTTTTATTTTTAATTGATCTATCGATATTGGCAGCTAAAATTCGAGTTTTAAAGGAATTTTGTTGTTAAGATTTTAATAAAGTTATTTATGATATAATTTGTATATTATAGATTATATATCAACAATAGATTATAAATCAATAGATTGATTAACGATATAGATTTTATGTTATTGCTTATATATCAATCATTTTTAAATAATGTATTCTTATTTAAATTTGAATGGTATAAACAGAACTTTTTTGATTAATTGCATCTCTAATAATATTTTGTTTTCATTGCTTAATTAATATTTTATATGTACATCAAATAGAAAAAAATATTTGGCTTAACTTTAAATATTAATTATCAAAAATGCGCTTAAATTTAGATAATATATTCTGTCTATTAAAAGTTAAATTATTTCAATGTTTAAATATGTATAAATAGTGGGTCAAATAATTTGGGAAACAGGTACTGGATGGAAACACTAAATTATATTAAATATTTAAATAAACGTTAATTTTGGTCGCACTTAGAATTTATATATTTAATTTAAGTAAGTACTGATATTAATGCGGTTGTTTATAAATAGAAAAGTTGTAAAAAATGACATATTTTCAATTAAAACAGCTGTTAAAAATAATTCCTTTAATATTTGTTAACGTTTTTAATTAATATACAAAATTAAAATTTTAATAGTGTCTATGAGTTGGTCAAGGAATGGTTTTGACAGCAAAATTCACATATTTATTTTTTGTATTTAAATAATCACTTTTTAGCTGGTTCAAAATTAAATTAATCCATTAGGAAGATCACCAAACATTACAAATTATTAATAAAATTAGCTAAACTTAATAGTATTCATTCTAATTAATTTACATTGTTTTAAGGAACCATAAGCAACGTCATAAAATAAACAAAACAAATATGAAACCGATAAATCATATTCATATTTTAAAATAAATTATTTGAAATGTATATTTTGTGAAAACAATTACTTGACTAACTGTATACAACATCTATACTTACCAAGCAGTAACATAGACTGATTATATATATGTGGTGTCTCCTTTCAGACTGTGTCTGTTCATTCTGCCTGTTGCACGGAGTATTGACAACTTTTTACGCATTTAATGGCTACAGGGTATAATAAGCGGTCAGGGCAGTGGCAAGTACTCGTCGCACATAGTAGCAAAAAAGCCATTTCCTGCAAACAACTGCCGTCGACAGTCACGCCCACCTTTCGCCTACCCTTACCACTTGAAATTTTAACAGGAGCTTTAAAGCTGTCCCCCCTCCTTTACACCCCCCTTTACCGACACTCACTACCTATCATTGCAGTTGATGTCGCCCACTGTGCATCGACCGCACAAATAATTGGAACTTAGTCTAGTTGAGTGAGGGAAGCAATGGTAGCAGGGAGGGGGGGGAGGTTCAAACAATCAGGGGGCACTGTGAGGTTAGAGGGAGGAGGAGGGGAAGTGGTTGCCAGACACAATGAGCCGTTGCCGCAACCTCTTGAAGTGCATTATCGTTGTTCTTGACGTTCTTTTGGGGTGTGCGAGGGAAGGGGAAGATAGGAGGGGCAGTGTGGCAAGCAGCAGCATCTTTGCGGTGAAAGCAGCTTCAGCTTCAGCTACAGTTCCCCTTCCCCTTCCCCTTCCCCTTGCCTACTCTCACCAAATGGCAGTTCTATTGTCTCGCCCTGAGGCTGCATTGAAACCCAAAATACGCACACTCAATCATCGTTTTTGTCTTTTTAATGGTGATTCTCTGCTCCAGCTCTTCTTCTCCTCTTCTTTTTTTTCCTCATCTTGGCCACAGCGTCAATTTGGCTGGCAGCCGCATAATTATTGCCATTAGAGTGCGTCTCAATTGAGCTGAGAGAACAGAGTTTTCCGCAGTTGCTTTTCCAGCAACACAAACGACGCGTGTCATTGCGGTTAGTGCACAGTGGGTCAATGCAGCGGCAATAACGGTAAGGCCTGTGGCAAGACCTGCCCGGGCCACAATTTAAGTGGCCTAGGCCCAAGTGAAAGTTCTTGACAATTGTGCATCATTAATATTGTCTAAAGAGCTGCTGCTGCTGCTGCTGTTGTTGCTGCTGTTGTTGCTGCCTTTGGCAATGGCAAAGTTGGTAATCGAAATTGGAGTTGGACTTGCACTTGGTGTCAGAAACGTGGCATTGTTTGCTGCCAGGTATGGCATGAATTGGATGTGGCATGCAACTGCGCTGGGATGGAGTGAAATCTAGCTGGTAATTGAAGCCAACATTTCTTGGGGTCACTTTTGCCCATTTGGGTGGGCAATCCGTGATGAACTTCCAAGACAAATGGAGAAACTAAAATCACTCCATCAAACGTAAAATGAGCGTTCAAAGTTGAGTAATTATTCAGCTGCACATGAAATATGAACTTATTCTAATTTTCAACGAATATATTTGATTTATAAATGAAGTAATATCGGTTACAGTGCAGCTAGTAGATAAATGTGAAAGAGATAATTACAATTATTATACTCTTTCCTTGACCGAGTTTTCTTACATTAGTAGACATTTCCTTCTATATTACATACTTTATTCAATTTTAATAAAATATGCAAACATTTCTTGCCTGTGCAATTCCCAACAAATTTAAAAAATTTTAAATTTATTTATTATTTAATTTATTTTAGTATTCTCAACCTATAATCAGTCGAGGCATAAAAATAATTAAAAATTGTTTATTAACAATTTGTAATGAATGTAACAAATTTATAAGTTCTCAAATAACAACAAAAATAATTGTAATTTTAGAAAGGAATGTTTTTTTATTAGTTTATAATTATGTTACAATTTTATATTTAAGTGTAAATACTCTGGGGATATTTCAAATGAACATTATTATTAAGGTTCGTTGCTAAAATCACAGAAAAGTTGTATTCATTTAATTAAATTATTCTTCACAAATTCATTATTAATTAAATAGTTTAACTAGAAAACATATTTAACTATTTCTAGAGACAATTTACTTTTGTAGCTGCCACACTTTCCTGCAGCTGCTTATTAATAGCTTTGTCTAAATATATAAATCACTGTGATTATCCAAAGAGGGGTGTCAGCTGCTGCTTATAAGTTATGCAAATAATTAATGCATACTTACGAGGTGCTTGGCCAGGCCAATAACATTACCAGAAATTACAGCAAATGGATTTGGCCTTCGAATGACGGAGTACAATGGCACATTAGCATGTACAACGTCATTTATTCGGCTAAAATGCTTGTTACAAGCTATGGTTAGACAAGGAGTTAGCGATGTGAGGGAGTTCAGAGTTCATCAGCAACAGTAAAATGTTTCACACCCCTCAGTCAAATCAGTGATAAACACAAAGGCAAACAAATACGACAACTAAATGCGATTAGGATGAGAAAAGAAATACATTTTATTTTTTTTACGAGACAAAGTAGACGAAGCAGCAGCAGCAAAGGTCAAAGTGCAGCTACGTTTACGATTACGAGGCGCATTTATTATTCATTAGATGTAGACGCAAACATGCAAACTACACTTCACACTCATCACACATGCACACACACAACCAACAATAATAAATATAATGGCTCGTCGAACAAATATAAATTGACATATAGTAGATAAAGTTTCAGGGCGTTGGTCCAACAATAATGAAGACATTGTTCATTATGACCATGATGTTGTTATCAGCCCAAAGCAAATGCTATTTTAATATCAATACATATGTATATATTTGAGTTGAGGTCAGCTGTCCGCCCTTTTCTGACCTTTTTATAGCCATTCCATGTAAGCGTATTTTTAAATTTGTTATCAACTTTTCAATGACCAGCAATAGGCTTGACACTTTACAGTTTATTTGCCCACCTTTAATCACCCAAGGGTTTTGTTAAAGCATTTTTGCTTTTTAGATTCTATATATACTCAAATAAATATTTAATTGTTATCGATTTTGAATAGGCTGGCGATTTCTATGGTTGAGTTGATGTCATTAAGTTGAATGAATAATGAGATTTTGGATAAGAATCAGAAGTTAGAATGTTGAATATTGTGATGTCCTTGGCACACAGGAGAAGTTAGGAGATTTAGAAGTCTGAAAATGCTGTTAGAAAAATACTTTTGTTTAATATACATACAGAATAAATATACATAGATAAATCATGATCAGCAATCAGGAAATATAAACTTGTGCTGAAGAACAAAAACCTTACGGAAACAGCTTAAGATTTAGTGCTGATTGCAAACTTAAGTTATAGTTAAATACAAATATTTTAAACTTTCTATGGTATATGCATTAATCGACTGTGAAAAAAGCGTGAAATAATACTAATGTAAAATAATAATTTATTAAGATTTACAAATAGTCTTCGCTCGAAAGTAATTCAATCTATTTACCTTCAGGGATCTCTAATTATTGAATAAATTTGGAGTTTATTATATAATTGAGAGGATATACCAAGGATATATCACCACATATACATATTAAGTAAGTAAAATATCTATTTTATTATAACTAACATTTTAGACCATAGTAATTTGATGTTAAATATCAAAATAGTATACAAAATATACAAATCTCATTAAGTGCAAACTTCTTCAATTTATCTTTGAACTTAACTCTGTCTATATCAATTTATATCTTCAGCAGACATATAAATATATATAAACACCTTCTATATCGCAGAAATATCTCAAATCCTATTCAACCCTATTATTTATTTATTGATAAGTCAGCGATTTAAGGTTCCCTTTTCAATTATTGCTCTCAATTGAAATTTTTGCTCGCATGCAAAAATCATAGCCTACTTTTGTGCGCTGCTTTTGTCAAAGTCTTTCATTTATCTACTTCTATTTTTCTCTGTTCTTGGCTTTCTAAGCAGGTCAATCAACTGTCAATGACAGCACAAGAACCCCTTTTGGCTATTGTGGTATATATGTATGTATGTTGTTGTTGTTGCAGTTTAGTTTACAGGCTTTCGTCTGCTTTTGACTTGTTTTCGCCTTTGGTTTTTGGCCGTACATATTTGTGAATTTGTCTTTGACAGCTGGAAAAAGCTTTTGTGTGTATTTTTGAAATGCATACGTATTTCGGTTCATGGGCCGCGGTTCAACGCCCAACACGCCCCAACGTTTTGTGTTTGTCACTAATTTGACAACTATATCGCAACACACAAACACTCCCACACACAAACACCTACACACTCACTCTGCCAAACATTTGGCAAATATTGAAACATTTCTGCTTTTGTCTCTCACTCTTTTTTATTTGCCTTTATGGATTGTTTTACATGCTTGTTTGTCCTCACACACACAAACACACACACACACTTAGATGCAATCTCACTAACACACTTACAAAGAGATATGCATATCTATAAATTTTCTATATATACATATGTGTATTTTGTGCAGCCAACAACAAGTATAACAAAAAAAAAATTGTCAAGATATTTGTCATTTAGTCAATGACATTTATTTTCATGTTCTTTGCTTATTTTTTTCTTATTTTTAATGCTCTGTAATTGGCGTGGGTGAGAGGTATATTATTTTATGAGTATTTTAAGCAATTTAACATTGCAATTTTTTATATAACATCATTTAAAAAGATGAAAAATAACTCAACTTCTAAATTAAATAAAATAAAATAGCTTCAGTGTTAATTAGTAATGTATTATTATTATTCACAATTTATAATTATGTTTATTATTTAAATTCTGATATTTTAACTTATGCCCATTAAGTTTATCCTCATCTCTAAGCTGTTTAAATAATTAAAATAATATATTTACTATATTTTTAACACACTATGCTAACCAAGACTGTCAAATTATTATGCTTCAAATTATTTATTTAATTTGTACTTTTCTACTTTTATTTTCTTAGTTCAAATCATTGTTCTTCATTTATCCTATATTTAAACATTCATTTTTTGCTTGCAGTGCTGATTATAGGGTATCTTCAGTCCAGCATTAACATATTCAATATATATTGTGCTGATGTATACTATATACAAATATATATCTGACTTTTTTTCAGAATGTTTTGTTTCCACAATGCGACAATACCCAATGCTGCTGTCCATTGTCGTTACGATTGTTACAGCTGTTGTTGTAGTTGCTGTTGTAATTGAAGCATGTAATGCAAGCACCCCGCCCTTTGGCTGCACCCCTCCAAAGTCCCGACCGACCCCTCTTAACTTGTCACACAAAAGCTTTTGGGAACATTTTGGCAACTGCTGTTCTCGATATATAATGACCTCGAGGCAATGGCAACGACAATAACAACAACAACACATTTACAAACGAGCTTTGCCTTTTGGTTGAGTGCACTTTGTCTACATGTAACTATGTGTGACCGACCGACAGACCGACCGACAGACAGACGTACCGATTGTTGTTGCTGTTGTTGGTGTTTGCTCAACTACATAATCATCTATTAGTATTTACATAAAACTACACTTGTTTGCATTTAAGCGGCAAGCGCCAAGCGGATTATTCTCAATTCTTAACTCAGCAGCAAAGCAAAAAAAAAAAGAAAAAAACCCAAATACACATAAAGCATTAGTATAACAGATTTTCTTTTCTTGGCTTGCATGTGGTTTTCCATGCAACAATTGGCAAATATAAAGTAATTGATGTATTTTATTTGGTATTAAAACTATGGCAAGTCAACCTTTAAGTCTCTCTCTCTTTTAAGTATGCCATTTATTCAGGCGAGAAAATAAAATATCAACAAATTATATAAAAATATAAGAATCTAAGTTGTTTTCTATTTTTCTGATATTTATGCTTCAAGTGTCCTAAAGCAAACACTATAAAATTGAGCTGCTTATATACTACAAGTTGAAAGTGGAATAACAATTGATTGTGCAACTTAAAAGTAAAAGAGGAAATGCTCTAGAGAGCTTAAAAACACAAAAAAGCCACAGAGAGAAATCATATTTAATAAATATAAATATCTTCGATAATAGAATAAGTTAAATATATAAATAATTTAATTTGATTAGTTTACTTAGTACATTAGCAATTTAATTTTGTAAGAATAAATAGGTGGGTTATATACGGATTACAGATACTTTCTGAACATTTGATATTTTTAGGATAAATCCTCACGAATAATCACAAAATATGTGTCATAACTTTGGCATAAATTAAAATTGAAATTTATCTCAAACAATGTTAATTGACAGTTGCTAAAGTAATAAAATAATAACATCGTTTGGCTTTAAATGGAAATGTATTTTGAATAGAGCAATCTAGTAACGACTTTTCGGAGCGAACAACAAATGGCAAAAATACTATTCTACTTGGTTTATTGTGATTTTGAATTAGGCTGCCAAAGGCAGTTGGAAAATGTCTTTGGGGAGTTGACACAAAAATCATAGACACACACACACACACACACACACACACACACACTCTTAAGCATACGCACATTCGAATTCAAAATAAAGCTGCAAACTTTTAGTCAAGCTGCAATATTGATAAGGCTTTGCTGTGTACGATGTTATCTGTCTATTTTTCGATCTCTGTCTTATTCATAATTAAAACACAAGTTCAGCCTATAGATGGTAGACTTATATAAGTACATATATCGTATGTATATGTGCAAAATGAATATGTTGTATGTGAATGACAATTTGCATGCGCTGCAAGTGCTCAATGTCTCAATAACTGTTAGGAAATGCAAATATTTTCCGTTCTCGTTCTACTATGAAATTTAAACATGAATTTTAGTTATTTATTGTTTTGTTATTGTTGTTATCGTTGTTATCGTTGTTGTTGCTGTTGCTGTTGGTTGTCTCTGCGTTTGTGGCAAATGTATTTTAATATTTCAGCATTGCATTTGTTATGCAAAAATGTGTGTCTATCGCATCACTCAATGCGATTACATTGCACAAGCAAAACACAGAAATCCGATAAATGGGCAAATTGAGAGGAATTGGAAAATTATGCATACGCCGTGTTGGATGCGGCCACATAATTTAGCATTTATTATTACATATTATTATGAATATGATTATGTTATTTAATTTAATTTGATTTCAGATTTCTTCTTGCCATCCCTCTCACTCTCTCTCTGTCTGTCTCGCCTTGGCAGTGGCTTATATGCTAAGCTCTACCAAGTGTTTGGCACTCCAACAACATTTTGAGGGTTGTCTAACTGCGTGTGTGTGTGTGTGTGAGTGTGTGTTGCCAAAATGTCTTCGATAATAGAAAATATAATCAAAGCGCTATAAAAATGACATTTAACATGCGGCGTGCGTCGCCAACGCGTCTCGTCGCCTCTCAACTCCTCCATCTTCTCGTTATTCGTCACCCCTCGACTCGTCTCGTCCCGTCCCGTCTCGTTTCTTCTTCTTCATTTGGTTGGGGTTGTCTTTGGGTCTGGTGTGGTTTTTATTTCATTTCACTTCATTGAGGGTTGGAACTCAATTTACTTGAAAACGCATCAAACAGCAAATTTTATGAATTTACAACGTTTCGGTTTTTTGCTCCCCCTCAAACCCTCTGCAAAGCAAGCAGCCCCCCCCCGCCCTCCTCCATCTCATGTTATACACATTTTTTCGTCTCTTTTCGGGGTCACTGCGGGGCGACAATTGTCTGTCTGTCTGTGTGTGTGTGTGCGTGTGTGTCATGTAAGTGTAATAGAAAGCAAAGTTGATGGGTTGGATCCTTTGGTGGGGCACAGGGCACAGGGCACAAAGGAAGCTGGTGCTAAACCACAGCAGCAACTGAAGCAACTGTAGCAGCCGTAAGGCAAATGGCAAGAGTAACCACCGACCAATCCAATGAGTTGTTGGAGGTGTGAGAGGAGTTCGGGCAAACGCCTTTTGCTTTGGATAATGGGGACATTGGTTTGCGGTTCTAGCTGTCAGTGGCTGCTCTTTAAGTGTATGTGTGTGAGCCAAGTTTAGTTAGCAAGCCAATGTAAGAAATATACGAAAAATGCTCATGACAATCAAATGGAATACATATTTAGAAATTGATTGATATGAACTCTTGTAAATTGGCTAGAATACACGGATTAAAGTGACAATGAAGGTTGTTGGTTAGTGCATTGTTAGAGAATGAGCAGAATATCGAATGACTTTTGTGTTGCAAAACTGACGAGTAAATCAGCAGCAGGCAAAGGAGTGCATTGATTTATTTACGAAAATTGTCATAAACTAGATAATTTAGGGAATAAGTGAACATGAACAAGTGAACAGCGGCAAGGAGAATGATTTGTAATAATAAGGAAATTTTTGATATATAATTTAAGCATGTTTTTATACCCTGTGGGGGTATATTAAGTTTGTTAAAAATATGTAACGGGCAGAAGGAAGCATGGCCGACCCCATAAAGTATATATATTCTTGATCAGCATCAATAGCCGAGTCGATATAGCCATGTCCGTCTGTCCGTCGGTCTGTCGGTCCGTCGGTCTGTCGGTCTGTCGGTCTGTCGGTCCGTCCGTATGAACGAAAGGATCTCAGAGATGGTAAGAGCTAGAAGCTTGAACTTGGTGTCCCAGCACTGGTAATTTTTGCAGCCAGATCAAGTTTATCTTTTTTTTGGATGCCACGCCCACTTTGCCCACAAATTAAGTAAAAGTAAAAGCATAAAACAAGCAGTTTTGTAGCTCAAACCCCTCATAACTAGAGCAATATAACAGCTAAAGACTTCACATTTAGCACACATGATAAATATTTTGTGTTCAATGTGTCCAGAAAATATTATCACGATGCCACGCCCCCCTCGCCTACAATTCGGAAAAGCTTATAACAAGAGCAATATTACAGTTAGAGACTTCAGACTTGGGACACATGATGAATATTTTGTGGTTGATGTGTCCAGAAAAATGTATCACGATGCCACGCCCCCTTCGCCCGCAAAAATTAAAAAACGAATTACTAGAGAATTTCATCTGGAGTGAATTTGAGCGGGTTCCTGTAAACCCACAGGGTATATTACGGTCGGGGTCCTGACTCTTCGGCTTGTTAGATTTACATTAATTTTCTTAATAGGGAAAATATAGCTATATTTAAAATATCTATGCTTATATCTATCTACTTATTTGAATGAGTAATTCATCATTTTGTAGATATAGCCCTAAATTGGTATATGTACATAGTATATATATCTACTTTATCGTGTTCTCTATAAACTCTGCCAATTTCATTGTAATGGGATTATAAATACAGAAGTTATACAATAAAATACATATAGTTTATAGTCGCTATACTTGAGATATCTATAGGTCGTTGTGACTAATAAAATAATAACCAGTAGGGTGAAGTGGCCAGTACTCTTTATTATTTTTAGCACGCCAAAAATTTAATTCCCTTGCAGAACCCTGATGCACTTTTCAACCGATCTTTCATATGGCAGCTATATGATATAGTGACCCGATTTATACCAAATTTGGTCAGGATATTCAAGACAGGACCAAATGCATAGTCTGTAAGTTTGGTTGAAGTCAGTCGAAAAGCTATATGATATAGTGATCCGATCCGTCCGGCTCCGACATATGTACTGCCTGCAGCAAAAAGACTGATCTGTATCAAGTTTCATCCAGATAGCTCAAAAACTGAGAGACTAGTTTGCATAGAAACAGACGGACATGGCTATATCGACTCGGCTGTTGATGCTGATCAAGACATCGGAGATGTCTGCTTTCATGCGTTACACATTTCGTGACAAAATTGTAATACCCTTTGCAAGGGTATAATAAATTGTATAGGGATATTATCCAGAACGTTTAATTAGTATATTAGTTAATTTGCTTATACTTTTCCAACTCACCATATACGCTGAACTTTCTATTAACATCGGTTTATAAATACGGAAGCTACTTAATAAAATATTTTCCATAGATGCTGTATAGTACATAAAGCATAAATAAAGTATTTTTTGAAGATTTGTCTTGTTTCCGTGCTTCTCTCTACACCAATAATTGCATTACAATCTTTTAATAAACCCAGAACTATTTATATTCAATAGAAAATTCGTAGTTTCAAATGTTTTAATTATATTATTAAATTTGTCATGCATTTTAATGTATTAGGAAATATATTAATGGATATCCAAAGACATATAAGATATTTTAGATCTGCTCACAAGATTTCTTATAGACTATTAATTTTTTAATTATTTATGTAACGAATTTTCTCAAACATTTTCTGAAAGATAAATGATATTTTCGTTAATATCTTTGTATCCGCTTACTAAAATTATTGCCGTAGCCGCTTTCCAAGTCTTTGTGCAGGAAAAGCAAAGAATTTTCTTTAGTTCTTCATGGCAAACTTTTCACTTTGGCTATTTAAGTGAGGGCGGTGTCCAAGTTTAAGTGGCTTGTGGCGCTTTTTAGGTGGCACGTTTCAAAGAAATTCTCTCTATCACACAGACACACAAACACACTCACACAGCAACGGTGTAAATAAGTCAGTGTGTGGCACATATGTGCCAGTTGTGTGTGTGTTTGTGTGTCTGCAGTTGTGTGTTGCTGCGTTTGAACTTTGTTGCAGTTGATCAAAAATTCATTTTCAAAAACTTGCCATAAAAATGCGAATTTTATGTTCATGTGTGTGAGTGTGTATAAGAATGTATGTGTGTGTGTGTGTGTGTGTGAATGTGTAAGTCGCTCTCTCTCTGCATAGTTGATGCAGCAACTAACTTGAGACTTTATTACTTAGCCCAGTGATCAGTATTGTTGTTGTTGCTGTTGCACGTCGCGCTCGTCGACATGTCGTTGACAGCGTTGTTAACATTTTTATAACCAAACTTTATGCGTTGCCCCCCTTTTACTACACCCCTACCCTCCCCCCTCCCCTTGCCACCCCTTGAGTTCCCGAAGTGGGTGCGAGGATTTTTCGGGAGTTGCCACTGATGTTTTATGCACGCACGTTGCACGTTTCGCGCTGCACATTGCACAGGTTGCACGTTGCTGCTAGTAAAGTCAAAGTTGCAGTTGAAGCCAGTCGACCTCGGGTCACATTTAGCCAGGCAGCGAGGCAGGCAACAACACGTGGCAACAGTGAGCTGCAAGTTGCCTGGTTGCGGCAGCTTGTT